>JAOPSE010000003.1:154828216-157228216 GCA_029449295.1 Zea luxurians
ATGCGTGAGAGCGGAGTCTGGATGCTTAAGAATACTTAGAGAATGCTTGAGTGACTCCTCCATGCGCCTAGGGTCCCTTTTATAGCCCCAAGGCAGCTAGGAGACGTTGGAGACCAACTTGAAAGGCCAAACTTGCCTTCTGTTGGATGGTGCACCAGACAGTCCGGTGCACCACCGGGCAGTCACTGTAGCTGTCCGGTGTGCGATCTCCTTCCTTTTCTGGTGCATCCGACCGTTGGTCCTCAGAGCTGATTGGCGCACCGGACACTGTCCGGTGCCCACCGGACAGTTCAGAGCACCAGCTGACCGTTGGAGCAGTCCACGTGTCACGCGAAGATTGCGGCCGATCGTTGGCGCAGGCGACCGTTGGCTCACCGGACAGTCCGGTGCACCACCGGACAGTCCGATGAATTATAGCCACGTCACCCCTTTGCTTTTCCCGAGGGCGACGAGTTCGCCGCGGATGACTCACCGGACAGTCCGGTGCATCACCGGACGGTCCGGTGAATTATAGCCGTATGCCGTCATCGAGACCCGAGAGTAGCCTTTTCACGCGGACCAGCCTGGCGCATCGGACACTGTTCGGTGCACCACCGGACAGTCCGGTATGCCAAGCCGAGCTAGAGTTGGCTGCACAGAGCCAAGTCTTTTTCCAATTCTCTTCTCCCTGTTTCTAGCACTTAGACAAAATATGTTAGTACTCAAAACAATGTACTAAGTCTAGAAACATACCTTTTTCTTTGATTTGCACTTCTCACTTTACTTGGCACATAAGAACTTAATTAAATGTGTTGGACACTTAATCACCAAAACATTATATAAATTGCCCAAGTGCACATTTCCCTTTCAAATAGGTGTGCCCTTGCAAAGAAAGAGGAGGAGCAAAGAAAGCAAAGAAAGAGAGGATGCTTTGCATGCGGGAAGAAGGGCCACTTCAGGGACAACTATCCAAATATGGCCAAACCCACAAAGAGGAGGAGCAAGGGCAAGGCGCTTACAAGTGTCAAAACTTGGGATGATTCTTCAAGCGAAGATGATCCTCCAAGGACTCGCAGCCTCCGCTCTTCATCACGCTCTTCACGGTCATCACACAAATACCTTATGGCAAGAGGTAAAACTAGTATCCCATCCTCTAGTGATGATAGTGATGATGAATGTGATGACGAGGGAAAGCCCTCCTTAGATGAACTTGCGCATGTCATTAATTTTTTTGACAATGCATGCACTAAGCAAAAGGCTCAGCTCAAAATTTTGAAAAATAAGATGATTAGCTCTAAAAAATGATTATAAATGTTTGCTAGAAAAATCTGAAACATTTGCAAATTTGAATTGTGAGCTATCAACTAAAATTGAGCAATTAGAGTCTAATGCTCCATCCTCAACTACCGATGATAGCCTTGTAAAAAAGAATGAAAAACTTAAGGCTAAGTTAGCTAGCTCTCAAGAAGCTATTGAAAACTTGCTAGGAAAAATGGAAATTCTTAACATACATAATAATGAGCTAACTACTAAGTTAGAGAGCATTGGTAGCACCCTAGGAGCATCTTTAGTTGAAATTCCTGAAATTATTAAGAAAGATGATTCTACTTCTTGCTTTGATTTAATTGATGATTCTAACCCCTGCAACCAAGTTCTTGTTGAGAATGTTGTTATAGAAACATGTTCGAATGAGGTTGCAAAGGAGAATGAGCAGTTAAGGCAAGAAGTGGTTTGCCTTGGCAAGGCTTTGTATGACAAGAAAGGCAAAGCCAAACAAATTTAACCTCCTCAGGATAACACCACTGCGGGAGTGAACAAGCCTATGGAGGGAGAAATTGTGATTTGTAGGCTATGCCACAAGGAAGGTCACAAGTCTTACCAATGCAAGGCGAAGACCAGGGGATAAGCAAAAGCAAGAGCTCAAGCCAACAAAAAAATCTCCAACACCTACATCAGTAAGATGGACAAAAAGGCCGCTACACCATATTTGATCAAGAAGAAAAAGAATGCAAAGGTGATAGCAATCAAGGTTAACAAGCAAGCCAACAAAGGAAAGGGAACCAAAGCATTTGGGTGCCAAAGGAGATTATATCAACCATGAAAAGCAACAAGAAGGTTTGGATCCTAAGAGGGAAGTGAGAAGTCCAAAGGACTTTGGGGAATTTGGAGACTTGGTAAAATTGGGATGTAAATCATGGGATGAATCATATTGGATCAAGTCTTTTGCCAAGTGGGTTAGTGAATACTTTGGACCCAAATTCCCCACCCATGACTAAGGTAACTAGATTTACGGTATTTCTTGTTTTAGATATGCGTATCTATTCTCTTGTATCTAGTTTTTACCTTACGTGGATAATTTTACATGTGGTATTTACTTTTGATTATAATTACATGCATACTAGGTCAATCATATGGTAGGAATGCTCGTTTTCAATTCATATTCATGAGAAAACCTACATGGTTTAAAAATGTTTAGTTAAGCAAGGCACATATCTTATCTAACATTCCTAAGTAAATGACACTAATGCTTCAAGTTCATATTCTACTAATGGTATTCTCCAAATGGTGTCATTTTGACTTATATCTGTCAATGCTCGGATTATAGATAATTTGCCCCTCTTGAGATCAAAATCAAAGTGCATGTCTCCTACAAGTATTTAAAACTTGCATGCACACTTTTAGGGGGAGGTTACTCTATAATCTAAGTCTTTGAGACTAATACTTGTTCTCAAGTCTATTATATGTAGTAGTCTCATTGAAGGAAAATAGAGTCCCTGGAGAAAGACAACAAGCTTCCACTGCAAATCTACAAGAATTTTTAATTTATTCCACAAGTGATTTCACTCCACAACTGATATCATTTACATGTCTTCTCTAGACTTTGATTAGACTACATCTCACATGTTATGCTTCTCGTGTTGCTATAAATGCATATGTTGTCAAAATATATCTTTTACCTATGCATAGGGGGAGTTAGTCTAAATTAATCATATCTTGCACCTCTTTATCTCATGTGCTTTTCCTAAGTAGAGGATCTTCGACAGGGGGAGTATTTCTTTGTCTATGACAAAGGGGGAGAATATTCTTTCAAAGGGGGAGAACACTCGGTTAAGGGAGAACAAATGTTTGTTTCTTAGAGCTCCAAGACACCAGGGACCTTCCTAGAAACTGACAAGTCCTGATGTGCTCTTCCTATCAACCTTGCACCTGGCATAGTCAAAATCTGAATATCCGATTAAGTCAAAGGTAGACCCCTTTGGATACTAGATCCCGAAGCAAGGCGTATGAACTAAATATCTAAGAATTCGCTTCACGACCACAAGATGACATCCCTTGGGGTCGAACTGTAATCTAGCACACATGCATACGCTAAGCTTTATATCTGGTCTACTAGCACAAAGATAAAGTAATGAACCTATCATAGACTAGTATGCCTTTTGATCAACGGACTTACATCCCTTGTCGAGGTCCAAGTGTCCGTCGGTTCCCATTGGCATCTTGGCGGGCTTTGCGTCCTTCATCCCAAACCTTTTGAGCAAGTCTTGAGTGTACTTTATTTGGGATATGAACGTTCCTTCCTTGAGTTGCTTCACTTGAAATCCAAGGAAATAGTTTAACTCGCCCATCATTGACATTTCGAATTTCTGCATCATTTTGAATTTGAGCAAGACTTTTGATTAGTAGAACCAAATATTATGTCATCGACATATATTTGGCATACAAACAAATCAGCATTACAAGTCTTAGTAAAAAGAGTAGGATCTGCTTTCCCGACCTTGAAATCATTAAAAATGAGAAAATCTCTAAGGCATTCATCATACCATGCTCTTAGAGCTTGCTTAAGTCCATAGAGCGCCTTAGAGAGCTTATAAACATGGTCGGGATACCTGTCGTCCTCAAAGCTAAGGGGTTGTTCCACGTAGACCTCCTCCTTGATTGGTCCATTGAGGAAGGCACTCTTCACGTCCATTTGAAACAACTTAAAATAGTGGTGAGCAACATAGGTGTAATACCCACTTTGTAAGAAAAGTCTAAAACGAGAAATCATATTCTTTTATATATATGTGTTATCTATGTTTATTATTTCATGAGAATACCACATATAACAAATAACTAAATTACAAAAGACACCAAAAAAATAATACATGCATCATGTTGGGATTTTTATTTTGTGCATTTTGTGACAACATAAAATGACAAGAAATATATTAAAGCTTAAAGTGGAATTTAAATTCAAAAAGGAATTCCAGAATTTAGAAAAGAAAAGCAAACAAATATTATGTGATATAAACATATAAATACTATATATAAATATATCTCCAAATTAGAACTTGTCATGGAACAATATAACCTAAGGATAAATTGGTCACAAGTTTGAATCTAAACTAGAATTTAAATTTGAACTTGAGAAAATCTAAAATGAAAAAGGAAAAAAACAGAAAAAGAAAAAGATGAAGGAAGCTTGGCTAGGCCGCGACTAACATTTCGGCCCACTCGACCTCAGCCTCCGCTCGGCCCATGCTTCTGCCCCTCTCCCCGCGCGCGGTCACCTGACAGGAGGGCCTGGTCTACCAGCCCGCTGCGCTGTCGCACTCCCTCGCCCTTTGTCTATGCTACGCGGGCCCCAGCGTCAGTCACGCTGTAGCTCTTCCCCGAGGACCATGCGGTCGCAACGCAGCTACTTCCACGAATCACGGGCGCCGTTGAGGATCGCCGCATCTGGGGGGTGGCCTATAAGAGGGGCGCTGCACGTTTCTCCTCCTAGCCCAACTCTCTAGAACTTCCGTGGCCGGGCAGTGCTAGCTACTCGCGATCGGGAGCTCGGCGGATCCATCGTCGCGGCATTGTCTGCGCTGCTCTGTGGCCAGCGTAATATGGGGCGATTCACCGCGCCTCCATTGCTGGTATGTGGCCCTAGACCTTCACGAATCATCGTTGTAGCGTTTAGCGTTAAGGGCGGGGTTTGGGGACCAGAACACCTCGGAAAATTGGGTGCTTCCGCCGCGGTGGTGTTGTGCGCTAGGGACAGTGAGATTAGGGATGAGATTTAGGGTTCATGTCGGTAAGCGTGGGTTTGAGGTTTCCTCCGCGCCTTGTCACGAGTCTCGGCGTCGTGAATGAACTCCGTCACGGAGTACTTTAGTATCCGGCCATGGCACAGCCGGTCTGGGGCGGGTGCAGCGCCGCTCCGGTGAGTCGTGGGGGGAAGAAGATGGCGCACTATTGGATGTTGTGTTGACGGCCCAGATTAGATTGATTAGATACCGGTTCGGTGTAGTCGTGTACAGCCGTTGGATTCGATCTGCGCGAAGGAGATTTAATCTCGTGTTTTCTGGAAATCGAGGCCCAGTCCAGAGGAGATTAAAAACAGAGAAATAATTATAGAAATTCGTTTTTAATACAAAAACAAATCTAGAAACTTGTAAAATGCATAGAAAAGTCATTTTTGCTCCAAATTGAACCATTCCAATTCCTATAATTTTGTAATATTAATGTATATCATTTAGTGTCTCTGTTTTGGCATGAAAACAGTAAAAAAATTAATTCCTCATTTAATTCTAGTTCAAGCACATTAAACCTTAGGAAATTCATAACTTGAAATCTATAACTCCAAATTTAATGATTCTAGTTCCTATGATCTTATTTTAAGGTTTAGATTTTTATTATGTATTTTATTCACATGTTTGGTGCAATGTTAATTTTTGCTATACTATGTATGTATTGTGTTGATGCGAGTAGACGAGCAAGCCATTGTGGATTCTGAGGTTCAGCAAGTAGAAGTCGCTGAGCAGGAGCTCATTGAAGGCAAGTTGTGCCCTTGATCACTTACATTTTCCCAGCCATGTTCTTATTAATTATAATGATCTGCATAGGTTAATTTTGATGGGATCCTATAGGTTATCCCGATTTTGGTTATCTTTATACCTTGTTCACCACTGAAATATTTTTAGGTAGTACCTGCTATTGCTTTATGTGGATTTGGGTATGGAGATACACTATTCATAATTATTCCTTTATTATATTTTTATTATTATTACTGTTCATGTTAAGATCATTAAGTTAATGGGAACATGGAGCGACCACCTGGGAAAACAGTGCTACCACAAGGGTTTAATGGGACGCCCTTGGCTGATTAACTAGGAAAGCTAGTGGAGGTCTTCCTTACCCGAAAGGGGCAAGGGCAGTAGGGGAGTGGTCAGTGTAGGGAGGTCCTTAGGTTGATTTTGCTGCGATGGCGGTTAGGCGAGGGATTCCTACACTGGAGCTTCCTATAAACTGTAGCGGGATTTCTGAAGTTAGTGGAACTTTGTAAAGGCCTCGTAGTGTTACCCTGCCTCGCCTCCTCGGTAAAGGTGTATGGGATTGGCCGTCTCTTGGCAGATGGGTAACATGACTTGTGGGTAAAGATACGCAACCTCTGCAGAGTGTAAAACTGGTATACTAGCCATGCTCACGGTCATGAGCAGCTCGGACCCTCACATGATTAATTTGTGGAACTTAAATTTAATTTGACATTTGCATCACATTTGGGATTATTTTATTATTACTGTTCTTTATTATTATTAAGGTTTGGTATTTACTTACACCTAGTAATTGCTAATAAAATTTTGACCAACTTATAAAAACAATGCTCAGCTTCAGCCTCTATTTTATTGATCAGCCTTACACTTTATGAACTCCCACCTTTGGTGAGTTGATGTCACATTATTCCCCACGACTTGTTGAGCTATGAACGTATGTGAGCTCACTCTTGCTGTCTCACACCCCCACAGGAGAAGAACAGGTGGTCGAAGAGGAGCCGCCTAACACTGAGGCATTTGACTTGATCTAGGTGGCGTCTCCCAGTCAGCTTTGTGGTGCGAGAGAATAATATTTAGTTCGCTTTACTTTATCATTTATTTTGGTAAGACTTCTGCTATGTAATAAGTACATTTATGATATTTATGACATTTATCTCTATGCACTCTGTTATTATGTGTGTTGTTCTTCCTTGGCGCACATATGAGATGCACCCGGATTTGTCACATAAATCCGGGTGTGACAGAAGTGGTATTAGAGGAAATGTTGACTGTAGGACGAGACCTAGATAGAAATGGACAAACCCTTACCTACTTACCTTATTCTGAATCCTTCTATACTTACCTTACTTTGATTCTTTCTAAACTTATCTTGATCCTGTCTCACCTACTGTTCTACTCTGATCATTCTTACCTTCTCTATTCTAAGACAAGACGGATTTCACACCTTGGAATCCCTACCCCTATGACCTTTTAAGAGATAGGAGGCCTAAGATAAAATAAAAAAACTATTTTCTCAATTTAAAAATGTTGTTTGATTGTTCTGATGATAAATGTCTGATTTGCTTCTTTGATTGATTGAAATATTATATATGGACATCTTAGTATGTACCACCATAAGGTAATGAATTAGCTATGGTAGGTAAAACATTAATCTGCTTAGCTAATAAATCCCCCAAAGTAACATGATTCGTAATTACTGCCTTGTCTACTATTCTCTCTTACCATATGTATCTAACTTAGATGGTCAATACCAGGAGGGGTGGTGGAATTGATTTACCTCCCAAACGACACACTCGGAGGATATTTAGACAACCCCAGCCACAACCAGCAGAGATGAATCCTCCTAATCCTCCACCAGGCAGAGTTGACCCACTGATTGCAGCTCAGATGAGGATGATGCGGCAAATGGCGGACACTATGGCAGATATGCGGGCTTCAGATGCAGCAGGAACGCCAGGAGATGCGCCAGGAAAGAGAAGAGATACGCTAGGAGTTTCGCCAGGAGCGAGAAGAGATACGCCAGGAGAAAAGGGCGCAACAGCAGCTGCAGTAGCAGTTTCAACAACAGCAGCAACAGCAACAAGTACCACTGCCTCCACCACCACCACCAGTTCCACCTCGTGATAAGCACCGAGAGTTTATGAGCCATAAGCCACCGACCTTCGCCAGTTCGTCAGATCCACTTGATGCAGATGATTGGTTGAAATCAATTGAGAAGATGCTCAACATCGCCCAATGCTCAGACCGGGAGAAGGTTCTTTAGGCTTCTAGTCGTCTGACAGGTCCTGCTGCTGACTGGTGGGATTCTTATACTGCTGCCCATGATGCTGCTGATACTATTACCTGGGCAGAATTCAGTACACAGTTTAGAAACTACCACATTTCAGCTGGATTGATGAAGATCAAGAAGAAGGAGTTTCTGTCATTGAAGCAAGGCAACATGTCTGTCAACGAGTACCGAGATAAATTCATTCAGCTGTCGAGATATGCTATGGATAATGTTGCTGAGGATGAGAGAAAGCAGGAGCATTTTATTGAAGTACTTAATGGACGCCTATAGTATGCACTGGTTGCCCACACATTTCCATCATTTCAGAGGCTGCTGGATAAGGCTCTTGCTATTGAACACAAGCGTGTTCAACTGGGAGACTTGAAGAGGAAGGCTATCTCACAGGGACAGGGTAGCAGCAGTGTTCGTCCCCGCTACATTTTGCCACAGGGTACACCTACTCGTCTAGGAGGAGGACCACTCCCAGCTCAGTATGCTCCACAGGGGTCTCCATGGACACCTCCTACTCGGCAGGCTACTCCCACTGGCACCTCGATGAGGTCTGCAGGACAGAAGACCGGCCCTACATGCTTCAGGTGCAGTCAGATTGGACACTATGCTAATGCTTGCCCGATGGGGAATTCTGGTACACCAGCTAAGAACAAGCAACAGACTCCTGGCAAGGGATATTCTATAGCCAGGGTTAATCAAGTCAACATCGATGATACTCCTGATGGTGCTGACATTGTACTCGGTATGTTTTACATTAATGCAATTCCTGCAACAATACTATTTGATTCTGGTGCTACACATTCATTCATGTCTGCTTGATATGCCAACACCAATGAGATACCCCTGCTAAATATGAGAAAACCAATGATAGTAATCACACCTAAAGGGCCTATTGAGGCAAATCAAATGACACGTAGATTGACATTAACTATTATGGGAAGAGAATTTGGAGCTACCGCTATAATATTAGAGGCCAGCAGTATAGATCTGATCCTTGGTATGTCATGGTTAAGGAAGGTAAAGGCCATTATAGCATGTGGTAGGGGTACTATAGAGCTCACTAGCCCTAAATGAGAAACATTTCAAGTTCAAATTGTAGTAACCACCTCTTCCAAATGGGCGATATACTTTATAGCGGAGGAGTTTGTTGGTGACAACATCCGGGTGGTTAGATATTTTTCGGATGTCTTTCTAGAGGAGTTACCAGGGATGCCACCAGATAGGGAAGTTGAGTTTGTCATTGATCTTTTACCTGGAACTGGCCCTATTTCTAAACGACCATACAGGATGGCTACAGAAGAACAAAAGGAGCTTAAGAAGCAGCTAACTGAGTTACAGGAAGCAGGGTACATTCGTCCGAGTTCCTCACCTTGGGGAGCACTGGTACTGTTTGTACAGAAGAAGGATGGATCACAGAGGATGTGTGTGGATTATAGATCACTTAATGATGTTACTGTGAAGAACAAGTATCCATTACCCCGTATTGAGGATTTATTTGATCAGATGAGAGGTGCTAGGGTATTCTCGAAGATTGATCTCCGATCGGGATACCATCAGATGAAGATTAGACCATCGGATATCCCTAAGACAGCTTTCTCAACCCGATATGGATTATATGAGTTCTCTGTTATGTCTTTTGGATTAACCAATGCACCAGCTTATTTTATGAATTTGATGAATAAGGTGTTTATGGAGTATTTGGATAGATTCGTCGTGGTGTTCATCGACGATATTCTTATCTATTCTAAGAGTGAGAGTGATCATGAAGAACATCTAAGGTTGGTGCTACAGAAGCTACGAGATAATCAACTTTACGCCAAGTTTAGCAAGTGCGAGTTTTGGATTGACTAGGTGCCATTCCTTGGACATATTATATCTAATGGAGGAATAGCAGTGGATCCTGCTAAAGTGAAGGAGATAATGGAATGGAGTGTGCCCACTACCGTTACTGAGATTCGGAGTTTCTTGGGGCTTGCAGGCTATTATCGAAGATTTATTGAAGGGTTCTCTAAGATTGCCAAGCCTATGGCCTCGCTTTTAGAGAAAGGAAGAGAATTTAAGTGGGATGAGAAATGCCAAGACAACTTTGATCAATTAAAGAAGAGATTGATGTCACCACCAGTGTTGATTATGCCAGATCTACAGAAGGGATTTGACATTTATTGTGATGCATGTGGCCAAGGATTGGGATGTGTGCTCATGCAAGAAGGACAGGTGATTGCCTATGCGTCTCGTCAGTTGCGGAAACATGAATTGAACTACCCCACTCATGACTTAGAACTGGCAGCTGTTGTGCATGCACTTAAGATTTGGAGACACTACATTACGGGAACTAAGTGCCAAGTATACACGGATCATAAGAGTTTGAAGTACGTATTCACTCAGAAGGATCTCAACCTTAGGCAACGCCGTTGGTTGGAGCTTATTAAGGCTTATGATTTGGAGATTCACTACCACCCAGGCAAGGCAAATTTGGTTGCAGATGCCTTGAGTCAGAAAGAGCACGTTCACTCTGCTATTGTTGTCCAGCTACCCGATGAATTAGCGAAAGATTTTGAGAGGCTCAACCTGGGAATTGTTACACATACGGAAGGAGTTACCATTGAATTGGAACCTACCTTGGAGCAAGAAATTCGTAAAGGTCAGGTTGGTGATGCTAAGATTCAGGAGATCAAGGATCTGATAACAGAAGGTAGAGGCCCAGATTTCACAGAGGATGAGCAAGGCACGATATGGTTCAAGAATCGGATCTGTGCTCCCGATATTGATAGTTTTTGGGAAACCATATTGAAGGAGGTGCATGATTCAGTTTATTCTATCCACCCTAGGAGCACTAAGATGTATCAGGATTTGAAGCAAAAATATTGGTGGTATGGATTGAAGAGAGATGTGGCTGCACATGTGGCTATGTGCGATGTGTGTCAAAGAGTTAAGGCTGAACACTAGAGGCCAGCTGGACTACTGCATCCACTGAAGATACCTGAGTGGAAATGGGAAGAGATTGGCATGGACTTCATTGTTGGATTACCCCGTACATCTGCTAGGTATGATTCTATATGGGTGATTGTGGACAGGCTAACTAAAGTAGCCCACTTTATACCAGTGAAGACCACGTATTCAGGAGCCAAGCTAGCAGAGTTGTACATGGCACAGATTGTATGCTTGCATGGTGTGCCTAAGAAGATTGTGTCAGACCGGGGATCACAGTTTACTTCTCGGTATTGGAAGAAGTTGCACGAGTCCTTGGATACAATATTGAATTTTAGTGCGGCTTACTATCCACAGACTGATGGGCAGACTGAGAGGACCAACCAAGTGCTAGAGGATATGTTAAGAGCTTGTGCTCTTAAACATGGTGGAAGTTGGGATAAGAGTTTGCCTTATGCGGAGTTCTCTTATAATAATAGCTATCAGGCCTGTTTGAAGATGTCACCGTTTGAAGCTTTGTATGGCAGAAAGTGCAGGACTCCATTGTATTGGGATCAAACTGGTGAAAGGCAGTTGTTTGGGCCTGAGATTATACAAGAAGCAGAAGAACAAGTCCAGCAAATAAGGGAAAATTTGAGGACTGCACAGTCAAGGCAGAAAAGCTATGCTGATACCAGGAGAAGGCTGCTTGAGTTTAAGGAGGGAGATTATGTCTATTTGAAGGTGTCACCACTCCGAGGTATGAGAAGATTTAAAGTCAAACGAAAGTTGTCCCCTCGCTTTATTGGACCCTTCTTGATCTTAAAGCGAGTGGGAGAGGTGGCATATCAATTGGAGTTACCGGATCATCTTGCGGATGTTCATGATGTCTTTCATGTATCTCAGCTGAAGAAATGTCTCAGGGTACCTGGAGAGCAGCTACCAATGGAGGACCTTGGTGTTCAGGATGATCTGACTTATGCTGAGTATCCCATCAAGATTCTAGATACACTGTCTCGTGTCACGAGGAATAAGGTTATAAAGATGTGTAAAGTGCAATGGAGTCACTACGGTGAAGATGAAGCGACCTGGGAAAGAGAAGAAGAGCTTCGAATAGATTTTCCCCATCTTTTCCCTAGATCCTTCTTAAATCTCGAGGATGAGATTCTTGTTAAGGGGGGTAGGATTTGTAATACCCACTTTGTAAGAAAAGTCTAAAACGAGAAATCATATTCTTTTATATATATGTGTTATCTATGTTTATTGTTTCATGAGAACACCACCTATAACAAATAAATAAATGACAAAAGGCACCAAAAAAATATTACATGCATCATGTTGGGATTTTTATTTTGTGCATTTTGTGACAACATAAATGACAAGAAATATATTAAAGCTTAAAGTGGAATTTAAATTCAAAAAGGAATTCTAGAATTTAGAAAAGAAAAGCAAACAAATATCATGTGATATAAACATATAAATACTATATATAAATATATCTCCAAATTAGAACTTGTCATGGCACAATATAACCTAAGGATAAATTGGTCACAAGTTTGAATCTAAACTAGAATTTAAATTTGAACTTGAGAATCGCCGCATCTGGGGGATGGCCTATAAGAGGGGCGCTGCACGTTTCTCCTCCTAGCCCAACTCTCTAGAACTTCCGTGGCCGGGCAGTGCTAGCTACTCGCGATCGAGAGCTCGGCGGATCCATCGTCGCAGCGTTATCTGCGCTGCTCCGTGGCCAGCGTAATATGGGGCGATTCACCGTGCCTCCATTGCTGGTATGTGGCCCTAGACCTTCACGAATCATCGTTGTAGCGTATAGCGTTAAGGGCGGGGTTTGGGGACCAGAACACCTCGGAAAATTGGGTGCTTCCACCGCGGTGGTGTTGTGCGCTAGGGACAGTGAGATTAGGGATGAGATTTAGGGTTCATGTTGGTAAGCGTGGGTTTGAGGTTTCCTCCGTGTCTTGTCACGAGTCTCGGCGTCGTGAATGAACTCTGACACAGAGTACTTTAGTATCCGGCCATGGCACAGCCGGTCTGGGGCGGGTGCAGCACCGCTCCGGCGAGTCGTGGGTGGAAGAAGATGGCGCACTATTGGATGTTGTGTTGATGGCCCAGATTAGATTGATTAGATACCGGTTCGGTGTAGTCGTGTACAACCGTTGGATTCGATCTGCGCGAAGGAGATTTAATCTCGTGTTTTTAAAATCACGACCGTCGATCCTCGATCGGAAGGCCAGTAGCGCATACCGGTTCACTTAATGGGCGATGTAATCTGGGCGGTTGAGAGTTGATCCAAAGATCAAAATAAGCGCGTACCCCTTCAGCCTGGCATTTTTGCATAAGAGACCTCCTGTTTCTATTGAAACAACCTGCCGTCCTGGGTGGTGTTTGCTGTGTCTAGGGAGTTTTGTAGGATAACCCCTAACTTCTCTGGAAATCGAGGCCCAGTCCAGAGGAGATTAAAAACAGAGAAATAATTATAGAAATTCGTTTTTAATACAAAAACAAATCTAGAAACTTGTAAAATGCATAGAAAAGTCATTTTTGCTCCAAATTGAACCATTCCAATTCCTATAATTTTGTAATATTAATGTATATCATTTAGTGTCTCTGTTTTGGCATGAAAACAGTAAGAAAATTAATTTCTCATTTAATTCTAGTTCAAGCACATTAAACCTTAGGAAATTCATAACTTGAAATCTGTAACTCCAAATTTAATTATTCTAGTTCCTATGATCTTATTTTAAGGTGTAGATTTTTATTGTGTATTTTATTCACATGTTTGGTGCAATGTTAATTTTTGCTATACTATGTATGTATTGTGTTGATGCGAGTAGACGAGCAAGCCACTGTGGATTCTGAGGTTCAACAAGTAGAAGTCGCTGAGCAGGAGCTCATTGAAGGCAAGTTGTGCCCTTGATCACTTACTTTTTTCCAGCCATGTTCTTATTAATTATAATGATCTGCATAGGTTAATTTTGATGGGATCCTATAGGTTACCCTAGTTTTGGTTATCTTTATACCTTGTTCACCACTGAAATATTTTTGGGTAGTACCTGCTATTGCTTTATATGGATTTGGGTATGGAGATACATTATTCATAATTATTCCTTTATTATCTTTTTATTATTATTATTGTTCATGTTAAGATCATTAAGTTATTGGGAACATGGAGCGACCACCCGGGAAAATAGTGCTACCACAAGGGTTTAATGGGACGCCCTTGGCTGATTAACTAGGAAAGCTAGTGGAGGTCTTCCTTACCCGAAAGGGGCAAGGGCAGTAGGGGAGTGGTCAGTGTAGGGAGGTCCTTGGGTTGATTTTGCTGCGATGGCGGTTAGGCGAGGGATTCCTGCACTGGAGCTTCCTATAAACTGTAGCCGGATTTCTGAAGCTAGTGGAACTTTGTAAAGGCCTCATAGTGTTACCCTGCCTCGCCTCCTCGGTAGAGGTGTATGGGATTGGTCGTCTCTTGGGAGATGGGTAACATGACTTGTGGGTAAAGATGCGCAACCTCTGCAGAGTGTAAAACTGGTATACTAGCCGTGCTCACGGTCATGAGCAGCTTGGACCCTCACATGATTAATTTATGGAACTTAAATTTAATTTGACATTTGCATCGCATTTGGGATTATTTTATTATTATTGTTCTTTATTATTATTAAGGTTTGGTATTTACTTACACCTAGTAATTGCTAATAAAATTTTGACCAACTTATAAAAGCAATGCTCAGCTTCAACCTCTATTTCATTGATCAGCCTTACACTTCATGAACTCCCACCTTTGGTGAGTTCATGCCACATTATTCCCCATGACTTGTTGAGCTTGGAACGTATGTGAGCTCACTCTTGCTGTCTCACACCCCCCCACAGGAGAAGAACAGGTGGTCGAAGAGGAGCCACCTAACACTGAGGCATTCGACTTGATCTAGGTGGCGTCTCCCAGTCAGCTTTGTGGTGCGATAGAATAATATTTAGTTCGCTTTACTTTATCATTTATTTTTGTAAGACTTCCGCTATGTAATAAGTACATTTATGATATTTATGACATTTATCTCTATGCACTCTGTTATTATGTGTGTTGTTCTTCCTTGGCGCACATATGAGATGCACCCGAATTTGTCCCATAAATCCAGGTGTGACAATAGGCCAATAATATGCAAATTGACACGAGCCTAGCTACAGGAGCAAAAGTCTCCCTAAAATCCAAACCTACGACTTGGGCATAACCTTATGCCACAAGTCGAGCCTTGTTTCTTGTCACCACCCCATGTTCATCTTGCTTGTTGCGAAACACCCACTTGGTTCCCACAACATTTTGCTCTGGATGTGGCACCAGGATCCACACTTCATTTCTCTTGAAGTTGTTGAGGTCTTCCTGCATGGCCAACACCTAGCCCGGATCCTGCAAGGCTTCTTCTACCTTGAAAGTCTCAATAGAAGAAACAAATGAGTAATGCTCACAAAAATTAGCTAAAAGCGAACGAGTAGTTACTCCTTTGCTGATATCACCTAGAATTTAATGCACTGGATGATTCGTTTGTAGGGTGGCCCAAACTTGAGTTGGAGGAGCATGTGGTACTTATTCCTCCTTATCCTTTTCTTCATTTGATCCCCCTTGATTCATGCCTTCATCTTGAGGTACCTGTTCCTCATCTTGAGTTTGGGTTGCACTATTGTTGAGGAGGATGGTTGATCCTGTACTTGTTGTTCTTGTGGTCACACATCACCGATTGCTATAGATCTTATGGTGACCGTCGGAACTTCATCTTCATCTATATCATCAAGATCAACTTGCTCTCTTGGAGAGCCATTAGTCTCATCAAATACAATGTCACTAGTGACTTCAACCAAACCCGAAGATTTGTTGAAGACCCTATATACCTTTGTATTTGAATCATAACCTAGTAAAAAAACCTTCTACAGCTTTGGGAGCAAACTTTGAATGCCTACCTGAAGCGTCTCGAACCTTTGGGACTCAAATGTGATACAATTACTAGTCCCAGGAGGCTAGTAAACACATTCATTTCTTCAAACAGTACATAGTCTTAAATAATAGTTATTACAATACCAAAATGCAAGCTCTAGCGAGCCTGGAAACATAGCATAGTGGAAGAATATCTAGCCCAAGCCACAGGTAGACTGGGTGCAGACACAACCCCCTTCTAGTCGAACATAGCAGAAAGGAAGTCTTCGGTAGCTAAAAACATAAATAAATCTGGGTGAATAATTTATGTATTCTGCAAGCTCATCCCACCCGTAAAAAGAGAGAGACCTATATGGTACATGCATTATATGGTGGAGTTCAAGTAACTCTTTTCTTTTTCAGAGAAAGACGATACTTTGATGTTTTACCCAAAAGAGAGGAGTAGCACATTTTCACACTCAACCACCACTGAGCTTCCCGCTCTCGTGGCATTGCTTTTATTTCCAAAAACACCCACACACTTTCCCTTTTTACGAAGACCAAAAACACTAATTGTCATACCACACCAGACTCATCCATACAAGTGGACACAGACTATTCAAATAGGTTTCAAACTCTGCGGAGAGAGGTACACTTTACCCACTAGTCCGGCTCTGCGATCTCACTGCCATGAGATCCGACACCGAAACTCTTTCCTTCCTTGCACGTCCTTACCTTAGCGATTATACTGGAAGGAACAAGGCCACCACCATGTCCAAACCGGACAAAACATTCCCCTTCCTTATCCTCCCGGTGCTCCCCAGCCGTCATAATCCTGGGGTTCGGACCGTGCAAGTTTAGATTGAGTGACTACCCATACAGTCTCGAGTGGTTGTACTTGTCATGAGTATAGGTAGTGAAGGATGACAAAGCGGTCCTTAAACAAGGGGACAATCCTTCATGCTCACACCTAACCCGGCTGAGCCAAGACCTTAGGCCCTCCCCTAAACCAGGGAGTCCCTGATCATCCCACTCAGTTGGTGATAAGGGTGAATACCCTTCATCATACACTTTTTAAAAACATTTCTCTTTTTAGAAAAACCATTGCCTCAACCCACGTTTTGTACCCAAAAGATATTCTTTAATGCAGGTTATCACTCGGCTCACAATGCATAGAACCCAACCCATATCCCGACTTAGGTAGTGGTAGAAAGAGTAGGTAATTTATGCATCAAGGGTAGAATGGACTTGCTTTCGTCGAAGTTCTCTTGGCACGAAAGCTCTACTCTCGGGAGGTCAGGCTCCTTCTCTTCTTCCAGAGCTACGCTTTCTGGAGGGTCAAACCCCTCTTCACCTTGCAAAATAGGCAATAAACAATACATCAAACATTGTTGGCTAATAAAGTGTGTCAAGTTTCTAAGCATCATTATTTTGTGACTTATAGGTGTTTGGACTATTTTTGGTGCATAAAATATCAACATATATATATATATATATATTTGAAAATGGGAGAGAAAAGAAAAAGGAAAGGATTTCTTGGTTAAATGGGCCGGGGGGGATTTCGGCCCAGCTGAGCGCGCGCGCGGCCGCGCGGGCAACCGGCCCATCTCGGCCCGCCAACGGGCGTGGCACGGAGATAGCGCCGTGGTGTGGGCCCACATGCCAGTGAGGGGAGGGGGAAACGGCGTTAGGGGGGAGAGAGACGGGGGTCCGCCCGGGGAAAGAACGGGTTGCCAGAGCTCGACGACGGTTCTCCGCCGGTGGCCCGGTTCTGGGTGGTCAGGGCGGTGGCCTAGCATGGGCAGGGGTAGGGGGTCACGGTGGTGGGGAGGATTTTGCTAATGGTGGTTCAGAAAGGGCCAACCACGGTGAAGTGGCGGGGCTCAAACAACGGTGAGGTCATCAGCGAGGCCTTGGGGTGTGACTGGGGAGGGGATGCAGTGTTCCGTGCTCGTGACAAAGTGGTGAAGCTAGTGAGCTAGTTTAATTTGGCATTTGGTCATCGAAGAGGGGAGGGTGAACTCATCGGAGTGGAGGGAGGGGCGTCAGCGCAGCTTGATTGAGCTCGAGGGGGGGGGGGGGGAGAGGAGAGTGGCTGAGGCCGGGGCAAGGAGATGAGGGGTTTAGGATGACCCTTTTATAGGCGCCCAGAGAAGAAGGGGAACGGGGATGGTGGACACCGGCGAGGGGAGCAGCGGCGGTGATAATGGCGCACAATGCCTGAGGACGAGACAGTTGGGGCAGGTTGCCGTGCGGGGGTGTGACCATAGTGGGTGAGAACGAAGCGGTGCCTAACTCCACTGGCACGAACATGATGGCGGAGCAGGGGAGGACGGTGGCCGATGGGGAACACGTCGATGTTGTGCGCAGTGAGGGAGAGAGAGCTGACGTCCGGGCCCCATTTGCAGAGGGAGAGCGGGCGCGAGAGAGGAAGTGGCTGACGGGCGGGGCCAAGCAGTTAGCAAGGGAGGGGGAGCGCAGCGCTGGAGGATGGGCCGCAGTGGGCCAAGAGCGGAGGGAGGGAAAGCGTGGGCGCATGCGAGAGAGAGAGGGGAAGGGTATGGGCTGGAATCGGCCCAGGCGAGAGGGAGAGGGGTTTTTCCTTTTTCTTTTTTATTCTACTTTTTCTTAATTCCTTTTCTCCTTTACACAAATATTCCATTATATTTCCTAGGTGTCAAAATGAAATGCTATGTGTGAAGTGCTACGAGCAATCATGGTGTATGCATATGATGAATGAAATGCTTATGGGCTTAGGTCCTAAGAGAAAGAGTAAAAAAGGGGGGGTAGGAGTTTAGGGTTTCTAACCTTGGAACCAAAAACTAGGATGTTACAGACTTACCCCACTTAAAAGAATCTCGCCCTCGAGATTCAGGCTGGGCTTGAGAAAAGGTAAGGGTACTCCCTTCTCAATGAGTCCTCACTCTCCTAGGTAGCCTCCTCCTCTCCTTCTCTGCTCCACTGGACTTTACAAAGATTTACCTCCAAGTTTTAGGTCTTTCGAACGGCTGAATCAAGAATCTTCACTAGCTTTTCTCGGTACTTTCAAGCATTTCTGGAGCTAGGATACATGAAATACATTGTGGATGTCTGACATGGATTCTGGCAACTAAAGGCGGTAAGCTGCTGGCCCTATTCTGCCGATGATAGGATAGGAGCCAACGAATCGTGGAGCTAGCTTCCCTTTTGCTTGAAATCTTTTGACTCCACACATTGGGGAGACTTTCAGATAGACAAAATCACCTTCCTCGAAACTGAGTTCTCTCCTCCTATTGTCTGCATAACTCTTTTGCCGACTCTAGGCTTCGAGTAGTCTCTTGCGGATCAGGGCAACTTTCTCTTTTGCCTCTTTGATGAAGGCAGGCCCTTCTAGGGTCTTTTCTCCCATGTTTGACTACATCAGAGGGGTTTGGCATCTCCTTCCATACAAGGCTTCAAAAGGTGACATCTTGATGCTGGCCTGGTAACTGTTGTTATACGAGAATTCTGCATACGGACAAACTGGACTCCCAATCCCTGTTGAAGGTCAGCACACAGGCTCTCAACAAATCTTCAAGAACTTTATTGACTCTTTCTATCTGTCCATCTGACTAGGGGTGGTAGGCGGTGCTGAAATCTAGCTTGGTGCCCATAGCTTGCTAAAGACTTAACCAAAACTTTGAGGTGAACTGCGTTCCCCTATCTGATACTATTCTTCACGGAATGCCATGAAGTCTGACTATTTCTTTGAGGTATATCCGGGCGAGGGTGGCTCCTCCTGAAGGTAGTCTTTACGGGTATGAAGTGAGCTACCTTGGTAAGATGGTCAATTATGACCCAGATAGAATCGTTCCCCTTTTGGGTCCAGGGCAGTCCGATCATGAAATCCATGCCTATTTCTTCCCACTTCCATTTGAGATCTGGAAGGGGTTGCAGTAACTCTGCGGGACTTTGATCTTCTGCCTTAGTTCGTTGACAAGTAACACATCGGGCTACATGTTGAGCTATCTCCTTTTTCATCCCTCTCCACCAGTATCTGGTCTTGAGGTCTAGGTACATCTTGGTAAACCCTGGATGGATATAATAGGCTGAGTTGTGGGCTTCATCTAGAAGGATTTCTCGTGCCTCTCCCTTTGGTACACACAGATGGTTCCTGAATCAAAGAGTTCCCTTTTCATCTGTTCTAAGATCTAGGAGTTGCTCCTTGTTAGCCTTTTCTGCAAGTCCTGTCATCTCGGTGTCCAAACATTAAGCCTTGCGAATGAGGTCTTCTAGCATTGGTTTAACTTCTACACTACTCTTTTCCCCAAACAAGCATTCAGTTGAGTCGATTCCCTTCTCCAGTCTTCCAAGAAGTTTGTTGCTTCCTTCCCGAAAGGTTTCTAGCTGAGGGCGTCAGCCACTACGTCTGCCTTTCCTAGATGATAGTGGATTTCGATGTCATAATCCTTAATTAGCTCTAGCCATCTTCGCTGACAAAGGTTGAGATCTAGCTGGGTAAAGATGTACTTTAGACTCTTGCGATCTATGAATACGTGACATTTGTTCCCAATCAAGTAATGTCTCCATATCTTGAGAGCATGCATTATGGCTGCTAACTCCAAATCATGGGTTGGATAATTCTGTTCATGAGGCTTGAGTAGGCGAGATGCATAAGCGATGACTTTCTCATTCTGCATTAGCACGCATCCCAAACCTTGTCTTGAAGCATCACAGAAGATGACAAAGCTTTGGTGGAAATATGGCAATGTTAGTACAGGTGTGGTTATGAGTTTCTTCTTTATGACCTAGAAACTTTCTTCACACTTTGGGGTCCACACAAATTTGTTGTCTTTCTTGAGGAGTTTGGTCAAGGGTTTTGCAATGTTGGAGAATCCTTTGATAAAACGACGGTAATATCCCGCCATTCCCAAGAAGCTTCGAACTTCACCAACGCTGGAGGGCTGCTTCCATTTGGATATTGCTTTTGTCTTGGATGGGTCCACTTCTATCCCTTCTGCAGTCAAGATATGCCTGAGGAAGGCTATCTTTTCTAACCAAAATTCGCATTTGCTGAGCTTGGCGTAGAGCTGATGCGCTCTAAGTCTCCTGAGGACAATCCGAAGGTGATGATCATGGTTCTCCTGACTCTTGGAGTAGATGAGGATGTCGTCAATGAATACTACGACAAACTTATCTAACTCTTCCATAAATACTTTGTTCATGAGGTTCATAAAGAAGGCGGGTGCATTGGTTAGTCCAAAGGGTATTACTATAAACTCATACTGACCATACTGGGTAACAAAAGCTATCTTCTGAATATATGCTTCCTTGATTCTCAACTGATGGTATCCTGATCTCTGATCAATCTTTGAGAAATATTTGGCCCCTTGAAGTTGGTCGAAAAGGTCATCAATCCGATGTAGTGGATACTTGTTCTTGATTGTAACTTCATTTAAGGATCGGTAGTCAATACACATTCTCATGCTTCCATATTTTTTGGTGACAAACAATACTGATGCTCCCCAAGGTGATGAGCTAGGATGAATGAACCCTTTCTGTTGAAGTTCGACGATCCGGAGCTTCAATTCTGCCAATTCCGTGGGTGCCATGCGGTACGGTCTCTTTGCGATTGGTGCGGTGTCTCGGAGGAGGTCAATGTAGAATTCTACTTCTCTTTTCAGAGGCATTCCTGGCAACTCTTTAGGAAATACATCCATGAATTCTTCTACCATAGATATACCTTCTGCTGCTAGGCTGAACACCATTGGATCTTGGGTTGGCGGCCGAGCTTTACATGAAACAAATTTTCCCTGGTGGTCGGTGAGAAGAACAGTCTTATCTGCACAGTCTATAATGCCATTGTGCCAGGTCAACCAATCCATTCCTAGGATTACATCAATTCCATGGGATGGTAGTACGGCTAAGTCTGCCAAGAATACTACCCCACTTAAAATAATTCTGACTTGGGAGCATTTGAGGTGGCAGAGAAGGTCTAACCCTGGGGTTCGGGTGACTAGAGGGACTTCTAATGATGCAGTGGGGATGCCATGTTTTTCCATGAAACTAGTGGCGATGAAGGAATGAGATGCTCCAGAATCAAAAAGTACAGCAGCAGGGGTAAATTTGACTAGGAACTCATCGATTACTACTCCAGGGGCTTGCTGAGCTTCTTGGGCGTCGACGTGGTTCACTCGAGCCCTGCCGTGAAACCGAGTCTTGCTTAACTGGCTGCTGGTGGAGGGTGCCTTAAAGGCGGGTGCCGTAACATTATTGGGGCCATTCACCGAGTTGGAGTAGGTAGGTATGAATGTCTTCAAATGTGGACAATTATTCTTGAAGTGACCGAGGTCTCCACAGTGCCAACAAGCATTGGTTGGAGGTTGGCTGCTTGCAACAGACTGGGTGTATGTGGAAGGAACTTTGACTAGGCTGGTTGAAACATGATGGAGCGGATCCTACTGGTTTGCTGAGGTTCGACCCCTTGGAATGGGAACCCAAAAGATCGAACCCTCTGGTGCCTGTCCTACTGTTGAGCTCGGAGAACTTGAAACTTTCTCTTGAGGTGACCTTTTTCTCTTCTCGTGCTCTTTCCACCTGGATGGCCTTGTTCGAGATGTGCGAGAAACTGAGGAAGTCTTGGCTGGCAAGGATGGACTTGAGTTATGGTCTTAACCCTTTCAAGAAACGAGCCATCTTCTTGGCTTCCATGCTAACAACATCTGGTGCATAACGAGCAAGTTATGTGAATTTATGGATGTATTCACTGATGGATCGCCCTCCTTGAGTTAACTCCCGAAATTCCTCCTCCTTGAGCTAGACGATTCCTAAGGGCACATGATGCTCTCGGAAAGCAGCCTCAAACTCTACCCAGGTAGCATCTCTTACTGCAGCGCTGAAGGTGTCCCACTAGGATCGAGCCATCCCAGAGAGCTGGTGGGTAGCTAGGTGAACACGCTGGCTTTCAGGGCATCCAATAGCCTCTAACTTCCTCTTCACCATGCACAACCAATCATCAGCATCGAGCGGGTTGCTAGATCTAGTGAACGTGGGAGGCTTGAGCCTTAGGAACTATCCTATTCTATCCTACGGCCTTCCTCCAATCGGGTGCTGGTTCTTGAGGCTTCTAGTGAGGACCTCAATGAGTCGGGTCTGATTGGCCAGAACTTGGGCTAGGTCTATGGCATCTCCGGAGGTGCGGGGAGGTGGGTCTCACTCCCTTCTCCACCGTTCTCTCCTTCGATACCTAGGGGAGTCCTTGCTCCAATCCCTGAGGCGATAGGCGTGGTTTTATCTAAGGCCATCTGCCAGAGGGGAGAAAGGATTACTACTATGCATATGTCATTTTTTTGCAAACATGTTATTTTATTCAGCACTCCAGTTCATTACAAGCATAACAACCACCACATATTACACTACGCACGAGCGTTTTCTACCAATGTGTCCCCAAACTCCTTGAGAATATCATCAAGGCTAGCTAGGGACATTTCCTCAACATCAGAAAGGTTCTCTATCCCTAGGGAAGGCAGTGTTGGCTGGGCTTATTCCTTTGGGTCAGTCTGGCATCCTTGGCTTTTGAAACGCTTCCTGATCTTCACTACACCAAAATAGTGAACTTCCTAGAGCCTAAACCCTAGGAAGTTAGCCCTAAACTCTAGGAAGTTAGCTAAACTCTCGAAAGTTAAGCCACCCCGTCGGAAGTTTGGCTCTCGAAAATTTTTTGTCGAAAGTTAGCTTAACTTCCTAGAGCCCTCTTGGAAGTTAGATAACTTCCTACAGCCAAAGAAGCCTCTCAGAAGTTAGTAGGTTATCAGAAGTTAGTAGCTTCACGCCGTTAGCGCCGTCAACTGACTAATTTCCTATGACTAACTTCCTACGGTTGACTGTAGCCCCTAGGAAGTTAGCTGGCTAACTTCCTATGGCCCAATAAGCCTCTAGGAAGTTAATTTGACCAACATTACAAATGCTGTTTATTTTTATTTTACACCACATTCCACAACATAACAAATATATCAACAGCTATATAGCACAACATATTTTCACATAAAACATCTCACACACAACCACATAACAATATTTAAATCCATAGTCTCATCAATTACCTCAGAAAAGTCTCATCTATAGTCATAATAAGACATCTCATCCAGTACTAATAAGAGACAATATCTCATACATAGTCATAATAGAAGTCTCAAGTATCAGAACACAATAACATGGAAGCTCACGGTCGTCGATCACCATCGGGTTACAGTGACGAGTGATGGTTGATACCTCTACTAGCGAAGAGGGTTTCGACAAAGTCTAACCCGTCTTCTCGTTCATGTGTCAGCAAGGTAGATGGAGGGGTCTAATATACATGTACAAATGATATTTGCTGAGTTACATCATAATATAACTAACAACAAGCAAATGATGATGAATTTGCATACCTGATGTTCGGTAGATGGAGATGTAGGTGTAGGTGGAGGTGACGACCAGGGATAATGGACGTGAGGTGGTGGTGGTGGTGGGGCACCGGGACGTGTATCCCTTGGGCCTGTGCTAGTTGCTACAAATTTATCGAAACTTCAATAGCCTGCAAAACTCAAAAACCAACTCTCTTAGTTCATCACAGGAACAAAAAAGGAACTATATAGTATGCCTAAGTGGCTTCAAGTTATAGAACTAAAAAGCTTTGTGAACAAAATGGGAAACACAAGTGGCTGAGCAATATTTGGAAAGAAGAATAAGTGGTGAAGAACAATTATCAACAATGATATTGATTAATAAGTTATCAATATAACTACTTTCTACACCAATTGATTATTTTAGTCATGTCTCAAGTTCTCAACTACTTCATCTGGTCTCAATGCAACAGAGAACAGACTAAAAGCTCAGCTGAAAACTGAACATATAGTTTTGAATTCCAGCACAAGTGTACCAAAAAACAAAAGAAAGTTACACACATGCATCAAATGTGGCACTAGTCAGATTACTCAAATGCCATATCCAAGTGTAATGTGGAAAACATATATGGCTCATATTCCATAATCCAGTGCATTCATACATCACGGATATAAAGGCAACAATGACTAATACCTATGTGCCAAGGGCTTTCAACAGGTTACCCCTTTCCTTTTCCATCGTGGATCGTGCCTTAGCTAAACTTCTTCCCTGAACAACACATAACTTCTTGCCATCCTCGGTGCCGTACTTCTTGCCATCCTCACATAACTTGTTCCCTAAACAACACAAAGCACATTACACTAACAATTCTAAAATTCAAATTTCATGTGTTCAATAATAGAGACACGGGAGTTCAGCTGTCCACTGATTTCGACTTGCTTCAACCCTGTGACGATGTAGCCCTCGACGCCCCGAACTATATCACTTTGGAAGTGCTGGGAGGAACGACAAGGCGACACATTATGTAAGCAGATTCAGATCCTAGACGGAGTTTTAAGTACCAAGCAAGGACAACGACGAGGGGATCATCCACCACTTAATTATCTTGGCGGCGTGCATGGAGATGTAGAGCTTGCGAGATTGGAGTGCTATTGCGCCTCGGCCTCGTTCGCGAACACGCCGTCTGCGTCGTACCCGCCCCCGAACTGCTTCATCACCGCCTGCGAAACAGGACACATGCGGCCATGAGCATGGAGGCAGCATCAATGATAAAAAACAAACCTATAGACGACAACCAGATCTCGAAGGAGCCATGTTAAAAGAATGGGTGAGAGCTGGATAGTGCGAGCCTGTGGCCGAGTCGCGGAGGAACGGATGGCGGAGATCTTGAGAAAGGGGCGGCGTGACACGCTCACCTACTGCTGCCGAGCCACCTGCTCCCGAAACTTTGAGGCCATGGCCGCGGCAGACAGGGCTGGGGCGGGGGTGTCCGCGGGTGACGAGGCTAGGGGCGGCCGCGGTGTGGGCGGGCGGGGGCGGGTGCGGCCGGAGGCAGGGGCGGCCGGTGATGTGGGCGGCTGGCGGCGGGCGGCTTCAAAGAGACGTGAGAGAGACAGCCGCGGCGGGTTGAGAAAGGTGAGAGAAAGATAAGGTTGAGAAGAGATTTAAAATAAAAAACTAACTTCCTAGAGTAAAGCCATAGGAAGTTAGCTTTTCGTTTGACTGGTCAACAGCTGACACCTAACTTCCTAGAGGAGGCCGTAGGAAGTTAGCTAGGCAGCTAACTTCTTAGAGCCAGCCGTAGGAAGTTAGCTTTTCGTTTGACTGGTCAATAGCTGACACCTAACTTCCTAGAGGAGGCCGTAGGAAGTTAGCTGGGCAGCTAACTTCCTAGAGCCAGCCGTAGAAAGTTAGCTTTTCGTTTGACTAGTCAACAACTGACACCTAACTTCCTAGAGGAGGCCATAGGAAGTTAGCTGGGCAGCTAACTTCCTAGAGCCAGCCATAGGAAGTTACCTTTTCGTTTGACTAGTCAACAACTGACACCTAACTTCCTAGAGGAGGCCGTAGGAAGTTTGCTAACTTCCTACGGGTTTTTAACTTCCGACAACTTTTATAGAATACCGTAGGCAGTTATGTTTATTTCCTAGAGCTACTAGTTGCCTCTTGGAAGTTATGTATTTCCTACAGTTTCTTATAAAAGTTGTAGGAAGTTAAAAAACCGTAGAAAGTGTATGATTTTGGTGTAGTGCTTCTTGACGGGGACGAGCTTCTTCAACCTCCTAGCATAGTCCATCTTTAGGGTCCGGTATGCTTCACGAGTGTTGGCTTCCTCGCCTTCTACCATCTCGAGACTGTCTTGAAGAGCTGCCTTTTCTTCCTTCAATTCCTTGATTTGCTGCTTTAGGCTTTCCACCTGGGAGTTTAGGTGGGTGCAGTGGGAGAAAAGGTCATCAAAGTGGTTCTCAAGGGTGTGGAGGTATCTAGCCATGTAGGTTATGGTAGGGTCATCTTCATTATGATCTCTCCCTGACAAAGCCTGGAGTCTTTTCCTCTAGGTAGGGTTATATTTTGTTGCTGGGAGAAAAGTAGCGAAGGGGTGTCTCGGAGACTTCCCTGCTGTAATTTTAGTATAGTTGGCGGAGGTCTTTTTGGGCAGCACTATGGCAGGTGTCTAGGAAGTAGTGGCCAGTAGCGGTGATCTAAAAGGGAGGGTGATTTGGGTAGCTTCGGCTTTCTCCTAGGTAGACTGCCATAGAGCACTTCTCAATCCCATTCTCACGATATTCCTTCCAGACATACTCTGGCTTCTTGTGGATCCCCATGCGAAGCGCACAACTCTGAAGAAGGTGGAGAAATCCTTCCACCTCTTAGCAATAGGATGTCTTAAGGACAAAGGTGCCCTCCATCTAGTAGTAAGAGAAGAAGGGTTGTTAATATCGGGGAAAGGGGAGAAGGTTATTTAAGAAGTTAAGAAGTTTTTCTTTTAAGGAAAGCTTTTTAGGTTAGGGTTGCAGTCTACGGCCAGTCCTATGGCTCTGATACCACCTAAAGCGTCCTGATACAATTACTAGTCTCAGGAGGCTAGTAAACTATTGGGGGCCTTCGTCCTCCGAAGGTCCTCAAAAACATGATTTGACAATGTTTTCCAAGTGGATTATATGAACAGGTATCTTCGGACTCAGAATTATGAACATGGAGTACGGTCAGGACGAAGCCTAAGCCAGACGAAGGGGGATTGAGATGGAGGACGGGCTGATTATCAAGTTGTACGAAGGACGGTGCACAACCGAAGCTGTTCACAGGAAAGCTTCGTCGCGGTAGCAGAAAGGGGAACCGACTTAAAGATGAAAAGACTACTTAGGCCTTGACAGATTCCCATAAGTCATTAGCAAATGTAGTGGACATGAATGTAATTTTACATGGGCTGCATCCCACGTCTATAAATAGATGAACAGTACTCCCGTACTGTTCACGCTGACTGGGCATTTGCTTTTGCGTCATCCTTGTACTTTTATCTTCCTGCAATCCGAAGGTACATTTGTAATTTGAAGTCATTTCTATTGTTATATAATAATAAAATAGAAATGACATTGTGATAAAATTTAAATGTTTACATTACTTTTTTATGTTGTGCATAAGTACTTCGTCACAATTTGTCGTGCCTACGAAGATATGTTGTTTGTGACCTTCGTCCGGAACACATCATATCCCGAAGGGAAATAATGTTTCAAAGGACAAAGGATCTTACCATTTAACACTTTCTATGTTGTCTTGTTCTTAATCCGAAGCATTTGAGAACAAGTCCCCAACATTGGCGCCCACCTCCGGTGAACTCACTTCCACTTCGAAGTTTTTTGAACACCTTCGAAAGCCATAAACTCTCGCTATGGCGCCAAAGAAAGCTTCAGCGACTGGGGCTGCAGCTCTGCAACCGCTGGACCCCAACTAGGAGACTGTCTCTCTTCGAGAGGCCCGAAGCCAGAAGAGGAAGGCCGTCAGCCCGACGTTTCAGGAGGATGAGCTAGACCAAGAGATCAGGGATATGGAGATACTACATCAACAGGTGCAGAGGAAGAAGGAGAAGATGGCCAGGCTAGCTGAGTTGCAAAGGCAGATAGACGAAGCTTCTGAAGAAGTTCGCCATCTTACTCACGTTGAGCAGAACAGAAGGCCTCAGCAAAAAGACCTTCATCAGGAGGGCTTCTTCAACGAAGATGACTGGAACGATTACTTCATGGCAAAAGCTGAAGGACATGTTGTTAACCAGCTTTCAAGGGTTTCAGACGAAGCCGGTCACTGCTCAAGCCTTGTTCCAGTGCACTCAGGATCATGAAGAATACCTTCAGGCGTATGTTAGAAGGTTCTTACGTTTGAGGGCACAGGCACCAACGGTGCCCAATGAAATTGTCATCGAAGCCATGATCAAGGGGCTTCGTCCTGGACCTTCAGCTCAATACTTCGCAAGGAAGCCTCCTCAGACTTTGGAGAAGCTGCTCTAGAAGATGGACGAGTACATCCGTGCCGACAATGATTTTCGCCAAAGAAGGGAGGAGGCTTTCAGATTTTCTAAAATGACCAGGGGCTTCGGAGGAAGATTCTATCCGAGGCATGTCAGGTCCATCCACAACTCTACTCAAAATGATGATAAGGGGAGTCAGCAGAACAGGCCGCAGTGATCCTCACAGGCTTCGGGGCAACAGCAAACTTTCTTCCGGCCACCAGCTCCAAGAGGCAGAGGCGCCAGGGGCTTCGGCGGAAGATTTGGAGATCAACCAAGGAGAGTATTTTGCTTATTCTGTGGTGAAAACAAGGGCCATACCACCAGGATGTGCCATGTTACTATCCAGAAGCAAAAGGAGCTAGCAGAAGCCGCAGCGCAACAGGGCCAGCCGAAGCAGGTCATGCATACTGCTTCGTACCATCAGCCTTACATCCCAGAATACGTGGGCAACCACCCTGCAGTTTCTGTAGCTTCGGCGAGTCAACCTCAAGCTTCATGGCAACAGCCTCCGCCTCCACCACCGCTGCAACAAGGCCAACAGCCGGAAGGGGGCCAATATGTTGCACACCAAAGGGATCTCAGAGAACAATCCGAAGCTCGCACAGTCAATAGCACTGTGCCAGAGTTGAAGCACATTTATTGACACATATCCTACCTTTGATAGCAGTCTTTTCTATTCAGTTCTATTTTCTGTGTAACAAAGAACATTGTTAGCTTTTATGTAATAGTTTCGTGGTTCGTCATGAGCAAAACCTATTTTCTCCACAGGTTTAAGTTGCTGAAGCTTAAAAATTTGCGCTAACAAGGAGGACCTTCGAATTATTAAAAATCCTTCGAAGCAACAAAAAGTCGTTCTAAGGAACGCAGAGTAAGTTGCTGAAGTCACAAAAAGCCGTTCCAAAGGGAGCGCAGTGTAAGTTTTTTGCTCCAAAGTCGTTCCTAAGGGAATGCAGAGCATACAGCGAAAAGTCAACGCTGATACCGCCTAAGTAAAAGGCGAAGAAGCTCCAAAGACGTTCCCAAGGGAATGCAGAGCTTACAGCGAAAAGTCAACGCTGATACCGCCTAAGTAAAAGGCGAAGAAGCTCCAAAGACGTTCCCAAGGGAATGCAGAGCTTACGAAAATATTTTGTGTTTTATGGGGATATGTGTGTATCTTCGGAACAAATGTCATCTACATAACATAGCATCATCACATCATTTTGCATAGCATAAGCATCATACATCATGTTGCATATGGCAAAAGAAGGGGACACAGTATCAACCTTCGAAAGGATGCTTTGAGAAAGTGAAAATCGTGCAAAGTCACGAGGGAATACAATGTTGATCTTCGGAATACAGCTTCGGAGAATATTTTTACGAAGCGTAGACAGTGCTTCATCAGAATAGTATTAAAGGAGAATGTCTTCTTCACGAAGCATGAAAAGAAGGGAAGGTGTTTTTTCGCCGAAGGCTCAAAAATGGTACGTATGTAAAGTTTCATGCATCGTAAAGAATTGAATAATGAAAAGAAACTTGTATATTACATTCAAATGTACAAAATATTACATAGATCGCATCTCAAATGTTTTTTCTAATAACATCTAGTCTTCTCTTAGTACTACTTCGGCAGCCTCATTTAGAAGTTGTTCAACAACTTTATCCATGATAGCTTCGGCCATTTGTTTAATTTCGTCATCCCCTTTTGTGTGAGGGTCAGCAGACGATCCAGCTTCTGAGGGAAGAGAATATGTCTACATTACTATCACAGACCGCGAGCAAAGTTTGAAATTAAAAATTACAACACAATAAGGATGACTAATTAATACCTATTTGCCCTTCGGGCTTTGCACTTTTCTCGGCAACTTCCGTCACTTTCCTAGCATCATGGATGCCTTTTTCACTCTTTTGAATAATTTCTTGCGCCATTTCTCGGCCGCCGTTGTCCCAGATTTCAGTAAAGAATTTTCCGCCAACCATGCTTGCTTCGGCCGAGGGGTCTTTGATGTCTTCCGAAGACAAGGCAGCTTCGGACTGAGCTAAGGATTTTACATGCTCGCAACCTTTCCCCTCCAAAACAGTAGCAACTCCTCTAGCGCCCGAAAAAGCGCAGATGTCACCGCGGCTACTCAGGATTTCCTCGAAGGCCTCTGCTTCGTGACTGATCCATTCCAGTGGACCTTTGGGATGGCCTCTTGAGAAATTCTCTTCACTAGAAAATGCGCCAACGCTGGCGAAGCTGGTTTTTATTTTCTTTACGCATTCCATGGATTTTTCGTAGCATCTTTTCTTAGAAGACCGAAGCTCTTCCACGGTTGCTTCCAAATGATCAGCCATTGGTCGCTACATTCCCGTCTTGTTTCTTCAAGTATGCGTTCTTCTTTCGCCCGGGCCAATTGCTTCTGAAGATCTTTAATTTCGCGTCTGTGAGCTTCGGCCTGAACCTTTGCAGCAGCTTCGTCCTTTTTCATCTTGTCTACTAATGTAAGCAGAATTTTATCTTTTTCTAGAGCTTCGTTTCTCAGTTTAATAACTTCTGATCGTAAATTGTTGAACGCAATTTCATAGCTCTCATCTTCGGCACTCTTTTGTGCTCTTAATGCGTTGCTTAGGATTAAACCCTATACGAAAAAGAATCCATATAAGAATAAAAGAATGAATTACGTATTGTAAAATTTTTCAAACGTCTAATTCCCATACCTTCAGGCTATTATATGCAAGACTATCCGCGAGATCCTCCTTCGTCATAGCGCATAGTCCAGCTTCAAGCTTTGGAAACCCCATACTCCTAGCCATCTCCCGGCAGACAGATAATTCTTTGTTGTCTGGGAGACAGTATAGGAAATCATCTTCGTTTGTCCCATTGAACACTACTGCCCCCTTCGGATATTTTAACTCTCTGGCATAGTGATTGGCTTCATAAATCTCTTCTTCAGATAATTTCTTCCCCGAAGCATGTCGCACGATGTAATCGCATATGTTGGAAGGAGCTTCGGGGGCGGCAGTGTCAACTTCTTCAACCAAAATTGGTTCTGATATTTTTATTTTTGTTTCCAAAGATTGTTCCTTGGTGGACTCTGAAGGCCCAGCTTCGGCTTCAGGTTGTTGCTTCGAAGCTTCAGCAACTAAAGCTTCGGTAGACACTTCAGCAAGTTCAACAGTCTTCTTTGGAGTTGTGCTTGAAGACTTAATCGTCTCCAAAACATCTAACACGTTCACCATTCTTTTTCTTTTCGGTGTCACCGACGGGCCCTTTTGATTTTTTGTTGTCTCAACACTTGCTGAAGGACTTAAGATTTCTAATATTTTTGGTTCTTCAGTTCTCGGTTTCTCTGCCTTCTCTGCTGAAGGTGCTTCAGTCTTTTCTTCGATTTTCGGCTCTGGAGCTGGCTCTGTAGTTTCAGTGGCCAGGGAAGCTTCACCGATAAATTCGGGCACTATGGCCGGCTCAATAAAACGTGCCCGGTGGGTGAGCACCTTCATCTTTTTTCTTTGCGGCGCTGGCTCACTAGAAGCACTTGTGGCAATTTCTGTTGCAGGGGAAGTATTTTTTCTTTTGTGGCCCAACACCGGATAATGGTAGTCAGGGTAGACAAACCCGATTGCATCAAATACCCGGTTGAGCCTCTTCTTCTTTCGGCCTCCGAAGGCTGCCGATAATGCAGTGTTCTCGGCCTTGGAATATACCCCAAGCAGTTCGTCACTTAATGTTTCAATGCTTTTTAACCAGTCGTCATTAGGTTCAACAAACTTATCCCCGTATTTGAATGTGTATTTTAGTCTGATTAGTCCACCTTCGTCAGACTCTTTGACGGTCTCCTTCGGCATTTCCCATTTTCCTGCAAGTGGCCACACCCTGAAGGCAATATGCTCTTGAACCAGATCCCTTGTCCCAATAAAAGAGCAGGCTACTCCGAAGGCTCTCTGGCATTCTTCGGCCGCCTCATCCATCTCAACCTTCGGCTTTCGGAGTCCGAAGCGTTGCCAGATGGGACGCATAATGATACTTTTAATATCTCCCTGCGCTGTCAAGTCATTCTTTACATAGAACCATTCTGTCATCCAGGCACCGGGCCACCTCTTCCGAAAGGTTGGCACGGGGCAGCTTGACCCGGTGCGGGCACCGAAGCTGTAGCAACCAAAGTTGTTGTGATATTGTTCTTTCCCCCAGGGCTTCGTCTCATATAACAACTCATGAATGTTGCAAAAGCTTTTAGCATTTGGTTCTAAACCTTGGCTTCTAACAGCCCAGACAAAGATCCCCATTCTAGTGATAGCTTCGGGAGTAATTTGATGAAGATAGATTTGGAATGTCTTCAGGACTTCGACAACAAAGCTGCTTAGGGGGAATCGAAGCCCAGCCTTGAGAAAGCTTCGGAAGATTACGACTTCATCTTCTTCGGGAGTGGGAGAAGTTTTTTCTCCAGCATCAGCCCTCGCAATAGATATGTCTCGAAAATATCTCCCCCTCATATTGTCAATATGACTCTGCTTAATAGTGGTTTTCCCGAAAACCGTGTGACTTGGCCGCCATGGTCGATCTTCGGACTCTCCCCCACAGCTTTCTGCATCATAACTGTCGCTATCACCAGTATCTTCAGACAAACCTTCCAGAATCTCCTTGGTGATTTTTTCTGTATTGGTCTCCGCCATCGCTATAAGGAACCCCAAGTTCTTTTCTTCGTCGAGACTCAGCTTCATCTCAGCAGTGACCTTCTTATCTTCCGACATCTTCGGAAACACTGAAAAACTGTTTTCAAATCCGAAGCTTCAAAACCAAAAGATCAGCAAAACCTAGTGCGCAAGAGCTAAAAATTTAGTGAGCGGGAGCGGATGGCAAGAGAGCGTACCAAACAAATCGTGGCGAGCTCTTATTTATACACTCAATATGACGGAAACTGTGTGGTCCCACGTGTCGGTGACTTTTGCTATTCTAGCAAAGGGAAGGTGTTTTTTCGGACCTTTCGGCTTAAGGCCTTCGTCCATATCGCAATCTGAATTTATCATTAACAAATTAATATTGCGAGGGGCTACTGTTGGGGGCCTTCGTCCTCCGAAGGTCCTCAAAAACATGATTTGACAATGTTTTCCAAGTGGATTATATGAACAGGTATCTTCGGACTCAGAATTATGAACATGGAGTACGGTCAGGACGAAGCCTAAGCCAGACGAAGGGGGATTGAGATGGAGGACGGGCTGATTATCAAGTTGTACGAAGGACGGTGCACAGCCGAAGCTGTTCGCAGGAAAGCTTCGTCGCGGTAGCAGAAAGGGGAACCGACTTAAAGATGAAAAGACTACTTAGGCCTTGACAGATTCCCATAAGTCATTAGCAAATGTAGTGGACATGAATGTAATTTTACATGGGCTGCATCCCACGTCTATAAATAGATGAACAGTACTCCCGTACTGTTCACGCTGACTGGGCATTTGCTTTTGCGTCATCCTTGTACTTTTATCTTCCTGCAATCCGAAGGTACATTTGTAATTTGAAGTCATTTCTATTGTTATATAATAATAAAATAGAAATGACATTGTGATAAAATTTAAATGTTTACATTACTTTTTTATGTTGTGCATAAGTACTTCGTCACAATTTGTCGTGCCTACGAAGATATGTTGTTTGTGACCTTCGTCCGGAACACATCATATCCCGAAGGGAAATAATGTTTCAAAGGACGAAGGATCTTACCATTTAACACTTTCTATGTTGCCTTGTTCTTAATCCGAAGCATTTGAGAACAAGTCCCCAACATAAACACATTCATTTCTTCAAATAGTATAGAGTCTTAAATAATAGTTATTACAATACCAAAATTCAAGCTCTAGCGAGCTTGGAAACATAGCATAGTGGAAGAATATCTAGCCTAAGCCATAGGCAGACTGGGTGCAGACACAGCCCCCTTCTAGTCGAACATAGCAGATAGGAAGTCTTCGGTAGCTAAAAACATAAATAAATCTGGGTGAATACTTTACTGTATTCTGCAAGCTCATCCCACCCGTAAAGAGAGAGAGAGAGAGAGAGACCTATACGGTACATGCATGATATGGTGGAGTTCAAGTCACTCTTTTCTTTTTCAGAGAAAGACAATACTTTGATGTTTTACCCAAAATAGAGGAGTAGCACATTTTCACACTCAACCACCACTGAGCTTCCCGCACCTGTGGCATTGCTTTTATTTCCAAAAACACCCACACACTTTCCCTTTTTATGAAGACCAAAAACACTAATTGCCATACCACACCAGATTCGTCCATACCAGTGGACACAGACTATTCGAATAGGTTTCAAACTCTGTGTAGAGGGGTACACTTTACCCACTAGTCCGGCTCTGTGATCTCACTGCCATGAGATCTGACACCGAAACTCTTTCCTTCCTTGCACGTCCTTACCTTAGCGATCATACCAGAAGGAACTAGGCCACCACCATGTCTAAACCGGACAAAACATTCCCCTTCCTTATCCTCCCGGTGCTCCCCAGCCATCATAATCCTAGGGTTCAGACTGTGCAAGTTTAGATTGAGTGACTGCCTATACAGTCTCAAGTGGTTGTACTTGTTATGAGAACATGTAGTGAAGGATGACAAACTAGTCCTTAAACAAGGGGACAATCCTTCATGCTCACACCTAACCTGGCTGAGCCAACACCTTAGGCCCTCCCCTAAACCAGGGAGTCTCTGATCATCCCACTCAGTTGGTGATAAGGGTGAATACCCTTCATCATACACTTTTTGAAAACATTTTTCTTTTTAGAAAACCCATTGCCTCAACCCATGTTTTGTACCCAAAAGATATTCTTTAATGCAGGCTATCACTTGACTCACAATGCATAGAACCCAACCCATATCTCAGCTTAGGTAGTGGTAGAAAGAGTAGGTAATTTATGCATCAAGGGTAGAATGGACTTACCTTCGTCGAAGCTCTCTATGGCATGAAAGCTCTACACCCAGGAGGTTGGGCTCCTGCCCTTCTTCCGGAGCTACACTTTCTGGAGGGTCAAACCCCTCTTCGCCTTGCAAAAACAGGCAATAAACAATACATCAAACATTGTTGGCTAATAAAGTGTGTCAAGTTTCTAAGCATCAATATTTTGTGACTTATAGGGTGTTTGGACTATTTTTGCTGCATAAAATATCAACATATATATATATATGTATTTGAAAATGGGAGAGAAAAGAAAAAGAAAAGGATTTCTTGGTTAAACGGACCGGGGGAGAATTTCGACCTGGCTGAGCGCGCGCGCGGCCGCGCGGGCAGCCGACCCATCTCAGCGTGCCAACAGACACGACACGGATACGGCGCCGTGGGTGCGGGCCCACATGCCAGCGAGGGGAGGGGAAACGGCGTTAGGGGGAGAGAGACGGGGTCCACTCGCGGGAAAGAACCGGTCACCGGAGCTCGACAGTGGTTCTCCACCGATGGCCCGGTTCTATGTGGTCGGGGCGGTGGCCTAGCATGAGCAGGGGTAGGGGGTCACGGTGGTGGGGATGATTTTGCCGATGGTGGTTCGAAAAGGGCTAACCACGGCAAAGTGGCGGGGCTCAAACGATAATGAGGTCGCCGGCGAGGCCTTGGGGTGTGACTAGGGAGGGGATGCAGTGTTCCGTGCTCGTGACAAAGTGGTGAAGCTAGTGAGCTAGTTTAATTTGGCATTAGGCCATCGGAGAGGGGAGGGAGAACTCACCGGAGCAGAGGGAGGGGCGGCGGCACCGGCTTGATTGAGCTCGGGGGGAGAGGAAAGTGGCTGAGGCCGGGGCAAGGAGATGAGGGGCTCGGGACAACCCTTTATAGGCGCCTGGGGAAAAGGGGGAGCGGGGATGGCGAACACCAGCGAGGTGAGCAGCGGCGGTGATAATGGCGCACAGTGCCTAAGGACGAGACGGCTCGGGGCAGGTTGCCATGCGAGGGTGTGGGCATAGTTGGTGAGGATGAAGCGGTGCCTAACTCCACTGGCGCGGATGTGATGGCGGAGCTGGGGAGGACGGTGGCCGGCAGGGAACGTGTCGATGCTGTGCGCAGTGAGGGAGAGAGAGCTGACGTTCGGGCCCCACTGGCAGAGGGAGAGCGGGCGCGAGAGGAAGCGGCTAACGGGCGGGGCCAAGCGGTTAGCGAGGGAGGGGGAGCGCGGCGTGGGAGGATGGGCCGCGGTGGGCCAAGAGTGGAGGGAGGGAAAGCGCGGGCGCACGCGAGAGAGGGGAAGGTTATGGGCCAGAATCAGCCCAGCCGAGAGGGAGAGGGGTTTTTCCTTTTTCTTTTTTTCTTCTATTTTATCTTAATTCCTTTTCTCCTTTACACAAATATTCCTTTATATTTCCTAGGTGTCAAAATGAAATGCTATGTGTGAAGTGCTACTAGCAATCATGGTGTATGCATATGATGAATGAAATGCTTATGGGCTTAGGTCTTAAGAGAAAGAGTAAAAGAGGGGGTTAGGAGTTTAGGGTTTCTAACCTTGGAACCAAAAACTGGGATGTTACACTACCTCTCTTAACCAAGATGTAGCATTTGCTCCCAAATACACGAAAGTATGAAACATTTGGTTTGTTACCGGTTAGGAGTTCGTATGACGTTTTCTTGAGGAGGCAATGAAGATAGAGACGATTTATGGCATGGCAAGCCGTATTCACAGCTTCCGACCAAAATGGCTCCAGCGTCTTGTATTCTCCCAGCATCATCCTTGCCATGTAGTTTAGCGTCATGTTCTTCCTCTCTACTACACCATTTGTTGTGGTGTGTAGGGAGCGGAGAACTATGCTTGATGCCTTCCTCCTCAAGATATTCTTCTACTTGGAGATTCTTGAACTCAGATCTATTGTCACTTTTGATTTTCTTCACCTTGAGCTCAAACTTATTTTGGGCTCTTCTTAGGAAGCACTTTAATGTACTTTGGGTTTCTGATTTATCCTGCAAAACAATACCCAAGTGAAGCGAGAAAAATCATCAACAATTACAAGACCATACTTACTTCCCCCGACGCTAAGATAAGCAAAGGGCCCGAAGAGATCCTAAAAGTCACCTAGAGGGAGGGTGAATAGACAAAACCTGAAAAATATAAAATTTGAACACGCAGTTCACTCGAGGTTAGGGTTAGAAATAAATAATGGTGAAATCGGAGTGCGGAAGATAGTTCTTCTTGCTATGAGTTGCTCAATCAATGTGATAATTTTGGGAGAAAACTCAAACCAATGTGTGCAAGAGAACTTTTAGTGAGAGGGAAGAGGGAAGAAACAAATTGAATAGTGAAGATCACCACAAATGGACACGATGATTTGTTTCCCGAGGTTCGGTTCCAAAGAACCTACTTTCCGTTGAGGAGGCAATAAAGGCCAGGTCTATTTCAACCCTTTCCCTCTTTCAATTGGTCACTTAGACCGGTTGACTGCTTCTTCTTAATCTCATAGGTCACTTAGACCTCGCAAGAATCACCACACAATTAGGTGTCTCTTGCTTGCTTTACAAATCACTTGGAAAGTTTAGAAGAAGAAGAAAGCAACCAAGCAACAATTGAAACACAAATCACCCTCTCTCAAGTCACTAAACACTTTAGATCACTTGACTTGATTTTGGCACTTGGAGAGGATTTGAGGCTTTGAATATGTCTTTGGATTGAATGAGGAGAGTGGGATACTTGGATAGCTTGAATGGTGGTGGTTGGGGAGTATTTATAGCCCCAACCACTATTCTAGCCATTAGCTGAGTTCTTTGTCGATGGGCACACCGGACAGTCCGATGGTGCACCAGACACTCCACTTTTCACTGTCCGGTGAGTGCCACATCAGCCGACCATTGGGGTTTGGAGCTATTGACCGTTGAAGTCGTCTGTCCTTGTGGTGCACGGGACAGTCCGGTGGCGCATCGGATAGTCTGGTGCAACCTGACATCGCATTCTGTCTTCTGACTTATGACGCTTCAGACTGCGGCACAGTCAACTGTTGGATGAGTCGACCGTTGCTCCAAGGGCACACCGGACGGTCAGGTGATTTTTAGTGGACGAGCGCCGAGAATTCCAGAGAGCGGCTAGTTCGCAAAGTGCTCCAGCCTGGGCACCGGACACTGTCCGGTGCACACCGGACAGTCCGGTGCGCCACTGGTTGCAGTAAGTCTGTTTTGCTCCAAACTTGTAGAATTGTCCCAAGGGTCATTTTCATTATATGTGTATGTGAACTTTATGCACTTGAGAAAACATCAACTAGGCAAACTAGTCTATCCATAAGGTTTGTGATGGTCGTCAAGCACCAATATCGATTATATGAAATGGTTAAGCTCATTTCCCTTTCAATCTCCCCCTTTTTGGTGATTGATGCCAACACAAACCAAAGCAAATACAAAGTGTAGAAATGTAGCTAGTTTGCATTTTGACAGATGTGCATAAGTTACTTTGAAATGTAAGTAGTTCTAAGCATATATGATTGTTTTGATATAGTTAATATTTTGGACCACATTTTCTCCACTTAGCTTGTTTTTGCAAATCTTTTGGAAAAGTCTTTTCAAATTGTTTTGCAATTTAGCCAATATGATTTCAAAATCATTTTCAAGTTTTGAAAGATTCTCCCCCTTTTTCAAATGCTTTTCCTTTGGCCAAACAAAAGCCCCCCCTGAAAAAGTTCTCCCCTTAGCTGTCAAGAGGCTTTTTGCAAATACAATTTATGTACAAAGTTTTCAGAAAACAGGGTGGTGGTACGGTCCTTTTGCTTTGGCCTATTAAATTCTCCCCCTTTGGCATTAAGCGTAAAAAACGAAGAAGACTAGAGGTCTTTTACAAGAAAGATAGGAATGTAAATACATGAGTAGAGCAAAGGATAGATGATACCGACAGAGTCACAGTGGAAGCCTTGCCTTTGCCTATTACTCCATTTCCCTTTCAATCTAAGACTAAGGATAGAAATACACTTGGAAGCACATTAGTCTTAGCCTTGGCATAAGAAGATTAAGAAATATGCATTTATACCAAATGAAAGAGACACGATCAAAGTATATAAATGAGCAATGTGTGCAAGATTTCAATCAAAGTTCCAAGAATATACTCAGAGCCCCATAGTTCGATGGGTCCCACGGTTCAAAATGATTCGCTATTCTAGCAAAGGGAAGGTGCTTTTTGGACCTTCGGCTAAAAGCCTTCGTTCATGCTGCAGTCTAAATTTGTTACAAAGGACTAAATTAATACTGCGAGGGGCTACTGTTGGGGGCCTTCCTCTTCTGAAGGTCCTCAAAAACATAATTAACCATTTGCTTTCAGCATAATATAAACTATTATAGGGAGCTTCATCTTCAGGATGAAAGTCTTTCCCCCACGATGAAGGCATACGAGATGAAGATATGATCTAAAGATGATAAGAAAAAACGCCGAAGCTATTGCCAGAGTAACAACTTTGGCTTATAATGGTGATGAAGACTAATGATGATGCTGGCCAAAAGGGAAAAGACTACTTAATCCTTAATGATTTATGTTATGATCATAAGTAAATGTCAGGGACATAAATGTACTATTACCCGGGTTGCGTCCCGTGCCTATAAATAGATGAACAGTAGCACCGTACTGTTCACGCTGAATGGTAATCACTCTCGTGTCAACACCTTCGAGCAAGACGAAGGTATCAATGTAATGTAAACTTTGTTAATATTCATGTGTATATTATGAAATATAAATTTGAATGAACCAATGAATTATATTTCTTCGTCCTTATGTATTCTTATTTATCCACAAAATCATGAAGAATGTCCTTCATGACCTTCGTCCGATGACCATTAAATCTGAGAGGAGGCAATGCTTCAGAGGATGAAGGTCCTTAGTGCTTAGCAATTGTGTTGACTTGTTCTTGATTCGCAGCATTTGAGAACAAGTGTCCAACAAACAAGCTCAGGGAAGGTGTTTTTTAGACCTTCGGCATCCCGAAGCCTTCGTACTTTTCACGGATCGAGCTAGTTATGAAAAAATGATCTAGCATCGCGTAGGGGCTACTGTTGGGGGTATTCTTCTCCGCCAAAGGTCCTCAAGACAAAGGTATCACTAGCAAAGTGATGTTGAGGATCCTCTCTGCCGAAGGTCCACGAGACAAAGATATTATCTGAGAGCTATAACGACGAATGCCGAAGCTACCACCGAAGGACGATAGCTTCGGCTTTAGGTGGCGACGAAGGTCAAATCATGATGCCGAGGCAAAGAGGAAAAGACTAGTTAATCCCTGATGGTTTATGTTATGATTATGTGTACATATTGGGGTTATAAATGTAATTTTACCCGGGCTGTGTCCCGTGCCTATAAATAGGTGAACAGTACCCCTGTACTGTTCATGCGAAATTGTAATTGCTCTCGCGCCAACGCCTTCGAACAAGCAGAAGGTATCAATGTAATTTAAATCCCATTAATACTCATATGTTTATCACGAGATAAATATATGAATCGATATATGAATGGATAATACATATCATTTCTATGAATTATTATTCTTGCGAAAGGAGATAATGCTTCTAGGGACCTTCATCTGAAGATCATTATATTCGAAAGGAGATAATGCTTCTAGGGACGAAGGTCCTTAATCTTTAACAATTATGTTGCCTTGTTCTTGATTCACAGCACTTGAGAACAAGTAACCAACAATGACAACAGGTAAAACAACATGATCATAACAATCATGATGCACAGTATCATAGGCATTCTTAACATGAGCATATAAATAGACATGGTTCTTCTTGTCATGAAAAGAATGTGAACTATTAGCTAATGGTGCCTTCCCTTTCTCTTTGATGAGATTGGAGTCTCTTCATAAAGAATATCTTCTTGTTTTTCTAACAACCTATCCTTCTCATTAAGGGCATCAATTAATTTATTGATTTTATCTACTTTAGATCTATCTAAACCCTTAAAGAGATCACTATAGTCTACATCACCATCAAATTCCTCATCACTAGAAGAAGTGTACTTAGGGGTATCTTGTGTACGTACCTTCTTCTCCTTAGCCATGAGGCATGTGTGATGCTCGTTGGGGAAGATGGAGGACTTGTCGAAGGCTGAGGCAGCAAGTCCCTCATCGTCGTAGTCAGATGAAGAGCAGTCCGAGTCCCACTCCTTGCCGATGTGAGCCTCGCCCTTTGCCTTCTGGTAGTTCTTTTTCTTCTCCTTCTTCCATTTCTTTTCTTGTCCCTAGTCATTTTCATTATCGGGACATTGTGTAACAAAATGACCAGACTTACCACATTTGAAGCACGAACGCTTCCCCCTAATTTATTCTTGTTGGGGGTACTCCTTGCGTCCTTTAAATGCGGTCTTGAAGCGCTTAATCACAAGCGCCATTTCATCCTCATTGAATCCAGCAGCCTCCACTTGTGCCACCTTGTTAGGTAGCGCCTCCTTGCTATTTGTTGCTTTGAGAGCAACGGGCTACAGCTCATAGAGAGGAAGTAGTCCATTGGCAATATCATCAACATACATTGCCTCTTTCACCATCATACGCCCGCTTACGAATTTTCCGAGAATTTCCTCAGGCGTCATCTGGTGTACCTGGGATTCTCTCGGATAAGATTTATAAGATGAGGATCAATAACAGTGAATGACCTTAGCATGAGTCAAATGACATCATGATCCGTCCATCTTGTACTTCCATAGTTTTGGATCTTGTTCACCAGGGTCTTGAGCCTGTTGTAGGTTTCAGTTGTCTCTTCTCCCCTTTTCATGGCGAACCTTCCCAGTTCTCCTTCCACTAGTTCCATCTTTGTAATTATGGTGGCATCATTTCCCTCATGGGAAATCTTGAGGGTGTCCCATATTTGCTTGGCATTGTCCAAGCCACTGACTTTATTGTACTCATCCCTACATAGAGATGCTAACAACACATTAGTAGCATGTGCATTCTTATGAATTTGCTCGTTAATTAATACAGGATTATCGCTACTGTCAAAATGCATTACATTTTCCACTATTTTCCAAATGCTAGGATGGAGAGAAAATAAATGACTATGCATTTTATGACTCCAAAAAGTGTAGTCGTCTACATCAAAGTGGGACAGGGGGTTTACCAAGTGGAATAGACAATAAATGTGCATTTGAATTGTATGGAATGCGAGAATAGTCAGATGAATAATTTTTATTAACCGTTTTCTTTTTCATGGACGAGTCTTCGTCGTCATCGTCCCTTGGTGAAGAAGAGGAAGCGTCACTGTCGTAGTAGATAATCTTCTTCATGCGCCTTTTATTCTTCCCATCCTTTCTCTTGTTATTTGAGCCTGAGTCGGTGGGCTTGTCACCTTTCGGCTCATCAATGTTTAGAGTCTCCTTATCCTTGACATTGATCACCATCCTTTTGCCCTTAAGATCCATCTCTTCGGGTGGTTGTCCCTTGATGAAGAGAACAACTTCGATACCAATTGAGAGCACCTAGAGGGGGTGAAAAGGTGATCCTATAAAAAATAGCTCAACAAAACAAACTTGGTCTAATATTGGATTAGATATATCAAGAGCCAAGTTCGAATGAAGGGAGAGCGAGGAGAAGACTTCTTCACTTAATTGCTTTCACAAAGTGAGTATTGAACTTATAACAATTATATAAGTGAAGAGAGAGAGAGGAATCACAATAAAATAGAAACAAGTGACACGGCGATTTTTATCCCGTGGTTCGGTCAAGTATAATATACTTGCCTACTCCATGTTGTGGCGTACTAATGGACGAGGGTTGCACTCAACCCCTTTCAAGTGATCCAAAGATCAACTTGAATACCACGATTTTCTCTTTATCTTAGTAATATCCCGTTGTGAGGAATCTCCACAATTTGGAGTCTCTCATGCCATACACTAATGATCTCAAATGAACACAAGAGTAATGGAGAGTAGAAACACATACAAGAACTTGAGTTGCAGCAACAACATGCACACAGGTCAATAAAAGAGCACACGAAACAACATAGCGGAGTCACAGCTCAAAGAAGTGCTCAAATCTCTATCACAATGAAACAATGGCGTGATTGCGAAGTCTCGGCGTTGTAGAATGTTCAATAGGTGCTTGGTGTAGTGCTCCATGCACCTAGGGGTCCCTTTTATAGCCCCAATGGTCCTAGGAGCCATTGGAGCTCCATTTGGTAGGCTTTGGTTGCCTTCTGTCCGCGGGTGCACCGGACAGTGAACAATGCACGTGCATAGAATCGTGTGATTAGCCGGTTTCCTGTTCTGGGGGCACCGGACCGTCCGGTGGAGGGCACCAGACTGTCCGGTGCACCACTTGACCATTGGCCCTTGGCCAACGTGGTAGCTAGCCATTGGCGGCTTGCACACCAGACTGTACAGCGCTTCGCGCGGACAGTCCGGATGAATTATAGCCGATGCAGGCTATAATTCCCGAGAGTAGGCAGTTGGTTGAACCATGCGCCGGACTATCCGGTGGGTGGCACCGGACTGTCCGGTGCTACGCAGTCCAGCACACTTTTCCTTTTTCTTTCTTGCTCTCTTTTGCTCCTTTTGACTTGATTTCATTAAGTCACTGGCACTTAGACAAATATGATTAGCACACAAAACAATTGACTAAGTATCCAGAGCTTACCTTTTTACTTGGTCCATACATATTTGCACTTTGTCTTCTTCCGAGCTCACTTTGCTTATTGTACCTATGCTCATTTCTTATGTTAGTATAAACAATATGTGTTGAGCATCTAATCACCAAAACAATATGGAAATGGCCCAAGGGCACATTTTCCCTTTCAACCGGCATGGGCCCGATAGGCCCGACGCCCGCGAGCTGCAGCTCTGGCCCATGCACGGCATGGCCTGCTGATTGTGTCAGGCCAACACGGTAGCCCGTCGGGCCATTTGGTTAAATCAGCGTAAAATGATAAAAAGCGATGCAGGAAGTGGGGTTTGAACCCACGCCTTGATGGAAGAAGGGTGGGAGACACCGAGTGAAGCCGTCTAACCAGTAGAACATCATGCTCAGGTGTTTTTAATATTGAATATAAATTGTAAATATATAATACGATTTTATAAAATAAAAAAATATAATCTGTCGGGCGCCTGGCCAGCACCACGGGCCAAGGCTACGGTCCAAGTACGACACGACGCTCGTGCAGGGCTGGTCTAGGCACTATTAAATGGGCCGTGTCCCAGGCTAACCCGCCAGACACGGCCCATTTGACCATCTATACCTCCACACGATAATGATGGTCCTCACCTCAATTGTCGTCACCTCATTCGCCATCCTGCTTATTTTCTCTCTCCCCTCATGCCTCCGCCTCCGCGCCACCCCATTCTCGGCAGAGGGTGTGGGAGCAGGCGGCTCCTCCCTGTATTCGTCTGACACTAGCCCCGACAGGCCGACACCAACCCATGCAGTGGCTATTGCACGTCCATGAGGATGTTTCACATCATGCGCGCACCATCGTTTTTGCCGTCGTCGAACGTCCCGTTCGTCTTCTTGGCCTTCACCCTGTTCTTCCTCCCCAACCTGCTGCCCCTGTCCATGGTCAGCAGCCGCGAGCCAACCGACGCTCGTCGATGCGGGTACGGGCGAGTGAAAGGGAATTAGGCTTACACCTATTTCCTAAACTAATTTTGGTGGTTGAATTGCCCAACACAAATAATTGGACTAACTAGTTTGCTCTAGTCTGTAAGTTATACAGGTGCCAAAGGTTCACAAAAGGCCAATAAAAAGACCAAGAAAAGGGTTCAACAAAAAGAGCAAAGGGACAACCGAAGGCACCCTGGTCTGACGCACTGGACTGTCCGGTGCACCACCAGACATGTCCGGTGCACCAGGGTTCTCCACGCGCTGAACTCCTCACCTTCGGGAAAATGCAGAGTCGCTCCGCTACAATTCACCGGACTGTCCGGTGTACACCGGACAGTGTCCGGTGCTCCAGGAATGAAGCGACTCTGAACTCGCCAGCTTCGGGAATTCGTAACGGCTACTCCGCTATAATTCACCGGACATGTCCGGTGTACACCGGACTGTCCGGTGTAACTGCGGAGCAACGGCTACTTCGGCGCCAACGGTCACCTGCAGGCGCATTAAATGCGCGCCAGAGCGCGCAGAAGGTAGGCACGCGCGAAGCGGCGCACCGGACACTCTACAGTGCATGTCCGGTGCGCCACCGGACATCCAGGTGGGCCCCGCAGTCATAGCTCCAACGGTCGGAACCCTAACGTTCGAGTGACGTGGCTGGCGCACAAGACATGTCCGGTGTGCACCGGACTGTCCGGTGCACCATGCGACAGACAGCCTCCACCCAAATGGCTAGTTTGGTGGTTGGGCTATAAATACCCCCAACCACCCCACATTCAAGTCATCCAAGTTTTCCACTTCTCAACCACTTACAAGAGCTAGGCATTCAATTCTAGACACACTCAAGTGATCAAATCCTCTCCAATTCCACACAAAGCTTTAGTGACTAGAGAGAGAGATTTGTCGTGTTCTTTTGAGCTCTTGCGCTTGGATTGCTTCTTTCTTTCTCACTTGTTCTTGTGATCAAAACTCCATTGTAACCGAGGCAAGAGACACCAATTGTGTGGTGATCCTTGCGGGGAAGTTTTGTTCCTGGTTTGATTTGAGAAGAGAAGCTCACTCGGTCCGAGGGACCGTTTGAGAGAGGGAAAGGGTTGAAAGGGACCCGGTCTTTGTGACCACCTCAACGGGGAGTAGGTTTGCAAGAACCGAACCTCGGTAAAACAAATCCGCGTGTCACACTCTTCATTTGCTTGCAATTTGTTTTGTGCCCTCTCTCTCGGACTCTTTATTATTTCTAACGCTAACCCGGCTTGTAGTTGTGATTAATTTTGTAAATTTCAGTTTCGCCCTATTCACCCCCTCTAGGCGACTTTCAATTGGTATCAGAACCCGATGCTTCGCTCGAAGTAATGACGGGAGATCACGCCAAGAAGGAGATGGAGACCGGCGACAAGCCCACTACAAGCCACGGGTCGACTTCATCGGAAGAGTCCCGCAACAAGAGGAAGGAGAAGAAGAACTCCTCCAACAAAGGGAAGGGGAAGGAGAAGAAATCCTCTTCCCACAAGTCGCATCGGAGAGGCGACAAGCACAAGAGGATGAGGAAAGTGGTCTACTACGAGACCGACACTTCATCAACATCGACCTCCGGCTCCGATGCGCCGTCCGTCACTTCTAAGCACCAAGAGCGCAAGAAGTATAGTAAGACCCCCCTACGCTACCCTCGTACTCCTAAACATACACCTTTACTTTCCGTCCCATTAGGCAAACCACCAACATTTGATGTGAAGATTATGATAGGTGGAGTGATATGATGCGATATCACCTAACCTCACTCCACAAAAGTATATGGGATGTTGTTGAGTTTGGTGTACAGGTACCATCCGTAGGGGATGAAGATTATGATGAGGACGAAGTGGCCCAAATCAAGCACTCCAACTCCCAAGCCACCACTATACTCCTCACCTCTCTAAGTCGAGAGGAGTATAACAAAGTGCAAGGGTTGAAGAGCGCCAAGGAGATTTGGGACGTGCTAAAGACCGCGCACGAAGGAGATGAGGTGACCAAGATCACTAAACGGGAAACGATCGAGGGGGAGCTCGGTCGCTTTCGTCTTCGCCAAGGGGAGGAGCCACAAGACATGTACAACCGGCTCAAAACCTTGGTGAACCAAGTGTGCAACCTCGGGAGCAAAAAATGGGATGACCACGAAGTGGTTAAGGTTATTCTAAGATCACTTGTTTTCCTTAACCCTACTCAAGTTCAATTAATTCGTGGCAATCCTAGATATACACAAATGACCCCCGAGGAAGTTATAGGTAATTTTGTGAGCTTTGAGTTGATGATCAAAGGCTCAAAGAAAATCAACGAGCTTGATGGCCCTTCCATGTCCGAAGCACAACCAGTCGCATTCAAGGCGACGGAGGAAAAGGAGGAAACTACTCCAAGTCGAACACCCATCGACGCCTCCAAGCTCGACAACGAGGAGATGGCGCTCATCATCAAGAGCTTCCGTCAAATCCTCAAGCAAAGGAGGGGGAAAGATTACAAGCCCCGCTCCAAGAAAGTATGCTACAAATGTGGTAAGCCCGGTCATTTCATTGCTAAATGTCCATTATCTAGTGATAGTGACAGGGGCAACGACAAGAAGGGAAGAAGAAAGGAGAAGAAGATGCACTACAAGAAGAGGGGCGGCGATGCCCATGTTTGCTGGGAGTGGGACTCGGACGAGAGCTCCCCAGACTCCTCCTCCGACGAGGACGCCGCCAACATCGCCATCACCAAGGGACTTCTCTTCCCCAACGTCGGCCACAAGTGCCTCATGGCAAAGGACGGCAAAAGGAAGAAGGTTAAATCCAAATCCTCCACTAAATATGAGTCCTCTAGTGATGATAATGCTAGTGATGAGGAGGATAATTTGCGTACCCTTTTTGCCGACCTCAACATGCAACAAAAGGAAAAACTAAATGAGCTAATTAGTGCCATCCATGAGAAGGATGATCTCTTGGACTCCCAAGAGGACTTCCTAATCAAGGAGAACAAAAAGCATGTTAAGGTAAAAAATGCTTATGCTCTAGAAATTGAAAAATGTGAAAAATTGTCTAGTGAGCTAAGCACTTGCCATGACACTATTGCCAACCTTAGAAATGAAAATGCTAAACTTATTGCTAAGGTTGATGCTAATGTTTCAATTCCCAATCTTAGAGATGATGATGTCGATTTACTTGCTAAGATTGAAGAATTGAATATTTCTCTTGCTAGCCTTAAGATTGAAAATGAAAATTTGCTTGCTAAGGCTAAAGATCTTGATGTTTGCAATGTTACTATTTCCAACCTTAGAAGTGAAAATGATATATTACATGCTAAGGTTGTAGAATTAAAATCTTGCAAACCCTCTTCATCTACCGTTGAGCATGTTTCTATTTGTACTAGATGTAGAGATGTTGATATTGATGCTATTCATGATCATATGGTCTTAATTAAACAACAAAATGATCATATAGCAAAGTTAGATGCTAAAATTCCCGAGCATAACTTAGAAAATGAAAAGTTTCAAATTTGCTAGAAGTATGCTCTATAGTGGGAGACACCCTGGCATCAAGGATGGCATTGGCTTCCAAAGGGGAGACAATGTCAAACTTAATGCGCCTCCTAAGAAATTGTCCAACTTTGTTAAGGGCAAGGCTCCCATGCCTCAGGATAACGAGGGTTACATTTTGTACCCTGCCGGTTATCCTGAGAGCAAAATTAGGAAAATTCATTCTAGGAAGTCTCACTCTGGCCCTAATCATGCTTTTATGTATAAGGGTGAGACATCTAGTTCTAGGCAACCAACCAGTGCTAAGTTGCCTAAGAAGAAAACTCCTAGTGCATCAAATGACCATGATATTTCATTTAAAACTTTTGATGCATCATATGTTTTAACTAACAAATCCGGCAAGGTAGTTGCCAAGTTTGTTGGGGGAAAACACAAGGGGTCAAAGACTTGTGTTTGGGTACCCAAAGTTCTTGTTTCTAATGCCAAAGGACCCAAAACCGTTTGGGTACCTAAAGTCAAGAACTAAACTTGTTTTGTAGGTTTATGCATCCGGGGGCTCAAGTTGGATCATCGACAGCGGGTGCACAAACCACATGACCGGGGAGAAGAAAATGTTCTCCTACGAGAAAAACCAAGATCCCCAACGAGCTATCACATTCGGGGATGGAAACCAAGGTTTGGTCAAAGGTTTGGGTAAAATAGCTATATCTCCTGACCATTCCATTTCCAATGTCTTTCTTGTAGATTCTTTAGATTACAATTTGCTTTCCGTATCCCAATTATGTCAAATGGGCTACAACTGTCTATTTACTGATGTAGGTGTCACTGTCTTTAGAAGAAGTGATGATTCAATAGCATTTAAGGGAGTGTTAGAGGGTCAGCTATACTTGGTAGATTTTGATAGAGCTGAACTCGACACTTGCTTAATTGCTAAGACTAACATGGGTTGGCTCTGGCACCGCCGACTAGCCCATGTTGGAATGAAGAATCTTCATAAGCTTCTAAAGGGAGAGCACATTTTAGGACTAACAAATGTTCATTTTGAGAAAGACAGAATTTGTAGCGCATGCCAAGCCGGGAAGCAAGTTGGTGTTCATCATCCACACAAGAACATCATGACGACTGACAGGCCACTGGAGCTCCTACACATGGATCTATTCGGCCCGATTGCTTACATAAGCATCGGCGGGAGTAAGTACAGTCTAGTTATTGTGGATGATTATTCTCGCTTCACTTGGGTGTTCTTTTTACAGGAAAAATCCCATACCCAAGAGACCTTGAAGGGATTCTTGAGACGGGCTCAAAATGAGTTCGGCTTAAGGATCAAGAAAATTAGAAGCGACAACGGAACGAAGTTCAAGAACTCACAAATTCAAGGCTTCCTTGAGGAAGAGGGCATCAAGCATGAGTTCTCTTCTCCCTACACCCCACAACAAAATGGAGTAGTGGAGAGGAAGAATAGAACTCTATTGGACATGGCAAGAACCATGCTTGATGAGTACAAGACTGCCGGATCGGTTTTGGGCCGAGGCGGTTAACACCGCTTGCTACGCCATCAACCGGTTATATCTACACCAAATCCTCAAGAAGACATCATACGAACTCCTAACCGGTAAAAAGCCCAATATTTCATATTTTAGAGTTTTTGGTAGCAAATGCTTTATTCTTGTTAAAAGAGGTAAAAATCTAAATTTGCTCCTAAAACTGTAAAAGGCTTTTTACTAGGATATGACTCAAACACAAGGGCATATAGAGTCTTTAACAAGTCCTCAGGACTTGTTGAAGTTTCTTGTGACGTTGTGTTTGATGAGACTAACGGCTCTCAAGTAGAGCAAGTTGATCTTGATGAGATAGGTGAAGAAGAGGTTCCATGCATCGCGCTAAGGAACATGTCCATTGGGGATGTGTGTCCTAAGGAATTTGGGGAGCCTCCAAATGCACAAGATCAACCATCCTCCTCCACGCAAGCATCTCCACCAACTCAAAATGAGGATGAGGCTCAAAATGATGAAGAAGAATATCAAAGAGATGAGCCACCTCAAGATGACGACAATGATCAAGGGGGAGATGCAAATGATCAAGACAAGGAGGATGAAGAACCAAGGCCGCCACACCCAAGAGTCCACCAAGCAATCCAACGAGATCACCCCGTCGACACCATCCTCGGCGACATTCATAAGGGGGTAACCACTAGATCTCGTGTTGCACATTTTTGTGAGCATTACTCTTTTGTTTCCTCTATTGAGCCACACAGGGTAGAGGAAGCACTTCAAGATTCGGATTGGGTGATGGCGATGCAAGAGGAGCTCAACAATTTCACTAGGAACGAGGTATGGCATTTAGTTCCACGTCCTAACCAAAATGTTGTAGGAACCAAGTGGGGTTTTCACAACAAGCAAGACGAGCATGGTGTGGTGACAAGGAACAAAGCTTGACTTGTGGCCAAGGGATACTCCCAAGTCGAAGGTTTGGATTTTGGTGAAACCTATGCACCCGTAGCTAGGCTTAAGTCAATTCGCATATTATTAGCCTATGCTACTTACCATGGCTTCAAGCTTTACCAAATGGACGTGAAGAGTGCCTTTCTCAATGGACCAATCAAGGAAGAGATCTATGTTGAGCAACCTCCCGGCTTTGAAGACAGTGAGTACCCTAACCATGTCTATAGGCTCTCTAAGGCGCTTTATGGGCTCAAGCAAGCCCCAAGAGCTTGGTATGAATGCCTTAGAGATTTCCTTATTGCTAATGGCTTCAAAGTTGGCAAGGTCGATCCTACTTTATTTACTAAAACTCTTGACAATGATTTGTTTGTATGCCAAATTTATGTTGATGATATTATATTTGGGTCTACTAACGAATCTACATGTGAGGAATTTAGTAGGATCATGACACAGAAATTCGAGATGCCGATGATGGGGGAGTTGAAGTATTTCCTGGGATTTCAAGTAAAGCAACTCCAAGAGGGCACCTTCATTTGCCAAACGAAGTACACTCAAGATATTCTAAACAAGTTTGGAATGAAGGGAGCCAAGCCCATCAAGACACCCATGGGAACCAATGGGCATCTCGACCTCGACACGGAAGGTAAATCCGTCAATCAAAAGGTATACCAGTCGATGATTGGTTCATTACTTTATTTATGTGCATCTCGACCAGACATTATGCTTTCCGTATGCATGTGTGCAAGATTCCAAGCCGACCCTAAGGAATCTCACCTTACGGCCGTAAAACGAATCTTGAGATATTTGGCTTATACTCCTAAGTTTGGGCTTTGGTACCCTCGGGGATCCACATTTGATTTAATTGGTTATTCGGATGCCGATTGGGCGGGGTGTAAGATTAATAGAAAGAGCACATCGGGAACTTGCCAGTTCTTGGGAAGGTCCTTGGTGTCTTGGGCTTCAAAGAAGCAAAATTCGGTCGCTCTTTCTACCGCCGAAGCCGAGTACATTGCCGCAGGCCATTGTTGCGCGCAATTGCTTTAGATGAGGCAAACCCTGCGGGACTATGGTTACAAATTAACCAAAGTTCCTCTTCTATGTGATAATGAGAGTGCAATCCGCATGGCGGATAATCCCGTTGAGCATAGCCGCACTAAACACATAGCCATTCGGTATCATTTTCTTAGGGATCACCAACAAAAAGGGGATATCGAGATTGCATATATTAATACTAAAGATCAATTAGTCGATATCTTTACCAAGCCACTAGATGAACAAACTTTTACCAAACTTAGGCATGAGCTCAGTATTCTTGATTCTAGGAATTTCTTTTGCTAATTTGTACACATAGCTCATAAGTATACCTTTGATCATGTCTCTTTTATATATGCTATGACTAATGTGTTTTCAAGTGTATTTCAAACCAAGTCATAGGTGTATTGAAAGGGAATTGGAGTCTTCGGCGAAGACAAAGGCTTCCACTCCACTCTACTACTCATCCTTCGCCGTCACTCCGGGCATCTCTTCGTCTTTGGTATAATCTTCACTCATATGTTTTATTTGCCAAAGGGGATAAAGTAGTTATCAAAGGGCTTATATCTCACTCAAAGTATCCGTTTTTGGCGATTCATGCCAAAGGGGGAGAAAGTATGAGCCCAAAGCAAAAGGACCGCACCACCACCCTTAATTTTAAAATTAATGATTTTCAATTGGTAAATTTCAAATTGTTATCTTATTGTGTTCTAAAGGGGGTGCAAGTAGTATTTTCAAAAATTGATGTCTTAAAACCCTCTTGAACACTAAGAGGAGAATTTATTGAGGGAGAGTTTTGTTTAGTCAAAGGAAAAGCATTTGAAACAAGGGGAGAAAATTTCAAGACTTGAAAATGCTTCGCAAAATCTTATTCATTTACCTTTGACTATATTGCAAAAGGATTTTGAAAAGGACTTACAAAAAGAATTTTGCAAAAACAAAACATGTGGTGCAAGCGTGGTCCAAAATGTTAAAAAATAAAGAAACAATCCATGCATAACTAGTAAGTAATATTTATTGGCTCAATTCTAAGTAACCTTTGCACTTACATTTTGCAAACTAGTTCAAATTTTGTACTTCTATATTTGCTTTGGTTTGTGTTGGCATCAATCACCAAAAAGGGGGAGATTGAAAGGGAATTAGGCTTACACCAATTTCCTAAACTAATTTTGGTGGTTGAATTGCCCAACACAAATAATTGGAGTAACTAGTTTGCTCTAGTCTGTAAGTTATACAGGTGCCAAAGGTTCACAAAAGGCCAATAAAAAGACCAAGAAAAGGGTTCAACAAAAAGAGCAAAGGGACAACCGAAGGCACCCTGGTCTGACGCACCGGACTGTCCGGTGCACCAGGGTTCTCCACGCGCTGAACTCCTCACCTTCGGGAAAACGCAGAGTCGCTCCGCTATAATTCACCGGACTGTCCGGTGTACACCGGACAGTGTCCGGTGCTCCAGGAATGAAGCGACTCTAAACTCGCCAGCTTCGGGAATTCTTAACGGCTACTCCGCTATAATTCACCGGACATGTCCGGTGTACACCGGACTATCCGGTGTAACTGTGGAGCAACGGCTACTTCGGCGCCAACGGTCACCTGCAGGCGCATTAAATGCGCGCCAGAGCGCGCAGAAGGCAGGCATGCGCGAAGTGGCACACCGGACACTCTACAGTGCATGTCCGGTGCGCCACTGGACATCCAGGCGGGCCCCGCAGTCACAGCTCCAACGGTCGGAACCCTAACGTTCGAGTGACGTGGCTGGCGCACCGGACATGTCCGGTGCACCATGCGACATACAGCCTCCACCCAAACGGCTAGTTTGGTGGTTGGGCTATAAATACCCCCAACCACCCCACATTCAAGTCATCCAAGTTTTCCACTTCTCAACCACTTACAAGAGCTAGGCATTCAATTCTAGACACACTCAAGTGATCAAATCCTCTCCAATTCCACACAAAGCTTTAGTGACTAGAGAGAGAGATTTGCCGTGTTCTTTTGAGCTCTTGCGCTTGGATTGCTTCTTTCTTTCTCACTTGTTCTTGTGATCAAAACTCCATTGTAACCGAGGCAAGAGACACCAATTGTATGGTGATCCTTGCGGGGAAGTTTTGTTCCCGGTTTGATTTGAGAAGAGAAGCTCACTCGGTCCGAGGGACCGTTTGAGAGAGGGAAAGGGTTGAAAGAGACCCGGCCTTTGTGACCACCTCAACGGGGAGTAGGTTTGCAAGAACCGAACCTCGGTAAAACAAATCCGCGTGTCACACTCTTCATTTTCTTGCAATTTGTTTTGCGCCCTCTCTCTCGGACTCTTTATTATTTCTAACGTAACCCGGCTTGTAGTTGTGATTAATTTTGTAAATTTCAGTTTCGCCCTGTTCACCCCCCCTCTAGGCGACTTTCAATTGGTATCAGAACCCGGTGCTTCATTAGAGCCTAACCGCTCGAAGTAATGTCGGGAGATCACGCCAAGAAGGAGATGGAGACCGGCGACAAGCCCACTACAAGCCACGGGTCGACTTCATCGGAAGAGTCCTGCAACAAGAGGAAGGAGAAGAAGAACTCCTCCAACAAAGGGAAGGGGAAGGAGAAGAAATCCTCTTCCCACAAGTCGCATCGGAGAGGCGACAAGCACAAGAGGATGAGGAAAGTGGTCTACTACGAGACCGACACTTCATCAACGTCGACCTCCGGCTCCGATGCGCCGTCCGTCACTTCTAAGCGCCAAGAGCGCAAGAAGTATAGTAAGGTCCCCCTACGCTACCCTCGTACTCCTAAATATACACCTTTACTTTCCGTCCCATTAGGCAAACCACCAACATTTGATGGTGAAGATTATGCTAGGTGGAGTGATATGATGCGATATCACCTAACCTCACTCCACAAAAGTATATGGGATGTTGTTGAGTTTGGTGTACAAGTACCATCCGTAGGGGATGAAGATTATGATGAGGACGAAGTGGCCCAAATCGAGCACTTCAACTCCCAAGCCACCACTATACTCCTCACCTCTCTAAGTCGAGAGGAGTATAACAAGGTGCAAGGGTTGAAGAGCGCCAAGGAGATTTGGGACGTGCTAAAGACCGCGCACGAAGGAGATGAGGTGACCAAGATCACCAAACGGGAAACGATCGAGGGGGAGCTCGGTCGCTTTCGTCTTCGCCAAGGGGAGGAGCCACAAGACATGTACAACCGGCTCAAAACCTTGGTGAACCAAGTGCGCAACCTCGGGAGCAAAAAATGGGATGACCACGAAGTGGTTAAGGTTATTCTAAGATCACTTGTTTTCCTTAACCCTACTCAAGTTCAATTAATTCGTGGCAATCCTAGATATACACAAATGACCCCCGAGGAAGTTATAGGTAATTTTGTGAGCTTTGAGTTGATGATCAAAGGCTCAAATAAAATCAACGAGCTTGATGGCCCTTCCACGTCCGAAGCACAACCGATCGCATTCAAGGCGACGGAGGAAAAGAAGGAGGAAACTACTCCAAGTCGAACACCCATCGACGCCTCCAAGCTCGACAACGAGGAAATGGCGCTCATCATCAAGAGCTTCCGTCAAATCCTCAAGCAAAGGAGGGGGAAAGATTACAAGCCCCGCTCCAAGAAAGTATGCTACAAATGTGGTAAGCCCGGTCATTTCATTGCTAAATGTCCATTATCTAGTGATAGTGACAGGGGCGACGACAAGAAGGGAAGAAGAAAGGAGAAGAAGAGGCACTACAAGAAGAGGGGCGGCGATGCCCATGTTTGCTGGGAGTGGGACTCGGACGAGAGCTCCACCGACTCCTCCTCCGACGAGGACGCCGCCAACATCGCCGTCACCAAGGGACTTCTCTTCCCCAACGTCGGCCACAAGTGCCTCATGGCAAAGGACGGCAAAAGGAAGAAGGTTAAATCCAAATCCTCCACTAAATATGAGTCCTCTAGTGATGATAATGCTAGTGATGAGGAGGATAATTTGCGTACCCTTTTTGCCGACCTCAACATGCAACAAAAGGAAAAACTAAATGAGCTAATTAGTGCCATCCATGAGAAGGATGATCTCTTGGACTCCCAAGAGGACTTCCTAATCAAGGAGAACAAAAAGCATGTTAAGGTAAAAAATGCTTATGCTCTAGAAATTGAAAAATGTGAAAAATTGTCTAGTGAGCTAAGCACTTGCCATGACACTATTGCCAACCTTAGAAATGAAAATGCTAAACTTATTGCTAAGGTTGATGCTAATGTTTCAATTCCCAATCTTAGAGATGATGATGTTGATTTACTTGCTAAGATTGAAGAATTGAATATTTCTCTTGCTAGCCTTAAGATTGAAAATGAAAATTTGCTTGCTAAGGCTAAAGATCTTGATGTTTGCAATGTTACTATTTCCAACCTTAGAAGTGAAAATGATATATTACATGCTAAGGTTGTAGAATTAAAATCTTGCAAACCCTCTTCATCTACCGTTGAGCATGTATCTATTTGTACTAGATGTAGAGATGTTGATATTGATGCTATTCATGATCATATGGTCTTAATTAAACAACAAAATGATCATATAGCAAAGTTAGATGCTAAAATTGCTGAGCATAACTTAGAAAATGAAAAGTTTAAATTTGCTAGAAGTATGCTCTATAGTGGGAGACACCCTGGCATCAAGGATGGCATTGGCTTCCAAAGGGGAGACAATGTCAAACTTAATGCCCCTCCTAAGAAATTGTCCAACTTTGTTAAGGGCAAGGCTCCCATGCCTCAGGATAACGAGGGTTACATTTTGTACCCTGCCGGTTATCCTGAGAGCAAAATTAGGAAAATTCATTCTAGGAAGTCTCACTCTGGCCCTAATCATGCTTTTATGTATAAGGGTGAGACATCTAGTTCTAGGCAACCAACCATTGCTAAGTTGCCTAAGAAGAAAACTCCTAGTGCATCAAATGACCATGATATTTCATTTAAAACTTTTGATGCATCATATGTTTTAACTAACAAATCCGGCAAGGTAGTTGCCAAGTTTGTTGGGGGCAAACACAAGGGGTCAAAGACTTGTGTTTGGGTACCCAAAGTTCTTGTTTCTAATGCCAAAGGACCCAAAACCGTTTGGGTACCTAAGGTCAAGAACTAAACTAGTTTTGTAGGTTTATGCATCCGGGGGCTCAAGTTGGATCATCGACAGCGGGTGCACAAACCACATGACCGGGGAGAAGAAAATGTTCTCCTCCTACGAGAAAAACCAAGATCCCCAACGAGCTATCACATTCGGGGATGGAAACCAAGGTTTGGTCAAAGGTTTGGGTAAAATAGCTATATCTCCTGACCATTCCATTTCCAATGTCTTTCTTGTAGATTCTTTAGATTACAATTTGCTTTCCGTATCCCAATTATGTCAAATGGGCTACAACTGTCTATTTACTGATGTAGGTGTCACTGTCTTTAGAAGAAGTGATGATTCAATAGCATTTAAGGGAGTGTTAGAGGGTCAGCTATACTTGGTAGATTTTGATAGAGCTGAACTCGACACTTGCTTAATTGCTAAGACTAACATGGGTTGGCTCTGGCACCGCCGACTAGCCCATGTTGGAATGAAGAATCTTCATAAGCTTCTAAAGGGAGAGCACATTTTAGGACTAACAAATGTTCATTTTGAGAAAGACAGAATTTGTAGCGCATGCCAAGCCGGGAAGCAAGTTGGTGTTCATCATCCACACAAGAACATCATGACGACTGACAGGCCACTGGAGCTCCTACACATGGATCTATTCGGCCCGATTGCTTACATAAGCATCGGCGGGAGTAAGTACTGTCTAGTTATTGTGGATGATTATTCTCGCTTCACTTGGGTGTTCTTTTTACAGGAAAAATCCCATACCCAAGAGACCTTGAAGGGATTCTTGAGACGGGCTCAAAATGAGTTCGGCTTAAGGATCAAGAAAATTAGAAGCGACAACGGAACGGAGTTCAAGAACTCACAAATTGAAGGCTTCCTTGAGGAAGAGGGCATCAAGCATGAGTTCTCTTCTCCCTACACCCCACAACAAAATGGTGTAGTGGAGAGGAAGAATAGAACTCTATTGGACATGGCAAGAACCATGCTTGATGAGTACAAGACGCCGGATCGGTTTTGGGCTGAGGCGGTTAACATCGCTTGCTACGCCATCAACCTGTTATATCTACACCGAATCCTCAAGAAGACATCATACGAACTCCTAACCGGTAAAAAGCCTAATATTTCATATTTTAGAGTTTTTGGTAGCAAATGCTTTATTCTTGTTAAAAGAGGTAGAAAATCTAAATTTGCTCCTAAAACTATAGAAGGCTTTTTACTAGGATATGACTCAAACACAAGGGCATATAGAGTCTTTAACAAGTCCTCAGGACTTGTTGAAGTTTCTTGTGACGTTGTGTTTGATGAGACTAACGGCTCTCAAGTAGAGCAAGTTGATCTTGATGAGATAGGTGAAGAAGAGGCTCCATGCATCGTGCTAAGGAACATGTCCATTGGGGATGTGTGTCCTAAGGAATCCTGGGAGCCTCCAAATGCACAAGATCAACCATCCTCCTCCACGCAAGCATATCCACCAACTCAAAATGAGGATGAGGCTCAAAATGATGAAGAAGAAGATCAAAGAGATGAGCCACCTCAAGATGACGGCAATGATCAAGGGGGAGATGCAAATGATCAAGAAGGAGGATGAAGAACCAAGTCCGCCACACCCAAGAGTCCACCAAGCAATCCAACGAGATCACCCTGTCGACACCATCCTCGGCGACATTCATAAGGGGGTAACCACTAGATCTTGTGTTGCACATTTTTGTGAGCATTACTCTTTTGTTTCCTCTATTGAGCCACACAGGGTAGAGGAAGCACTTCAAGATTCGGATTAGGTGATGGCGATGCAAGAGGAGCTCAACAATTTCACTAGGAACAAGGTATGGCTTTTAGTTCCACATCCTAACCAAAATGTTGTAGGAACCAAGTGGGTCTTTCGCAACAAGCAAGACGAGCATGGTGTGGTGACAAGGAACAAAGCTCGACTTGTGGCCAAGGGATACTCCCAAGTCGAAGGTTTGGATTTTGGTGAAACCTATGCACCCGTAGCTAGGCTTGAGTCAATTCGCATATTATTAGCCTATGCTACTTACCATGGCTTCAAGCTTTACCAAATGGACGTGAAGAGTGCCTTTCTCAATGGACCAATCAAGGAAGAGGTCTATGTTGAGCAACCTCCCGGCTTTGAAGACAGTGAGTACCCTAACCATGTCTATAGGCTCTCTAAGGCGCTTTATGGGCTCAAGCAAGCCCCAAGAGCTTGGTATGAATGCCTTAGAGATTTCCTTATTGCTAATGGCTTCAAAGTTGGCAAGGCCGATCCTACTTTATTTACTAAAACTCTTGACAATGATTTGTTTGTATGCCAAATTTATGTTGATGGTATTATATTTGGGTCTACTAACGAATCTACATGTGAGGAATTTAGTAGGATCATGACACAGAAATTCGAGATGTCGATGATGGGGGAGTTGAAGTATTTCTTGGGATTTCAAGTAAAGCAACTCCAAGAGGGCACCTTCATTTGCCAAACGAAGTACACTCAAGATATTCTAAACAAGTTTGGAATGAAGGGTACCAAGCCCATCAAGACACCCATGGGAACCAATGGGCATCTCGACCTCGACACGGAAGGTAAATCCGTCGATCAAAAGGTATACCGGTCGATGATTGGTTCATTACTTTATTTATGTGCATCTCGACTGGACATTATGCTTTCCGTATGCATGTGTGCAAGATTCCAAGCCGGCCCTAAGGAATCTCACCTTACGGCCATAAAACGAATCTTGAGATATTTGGCTTATACTCCTAAGTTTGGGCTTTGGTACCCTCGGGGATCCACATTTGATTTAATTGGTTATTCGGATGCCGATTAGGCGGGGTGTAAGATTAATAGAAAGAGCACATCGGGGACTTGCTAGTTCTTGGGAAGGTCCTTGGTGTCTTGGGCTTCAAAGAAGCAAAATTCGGTCGCTCTTTCTACCGCCGAAGCCGAGTACATTGCCGCAGGCCATTGTTGCGCGCAATTGCTTTGGATGAGGCAAACCCTGCGGGACTATGGTTACAAATTAACTAAAGTTCCTCTTCTATGTGATAATGAGAGTGCAATCCGCATGGCGGATAATCCCGTTGAGCATAGCCGCACTAAACACATAGCCATTTGGTATCATTTTCTTAGGGATCACCAACAAAAAGGGGATATCGAGATTGCATATATTAATACTAAAGATCAATTAGCTGATATCTTTACCAAGCCACTAGATGAACAAACTTTTACCAAACTTAGGCATGAGCTCAATATTCTTGATTCTAGGAATTTCTTTTGCTAATTTGTACACATAGCTCATAAGTATACCTTTGATCATGTCTCTTTTATATATGCTATGACTAATGTGTTTTCAAGTGTATTTCAAACCAAGTCATAGGTGTATTGAAAGGGAATTGGAGTCTTCGGCGAAGACAAAGGCTTCCACTCCACTCTACTACTCATCCTTCGCCGTCACTCTGGGCATCTCTCCGTCTTTGGTATAATCTTCACTCATATGTTTTATTTGCCAAAGAGGATAAAGTAGTTATCAAAGGGCTTATATCTCACTCAAAGTATCCGTTTTTGGCGATTCATGCCAAAGGGGGAGAAAGTATGAGCCCAAAGCAAAAGGACCGCACCACCACCCCTAATTTTAAAATTAATGATTTTCAATTGGTAAATTTCAAATTGGTATCTTATTGTGTTCTAAAGGGGGTGCAAGTAGTATTTTCAAAAATTGATGTCTTAAAACCCTCTTGAACACTAAGAGGAGAATTTATTGAGGGGGAGTTTTGTTTAGTCAAAGGAAAAGCATTTGAAACAAGGGGAGAAAATTTCAAGACTTGAAAATGCTTCGCAAAATCTTATTCATTTACCTTTGACTATATTGCAAAAGGATTTTGAAAAGGACTTACAAAAAGAATTTTGCAAAAACAAAACATGTGGTGCAAGCGTGGTCCAAAATGTTAAAAAATAAAGAAACAATCCATGCATAACTAGTAAGTAATATTTATTGGCTCAATTCTAAGTAACCTTTGCACTTACATTTTGCAAACTAGTTCAAATTCTGTACTTCTATATTTGCTTTGGTTTGTGTTGGCATCAATCACCAAAAAGGGGGAGATTGAAAGGGAATTAGGCTTACACCTATTTCCTAAACTAATTTTGGTGGTTGAATTGCCCAACACAAATAATTGGACTAACTAGTTTGCTCTAGTCTGTAAGTTATACAGGTGCCAAAGGTTCACAAAAGGCCAATAAAAAGACCAAGAAAAGGGTTCAACAAAAAGAGCAAAGGGACAACCGAAGGCACCCTGGTCTGACGCACCGGACTGTCCGGTGTACCACCGGACATGTCCGGTGCACCAGGGTTCTCCACGCGCTGAACTCCTCACCTTCGGGAAAACGCAGAGTCGCTCCGCTATAATTCACCGGACTGCCGGTGTACACCGGACAGTGTCCGGTGCTCCAGGAATGAAGCGACTCTGAACTCGCCAGCTTCGGGAATTCGTAACGGCTACTCCGCTATAATTCATCGGACATGTCCGGTGTACACCGGACTGTCCGGTGTAACTGCGGAGCAACGGCTACTTCGGCGCCAACGGTCACCTGCAGGCGCATTAAATGCGCGCCAGAGCGCGCAGAAGGCAGGCACGCGCGAAGCGGCGCACCGGACACTCTACAGTGCATAGTCCAGTGCGCCACCGGACATCCAGGCGGGCCCCGTAGTCAGAGCTCCAACGGTCGGAACCCTAACGTTCGAGTGACGTGGCTGGCGCACCGGACATGTCCGGTGTGCACCGGACTGTCCGGTGCACCATGCGACAGACAGCCTCCACCCAAATGGCTAGTTTGGTGGTTGGGCTATAAATACCCCCAACCACCCCACATTCAAGTCATCCAAGTTTTCCACTTCTCAACCACTTACAAGAGTTAGGCATTCAATTCTAGACACACTCAAGTGATCAAATCCTCTCCAATTCCACGCAAAGCTTTAGTGACTAGAGAGAGAGATTTGCTGTGTTCTTTTGAGCTCTTGCGCTTGGATTGCTTCTTTCTTTCTCACTTGTTCTTGTGATCAAAACTCCATTGTAACCGAGGCAAGAGACACCAATTGTGTGGTGATCCTTGCGGGGAAGTTTTTTTCCCGGTTTGATTTGAGAAGAGAAGCTCACTCGGTCCGAGGGACCGTTTGAGAGAGGGAAAGGGTTGAAAGAGACCCGGTCTTTGTGACCACCTCAACGGGGAGTAGGTTTGCAAGAACCGAACCTCGGTAAAACAAATCCGCGTGTCACACTCTTCATTTGCTTGCAATTTGTTTTGCGCCCTCTCTCTCAGACTCTTTATTATTTCTAACGCTAACCCGGCTTGTAGTTGTAATTAATTTTGTAAATTTCAGTTTCGCCCTATTCACCCCCCTCTAGGCGACTTTCCGCGAGTCGGTCTTGATCTTGGCCTTTCTCCATGCGTGGCGTCGAGGAGGACACGGTGGCACCTGCCACGCTTAGGTAATCTTGACGATAAGGAGTCCAGGTCTAAAATATTGGACAACCAAGGCCCATAGTGCAGCAGCTGTCGATATTGCTACGGAGTTGGTGGTGGTGTTGTGTCGCCTTGGCGGGTCCATGGCTGGGAAGGCACTCGTATTCTCTCACCCTTCTCGGACTGACGCCTGGTGTGGGTGCCTCTCGGTTTGGAGCTATTCTGGCTGAGCTTCTTTCTCCGCTTGTGTGCTCTCTCCCTATATGTATCTAGCGGTATACTACCTATGTCGCCTCCAGATGCCTAGGTCTTCGTCATGTCCTTCTCCGGCAACGAACAGGTATGCCCGCCTCTTCCCTTCCTGTTCTACGAAACTTTGGAAGTGGGGAGCGAGGGATGGGGATCCTTGATTTGCTGCCTATGGTATCTGTTCGATGGCTCGGCATCGCCTGTCTACATGGCCTTTCCCTTACTGAGAGCACCTAGAGGGGGGGTGAATAGGTGATCCTGTAAAAACTTAAAACTTATAGCCACAAAACTTGGTTAAGTGTTAGAGTGATAATACCAAGTGACTATAAAGCGAGCTCTTGCGAATCACAATAATCACACAAAAAGCAATCACAAGAGACACGCGAGTTATCCCGTGGTTCGACAAGTACAACACTTGTCTACCTCCACGTTGTGGCGTCCCAATGGACGAGGGTTGCACTCAACCCCTTTCAAGTGATCCAAAGATCCACTTGAATACCACGGTGTTCCTTTTTCTTATCACTTTTCCCGTTTGCGAGGAATCTCCACAAGTTGGAGTCTCTCACCCTTACAACAAATATCAATGTGAAAGCACCAGAGTAAGGGAGGGAAGCAACACACACAAATCCCAGCAATACGCACACACACACAAGCCAATACTTGAGCTCAAATGAAACGCAACAAGTTCACCACTAGAACGGAGCTCAAATCACTAAGAATGTCAATCGAATGTGTAAAGATGGAGTGTGGGAATCTTAGAATGTTCAAAATATGCTTGGTGTACTCTTCCATGCGCCTAGGGGTCCCTTTTATAGCCCCAAGGCAGCTAGGATCCGTTGGAAGCAATCTGGGAAGGCAATTCTTGCCTTCTGCCGGATGGCGCACCGGACAGTTCGGTGCACCACCGGACATCCACTGTTCACAGTCCGGTGCAGATTGCTTTCCTAAATTGGCGCAGCCGACCGTTGAAGATTTGGAGCCGTTGGCGCACCGGACAGTCCGGTGCCCCCATCAGACCGTTGGCGCGCCCACACGTCACGCACGGATTGCGCGGCCGACCGTTGGCTCGGCCGACCGTTGGCTCACTGGACAGTCCGGTGCACCACCGGACAGTCCGGTGATTTTTAGCCGTACGTTGTTGACTGTTTCCCGAGAGCGGCGACTTCGCCGCAGTCGACTCACCGGACAGTCTGGTGCACCACCGGACAGTCCGGTGATTTATAGCCGTACGCCGCCGTCGAGACCCGAGAGCAGGCTGTTCATCGGGACTGGTCCTGGCACACCGGACACTGTCCGGTGCACCACCAGACAGTCTGGTGCACCAGACCGAGCAGCCTTTTGGCTGTACACAGCCAACTTTTCTCCAAAACGATTTCTCCTGTTTTCAGCACTTAGACATAATATATTAGTCTTCAAAACAATGTACTAAGTCTAGAAACATACCTTTAATCTTGATTTTCACTTCTTGAGTCTTTGGCACATATACACTCAAAGCATTTGTGTGTAGCACTTAATCACCAAAATCTTATAGAAATGGCCCAAGGGCACATTTCCCTTTCAATCTCCCCCTTTTTGGTGATTTATGCCAACACAACAAAAGGCAACTAAAAGAAGTGCAACATTAATGCAAATGAGAACAAAAATTGTTTTTGATTCAAATTTGGCATATTTGGATCATTCTTTGCCACCACTTGTTTTTTTTGCAAATCAAACTCAATTTCCTATCTCTAAGTCAAATTCACTTGTTGAGGCATAGAGAGAGGTATTCCAAGAGAAATTGATCAAAGATTCAAAAACTCCCCCTTTTTCCCATAATCAAACATTCTCCCCACAAGAGACCAACTTTTGACAATAAGAGATAATAAGAGTATTTTGACAAAACAAAAGCTCTAACTCTACTATTTTCAAAATTCTCAAGTGGTAGCTGATCCATTTGCTTTGGCCTTAATTTCTCCCCCTTTGGCATTAAGCACCAAAACGGGATCATTATTGGCCCCTTAAACCCCATTGCCTCACCAAAATCTTCAATTAAGAGTAGAAAGGCAATAAGAGCACGAAGATGAACTTGGAGTAAATTACTCTCTCATCGGAGTGCAGTGGAAGTCTTGCATGGTCCAAGTTCACCTTTTCCCTTTCAATCCACCTTTGAGACTAAATTAAGAAAACTCAAGCACACGGTTAGTCTCAAAGGGTCAAGTTGTAGCATTTCTCCCCCTAAATATGTGCATCATTTACACATGGACTTGTGAGGTCCAGGGATCCCTTGCACAACTTGAGCACCATAAAATGCATAAAGGAACATGATCAAAGGCATAAAACACATGTATGCTCTATATCAATCCAAGTTACGCGAATCTAAGACATTTAGCTCACTATGCAGCCTGCAAAAGGTCTTCTCATCTAAAGGCTTGGTAAAGATATCGGCTAGCTGGTTCTTGGTGCTAACATAAAACACTTCGATATCTCCCTTTTGCTGGTGGTCTCTCAAAAAGTGATGCCGGATGTCTATGTGCTTTGTGCGGCTGTGTTCAACAGGATTATCCGCCATGCGGATTGCACTCTCATTGTCACATAGGAGTGGGACTTTGCTCAGATTGTAGCCAAAGTCCCAGAGGGTTTGCCTCATCCAAAGTAGTTGCACGCAACACTATCCTGCGGCAACGTACTCGGCCTCAGCGGTGGATAGGGCAACAGAAGTTTGTTTCTTAGAACTCCACGACACCAGGGACCTTCCTAGGAATTGGCACGTCCCTGATGTACTCTTCCTATCGACCTTACATCCAACATAGTCGGAATCTGAGTATCCAATCAAGTCAAAGGTAGACCCCTTTGGATACCAGATCTCGAAGCAAGGCGTAGCAACTAAATATCTAAGAATTCGCTTAACGGCCACAAGGTGACACTCCCTTGGGTCGGATTGAAATCTAGCACACATGCATACGCTAAGCATAATATCTGGTCTACTAGCACATAAATAAAGTAAAGACCCTATCATAGACTGGTGTGCCTTTTGATCAACGGACTTACCTCCTTTGTTGAGGTCGACATGTTCGTCGGTTCCCATTGGAGTCTTTGCGGGCTTGGCGTCCTTCATCCCAAACCTCTTGAGCAAGTCTTGCGTGTACTTTGTTTGAGAGATGAAGGTGCCATCCTTGAGTTGCTTCACTTGGAACCCAAGGAAGTAGTTCAACTCGCCCATCATCGACATCTCGAATTTCTGAGCCATCACCCTGCTAAACTCTTCACAAGATTTTTGGTTAGTAGAACCAAATATTATGTCATCGACATAAATTTGGCACATAAATAGATCACCATCACAAGTCTTAGTAAAAAGAGTTGGATCGGCTTTCCCAACCTTGGAAGCATTAGCAATTAGAAAATTTCTAAGGCATTCATACCATGCTCTTAGGGCTTGCTTAAGTCCATAGAGCGCCTTAGAGAGCTTACACACGTGGTCGGGGTACCGTTAATCCTCAAAGCCAGGGGGTTGCTCCACGTACACCTCCTCCTTGATTGGCCCGTTGAGGAAAGCACTCTTCACGTCCATTTGGAACAACCTGAAAGAATGGTGAGCGGCATAGGCTAACAAAATACGAATCGACTCTAGCCTAGCCACAGGAGCAAAAGTCTCCTCAAAGTCCAAACCTGCGACTTGGGCATAACCTTTTGCCACAAGTCGAGCCTTGTTCCTTGTCACCACCCCGTGCTCGTCCTGTTTGTTGCGGAACACCCACTTGGTTCCCACAACGTTTTGCTTGGGACGTGGCACAAGTGTCCAAACTTCATTTTGCTTGAAGTTGTTGAGCTCTTCCTGCATGGCCAACACCTAGTCCGGATCTAGCAAGGCCTCTTCTACCCTGAAAGGCTCAATAGAAGAGACAAAAGAGTAATGCTCACAAAAATTAGCTAATCAAGAGCGAGTGGTTACTCCCTTGCTAATATCACCCAATATCTGGTCGACGGGATGATTCCTTTGAATCATCGCTCGAACTTGAGTTGGAGGGGCCTATGGTGCTTCTTCCTCCTCAACTTGGTCTTCTTGTGCTCCCCTTGATCACACGCCTCCTCTTGAGGAACCTGTTCATCATCCTGAGTTGGGGGGTGCACCATTGTTGAGGAAGAAGGTTGATCTTGCACTTGGTGTTCCTGTGGTCGCACGTCTCCAATCGCCATGGTACGAATTGCGTCCGTTGGAACATCATCCTCATCTACATCATCAAGATCAACTTGCTCTCTTGGAGAGCCATTAGTCTCATCAAATACAATGTCGCTAGAGGCTTCAACCAAACCCGATGATTTGTTGAAGACTCTATACGCCTTTGTATTTGAGTCATAACCTAACAAAAACCCTTCTACAGCTTTGGGAGCAAATATTGAATTCCTACCTTTCTTCACTAGAATGTAGCATTTACTCCCAAAAACTCGAAAATATGAAACGTTGGGTTTGTTACCGGTTAGAAGTTTGTACGACGTCTTCTTGAGGAGGCGATGAAGATAGACCCGGTTTATGGCGTGGCAAGATGTGTTCACAGCTTCTGACCAAAATCGCTCGGGCGTCTTGAATTCTCCAAGCATCGTCCTCGCCATGTCTATAAGCGTCCTGTTCTTCCTCTCTACCACACCGTTTTGCTATGGTGTGTAGGGAGCGGAGAACTCGTGCTTGATTCCTTCCTCCTCAAGAAACTCCTCCACTTGAAGGTTCTTGAACTCAGACCTGTTGTCGCTTCTAATCTTTTTCACCTTGAGCTCAAATTCGTTTTGAGCTCGCCTTAGAAAGCGCTTGAGGGTCCCTTGGGTTTCTGATTTATCTTGCAAAAAGAATACCCAAGTGAAGCGGGAAAAATCATCAACAATAACAAGGCCATACTTACTTCCCCCGATGCTAAGGTAGGCGACAGGTCCAAAGAGGTCCATATGCAATAGTTCCAGAGGTCTTGATGTAGTCATCATATTCTTGTTGTGATGAGCACTTCCCACTTGTTTACCTACTTGACAAGCTGCACAAGGTCTATCTGTTGGGGGCCTTCGGCTTACGAAGGTCCTCAAAAACAGGATTTAACAATATTTCTGGAGTATAATGTGTGAACAGGTATCTTCGGACTCAAGTCGGTATCGCAGCAGGAGAAGACCAGAATAATACGAAGGTTGATACAGCGCCGAAGATGTGAACAGGAAAAGCTTCGGCATGGTAGCAGAAAATGAAACCGACTTAAAGATGAAAAGGCTATTCAGACCTCGATAGATTACTATAGAATTATTATCAAATGTAAAGGGCATGAATGTAATTTTGTATGGGCTGTGTCCCGTGCCTATAAATAGGTGGACAGTACCCCCGTACTGTTCACGCGGACTTGGCATTTGTTTCTGCGTCACGCTTGTACTTTTGCCTTCTCACAAGTCGAAGGTACATTTGTAATTTATAATCATTTCTATTTTTCCATGTTAATAAAATAGAAATGATCTAATAATAACGTTTGTATTACGATTTATATCTTATATAAATTCTTCATCATTATCTCTTATGTTTACGAAGGTATGTCCTTCATAACCTTCGTCCGAAGCTCATTATATCCCAAAGGGAAATAATGTTTCGAAGGACGAAGGACTATAACATTTAACACCTTTATGTTGCCTTATTCTTAACTCTTAGTATTTGAGAACAAGTCCCCAACATTGGCGCCCACCTCCGGTGAACTCACTACCACCCTTTGAGTTTTTAACACCTTCGGCGATCATAAACCTTCGCTATGGCGCCGAAGAAAGCTTCAGCAACTAGGGCTGCACCTCTGCAACCACTGGACCCCAATCAGGAGACTCTCTCTCTTCGGGAGGCCCAAAGCCAGAAGAGGAAGGCTGTCGGCCCGACACCGCAAGAGGATGAGCTAGACCAGGAGATTAGAAACATGGAGATGCTTCATCAACAGGTGCAGAGGAAGAAGGAAAAGATGGCCAGGCTAGCTGAACTGCAAAGGCAGATAGACGAAGCTTCTGAAGAAGTTCGCCATCTTACTCACGATGAGCAGAACCGAAGGCCTCAGAACCAAAACCTTCATCAGGAGGGTTTCCTCAACGAAGATGACTGGTATGACAACTTCCATCATGGAAATTTTGTTTTTGATGATGCTTCTCCTCTGTCCGCTGAGCTGCAGGCTACACCTTGGCCTCCGTCCTACAAGCCGCCTCAGCTTCCCATATTCGACGGCCATTCAGACCCGAAGCAGTTTTTGATGAGCTACGAAGCAACAGTATCTTCGTATGGTGGCAATGCTGCAGTCATGGCAAAGTCTTTTGTTATGGCTATCAGGAATGTTGCTCAAACCTGGTATTCCTCCCTTCGACCAGGAACGATCACTTCATGGCAAAAGCTAAAGGACATGTTGTTAACCAGTTTCCAAGGGTTTCAGATGAAGCCGGTCACTGCTCAAGCTCTATTCCAGTGCACCCAGGATCACGAAGAATACCTTCAGGCATATGTCCGGAGGTTCTTGCGTTTGAGGGCACAGGCGCCGACAGTGCCCAACGAAATTGTCATTGAGGCCATGATCAAGGGACTTCGGCCAGGACCTTCAGCTCAGTACTTTGCTAGGAAGCCTCCCCAAACTTTGGAGAAGCTGCTCCAGAAGATGGACGAGTACATCCGGGCCGACAATGATTTTCGTCAAAGAAGGGAGGAGGCTTTCAGGTTTTCCGAAATGACCAGGGGCTTCGGAGGAAGATTCTATCCAAGGCACGTCAGGTCAATTCACAACTCTTCTCAAAATGATGATAAGGGGAATCAGCAGCAAAGGCCACAGTGTTCCTCACAGGCTTCGGGGCAACAGCAAAGCTCCTTCCGGCCGTCAGCCCCAAGAGGCAGAGGTGCCAGGGGCTTCGGCGGAAGATTTGGAGATCAACCAAGGAGAATATTTTGCTTGTTCTGTGGTGAAAACAAGGGCCATACCACCAGGATGTGCCATGTTACCATCCAGAAACAAAAGGAGATAGCCGAAGCTGCAGCACAACAGGCTCAGCCGAAGCGGGTCATGCACACTGCTTCGTATCATTCGCCTTACATCCCAGAATATGTAGGCAACCACCCTGCAGTTTCTGTTGCTTCGGTGAGTCAACCTCAAGCTTCCTGGCAGCAGCCTCCACCACCGCTGCAACAAGGCCGACAGCCAGAAGGGGGCCAATATGCTCAACACCAAAGGGACCTCAGAGAACAGTCCGAAGCTCGCACAGTCAATAGCACTGTGCCAGAGTCGAAGCACATCTATTGACAAATATCCTACCTTGATAGTAGTCTTTTCCATTTAGTTTATTTTTTCTATAATAAAGAACACTTTTTAAATCTCATGTAATAGTTTCGTTGTTTGCCACAAGGAAAATATATCTTCTCCACAGGTTTAAAGATTTGCGATAGATTTGCGATAGCAAGAAGGACCTTCGGATTATCAAAAATTTATTTTTAAAGAAAAAAGAGGCACGGTATGAATTCTTCGAAGCAACAAAAAGTCGTTCTAAGGAACGCAGAGTAAGTTTGCTGAAGTTACAAAAAGTCGTTCCGAAGGGAGCGCAGTGTAAGTTTTCTTCTCCAAAGTCGTTCCAAAGAGAATGCAGAGCTTATACCGCCTAAGTAAAAGGCGAAGAAGCTCCAAAGTCGTTCCTAAGGGAATGCAGAGCTTACAGCGAAAAGTCAACGCTGATTCCGCCGAAAGTAAAAGGCGAAGAAGCTCCAAAGTCGTTCCTAAGGGAATGCAGAGCTTACAGCGAAAAGTCAACGCTGATTCCGCTGAAGTAAAAGGCGAAGAAGCTCCTAAGGGAGGCTTACAGCGAAAAGTCAACGCTGATTCAAAAAAGATTATGTATTTTATTGCAGGGATGTGTGTGTAGCTTCGGAACGAATACCTTTTCTCATTGCATAACATCATCACATCATTTTGCATAGCATAAGCATCATACATCATTCTGCATATGGCACAAGAAGGGGATACAATATTGATCTTCGGAATGTAGCTTCGGAAAATATTTTCACGAAGTTTGGATGTTCTTCATCAGAACACTATGGGTATTGTTGCGATAAATGAAAATTCTTCTTCACGAAGCATGAAAAGAACGGAAGGTGTTTTTTCGTCAAAGACTCAAAAACGGTACGTATGTAAAATTTCATGCATCGTAAAGAATTGAATCATAAAAAACAAGTTTATTACATTCAGGGTTACAAGATATTACACATATTACATTTCAGAAGTTTTTACAGTAGCACCTAGTCTTCCCTAAGTACTACTTCTGCAGCTTCGTTCAGGAGTCGATTGACAACTTGATCCATGATAGCTTCGGCCATCTTTTTAATTTCATCGTCATATTTCGGGGGAGGACCCGGAGACGCTTTAATAGGATCTGAGGGAGGACAGGATATAGCTACATTGCTATTACAAATTGCGAACGAAGTTTAAAATTAAAAATTACAACACAATAAAAACCACTAGTTAATACCTATTTGCCCTTCGGGCTCCACGCTTTTCTCAGCAGCCTCTGCTACTTTTCTAGCATCATGGATGCCCTTTTCGCTTTTTTGGATAATTTCTCGGGCCATTTCTCGGCCACCATTGCCCCAGACATCGGTAAAAAATTTTCCACCAACCATGCTAGCTTCGGCTGAAGGATCCTTTGCATCTTCGAAGGGCAAAGTAGCTTCAGATTGCGCTAAAATCTTTACATGCTCACAGCCCTTTTTCTCCAAAATGGTGGCAATTCCCCTGGCACCCGAAAAAGCACATATATCTCCGCGGCTATTTAAAATTTCTTCGAAGGCCTCAGCTTCGTGGCTAATCCATTCAATGGGGCCTTCGGGGTTGCCTCTCGTAAAGTTTTCTTCACTCGAAAATGCGCCAACGCTAGCGAAGCTAGTTTTCATTTTCTTAACACATTCTATAGATTTGTTATAGCATCTCTTCTTGGACGCACGAAGCTCTTCAACAGTTCCTTCTAAATGATTTGCCCATTGGTCGCTAAGTTCTCGCTTTGTTTCTTCAAGTATGCGTTCTTCTCTAGCTCTGGCTAGTTGTTTTCGAAGATCTTCAATTTCACGCTTCTGAGCCTCAGCTTGACCTTTAAAAGTAGCTTTGTCTTCTTTTATTCTACTTATCAATGAATGCAATATTTTGTCTTTTTCGAGACCTTCCTTCCTTAGTTCAATTACTTCGGAACGAAGGTTGCTCAGGGCCATCACACATCCTTCATCTTCGGCATCTTTTTGGGCCCTGAGGGCATTGCAAGGTATAAGGCCCTGCAAAGAAGAATGTGTGTGCGTTAGTAAATCTAAGCAAATGAAAAATTATTTGGTTTCAAGAAACGATACGAAGGTCTCAAATTTTGTACCTTTAAACTATTGTACGCCAAGCTGTCGGCCAACTTGTCTTTCGACAGCACCGAGAGTCCGTCTTCTAGTGTTGGGAATCCGAAGCTCTTGCTCATCTCCCGGCAGACAGAAATCTCCTTGCTGTCAGGGAGACAGTACAAGAAGTCTTCTTCTCCGCTGCCGTTGAATATCAACGCCCCCTTCGGATATTTTAGTTTTTGGGCGTAAAACTACCAAATGAGTTTGCGGTATGATCTTATTTATACGCCCAGTGCGTTGAAAATTGAACGACCCCGCTTGTCAGTGAATGTTGCTATTCTAGCAAAGGGAAGGTGTTTTTCGGACCTTCGGCGTAAAGCCTTCGTCCATGTCGCAATCTAAATTTATTATTTTAAAAACAAATTAATATTGCGAGGGGCTACTGTTGGGGGCCTTCGGCTTACGAAGGTCCTCAAAAACAGGATTTAACAATATTTCTGGAGTATAATGTGTGAACAGGTATCTTCGGACTCAAGTCGGTATCGCAGCAGGAGAAGACCAGAATAATACGAAGGTTGATACAGCGCCGAAGATGTGAACAGGAAAAGCTTCGGCATGGTAGCAGAAAATGAAACCGACTTAAAGATGAAAAGGCTATTCAGACCTCGATAGATTACTATAGAATTATTATCAAATGTAAAGGGCATGAATGTAATTTTGTATGGGCTGTGTCCCGTGCCTATAAATAGGTGAACAGTACCCCCGTACTGTTCACGCGAACTTGGCATTTGTTTCTGCGTCACGCTTGTACTTTTGCCTTCTCACAAGTCGAAGGTACATTTGTAATTTATAATCATTTCTATTTTTCCATGTTAATAAAATAGAAATGATCTAATAATAACGTTTGTATTACGATTTATATCTTATATAAATTCTTCATCATTATCTCTTATGTTTACGAAGGTATGTCCTTCATAACCTTCGTCCGAAGCTCATTATATCCCAAAGGGAAATAATGTTTCGAAGGACGAAGGACTATAACATTTAACACCTTTATGTTGCCTTGTTCTTAACTCTTAGTATTTGAGAACAAGTCCCCGACACTATCTTTTTCGAAAGTTACATTTGTTAGACCTAACACATGTTCTCCCTTTAGATGCTTGTGAAGGTTCTTCATCCCCACATGTGCTAGATGGCGATGCCACAGGCAGCCCATGCTAGTCTTAGCTATTAAGCATGCATCTAGATCGGCCTCCTCCTTCAAAAAATCAACTAAATAGAGTTTGCCGTCTAGTACACCCTTAAAAGCTAATGAATGTTGGGGGTATGCTTCATAGCCGAAGATCCTAAAAGAGGAAAACACCTTCGGGCAAGATCCTTTCAAGAACAGCGTCGAAGTTATCACTGATAGAGCTTCGGCACAGTGGCAAGTCTCAATACGAAGGGAGCAAACCGACTTAAAGATCAAATGACTCAAAAACCCATGATGTTTTGTGTCAGTATTGTAATTGATTGTAAAGGGGATAGATGTAATTTCACATAGGTTGTGTCCTGCGCCTATAAATAGATGAACAGTGCCCCTGTACTGTTCACGCAATCTTGTAATTGTTGACGCATCATAATGGAATTGTTGTTTTCCGTCAAGGAGAAGCCTTTGAGAACAAGTCCCCAACACCATCACTCTTTCTAAAGACAGACACATCTATGTTTGTAAATAAGCAATTGTAACCCATATTACATAATTGACTAACGGACAACAAGTTATACCCGAGCGATTCTACTAAAACACATTAGATATGGAATGCTCAGATGAAATAGCTATCTTTCCTAGTCCTTTAACCTTGCCTTGATTCCCGTCACCGAATATGATTGAGTCTTGGGAATCTTTGTTCTTGACGTAGGAGGTGAACATCTTCTTCTCCCCCGTCATGTGGTTTGTGCATCCGCTGTCGATAATCCAGCTTGAGCCCCCGGATGCATAAACCTGCAAGGCAAATTAGGCTTGGGTTTTAGGTACCCAACACTTGTTGGGTCCTACAAGGTTAGTTAAAATAGCTTTAGGGACCCAAATGCAAGTCTTGTCTCCCTTGCATTTGGCCCCCACCTTTTTAGCAATCACTTTTTCATTTTTACATGAAAGAACAAATTTAGCATTGCAAGCATGAAAGATAGTGGTGGATCCATTATACACTTTCCTAGGAGCATGAGACACAAAATTCCTCCTAGATCCACCATTAAAGTTTGAACTTGAAGCAATTATGGCATGTGAGTCAAAAGCATTATAACTCCTACTATAATGAAAATTCCTAGCATATTTTCTATCATGATACATGAAAGCATGATTCTTTTGACTCCTACTAGCCATAGGGGCCTTCCCTTTCTCCTTGTTGGGAATGGGAGCCTTTTGACTTGTTAAGTTATTGGCTTCCCTTCGAAAGCCAAGCCCATCCTTAATTGAGGGATGTCTACCAGCAGTGTAGGCATCCCTTGCAAATTTTAGTTTATCAAAATCATTTTTGCTAGTCTTAAGTTGGGCATTAAGAATAGCTACTTCATCATTTAATTTAGAAATAGAAATTATATGTTCACTACAAGCATCAACATTAAAATCCTTACACCTATTGCAAATCACAACATGCTCTACACAAGAACTAGATTTATTTGCTACCTCTAGCTTAGCATTTAAATCATCATTCAAAATCTTCAGGCTAGAAATAGATTCATTGCAAATAGATAATTCAGAAGATAATAATTCATTCCTTTTAATCTCTAAGGCAAGAGACTTTTGAACATTAAAAAATTTGTCATGTTCCTCATACAAGATGTCCTCTTGCCTCTCTAGCAGTCTATCTTTTTCATTCAATGCATCAATCAGCTCATTAATCTTTTCTATCTTAGCTCTATCTAATCCTTTGAACAAGCTAGTGTGGTCAATTTCATCATCACTAGAGTCCTCATCACTAGAAGTAGAGTACTTGGGAGTTTCTCTAGTGTTTACCTTCTTTTCCTTTGCCATTAGACAAGTATGGCGCTCGTTGGGGAAGAGCGATGACTTGTTGAAGGCTGAGGCGGCGAGTCCTTCGTTGTCAGAGTCGGACGACGAACAATCCGAGTCCCACTCTTTGCCGAGGTGTGCCTCGCCCTTCGCCTTCTTGTAGGCCTTCTTCTTTTCCCTCTTCCCGCCTTTCTCTTGTTCCTGGTCATTAGTATTGTCGGGACAATTTGCTATAAAATGACCATACTTACCACATTTAAAGCAGGAGCGTTTCCCCTTAGCTTTGCTCTTGTTGGGATGCTCCTTTCTTCCTTTTAGCGCCGTCTTGAAGCGCTTGATGATGAGGGCCATTTTGTCCTCATTTAGCCCGATCGCCTCAACTTGCGCCACCTTGCTAGGTAGCACCTCCCTGCTACTTGTTGCCTTGAGAGCAACGGTTTGAGGCTCGTGGATTGGGCCATTCAACGCCTCATCAACATATCTAGCCTCCTTGATCATCATTCGCCTGCTTACAAACTTTCCGAGAATTTCCTCGGGCGTCATCTTGGTGTACTTAGGATTTTCGCGAATAGAGTTTACAAGATGAGGATCAAGGACAGTGAAGGACCTTAGCATAAGCCGGACGACGTCGTGGTCCGTCCATCTTGTGCTTCCATAGCTTCTTATTTTGTTGACCAGGGTCTTGAGCCTGTTGTATGTTTGGGTTGGCTCCTCCCCCCTGATCATTGCGAACCTTCCTAGTTCGCCCTCCACCAACTCCATCTTGGTGATCATGGTGACATCATTCCCCTCATGCGAGATCTTGAGGGTGTCCCAAATCTGCTTGGCGTTATTCAAGCCGCTCACCTTATGGTACTCTTCCCTGCACAAGGATGCTAATAGAACAGTAGTAGCTTGTGCATTTTTGTGAATTTGTTCATTGATAAACATGGGATTATCCGTACTATCAAATTGCATTCCATTCTCTACTATCTCCCATATACTTAGATGAAGAGAGAACAAATGGCTACGCATTTTGTGACTCCAAAATCCATAGTCCTCTCCATCAAAGTGTGGAGGTTTACCAAGAGGAATGGAAAGCAAATGAGCATTGGAATTATGCGGAATACGATAATAATCAAAAGAAAAGTTTGAGTTGACCGTTTTCTTTTTCTCGTCGTAGTCGTCGTCTCTTTGGGAAGAAGAGGATTTGTCGCTGTCGTAGTAGACGATCTTCTTGATACGCCTCTTCTTCTTCCTGTCCTTCTTCTTATGACTCGAGCCAGAGTCAGTAGGTTTGTCGTCCCTTGGCTCGTTGAAGATGGATTCCTTCTCCTTATCGTTGACCACCATCCCCTTTCCCTTAGGATCCATCTCTTCGGGCGATTAGTCCCTTTTATGAAGAGAACAGCTCTGATACCAATTGAGAGCACCTAGGGGGGTTGTCGGTGTTTTGGGTCCGACCGCGCACCTAGGGTTACCCCTCAAGGTGCTTTCAGGAGTAGGACGGTGTTATCGACTGTAGCTCGATGGTTCGTGCTGGATGCACGAGAAACAATGGACAGTGGTTTACAGGTTCGGGCCGCTTTGAGATGCTTAACACCCTACGTCCTGGCGAGAGTGCTTTATGTGGTGGGTTACAAGAGAATTCTCTAGCGCTGAAAACGTAGAGAGTTGGTGGAAGGCTAAGTAGCGAGCATATGATCTGAAGGGGTGCCCCCTAGGCCTTATATACTCGACCGTGGGACAGTACATGTAGATATGACAACAACGTGTTCCTAAGAAATAGTGAACCAACTGAGTTTGTCCTCCTATAATTCTGCCGACCCATTCTCGCTTGGCTCCGTTGTACGGGGCTCCTGCACGGGAAGGTTGGGCCTCTGTTGTGATTACTGCTCGAATTCATTGGGCTGTCTTGGGCTCGTGTCGATACGGCCTTGTGTCGATTCGCTTCATTGGTCGTTCCTCCCCAGGCCCACGAGGGGGATGACCTTACGAATTATGGGGCCCTTGGGCCTTTCGTGAGGTCTTTTATCCTTCTGGTGGACCCGAGGGATATCTGTCCCCCACAAGCCCTCGATCTTTGGGTCGATTCTGAAATAAATGGCCCAAGGATCCTAGGTCCAGCTTGCAGTCTTTGACTTTAACAAGGAATGCCTTGGAGATAAGCCTGCCGGGCCACTGCTTCTGAGTTCTGAATGATCTGGTAGAAACAATTTTTCACTGTCTTTTTCTGCCTTTATCACTCGAAATTTGGTGTTCTATCTCAGACTCATGCTTCGGAAGTCAGTATTTTTGTACCGTAGAACTTCAAATTTCATTGGGTGGGTGTAGCCCCCGAGCTTCGAGTGGATTTTTGCAAATAATCCACTCGAAGGTCTTCACTTCAAGTATTATCAGAGATCACTTTTATCTTCCACTTGCGCTTTTTCAGAGGTCAGTCTTGTCTTGATCTTGCCTTATGCTTTAGAAGTCAGCACTTTACTTCTTCGGGGATGATGATTCATTGGGTGCACCAAAGGTGCTCCCAATGGGTGTAGCCCCCAAGCTTCGAGTGGATTTTTGAAAATAATCCACTCGAAGGTCTTCATTTCGTGCCTTTTTCCGGGAATCATCCTTCCCCTTTGCCGAATGCCTTGGAGATCAGCATTATATTATTAATACTACGCTTTAGAGGTCAGCGTACATTTTTGTCTTTGAGGCCGAGCACGCGATCTGCCCATATCTTGCTAGGTCTTGCCATTTATTTGATCTGCGACTGATTGGACGTTCGATAGATGGCCCTTGGCTAGTCTTCATGTCACTTCGTGCTTTGATGCTTCTATCGATTAGACTTGTACCTCATCGGCTATATTTGGCTTTCCTTTGATCCCTACTGATATCTTTCTTCTGTCTTGAAGTATTCATTGCATATACTATTCGGATGTGACAATGTTGAAAATATACTGATAATTCCTGGGCGTCCCCCCAATGGGTGTAGACAAGGGACAGCTTGGTATGCTGAGCATTTAGCAAACTGCTTCTGAGTAGTAACTTGATGTGACCGTGGGCGTAATCATATCGCCCACGCAGTTGACTGGAGTCCCAATGGGTGTCGTGTTACGTGAAACGGCGTCAGCCGCCTGGCGTGTCTTCAGACGGTTTGAATTGCATATTGAATTTTTGCGACTGTTCAGTGGCCGTGGTAGGAGGTGAGCGGTTGCCTTCTTCTTCTATAAATAGTGCTCTTGCTTCTCTGGCATTTTCACATCTCTTACTGCTGCTTGCTGTTTACTCTCCTCTTCTTCCTTCCATTTCCACCATGGGCAAGAGTAAGAAAGGTGGTAGTTCTTCGCATCGCTCTGGCGACAAACACAAGCGTGAGCCGACTCCTCCCTCGGAGGACTTCGGTGACTCGGAGTACTCGGAGGAGGAGTTCTCCTCCGAGTCCGAGGGCTCTCCGGCTCCTGCCTCTCCCCCAGCGTCGTCTGATGATTCGGACGACTTCAAGGGGATTGCCGCGGAGGTCTGGACCTACATCTGGTCCGTCGAGCGCGCCGGGCTCGCGGGCTCGGATGAGTCAGAGTACTCCTCGGACGAGGAGAACTCCTCGGACTCGTTCGAGGAAGGCGGCGGCGACAGCGATGGCAGTGACCGCGATGGCGACAGAGGTGACGACGACGGCAGCGGTGATGGCGGCGAAGGCGATGGCGACGGCGGCGGCAAGGGTGGCAGCGGCGACGGTGGCGACGGCAGCAAGGGCGGCAGCAGGTGCAGCAGTAAGGGCAGCACCAAGGGCAGCAGCAAGGCCAGTGGCTAGATGCCACTGGTTTTAATTATTAGTATAGATTAGTAGTAGTATGATGAAATAATGTAGTAGTAGTTAGTAGTATAGAGTAGTGAAGTATAGTGTAGTAGTAGGGAGGTCATCAACTCATAATGAGTTGATTTGTAAGTTCGGTAATGCTTCCCTTATAATGAAGAGTGATTTCGCCCCACTTCTGTGCGCGTTATTTTGCTTTCCTGTCATTCGCCGATCTCATTAATGCCTGAGGAATGTTTGGAATCAACGAATCATGCTTCTGACTATTTTCTTCACGATGTCAACACTTTGGTGGTAGCGGCTGAGTCATCTGAAATCACGTTGTTGCTTTAGGAGTGACAGCCGAGTTATTGCTAGTGATGTTGGCGCTTTTTGAAGTAATGGCTGAGCGATAGCGGCCACATTAGTGTTTTAGAGATAACGACCGAGCGGTTACTGGTGATGTCGGCGTTTTAGAGGTAACAGCCGAATCCCTTGGAACTGCGTCACCGCTTTAGGAATAACAACCGGGCGGCTGATGACGACGTCGGTGTTTTGGAGGTAACAGACGAGTGATCGATGGCAACGTCGGCGTTTTAGAGGTAACAGCCGAGTGATAACGGGCCACGTCGGCCGCTTTGGAGATAGTGGCCGAGTGGAATCTGGTAACGTCAGCGTTCTCAGAAATGACCGTTGAGTTAGAATGGACCGCGTTGGCCGTTTTGGAAATAACAGCCGAGTGATGATGTGGCATGCCCGCGCTTTAGAAATAACGGTCGGGTGATGACGTGGCACTCCAGCATTTTAGAGATAACAGCTGGGTGATGACTGGGCGCTTTTTAGATTTGGCATCTGGCTTCGGAAAACCCCATATGCACTGTACTGTTGCGCGCCTCCGCATTCCGTGCCCTAGTTCTTGCTTTTCTGCATCCAGGCTTTCTCCACTCTCTTGCAACGCTGCTTCCGCTCCATTCGCCGGCAAGGTTGAAATGGCGCCCAAGCAGAAAGCTTCGAGTTCGTCCGTCGCAGCCATCCCCCCCATCGACCCCAACAGTCAGTTTCCTTTCGCAGGTAACCATATGTCTGTTGTCTCTGAATCTGACCTTCTCCATCTTGTATCTATCGAGGTTCTTCCTCTGAAGGAGCTCTATTCCTGGCGGATCTGCCGTGGGGTCACTGTTCCAACAGAGGACACTCATGAATCTGTCATCTACGTTCCTTTTCTCCTCCGCGGCCTTGCTCTTCCCATTTCTCCTTTTTCCGCAGTCTCCTTGATTTCTATCGCTTGAATCTGACCCATCTGAATCCCAATTCCGTTCTGCAAGTTTCTATCTTTGTTCATTTATGCGAAGCTTTTCTCGAAGTTCTGTCACACTTTGGCCTGTGGAAGTATTTGTACCACTGTCGCCCTGGAATGGCCGGAGGGCAGCACCAGCTGGTGGGGGGCGTGAGCTTATAGATGCACCGTGGGAGGAAGGCTGATTACCTCGACATCCCACTCAAGGACAGCATCAAGGGATGGCGCTTGGAATGATTCATCGTGGAGAATCATGGGAATTCTCTCCCCCCACGATCAGGGAGACAGCCGGATGTTCGCACTCCAAGCTGGACCGAATTCCCCACAGACCAGGAAGTAGCTGAAGCAGGGGCTTTGCTAGCTGAAGTTGGATTACTGAAAGAAAGGGGTCTGACTGCAGAAGCAGTGGTCGCTGACTTTGTTTTCAAGAACATTCAACCGCTGAAAGACAGAGCATATCCAGCCTATCTGTATTGAGGCTTTGCTGATTCAACTCGGGTAACCAACAGAAGATTCCTACTGTGGACCTGGTGGGCCGGCTCGAGATGATACTCAGAGGCAAGGTGTCAAACGTCGGCGCTCCTGTTGCATACTCGGCTTGGAATCTGCCTCCTTCCCAGGCCTTTACCAGTTTTGTGTCAAATCCTCCTGCTGGTGATAGCAGTTTGGGCCTTAGAGTGCGACCCTCTCCCGAAGAGGTTAGTGCTTTGGTTGCCTCACTTGAAGAAATTCCTGACGACGAGAGGCAGGTTCATTTTGAGGTGCCTTTGAATCCAAGTGATGCAGAGATAAGTGCCGTGCTGGATATGTTAGCTGAAGACTCTTCTGATGCAGTCCCTGCTGAAACACTAGCGGTAGCGCCCATCCCAGAGGCTAGCAAAGCTTTAGATATTCAGAAGTCTGACAATGTTCGTCCGAAGCGTTCTCGCCGAGCCAATCAGCCTGCTTCTCCTGCTGAGGGGAAGAAACAGAAGAAGAGACGTCTTCGTCGAGTGTCTAGTTTGGATTAGGATGCTGGTCCTTCTGTTCCTGCTGCTGAGGAAGTGCCAGTGCCTGCATTTACTGAAACTGATCCCAATGGGTGCAACCTACCTGCTGTTAACCCCAATGGGTGTGACCTAGATGATGCTGATCCCAATGGGTGTACTGTCCGCGTTGTTGATGAAGATGAGGAGGAGGAGGATGAAATCCCTCTAACTCAGAAGAACAGCCGACGCTATATTGCTAGTGGCGAAAGTAGTGGTGTTCCTTCTCCAGCCCTGTCTACTCTTGTTGGTCTGCAAGAATTGTCTCTGGCCAACTTTGATCAGACTCTTGAGGATATGGTCCCAGAAGATTTGTTTCCGAGCCAGCAGATGGTGGCATGATGGACGTTTGCACTGATGTGCCTGATGCTGGGATGGAGTTGTCTCGGGCGGCGTCCCGCACCTCATCGACCTTGGAGCGCAGTCTTAAGGGTCAGGAGGCTGGCCCGGATTGCACTGCTCCTATGGAAGTGGTTGAAGGTCCTTCAGCCTTAGAGGTGGCTGCCTCGGAGGGCTCGGCCCTCAAAGATAGCGCTGGTGCTTACCCAGCCCCCGAGGGTGTTGCCGGGGATGGTCCGGCTCGGATGGGTAGTGCAAGCGATGACCCAGCCCCCGAGGGTGTTCGAGTTAGTTCTCCCTCTAACACTTCCATGGATGTTCACGTGGGATCTTCTCCTCCGCACTCTGATTGTATGGCAGCAGCACGAGTTTCATGTCAAGAGGTCGCTTTAGAGGCCAGCGTCCCTGATGACAGAGTTCTGACTTCTGCTGGTGACACTGACTTGGTTCCCAATGATGCATTGCGGGTTGTTCTAGTTGGTGACCCTTCAACAAGCCGTCAGTTGATTTCCCACGACTTGGGGGTTCCCTCATTCTTCTCCAACCTCCAGGTAACTTGGTTTCTTCTGTCCTAACTTTTACTTCAGGTAGACTGCTGTTATTATGCTCATTTGTTCTTTAATGTCAGGCATTGGTGGACGAAATGGCTGGCCGGTTGAAATCATAGGGGACCTCTGTCCCAGAAGGGGCTTTGTCCCTAACGCATTGGAATCCAGTGCTGCTTCAGCGGCGAGTATCTGACTTGGAAATGGCAAATGCTAGTTAGTGCCCTTTGTTCCTTCATTGGCTATTTGAGTAATCTGCTTTATAGCTGAACACCCTTGCTTGACTATTTCCTGACAGATATGGCCCGGTGATATTCTGACCTTGAAGAAAGGTATTCTCAAAGTCAGGCTACACTGACCCAGGTTTCTGCCTCTATGAATGATGCTAACTCCACTCTCCGTGCTCAACTTGATTCTGAAAAGGTGGCCACTAAATTGAACTTTCACTTGCCCTTGCCTGTTATGTTTTTAGTTCTTGCTTGACGTTGGAGAAACCGGCTCTTGTCTGCAGGAGGAGAAACGTGCTCTTGCTGCCTCTCACGACAATCTGGAAAAGTTATACCGCGATGCCAGCAACTCGTTGACTATCTTGGAGAGGAGCCATCGTTTTACCATGGAGGACTTGGATAACCATCGCTACAAGCTGCAAGAGTCTCTAGATGATATGATTCGCCTCAGGCAATTGGTGTCGAACAAGGATACTGTCATCAAGGATCTGCGTGCTTCCAAAAAGTCGGTGGTCCGGGAGCTAGAAGTCGCTCGGTTGGCTGTCAAGGCCGCTGAAGATACTTCTGCTACTCTGAAGGCCCAACGCGACAGAGCCATGGACAAAGCCGTTCGCGCGGGGCGAATCCTGATGAGGAGACCCGGCGTGGTCGTTCCCGACGACATAGTGGCAGATGTGAATGCCGCTCCTGATTCTTCGAGTCGTCCTTCCTCGTCGGTTGCTCCTGAGAAAAACATTTCCAGATAGAAAACACTGAATGCCTTGAGTATATGGTTAGTGTGCTTGGATGTTTCGTTAGAAAACACTTTTTCTTACTGAATGCTGTTATTGTTTTCCCGTTGTTAGAATTCAACGGTACCTACAGTCGTAAAAGTAAGTGCATCATGATGGTTTTGAATTTTTTCGTGGGGCATAGAGATCGCCCTGGGATGAATAGTCACGAACGTGCCAAATGTGCCATGCCAATTTAAGTCATTGCCAACTCAAATCGATCGTTCCATTATCAGGGGTATAGTGATCACCCCGAGTCGAGTAAGCGAGAGCATGTCGCACCGTCTTAAGTCATCGCCGACTTAAGCCGATTACTCCGCTAGTAGGGTATAGTGGTCACCCCGAGTTAAGTAAGCGTGAGCATGTCGCACCGTCTTAAGTCATCGCCGACTTAAGCCGATTGCTCCGTTAGTAGGGTATAGTGGTCACCCCGAGTTAAGTAAGTGTGAGCATGTCGCACCGTCTTAAGTCATCGCCGACTTAAGCCGATTGCTCCGTTAGTAGGGTATAGTGGTCACCCCGAGTTAAGCAAGCGTGAGCATGTTGTACTGTCTTAAGTCATTGCCAGCTTAAGTCGATTGCTCCGTTAGTAGGGTATAGTGGTTACCCCGAGTTTGAGCAAGAATGCCGATTGACAATGAACAATTCTTGAAGTCTTTTTATTGATGATATATTTCCCAATTTACAGAATACATTGTCGCCCCAATAGATTTTGAAATATAGCTAGGGATAAAACTTCCTGAGGTGTTCTATGTTCCATGAGTTCCCAATTTTCGTGTCGTCCATCTGAGTGAAACGGTATGATCTCGGTCGAGTGACTTCAGCTACTACGAATGGTCCTTCCCATAGAGGTGACAATTTGTGCCGTTCCTCCCCCGTTAGAATTCGGCGGAGGACGAGATCTCCCACTGCGAAGGATCGATGCCGTATGGCCTTATCGTGATAGCGCCTCAGAGTTTGCTGATACCGTGCTGATTGAATCACCGTGTTCAGTCGTTCTTCTTTGAGTACATCAACATCCTCCAGCCTAGTAGCCTCAGCTTCTGCTATGTTTTCAAAGATCAACCTTGGCGCCCTGAACTTGAAATCAGTAGGTAGCACTGCCTCCGAACCATAGACCATGAAGAAAGGAGTGTTTCCATGCAGGGCTCGGCTAGGTTGAGTTCTCAGGCTCCAAACGACGTACGACAGTTCTCTGATCCACTTTCCAGCGAACTTTTCATTCTTGTCGAAAACTTTCTTTCTGAGCGCCTCCAATATCATCTCGTTGGCTCTTTCTACCTACCCGTTGGCTCTTGGGTGTGCCACCGAGGCATATTTGATCTGAATGCTCTTTTGCTCGCAGAAATCGAAGAACTCTGAGCTTGTGAAGTTGGATCCTAGGTCGGTTATGATGTTATTTGGTATTCCAAACCTGAATATTATATCTTGTATGAATTCCACTGCCTTAGCTAAAGTTAGGGAAGCAATGGGTTTGAATTCTATCCACTTAGTGAATTTGTCGATAGCAACCAGTACATGAGTGTATCCTCCTTGAGCTTTTTTGAAAGGTCCAATCATATCCAATCCCCAGCATGCGAATGGCCAAGTTACGGGTATGGTTTGTAATTGCTGTGCCGGTAGATGCTGCTGTTTTGACAAGTACTGGCAGGCTTCGCACCTCTAAACTAACTCGGCTGCATCACTTTTTGTTGTTGGCCAGTAGAAACCTGACCTGAAGACTTTCCCAACTAGGGTCCTGGATGCTGCATGCACTCCACATTGCCCAGCATGGACCTCATCCAGAAGTTGCTTTCCAGTAGCTGAGAGAATACATTTCATGAGGACTCCTGACGCGCCCCTTCTGTATAGCGTTTCCCCAATGAGTGTATAGTGAGCTGACTGCCTTGCAATGCGCTCGGCTGTATTTTTGTCATCTGGTTCCTCTTCATTCCTTATATATCTGATGATCGGCTCCCTCCAGTCATTAGAATTTGACTCTGGTTGGCTCAGAATATTGCATTCTTCTGCCCGATCCACTGAAATGCTCGGGCGCGGCACTTCTTGGACAAAAATTCTAGGCGAGACCTGAGTCCGACTAGACCCTAGCTTGAATAATGCATCAGCCGCCATGTTGCGGTCTCTCTCCACATGATGAAATTCCAAACCTTCAAATTTATCTTCTAGTTTCTGGACAGAAGTGCAATATTTTCCCATGGAATCATTTGAGCAATCCCATTCTTTGTTTATCTGACTTATGACCACCAGAGAGTCTCCATATACCATCAGCCTCTTGATGCCTAGTGATATGGCAATGTTCAGCCTGTGAATCAGAGCTTTGTACTCGGCTGCGTTGTTAGATGCCGGGAATAATAATTGAAGAGCGTACTTGAGTTGTTTGCCTCCAGGTGCAATAAAGAGGATCCCTACACCTGCTCCCTGCAGCTTCAATGAGCTGTCAAAATACATTCGCCATACTTCTGTGATTTTCGAGTTATCCGGTACCTGCTGTTCAGTCCACTCTGATACGAAGTCAACTAGTGCTTGAGTTTTGATAGCAGTGCACGGTCGAAACTCGATGTCATGAGATCCCAATTCACAGGCCCACTTGGCTACTCTTCCGATGGCTTCTTTGTTGTGGAGAATATCCTCTATTGGAAATCCAGTGACTACTATGACTTTGTGGTCGTCGAAGTAGTGACGGAGCTTGCGTGCAGTTAGAAGTACTGCATACAATAGCTTTTGAACCTAAGGATATTTCTTCTTTGAAGAGCCCAGAACTTCACTGATGAAATAGACAGGGTGTTGTACTGGGTATGCATGCCCTTCTTCCGCTCGCTCGACTACCAACGCGGTGCTCACCATGTGAGTCGTGCAAGAGATGTATAATAGCAGATCTTCTCCTGGTTGAGTCGGTGTGGCTCGGTGTGGTGGTTTCAGCACTGGTGGTGTTGTCAAGAATTTTTTCAGTGTGTCTAGAGCTTCTTGTGCTTCTGAAGTCCACTAAAATTTGTCCACCTTCTTGAGTAACTTATAGAATGGTAAGCCTTTTTCTCCTAGCCTTGATATGAACCTGCTTAGGGCTGCCATACACCCGGTGAGTCTTTGAACTTTTTTGTGTGATCGTGGTGCTTCCATCCTCATGATAGCTTTGATCTTTTCTGGATTGGCTTCAATTCCCCGGTGGCTAACAATAAACCCTAGCAACTTTCCTGCTAGCACTCCGAAAACGCACTTTTCGGGATTAAGCTTCCATCTGTATCGTCGTAAACTATTGAAGACCAGCTGTAAATCTTCGATGAAATTTTCTGAATCCTCTGTCTTGATCACCACGTCATCCACATAGGCTTCTACACGCTTGCCCCAGTGATCGGCTAAGCATGTCTGAATAGCCCTCTGATAAGTTGCTCCAGCGTTTTTGAGGCCGAACGGCATGGAGGTATAGCAGAAGGCTCCAAACGGGGTGATAAATGCTGTTTTTTCCCCGTCTTCTTTTGCCAAACTAATCTGATGATACCCAGAGTAGCAATCCAAGAAAGACAACATGGAGCATCCGGCGGTTGAGTCCACCACCTGGTCGATTCTAGGAAGCCCGAAGGGATCCTTCGGACAGTGTTTGTTGAGATCCGTATAGTCAACGCACATGCGCCAATCCACTTTATTCTTTTTGAGTACAATAATAGGGTTGGCTAACCATTCAGGATGTAACACCTCCCTAATGAATCCGGCCGCGACCAAGCGAGCCAACTCAGCACAGATGGCTTCTCTCTTGTCGGGCGTAAAGCGACGTAATTTTTGTCGTATTGGCCTCGCCTGGGGGTAGACCTTCAATTTGTGCTCGGCCAGCTCTCTTGGGACTCCCGGCATATCCGCAGGTTGCCATGCGAATACGTCTCGATTATCTTGTAGAAACTGGACGAGCGCGCCTTCCTATTTGTCATCCAGGCTGGAGCTGATGATGGCGGTTTTGCGCTCGTCAGCGAACCCGAGGTTGATCCTTTTGGTTTCTTCAGTCGACCGCATAGAGGTCACGGCTTGAGCTTCATTCGCGGGTACCGCGAGGTCTTCCTCAGGCTTTGAGTTTGCTCGTGCAGAGGAAATCGCCGATGGTTTGGTGGAGAGGGCCGCCTGAATGGCCACTCGGAAACATTCTGCGGCGCCTTGGAAGTCGTCCCGCACAGTTATGATCCCTTGTGGTCCTGGCATCTTCAATATCATGTACGTATAATGTGGAATGGCCATGAATTTCGCCAATCCGGGCCTCCCGATGATGGCGTTGTATCCGCAGTCGAAGTTTGCCACCTCGAACCTCAGGAACTTGGTTCTGTAGTTTTCTAGAGTTCCGAAGGTGACTGGCATGTAGATGTGGCCCAGCGGGTACTCTCCTTCAGTCGGCACGATACGAAGAAAGGTGTGTCCGACTCGTGGAGCTCTTTGAGGGGAACTCCCAAGCCTTGGAGCATCCGGGGGAAAGTGACGTTGATGCTGCTTCCCCCGTCCACTAGTACCTTCTTCACCCTGCTCTCTCGGATCACCAGATCAACGAGAAGCGGGTATTTGCCTGGGTGATCGAAGTTGAGCCATTGATCTGCCCGGGTGAAGGTGATCGGGTGCTCAGACCATCGGTACGGGGCGGGAGGACCGGTGTCCGCCACCAGTATCTAACGATCGTTGAGCTTTTGTTGTCTCTTGCTTTCTTGTGACCCATGTTCGCCGAAGATGACGTGGACTTCTCTGTCGACGCACGGGAAGGCTCCTCCTCTTCCCTCCTCCTGCTGCTGGGGTTGTTGCGGTACTCCCGGTCCTCCTCGCGGCGGGGGAGGAGGTAGAGGTTGAAAAGGTCGACCGTGCCCGACGGAATGTTTGAAGTCCCTACAGTTCCGGAGGGTGTGGCGCATGTCCTTGTGGTATGGGCACTGGGCGTCGAGGATGTCGTCCAGCGTGCATTCACCTCCGTGAGGTCCTCCTCGGGCGCGATAGGCGGGCGGTCCAGTGGCGTGGACCTCTTCACGAGGCCTCTTCTCCCAGTGCTTGTCGGGTTGCTGGTTCGTGTCGCGTCGTGGCACCGCCGGTGCAGGCTTCGCTCCTCCGATGAGGTCCTGAGCTCGTTCGTCCGCGTTGATGTAGAGGTCGGCCTCCCGAAACAGCTGCTCGGAGGTAGTCGGCGCCTTCTGTAATATGGTTCAGACGAACGCCGAGTCATTGGATCCCCTGTAGAAGTCCTCGATCACTGCTGCCTCCGCGACCTCGGGGATACGATTTCTCATGGTCTGGAATCTTTTTAGGTACGACCGAAGAGTTTTGTCCCCTCGGTGCTTGATGGATTTGAGGTCCCATGGTTGCACCGGTTTGTCAAAGAGAGACTGAAAGTTGGCGGTGAAGCGCCAAATGAAATCGCTCCAGTCGTCGATGCAGTGTCGGGGTAGGTGTCGTAGCCATTGCAGCACGTCTTGCCCGCGGATGATAGGCAAGTACACGGTCATCACGTCCTCGGTTGCCCAGCTGCTCGGGCAGCGGTGGTGTAGACGACCAGCCAGCCTCCCGGATCCTGCTTGGGCTCGTACTAATCGACGTTGGAGACCTTGAAGTTAGGGGGCCATTGAATGGCCCTGAGGCGTGGGGTAAGTGTCGATACTCCGCATGTGTCCTCCTGTCGTTGATGATGATGTCGGTCCCGGGGAGGGGAGTGGTTGTCGTGGTGCCTCGACCATCCCCGGGTGGTGCCACCAGTTGAAGCCGTGGCCGACTCGGTCCTGGTAGCCTGACTTCGTGCTGGGACGCCGTGATCCCGGTCGTATTCATCCCGGCGACGAATTTCGTTCTCATGTCGTCGTTCACGCGAAGTGTTGATGGAGCTCCGTGCGTCCCGCCGACTGTTGATGGCGTGTCGTAGATCGTTCGGCGGGTGAGCGAGGGGTAGGAGATGATTGGCTGCTTGAGTGAACAGTCGCTGATAGCCCTCGGCATCGGGAGTCCACGGGAGGCCATCTGCTATCCGAGCCAATACTTCGCCGACTTCACTCGTCGTTTTCATGGCTTGGGCGAAATCGGGGTTCAGGTTGCGTCCGAAGAGTGGATTTTCTCGGCGTTGCCTTGTTTCTTGCTCGGTCTGTTCTTGAGCCCGTCGACGATCGCGTCGTCGGGAATTCCTTCTTTCCCTGAAGACACGTTCTTCTGGAGTTTCTCCCATCTCTGAGACCTCGTCTTGCGATACGGGTTACGCTGGGTCTAGTTCTCCGGCCTTGTGATGTCGTCGGATATTTCGGCGTCGGTTCCTTCGTCGGCGGGATTCCCGCTGAGGAAGTTCCTCTCTAGGTACGGTCAGCTCATCGTCGGAGATGGGGGGCGACTCTACCCTTCCAATGAAGAGGACGTCGGGGTAGAATGGAACAGTTGTCGTGGCGACCTTCTTTCTGCCCTCCTTTGAGGACGAAGGTACAGAGAGAACGGCTTGCCGCCTTTCGATCTCATTCGTTTCTTTCTTCCTCGTGATCTGTGTCCATTCTCCCGTCGGAGAGGTGGATAACGGAGTTCTCCGGGTTGACGGGCCCTGGGCTCCTAGTTTGCTGAAGGTGACCTTTTCTCGGAGCACTGGAGGTTGCACCTTTTCCTGCTTTGCCCCGATTTTCCCGGAGATTTTTGAGGAAGGTTTCCTCTCTGGTGGATCCGCGATGCGATGCAGAGTTCCCTCCTCATCTGCTACAGATGAGATAGTTCTGAAGCAGAACGTGGACCCGGGGCGGAGGATGATCTTGTGCTAGAAGGTGACGGCCATTGAGCTAGCTCGGATCGATGACACACCCCCTACTTGGCGCGCCAGCTATTGGTGTTTTGGGTCCGACCACGCACCTGGGGTTACCCCTCAAGGTGCTTTCAGGAGTAGGACGGTGTTATCGACTGTAGCTCGATGGTTCGTGCTGGATGCACGAGAAATAGTGGACAGTGGTTTACAGGTTCGGGCCGCTTTGAGATGCGTAACACCCTACGTCCTGGCGAGAGTGCTTTATGTGGTGGGTTACAAGAGAATTCTCTAGCACTGAAAACGTAGAGAGTTGGGTGGAAGGCTAAGTAGCGAGCATATGATCTGAAGGGGTGCCCCCTAGGCCTTATATACTCGACCGTGGGGCAGTACATGTAGATATGACAACAACGTGTTCCTAAGAAATAGTGAACCAACTGAGTTTGTCCTCCTATAATTCTGCCGACCCATTCTCGCTTGGCTCCGTTGTACGGGGCTCCTGCACGGGAAGGTCGGGCCTCTGTTGTGATTACTGCTCGAATTCGTTGGGCTATCTTGGGCTCGTGCCGATATGGCCTTGTGTCGATTCGCTTCATTGGTCGTTCCTCCTCAGGCCCACGAGGGGGATGACCTTACGAATTATGGGACCCTTGGGCCTTTCGTGAAGTCTTTTATCCTTCTGGTGGACCTGGGGGATATCTGTCCCCCACAGGGGTGAATAGGTGATCCTGTAAAAACTTAAAACTTATAACCACAAAACTTGGTTAAGTGTTAGAGTGATAATACCAAGTGACTATAAAGCGAGCTCTTGTGAATCACAATAATCACACAAAAAGCAATCACAAGAGACACGCGAGTTATCCCGTGGTTTGACAAGTACAACACTTGTCTACCTCCACATTGTGGCGTCCCAATGGACGAGGGTTGCACTCAACCCCTTTCAAGTGATCCAAAGATCCACTTGAATACCACGGTGTTCCTTTTTCTTATCACTTTTCCCGTTTGCGAGGAATCTCCACAAGTTGGAGTCTCTCGCCCTTACAACAAATATCAATGTGAAAGCACCAGAGTAAGGGAGGGAAGCAACACACACAAATCCCAGCAATACGCACACACACACAAGCCAAGACTTGAGCTCAAATGAAACACAACAAGTTCACCACTAGAACGGAGCTCAAATCACTAAGAATGTCAATCGAATGTGTGAAGATGGAGTGCGGGAGTCTTAGAATGTTCAAAGTATGCTTGGTGTACTCCTCCATGCGCCTAGGGGTCCCTTTTATAGCCCCAAGGCAGCTAGGAGCCGTTGGAAGCAATCTGGGAAGGCAATTCTTGCCTTCTGTCGGATGGCGCACCGGATAGTCCGGTGCACCACCGGACATCCACTATTCACAGTCCGGTGTAGATTGCTTTCCTAAATTGGTGCAGCCGACCGTTGAAGATTTGGAGCCGTTGGCGCACCAGACACTATTCGGTGCACACCGGACAGTCCGGTGCCCCCATCAGACCGTTGGCGCGCCCACGCGTCACGCGCGGATTGCGCGGCCGACCGTTGGCTCGGCCGACCGTTGGCTCACCGGACAGTCCGGTGCACCACTGGACAGTCTGGTGATTTTTAGCCGTACGCTGTTGACTGTTTCCCGAGAGCGGCGACTTCGCCACAGACGACTCACCGGACAGTCCGGTGCACCACCGGACAGTCCGATGATTTATAGCCGTACGCCGCCGTCGAGACCCGAGAGCAGGCTGTTCATCGGGACTGGTCCTATCACACCAGACACTGTCCAGTGCACCACCGAACACTGTCCGGTGCACCAGACCGAGCAGCCTTTTGGCTGTACACAGCCAACTTTTCTCCAAAACGAATTTCTCCTGTTTCCAGCACTTAGACATAATACATTAGTCTTCAAAACAATGTACTAAGTCTAGAAACATACCTTTAATCTTGATTTGCACTTCTTGAGTCTTTGGCACATATACACTCAAAGCATTTGTGTGTAGCACTTAATCACCAAAATCTTATAGAAATGGCCCAAGGGCACATTTCCCTTTCACTTACCACGATGTTGACTCGGTATGATTCTACCACTTCTATGTACCTGTGTAACACCCGGATTTTAGGGGTCCAAAACCCGGGGTTAACATAAACACCAGGTATGCTGGGACCAAGTCTCATACATATGATGTATAGTGGCACAGGATCGAATGTCACAACTTTATATATAACAGGAGTTCTATACAAAATAAATAATTACATTATAAGGAGACAACGGTCCAGCAACCCAAAGTTGACTGGGAGACGACGACCTAGACCACTCACGAACTCATCACAGCATCCTCCATGAGCATCATCCTGCAGTACCTGGTCTTGACCTGTGGTGTATGTGAGACAGCAAGAGTGAGCTCACATACGTTCATCGCTCAACAAGTTGTGGGGAATAATGTGCATGAACTCGCCAAAGGTGGGAGCTCACGTGAAGTGTAAGGCTTACCAAAGAAGATGGTTAGAGCTGAGCATTGCTTTTAAAGTTGGTCAAAATTTTATTAGCAGTTACTAAGTATAAGTAAATACCAAACCCAATTAAGTAGTAGAACAAAAGTAACAACTTCACCTGCAATGCAATGCATATGACAAATTGAATTTAGTCCCATAATTTAATCATGTGAGGGTCCGAGCTGCTCATGACCGTGAGCACGGCTAGTATACCAGTTTTACACTCTGCAGAGGTTGCGCATCTTTACCCACAAGTCGTGTTACCCATCTGCCAAGGGGTCATGAATCCCATACACCTCTACCAAGGAAGTGAGGCAGGGTAGCACTACGAGGCCTTTACAAAGTTCCACTAGCTTCCGAAAACCCGCTACAGTTTATAGGAAGATCCAGTACAGGAATCCCTTGCAGGACCGCCATCGCAGCAAAATCCTCCCGAGGGCCTCCCCGCACTGACCTCTCCCCTACTGCCCTTGCCCCTTTCGGGTAAGGTAGTCTTCCACTAGCTTTCCTAATTAATCAGCCAAGGGCATCCCATACTACCCTTGTGGTAGCACTGTTTTCCCGGGTGGTTCTCCATGTTCCAATTAACATAATGATCTTAACATGAACCATAAATAACAACTGATAACAAAAGTATAATCATGAATAGTGTAACCTTCATACCCAAAACCACATATAGCACTAGCAAGTACTACCCGGAAAGATCAGTGGTAAACAAGGTATAAGGATAATCAAACTAGGTAACCTGTTGGGTCCCATCAAATTAACCTATGCAGATCATTATGATTAATTAGAACATGAGTGGGTAAAAAGAAGTGATCAAGGGCACAACTTGCCTGGGCCTTGAGAATCCAGGTACCAGGATGATTCTTCAGATCCTCGTGACCTCACTGCTAGTCGTAGCAATACAAACATACATGGTATAGGCAGAATTAACATTACACCAAACATATATGCAAAATACATATTAATAATCTACATATTAAAATAAGATCACAGGAAAAAGAATTATTAATTTTGGAGTTGTAGAATTCAAGTTATGATTTTCCTAAGGTTTAATGTGATTAAAATATGATTAAATGATAAATAAATTTTCTGACAGAGTTCTTGTCAAAACAGTGATTCTAAATGGTAGAGAATATTATTACAAAATTTTAGGAATTGGAATGACTCAATTTGGGGCTAAAATGAATTAGTTATGAATTAATTAAGTTTCAGGATTTATTTTAACACTAAAAATCATTTTCTAAATCATTTTCTATGATTTTATAACTCTCTGGACTCGGCCTCAATTAAGCAGAAGCACAGGGGGCTCGGGGCAATTTACCCGAGACACAGCGCACAGGATCTGTGGACGGCGGGTTGATTTCATTAAAACCCGAGGGCTTATACGCAAAACATGCAAGCCGAAAGGGCACGATTTAATGTGGGCCGCCCGATCTCAAGTGGGTGGCTCAGATTAGATCATTTCCCACTCGAACCGGTACGCGACGACAGCCGTTCGATCGGCGATCAACGGCCCAGATTTAATGAAGCCGAGATCACGCCGCAGCCCTCCGATTGAATCCTACGGACCAGATCGGCCCAGCGAAGGGGTATCTCCTTAACCTAATCACAGCCGTCCGTTTGCAATCCCACGGTCGCGAGCACTTCCCCCAATTCTTCGCCGAGCGACGGTGGCGCCGCCCACCAACCGCGGTGGGCCATCGCCGGAGCTCGCGAAATCCGTTCCCCCCGAGCGCTAAGCCTCAAATTAAAAGGTGCCACGCAATCTAGAGGGTACTGCGAATCGCATGGAGGAGAACTCACCGTCGATAATGGCGCAGAGACGACTGCCCACGGTGAAGCGTCGATCCGCGGTGGCGTCTCAACTCCGGTCAGCAATTCCGGTCGGAGTCGGCCGGTTCTCGACCCGATAGCGCCACGCACAGCTTTCGCGTCGACGACGGAACCCCCCGGGCTGATCCCCAAGCTTGGAACGCACGAGCGCACGGCGGATGGTGTTATGCCGTGGCGGCGGCGCTCCTCTCCGGTTTCTCTCTCTCTCTCGGTGTTACGGCAATGGTTGCCTGTCGTAGGCGGATACGGGAGGGGAGGCGAGCTTGGTAAGCTTTTATACCCGGAGCAAAGTCCGAGCGAGGGGGAGGCGGTGACCGGTAGGAGCGCGATACCCGGCGGCGAGCGCGCGGCTCCGTCAAGCTCGGGATTCCGTTGCGAGGAGGGAGACGTCCTGACAAGCGGGGCCCGCGTGCCAGTGGAACGGAGCGCGAGCGTGTGCGCGAGGATGAGAGGCCGACGAGCCGGGCCCACGTGGCAGTGGCAAACAGACACGGCGCGGGAGGGGAGGCTGACTCCCGGGGCCCATCTGTCGGCGCAAGAGGGCAGGCGCGCGGGATGGAAATCCTGGGCCGCGCGGTGGACTTCCTCCAGTGGGCTGAAAGGAGTGAAGTTGGCCCAACAAGGTATAGTATTCCTTTTCTTTTTATATTTTCTGTTTTTCTTTCTTTTCTTTTTTTTTTCATTTTCAAATCCAAATTGAGTTCAAGTTCAAATTCAAACTTTGTGTGGATCTTCATTTATAATCTCATCTTTTTGAAATTAAAAATGCTAAACCTGAAGATATTTGGTTATTCATTGTATGTATATTTTCATATCTCTTCTCTTTTCTCCCTTTCCCATTTATTTTCTATTTTCTATTTTTTTTCCTTTCCAAATTCAAATTTAATTTTAACTATTCAAAATCCAATTCACATTTTACTTTGAATTTCAGGTTCCTAAAATCAAATATAATCCAGAAGGAAATTTAGACTTTACTGTTTGGATCACTTATTTATTTTTAATAAGTATATAGCCTTTCCTTTCTATTTCTAGTTCAAATCCAAATTTATATTTTTATTTTAGTTTTCAGATTTTTCAAATGTATCAATTGAAACCCAAAGGTGAATATAAACCATACTTATTTTAATATTACTAACTTAAGTTTTTATTCTCCTTTCTATTTATTTCATGAGATGTATAAATGGTTTTTCTTAAAAGAAAAAGAAAAATTCTTTTCCCATCATTTTATTATTTTCCCAATTTCCAAGACATTATGATATTTTGTTCAAATTTCTTCTACTAATTCCCAATCCAGACTTTGGGTGTTACAAATCCTACCCCCCTTAAAAATAATCTCGTCCTCGAGATTTGTAAGGAAAAAGGGTGCATGCTCATATTAATTCAACACATATGCATAAACAAAATCTCGGCATGATGCATATCTTATTAGCAAAACACAGGGTCAAATGGACCTTATTATTATTACTACAATAGTAAAATACTACTACTAGCTAAACTAATATTTAGGTCTTACAAATAGTAAAATATATATATATATATGTATCTATATCTATGTTTATCTCTTTATTCTTGTTGCTCGTTGACTTCTCCACCGGCTATTTCATCTCCAACTGGCTCTTCTTCTTGAATTTGAATTTCAAGTTCACCGGGTTCAGCTTCTACTTCTGTATGATGGGCATATCCTCGGTTGATGGATAGGGGCTGACTCTTCCCTGCTGAGGCTTGTCCTTGCTTCATTGGTGCCGGTGTAGTGTAGGCAGCTCTGTTGGGACAGTAATTGGCGTAGTGTCCCGGTTGTCCACACTTGAAGCATGTTCTGATGGCGGTTGTGTTGGGAGCAACGGTTCCTCCTGGAGTGCTTGCTTTTGGAGGAGCAGTTGGTGTCTGTTGAGTTTGTTGTCCAGAACTGCCACTAGCTGATGTACTTGGAGTGGTAGTATAGCGAGGACGGGAACTACTTCCAGCTTGCCCTTGGTTGACAGCCTTTCTCTTCTCTCCAAATATACTCCTCTTGTTTTCTACAGCAATGGCTTTGTCAAGTAGCCTTTGGAAGGATGGGAAGGTGTGCGATACCAGTTGATATTGCAAAGGTCCAATCAATCCATCCAGAAAGAGCTCCTAGCTTTTGCTCATCATCCTCAACATCTCTGGGAGCATATCGAGATAACTGGATGAATTTGTCTCTATATTCACTTACGGACATACTTCCTTGCTTGAGGGATAGAAACTCCTTCCTCTTAATCTTCATGAGTCCAGCAGGAATATGGTAATTCCTGAATTGTGCGGAGAATTCTTCCCAGGTAATTGTATCGGCAGCAGCATGAGCTGCACAGTACGCATCCCACCAATCTGCAGCGGGACCAGCAAGACGACCTGAAGCATAGAGTACTTTCTCCCGGTCCGAGCACTGGGCTATGTTGAGCATCTTCTCTATGGACTTTAACCAGTCATCTGCTTGCAGTGGATCTGCGGAGTTGGAGAAGGTTGGTGGTTTGTGGCTCATGAATTCCCGGTGCTTGTCCCGAGGTGGAACTGGTGGTGGAGGCAATGGCATTTGTTGTTGTTGCTGCTGTTGTTGAAGTTGTTGCTGCAGCTGTTGTTGTTGTACCCTCCTCTCCTGGCGTATTTCTTCCCGTTCTTGGCGCATTTCCCGACGTGCATCCTCTCTTTCCCGGCGCATTTCTTGGCGTTCTTGCTGCATTTGGGTGCGCATATCTGCCATGGTGTCCGCCATTTGCTGCATCATTCTCATTTGAGCTGCGACGAGTGGATCAACTCCGCCTTGTGGAGGATTAGGAGGATTCATTGCTGCTGACTGTGGTTGAGGTTGTTGGTTAGCAGGTAAATCAATTCCACCTCCCCGCCTGGTATTGACCATCTAAGTTAGAAGCATATGGTAAGATAGCTTTACAAGGGAATCATTTAATAGATAGAATGAATAAACTAATAGTTGGTTATGTACTGGAATTTCTTTAGCAGGGCTGGACCAAATATTTTATGTTAAGACTAGGGTAATTAGTTGTACGAGGTGAATGTCCAAAGGTAAGATAGAATGTGTCAAGATGAGATAGATACGGAATACTACATATATTTTCTGAGGGGATAATCTAGTTTGTCTAGTTATCTTACAAATGCTATCCTTTATACCTAGATGTATATGCAGATGTAATTGTAGACATTACTCCACAACCCATCACACTCAATCAAAGATCCAAATCAGACAAATATCATAAGAACAAACATTCAAATATATAGACACTTATAAAAATAGTTTTGTTTTTGTTCCTAGGATTAGGTCTCCTATTCCTAAAAGTCACTCTAGGCACAGGATTTCAAAGTGTGAAATCCACATTTGTCTTTAGAAAAAGAAAAGGTAAGGATAATCAGAGTAAAGCGGAAATAGATGAGAAAAGATTAAGAAAAGTTTAGATAAGAATCAGAGTAGCAAAGGTAAGTAGATAATGGTTGTCCAGTTCTATCTAGGTTTCGTCCTACAGTCAACATTCCTCTGATACCACTTCTGTAACACCCGGATTTTAGGGGTCCAAAACCCGGGGTTAACATAAACACCAGGTATGCTGGGACCAAGTCTCATACATATGATGTATAGTGGCACAGGATCGAATGTCACAACTTTATATATAACAGGAGTTCTATACAAAATAAATAATTACATTATAAGGAGACAACGGTCCAGCAACCCAAAGTTGACTGGGAGACGACGACCTAGACCACTCACGAACTCATCACAGCATCCTCCATGAGCATCATCCTGCAGTACCTGGTCTTGACCTGTGGTGTATGTGAGACAGCAAGAGTGAGCTCACATACGTTCATCGCTCAACAAGTTGTGGGGAATAATGTGCATGAACTCGCCAAAGGTGGGAGCTCACGTGAAGTGTAAGGCTTACCAAAGAAGATGGTTAGAGCTGAGCATTGCTTTTAAAGTTGGTCAAAATTTTATTAGCAGTTACTAAGTATAAGTAAATACCAAACCCAATTAAGTAGTAGAACAAAAGTAACAACTTCACCTGCAATGCAATGCATATGACAAATTGAATTTAGTCCCATAATTTAATCATGTGAGGGTCCGAGCTGCTCATGACCGTGAGCACGGCTAGTATACCAGTTTTACACTCTGCAGAGGTTGCGCATCTTTACCCACAAGTCGTGTTACCCATCTGCCAAGGGGTCATGAATCCCATACACCTCTACCAAGGAAGTGAGGCAGGGTAGCACTACGAGGCCTTTACAAAGTTCCACTAGCTTCCGAAAACCCGCTACAGTTTATAGGAAGATCCAGTACAGGAATCCCTTGCAGGACCGCCATCGCAGCAAAATCCTCCCGAGGGCCTCCCCGCACTGACCTCTCCCCTACTGCCCTTGCCCCTTTCGGGTAAGGTAGTCTTCCACTAGCTTTCCTAATTAATCAGCCAAGGGCATCCCATACTACCCTTGTGGTAGCACTGTTTTCCCGGGTGGTTCTCCATGTTCCAATTAACATAATGATCTTAACATGAACCATAAATAACAACTGATAACAAAAGTATAATCATGAATAGTGTAACCTTCATACCCAAAACCACATATAGCACTAGCAAGTACTACCCGGAAAGATCAGTGGTAAACAAGGTATAAGGATAATCAAACTAGGTAACCTGTTGGGTCCCATCAAATTAACCTATGCAGATCATTATGATTAATTAGAACATGAGTGGGTAAAAAGAAGTGATCAAGGGCACAACTTGCCTGGGCCTTGAGAATCCAGGTACCAGGATGATTCTTCAGATCCTCGTGACCTCACTGCTAGTCGTAGCAATACAAACATACATGGTATAGGCAGAATTAACATTACACCAAACATATATGCAAAATACATATTAATAATCTACATATTAAAATAAGATCACAGGAAAAAGAATTATTAATTTTGGAGTTGTAGAATTCAAGTTATGATTTTCCTAAGGTTTAATGTGATTAAAATATGATTAAATGATAAATAAATTTTCTGACAGAGTTCTTGTCAAAACAGTGATTCTAAATGGTAGAGAATATTATTACAAAATTTTAGGAATTGGAATGACTCAATTTGGGGCTAAAATGAATTAGTTATGAATTAATTAAGTTTCAGGATTTATTTTAACACTAAAAATCATTTTCTAAATCATTTTCTATGATTTTATAACTCTCTGGACTCGGCCTCAATTAAGCAGAAGCACAGGGGGCTCGGGGCAATTTACCCGAGACACAGCGCACAGGATCTGTGGACGGCGGGTTGATTTCATTAAAACCCGAGGGCTTATACGCAAAACATGCAAGCCGAAAGGGCACGATTTAATGTGGGCCGCCCGATCTCAAGTGGGTGGCTCAGATTAGATCATTTCCCAGCTCGAACCGGTACGCGACGACAGCCGTTCGATCGGCGATCAACGGCCCAGATTTAATGAAGCCGAGATCACGCCGCAGCCCTCCGATTGAATCCTACGGACCAGATCGGCCCAGCGAAGGGGTATCTCCTTAACCTAATCACAGCCGTCCGTTTGCAATCCCACGGTCGCTGAGCACTTCCCCCAATTCTTCGCCGAGCGACGGTGGCGCCGCCCACCAACCGCGGTGGGCCATCGCCGGAGCTCGCGAAATCCGTTCCCCCCGAGCGCTAAGCCTCAAATTAAAAGGTGCCACGCAATCTAGAGGGTACTGCGAATCGCATGGAGGAGAACTCACCGTCGATAATGGCGCAGAGACGACTGCCCACGGTGAAGCGTCGATCCGCGGTGGCGTCTCAACTCCGGTCAGCAATTCCGGTCGGAGTCGGCCGGTTCTCGACCCGATAGCGCCACGCACAGCTTTCGCGTCGACGACGGAACCCCCCGGGCTGATCCCCAAGCTTGGAACGCACGAGCGCACGGCGGATGGTGTTATGCCGTGGCGGCGGCGCTCCTCTCCGGTTTCTCTCTCTCTCGGTGTTACGGCAATGGTTGCCGTCGTAGGCGGATACGGGAGGGGAGGCGAGCTTGGTAAGCTTTTATACCCGGAGCAAAGTCCGAGCGAGGGGGAGGCGGTGACCGGTAGGAGCGCGATACCCGGCGGCGAGCGCGCGGCTCCGTCAAGCTCGGGATTCCGTTGCGAGGAGGGAGACGTCCTGACAAGCGGGGCCCGCGTGCCAGTGGAACGGAGCGCGAGCGTGTGCGCGAGGATGAGAGGCCGACGAGCCGGGCCCACGTGGCAGTGGCAAACAGACACGGCGCGGGAGGGGAGGCTGACTCCCGGGGCCCATCTGTCGGCGCAAGAGGGCAGGCGCGCGGGATGGAAATCCTGGGCCGCGCGGTGGACTTCCTCCAGTGGGCTGAAAGGAGTGAAGTTGGCCCAACAAGGTATAGTATTCCTTTTCTTTTTATATTTTCTGTTTTTCTTTCTTTTCTTTTTTTTTTCATTTTCAAATCCAAATTGAGTTCAAGTTCAAATTCAAACTTTGTGTGGATCTTCATTTATAATCTCATCTTTTTGAAATTAAAAATGCTAAACCTGAAGATATTTGGTTATTCATTGTATGTATATTTTCATATCTCTTCTCTTTTCTCCCTTTCCCATTTATTTTCTATTTTCTATTTTTTTTCCTTTCCAAATTCAAATTTAATTTTAACTATTCAAAATCCAATTCACATTTTACTTTGAATTTCAGGTTCCTAAAATCAAATATAATCCAGAAGGAAATTTAGACTTTACTGTTTGGATCACTTATTTATTTTTAATAAGTATATAGCCTTTCCTTTCTATTTCTAGTTCAAATCCAAATTTATATTTTTATTTTAGTTTTCAGATTTTTCAAATGTATCAATTGAAACCCAAAGGTGAATATAAACCATACTTATTTTAATATTACTAACTTAAGTTTTTATTCTCCTTTCTATTTATTTCATGAGATGTATAAATGGTTTTTCTTAAAAGAAAAAGAAAAATTCTTTTCCCATCATTTTATTATTTTCCCAATTTCCAAGACATTATGATATTTTGTTCAAATTTCTTCTACTAATTCCCAATCCAGACTTTGGGTGTTACAACCTGTCACCCATCCTTCTGTCATTGCAAAAATTATTGTGTTGTTCCTCTGTTGTTTTGGGTGTTAGTTTTTTGTTGTGCTAAGGACTAAACATAATTTGGATGTGTTAATATTTTATTTATTGTTTGTACGTGGTTTGTGTTCTTCTGATGATGGCTCATGGATCCTACAAAATATGTGTTAGGATTTGGAGATCCATGCGGGCACTACCACAGGGTACGCGTCCCTTGTGTTCTTGGCTCTTGCATGTATTGTGTCGTTTCTGAGATCATATTGGCGTAATAGACTCCATGATGTTTGAGGTTGTTGAATTGGATGGAGCAGCAATAATTTGTCACACTAACAGTAAAAGGAAATGTTATTTATTGGTTTTTAATGTTAGTAATTGCTACAAAGTACCATAATTTGTATGAAGCACATCCAGTTTGTATAGATGCCTCACTTTAGCAATCACTCCATATTTTGATATATCTTTTTTATAAGTTTGAGTTCATGTGACTTATTTTAGAAACTTGATGATACGACCACACCATTAAGCAACACGTTACAACCCCCAAGTTATACTACATCAACTCAAGTACAATCAACATCATCACCAACCCAAGTCTTTGATGGACCAATCACACGTAGCCGAGCTAAGAAGCTACAGCAAGAGGTGCACGCGCTAGTCTTTGATGGACCAATTACACGTAGCCGAGCTAAGAAACTACAGCAAGAGGTTCACCAAGAGGAAGGACAAAACATATCAAAGGCGAATCAGCAAGAAGAGCTACGTCCGAGTCAGTCCAGCAATACAGAACCGTCCAGAAGAAACAATCATAACTTTTGATTCCCAAAAGCTATGATGGCCCATAAGTACTTTTTGGAAAGCTCTTGAAGTCTAGTTTCCAATGCTTCTAAAGCCGACTTAATCAAATCTACCAGAAAGGCAGCCAACCGACTTTAGTGCTGACTGGTCAGAAGGTCAACAGTCTGCTTGATGACCATGTTTTCGTATTAAACTGCATCATTCTATGAAGTTTCATTAAGCATGCTATATATGGTGAGAAAGCTTATCAAGTTAGCTTTCCAATGCAACCAGTCCCACGTCATTTGAAGATTCCTAGAAGAAGTTATTGTCAAAATACTAAAGGCTGCGCAGAAGTCAAACATCCACACGGAAATCAGCTCTGCAGATCTCTCGAAGAGGCTCCTTCACTTTAGCACGTGAAAATACTTTTGTTTCGTGTTTATACCTCTCTAAGGCTGGTTGTTACTAGTATAAATACTCCCCTATGTCTATGATGTAAGGCAGCTTATGATAATCTAAAACAGAACCCCTTTGTTCAGCTGTGTGCTAACAAATATTGAGAGTGATCTCTACCCCTTTGCTCTTGTGAATTCCTTCGCGGGATTGCAGAAGCGGCGGCTTCATCCGCTCCCAATTGGTGCTCCTACTCCCTTCGAGGTCTCCTCGATTGATTGTAGGCTGTGTTGGTTGGTTCTTTGAGAGTGTGGTTGGGCGAATCCTCGATTCAGGCTGCCGGTTAAAGACGGTGGTTGGCTTCGAGTTTTATTTGTCAGGTTGCACTAGTTATCGCTGCTTGCAGCAAGTTATCTTGGCTTCTTTGAAGCTAGTTATCTGAAGATTGATCCTACGTCGTGAAGATCGGGCATCGTGACACATCATCTGGTATCAAAGCCTCAGTTGCCACGGTAGGATTCTTTACCCTTAGCTACATATATTTTGTGTTCGTCCTATCCACCAAAAAGCCATAAAATATTTTGTCATAGCCCTTTGTTTCAATCTGTTGTTCCAGTGAGTTTTGTTAAGTTTCAGTCCTTAGAGTCTTTGTTTAGTTGCTGGTCACTCTATCCTTCGTGTTTCCTTTGAGCCTCTTATATATATCTGAAAATATCCACAAAAAGAAAAATCTAAAAACCCTCATCATTTCCTTCGCGTTAACTTTGATCCTATTTAAGTTATAGCTGCTGGTTGAGTTCTTTGTTAAGTATTATAAAGTGTGCAATATCATATCAGATCTCTGTGTTTAGTTCTATAAAAAAAAGAGTATCAAAAAAAAGAGAAGAAAGAAAAGTACCAAAGGAAAGTTTTGAACAAGATTGTGAAAGAAAAGTAGAACAACCAATTTGTTTATGTGCACAAGTGCTGAAAATTTTATCAAGTTGTTCAACCAGTTTGCTATTGTCATTTGGTGCAGAATTTTGGTTGGATCTGATTGCAACACTTGCATTCCAATCATACTCCTTGTCTGCATCAAATCTGAAATTTCTTGCGCGTGTGTTTGATCTATTTACGTCACTCGTATCTTGTGGTCAGCACTAAGCAGGGAACTTCCAGTTGGATGGTTATTTAACTTTACAACAACTTGGATTCAGATTGCATTCCTTGTTTACTATTCCCACACCAAGCTCCACATATAAGCCATCGTAATCGGTACTCTGGTCTTGTATTCGCTTAACCATCACTTTCTTGTTACCACCACACATTTTTCTTGCAACCCGCAGGGACCTCATAAGAGCTTTGGTTGGTAAGAGTGGTGAGGTTGTGAGATTCTATATAGCTTCATATTCCACCTATATTTGTTGCCTTGTTGCCACTAACTTCGCAGGAAGATGGATCCCAACGTTGAGATTGAAGAATGTGTCACCCTGATACAATTCAATGAGCTCAAACAAAGCATAGAAGCCAAGCAAGATCTGTTGGCACAAGATCTTCAGACACTTATGGCTGAAATCAGAGGTCGTCGTCGACTCCCCGACGGTGTAAGAAACCATGATGAAGATGGGGAAGAAGATGAAGGAAATTATTCTAGAAGAGCAAGTGAACATGGGAGGAGAAATCAAGGTGCTGCATATGGTAGAGGAAGAGGCCGGAATCGAAGAAATAATGACAATGAAGAATCTGAATTTGGGGATGATCAGTCTCAACATTGCTATGGTCGTCGTCATCATAGAGGTGTCAACCAAGAAGAGAGATTTGGGAAACTTAAGTTTACCATGCCAAAATTTGATGGTAGATCTGATCCTGAAGATTATTTCACATGGGAATTAAAGGTGGAGAAAATCTTCCGCCTACATAATTATTCAGAGGAGAAGAAACTCACAATGGCATCTCTTGAGTTTGAGGGATATGCTCTGATTTGGTGGGAGCAACTTCTTCGTGATCGTGAAGAAGATGGAGAGGACCCTATTGTTACTTGGCAAGAGATGAAGCGAGAAATGAGAATTCGTTTTGTGCCGAAGCATTATCGGCGTGATCTTTTTGATAAATTGCAGAATTTGAGGCAAGGAAGTTTCTCTGTTGAGGAGTATTATAAGGAGATGGAGAAGGCCATGATTAGAGCCAATGTGTATGAAGACGAAGAGCAAACCATTGCACGTTTCATGGCTGGGTTACACCGCAACATTCAGCGTATTGTTGAGTTTCAGCCGTACCAAAGTCTTATTGATTTGGTACATCAAGCCACCAAAGCTGAACGCCAGCTGCAACAAGATGCTAAGAGCAGCAAGCCCTTGCCATATGGTGCACGAACCATGCCTGGAGGAAGCAAATCAATCTCAAGGTTTACTGCTGCATCCTCAGCGACAAAAGGCTCAACTGGGGGCTTGCGATCCAATATTCAAGGCAATTCTAGTGGAAAGAACGGTGCTGCTCCAAACACGAGTTATAAACCAGCAGCATTCACTTCAACATCAGTGGGTTCAATAGCCAAGAGTAGTGGTATTCAGTGCTTCAAGTGTGGAGGTCGTGGTCATGTCATAAAGGAGTGTCCAAATAATCGTGTGATCCTTGTGAATGATGATGGAGAATATACATCAGCTAGTGAAGAGGAAGCTGAAGCAGAAAATATAGAAGATAAAATTGAGGAACACACTGGATGTGAATTTGAGCATGGTACTACTCTGGTGGTTACAAAAATCTTGAGTGTTCAAATGAAAGAAGCTGAAATTGGACAGCGACATAATCTTTTTCAAACGCGAGCTAAAGTACAAGACAAAGTAGTAAAGGTGATCATTGATGGAGGGAGCTGCCATAATCTTGCAAGTCGTGAGATGGTTAACAAGCTTGGTTTGAAGTTGCAGCGACACCCTCATCCATATCATGTCCAATGGCTGAATGAATCGGGAGATATCAAGATTGGTTATAAAGTGAAAGTTCCGTTCAAGATTGGAGAGTATGTTGACATAGTGGAGTGTGATGTTGCACCCATGTCTGTGTGTCACATGCTGCTAGGAAGACCTTGGCAATATGACCGATATTCTCAACATTGTGGAAGAACAAATCAATACACGCTAGATCTGAAAGGGAGAAAGTTTGTACTCAAGCCTATGACCCCTCAACAAATCATGGTTGAACACTTACAAAAGAAAACTGAAATTAGTACAACAAGTAGAGGAGGAGAAGAGCAAAAGAAATTGAGTGTCATCCACAATTCGGTGAGTGAGTGCTACAAGCCAAATTCCAAAGATAAAAAGAAGGAAGAGGGAGAACATCTAGTTATGCTAGCCACGAAATCTGAGCTGAGAGAAGTGAGGAACAACCCATATCAAGTGTTCTTTGTACTTGTGAACAAAGATGTTTTGATTTCTCCTAACGACATAACATCTCTTCCTAGTGTTGTGGCTGATCTTTTGCAGGACTATGAAGACGTATTTCCACAAGAAACACCGGCTGGACTACCTCCAATTCGAGGGATTGAGCATCAAATCGATCTTATTCCAGGGGCTGCACTTCCTAATCATCCACCATATCGAACCAATCCCGAAGAAACTAAGGAAATACAAAGGCAAGTACAAGAACTTCTTGATAAAGGTTTTGTTCGTGAAAGCTTAAGCCTTTGTGCTGTTCCTGTGATTTTAGTACCTAAGAAAGATGGATCTTGGAGGATGTGTGTTGATTGTAGAGCTATAAATAATATTACTGTTCGCTATCGCCATCCTATTCCACGACTAGATGATATGCTTGATGAATTAAGTTGTTCCACAATTTTTACTAAAATTGATTTGAGAAGTGGATACCATCAAATAAGAATGAAAACTGGAGATGAATGGAAGACTGCATTTAAAACAAAATTTGGGTTGTATGAATGGTTAGTGATGCCCTTTGGGTTAACTAATGCTCCTAGTACCTTTATGAGATTAATGAACCATGTCTTAAGAACTTTCATTGGAAAATTTGTTGTTGTCTACTTCGATGATATTCTAATTTACAGCAAGACTTTTGATGAACATGTGAAACACATTCGACAAGTTTTAGATGAGCTAAGAAAGGAGAAATTATTTGCTAATCTTAAGAAGTGCAGTTTTTGCACAGACCATGTTGTGTTTCTTGGCTTTGTTGTTTCAGCAAAAGGAATAGAGGTGGATAAATCCAAGGTGAAAGCCATCAAGGATTGGCCAGCTCCAACAAATGTAAGTCAAGTAAGAAGTTTTCATGGTCTTGCTGGGTTTTATAGAAGATTTGTGCGAGATTTCAGTACTATCGCTTCTCCTTTAAATGAATTGACAAAGAAAGGTGTTGAATTTAAATGGGGAAACTCACAAGAAGATGCTTTTCAAGAATTGAAGAAACGTTTGACTGAAGCACCTGTACTTATTCTTCCTGATTTCACTAAAACTTTTGAAGTAGAATGTGATGCTAGTGGGATTGGGATAGGAGGAGTTTTAATGCAACAAGGAAAACCTATAGCATATTTTAGTGAAAAATTGGGAGGTGCTCAATTAAATTATTCTGTGTATGACAAAGAATTGTATGCTTTGGTCCGAGCGCTTGAAACATGGCAGCACTACTTATGGCCAAAAGAGTTTGTTATTCATTCCGATCATGAAGCTTTGAAGTATTTGAAAGGGCAAGCCAAACTGAACCGTCGCCATGCCAAATGGGTTGAGTTTATCGAAACATTTCCATACATTGTGAAATATAAGAAAGGTAAGGACAATGTGGTCGCTAATGCCTTGTCTCGAAGGAATGTGTTGTTGAATCAACTAGAGGTAAAAGTTTTGGGTCTTGAAAATTTGAAAGAAATGTATAATGATGATCCTAAATTTTCAGAACTATACATTCGTTGTAAAGATGGAAAAGGTTGGGAGAAATATCATATACATGATGGATTTTTGTTTAGAGCTAACAAACTTTGTGTACCAAATTCTTCGGTTAGATTGCTTTTATTGCAGGAGCCACGAGGGAATGGTCCATTTCGTATTCTTGCCAAGATCAATGATAATGCATACAAGATAGATCTTCCACCGAGCTATGGCGTGAGCAACATGTTCAATGTTGCTGACCTCTTACCATTTACAAGTGAAGGCACTTCAGAGTCGAGGACGACTCCTTTTCAAGGGGAGGAGGATGATACGACCACGCCATTAAGCAACACGTTACAACCCCCAAGTTATACTATATCAACTCAAGTACAACCAACATCATCACCAACCCGAATCTTTGATGGACCAATCACACGTAGCCGAGCTAAGAAGCTACAGCAAGAGGTGCACGCGCTAGTCTTTGATGGACCAATTACACGTAGCCGAGCTAAGAAACTACAGCAAGAGGTTCACCAAGAGGAAGGACAAAACATATCAAAGGCGAATCAACAAGAAGAGCTACGTCCGAGTCAGTCCAGCGCTACAGAACCGTCCAGAAGAAACAATCATAACTTTTGATTCCCAAAAGCTATGAAGGCCCATAAGTACTTTTTGGAAAGCTCTTGAAGTCTAGTTTCCAATGCTTCTAAAGCCGACTTAATCAAATCTACCAGAAAGGCAGCCGACCGACTTTAGTGCTGACTGGTCAGAAGGTCAACAGTCTGCTTGATGACCAAGTTTTCGTATTAAACTACATCATTCTACGAAGTTTCATTAAGCATGCTATATATGGTGAGAAAGCTTATCAAGTTAGCTTTCTAATGCAACCAGTCTCACGTCATTTGAAGATTCCTAGAAGAAGTTATTGTCAAAATACTGAAGGCTGCGCAGAAGTCAAACAGCCACACGGAAATCAGCTCTGCAGATCTCCCGAAGAGGCTCCTTCACTTTAGCACGTGAAAATACTTTTGTTTCGTGTTTATACCTCTCTAAGGCTAGTTGTTACTAGTATAAATACTCCCCTATGTCTATGATGTAAGACAACTTTTGATAATCTAAAACAGAACCCCTTTGTTCAGCTGTGTGCTAACAAATATTGAGAGTGATCTCTACCCCTTTGCTCTTGTGAATTCCTTCGCGGGATTGCAGAAGCGGCGGCTTCATCCGCTCCCAATTGGTGCTCCTACCCCTTCGAGGTCTCCTCGATTGATTGTAGGCTGTGTTGGTTGGTTTTTTCAGAGTGTGGTTGGGCGAATCCTCGATTCAGGCTGCCGGTTAAAGACGGTGGTTGGCTTCGAGTTTTATTTATCAGGTTGCACTAGTTATCGCTGCTTGCAGCAAGTTATCTTGGCTTCTTTGAAGCTAGTTATCTGAAGATTGATCCTACGTCGTAAAGATCGGGCATCGTGCCGCATCACTTGAGCTCACAAACTTCTTATTTAGTTTCTGTATGGTGTAATTATGTCATCTATAATCTCTTTCGGTTAGTCAGTCGTGGTGAACTCTATTCTAATCGCTCTTTTCATTGGTTGTGTTGTACTAAAACATATTGGATGGAGTAAACAACAACACCAATTAGTTAATTAAAAAAATTATGCGAAGAGTATAGACAATTAATAAAAATCTTGAGATATTTTTGATTAATAGTTTATGTGGATATTATTGTGAGCCGTCGCAATGCACGGCCAACCGACTAGTATGAATTAAGAAAATAGAAAGTGAATATTAAGTAGGGATTATTAATGGTAAAGGTAATAATCCCGAGTCCCGACGGTTCGACTTCGAGCCTTCCTTTCATCTCGGCCGCGCCAACACGGTTCCCAGTTACCAGATCAAGCCCCTTTCCTCTTGAGCCACCGCTGATGGCCTCCACCCCGCCGGCGCCCGCCGTGGCGCCGTCGCTGGTGGACACCCTCTTTCAGCGCTCCCTAAATGACCTCGTCAAGTCCCTCCGAGCCGACCCGTCGGCCGCCGGCGAGGCCCCCGCCGTTACCCGCGCGCTCTCCGAGATCCACCGCGAGATCCGCGCCCCCGACGCCGCCACCAAGTCCGTCGCGGTGCAGAAGCTCACATACCTCTCCTCCCTCCACTTCGCCCCCGTCTCCTCCCACCCGCTCGCCTTCCCCGCCATCGAGCTTCTGGCCTCGCCGCACTTCCCTCACAAGCGCCTGGCCTACCTCGCCGCATCTCTCTCGCTCCACCCGGCCTCGCTCTCCCTGCTCCCGCTCGCCACGCACCAGCTCCACAAGGACCTCTCCCCCTCCGCTGGCGCCCACCAGCACGTCTCTGCGCTCGCGCTCCAGCTCCTCGGCTCACCCGCCGCGGCTGCTGCTCCCGACCTCCCGGTCCACCTCGTGCACGACCTCGTGCCACACCTCACCCGCGGCAGCCCCCGCGCTATTGCCGCCGCCGCGCGCGTCATAGCTGCCTCTCCGTCCGCGGCCGTGCCGGTCCTCTTCAAGCCGCTCGCAGCCTGTCTCGCCTCTCCCGATCCTCGGGCGTCCACGGCTGCTGTGGCAGCCTTCTGTGACCTATCGGCGCCGCCTGCTGACGCGACTCCTTTTCTGCCGCTTGCGCCCGACCTCTACAACCTGCTCACCACCTCCCGATCCAACTGGGCGCTCATCAAGGTGCTCAAGGTGTTTGCGCGACTGGCTCCTCTCGAGTCCCGCCTGGCAGCTAGAATTGTCGACCCGGTCTGCCAGCTCCTCACTCGATCTGCGGCCATGTCACTGACCTTTGAGTGCATCCGTACGGTACTCACTGCACTGCCAGCACATGATGCTGCAGTCCGCCTTGCCATTGGGAAAACCAAGGAGTTCATTGCTGCTGCTGATGACCCCAACCTTCGGTACCTTGGGCTTCTGGCTCTTGGTATGATTGGCCCAGCATATGCATCCACAGTGAATGATTGTTGGGATGCTATTGTGAAGTCACTGGGTGATGCTGACACGAACATTCGCCAGGAGGCATTGCATCTTATTATGGGGATGGTTAATGAAAACAACATCATGGACATTGCTGGTATCCTGATCAGTCATGTTCCAAAGTCAGACCCAGAGTTCGCAAGTGACATTCTTGGGGCTGTTCTAGCAGCATGTGGGCATAATGTGTATGAGATGGTGGTGGATTTTGATTGGTATGTTTCACTCCTTGCGGATATGGCAAGAACTCTGCATTGTGCCCAAGGGGATGAGATTGGTCGGCAGTTTGTTGATTTAGGACTGAGAGTGCAGGATGCGCGGCCAGAGCTTGTCCGTTTAGCTCGAAGTCTTCTGATTGATCCTGCTTTGCTTGGAAATCACTTCCTCTTCCCTGTTCTTTCAGCGGCTGCATGGATTTCTGGTGAGTATGTGAACTTAACGAAGGATCCTGTTGAGCTTGTTGAAGCACTGTTGCAACCAAGGACCAGCCTCCTGCCAATTTCAGTGAGAGCTGTCTACATCCATGCAGTATTTAAATTGATTACGTGGTGTTTCAGTGTGTATGTTGGGAGATTGGGTGATTCAGGCATGGCAATGGATGTCATGTTTGACAGGTTAGCTGCTGATCAAACTGTTAGTGCGGGAAGCAATGCTGCACTTGGGTCTGGTGAAGAGCAAGATATTGGGGCGAGCACAGTACTAAAGGACCCTTTTTTGCATGAATCAATACTTTACATGATTAACCTGATTCAAACAACAATTGATCCACTCATTAACTGCAATGAAGTAGAACTCCAGGAGAGAGCACACAACCTGATTGGTTTTATCCATTTAGTAAGAGAAATTCAAGAGTTGAACAAAAGGAAGGTTGCTGACGGTGACAAGTCAAGCAAGTTAAAAGAGCTTGTTGAGACTATGCGGACAGTATTCTGTCAAGAACTAGGTCCTGTTTCTGTGAGTGCACAGATGAAAGTGGCCCCTCCAGATGGCCTTATCCTGAATGAAAATCTTGTTGAACTTGCTGGCATGGTGAGTGAAGATGATACTACTCCCTCAGCTTCAATATTTTTCCATCCTTGCAGTCGTCATTCTGTAGATATCAGAGACGAGCCTGCAGTGTCAATTGGTTCTTCATCTCTTTCTGAGCATCGCAAGAGGCATGAACTCTTTTATCTCCAAACAAGGAAAACTGAGGATGAGCCAAATGATTACCCTCAAGCTAACGATTCTCTACCATCTTCTAGCAATAATTCTGTTAATGACGACAAGTTGAAGACTGCTGACCTTGTATTTCCTGGGAAAAAGTTGACAGCCACGAAGTCCAGACCAAAAGTAGTTAAGTTGGATGCTGAGGATTTCCTCAGTTCTATGATGCCTAGTGCAAATGTTCCGAAAGAAGACCCCTTGTCTGGTGCTCTGCGTGATGTGCTCTTCGGTAGTGATGCTAAGGCATTGTCTTCACAAAGGACTTCAGATATAAACTTGGAAGGAATGCTAAACAAAACAAGCAGTAATGAATCTAGCTCTCAGCGGATAGAGAATTTAGGAAGCCATCCCGCTTCATGTTCTAGAACAAGCAAGCAACAAAACAATGATAAAGTGAAAGATACAAATCCTCCTGAAAGTGATGGCAAAGAACCAAGAAAGCACAGAAGCTCTGGTAGAAGTGGACATCGTCAAGGAAAACATAAGCATAGAGAAAAGTCTAGTACTCAGCCTGATGCTATACCTCAAGCTCCAGTCATTCATGATTTCCTTCTGTAGCATCTGAGACTCATTTGGTACACTTGAGTTACCCAATATATGTGTTTTTTTGTTCCTTAAAGTTTGAATTTTCATTCTATTTTGACCTGTGGTGCTGTTTAGTCTTTGATCTGTTACTGGTCGTGCTGTGCCATACTGTCATGTGTATCTTGGTCATAGCACTTGATGCAATTGTTTTTTGATAGGTCTATTGGTCATAACACTTGATGCAATTGCTCTTTGATAGGTCTATTGAAATATGTTAGTTCATATGGCATACTTTAGAGGGCCAAACACAGTTTTTATTTAGCCTCTTAAGTTTCACATCAATCCACTCTAATACACATGGATTGAGATGTATATGAGTGCATTCAAATAAGCCTTTAGGGTTTGTTTGGCTGCACCCAATCCATCCCAATCCATGGGGGTTACTTTTTCACCTCAATCCCTCCCAACCCACCTTGATTATATAATCTGGGTGGGTAACGGAATAGGACCGATTATAGAGGTGGATTATGATGGCAGATTATATAATCTCAACAAGCTGTGTTGTGGTAGGTTATCAGATTATATACAATAATTATCAACATAGGTTATATAATCTATAGGGTTGCCAAACAAGACTATGCAGTATGCACCAATGCTAACGTGCAATTTAAAACTTTAAATGCACATTAATTTACCATGGTATGACATTGCACATCAATAGATCTATTTCAAATTGACTCATTGATTGTGGGGGTTATTTTTGTATAACTATCGTGATTAATCGCGATTAGTCGGGCTGGTCGCCTGAAAGTGGGCGATTAGGAGGACGACGCGATTAGGGTTTCTAGTCGTCCTAGTCGTCCGACTAGTCGTCGACCTGGGCGATTAATCGTCTGGTCGAGCGCAGTCTGGTCGTTTTTGGTCGTTTCAGTTCTGGACTTTTGGTACTGGGCTTCCCTCTGGTTTTTGGCCCATCTACAGTAGCGCCCCTTCAAAAACCCCCCAGGCTCCCAGCCGCCAAGACCCTTTCCAGCCGCCAGAAATTTTCCAGCCGCCAGAAAACCCTAATCCTCTCCTCTCCTCTGTCCTTGCCGACATCACTCTCCTCTCCTCTGTCCTTGCCGGCGTCTCTGCTCCAGCGGTCAGGCCTCCAAGTGCTCCAGCCGTCCAGCGGCGTCAGTGCTCCGGCAGTCCGGCGTCTGCCAGCTACTCAGCTAGTCAAGAATTGAAGATGAGCTCGTCATCTGAAGGTAGCACTTGCTCTCCCTTCTCTGATTATTTCCCAGCCTTCCCTTTCCCTCTGTTACCTCTGCAGCGCCCGGAAGATAGCAGTACTGCAGTAGCCCAATACCCAGTAGTAACCGTGCATCTCTGTTTGTGTGTTTGTGTTGTCTGTTGAGATTTTAATGGTGGCTGTGGATGTGCTAATAACGTTGAGGTCTTATTCCCTGAGTCAAATATGGTCGGCAGTGAAAGTCAGAGTGCTTCTGTTCCTCAAGTGGCCTCAAATGCAGGTAGCACTGGTCCTGCGTCTGCTTTATCAGCTGCTGCAGATTGTAAAACCCTTGCTGAAAAGGCAATTGCAGCACTCCCTCTTGAGCTTAGTGCACAAGCAAATGACCCCAAGAGAAAGGCAAGGTCACAGGACCCAGATGGCAGTTTGGGTGGTGGCCAGACACAACAAAGAAGGATTTTGTTCAGTGTGTCTTCTGTAAGAAGATTGTGCCATCTGGAATCAAGAGGTTTAAGCAGCATCTAGCCGGTGGGTTTGGTGACACCATGAAGTGTGCTAGAGTACCAGAAGTGGTTTCAAAGGAGATGCACACCTATCTGAGAAGGAACATGAGGGTTGTGATTACTGCGGATGGTGATGAAGGTGAAGAGGAAGGGGAGCAGATTGATGTAGGCCCCCTACCAAGTTCTGGGACAAAAACCAAGCAAGCAAAAAAGCAAATTGCTCAAGCTTCCATGTCTTCATTTGTTGTAGCAGCTCCTATAAAACCAAATACACAGAAGGCAAGCAAATCAGTGAGTGCCATGCTTTGCAAGGCTCCAGAGGAAGTTGTAGCAGAGAGACATAAAAATAAAACTTCTCAGACCACTCTTGAGCATTGCACAAAGAAAGGAACAGAAGCAAAGAAAATTGTTGACGACCATGTCGCTGATTTTCTATATGAGAACAAGATTCCATTGAATGTCGTCAATTCAAGAAGCTGGCAGATCATGATGGAGTCCATTGGTCAGTACGGTCCTGGATATCGTGGCCCATCATACTATGAGGCAAGGGTACCTTGGCTTGAAAGGGCAATGAAGAGAACATCAACATTGAGAGCTAAGCACGAAGAGGCTTGGAAGGAATATGGTTGCTCAATTATGTCAGATGGGTGGACTGACATACGACAACGGCATTTGATCAACTTCCTTGCCAAAAGTCCAGCGGGGACCTACTTCTTAGGTTCTGTCGATGCATCAAGTGAGATAGCAAATGCCAATATGTTGGCAGATCTATTGGAGAAGCAAATAATGAAGGTGGGGAAAGAACATGTGGTCCAGGTGATCACTGACAATGGAGCCAATTTCAAAGCAGCAGGGAGGATCCTTATGGACAGAATTCCCCATCTGTTTTGGACTCCTTGTGCTGCGCATTGCTTGGATTTGTTGTTGGAGGATATTGGCAAGATCAAGGAGTTCAACACTTGCATCAACATGGCCAAGAAGGTTTCGAGGTTCCTGTACAAGCATGGGCGACTTCACAGCCTAATGAGAGAAAAGCTAGGTGGGGACCTTGTTAGGCCAGGTGTGACTCGATTTGCAACATCATTCTTGACTTTGGCAAGCATGTATAAGCATAAGAGTAAATTACAAGGCTTGTTTGTTAGTGATGAATGGAACGGGTCTAAATTTGCCCTAGTTAAAGAAGGTGAACAAGCTGAAAATATTGTCCTTTCAGTATCATTTTGGCAAACTCTTGAAAATTGTCTTCGGGCTTCACAACCACTACTCATTGCTCTAAGGATTGCTGACGGTGATGAGACGCCAGCAGCTCCAGAGATAATGGCAGCTATGGACAAAGCAAAAGCTACCATACAAGAGTCTTTGAAAGAGAAGCCACGATTACTTGCTGAAGTAATCTCATGCTTTGAGAAGAGGTGGGATACTCAGATGGAGCAAAAATTATATGGGGCAGCCCTTTATTTGAATCCAGGTAAATTCTTTACCTTGAGGGATAAAGACAGGAGGCAAGCTGCAAGACTTCGAGCTATGTTCAATGATGTTTTGTGGAAAATGATCAGTGATGAGGATGAGCAAACAAAAATAAGTAAACAAGTAGATGGCTACGAAAGATCAGAAGGAGAATGCTTTTCAAAGGCTGGAGCAATAAGAGAAAGAGAGAAAAAAGTCCTAGTAAGTCTGTTTTACTATTGCAGCACTAGTTAGTTTGTTTGCCTGTTTCTGTTTGGCACTAGAACTGATCTATTTTTTTGTATAACTATAACAGTCCTATGGTGGGGTGCATATGGAGGACTGGCATATGAACTACAAAGCTTAGCAAAAAGGGTTATAAGCCTATGTTGTGCAGCTTCAGGTTGTGAGAGAAATTGGTCAGATTTTGCAGCAGTAAGTATTGTTGTTCTTGTTCACTTGTTTGAGTGGTTGTATAGGTCAACCCTTTATTTGCTGAATCTGATGTCTTGCAATTGTGCATTTTTAGATCCATACAAAAAAGAGGAACCGATTAGAACACCAGAGGCTTAATAAATTGGTCTATGTCAGTTACAACAGGAAGATGGAAAATAGGTTTCAAACACTAAGAGAGCTGGGATCCAAAGGAAAAAGAAGCATCCCACTGGTGCTTGAAGAGTTCATGTGGGAAAATGAATGGGTTGAAGAAAATGAAGATGATGGTGACAACAACATATGGCATGCTGTGGATGAGGCATTAGGAGCAACTCAGGCTCTTCGAGGCAGAAACTTGCCAAGAATAGCTGCTGCAGGTGCTGGTTCGTCTTCTCAGCCTCAACTATCACACCCGGTTTTGAAGGTAAACCGAATGCGAACCATGTACGTGCCAGGATCAGAAATTCACGTACATAGCGATTACATAAATGACTCATCATAGCACAATGCTTCGAATTACAATAAAGAGTAAGTAATAATATTACAGACTAGAGTCATTTACATAATATAATCAAAGTACACAGAACAGAAACGTAGCCAACGTAAACAACCCACCACAGGCAGCTGACTGGGGGAGGTCGCTAGCCTAATCCTCGAACTCGTCAAAGTCCTGAAACTCCCGGAGATCCGCCTCGACGCCTTCTTCTTTACCTGAGCATAGATTGCATCAAAGGCAACCTGGTGTTTTGTGAAAGCAAGGGTGAGTACACATCAACGTACTCAGCAAATGTCCCGTTTGGCTGAGGTGGACTAGCTTTATGTGGGGTTAAGCTCAAGCGGTTGCTTTTAGTTGGTCAGATATTTATTATTAGTGGAAGCCAAGTTTTATCATATAACCAACCCGTGAACCATTTCCTCATCGAGGAAACCTCATTATCATCATCGAACTGAAATAATAAAAAGAACCATTGTATCTCGAACCATCTGTATCTCTAATCAAAGAGGATCCCAAGGCCGCTCATAACCGTGAGCACGGCTGATATATCAGTTTCTAACCCTCTGCAGAGGTCGCACACTTTACCCATGAGCCGTGATTCCCGTTTTGCCCGGGGATCATGACTCCCCATTGATCACTTCCTAGGTGGTCCGGCAGGGTATCACTACGTAGCCTTTACAAAGATTCCCTAGAGGTCATAGCCGCCCGTTAGGTTTCTCCAGTTTGATAAACACAGCACTCCTCCCCGCAGGAGGGTGACTAACAAAAGCAAAACGAAAGAACCTCGGCACCCAGCCTCGGCAGAGCAAGCACTGTGCCTGGACCCCATTGACGGCACGACGGCGAAGCAACTACACCTCTAGTTCCTCTAATTAATTGGCTAAGGGCGTCCCATTTCACCCTCATGGTTGCACTGTTATCCCGGGTGGTCTCTCAACGAACAGGTCCTTACGGAGAGGTACTCGGGAAACAGCCCGAGTCCCCTAAATGCCACAAGTATATCATCATATCCAGAATAAAATCATAGTATCATCATTGTATCTCATCATGTTCATTGATTAAAGTAAAGCGCTAGCATGAAGCTAACCATGATAACCCAAAAGGGTAAACAAGGATAAGTAAATAGAAAGCTAGTCAATCCTTAGGTTGATCATTGTTTGCGGGACAGTGAATTATAAGTAGATAGGACATAATGGGTCAGAGGACACTTGCCTTCACCAAACAGATGCTCAGGATCTTCAGCCTCATAGAACTCAGAGAGCTTGATCACTTGGTCGCCAACGCTTGATCGTCGATCCCTCGAAGCTCGAAAACGGATCACAATCTATTCGCAACGCACAGCGAATACCAACAGGCACAAACAAACAAACATGTACATATGCATAAGAACATCACACCATACAAGATAAAATGTTATAAAAGCGAGCAATAAAAAAATAAAGAGCGCTTCTACGGTTACGCGAGAAAAGGAACCATGATAGACGAAGCTATGGTCGAGGGGTTAGCACGTTTACGTGAAACAAGTACTAATTAGAACATCCAATTCAACATAATTATATTAATTGATATTAATCAAATGCAAAATTAATACTACTACTTAGTTTTGACTAACTTACTATTTTAATAGTTGACAGTTAAGCAAGTAACTTAATGAATATGAGCGATTCTAAGCGAGACGAATTAGCGACGCACGACGTGCAAACACGATGTGCGCAACGCGCGGACACAAACGACTTAGCACGCGGACAACGCGCGATACGCGCGAACGGCGCGCGACGACGTGCACGAAACAACACCGCGGCACGCGCGGACCGACATGCGGAACTAATAATTAAACAACATGATTAAACTAAATAATTATTAATAAATAACATTTCAGTTAAGGTTAATCATATTGGTAACTACTTATAAATGCGCAAATCGAATTACCAAATTAGGTTTTTAAATTGAAACGTCGTTCTAGTAGTCACTGGTTAAACAAACGTTTAACTAAATTAAATAAAATGTGCAAAAATTGGGATAAATATTTCTAAATTAAGATAATTTTAATACGAATCTAACGCAACTTGAATGGATCGAATCGGGTTTAAAACGCAAAAGTTATGAATGTTTTAAACCATACTGTAATTCGCGTGGACTAAATTACAGAACTGCCATCTTCTTCTTCCTCTCTTCATCTTCTTCCTCCCATCCATGGAAGAGAGAGGAGAGGAAGAGGAGGGGGCTGCGTAGGGGAGGACAAGGTTGGGCCGGCCGGAGGTGGGCGCGGCCGCACGGGGCGCGAGGAGCGCGGCCACCGCTCCCGGGGAGGGGTGCGCGCGGGCGTGGGGCGCGGGAGCGCGAGCGCCACCGCCGCCACCGCCGGGGAGGGGAAAAGGGGCGTCGCCGGGGAGGGGAAATGGAGGAGGAAGGGGCGCCGCCGCCGGGGAAGGTGAGGGGAGAGTGGGAGATGCTCTGCACGGACGGGAAAACGAATAAACGAAGAAACCCTAGGTGCAACAATGGAGGTTTCTCACCGGGGAAGAAGACCCTCGCCGGAGCCGAAGCCAAATCCGTCGATTGCCGGAGATTCGGGGATCCGATCGACGAACCGAACGCGCTGCGACGAAGCCCTCGACAAGACGAACGCAGCGGTATCCTCGGATTCGGCAGACGATGCACGGATTGGGAGTAATTGCTCGCCGGAGTTGTCGCCGGAGTTGGAACCGCCTCGAACTTCGGCGAGCAATACCGGGAGGTAGGGATTGGATTTGGGGGAAACGTTTTGTGTTCTGGAACGGGCTCGACGAGATGAAGCCGGACATGTATATATATCTAGGGTTTGGATGAGATGAAAATTCTGTTAAAATTCGGATTTTACCATTTTTAAAATTTGGAAAAGCCTAGAAATCCATATTTTATGCTCAAAATATTATATATGCTTTCAAAAATTCCAGAAAAATTCCTATAAATATTTTGGCACCTAATGAACTCAAAAAACATAATTAGAATTTCTAAAAACATTTTTAAGGTCCCCAAATAAATAGATTTTGGTTTCCGAAAAATAGAAAAATACTCCGAAAAATATGAAAATTTACCGAGCGCTTCTATAAGATATGTTAGCATGTTTCAAACATATTTTGCACTTAAAAACACCATGCAACAGCATGAATGCAACAACCAAAGTGCCTCTAGGGCTCATTCCACTAGGTTTACGCTAATATAAAACAAAATAATTCTCCATTTTTAGGGAAAAGAGAAAGGAAAGCGAAGAACTGAGAGAGTAACACCTGAATTTGGTGGATATTAGAAAAGAAATTTTATACCCCCAAATTCAGGGTGTTACAAATCTAACCCCCTTAACAGAATCTCGTCCTCGAGATTCAAGAAGAGGCTAGCAGGAAAATGAGATTGGTTCATTAGTCTTTCAAGGCTTCTCCTGACTCAACTTTGACTCTGGCAACTTTAACTTGTGGACTGGTTGCTTTGACCTTCAGATGCTCGAGACTGATTGATATAATTCTTGAGGATCTCCTGGACCTGTGGGTTAGGACCCACACACGCTTTCGCTGCGCCACTCTGATCTTGTTGGTTGATGTCGATCGCATTGTCTTCATCAGGGTTAGCGGCTAACCCCCTTAACAAGAGCATTGATACCCACTTGATGAAGATGTGTCCGACTCTGATCTTGACTGATTTGGAGGAGTTGGAGGTTGCCAAAAGGACAGGTGCAAGAGGAAAGAATAGCGAGAAAAGGTAAGTATAGACGGATTAGAGAGAGCAGGGGGAGAACCCAACTACTTAACTCTATGGCACTCACCTAGTAAACAGATTCCATTGCGGTCCAAGGGCCACAACACATCAACACTCATTCCAAAGAAGCAAATCAGCCATAGCAGAAGGACAAACATCATGAGAACGCATCAACAAACATCTCGTTGCTATATGTTCCTTTTAATTAAATGGTGGTCTTTCCTCTAAGGCCAACAAAAGGCAAGGGAAATAATAAGACATGGAGGGTAGGGGCATGAGCATAATAAAGGATGGAGCTAAAGCAATGATTGTAACTGACAAGGGAGAGAATGCAACCAAGGTCAGGATAGGTAAAACACCATTCTCAAATCGAGATGGAAAAGATGATATTTCAAAAGGTAGGCATAAGATAACATCATGGAAAGATCTAGAGATTACAAAGGTAAGGGAGGTGAAAGGCAAAAACACACCAAAAGATAGAGTTAGGACAAGACTTGCAACATGACAGAGGAAAAAGGGAATGAACAAGAGCAGGATAGGCAAGACATCACTCTTGAAATGAAATGGGAGAGGAGGCTTTAAAATGCAGGTGCAAGATAAGCATCATGGTAAAGATCAAGGGATGACAAGGGTTAAGGTGATAACAGACAAACACAACCAAGGATGTATTTTAGACAAAACTTGTGAGGCATCAAAAAAAGGGGAAGCAATCAATGGTGAAGTAGGCGAGGCATTATCCTCAAAAAGCGATGGAAAATAGTAGGCTTTAAAGGGTAGGTTCAAGATAAGCATGTGGGCAAGGGCATAGGTATCACGAGGGTTTAAAGGTAATAATGGACAAGGATGTAGAAGATGATGTAAATGGGTATAAGAACCAAGGATATAAATACCACAGAGGGTGGAGTTAAGACATGACGTGCAAGTGAAAAAAGAGGGTACGTCCAAGGGCCAGATAGGTAAACTGCCACTCTCAATTTGAGGTGGAAGAGCAGAGATTTTTTTGAGTATGAATAAAGATGAGTATCAAGGCAAGATCGATGGATGACAAGGTGATGGTGATAGAAAATCAAAACACAACAAAGGATGGAATTAAGACAACACTTGTAAGGCGAAAAGAAGTGAAGAGAAATCAAGGGAGAGGTAGGTAACTCGCAACTCTCAAACTGGGTTGAAAGAAAGGGGAGGATTTAAAGGATAAGTTTAAGGTAAGCATTTAGGTAGAAGACATAAATATCGCAAGGGCCAAAGGCGATAACGGACAAGGGTGTAAGAGAAAAGATAAAGGCATAGAAGAGCAAGTGGTACAAATACAATAACGAATGGAGTTAAGTCTAGGCCTACACGCGGTAAATGAGAGCACCTAGAGGGGGGGTGAATAGGTGATCCTGTGAAACTTAAACTTATAGCCACAAAAACTTGTTAAGTGTTAGCACAATAATTGCCAAGTGGCTAGAGAGGAGTCTCAACAAAACACAATACCACAAGAGATCAAACACAGAGATGACACAGTGGTTTATCCCGTGGTTCGGCCAAGACCAACGCTTGCCTACTCCACGTTGTGGCGTCCCAACGGACGAGGGTTGCAATCAACCCCTCTCAAGCGGTCCAAAGACCAACTTGAATACCACGGTGTTTTGTTTTGCCTTTCAATATCCCGTTTGCAAGGAATCTCCACAAATTGGAGTCTCTTGCCCTTACAAGTATATGATCACAAAGAAGCACAGAGTAAGGGAGGGAAGCAACACACACAAATCCACAGCAAAATGCGCACACACACGGCCAAGAATCGAGCTCAAAAGACTATCTCAAAGTTCTCACTAGAACGGAGCTCGAATCACTTAGAATGACAAACGAATGCGCAAAGACTGAGTGTGGATGATCAAGAATGCTCTAAGGTTGCTTGTGTGTCTCCTCCATGCGCCTAGGGGCCCCTTTTATAGCCCCAAGGCAGCTAGGAGCCGTTGAGAGCAAATCTGGAAGGCTATCCTTGCCTTCTGTCGTCGGGTGCACCGGACAGTCTGGTGCACACCGGACACTGTCCGGTGCCCGATTTCTTTCCTTAAACAGCGCTGCCGACCGTTGCAGACCGTTGCAGATCTGGGAGCCGTTGGCGCACCGGACATGTCCGGTGCACACCGGACAGTCCGGTGCCGTCTTCTAGCCGTTGGCTCGGCCACGTGTCCCGCGCAGATTGCGCGGCCGACCGTTGGCCCGGCCGACCGTTGGCTCACCGGACAGTCCGGTGCCGTCTTCTAGCCGTTGGCTCGGCCACGTGTCCCGCGCAGATTGCGCGGCCGACCGTTGGCCCGGCCGACCGTTGGCTCACCGGACAGTCCGGTGCACACCGGACAGTCCGGTGAATTTTAGCCGTACGCCGTCGGCGAATTCCCGAGAGCGGCTACTTCACGCCGAGCTAGCCTGGCGCACCGGACACTGTCCGGTGCACACCGGACAGTCCGGTGTGCCAGACCGAGCTGAGTCTTGGCTGTACACAGCCAAGTCTTTTGCACCTTTCTTCTTTTCTTCTTCTTTCTGTTTCTAACACTTAGACAAGTATATTAGTACACAAAACCAATGTACTAAGGCTTAGAAACATACCTTTACTTCATGATTTGCACTTTGTTCATCCATGGACATAACTTCACATTTAAGCACTTGTGTTGGCACTCAATCACCAAAATACTTAGAAATGGCCCAACGGCACATTTCCCTTTCAATCTCCCCCTTTTTGGTGATTTATGCCAACACAACATAAAGCAACTAGAACAAGTGCAAACCCACTTCAAATAAAACTCAAATTTATTTTGATTCAATTTTGGCATATTTGGATCATCCTTTGCCACCACTTGGTTTGTTTTTGCAAATCAAACTCAAATCTCTATCTCTAAGTCAAACACACATGTTGAAGCATAAAGAGAGTCATTCCAAAAGAGATTGATCAAAGATTTCAAAAAAAAAACTCCCCCTTTTTCCCATAATTACTACTTCTCCCCTGTAACGCCCCGAATTTTGCAGTTGAATTTTTTTTTCTTTTCTTTACTCGCCAAAATTCGGGCGTTACCTTTTCTTTTCTTTTTCCTCTCGCTAAACCTTGACCTTTTCCAAAAGTTTAGCGGGATTCGGTTTGGATTTCCCGTGTAAGAAAAACTCTAAAGATACTTTGTGTTGTTTGATGCACCATGCCGAACCTTGCATTTCTTTTGATTGCTTTGAAAGTGCAAATGCATTCATGTAGAAAGATCGGATTTCGAAAATGAGGAGAAAATCTTTTCTTTCTTTTTCTCTCTCTCTCTCTCTCCTCTTTTTCTCTCTCTCCCACGCCGTGGGCCGACCCCGGCCAGCCCAGGCCCCTGCGCGCCCCCCTCTTGGGCCTGGAAGGCCCAGCCGCCCCCCCCTCTCCCTTTTTCCCCTAACCCTCTCCCTCTCCCTCTCATTTTCTCTCTCTCTCCCTAAGCCGCCGCCCTACCCCTACCCGCCCCTGCCCTAGCGCCGGCCGCCGCCCCCTGCCGGATCGGCCCCCCCCTCGCCGGTGAGCCCCTTCCCCCCCTCTCTCCCTCCTCTCTCTTCCTCCCCTCTCCTCCCCTCTCCCCCTCCCTGCCCGGCCAAGGCCTGGCCGCGCCGGCCACCACCCCCCCAGCCCCGCCGTGGCCGCTGGCCGGCCCCCAGCCGCCCCCTGGCCTGCCCCAGCCGCCCCCTGGCCGGCCACGGCTAGCCCCCGGCCAGCCCCCCCCCCCGGCCGCGCCCCCTCGCCTAGCCGCCCCTGGCCGCCAGCTCGGCCGGCCTCGGCCCCAGCTCGGCCGCCCTCCCCGCGCGCCCGCGCCCCAGCCCAGCCGCCCCCAGCCCAGGGCCGGTTCAACCGCCCTAGGGCCGGTTCAACCGCCCCCCCCTCTGTTTTTTTATTTTTTTATTTTATTTTATTTACTTTCTGTGATCATAATTACTTTATTTTAGGTAGTCTGATCATTGTTCATGCTATGGAAAATAGGAAGTTTAATTTAAAATTTCGTTATGCTATTGATTCACGTAGTTAATTGTTTATCCTGTGCAATGTTGATCGACTAAAAATGATTAAGTTCCCATTAGTATATATATATATATAATAGAATTCTTTTGTTAGGAATCAATTGTAATTGATCATTAGTGCATAAGGTTTAACCCCCCTGCGAGACCCTTTCCCGTTTCTTTCTAACCATAACAAATGCGATATCGAATGTCATACTTGATGCATATTCGTTTTACTTGTTTCCTTGTATGGTGTACTGTTCTTTTGTATTAAATATGTGGATGGATGTATGTATGTTTGCGCTCGCATAGAGAACGATCCGGTCGAAGAGCCCGAGGAATTCGCAGGAGAAGCCCCTGAGCAGCAGTCGGTTGGTGGAGGCAAGTGTCCTTTGACCTATCTCTGTCCTATTCATTCTTTAATTCACCTCCCGCATTACACATTTATACCTAAGGATTGACTAGCTTTTGTTATCCATGTCCTTGTTTACCTATTTGGGTCGGATTATTACTGCTTAGTCTGATGCTATTGCTCAACTCTAATCAATGAACATGATGTGATTATCTATGATACGCTGTTTTCCCCTTCTTATTTATGATCATACTTGTGGCATTTAAGGGGACTCGAGCGGTTTCTCGAGTGCCTCTCCGTAAGGACCTGTTCAATGGATGACCGCCCGGGAAAACAGTGCAACCATGAGGGTGGAATGGGACGCCCTTAGCTGAATAATTGGAGGAACCGGGGTGTAGTTCGCTTAGCCGTTGTGCCGTCAATGGGGCTCGGTGTATGCGGCTCGCTCTGCCAAGGTTGATTTGTCCCTTGGGGAGGAGTGCGGTACATTTAGGAAACCTAACGGGTGGCTACAGCCCCGGGGAATCTTTGTAAAGGCTTCGTAGTGAATCCCTAGCCATTCACCTCGGTAGTGAATAAGGGTCTTGCAAGCCCGGGCTAGAAAGGGAATCACGGCTTATGGGTAAAGTGCGCAACCTCTGCAGAGTGTTATGAAACTGATATATCAGCCGTGCTCGCGGTTATGAGCGGCCAAGGGAGCTCCAGAGATTAGTGATACTTGATCAGAGATACTTTGGTACAGGTGGCGATGAGATTGATGGTTCTGATTATGATTATGGTATTGGTAAGTGGTATTCTTTCCGTTTGGAAAGGATACATTGGGCTAATAACTTGGGTTAATGTTAAAACCTGGCTCTCTACTAGTAAGTAATAACCTGACCAACTAAAAGCAACTGCTTGACTTATCCCCACATAAAGCTAGTCCACTACAGCCAAACAGGATGCTTGCTGAGTATGTTGATGTGTACTCACCCTTGCTCTACACACCAAACCCCCCCCAGGTTGTCAGCATTGCAACCACTGCTCAGGAGAAGATGAAGCTGTGGAAGGAGACTTCCAGGAGTTCCAAGACTACGACGAGTTCTAGGCGTGGGTTAGCGGCAACCCCCAGTCGGCTGCCTGTGAAGGCCGCGTTATCTACGTTTCTTTTCCGCACTTTGATTTATTGTAAGAACTATATGGACGTCTCAGACGTATGATGTAATCGACTATTATTTCCCCTTTTAATACTATTTTGAGCACTGTGTGATGATGTCCATGTTATGTAACTGCTGTGTACGTGAATAACTGATCCTGGCACGTACATGGTTCGCATTCGGTTTGCCTTCTAAAACCGGGTGTGACATAAGTGGTATCAGAGCCGTGCTGACTGTAGGACCGCTAACCTAGAGTAGAATGGTCGTTCTAAGGACTATAGACCTCTGTCCCTGCCTTGACTTTGGTATCCCTTCAAAAGTTGGTCCTACTGACCAAATCTATGTTCTACTATATATTATACCTTGCTGAAAACTTTGTTTTATTCTGATCCTTCATTTATTTATGATTCATTATTATTCTGATCCTTCATTTATTTATGGTTCATTATTTGCTGGTCATATTAATTCTGTTCTCACCCTTTTGCTTGCGATGTCTTTTGTAGATGGCTCGACTTAGACACACTGCACGAAAGTCCGTCATCCCCTTCTTACCCTCCCGCCTTGCTGAGCGTCCGCTTCGCCGTCCCGTGGCCGGACAGTCCAGCCACCTGGAGAGACTGCACCACCGCCTGCATGAGGAGCAGGAACGTCGACGACAGGAGCAGCAGGGCTCTTCTTTCTCGCTCCAGCAGGAGATAGAGTCTGTGAGGAGCTGCTCTCCTGTGCTTCCCCTGGAGGCGCCCCCTGCACCACCACTGGGCGTCCCAGCTTCTAGAGTAGCTGCTGGAGGAGATCCAGACGACGGAGGTGGTGACGACAGCTCGAGCCACGACCTCGACCTCTCTAACCATGAGCCGGAAGGATGGGTTGCTCGACCCATCACTCGCGACGCTGCTCGCGGGTGTCACTTCCACGACGCGCTCGACACCCTGCTACGTCGGGCACTTGACCGGCTGTCGGGGACCATAATTAGGGGTACCCTCAAGACGCCTAATTCTCAGCTGGTAACCCCCATCAGCATAAAGCTGCAGAGGCCTGATGGGTTTGATTAAGTCAGGGATCAGTCCATACGAGTGACTTGACCACGCCACGCCCGAGCCTAGCCTCGGGCGGGGGCAGCCGACCCTAAGATGACTCCGTCTCGCCTAAGGCCTCCTCTTTCACGGCAGACGCATCTCCGGCTCGCCCTAGGCCCCGCCTTCGATAAGAAGAAACCCTGACTAAATCACCGTGCCAACCGACCGAGTCACCGGGGCGTTTAACGCAAAAGGTAAGACCAACGGGCGACCAGACTTCGCTAGAGGCACCATAGGAGACTCCGCCCGACCCAGGGCTCGGACTCGGGCTAAGGCCCCGGAAGATGGCGAACTCCGCTCCGCCCGACCCCAGGGCTCGGACTCGGGCTAAGGCCCCGGAAGACGGCGAACTCCGCTCCGCCCGACCCCAGGGCTCGGACTCGGGCTAAGGCCCCGGAAGACGGCGAACTCCGCTCCGCCCGACCCCAGGGCTCGGACTCGGGCTAAGGCCTCGGAAGACGGCGAACTCCGCTCCGCCCAAGGGCTCGGACTCGGGCTAAGGCCCCGGAAGACGACGAACTCCGCCTCGCCCGACCCAGGGCTCGGACTCCGCCTCGGCCTCTGCCTAACGATCTCCGCCTCGCCCGAACCCGGGGCTCGGACTCTGCCTCTGTCTTGCAGGACGGACTCGACCTCGTCTTCGGAGGAGCCTCCACGACGCCCGACCTAGGACACGAGACCGCCACGTCAACAGGGAGCGTCATCATCACCCTGCCCTGAGCCGACTTGGGTCGCAGAGAACAAGACCGGCGTCCCATCTGGCCAGCCACGCCAGATAGGCAAATTATGGCGCCCCGCTAGACCATGACGACGGCGACTCCCAGCTCCCTTACGAAAGCAGGAGGACGTCAGCAAGGGCCCAGCCACTCCGACAGCTGTCTCCCCGTCCGGCTCCGTTACTCCTCCAACAGCCACGACGCCACACCAAACAGGGTGCCAAGATCTCTCCGGCTGCCACCTAGGCATGTACATAGGGCGCTAGCTCTCCCTCGCTAGACACGTAGCACCTTGCTACACCCCCATTCTGTACACCTGGACCCTCTCCTTACGACTATAAAAGGAAGGACCAGGGCCTTCTTAGAGAAGGTTGGCCTCGCGGGGACGAAGGGCAGGGGCAGGCGCTCTCTCGGGGCCGCTCACTCCCCTCACCTCGCGCGGACGCTTGTAACCCCCTACTGCAAGCGCACCCGACCTGGGCGCGGGACGAACACGAAGGCCGCGGGAATTCTCCGACTCCCTCACGACCCGGCTCCGGCCACCGACCTCTCTCTCTCTGTTCCCCCCTTCGCGCTCGCTCCACGCGCTCGACCCATCTGGGCTGGGGCACGCGGCACTCTCACTCGTCGGCTCGAGGACCCCCCGGTCTCGGAACGCCGACAGTTGGCGCGCCAGGTAGGGGCCTGCTGCGTGTTGACATTCGATTTCCCGTCAAGCTCCAGATGGGCAGTCTCCAACGACCTCTTCAACCCGGGACGGTGCCCCGTTTCGGGAACCTCGAGTTCATGTCGCTTGACGGCGACTACGACATGATACTCCTTCCACCGCCGCGTGACGGCGAGCTTGGCGGCGGACAGCCCGCCCGCCGGCGGCGGAATCGACGACGTCTTTCCCGCGTGGGGGAAGGACAACTTTCGAGCTCGCCCCATCCTCTCCCTCGCCATCGGAGGAGGAGGAGGCGGGGCAACCGGGGCCGAGCGGGAGATCGCGCTCCGACGGCTGTCGAGCAAATCGACATCCCCGGCGCCTCGACGGAGGACACGCCAAGCGTCGCCCTCGCGTTCAAGGCAAACGCGAGCGCCATCCCCCCGCAACACGTCGACTCCGAGCAAGTGGACGACGCCAGCACGCTCACGGAGGGCCTGCAGGACGTCGCCCTTGTACCCAAGACGACGACGCGGTCAGCCCCCGACGTGACTTCATCGCTCCTCGTCGACAAAAAGGTACCGACTGCTACCCATCTTTCGTCATTTCGACTCGGCCTCAGCCCGCCTGGCGATCTCGCTTTGGCGGGCGCTCACATTGAGGCGAGTGCAACCTCTCTGGGGTTTCGTGTGCGGTCGCCTTGGGACCGATTGACGGGTGTCTCGACCTACGGACCCTCTGGGTCCGAGGAAGATGACGACCCCAGCATCTGCTGGGATTTCTCCGGATCTGGCAACCCTAGTGCCATGCGGGACTTCATGACCGCATGTGACTACTGCCTCTCCGACTGTTCCGACGGCAGCCGCAGCCTTGGCGACAAGGACTGCGGCCCGAGTCGCGAATGTTTCCACATCGAGCTAGGGGATCCCTCCGGAGGCGGCTGTCTCGGCCTGCCGGAGGATGGTGATCCCCCTAGGCCAGCGCCTCGCGCCGACATCCCGCGGGAGCTAGCTGTGGTCCCCGTTCCGGCGGGGGGTCACGACCCACAGCTCGAGCAAGTCCGCGGGGCGCAGGCCGGGCTCGATGAGGGAGCAGGAGCGCTCGGGGCAATCCGCCAGAACATCGGGCAGGTATGGGCGAGCCAGCCCCCGGCCGGAGGAATACGTCACTTGCCCCAAGGTCTCCAGCACCGCATCGCCAACGATGCCAGGGGCAGACCGCCTCCCGCATCCGGCGGAACCGGTCAGGACCTGGCCGCTGCAGCGATGCTCCTCCGCGCGATGCCGGAGTCATCAACCACCGAGAGTCGGCGAATCCAGGGAGAACTTAAGCATCTCCTGGAAGGCGCTGCGGCCCGGCGGGCCGAGAGCTCTGCCTCCCGAAGGCAGGGATACCCCTCGGAACCTCGTGCCGCGACTTCCCGACTCACGCGGGAAGCCTCGGTCTTCACCGGGCGCACGCGCAACACCGCGCCTGCGGCCCCGGGCCACCTCGGCGACGAGCACCCTCATCGCGACCGTCGAGCACGCCTCGACGAAAGGGTGCGCCGAGGCTACCACCCCAGGCGTGGGGGACGCTACGACAGCGGGGAGGATCGGAGTCCCTCGCCCGAACCACCCGGTCCACAGGTCTTTAGCCGAGCCATTCGGCGGGCGCCGTTTCCGCCCCGATTTCGACCCCCGACTACTATCACGAAGTACTCGGGGGAGACGAGACCGGAATTGTGGCTTGCGGACTACCGCCTGGCCTGTCAACTGGGTGGGACGGACGATGACAACCTCATCATCCGAAACCTCCCCCTGTTTCTCTCCGACACCACTCGTGCCTGGTTGGAGCACCTGCCTCCGGGGCAGATTTCCAACTGGGAAGATTTGGTCCAGGCTTTCGCCGGGAACTTCCAGGGCACGTACGTGCGCCCCGGGAATTCCTGGGACCTCCGAAGCTGTCGGCAACTGCCGGGAGAGTCTCTCCGAGACTACATCCGGTGGTTCTCGAAGCAGCGCACCGAGCTGCCCAACATCACCGACTCTGATGTCATCGGCGCGTTCCTCGCCGGCACCACCTGCCGCGACCTGGTGAGCAAGTTGGGTCGCAAGACCCCCACCAGGGCGAGCGAGCTGATGGACATCGCCACCAAGTTCGCCTCCGGCCAGGAGGCGGTGGAGGCCATCTTCCGAAAGGACAAGCAGCCCCAGGGCCGCCCGTCGGAAGATGCTCCCGAGGCGTCTGCTCCGCGCGGCGCCAAGAAGAAAGGCAGGAGGAAGTCGCAAGCGAAACGCGACGTTCCCGATGCAGACCTTGTCGCCGCCGCCGAGCGCAAGAACCCTCGGAAGCCCCCCGGAAGTGCTAACCTCTTCGACAAGGCACTCAAGGAGACGTGCCCCTACCATCAGGGGCCCGTCAAGCACACCCTCGAAGAGTGTGTTATGCTTCGGCGCCACTTCCACAGGGCCGGGCTGCCCGCAGAGGCTGGCAGGGCTCACGACAACGACAAAAGGGAGGATCGCCAAGCAGGAGAGTTCCCGGAGGTCCGCGATTGCTTCATGATCTACGGAGGGCATGCGGCAAACGCCTCGGCTCGGCATCGTAAGCAAGAGCGTCGGGAGGTCTGCTCGGTCAAGGTGGCGGCACCAGTCTACCTAGACTGGTCCGACAAGCCCATCACCTTCGACCGGGACGACCACCCCGACCACGCGCCGAGCCCGGGGAAGTACCCGCTCGTCGTCGACCCCGTCATCGGCGACGTCAGGCTCACCAAGGTCCTGATGGATGGAGGCAGCTGCCTCAACATCATCTACGCCGAGACCCTCAGGCTCCTGCGCGTCGACTTGTCGTCCGTCCGAGCAGGCGCTGCGTCCTTCCACGGGATCATTCCCGGGAAGCGCGTCCAGCCGCTCGGACAGCTCGACCTCCCTGTCTGCTTCGGAACGCCCTCCAACTTCCGAAGGGAGACTTTGACGTTCGAGGTGGTCGGGTTCCGAGGAACCTACCACGCAGTGTTGGGAAGGCCATGCTACGCGAAGTTCATGGCCATCCCCAACTACACCTACCTGAAGCTCAAGATGCCGGGCCCCAACGGGGTCATCACCGTCGGCCCCACGTACAAACACGCATTCGAATGCGATGTGGAGTGCGTGGAGTACGCCGAGGCCCTCGCCGAGTCCGAGGCCCTCATAGCCGACCTGGAAAGCCTCTCCCGAGAGGTGCCGGATGTGAAGCGGCATGCCGGCAACTTCGAGCCAGCGGAGACGGTTAAGGCCGTCCCTCTCGACCCCAGTGGTGACACCTCCAAGCAGATCCGGATCGGTTCGGGGCTCGACCCCAAATAGGAAGCAGTGCTCGTCGACTTTCTCCGCGCAAACGCCGACGTTTTTGCGTGGAGTCCCTCGGACATGCCTGGCATACCGAGGGATGTCGCCGAGCACTCGCTGGATATTCGGGCCGGAGCCCGGCCGGTCAGACAGCCTCTGCGCCGATTCGACGAGGAAAGGCGCAGGGTGATAGGCGAGGAGGTCCACAAGCTGATGGCAGCAGGGTTCATTAAAGAGGTATTCCATCCCGAATGGCTTGCCAACCCTGTACTTGTGAGGAAAAAAGGGGGGAAGTGGCGGATGTGTGTAGACTACACTGGTCTCAACAAAGCATGTCCGAAGGTCCCCTACCCTCTACCTCGCATCGACCAAATTGTGGACTCCACTGCAGGGTGCGAAACCCTGTCTTTCCTCGATGCCTACTCAGGGTATCATCAAATCAAGATGAAAGAGTCCGACCAGCTCACGACTTCTTTCATCACGCCCTTCGGCATGTACTGTTATGTCACAATGCCGTTCGGGTTGAGGAACGCGGGTGCAACGTACCAGCGGTGCATGAACCTTGTGTTCGGCGAACACATTGGTCGCACGGTCGAGGCCTACGTCGATGACATCGTAGTCAAGACGAGGAAAGCCTCCGACCTTCTCTCCGACCTCGGACTGACATTCCGGTGTCTCAAGGCGAAGGGCGTCAAGCTCAATCCCGAGAAGTGCGTCTTCGGGGTGCCCCGAGGCATGCTCTTGGGGTTCATCGTCTCCGAGCGGGGCATCGAAGCCAACCCGGAGAAGATCGCAGCAATCACAAACATGGGGCCTATCAAGGACTTAAAAGGCGTACAGAGGGTCATGGGGTGCCTCGCGGCCTTGAGCCGCTTCATCTCGCGCCTTGGCGAAAGAGGCCTGCCCCTGTACCGCCTCTTAAGGAAGGCCGAGTGCTTCACTTGGACTCCCGAGGCCGAGGAAGCCCTCGGGAACCTGAAGGCGCTCCTCACCCAGGCGCCCATCTTGGTACCCCCAGCTGATGGAGAAACCCTCCTAGTCTACGTCGCCGCAACCACTCAGGTGGTCAGCGCCGCGATCGTAGTCGAAAGGCAGGAAGAGGGGCATGCTTTGCCCATTCAGAGGCCAGTCTACTTCGTCAGCGAAGTGCTGTCCGAAACCAAGATCCGCTACCCACAAGTCCAGAAGCTGCTGTATGCAGTGATCCTGACGAGGCGAAAGCTGCGACATTACTTCGAGTCCCATCCGGTGACTGTGGTGTCATCCTTCCCCCTGGGGGAGATCATCCAATGCCGAGAAGCCTCCGGACGGATCGCGAAGTGGGCGGTGGAAATCATGGGCGAGGCAATCTCGTTTGCCCCTCAGAAGGCCATCAAGTCCCAGGTACTGGCGGATTTCGTAGCCGAATGGGTCGATACCCAGTTACCAACGGCTCCGATCCAACCAGAGCTCTGGACCATGTTTTTCGACGGGTCGCTGATGAAGACGGGAGCTGGCGCGGGCCTGCTTTTCGTCTCGCCCCTCGGAAAACACCTGCGCTACGTGCTTCGCCTCCATTTCCCGGCGTCCAACAATGTGGCTGAGTACGAGGCTCTGATCAACGGATTGCGAATCGCCATCGAGCTAGGGGTCCGACGCCTCGATGCACGCGGCGACTCGCAGCTCGTCATCGACCAGGTCATGAAGAACTCCCTCTGCCGCGACCCGAAGATGGAGGCCTACTGTGAGGAGGTTCGACGCCTGGAAGACAAGTTCTACGGGCTCGAGCTTAACCACATCGCCCGGCGCTACAACGAGACTGCGGACGAGCTGGCGAAGATAGCCTCGGGGCGAACGACGGTTCCCCCGGACGTCTTCTCCCGGGATCTGCACCAACCCTCCGTCAAGATAGGCGACGTGCCCGAGCCCGAAGCACCCTCGGCCTCGTCCAAGGTGACCTCGGCCCAGCCCGAGCCATCCTCGGCTCACCCCGAGGAACCCTCGGAGCCCGAGGGCGAAGCACTGCGCATCGAGGAGGAGCAGAACGGGGTCGTGCCAGATCAAGATTGGCAAACCCCGTACCTGCAATATCTCCGCCAAGGAGAACTGCCCCTCGACCGCGCCGAGGCTCGGCGGGTAGCGCGACGTGCCAAATCGTTCGTCTTGCTGGGCGATGAGAAGGAACTCTACCACCGAAGCCCCTCGGGCATCCTCCAGCGATGCATCTCCATCACCGAGGGCCAGGAACTCCTGCAGGAAATACACTCGGGGGCTTGCGGTCATCATGCAGCACCCCGAACCCTCGTCGGGAATGCTTTCCGCCAAGGCTTCTACTGGCCAACGGCGGTGGCTGACGCCACTAGAGTTGTCCGCGCCTGCGAAGGGTGCCAATTCTATGCGAAGCAGACCCACCTGCCCGCTCAGGCTCTGCAGACGATACCCATCACCTGGCCCTTCGCTGTGTGGGGTCTGGACCTCGTCGGCCCTCTGCAGAAGGCGCCCGGGGGCTACACGCACCTGCTGGTCGCCATCGACAAATTCTCCAAGTGGATCGAGGTCCGACCCCTGAACAGCATCAGGTCCGAGCAGGCGGTGGCGTTCTTCACCAATATCATCCATCGCTTCGGGGTCCCGAACTCCATCATCACCGACAATGGCACCCAGTTCACCGGCAAAAAATTCTTGGGTTTTTGCGAGGATCACAACATCCGGGTGGACTGGGCCGCCGTAGCTCACCCCATGACGAATGGGCAAGTGGAACGTGCCAACGACATGATTCTACAGGGGCTTAAGCCTCGGATTTACAACAGTCTCAACAAGTTCGGCAAGCGATGGATGAAGGAACTCCCCTCGGTGGTCTGGAGCCTGAGGACGACGCCAAGCCGAGCCACAGGTTTCACGCCGTTCTTCCTGGTCTACGGGGCCGAGGCCATCCTGCCCACGGACCTGGAATACGGCTCCCCGAGGACGAGGGCCTACAACGAAGAAAGCAACCAAGCTAGCTGAGAAGACTCGCTGGACCAGCTGGACGAGGCTCGGGACAGGGCCTTACTACACTCGGCGCGGTATCAGCAGTCCCTGTGACGCTACCACGCCCGAGGGGTCCAACCCCGAGACCTCCAGGTGGGCGATCTGGTGCTTCGGCTGCGGCAAGACGCCCGAGGGAAGCACAAGCTCACGCCCCCCTGGGAGGGGCCGTTCATCATCGCCAAAGTACTGAAGCCCGGAACGTACAAGCTGGCCAACAGTCAAGGCGAGGTCTACGGCAACGCTTGGAACATCCAACAGCTACGTCGCTTCTACCCTTAAGATGTTTCCAAGTTGTTTATATACCTCGCACCCACGCAAAGTTTAGTCAACAAGGAAGGGTCAGCCTCGCCTCGGCAGAGCCCGACCCTCCCTCGGGGGCTAAAAGGGGGGAAACCCCCTCTGCGTCAAAATTTTCCTCGAACAAAAAATCCCTTTTACCAGAACATCTTTCGTGCTTTTTGACTACTTCGAAAAGCGGGTCCTGGAAACGACGGGGTACACGTAAGCAGTCAAGGATGACTGAGCCGAGGGACTCCTACGCCTCCGGGATACGGATACCTCACTCGTCACCTTCTGCGATAAGTAACTCGCGCTCGGATAAGGCGAATCCGCGGATCGAACGAGTCTTTACGTACGGGAGCTCTTCTGTCGAAGTGATTCTTCGAGCCTTCTCGACCGAGTCGGTGACAGGGCTTCATGGGCGGGTAAAAGTACGCGTAAGCGGCAAGGCCGACCGAGCCGAGGGACTCCCACGCCTCCGGGATACGGATACCTCACTCATCACCTTCCGCGAGAAGCAACTCTTGCTCGCACTAACATCCCTGCTACCGACAAAAAGTCCAGATACTCGAAACGAGAGGAAAAGAGACGCAGCTTTATAACGCAACAAGGGTATGTGTTCTGGCCTCAACGGCCGCGCAAGGCCCACGCTACAAGACGATTTGACCCTGCAGGCTCGGATCTTGACGCTGGAAGAGGGCAACGACACCCTCGGCATCGACAGCACCTTCGGCAAGGCCCGACCTAGCCTCGGACGGCGACGCGGTCCGAGGGCCTCCACTCCGAAGGGCGACGTCATCACCACGCTCGAGCAATCTCTGCCAGGGACTTCTCCAAGAACCCGGCCCGAGCGGACGGCTCGGCCGGCCACCTCCGGGGCCTCGGCCGACCACCTTCCGAGGTCGCCAGCTCGGTCCGAAGCCTCGGCTGATCAGCTCCGACGCCGATCCTGCCAACAAACAACCCGGCTAGGCTCCGGCCAACCAGGTTTCATTTCCGAGCCAACAACGCCTCTACTCATGCTAATATCGCTACCCCTGGCCTCGGCTCGTCGAAGAGCGGCCGAGGGGTCTCTTTAACCAAGCTAGAGGAGCCTCGGACAACAGGTCCGACCGAGCCGAGGGATTCCTACGCCTCCGGGATACGGATACCTCACTCGTCACCTTGACACGGGGCGACTCATGCTTGGTGAAGCGGTTCAGGCAAACAACAGACGAGTCTTAGTGCTCGGGAATGAGGAAAAAACACGGCTCTGTGCCATAAGCTACATACATGTTCAGGCCCCGAAAGCCGAAATGAACGAAAAACCCGGCACTCGAAGTGCCATTACAAACGGAACTCCGATTCCCCCACCCCGCAGGTACGAACAACCCCACTCGATAGGGGCGGGCCTGCGGGGCAGCGGAAAAACTCTCACCCCCCGAGGACGAGAGCCAGCCATTCAGGCCGGGAGACGGAGACCCAGGGCTACTGACGGAGTTGGCAATCTCGTCGGTAGAGAAGCCACTTCCGTCCGCCGACGCCCCAGGACCCGCTACTTCTGACATGGCTGGAGGAAGTCTCCGTGATGCTGGAGGATGCCGTTCTCCCCCAGGCGCACGGGGAAGAAAGGGGCAACCGACCCACGCGGAGACAGCTCCCTGACTCGCCTCGTCCTCCCTCTTGGCCAGGTGATGAAAATCCTTGAGGCTGAGGGAGGGGCGGGGGCCGCAGCCCGGCTCGCTTTCCCCCACCATCAAGCCGGAGGTCACCCTCTTGGGTGACCGCCGGTGGAGGGGTGCAGCCGGGCTGCATGATGAAAATCCTTGAAGCCGAACGATGGCTGAAAGGTACCAACTCCCGCGGAGTTGCGTTCCTCCAGCGATGGAGCGAAAAGACGGCGGTTTCCCCCCATCCGGGGGGCTCGGAAGATGGAAAGACACAATGCATTGGGGAGGAAGGAGACGCGGTTACCTCACGAAGGGGGTCGCCCTCCTTTTAAAGGCAACTCCCCCTGCTTGCGCCCTCAACCGTCACGGGCTGAGTCTTCTCCAACACGCCTCCAAAGCCCTTCCCTGCGGCGCGGGGGCTGGGACCCGCCTGTCATGCAGACCGGCTCTAAGCAGAAGAAGCCGAACCGCCGCGCACGACGCACGCAACCACCCAGTGGTTACAAGTAACCCTCCACTTTTGCCCGGACCAGCGGGCGAAAGGGGCAGGCGGCATGCAACCGCGCCAAGTGGACGCGCCTCTCCGACTCCTGACAGGCCAGCGCGACGGCTCAAGCCCACGCGTCGTGCAACTGGCGCGCCGGGCGCTGCATGCGAACCGCTATGCCACTCGCTCCACCGCCGCACCTCCTCGATTGCGGAACCGATACCGCGATTCGAGGCGACCCAGCCCGCGACCCGGCAGCGCCAGCCTGGCGCAGCGGTCAAAAGCGGTCAAAAATGGGCCGGCAGTAATGACGGTGGCAGGCGCGCGAGAGCAGCGGTCACGCCATCTGCCAAGCTCATGTCCCATCCGGAGGCAGCAAGAGAACCCCCTCTCGCGGTGTGAAGACGACGCGCCCGTGACCCGTACCTCGAACGGCCCGCGCGCGCAACGGCAGCTTCGCCGACCGCTTACCCGGGCGCATTAACTTCGCGGCGAAACAGGTGACGTTTCTGGCAGGGGCAGCTAGCGACGCTTCGCCTCCGCCAAAACGACCACGCCGAAAAAGGTACGCCCCGACGTTCAATTTCGAATCCTTTTTCCCTTTTCCTTCTTTCTCTATCTCTTGCAACAGGGACCGAGAAGGGGGATAACCCCAAAGGGATCCTTCCTCGTGAAGGAACTAGGCTCCGAGCCTCCCTACTGATCAGGGGTTCGAAGGCTGGCCCCCCGAGGGGTTCAAACAGCCGCCTCAGATCGCGTGGGCCCGACACCCACTACTGGTCAGAGGTTCGAAGGTCGGCCCCCGAAAGGACTCGCGACCGCCTCAGGCTATTCGGGCTCCATGCCCCCTACTGATTAGGGGTTCGAAGGCTGGCCTGTCGAAGGGTTCACAGCCGCCTCAGACGCCGAGCGAGGGATGACCAGGGGTACGTTCGATACATAACCAAGGCTCGGGCTGCGCTCCCGAGGTACCCTAGGACATTTCCGAGACCAGCGGGAACGACTCTGTAACGGAATCCCATCGGAGGGAGGCAGCGAGCCCTCGGACCCCGTCGCTAGGGGACCGGGTCCGGCAGATCACCCGCAGGTACTTTTGGGCGTGCCTCCGGGCCCCTAGCCGACCCCCAACGAACGGGGCACGGACGTCCACTCGGATTACCCGATTGCAGCTCACCGGAGACACCATGTTCGGTGCCCATCGAGGGTAACATGGCGCACTCCCCCCCTCCTCCTTGCGGAAAGGCGACGTAGGGGCGTATATAAAAAGTCGAGTCTGTCCCTGATCGTCCTCTCGCTCCGTGCGAAGGCTCGGGGGCTGCTCTCGCAAACCCGGCTCCGGCCGAACCGTTGACAGCGTCAACATACCAGCCCGAGAACTTGGGCCCCGACAGTGCACCTGGGTTACGCCCTGCTCGCATGAGGGAACCGCTAGTCCAGCCGAAGCATTGCGCAAGGCATTAAGACCTCGAAGGAGTGAAACCACTCCTCCGAGGCCTCGGGGGCTACACCCGGCGGGTGCGCTCGCGCGCACCCACCGGAACAAAAGTACCACCGAGAAAGGCTGGTCCCCTTGCAAAAAAGTGCGACGCAAGCCTCCAAGCGAGTGTTAACACTCCCTTCGAGGCTCGGGGGCTACTGTCGGGGACCATAATTAGGGGTACCCTCAAGACGCCTAATTCTCAGCTGGTAACCCCCATCAGCATAAAGCTGCAGAGGCCTGATGGGTTTGATTAAGTCAGGGATCAGTCCATACGAGTGACTTGACCACGCCACGCCCGAGCCTAGCCTCGGGCGGGGGCAGCCGACCCTAAGATGACTCCGTCTCGCCTGAGGCCTCCTCTTTCACGGCAGACGCATCTCCGGCTCGCCCTAGGCCCCGCCTTCGATAAGAAGAAACCCTGACTAAATCACCGCGCCAACCGACCGAGTCACCGGGGCGTTTAACGCAAAAGGTAAGACCAACGGGCGACCAGACTTCGCCAGAGGCACCATAGGAGACTCCGCCCGACCCAGGGCTCGGACTCGGGCTAAGGCCCCGGAAGATGGCGAACTCCGCTCCGCCCGACCCCAGGGCTCGGACTCGGGCTAAGGCCCCGGAAGACGGCGAACTCCGCTCCGCCCGACCCCAGGGCTCGGACTCGGGCTAAGGCCCCGGAAGACGGCGAACTCCGCTCCGCCCGACCCCAGGGCTCGGACTCGGGCTAAGGCCCCGGAAGACGGCGAACTCCGCTCCGCCCAAGGGCTCGGACTCGGGCTAAGGCCCCGGAAGACGACGAACTCCGCCTCGCCCGACCCAGGGCTCGGACTCCGCCTCGGCCTCTGCCTAACGATCTCCGCCTCGCCCGAACCCGGGGCTCGGACTCTGCCTCTGTCTTGCAGGACGGACTCGACCTCGTCTTCGGAGGAGCCTCCACGACGCCCGACCTAGGACACGAGACCGCCACGTCAACAGGGAGCGTCATCATCACCCTGCCCTGAGCCGACTTGGGTCGCAGAGAACAAGACCGGCGTCCCATCTGGCCAGCCACGCCAGATAGGCAAATTATGGCGCCCCGCTAGACCATGACGACGGCGACTCCCAGCTCCCTTACGAAAGCAGGAGGACGTCAGCAAGGGCCCAGCCACTCCGACAGCTGTCTCCCCGTCCGGCTCCATTACTCCTCCAACAGCCACGACGCCACACCAAACAGGGTGCCAAGATCTCTCCGGCTGCCACCTAGGCATGTACATAGGGCGCTAGCTCTCCCTCGCTAGACACGTAGCACCTTGCTACACCCCCATTCTGTACACCTGGACCCTCTCCTTACGACTATAAAAGGAAGGACCAGGGCCTTCTTAGAGAAGGTTGGCCTCGCGGGGACGAAGGGCAGGGGCAGGCGCTCTCTCGGGGCCGCTCACTCCCCTCACCTCGCGCGGACGCTTGTAACCCCCTACTGCAAGCGCACCCGACCTGGGCGCGGGACGAACACGAAGGCCGCGGGAATTCTCCGACTCCCTCACGACCCGGCTCCGGCCACCGACCTCTCTCTCTCTGTTCCCCCCTTCGCGCTCGCTCCACGCGCTCGACCCATCTGGGCTGGGGCACGCGGCACTCTCACTCGTCGGCTCGAGGACCCCCCGGTCTCGGAACGCCGACACCGGCGTACTTGGTCCATCGAGTATCGCTGTGTGGTCTACCAGCATAGTCGCGGGGTCTACCCGGACCGCTGGGAGGCGACCTGCTTGGTGCGCCGTCCGGAGAACAGTCTCCAGGGCGCGGAGGCTTGCTCAGAGCACTATTCTATCTCTGAGCGGGACTCAGCTGAGGCAGCCATGCAGGATGCTGCACGGCGTGCGCTTTCGCACTACTGCTCGGTTCTCGGTGGGGTAGCTGACGGCCTCGACCTGAAGTATTACCCCCGCCGTCCATCTGGCAGCACAGGAGGCGTGATTGTTTCACCTGCTGGTGAGGACAATCCTAGGTTGAGCAGCACAGTCAACCTAGCCGCCGTGCTAAACACGGAGCTGGACCATGCATTAGACGAGCTGAGTAGGGCTCGTGCTGAGATCGCCCTGCTGCAGGCTGAGCGCGCGGAACGTCGTCACTTGGATGATGGTTCCCCCGCTCCCGTCGGGACTCAGCACCCGTACCGCTCACCTCGGCGTGGACGCCAGTCTTATGGCAATCCCGACTGCAAGACCAAGATCAATCTAGAACCATAGATCGTTAGAGTTGGATCTTGTAATTAATACGAAATATATACATAGAAGCTTCAGTCTTAGCGTTAGTCTCGGTCTTAGTTAGTCTTAGTTAGACAGGGTAGTTTGCTATATCCTGTGCATTTATGTTTGTCATGATGAACTATGTTTGGTTTGGATCTTTGTAATGACTGTCACCAGAGTGTGGGTATCCCCTGCATTTTGGTTTACATGTTATGTTAATAAAGTTAGTTATATAGTTGGGAAAACCTTTATTCCACTTTCCTCTTTATCTGAGAAGCTGTGTGGTCTGTGTTGGAGATCAGTGAAGATGCTCATCTGTTCAGTGCTGTTGGAGAATTCTATACTCTTTTCTTATGCTGCAAGATTTGCCAGATCAGTTCTGATGTGTGGTTGCGTTCTGCAGATGTCAGAGAACAGGCGCAGAGGAGGAAGGCGTGCTCAGCAGGAGCAAGCCGGTCAGCAAGATGAGGCGCCCCAGCAGCAGCAGCTGCCGCCCCCGCCCCCGATGTCCATCGAGCAGATGTTTCTGATGCAGACTCAGGCAGTTCAAGCCATCGGTCAGACTCTGGCCGCCATTCAGCAGCAGCAGCAGCAAGCACCACCCCAGCCTCAGATGCCTCAGATGCCTAGAGACAAGCGTGCTGAATTCATGAGAGGTCATCCCCCAACGTTCGCTCACTCTTCTGACCCCATGGATGCTGAAGATTGGCTGCGCACTGTGGAGCGGGAATTGCATACCGCTCAGTGTGATGACAGGGAGAAAGTCTTGTATGGTCCCCGTCTGTTGAGAGGAGCAGCCCAATCATGGTGGGAGTCTTATCTCGCCACCCATGCCGACCCCGACACCATCACTTGGGAAGAATTCAGAGGTAGCTTTCGTCAGTACCATGTGCCTGCAGGTCTGATGACAGTGAAGAAGGAGGAGTTCCTGGCCCTTAAGCAAGGGTCATCATCTGTCAGTGAGTATCGAGACAGGTTCCTGCAGTTGTCTCGCTACGCTCCCGAGGATGTCAACACCGACGCCAAGCGACAGTACCGTTTCTTGAGAGGCTTGGTTGACCCTCTGCAGTATCAGCTGATGAATCATACCTTCCCGACATTCCAGCACCTGATTGACAGAGCAATCATGACAGAAAGGAAGCGTAAGGAGATGGAGGATCATAAGCGCAAGATCAGTGGACCCCAGCCTGGAAGCAGCAGCCGTCCTCGTTTTTCAGGCAATCAACCTCAGCAGTTCAGGCAGAACCAGCGTCCACCTCAGCAGCATCAGCAGCGTCAGCAGTATCAGCAGTTCCAAAGGCAGTATCCTCAGCATCAGAACCAGAACCGTCAGAGCAATCAGTCAGGAGGTCAGTTTCAGAGGCAGAATCAGCAGACACCTCGTCTTCCTGCCCCAGCAAACCAGCAGAACAATCAGGCAGCACCAGCTCAGGTTGGAAACAGAGCATGTTTCCACTGTGGAGAGCAAGGCCATTGGGTGATGCAATGTCCGAAGAAGGCAGCCCAGCAGCAGTCAGGCCCCAATGCCCCAGCGAAGCAGAATGTGTCCCAGCCTGGATCAGGCAACCGCCCTCAGCAGCACTATAATCATGGAAGATTGAACCACTTGGAGGCTGAAGCAGTTCAGGAGACCCCCGGCATGACAGTAGGTATGTTCCCAGTCGACTCCCATATTGCAGAAGTGTTATTTGATACTGGAGCAACGCATTCTTTTATTACTGCATCATGGGTAGAAGCACATAATCTTCCAATTACTACCATGTCAACCCCCATTCAAATTGACTCAGCTGGTGGTAGAATTCGAGCTGATAGCATATGTTTGGGTGTAAGTGTGGAAATAAGGGGGATAGCGTTTCCCGCTAACCTTATAGTAATGGGTACTCAGGGAATAGATGTCATCCTAGGGATGAATTGGCTAGATAAGTATCAGGCAGTTATCAGTTGTGATAAAAGGACAATCAAGTTGGTGTCCCCACTGGGAGAGGAAGTGGTGACTGAGTTAGTCCCGCCTGAGCCAAAGAAAGGAAGTTGTTATCAGATGGCTGTCGATAGCAGTGAAGCAGACCCAATTGAGAGTATCAAGGTTGTGTCTGAATTCCCAGATGTGTTTCCAAAGGATTTACCGGGTATGCCACCAGAGCGGAAAGTTGAGTTTGCCATAGAGCTTCTTCCTGGAACCGCCCCTATCTTTAAGAGAGCTTACAGAATATCCGGACCAGAGTTGGTTGAGCTTAAGAAGCAGATTGATGAGCTGTCAGAGAAAGGTTACATCCGGCCAAGCACCTCGCCTTGGGCCGCCCCTGTCTTGTTTGTGGAGAAGAAAGATGGCACCAAGAGGATGTGTATCGATTACCGAGCTTTGAATGAAGTCACGATCAAGAACAAGTATCCTTTGCCCAGAATAGAAGACCTGTTCGACCAGTTGAGAGGAGCCAGTGTGTTCTCCAAGATCGATCTGAGGTCAGGTTATCATCAGCTCAGGATCCGACCTTCGGACATTCCGAAGACGGCATTCATTACCAAGTATGGCTTGTATGAGTTCACAGTGATGTCTTTTGGTTTGACCAATGCACCAGCGTTCTTCATGAATCTGATGAACAGTGTGTTCATGGATTATCTTGATAAGTTTGTGGTGGTATTCATTGATGACATTCTGATTTATTCTCAAAGCGAAGAAGAGCATGCAAATCATTTGAGGATGGTATTGCAGAGATTGCGAGAGCATCAGTTGTATGCAAAGTTTAGCAAGTGTGAGTTCTGGATCAGTGAGGTCCTGTTCTTGGGTCACATAATCAACAAGGAAGGATTGGCTGTGGATCCGAAGAAAGTGGCAGACATTCTGAACTGGAAAGCGCCAACGGATGCCCGAGGAATCAAGAGCTTCATTGGAATGGCCGGATATTATCGGCGATTCATTGAAGGGTTTTCGAAGATTGCGAAACCAATGACAGCGTTGCTAGGCAACAAGGTTGAGTTCAAGTGGACCCAGAAATGTCAAGAGGCCTTTGAAGCGCTGAAAGAGAAGTTGACAACAGCGCCTGTCCTAGTCTTGCCTGATGTGCACAAGCCCTTCTCTGTGTAATGTGATGCTTGTTACACAGGTTTGGGATGCGTACGTGTTGATGCAAGAGGGAAGAGTTGTGGCTTACTCGTCCCGACAGCTGAAGGTTCATGAGAAGAATTACCCAATCCATGATCTAGAGTTGGCAGCAGTGGTTCACGCGCTGAAGACATGGAGGCACTATCTGTATGGACAGAAATGCGATGTCTACACAGATCACAAGAGTCTGAAGTACATATTTACTCAGTCAGAGTTGAATATGAGGCAGCGAAGATGGTTAGAGCTGATCAAAGACTATGAGTTGGAGATCCATTACCATCCAGGCAAAGCAAACGTAGTGGCAGATGCTTTGAGCAGAAAGAGTCAAGTCAATCTGATGGTCGCTCGTCCGATGCCTTATGAGTTGGCCAAAGAGTTTGACAAGTTGAGTCTCGGATTTCTGAACAATTCGCGAGGAGTCACAGTTGAATTGGAACCTACCTTGGAGCGCGAAATCAAAGAAGCGCAGAAGAATGATGAGAAGATCAGTGAGATTCGGCGACTGATTCTAGATGGCAGAGGCAAAGATTTTCGAGAAGATGCTGAAGGTGTGGTATGGTTCAAAGACCGCTTGTGTGTTCCCAATGTCCAGTCTATTCGGGAGTTGATTCTCAAGGAAGCTCATGAGACAGCTTATTCGATTCACCCTGGCAGTGAGAAGATGTATCAGGATCTGAAGAAGAAATTCTGGTGGTACGGAATGAAGAGGGAAATCGCAGAGCATGTGGCTAAGTGCGATAGTTGCCGAAGAATTAAGGCAGAGCACCAGAGACCAGCTGGATTGTTGCAACCGTTGCAAATCCCTCAGTGGAAATGGGATGAAATCGGCATGGATTTCATAGTCGGATTGCCTCGCACTCGAGCCGGCTACGATTCTATTTGGGTAGTGGTGGACCGTTTGACCAAGTCAGCCCACTTCATACCAGTCAAGACCACCTACAACAGTGCAGTATTGGCAGAGTTGTATATGTCTCGGATCGTTTGTCTTCATGGTGTGCCAAAGAGGATAGTGTCAGACAGAGGAACGCAGTTCACCTCTCATTTCTGGCAGCAGTTGCATGAAGCCTTGGGCACACATCTGAATTTCAGTTCAGCTTATCATCCGCAGACAGATGGTCAGACTGAAAGAACCAATCAAATTCTTGAAGACATGTTGAGAGCATGTGCGTTGCAAGATCAGTCTGGATGGGATAAGCGATTGCCTTATGCAGAGTTTTCCTATAACAACAGTTACCAGGCCAGTTTGAAGATGTCACCATTTCAAGCGCTCTATGGAAGGAGTTGTAGAACTCCGTTGCAATGGGATCAGCCTGGAGAAAAGCAAGTGTTTGGGCCAGATATTTTGCTTGAAGCCGAAGAGAACATCAAGATGGTCCGAGAGAATCTGAAGATAGCGCAATCGAGGCAGCGAAGCTATGCAGACACAAGAAGGAGAGAGCTGAGTTTCGAAGTCGGAGACTTTGTCTATCTGAAAGTGTCACCGATCAGAGGAGTCAGAAGATTCGGAGTGAAAGGCAAGCTAGCACCCCGCTACATTGGTCCGTATCAAATTCTCTCAAAGCGTGGAGAAGTGGCTTATCAGCTCAGCCTGCCAGAGAATTTGTCTGCTGTGCATGATGTCTTTCATGTGTCTCAGTTGAAGAAGTGCTTGCGTGTGCCAGAAGAGCAGTTGCCAGTGGAAGGTCTGGAAGTCCAAGAGGACTTGACCTATATTGAGAAGCCAGCTCAGATTCTTGAGATTGCAGATAGAGTCACCCGGAGGAAGACCATCAGAATGTGCAAAGTCAGGTGGAGTCACCACTCTGAGGAAGAAGCAACCTGGGAGCGTGAAGATGATTTGATGGCCAAGTACCCAGAGCTCTTTGCTAGCCAGCCCTGAATCTCGAGGGCGAGATTCTTTTAAGGGGGATAGGTTTGTAACGCCCCGAATTTTGCAGTTGAATTTTTTTTTCTTTTCTTTACTCGCCAAAATTCGGGCGTTACCTTTTCTTTTCTTTTTCCTCTCGCTAAACCTTGACCTTTTCCAAAAGTTTAGCGGGATTCGGTTTGGATTTTCCGTGTAAGAAAAACTCTAAAGATACTTTGTGTTGTTTGATGCACCATGTCGAACCTTGCATTTCTTTTGATTGCTTTGAAAGTGCAAATGCATTCATGTAGAAATATCGGATTTCGAAAATGAGGAGAAAATCTTTTCTTTCTTTTTCTCTCTCTCTCTCTCCTCTTTTTCTCTCTCTCCCGCGCCGTGGGCCGACCCCGGCCAGCCCAGGCCCCTGCGCGCCCCCCTCTTGGGCCTGGAAGGCCCAGCCGCCCCCCCCCCTCTCCCTTTTTCCCCTAACCCTCTCCCTCTCCCTCTCATTTTCTCTCTCTCTCCCTAAGCCGCCGCCCTACCCCTACCCGCCCCTGCCCTAGCGCCGGCCGCCGCCCCCTGCCGGATCGGCCCCCCCTCGCCGGTGAGCCCCTTCCCCCCCTCTCTCCCTCCTCTCTCTCCCTCCCCTCTCCTCCCCTCTCCCCCTCCCTGCCCGGCCAAGGCCTGGCCGCGCCGGCCACCACCCCCCCAGCCCCGCCGTGGCCGCTGGCCGGCCCCCAGCCCCCCCTGGCCTGCCCCAGCCGCCCCCTGGCCGGCCACGGCCAGCCCCCGGCCAGCCCCCCCCCCCGGCTGCGCCCCCTCGCCCAGCCGCCCCTGGCCGCCAGCTCGGCCGGCCTCGGCCCCCAGCTCGGCCGGCCCTGGCCCCAGCTCGGCCGCCCTCCCCGCGCGCCCGTGCCCCAGCCCAGCCGCCCCCAGCCCAGGGCCGGTTCAACCGCCCTAGGGCCGGTTCAACCGCCCCCCCTCTGTTTTTTTTTATTTTTTTATTTTATTTTATTTACTTTCTGTGATCATAATTACTTTATTTTAGGTAGTCTGATCATTGTTCATGCTATGGAAAATAGGAAGTTTAATTTAAAATTTCGTTATGCTATTGATTCACGTAGTTAATTGTTTATCCTGTGCAATGTTGATCGACTAAAAATGATTAAGTTCCCATTAGTATATATATATAACAGAATTCTTTTGTTAGGAATCAATTGTAATTGATCATTAGTGCATAAGGTTTAACCCCCCTGCGAGACCCTTTCCCGTTTCTTTCTAACCATAACAAATGCGATATCGAATGTCATACTTGATGCATATTCGTTTTACTTGTTTCCTTGTATGGTGTACTGTTCTTTTGTATTAAATATGTGGATGGATGTATGTATGTTTGCGCTCGCATAGAGAACGATCCGGTCGAAGAGCCCGAGGAATTCGCAGGAGAAGCCCCTGAGCAGCAGTCGGTTGGTGGAGGCAAGTGTCCTTTGACCTATCTCTGTCCTATTCATTCTTTAATTCACCTCCCACATTACACATTTATACCTAAGGATTGACTAGCTTTTGTTATCCATGTCCTTGTTTACCTATTTGGGTCGGATTATTACTGCTTAGTCTGATGCTATTGCTCAACTCTAATCAATGAACATGATGTGATTATCTATGATACGCTGTTTTCCCCTTCTTATTTATGATCATACTTGTGGCATTTAAGGGGACTCGAGCGGTTTCTCGAGTGCCTCTCCGTAAGGACCTGTTCAATGGATGACCGCCCGGGAAAACAGTGCAACCATGAGGGTGGAATGGGACGCCCTTAGCTGAATAATTGGAGGAACCGGGGTGTAGTTCGCTTAGCCGTTGTGCCGTCAATGGGGCTCGGTGTATGCGGCTCGCTCTGCCAAGGTTGATTTGTCCCTTGGGGAGGAGTGCGGTACATTTAGGAAACCTAACGGGTGGCTACAGCCCCGGGGAATCTTTGTAAAGGCTTCGTAGTGAATCCCTAGCCATTCACCTCGGTAGTGAATAAGGGTCTTGCAAGCCCGGGCTAGAAAGGGAATCACGGCTTATGGGTAAAGTGCGCAACCTCTGCAGAGTGTTATGAAACTGATATATCAGCCGTGCTCGCGGTTATGAGCGGCCAAGGGAGCTCCAGAGATTAGTGATACTTGATCAGAGATACTTTGGTACAGGTGGCGATGAGATTGATGGTTCTGATTATGATTATGGTATTGGTAAGTGGTATTCTTTCCGTTTGGAAAGGATACATTGGGCTAATAACTTGGGTTAATGTTAAAACCTGGCTCTCTACTAGTAAGTAATAACCTGACCAACTAAAAGCAACTGCTTGACTTATCCCCACATAAAGCTAGTCCACTACAGCCAAACAGGATGCTTGCTGAGTATGTTGATGTGTACTCACCCTTGCTCTACACACCAAACCCCCCCCAGGTTGTCAGCATTGCAACCACTGCTCAGGAGAAGATGAAGCTGTGGAAGGAGACTTCCAGGAGTTCCAAGACTACGACGAGTTCTAGGCGTGGGTTAGCGGCAACCCCCAGTCGGCTGCCTGTGAAGGCCGCGTTATCTACGTTTCTTTTCCGCACTTTGATTTATTGTAAGAACTATATGGACGTCTCAGACGTATGATGTAATCGACTATTATTTCCCCTTTTAATACTATTTTGAGCACTGTGTGATGATGTCCATGTTATGTAACTGCTGTGTACGTGAATAACTGATCCTGGCACGTACATGGTTCGCATTCGGTTTGCCTTCTAAAACCGGGTGTGACATCCCCACAAGAAGCCAAAAGAGACAATAAAAGAGTTTTGACAAACCAAAAGCTCTACTCTACTATTTTCAAATTTCTCAAGTGGTATCTGATCCATTTATTGCTTTGGCCTTTATTTTCTCCCCCTTTGGCATCAAGCACCAAAACGGGATCAATCTTGGCCCTATAACCCCATTGCCTCACCAAAATCTTCAATTAAGAGCAAATGGCAATAAGAGTTCATGAGATGGACTTGGAATAAGTTACCCTCTCATCGGAGTGCAGTGGAAGTCTTTCATGGTCCAAGTCCACCTTTTCCCTTTCAATTCTCCTTCGAGACTAAATCAAGCAAACTCAAGCATATGGTTAGTCTCAAAGGGTCAAGTTGTAACACATCTCCCCCTAAACATGTGCATCACTTTGCAACGGACTTGTGAGGTCCGGGGAGTGTTTGTACAACTTGAGCACCATAATAAGCAACAAAATGCAGAATGAACATGATCAAAGGCATAAACACATGTATGCTACATTTCAATCCAAGTTCCGCGAATCTAAGATATTGAGCTCACTACGCAGCCTGCAAAAGGTCTTCTCATCTAGAGGCTTGGTAAAGATATCGGCTAGCTGGTTCTCGGTGCTAACATGAAACACTTTGATATCCCCCTTTTGCTGGTGGTCTCTCAAAAAGTGATGCCGGATGTCAATGTGCTTTGTGCGGCTGTGCTCAACAGGATTTTCCGCTATTCGGATAGCACTCTCATTATCACATAGGAGTGGGACTTTGCTCAGATTGTAGCCAAAGTCCCTGAGGGTTTGCCTCATCCAAAGTAGTTGCGCGCAACACTGTCCTGCTGCAACATACTCGGCCTCAGCGGTGGATAGGGCAACGGATGTTTGTTTCTAAGAGTTCCATGACACCAGGGACCTTCCTAAGAATTGGCACGTCCCCGATGTACTCTTCCTATCGACCTTACATCCAGCATAGTCGGAATCTGAGTACCCAATCAAGTCAAAGTTAGACCCCTTTGGATACCAGATCCCGAAACAAAGCGTAGCAACTAAATATCGAAGAATTCGCTTCACCGCCACTAAGTGACACTCCTTCGGATCAGATTGAAATCTAGCACACATGCATACGCTAAGCATAATATCCGGTCTACTAGCACATAAATAAAGTAAAGAACCTATCATGGACCGGTATGCTTTTTGATCAACGGACTTACCTCCTTTGTTGAGGTCGGTGTGTCCGTCGGTTCCCATCGGAGTCTTTGCGGGCTTGGCGTCCTTCATCCCAAACCGCTTTAGCAGATCTTGTGTGTACTTCGTTTGGGAGATGAAGGTGCCGTCCTTGAGTTGCTTCACTTGGAACCCAAGGAAGTAGTTCAACTCGCCCATCATCGACATCTCGAATTTCTGCGTCATTACCCTGCTAAACTCTTCACGAGACTTTTGGTTAGTAGAACCAAATATTATGTCATCGACATAAATTTGGCACACAAACAAATCACCATCACATGTCTTTGTAAAAAGAGTTGGATCGGCTTTCCCAACCTTAAAAGCATTAGCAATTAAAAAGTCTCTAAGGCATTCATACCATGCTCTTGGGGCTTGCTTAAGTCCATAGAGCGCCTTAGAGAGCTTACACACGTGGTCGGGGTACACCTCCTCCTTTATTGGCCCGTTGAGAAAAGCGCTCTTCACATCCATTTGGTACAACCTGAAAGAATGGTGAGCGGCATACGCTAGCAAGATACGAATGGACTCTAGCCTAGCCACAGGAGCAAAAGTCTCCTCAAAGTCCAAACCTGCGACTTGGGCATAACCTTTTGCCACAAGTCGAGCCTTGTTCCTTGTCACCACTCCGTGCTCGTCTTGCTTGTTGCGGAACACCCACTTGGTTCCCACAACATTTTGCTTGGGACGAGGCACCAGCGTCCAAACTTCATTGCGCTTGAAGTTGTTAAGTTCCTCCTGCATGGCCATCACCCAATCCGGATCTAGCAAGGCCTCCTCTACCCTGAAAGGCTCAATAGAAGAGACAAAGGAGTAATGCTCACAAAAATTAACTAATCGAGATCGAGTAGTTATTCCCTTGCTAATGTCACCCAGAATTTGGTCGACGGGATGATCCCTTTGAATCACCGCTCGAACTTGGGTTGGAGGTGCCGGTTGCGCTTCTTCCTCCACCACGTGATCATCTTGTGCTCCCCCTTGATCACACGCCTCCTTTTGATGAACCTGTTCATCGTCTTGAGTTGGGGGATGCACCGTTGTTGAGGAAGAAGGTTGATCTCGTTCATCTTGTTCCTGTGGCCGCACTTCTCCAATCGCCATGGTTCGTATAGCGGCCGTCGGAACGTCTTCTTCATCTACATCATCACAATCAACAACTTGCTCTCTTGGAGAGCCATTAGTCTCATCAAATACAACGTCGCTAGAGACTTCAACCAAACCCGATGATTTGTTGAAGACCCTATACGCCTTTGTATTTGAATCATAACCTAATAAAAACCCTTCTACAGCTTTGGGAGCAAACTTAGAATTTCTACCCTTCTTCACTAGAATGTAGCATTTGCTTCCAAATACACGAAAGTACGATACATTGGGTTTGTTACCGGTTAGTAGATCATATGAAGTCTTCTTGAGGAGGCGATGAAGGTAGACCCTATTGATGGCGTGGCAAGCCGTGTTCACAGCTTCCGACCAAAAGCACTCGGGGGTCTTGAACTCTCCAAGCATCGTCCTTGCCATATCGATCAGCGTCCTGTTCTTCCTCTCTACCACACCATTTTGCTGTGGTGTGTAGGGAGCGGAGAACTCGTGCTTGATCCCTTCCTCCTCAAGGAACTCCTCCACTTGAAGGTTCTTGAACTCGGACCCGTTGTCGCTCCTTATCTTCTTCACTTTGAGCTCAAACTCATTTTGAGCTCTCCTGAGGAAGCGCTTGAGGGTCCCTTGGGTTTCAGACTTATCTTGCAAAAAGAACACCCAAGTGAAGCGGGAAAAGTCATCAACAATAACTAGACCATACTTACTTCCTCCTATGCTTAGATAGGTGACGGGTCCGAAGAGGTCCATATGCAGCAGCTCCAGAGGTCTTGACGTGGTCATCACATTCTTGCTGTGATGTGCTCCTCCCACTTGTTTACCTGCTTGACAAGCTGCACAAGGTCTATCTTTTTCGAAATAAACATTGGTTAGACCTATCACGTGTTCTCCCTTTAGAAGCTTGTGGAGGTTCTTCATCCCCACATGTGCTAAGCGGCGATGCCACAGCCAGCCCATGCAAGTCTTAGCCATTAAGCATGCATCTAGACCGGCCTCTTCTTTTGCAAAATCAACTAAGTAAAGCTTGCCGTCTAGTACACCCTTAAAAGCTAGTGAACCATCACATCTTCTAAAGACAGACACATCTACATTTGTAAATAAACAGTTATATCCCATATTGCATAATTGACTAACAGATAGCAAATTATATCCAAGAGACTCTACTAAAAACACATTAGAGATTGAGTGCTCATTAGAAATTGCAATTTTACCTAACCCTTTTACCTTGCCTTGATTCCCATCACCGAATATAATTGAATCTTGGGAATCCTTATTTTTGACATAGGAGGTGAACATCTTCTTCTCCCCCGTCATATGGTTTGTGCATCCGCTGTCGATAATCCAGCTTGAACCCCCGGATGCATAAACCTGCAAGGCAAATTTAGGCTTGGGTCTTAGGTACCCAACTCATGTTGGGTCCTACAAGGTTAGTGCAAATATCCTTAGGGACCCAAATGCAAGTTTTGTCTCCCTTGCATTTTGCCCCTAACTTCCTAGCAACTATTTTCCTATCCTTTCTACAAATAACAAAGGAAGCATTTAAAGCACAATAAATTGTAGAAGGTTCATTCACTACTTTCCTAGGAGCATGAATAATATTCTTTCTAGGCACATGATGAATACCATTTCTCCTAGACATATTTCTACCATGCATATAGGAAGAACTAGAAGCAAACATGGCATGAGAGTCAACATCATCATAAGCATTATAACTCCTATAAGCATTTCTAGTTTGTCTCCTATCATGGTACAAGAAGGCATGGTTCTTTTTAGCACTACTAGCCATAGGGGCCTTCCCTTTCTCCTTGACGAAGATGGGAGCCTTATGGCTTGTTAAGTTCTTGGCTTCCCTCTTGAAGCCAAGCCCATCCTTAATTGAGGGATGTCTTCCAATTGTATAGGCATCCCTTGCAAATTTTAACTTATCAAATTCACTTTTGCTAGTCTTAAGTTGGGCATTAAGACTAGCCAATTCATCATTTAGTTTGGAAATTGAAACTAAGTGTTCACAACAAGCATTAATATCAACATCCTTACACCTAGTGCAAATTTTAACATGTTCAACACAAGAGTTAGATTTACTTGCTACTTCTAGTTTCGCATTTAAATCATTAATTTCACCTTTTAAAGAAGAAATGGTTTCATTACAAGTAGAAAGTTCACAAGAAAGCATTCCATTTCTTTTAACTTCTAGAGACAGTGAATTTTGTGCACTAACAAATTTATCATGCTCTTCATATAAAAGATCTTCTTGTTTTTCTAAGATTCTATCCTTTTCATTCAAGGCATCAATCAATTCATTAATCTTAGCTATCTTAGTTCTATCCAATCCCTTGAATAAACTAGAATAATCTATTTCATCCTCACTAGACTCATCATCACTAGAAGAATCATAAGTATTAGCATTACTAGTGATTACCTTCTTCTCCCTTGCCATGAGGCAAGTGTGATGCTCGTTTGGGAAGAGAGCCGATTTGTTGAAGGCAGTGGCGGCGAGTCCTTCGTCGTCGGAGTCGGACGAAGAGCAATCTGAATCCCACTCCTTTCCAAGGTGTGCTTCGCCTTTGGCCTTCTTGTAAACCTTCTTGTTCTCCCTCTTCCCATTCTTCCCTTGCTCCTGGTCACTATCATTTTCGGGACAGTTAGCAATAAAATGACCAACCTTACCACATTTGAAGCATGAGCGCTTCCCCTTTGTCTTGGTCTTCCTTGGTTGCCCCTTGCGACCATTTAGCGCCGTCTTGAATCTCTTGATGATGAGAGCCATCTCTTCATCATTGAGCCCGGCCCCCTCAACTTGCGCCACCTTGCTGGGTAGCGGCTCCTTGCTCCTTGTTGCCTTGAGAGCGATGGGTTGAGACTCGTGGATTGGACCGTTCAATGCTTTGTCGACGTATCTCGCCTCCTTGATCATCATCCGCCCGCTTACGAATTTTCCGAGTACCTCCTCGGGCGTCATCATCGTGTACCTGGGATTCTCACGAATATTGTTCACGAGATGATGATCAAGAACGGTAAAGGACCTTAGCATTAGGCGGACGACGTCGTGGTCCTTCCATCGCGTGCTTCCGTAGCTCCTTATTTTGTTGATGAGGGTCTTGAGCCGGTTGTACGTTTGGGTTGGCTCCTCTCCCCTTATCATGGCGAATCGTCCAAGCTCGTCCTCCACCAACTCCATTTTGGTGAGCATGGTGATGTCATTCCCCTCGTGAGAGATCTTGAGGGTGTCCCATATTTGCTTGGCATTGTCCAAGCCGCTCACCTTGTTGTATTCTTCCCTGCACAAGGACGCTAAGAGAACAGTAGTAGCTTGTGCATTTCTATGGATTTGTTCATTTATGAGCATAGAGTTATCCGAGCTATCAAACTTCATTCCATTCTCTACAATCTCCCAAATGCTTGGATGGAGAGAGAATAAGTGACTACGCATTTTGTGACTCCAAAATCCGTAGTCCTCCCCATCGAAGTGTGGAGGTTTGCCAAGAGGAATGGAAAGCAAATGCGAATTCGAACTATGTTGAATACGAGAATAATCAAATGAAAAGTTCGAATTGACCGTCTTTTTGTAGTCGTTGTGGTCATCGTCCTTTTGGGAAGAAGTAGATTCATCGCTGTCGTCGTAGTAGACGATCTCCTTGATGCGCCTTGTCTTCTTCTTCCCTTCCTTCCGTCTATGACCCGAGCCGGAGTCGGTAGGCTTGTCGTCCTTCGGCTCGTTGATGAAGGATTCCTTCTCCTTGTCGTTGATCACGATACCCTTCCCCTTAGGATCCATCTCTTCGGGCGATTAGTCCCTTTGTGAAGAGAACGGCTCTGATACCAATTGAGAGCACCTAGAGGGGGGTGAATAGGTGATCCTGTGAAACTTAAACTTATAGCCACAAAAACTTGTTAAGTGTTAGCACAATAATTGCCAAGTGGCTAGAGAGGAGTCTCAACAAAACACAATACCACAAGAGATCAAACACAGAGATGACACAGTGGTTTATCCCGTGGTTCGGCCAAGACCAACGCTTGCCTACTCCACGTTGTGGCGTCCCAACGGACGAGGGTTGCAATCAACCCCTCTCAAGCGGTCTAAAAACCAACTTGAATACCACGGTGTTTTGTTTTGCCTTTCAATATCCCGTTTGCAAGGAATCTCCACAAATTGGAGTCTCTTGCCCTTACAAGTATATGATCACAAAGAAGCACAGAGTAAGGGAGGGAAGCAACACACACAAATCCACAGCAAAATGCGCACACACACGGCCAAGAATCGAGCTCAAAAGACTATCTCAAAGTTCTCACTAGAACGGAGCTCGAATCACTTAGAATGACAAATGAATGCGCAAAGACTGAGTGTGGATGATCAAGAATGCTCTAAGGTTGCTTGTGTGTCTCCTCCATGTGCCTAGGGGCCCCTTTTATAGCCCCAAGGCAGCTAGGAGCCGTTGAGAGCAAATCTGGAAGGCTATCCTTGCCTTCTGTCGTCGGGTGCACCGGACAGTCCAGTGCACACCGGACACTGTCCGGTGCCCGATTTCTTTCCTTAAACAGCGCTGCCGACCGTTGCAGACCGTTGCAGATCTGGGAGCCGTTGGCGCACCGGACATGTCCGGTGCACACCGGACAGTCCGGTGCCGTCTTCTAGCCGTTGGCTCGGCCACGTGTCCCGCGCAGATTGCGCGGCCGACCGTTGGCCCGGCCGACCGTTGGCTCACCGGATAGTCCGGTGCCGTCTTCTAGCCGTTGGCTCGGCCACATGTCCCGCGCAGATTGCGCGGCCGACCGTTGGCCCGGTCGACCGTTGGCTCACCGGACAGTCCGGTGCACACCGGACAGTCCGGTGCACACCGGACAGTCCGGTGAATTTTAGCCGTACACCGTCGGCGAATTCCCGAGAGCGGCTACTTCACGCCGAGCTAGCCTGGCGCACCGGACACTGTCCGGTGCACACCGGACAGTCCGGTGTGCCAGACCGAGCTGAGTCTTGGCTGTACACAGCCAAGTCTTTTGCACCTTTCTTCTTTTCTTCTTCTTTCTGTTTCTAACACTTAGACAAGTATATTAGTACACAAAACCAATGTACTAAGGCTTAGAAACATACCTTTACTTCATGATTTGCACTTTGTTCATCCATGGACATAACTTCACATTTAAGCACTTGTGTTGGCACTCAATCACCAAAATACTTAGAAATGGCCCAAGTGCACATTTCCCTTTCAGTAAAGAAGAGGATATAGTCAAGGGTGAGATAAGTAAGAGACCACACTTGAACTAAGGTGGGAGATTGGAGGTTTTAGATAACGAACATAGCGTAATCACCAAGGTAAGATTGAGAGATGAGAAGGGTAAAGGCAATAAGAAACAAAAGCACAACAAAGGATGAGGTTACAAACTCGCGAGCCAAAGAAGAGGATACAACCAAGAGAAAGAAGGTATGAGACAGAAGAGGGGCGATTTTAAAGGGCAGGTATGAGACAAACATCAATGTAGGATATAGAGGTGTCAAGGGTGCATATGATAATAATTAAAAGCATAACAAAGGATATACTTAAGGCAAGACTCGCGAAATGACAAAGTGGAGAAAACAATCAAGGGTCAGATAGGTAAGGTTCCAACAAAAGGGTTGAAGTAAAGATTCATTACCGAGTGAAGTTACAAGGAGACAATGGGATCACCAAGGATATGCAAAGTAGAATGACCGCTCATGGATCATCGAGAAACAAGGGTGGTCAAGGGCATGTAAACTGAAATATCTCAAACAGATATTGGGATATAAAGGTAAGCATATATAAAAATAAGGGTATGCAAGATTCCAATGGTACGAGCATACCAAGACCAAGAGAGTACAAATTGCCAAAAAGATAGCGACTTAACAATAGAATAGGAAAGGGTCTCAAAAGACAGTAAGATCATGGACATATAAACTGAAATGTTTAAATAGGCAGCAGAGTTTTTATTAGAGGTAGGTATTGAAACAAGGGTATTAAAGAATCCAGGGATACGAGCATGTCTATACCAGGGGAATAGAAATTGTCAAATGGTAGCAATTTAATGAGGAAAGAGAAAAGAAGACCAAGAGACAAGAAGGTAATGGTCAGGGGGCATCTACAAAGATGTCGCAAGCACAAGAGTGAGATCAGATCTAATAGATTGAGAGAAGTATAAACCATACTAGAATAAAATACTTTTGGCAAGGAGGCATATAGGAGCACAACATATAATTAGGTGAGGTGACTAGTATTTTGAAGCAGAATCAAGGATGAGGTGAAGTAATAGTCAATAAGTCCTTAACACGACCAATGCTACTCTAGGTCAGCGGTCCTACAGTCAGCACGGCTTTGATACCACTTATGTCACACCCGGTTTTGAAGGTAAACCGAATGCGAACCATGTACGTGGCAGGATCAGAAATTCACGTACATAGCGATTACATAAATGACTCATCATAGCACAATGCTTCGAATTACAATAAAGAGTAAGTAATAATATTACAGACTAGAGTCATTTACATAATATAATCAAAGTACACAGAACAGAAACGTAGCCAACGTAAACAACCCACCACATGCAGCTGACTGGGGGAGGTCGCTAGCCTAATCCTCGAACTCGTCAAAGTCCTGAAACTCCCGGAGATCCGCCTCGACGCCTTCTTCTTTACCTGAGCATAGATTGCACCAAAGGCAACCTGGTGTTTTGTGAAAGCAAGGGTGAGTACACATCAACGTACTCAGCAAATGTCCCGTTTGGCTGAGGTGGACTAGCTTTATGTGGGGTTAAGCTCAAGCGGTTGCTTTTAGTTGGTCAGATATTTATTATTAGTGGAAGCCAAGTTTTATCATATAACCAACCCGTGAACCATTTCCTCATCGAGGAAACCTCATTATCATCATCGAACCGAAATAATAAAAAGAACCATTGTATCTCGAACCATCTGTATCTCTATTCAAAGAGGATCCCAAGGCCGCTCATAACCATGAGCACGGCTGATATATCAGTTTCTAACCCTCTGCAGAGGTCGCACACTTTACCCATGAGCCGTGATTCCCGTTTTGCCCGAGGATCATGACTCCCCATTGATCACTTCCTAGGTGGTCCGGCAGGGTATCACTACGTAGCCTTTACAAAGATTCCCTAGAGGTCATAGCCGCCCGTTAGGTTTCTCCAGTTTGATAAACACAGCACTCCTCCCCGCAGGAGGGTGACTAACAAAAGCAAAACGAAAGAACCTCGGCACCCAGCCTCGGCAGAGCAAGCACTGTGCCTGGACCCCATTGACGGCACGACGGCGAAGCAACTACACCTCTAGTTCCTCTAATTAATTGGCTAAGGGCGTCCCATTTCACCCTCATGGTTGCACTGTTATCCCGGGTGGTCTCTCAACGAACAGGTCCTTACGGAGAGGTACTCGGGAAACAGCCCGAGTCCCCTAAATGCCACAAGTATATCATCATATCCAGAATAAAATCATAGTATCATCATTGTATCTCATCATGTTCATTGATTAAAGTAAAGCGCTAGCATGAAGCTAACCATGATAACCCAAAAGGGTAAACAAGGATAAGTAAATAGAAAGCTAGTCAATCCTTAGGTTGATCATTGTTTGCGGGACAGTGAATTATAAGTAGATAGGACATAATGGGTCAGAGGACACTTGCCTTCACCAAACAGATGCTCAGGATCTTCAGCCTCATAGAACTCAGAGAGCTTGATCACTTGGTCGCCAACGCTTGATCGTCGATCCCTCGAAGCTCGAAAACGGATCACAATCTATTCGCAACGCACAGCGAATACCAACAGGCACAAACAAACAAACATGTACATATGCATAAGAACATCACACCATACAAGATAAAATGTTATAAAAGCGAGCAATAAAAAAATAAAGAGCGCTTCTACGGTTACGCGAGAAAAGGAACCATGATAGACGAAGCTATGGTCGAGGGGTTAGCACGTTTACGTGAAACAAGTACTAATTAGAACATCCAATTCAACATAATTATATTAATTGATATTAATCAAATGCAAAATTAATACTACTACTTAGTTTTGACTAACTTACTATTTTAATAGTTGACAGTTAAGCAAGTAACTTAATGAATATGAGCGATTCTAAGCGAGACGAATTAGCGACGCACGACGTGCAAACACGATGTGCGTAACGCGCGGACACAAACGACTTAGCACGCGGACAACGCGCGATACGCGCGAACGGCGCGCGACGACGTGCACGAAACAACACCGCGGCACGCGCGGACCGACATGCGGAACTAATAATTAAACAATATGATTAAACTAAATAGTTATTAATAAATAACATTTCAGTTAAGGTTAATCATATTGGTAACTACTTATAAATGCGCAAATCGAATTACCAAATTAGGTTTTTAAATTGAAACGTCGTTCTAGTAGTCACTGGTTAAACAAACGTTTAACTAAATTAAATAAAATGTGCAAAAATTGGGATAAATATTTCTAAATTAAGATAATTTTAATACGAATCTAACGCAACTTGAATGGATCGAATCGGGTTTAAAACGCAAAAGTTATGAATGTTTTAAACCATACTGTAATTCGCGCGGACTAAATTACAGAACTGCCATCTTCTTCTTTCTCTCTTCATCTTCTTCCTCCCATCCATGGAAGAGAGAGGAGAGGAAGAGGAGGGGGCTGCGCAGGGGAGGACAAGGTTGGGCCGGCCGGAGGTGGGCGCGGCCGCACGGGGCGCGAGGGGCGCGGCCACCGCTCCCGGGGAGGGGTGCGCGCGGGCGTGGGGCGCGGGAGCGCGAGCGCCACCGCCGCCACCGCCGGGGAGGGAAAAAGGGGCGTCGCCGGGGAGGGGAAACGGAGGAGGAAGGGGCGCCGCCGCCGGGGAAGGTGAGGGGAGAGTGGGAGATGCTCTGCACGGACGGAAAAATGAATAAACGAAGAAACCCTAGGTGCAACAATGGAGGTTTCTCACCGGGGAAGAAGACCCTCGCCGGAGCCGAAGCCAAATCCGTCGATTGCCGGAGATTCGGGGATCCGATCGACGAACCGAACGCGCTGCGACGAAGCCCTCAACAAGACGAACGCAGCGGTATCCTCGGATTCGGCAGACGATGCACGGATTGGGAGTAATTGCTCGCCGGAGTTGTCGCCGGAGTTGGAACCGCCTCGAACTTCGGCGAGCAATACCGGGAGGTAGGGATTGGATTTGGGGGAAACGTTTTGTGTTCTGGAACGGGCTCGACGAGATGAAGCCGGACATGTATATATATCTAGGGTTTGGATGAGATGAAAATTCGGTTAAAATTCGGATTTTACCATTTTAAAATTCGGAAAAGCCTAAAAATCCATATTTTATGCTCAAAATATTATATATGCTTTCAAAAATTCCAGAAAAATTCCTATAAATATTTTGGCACCTAATGAACTCAAAAAACATAATTAGAATTTCTAAAAACATTTTTAAGGTCCCCAAATAAATAGATTTTGGTTTCCGGAAAATAGAAAAAATACTCTGAAAAATATGAAAATTTACCGAGCGCTTCTATAAGATATGTTAGCATGTTTCAAACATATTTTGCACTTAGAAACACCATGCAACAGCATGAATGCAACAACCAAAGTGCCTCTAGGGCTCATTCCACTAGGTTTACGCTAATATAAAACAAAATAATTCTCCATTTTTAGGGAAAAGAGAAAGGAAAGCGAAGAACTGAGAGAGTAACACCTGAATTTGGTGGATATTAGAAAAAAAATTTTATACCCCCAAATTCAGGGTGTTACATCAACGAACATATGTTAGGACAAGGAAGCGTTCAAGAAATACAGCAGCTCAAGATATTGGAGAGGAGGATAGTGATGATCAAGAAGATGGTGTTGCTGCAGCACAAGCAGAACAAACCCAAGAAGCAACTGGATTGGACGAAGATGGTGCTGCTGCTGATGCATTTTGTTTGGATGCTGATCTGCTCTAGGTAGCAGCCAGCAGGTAATGCAGACTATGCAGTACTTTTTAGTTTTTACTGAATTACTGCAAGTAATTATGCCAATATTACTTTCAGTTTAGACTTTGGACTTTGGATGGATTCAGTTTTACACTTTTACTGAATTACTGCTAGTCCGCTACTAATTATGCCTATATTATTGCAGAAATGTAGTGTTTATATAGTTAATATATAGTTATATACATATACATATGTCCTTAAATCCATAGGACGACTAACGGACGACCAGAGGTCGACCAGGACCGATTAGGTCGACTAATCGTCGCCCTAATCGCGATTAGTCGCCTGGTCGCCCCTCTCACTCGACCAGCTGGTCGCCCGACTTGTAAACATTGACTTAAATTGAAACATACAATTATTTGTTAGCTGTCAAGTAAGATGGGCTACTATTACAAGTAACCCAGCCGTATTACTCAATCGAAATGTGGAGACACTGAAGCACTTTAATTCTTGACTTAAATTTGCACAAGATGTTTTTGACAAGATTCTTAAACCATGTTGTGTTGCAGGACATGGAAATGGAAATTAGAAGCCACACTTTTCCATAATTGCATGGTTCTGACTTCTAAGTTAGTACCATGGTTATACAAAGGAAGGCCTCTTAGTTTGAACACTATAAAATTGTTAAGATTTTATGGAAATTTAGTAGTGTTCTTTTCAGGTTTTATTCCAGTTACCGTATTAAAAGTTTGTTTATCTGTACTATATTAAAGCACCAGTTTTCCTGATTTCATGGTTTTCGCCGTAGTTGTGCCCCATATTTGAATTATAACAATGCTAAAATTATATATAAATAGGGATTCAAACCATAGTTATTGGCTCTAAACCTATAATCCTATATCCACGTCCACCTAGCGAACAGGCCTACTGAACACATATGTCTTAGCGCCGCCTAGGCGTCCAGGCGGTCCTCCAACGCCTTGGACCACCTTACCGCTTTAAAAACCATGCTTAAGTATAAATGGAAACCATAGTAATTTACGGGCAAAAATTTCTTTGGTTCTTAGGCTATTTTATTGTTCAGAAACTTTTCAGAAACATGAAGTGAATTCTGAATGATGTTGAACGTTGCTTCAGTTCTGTTGTTCCCTTTTTCTGCTGTAGAAAAAAGGTAATGTAGGCCATACCACCGAGCCCAAGCAGCAGTCACCGCTAGGTTAGCGCCTTCGAATATAAGACAGAGGTTTGTTCATTCCTACAAAAACCATTTCTCTCGACACCCCTAGCATTTTCATACCCGTTTCTACTGGCAGACAGTTATGGGCTGACTGGTATCTTTGAACTGCTTGTAGGAATACATGAACCGGGTAGATCCTTAAAGGTAAGTGAAAAGAAAATAGGCTTAATTATTTCCTATAATCGATTTTGGTGGTTCACATCTATCACAAACCACGTGGACTAACTAGTTTATCTAGTTATTATTTATCTCAGGTGCATAAAGTTCAACATAAACCAACAAAGAAAATAAGTTGGGAACTCTACAAAGTTTAGAGCAAAGACAAGCATTGATGCTGCCAGTGGCGCACCGGACACTGTTCGATGCCCAGGACGAGCATCTACTGAACTGGCCGCTCTCGATTTTTTATGGGAGTCGCTCTGCTATAATTTATCGGACTATCTGGTGTGCACCGGACATGTCCGGTAAGTCAACGGAGCAACAATCAATTGCGCCCAACGGTCGATTGCTGTGAACAGTACAGAAGTCAGAAGTCAGAGATGCGAAGTCAGAATGCACCAGACAGTCCGGTGTGTCCGGTGTGCCACCGGACTGTCCGGTGCCGCAAGAGGACAAATGACTTCAACGGTCAACCGCTCTAAACCCCAACGGTCTACTGGCGTGGCAGGCACCAGACAGTGAACAATGTCATGTCCAGTGCACCATTGGACTATCCGATGTGCCATCGACAGCAACGGCTAGAATAGTGGTTGGGGCTATAAATACTCCCAATCACCACCATTCAAGTTATCCAAGTTTTTTGAACTCTACATTCAATATAAGAGCAAAAGCCTACACTCCAAGACACAATCAAAAGATCAAATCCTCTCCAAGCTTCAAAATCAACTCAATTGCTTAGTGACTTGAGAGAGTGTGTTTAGTGTTTCTTTTGTTGCTCTGGTTGCTTGGATTGTTTTTCCTTCTCAATCTAATTCTTTTAAGTGCTTTGGGAGACACCTAAGTGTGTGGTGATCCTTGCAGGGTCTTAGTGACCAAAGTGATTAAAGAGAAGCAATCGACCGGTTTGTTTGACCGATTGAGAGAGGGAAAGGATTAGAATAGACCCGACCTTGTGGCATCCTCAACGGTGACTAGATTCTTTGGAACGAACCTCGGTAAACAAATCACCGTGTTCATTTTTGTTGATCCCCACTTGATTTGTTTGCCCCTCTCTCCTCTCTCTAAAACTTCCCTTGCTCATATTGATTTGAGTTTGCTCCCAAGGTTATCCGCATTAATTGAGCAACTCATAGCAAGGAGAACTATCTTCCGCACTCCGAATTCATTTCTAACCCTAACCTCAAGTGTAGTGCGTGTTTAAAGTTTATAAATTTCAGGTTTCACCTATTCACCCTCTCCAGGCGAGTTTCAGTAAGGCATATGAAGATTTCTCTCCATAGGTGGTTGGTTCTCGTACGATGTGATTGGTTGTGGTATGGTAGTACGCTGGTTCGGTCAGTGCGTGAGGAGTCAGGCTCCTTGTGGCTAGGCTAGGTTCGTGTAGTAGCCTCTTGTTTGATTGTATTAGTGCATTTAGGCCAGATACATCTAGTATTTGGTTGTATGCATTAGAACAAAGATCAAATAAAATAAATGAATAAATCTTTAGTGTTTATATAATAAATGTTGTCTAGTTTTGTTCGAAAAATGGTAAGAACATATATCTGAAATCGGTTCAGGTATTGGATATTTGAATTAAGAGATATGATAAAAATTAAATACAAAATGTTCTTGGACTGTGTGCTGCTGCATGCTGTCGTACATGGCTGATGGGCGCATCCGACGAGCCTAGCCCGACCTCTGGTTTGCACGCCACGCACCTAGATGCGTTGGTCCATCAGCCAAACACATAATAGTGCTTTGAGGATCTAAGAGTGCATGTGCTCTATGCCTCTATAGATGTACCCAACCAAACAGTCAGGTAAGGAATGTGCTACATTTTAGCACCAAATATTTTTGCATATTTAGCTTGTGCTCAAACCTGACCCTAAACTCCACACAACTTATACATAACATGCTTGGCCTTTTCTAGTTGGCAGCGATCTTCAACTAAGTCAATGTGAGTAATCAAGTGATTCCCATAGCGGACCACTAATTCTTGATATTCATGGAAATTTTTCACTTTACCAATACTTCAATATCTAGGTTTGCGATAAAACAACAGCTATCAAACTAACACTTAATGAATTACTATGCTTTAAAGAAGATTTACCTCTCGGTTTCATGGCAACTAAAGATGAACTTGCTGCAACTAAGGGCTCAGCCGGCACAACCAAAGTTTCGACCGGTATGACCGGGGACTCAGTCGATGCAACAGGGGGCTCAGTCGATGTAATTGCTATTGTAGCATCAGTAGTGGAAGCGAGCAGAGACGCCCCAGGAGACCACAAGTCGTTGTTGCACCCTCGTGGACTTTGGGAGCCTCGGTCGAAGAAGGCATCTCGACCGAGGGATCTGGCATGGCAGCAGCAGGGTTGGCCCTGATTTCCAGCTAGTGGGTTGGCCCAAGGTGGTATTGAGCTTGCCTTTTCTTTAGGCAACTCTGTCGATGATCTATCATATTCAATATCTACAATTAGAATATTCCTACTCGAAACTGTACTAATTGCATTTTGAGCCATACCTTGTAGACTTCAGCCTCCTTAGGACTTGGTCTTAGAGACCAAGTCATTATCCCCTTTGGCTCGGTGGTCGTATCAGGCTGAGGGCTGGTAGAAATTCCCCCCCTAGCTCTAGGTTATGCTCAACAGGACGAGGATGTGTTCTAATTTGGATGCTAGACTAGGCATGCTTGGTGCGCCAGGGACTTAGAGCTAGAGGAGATGCAATGTCTTCATCATTGTCCAAGTCAGCGTGGCTCAGATGACTGTGTTCTTCCTTTTCTTGGAGGAGGAAGCATGGTTACTCTTTCTTGCAGGAGGAGGGTTCTCTGGGTCCTTATCAGATAACCGTCTAGGGAAATGACTCCGACCTGACTTCTCACAAATTTTGAGAATCTACACAGGTTCCTATGGAGGCCAATACAACATCAACATCTAACTCGAATTAAGGAGTATTCAGAGCTTGAATCAAATGACTCAGAATATGTGATGAATGACAAAGTTCTGGAAATACCTTTGGGCATGGAACTATTAGAGAGTATGATCTAACAGAGCATCCTTTCGGCTAGTCTCCAATCGAGCCAGAAATTTGTGACAAATGATTCTTGGTCGTGGATAGTTCTATCTTTTCTGATGTAGCCCGGGAGGGATCAGTTAGCCCCCTGTACTCCCAAGCATAGTTTGCCTTCTCTCGCAAGGGGGAGACTCGGTGCCCTATCCAACTCCAGGCTACATGGACAGTTGTGAGTCTAAGTTCTTTCATGTATTGAATTCTGTTTGCCACCAACATAGCTTTAACAAATGCTGGGGCTAGGTCACCCATCTACTACACTTTGGGTACCGACCTCTATAATATGAATTCATGAAGCTTGAGTTCATGATTTCCCTCATAAAACCAGCACTATGTCAGTTCTTATGTGAGTTTTTAGAGGACAATCAAGGTATTGGCACCCTACACGTAGTTGAATCCCTACACTCCCAATGCCACACGTTGATATTTGCTCGGACGAGGGCACGAGAAGGAGAGATATTGAAAAGAGGGGTGAGAGAAGGGAAGAATTTCCAAAAAACTCTCCGCAAACATGATAAAAGATGGAAATGTGCATGGCAGAATTGGGATTTAGATAAATAAGCTCTTTCTGATAATAATCTAATAGCTCCCTAAAGAATCAAGAGGAGGGGAGACCAAATCCTTCAAGAAAATTAGGAAAATACCTCTATATGGTCAGCATCAGGCATGAGAAAGGAATCCTTGCCTGGAATCTTCTATTGGATTAGATTCTTTTCTTGTAGTAGTCATATTGTCACTAAAGACTTAAAATTGTTTTGAATTCATCGAGGATGTCTCGAATTTGTGAGGGTGTGATGCAACCATGGATGACACTGGAGGTGGATTTGGTGGTGGCGACTGAGCAATTTAGGGTTTTGCAACGGTCGAATTAGAATGCTAGGAGTGAAAGTCTAAGGACATAGAGGAAGCCTATTTATAAGTTATGGTGGAAGACTAAACATCACAAGCCTAGAAGCTAAGAAGCTAGAGGCTAATAGGTATTAATTTATAGAATCATAAGCAACAGTTCAGAAATTTTGGCCGATTCCCATAGAGTAAAAGGCCGAGTTCCAGGACTCGAAGGCTGTGTATTGAAGCAGAGGAAAACAGGAAGCAAATGAACTGTCATGTACGAAAATCCTAAAGGCCAGCCAACCAGGATGCGGAGAGTAGTGGACAAGAAGGGAAAATCTCCAATAAAGCACTAGGAGGTACATTTTTATCTGTATTATTTCTTTATTTACCAATTTATATTTATCAGCCAGTCACATTACTTATCCATCATTCTTTCATATAATTTTTTGTGTGGTTCGAATGAGGGGCATGGATTTTACATAACAATGAGGTACTCGCCAGCTGCCGTGAACAATGCAGCACTTCTGTTGCCAGAGAGGGTAAAACAACGTGTGAAGGAGTTAGGCTTTGGTTCTTTGTTGTAAATGAATATAGAAGATCTCGAGGACAGGGTGTTTGGTGCATTCCTTTTGTCAAGTGTATGCGATGGTCCTCTCAGGATTGAAGTGGGGATGTTCTTTACCAATAACAGCTGAAGTGGTGCACACTGCTATTGGGTTGCCTAGAGGCAACGAAAAATTCCCGGAGCTGGATTACCACATGATGAGTACGGAAGCAACTTTAGGCATGTACTATTTTTTACTTTCTTTTTTTATTTTTGTTTTTGGTATATCATGTGGGAAACCCTAACCCTAGTATGAGGACCATGGTGTCGTGGTAGATGTCCTCGTAGGCTAGAGCTGAGGTGGTGCCGGGGTCATCGGGGGCACGCCGTACGGAGGCATGACGTAGGCAGGCGGTGGAGGTGTGCGTAGGGTGGTGTAGTCACGAGAGTCGGCGCTGGTGCCGGAGGGCAGGAGGCACTAGGGGCCTGACCCGACCACATGGAGATGTGCCGGTCCATGGGTTGTAGAACGACGACCAGCTTTAGCTGCCACCCCGTCCGGTGGAACCTTCATGTGAGGAGTTGTCACCCCCATGTCCGTCGTTGGTGGTGGAAGCCTAATGAGGGGTCGCAGCGGGGGGGGGGGGGGGGTGAGCGGGGGTCTTGGTCGACTGAGCGCGGGGAGGTTGTCCCCCAGAGGACGTCTGGGCACTAGGGGTGGTGTTGTAGAGTGCCGGGACCGGCGTGGGAGCCTCATTCGTCATGGTGAGCTCCTCGAGGAGAAGCTCATTCCGCACGGCATGGAAGGTGGGAAAGGGCACGATGCTCTTGATGGGAGCCTTCAGGTGGCCGTAGCGGGGGCTGAGGCCACACAGGAGGTTCAGCACTAAGGTACGGTCCACCACCGGCTCGCCGAGATCGCGGAGGGAGTCCGCCAGACCCTTCATCTAGCGGTAGTACTCCCCACGGTGAGGTCCCCATGGGAGAACTGGTGGAACTAGGCGTCGAGGTGAAAAGCCCGAGCGTCCCGATTCCCGAGGAACTGTTCCTCGAGGGTGAGCCACGCTTGACGGCCCATGTTCGCCTAGTCGCGGATGATGTCCTAGAGCTCGATGGTGATGGTGCCGTGGAGCCAGGAGAGCACTAAGGTATCCATCAGGGACCAGGCCGGGGACGACGGGGCGACGATGTCATCAAGGACGTGGTCGGTGAGGGCGTAACGTCGTAGGGTGAGAAGGACCTACCCCCTCCAGCGAGGGTAGTGAGAGGACGCTGGGTCCAGCACAATGGACATGAGGGACCAAATGTTGTGAAGTTCGGCGACCTGAGCGTGGAGGGCGGCGATGTGGTCGGCGTCGAGGCCAGGGACGAGGGGTGCCTCGGGAGTGGGTGGATGTGTCTCCGGGGCAACCAGAGGTGGCCCAAGGAGAAGACATTGCGTGGTAGCCATCTAGGCGGTGAGAGTGGCGCTCATGGCGCGCTCTTGCTGCAGGGCAAGGGTCACAATGCGCTCGTGGTCGCGGGAAGCCTCCACGACCGCTTGTATGGTAGCGATGGCCATGACCAGCACCGACGATGCCGGCGAGGACGTAGTGACGTTGCGCCATGTAGTGGTTTCACAGGTGGGGAAACCTGACGGGGAACCACATCGTCGCTGCTGTGTGGTGGGAGAGGCGTCGGGGAGGGGCCCGAGGCCAGTGATGCAGGGGGGCCGCCAACGATGAGCTCGCTGCGAGGGCCATGGGGAAGACAGCCGACGAGGGGGCACTGGTCGGGGTTGAGGGCCACGCTCAGGGTGACCGTCGTAGCGGCGAGGCCGGCTGTGTGCACGACGGCTGGAGAGGGGGCTGCGCCTAGGGGGGCAGCTAGGGGGTCGGACGCACCTAGGGGGGCGGCTAGGAAGGGGGCCGCGCGCTGGAAGCGGCGCCCGGAGGTAGAGTCGCGGCGACGCTCACGCCCGGGCTGGTGGCGGCGTCTATGAAAGGGTGGGCCATTTCTATAAATGTTTTGGTGATTAGATGCCTAACACATATTGTTTTAGTTAATATGTGCTAAGTGCTAAAGAAGTGCAAATCAACAATCAAGGTATGTCTCTAGCCTTAGTGAATTGTTTTTTGTACTAATATATTTCTCTAAGTGCTAGGAACCTTGTCAAGAAAAGTGGAAATGGATTGGAGAAGTTTGGCTAAGTCTAGCCAAGACTTGCATCAGCCTGTGGTGCACCGGACTCTCCGGTGTGCACCGGACAGTGTCCGGTGCACAGGATGGTTCAGCAGCGAAGTCGCTGCTCTCGGGAATCGACGAGGGCGGCGTGGCTAAAAATCATCGGATTGTCCGGTGGTGCATCAGCGCCTGCGCTCAACGCTCGGCGACGAACTCGTCGCTCTCGGGAATTCACCAAGGGCGCCGTGGCTAAAATTCACTGGACTGTCCAGTGTGCACCAGACTGTCCGGTGAGCCAACGCCACCCGAGGCCAATGGTCGGTAGCGCGATCAGCGGGCGACACGTGGCGGAGCCAACGGTCACTTGGTTACACCGGATTGTACGGTGTGCACTAGACAGTATCCAGTGCGCCAAAGGGACCGAAGGCTCAACGGTCGGCTTTGCTAGATAAGAAAAGAGATCGGGCACCGGACAAGGACTGTTCATGTCCGGTGGTGCACCGGACTGTCCAGTGCGCCACCCGACAGAAGGCAAGAATTGACTTCCAAATAGAATTCCAACAACTTTTAGCTGCCTTGGGGCTATAAAAGGGACCTCCTAGATGCATGGAGCAATATACCAAGCATTCATTTAACATTCTAAGACGCATAGAGTTCACCACCACGCACTCGGATCATCATGTTTGAGATTTGAGCACCTTTTGAGTTGTAAACTCCCTGCGCCGTGTTTGTGTGCTCACGTCTTGACTTGTGTGCGTGTGTTTGCTGCGATTCTTGCGTGTGTTTCTCTCCCTCCCTTACTCTTGTGCTTTTGTGTGATCAACTTTGTAAGGGTGAGAGGCTCCAACTTGTGGAGATTCCTCACAAACGGGAAAACAACGATAAGGAAGAAAACCGTGGTATTCAAATTGATCGTTGGATCACTTGAAAGGGGTTGAGTGCAATCCTCGTCCATTGGGATGCCACAACGTGGAAGTATGCAAGTGTTATACTTGTGTCGCTTTTCTCTGTGATTGATTTCTTCTCAAGAGCTCTCGCTATAGCAACTTGGCTTAATCTAACTAACATTTTATAAATCGAGTTTGTGCTATTTAGTGTTGAATTTTGCAGGATCACCTATTCACCCCCTCTCTAGGTGCTCTCAATTGGTATCAAAGCCGTACTCTTCATTTAAGGGACTAACCGCCCGAAGAGATGGATCCTAAGGGCAAGGGGATGGTGATCAACGACAAGGAGAATGAGTCCCTCTTCAACGAGCCAAGAGATGACAAGCCCACTGACTCAGGCTCGAGTCACAAGAAGAGGGATGGGAAGAAGAAGAGGCGCATTAAGAAGATCATCTACTACGACAGCGATGCCTCCTCTTCACCAAGGGATGACGACGATGAAGACTCTTTGTCAAAAAAGAAAACGGTTAATCAAAACTATTCTTTTGATTATTCCCGCATCCCTTACAATTCGAACGCTCATTTACTATCAATTCCACTTGGAAAACCCCCACACTTTGATGGAGAGGATTATTCTTTTTGGAGTCATAAAATGCGTAGTCATTTTTTCTCCCCATCCTAGTATCTAGGAGATTGTTGAAAATGGAATGCATTTTGATAGTACTAACAACCCCGTATTCATAAATGAGGAAATACATAAAAATGCCCAAGCCACTACTGTCTTGCTAGCATCTCTATGCAGGGATGAATACAACAAAGTGAGAGGCTTGGACAATGCCAAGCAAATCTGGGATATCCTCAAGATCTCTCACGAGGGGAATGACGCCACCATGATCACCAAAATGGAACTGGTGGAAGGTGAGCTGGGGAGATTCGCTATGATAAGGGGAGAAGAGCCAACACAAGCGTACAACAGGCTCATGAACCTTGTCAACAAAATCCAAAGCTACGAGAGTATAAGATGGACGGATCATGACGTCGTCCGACTCATGCTCAGGTCATTTACTGTTATTGATCCTCATCTTGTAAACCTTATTCATGAGAACCCTAGGTACACCAAGATGACACCCGAGGAAATCCTCGGAAAATTCGTAAGCGGGCGTATGATGGTAAAGGAAGCAAGGTACGTGGACGACGTGTTAAACGGACCGCTTCCTTTCGATGAGCCGCAGCCCGTTGCTCTCAAGGCAACTAGCAGCAAAGAGGCGCTACCTAGCAAGGTAGCACAAGTGGAGGCTGCCGAGCTCAACGAGGATGAAATGGCGCTCATCATCAAGCGCTTCAAAACTGTCTTAAAGGGACGCAAGGAGTTTCCCAACAAGAATAAATCAAGGGGAAAACACTCCTGCTTCAAGTGCGGTAAGTCTGGTCATATTATTGCACAATGCCCTGATAATGACAATGACCAGGCACAAGAGAAGAAAGGGAGGAAAGAAAGAAAGAAGAACTACAGGAAGATGAAGGGCGAGACGCACATTGGAAAGGAATGGGACTCCGACTGTTCTTCATCCGACTCCGATGATGAAGTACTAGTTGCCTCGACCTTCGACAAGTCTTCTCTCTTCCCCAACAAACACCACACGTACTTTATGGCAAAAGAGAAGAAGGTATGTATTCGAGATACTCCTAAATATTCTTCTTCTAGCGACGAGGAATCTTCCGATGATGAGATAGATTATAATGATTTATTTAAAGGATTAGATAGATCTAAGGTAGATAAGATCAGTGAATTAATTGATGCTCTTAATGAAAAAGATAGGCTTCTAGAAAAGCAAGAAGATATACTCTATGAGGAACATGATAAGTTTATTAGTGTTCAAAAATCTCTTGCTCTAGAAATTAAGAAGAATGAACTGCTATTGTAGCACCCCGAAAATTCAAATCTTGAATTTTTCTCAAACTCGCTCTAAATTCAAAATGAATTTTAAATTTTATTTCAAAATGTTTGTTTGCGAGTTGTTATCAACAAATAAAATATAGTGATCTATATTATCTCTAAAATCCTCCTCAAAATATCCAACAAATATTTCCCAGTGATCCCCCTCAAGTTCTTTCCAGAAATACTGCCCAAATATTCCACTGATATTTCTTCAAATATTTTCCTCCTGAAAAGTACCTTCAGAATTATTTTTAAAGTCCCTACAAATATTTTCTTCATAATTTTCCTCATGCTCATACGTATACGTACGCCTCCAGTGTTATACAGTGAGCTCTACAAGCTAATTTCACTTTTACATGACTAATACATGCTTATCTCCCACTAATCCTCGCCTCCTCCCCCTAATCCCCCACCTAGCCTATAAATAGAGGGGAAAGGGCCTCCCCTCAAGCCACACCAAGCCATTTCATGGCAACTCTCTCCCCCCACACGCCCACTCCCACTCCCACACAAGCACACCACTAGCACAAGGATCGTTCGGTCGTTCATTCGATCGTTCGTCCACATGTTCTTAGTTTGTTTGTTTGTTCGTTTGTCCGATCGTTCGATCGTTCGTCCGATCGTTCATGGTTCATTCGTCCGTTCGTCCGATCATTCGATCGTTTGTCCGTTCGTTTGTCCAAATAATCTTTGTTCAGTCGTTATGCTGCCAAAATTCTGATCGTTCGTTCGTCCGATCATTCGATCGTTCGTCCGTTCGTTCATAGTTCCTATTCATTGTTCATCGTTCGTTCATAATCCCTATTCATCGTTCATTCATAGTCCCTATTGATCGTTCATCGTTCGTTCATAGTTCCTATTCATCGTTCATCGTTCGTTTATAGTCACTATTCATCGTTCATCGTTCGTTCATACAAACTATCCACCATTATTATTCGCATTACTATTCCATCGTTACTATTCATGGTTACTATTCATCATTGGTACTATTTATCGTTGCTATTTATCGTCGTTACTATTCGTCGTTACTATTCATTGATGCTTTTCATCGTTACTATTTATCGTTAATATTCATCGATCATCCAATCGCGCAAAATTTCAACTGCTCATCCATCATGCTGTCCAGCTCAACTAAGACCTGCCAAACCAATATTCCAGTCATACGAACTCCGGTGACTGTGATTTTCCTTGCAGTGAGAACTTCCCATCTGGTCACCCATCCTAGATTTCTCCAAGTTGAGCACGCTTAACTTTGAGATTCTTTCGAACCAGGCTTCCAAACTCATATTCCAATAATTCTTGTTTATAAATTCTTATTAAATTATTCCCTGTCCAACCATGTCATCCCTTAAGTATGGTTCATATTCCAAAAAACTCCCAAAATACTCTCGTCCCATATTCTGCCTATAATTTCCCTGTTCAGACTAAGTCAGACGATTCATTCGTCACTATTCTCACCAACAGTGAACTCTACTGTACTACACCACATGTACCCATCTATAAATACACCTAGCTACCCTCCCCCTCTCCACACACTCAACACCCTCAGCTAAGGCAAACTCCCACCCACTCAGTTACTCCGCTCTGCCGGCTACACGCGTAGTGTCGCTTAGCCTCCAATCCACCCTCCTGGTAAGCACCTCTACTCCACCACCAGTAATATCACAACACCATATGACATAGATTCTGCTTAAGACTCTACCCATCCATATATCGCCATTCTGACCACTATACTAAATATTTGATGATATACTTGCTGGTTTGTATGTTTGCTTGTTCATGTTGCATAGTTATCGGAGCGTTCGTGCCGTCTCATGAAGGCTAGATCTGCAAGTTTATGCCAGACGGTGGAGCCAGAAGCCAGTTCCACGAGCTCTCACCCTTTCGCCGGTTAAAGCAACGGCAAGCTCATTGGATCCCTTAGATGCATAAATTACCTATGCTTTTTCAACCACAACCCTTAGCCTGTTATTTTATGCATGATATGATTTTGCTGCTAAGAGACAAGTTATTGTGGCCACCCAGCCTTAGAACTTTGCCACAATCAATCTTTATACTCCTTGACATCTTTGTTACAAATGATTTGAGAAAAGGTGTGAGTTTTCAAAAGAAAATGTTTTTCAAAATGGGTATGATGAAGGGTTTTCACCCTTATCACCTTTGAGCGGGATGATCAGTGACTCCCTCGTTTAGGGGAGGGTCTAAGGTGATGGCTCAGCCGAGTTAGGTGTGAGCATGAAGGATTGTCCCTCTCGCCTAAGGACCGGTTTGTCATCACTCCTTATCTATACTCTTATCAAGTACAACCACTCGAGACTGTATGGGCAGTCGCTTGATCTGAACTTGCATGGTCCGAACCCCAGGATTATGACGGCTGGGGAGCACCGGGAGGATAAGGAAGGGGAATGTTTTGTCCGGTTTGGTCATGGTGGTGGCCTTATTCCTTCCGGTATAATTGCTATGGTAAGGACGTGCAAGGAAGGAGAGAGTTTCGGCATTCGGATCTCACAACGGTGAGATTGCAAAAACCGGACTAGTGGGTAAAGTGTACACCTCTGTGCTGAGTTTGAAAACCTATTCGAATAGTCCGTGTCCATAGATATGGATGAGCCATGGCATGGATTTGACAATTAGTGTTTTGTTTTCCAAAAATGCTTTTGAAAAGTGGTTTTAAAAGGTCCGGCGGATGAGCCGTGAGCTATGGTGGACGGGAAGTCCAGTAGCTGTTTTTTGAAAATAAAAACCAGTGGGAAACTACTGAGATACCTGGATGGTTTAGTCCAGGGGATTTTGTTCTATATTGAAAAACTTCCTGCTCTTTTTGGAGAGGATGTGCTTTGAAAAATATAAAATGTTTTACAAAATAACCCTACATCAAATATTGCTCTTTTTGCAAAATATCCTGAGCTCCACATACTCCATGCATTATATCTGATTTCCCCACTCCGTGGGTGAAGGTGGGCTGCTGAGTACGTAAGTACTCACCCTTGCTTATTTGTTGTTTTTTAGAGAAGGAGATCGTTGATCGGGTAAGAGTTACGCCTGTTCCCAACCTTGCCTGTGGCTGTTGGACCGCTGATTTGTTTCGCTGCGTATATTGGGCTGCTTCAGCCCCACTCTGATGATATGTCCTGAGTTGTGGACGAACTCTTAAAGTTGATGGACACCTTTGTAGGTTTGTCTCGTTTAAGCAGATCTAGAATCATCTAATGTATAAATGTGTTTACTAGCCTCCTAGGACTAGTAATTGTATCATATTTGAGTCCTAGAGGATTGAGGCGCTTCAGCTATCTTCTGAATTGTCTACCTGTCATGAATCTATTTCTAGCCTAAAGAATTTAAATGATAATTTAAATGCTAAGGTGTAAAGATTTTAACATTGATATGTATAATGAACATGCCTCTAGTATTCTTAAGTTAAACAATGATGTTGCAAGTCTTAATGCTCAACTTAAGACTTGCAAGGATAATTATGAGAAACTTAAATTTGCTAGGGATGCCTACACCACTGGTGGACACCCCTCAATTAAGGATGGACTTGGTTTCCGAAAAGAAACTAAGAACTTAACAAGGCAAAGGACTTCCAGTCTCAACAAAGATAAAGGGAAGGCTCCTATGGCTAGTAGCTCGTATTTTCTTCACATGATCAAAAGAACCATGCTTATCTTTTTGCTCATGTCAAGAAAATTTCAAATGTTGCTCATCATGATAAGTGTTATAATCATGCTGCTTTACCTACTTATCATGATTCACATGCTATGTTTGCATCTAGCTCCACATATGTTCATGATAGAAGTAGGCCTAGGCATAATCATATTGTTTCTCATGCTCCTAGGAAAATATACATTGGTACAACTACTATGTATCAAACATGTAATGCTTCTTTTGTATTGTCATGTAAAAATGCTAAAGTAGTTGCTAGAAAATAGGGATCTAAATGCAAGGGAGACAAAACTTGCATTTGGGTTCCAAAATCTGTTGTAACTAACCTTGTAGGACCCAACATGAGTTGGGTACCTAAAACCCAAGCTTAATTACCTTACAGGTTTATGCATCCGGGGGCTCAAGCTGGATTATTGATAGCGGATGCACAAACCACATGACGGGGGACAAGAAAATGTTTACCTCCTACGTCAAGAACAGGGATTCCTAAGACACTATCATTTTTGGTGATGGGAATCAAGGCAAGGTCAAAGGCTTAGACAAGATAGCCAACACGACCGAGCATTCAATATCAAATGTGTTTTTAGTAGAATCGCTCGGATATAATTTATTGTCTGTAAGTCAATTGTGTCATATGAGCTATAATTGTTTATTTACAAATATTGATGCATCTGTCTTTAGAAGGAGTGATGGTTCATTAGCCTTTAAGGGTGTATTAGACGGCAAGTTCTATTTAGTTGATTTCTCAAAAGAGATTGCCGATCTAGATGCATGCTTAATCGCTAAGACTAATATGGGCTGGCTCTGGCACAGCCGTCTAGCACATGTTGGGATGAAGAACCTTCATAAACTTCTAAAGGGAGATCATCTGTTAGGACTAACCGATGTCTGTTTTGAGAAAGACAGACCTTGTGTAGCGTGCCAAGCAGGGAAATAGGTGGGAAGCACTCATCAAAGCAAGAATGTGATGACAACAACAAGAGCACTAGAATTCCTCCACATGGATCTCTTCGGCCCCGTTGTCTATCTCAACATCGGGGGAAGTAAGTATGGTCTTGTTATAGTTGATGATTTTTCCCGCTTCACTTGGGTGTTGTTTTTGCAGGATAAATCCGAAACCTGAGAAACCCTAAAGCGCTTCTTAAGGAGAGCTCAAAATGAATTTGAGCTAAAGGTGAAGAAGATAAAAAGCGATAATGAGTCTGAGTTCAAGAATCTACAAGTTGAAGAATATCTTGAGGAGGAAGGCATCAAGCACGAGTTCTCCGCTCCCTACACACCACAACAAAACGACATGGTAGAGAGGAAGAACAGGACGCTAATTGACATGGCGAGAACTATTCTTGGAGAATACAAGACGCCTAAGTGGTTTTGGTCGGAAGCTATGAATACAGCCTGCCATGCCATAAACCGGCTCTATCTGCATCGCCTCCTCAAGAAAACGTCTTACGAACTCCTAACCGGTAACAAACCCAATGTTTCATACTTTCGTGTATTTGGGAGCAAATGTTACATATTGGTGAAGAAATGTAGGAATTCAAAGTTTGCTCCCAAAGCTGTAGAACGGTTTTTACTAGGATATGACTCAAATACGAAAGCGTATAAGTTCTTCAACAAATCATCAGGATTAGTTGAAGTCTCTAGCGATGTTGTATTTGATGAGACTAATGGTTCTCCAAGAGAGCAAGTTGATTTTGATGATGTAGATGAAGATGAGGTTCCAACGGCTGCAATATGAACAATGGCGATAGGTGATGTGCGACCACAGGAACTACAAGAACAAGATCAACCCTCTTCCTCTTTGGTGGTGCATCCCCCAACTCAAGATGATGAACAGGTACCTCAAGAAGGGCAGGATCAAGAGGGAGCACATGAAGAATAGGATAAGGAGGAAGAAGCGTCATGGGTTCCTCCAACTCAAGTCCGATCAACGATTCAAAGAAATCATCCAGTGGATCAGATTCTGGGTGATATCAGCAAGGGAGTAACAACTCGCTCATGCTTAGCTAATTTTTGTGAGCATTACTCGTTTGTTTCTTCTATTGAGCCTTTCAGGGTAGAAGAAGCCTTGCAGGATCCGGACTGGGTGTTGGTCATGCAGGAAGAGCTCAACAACTTCAAAAGAAATGAAGTTTGGAGCTTAGTGCCACGTCCAAAGCAAAACGTTGTGGGAACCAAATGGGTGTTTCGCAACAAGCAAGACAAACATGGAGTGGTGACAAGAAACAAGGCTCGACTTGTGGCAAAAGGTTATGCCCAAGTCGTAGGTTTGGATTTTGAGGAGACTTTTGCTCTTGTAGCTAGGCTAGAATCAATTCGGTTTTTATTGGCCTATGCTACTCACCATTCTTTTAAGCTGTTCCAAAAGGATGTGAAGAGTGTCTTCCTCAATGGACCAATCAAGGAGGAAGTATACGTGGAACAACCCCCTGGCTTTGAGGATGACAGGTATCCCGACCACGTCTACAAGCTCTCTAAGGCGCTCTATGGACTTAAGCAAGCCCCAAGAGCATGGTATGGATGCCTTAGGGATTTTCTCATTTCTAATGCTTTCAAGGTTGGAAAAGTTGATCCTACTCTATTTACCAAGACTTGTAACTGTGATCTTTTGTATGCAAAATATATGTCGATGACATTATATTTGGTTCTACTAATCAAAAGTCTTGTGAGGAGTTTAGCAGGGTGATGATGCAGAAGTTCGAGATGTCGATGATGGGCGAGTTGAACTACTTTCTTGGATTTCAAGTGAAGCAACTCAAGGAAGGCACCTTCATCTCCCAAACGAAGTACACTCAAGATTTGCTCAAGAGGTTGGGATGAAGGATGCAAAGCCTGCAAAGACACCAATGGGAATGGATGGACATCTGGACCTCAACAAAGGAGGTAAGTCCGTTGATCAAAAGGCATACCGGTCAATGATAGGATCATTACTTTATCTTTGTGCTAGTAGACCGGATATAATGCTAAGTGTATGCATGTGTGCTAGATTTCAATCCGACCCCAAGGAGTGTCACCTTGTGTCCGTTAAGCGAATTCTTAGATATTTAGTTTCTACGCCTTGCTTTGGGATCTAGTATCCAAAGGGGTCTACATTTGACTTAATCGGATACTTAGATTCCGACTATGCTGGGTGCAGGGTTGATAGGAAGAGCACATCAGGGACTTGTCAATTTCTGGGAAGGTCCCTGGTGTCTTGGAGCTCTAAGAAACAAACATCCATTGCCCTATCCACCGCTGAGGCCGAGTATGTTGCCGCAGGACAGTGTTACGCGCAACTACTTTGGATGAGGCAAACCCTCCGGGACTTTGGCTACAATCTGAGCAAAGTCCCACTCCTATGTGAAAGGGAAATGTGCCCTTGGGCCATTTCTAAGTGTTTTGGTGATTGAGTGCCAACACAAGTGCTTAAATGTTAATCTATGCCAATTGATGGTCCAAGTGCAAATCAAGAGTAAAGTTTTGTTTCTAAGACTTAGTACATTGTTTTGGAGACTAATGTATTGTGTCTAAGTGCTAGAAACAGGAAAAGACCAATTTGGAAAAGACTTGGCTAAGCAGCCAAGACTCTGCTCAGTCTGGGTGCACCGGACTGTCCGGTGGTGCACCGGACAGTGTCCGGTGCGCCAGGCTGGCGACTGTCAACTGGCTGCTCTCAGGAAGCAATCAACGGCGTACGGCTATAAATCACCGGACTGTCCGGTGGTGCACCGGACTGTCTGGTGAGTCATTCACAGGCGAAGTCGTCGCTCTCGAGAAGCGATTAACGGCGTACGGCTATAAATCACTAGACTGTCCGGTGGTGCACCGGACTGTCCGGTGAGCCAACGGTCAGCCGGGCCAACGGTCGGCCGAGTAATCCGCGCGTGATGCGTGGCCGAGCCAATGGTCAGAAGGGGGCACCGGACTGTCCGGTGTGCACCGGACAGTGTCCGGTGCGCCAATGGCTCTGGATCTTCAACGGTCGGCTGCGCCACAGATGGAAAGAAATCTGCACCGGACGTTTTCCGGTGGTGCACCGGACTGTCCGGTGCGCCAGTCGACAGAAGGCAAGAATTGCCTTCCTGGAATGCTCTCAACGGCTCCTAGCTGCCTTGGGGCTATAAAAGGGACCCCTAGGCGCATGGAGGAGTACACCAAGCATTCTCTAAGCATTCCTAAGCACCAAGACTCCAATTCCGCGCATTCGATTCTTCGTGATAGCAACTAGAGCTCCATTCGAGTAGAGAACTCTTTGAGTTGTGTTGAGAGCTCGTGTTGTGACTTGTGTGTGTGTTGTTGCTCTGATTTTGTGTCTTGTGTGCATTGCTCATCCCATCCTTACTTCTGTGCTTCTTTGTGATAATCAAAGTGTAAGGGCGAGAGGCTCCAAGTTGTGGAGATTCCTCGCAAGCGGGATATAGTAAAGTGAAAGCAAAACATCGTGGTATTCAAGTGGGTCTTTGGACCGCTTGAAAGGGGTTGAGTGCAACCCTCGTCCGTTGGGACGCCACAACGTGGAGTAGGCAAGTGTTGGACTTGGCCGAACCACGGGATAAACCGCTGTGCCATCTCTGTATTGATCTTCTTGTGGTTATCGTGTTGTGCAAGAACTCTTCTCTAGCCACTTGGCTTTATTGTGCTAACTCTTAATCAAGTTTTGTGGAATAAGTTTCAAGTTTTTACAGGATCACCTATTCACCCCCCCCTCTAGGTGCTCTTAATTGGTATCAGAGCCGTTCTCTTCACGTGAGGGACTAATCACCCGAAGAGATGGATCCTAAGGGCAAGGGTATGATGATCAAGGAGGCAAGATACGTCGATGAGGCGTTGAATGGTCCAAGTCATGAGCCTCAAGTCATTGCTCTCAAGGCAACGAGTAGCAAGGAGGCGCTACCTAGCAAGGTGGCGCAAGTCGAGGCGGCGGGGCTAAATGAGGAAGAGATGGCCCTCATCATCAAGCGCTTTAAGACGGCGCTAAAGGGCCGCAAGGAGCATCCCAAAAAGAACAGGACGAAGGGAAAGCGCTCCTGCTTCAAGTGCGGTAAGATTGGTCATTTTATCGCTAATTGTCCCGATAATGATAGTGACCAGGAACAAGATAAGAAGAGGGAAAAGAAGGCTTACAAGAAGGCTAAGGGCGAGGCACACCTTGGCAAGGAGTGGGATTCGGATTGCTCGTCGTCCGACTCCGACAATGAAGGACTCGCCACATCAGCCTTCAACAAATCATCCCTCTTCCCCAACGAGCGTCACACATGCCTCATGGCGAAGGAGAAGAAGGTATGTACTCGAAAGTCTACTTATGCTTCTTCTAGTGATGATGAATCTAGCGATGATGAAATAGATTACTCTAGTTTGTTCAAGGGCTTAGATAGATCTAAAATTGATAAGATTAATGAATTGATTGATGCTTTGAATGATAAGAATAGATTGCTAGAAAAGTAAGAGGATCTTTTGTATGAAGAACATGATAAATTTGTAGAGGCCCAAAAATCTCTTGCTTTAGAAGTTACAAGGAATGAAATGCTTTCTTGTGAACTATCTACTTGCCATGAGACAATTTCTAGTTTAAAAAGTGTTAATGATGATTTAAATTCTAAACTAGAAGTAGCAAATAGATCTAACTCTTGTGTAGAACATGTTGTGATTTGCAATAGGTGTAAAGATTTTAATGTTGATGCTTGTAGTGAACACCTAGTTTCTATTGCAAAATTAAATGATGAAGTGGCTAGTCTTAATGCCCAACTTAAGACTAGCAAGAGTAAATTTGACAAATTAAAATTTGCAAGGGATGCCTACACTATTGGTAAACACCCCTCAATTAAGGATGGGCTTGGCTTTAAGAAGGAAGCCAAGAACTTAACAAGTCATAAGGCTCCCATCTCCACCAAGGAGAAAGGGAAGGCCCCTATGCATGGCTAATAGTGCTCAAAAGAATCATGCATTTATTTATGATAGGAAATTTTCTAGAAATATTCATCATGATAGGAGTTGTAATGCTTATGATTCAAATGCAATGTTTGCTTCAAGTTCTTCCTATATGCATGGTAGAGATATGCCTAGGAGAAATGTCATTCATCATATGCCTAGGAGAAATGTTGCTCATGTTCCTAGGAAAATTAATGAACCTTCTACAATTTATCATGCTTGCAATGCTTCCTTTGCAATTTGTAGAAAGGATAGAAAGGTGATTGCTAGGAAATTAGGGGCAAAATGCAAGGGAGATAAAACTTGCATTTGGGTCCCTAAGGATATTATCGGGGACCATAATTAGGGGTACCCTCAAGGCCCCTAAATCTCAGCTGGTAACCCCCATCAGCACAAAGCTGCAAAGGCCTGATGGGTGCGATTAAGTCAAGGATCGGTCCATTCAAGGGACATGATCGTGCCTCACCCGAGCCTAGCCTCAGGCAAGGGAAGCCGACCCCGGAGAACCTACGTCTCGCCCGAGGACCCCCCTCCAGCAACGGGCACACTATCGGCTCGCCCGAGGCCCAGTCTTCACCGAGAAGCAACCTTGGCCACATCGCCACGCCGACCGACCAAATCGCAAGGACATTTAATGCAAAGGTGGCCTGACACCTTTATCCTGACACACGCCCTCCAGTCGATAGAGCCAAAGTGACCGCAGTCACTTCGCCGCTCTACTGACCGGTCTGACAAGAGGACAGCGCCGCCTGCGCCGCTCCGACTGCTGAGCCACCCGTCAGAGTGAGGCTGACAGCAGCCAAGGCTGGCCTCGGGCGTCATAGGAAACTTCGCCTCGCCCGACCCCAGGGCTCGGACTCGGGCTCAGCCCCGGAAGACGGCGAACTCCGCTCCGCCCGACCCAGGGCTCGGACTCGGGCTCAGCCCCGGAAGACGGCGAACTCCGCTCCGCCCGACCCAGGGCTCAGACTCAGGCTCAGCCCCGGAAGACGGCGAACTCCGCTCCGCCCGACCCAGGGCTCGGACTCGGGCTCAGCCCCGGAAGATGGCGAACTCCGCTCCGCCTGACCCAGGGCTCGGACTCGGGGCGACCCAGGGCTCGGACTCGGGCTCAGCCCAGGAAGACGGTGAACTCCGCTCCGCCCGACCCAGGGCTCGGACTCGGGCTCAGCCCCAGGAGACGACGGACTCCGCTTCGCCCGACCCCAGGGCTCGGACTCAGCCCTGGCTTCAGCCGACGGTCTCCGCCTCGCCCGACCCAGGGGCTCGGACTCGACAACGGCCACAGAAGACAGACTCGACCTCGACCTCAGAGGAGCCTCCACATCGCCCAACCTAGGGCGCGGACCGACCACGTCGACAGGAGGTGCCATCATTACCCTACCCCGAGCTGACTCAGGCTACGGGGAACAAGACCGGCGTCCCATCTGGCTCGCTCCGCAACACGCCAATCTCAAGCAAACGCACGACGCCAGCACGCTCGCGAAGGACTTGCTGGGCATCACCCTCGTACCCGAGACAACGGTGCAGTCAGTCCCAGACGCGACCTCATCACCGACCGTCGACCGAAAGGTACCGACTGATTCCCATCTCGCGTCTTTTGGATTCGGCCTTGACCCGCCAAGCGACTCCGCTTCGGTGAGCACTCTCTTAGAGGCGAGTCCCAACCCTCTGGGGTATCGTGTGCGGTCACCCTGGGACCGACTGATGGCCGACTCGACCTATGAGCCCTCGGGGTCCGAGGAAGATGGCGAGCCCGACCTCTGTTGGGATTTCTCCGGACTTGGTAACCCCAGTGCTGTGAGGGACTTCATGACCGCATGTGACTACTGCCTTTCCGACTGTTCCGACGACAGCCGCGACCTCGACAATGAGGACCGTGGCCCAAGTCATGAATGTTTTCACGTCGATCTAGGGGGTCCCGGCGAAGGCAACCATCTTGGTATGCCGGAAAACGGTGATCTCCCTAGGCCTTTGCCTCGCGTTGACATCCTTCGGGAGCTAGCTGTGGTCCCCATCCCGGTGGGGGGTCCTGACCCACAGCTCGAGCAAATCCGCGAGAGGCAGGCCAGGCTCGACGAGGGAGCAGGAACGCTTGTGCCGATCCGCCGGGACATCGGGCAGGAATGGGCGATCCAACCCCCGGTCGGAGAAGCGCGTCATCTCCCCCAGGACACCCAGCACCGCATCGCCGACGACGTCAGGGTGAGGCCGCCGCCGGATTCCAGTGGAGTCGGCCAGAACCTGGCTGCAGCGGCATTACTCCTTCGCGCGATGCCGGAGCCATCAACCACCGAGGGGCGGTGTATCCAGGGAGAGCTCAAGAATCTCCTGGAGGACGCCGCGGTCCGACGGGCCGAAAGCTCTGCCTCCCGAAGGCAGGGGGCAGGGGTTCCCCTCGGAACATCGCGCCACGACTTCCCGATTCATGCGGGAAGCCTCGGTCCACTCCGGGCGCACGCGCAATACGGCGCCTGCACTCCCGGGTCGCCTCGGCAACGAGCGTCATCATCACAGCCGTCGGGCCCACCTCGACGACAGGGCGCGCCGAGGCTACCACCCCAGGCGTGGGGGACGCTACGATAGCGGGGAGGATCGGAGTCCTTCGCCCGAACCACCCGGTCCACAGGCTTTCAGCCGCGCCATACGACGGGCACCGTTCCCGACCCGGTTCCGAACCCCGACTACTATCACAAAGTACTCGGGGGAGACGAGACTGGAACTATGGCTCACGGACTATCGGCTGGCCTGCCAACTGGGTGGAACGGACGATGACAACCTCATCATCCGCAACCTCCCCCAGTTCCTCTCTGACACCGCTCGAGCCTGGCTGGAGCACCTGCCCCCGGGGCAGATCTCCAACTGGGACGACCTGGTCCAAGCCTTCGCCGGCAATTTCCAGGGCACGTACGTGCGCCCTGGGAACTCCTGAGATCTCCGAAGCTGCCGCCAGCAGCCGGGAGAGTCTCTCCGGGACTACATCCGGCGATTCTCGAAGCAGCGCACAGAGCTGCCCAACGTCACAGATTCAGATGTCATCGGCGCGTTCCTCGCCGGCACCACCTGCCGCGACCTGGTGAGCAAGCTGGGTCGCAAGACCCCCACCAGGGCGAGCAAGCTGATGGACATCGCCACCAAGTTCGCCCTCGGCCAGGAGGCGGTTGAGGCCATTTTCCGGAAGGACAAGCAGCCCCAGGACCGCCCACCGGAAGATGCTCCCGAGGCGTCAACTCAGCACGGCGCCAAGAAGAAGGGAAAGAAGAAGTCGCAAGCGAAACGCGACGCCGCCGACGCGGACCTTGTCGCCGCCGCCGAGCACAAGAACCCTCGGAAACCTCCTGGAGGTGCCAACCTCTTCGACAAGATGCTCAAGGAGCCGTGCCCCTATCATCAGGGGCACATCAAGCACACCCTTGAGGAGTGTGCCATGCTTCGACGACACTTCCACAAGGCCGGGCCACCCGCAGAGGGTGGCAAGGCCCTCGACGACGCAAAGGAGGAAGATCACAAGGCAGGAGGATTCCCCGAGATCCGCGACTGCTTCATGATCTACGGCGGGCAAGTGGCGAACGCCTCGGCTCGGCACCGCAAGCAAGAGCGTCGGGAGGTCTGCTCGGTAAAGGTGGCGGCGCCGGTCTACCTAGACTGGTCCGACAAGCCCATCACCTTCGACCAGGCCGACCATCCAGACTACGTGCCGAGCCCGGGGAGATACCCACTCGTTGTCGACCCCATCATCGGCAACGTCAGGCTCACCAAGGTCCTCATGGACGGAGGCAGCAGCCTCAACATCATCTACGCCGAGACCCTCGGGCTCCTGCGAATCGATCTGTCCTCGGTCCGAACGGGCGCTGCGCCTTTCCACGGGATCATCCCCGGGAAGCGCGTTCAACCCCTCGGACAACTCGACCTACCCGTCTGCTTCGGGACGCCCTCCAACTTTCGAAAGGAGACCCTCACGTTCGAAGTGGTCGGGTTTCGAGGAACCTACCACACAGTGCTGGGGAGGCCATGCTACGCCAAGTTCATGGCCATCCCCAACTACACCTACCCCAAGCTCAAGATGCCAGGCCCCAACGGGGTCATCACCGTCGGGCCCACGTACCGACACGCATTCGAATGCGATGTGGAGTGCGTGGAGTACGCCGAGGCCCTCGCCAAATCCGAGGCCCTCGTCGCTGACCTGGAGAGCCTCTCTAGGGAGGCGCCCGACGTGAAGCGCCACGCCGGCAACTTCGAACCAGCAGAGACGGTCAAGTCCGTCCCTCTCGACCCCTGCAACGACGCCTCCAAGCAGATCCGGATCGGTTCCAAGCTCGACCCCAAATAGGAAGCAGTGCTCGTCGACTTTCTCCGCGCAAACGCCGACGTTTTCGCGTGGAGTCCCTTGGACATGCCCGGCATACCGAGGGAAGTCGCCGAGCACTCTCTAGATATTCGAGCTGGGGCCCGACCCGTGAAGCAGCTTCTGCGCCGATTCGACGAAGAAAAGCGCAGAGCCATAGGCGAGGAGATCCACAAGCTACTGGCAGCAGGGTTCATCAAAGAGGTATTCCATCCCGAATGGCTTGCCAACCCTGTGCTTGTAAGAAAGAAAGGGGGGAAATGGCGGATGTGTGTAGACTACACTGGTCTAAACAAAGCATGTCCGAAGGTTCCCTACCCTCTGCCTCGCATCGATCAGATCGTGGATTCCACTGCTGGGTGCGAAACCCTGTCTTTCCTCGATGCCTACTCAGGGTATCACCAGATCAGGATGAAGGAGTCCGACCAGCTCGCGACTTCATTCATCACACCCTTCGGCATGTACTGCTATGTTACAATGTCGTTCGGTTTGAGGAATGCGGGGGCAACGTACCAGCGATGCATGAACCATGTGTTTGGCGAACACATCAGCCGAACGGTCAAGGCCTACGTCGATGACATCGTAGTCAAGACGAGGAAGGCCTCCGACCTCCTTTCTGACCTTGAAGCGACATTCCGATGTCTCAAGGCGAAAGGCGTGAAGCTTAATCCCGAAAAGTGTGTCTTCGGGGTCCCCCGAGGCATGCTCTTGGGGTTCATCGTCTCCGAGCGGGGCATCGAAGCCAACTTGGAGAAAATCGCAGCCATCACCAGCATGGGGCCAATCAAGGACTTGAAAGGCGTACAGAGGGTCATGGGATGTCTCGCGGCTCTGAGCCGCTTCATCTCCCGCCTCGGCGAAAGAGGTCTGCCTCTGTACCGCCTCTTAAGGAAAGCTGAGTGCTTCGCTTGGACTCCCGAGGCCGAGGAAGCCCTCGGGAACCTGAAGGCGCTCCTCACGAACGCGCCCATCTTGGTGCCCCCCGCTGCCGGAGAAGCCCTCTTGATCTACGTCGCCGCAACCACCAGGGTGGTTAGCGCCGCGATCGTGGTTGAGAGACGAGAAGAAGGGCATGCATTGCCCGTCCAGAGGCCAGTCTACTTCATCAGTGAGGTACTGTCCGAGACCAAGATCCGCTACCCACAGATCCAGAAGCTGTTGTACGCGGTGATCCTGACACGGCGGAAGTTGCGACACTACTTCGAGTCTCATCCGGTGACTGTGGTGTCATCCTTCCCCCTGGGAGAGATCATCCAGTCCCGAGAGGCCTCGGGTAGGATTGCGAAGTGGGCGGTGGAGATCATGGGCGAGACGATCTCATTCGCCCCTCGGAAGGCCATCAAGTCACAGGTCTTGGCGGACTTCGTGGCTGAATGGGCCGACACCCAACTCCCGACGGCTCCGATCCAACCGGAGCTCTGGACCATGTTTTTCGACGGGTCGCTGATGAAGATGGGGGCCGGCGCAGGCCTCCTCTACGTCTCGCCCCTCGGGAAGCACCTACGCTACGTGTTGCGCCTCCACTTCCCAGTGTCCAACAATGTGGCAAAGTACGAGGCTCTGGTAAATGGGTTGCGAATCGCCATCGAGCTAGGGGTCCGATGCCTTGACGCTCGCGGTGACTCGCAGCTCGTCATCGACCAAGTCATGAAGAACTCCCACTGCCGCGACCCAAAGATGGAAGCCTACTGCGATGAGGTTCAGCGCCTGGAAGACAAGTTCTACGGGCTCGAGCTCAACCACATCGCCCGACGCTACAATGAGACTACGGACGAGCTGGCTAAAATAGCCTCGGGACGAACAACAGTACCCCCGGACGTGTTCTCCTAAGACCTGCATCAACCCTCCGTCAAGATCGAGGACACGCCCGAGCCCGAGGCACCTTTGGCTCCGCCCGAGGCACCTTTGGCTCCGCCCGAGGTACCCTCGGCCCAGTCCGAGGTACCCTCGGCACGGTCCGAGGTACCCCCGGCTCAGCCCGAGGTACCCTCGGCCCCCGAGGGTGAGGCACTGCGCGTCGAGGGGGGACCGAGCGAGGTCACGCCTAATCAAAGCTGGCAGACCCCGTACCTGCAATATCTCCACCGAGGGGAGCTACCCCTCGACCAAGCCGAAGCTCGGCGGTTGGCGCGGCGCGCCAAGTCTTTCGTCTTGCTGGGGGATGGGAAGGAGCTCTACCACCGCAGCCCCTCAAGCATCCTCCAGCGATGCATTTCCATCGCCGAAGGCCAGCAGCTCTTGCAAGAGATACACTCGGGGGCTTGCGGCCATCACATAGCACCTCGGAACCTCGTTGGAAACGCCTTCCGACAAGGATTATACTGGCCGACGGTGGTGGCCGACGCTACTAGAATTGTCCGCACCTGCGAAGGGTGTCAGTTCTACGCGAGGCAGACCCACCTGCCCGCTCAGGCTCTGCAAACCATACCCATCACCTGGTCGTTTGCTGTGTGGGGTCTGGACCTCGTTGGCCCCTTGTAGAAGGCACCCGGGGGCTACACGCACCTGTTGGTCGCCATCGACAAATTCTCCAAGTGGATCGAGGTCCGACCCCTAAACAACATCAGGTCTGAACAGGCGGTGGCGTTCTTCACCAACATCATCCATCGCTTTGGGGTCCCGAACTCCATCATCACCGACAACGGTACCCAGTTCACCGGCAGAAAGTTCCTGGACTTCTGCGAGGATCACCACATCCGGGTGGACTGGGCTGCCGTGGCTCACCCCATGACGAATGGGCAAGTGGAGCGGGCTAACGGCATGATCCTGCAAGGACTCAAGCCTCGGATCTACAATGACCTCAACAAGTTCGGCAAGCGGTGGATGAAGGAACTCCCCTCGGTGGTCGGGAGCTTGAGGACAACACCGAGCCGAGCCACGGGCTTCACACCGTTCTTTCTAGTCTATGGGGCCGAGGCCATCTTGCCCACAGACTTGGAATACGGTTCCCCGAGGGTGAGGGCCTACGTCGACCAAAGCAACCGAGCCAACCGAGAAGACCCACTGGACCAGCTGGAGGAGGCTCGGGACATGGCCTTATTACACTCGGCGCGGTACCAGCAGTCCCTGCGACGCTACCACGCCCGAGGGGTTCGGTCCCGAGACCTCCAGGTGGGCGACCTGGTGCTTCGGCTGCGACAAGACGCCCGAGGGCGGCACAAACTCACGCCTCCCTAGGAGGAGCCGTTCGTCATCGCCAAGATCCTGAAGCCCGGAACGTACAAGCTGGCCAACAGCCAAGGCGAGGTCTACAGCAACGCTTGGAACATCCAACAGCTACGTCGCTTATACCCTTAAGATGCTTTCAAGTTGCTCGTATACCTCGTTCACACACCAAGTCTGGTCGTCAAGGAAGGGTCAGCCTTGCCTCGGCAAAGCCCGACCCTCCCTCGGGGGCTAGAAGGGGGCAACCCCCTCTGCGTCAAAATTTTCCTCGAAAAAAGAAAAAAATCTTTTCTGCCAGAATGCCTTTCGTGCTCTTCGACTACTTCAAAAGTGGATCCTGAAAACGACGGAGTACACGTAAGCAGCCAAGGCTGATCGAGCCGAGAGACTCCTATGCCTCCGGGATACGGATACCTCACTCATCACCTTCTGCGATAAGTAACTCGCGCTCGGATAAGTGACTCCGCGGACCGAACAAGTCTTCATGCTCGAGAGCTCCTCTGCTGAAATGATTTTTCGGGCCTTCTCGACTGCGTCGGTAGCAGAACCCTATGGACAAGTAAGAGCGCGCGTAAGCGGCAAGGCCGACTGAGCCGAGGGATTCCTACGCCTCCGGGATACGGATACCTCACTCATTGCCTTCCGTGAAAAGCAACTCTCGCCCGCACAAACAATTCTGTTACCGACAAATGAGTCTGGATACTCGAAACAAGAGGAAAAGAAACGCAACTTTATAACACGATGACGGTGTGTTTTTAGGCCTCAGCGGCCGCAGAAAACATACACACACTACATGACAACCTGATCCTGCAGGCTCAGACGTCGACAGCCGAAGGGGGCAGCAGCACCCTCGGCACCAACTACACCTTCGGCGGGGTCTGACCTAGCCTCGAACGGTGACGCGGTCGGAGGGCCCCCACTCTGAAGGACGACATCAGCACCACGCCCGGGCCATCGCCGCCAGGGTCTTCTTCGAGAATCCGGCCCGAGCAGGCGGCTCGGCCGGCCACCCCGAGGCCTCGGCCAGCTGTCCCCCAAAGACATCAGCTCGGCTTGTGGCCTCGGCGACTCAACTCCGGCGTCGGCTCCGCTAGTAGACGACCCGGCCAGGCTCTGGCCAACTACACCTCCTTTTCGAAGCCAACTCTGCCTTCGTCCGTGCTGACACCGCTACCTCCGGCTTCGGCTCATCGAAGGGTGGCCGAGGGGTTCCTTTAACTAAGCAAGAGGGGCCTCGGATAGCAAGGCCGACCGAGCCGAGGGACTCCTACTCCTCCGGGATACGGATACCTCACTCGTCACCTTTGCACGAGGCAACTGACGCTCGGTGAAGCAGTTCAGATAATCGACAAGGCGAGTCTCAGTGCTCGAAATGAAGAAAAAACACGGCTCCGAGCCGAAAATACATACACGTTCAGGCCTCGACAGCCGCATTGAACAAAAACACCGGCACTCAAGGTGCCATTACAAATGGAGCTCCGGTTCCATCTCCGCGGGAACGAACGACCCCCCAAGATTGGGGGACCCGCGGGGCAATTGAGGGCCGACGGGTGGCCCGCCGCCGCCCGATCCGGCAACAGCGACAACGACCTCCGCCCCGGGCGACGAAGCAGCTTCAGCAACGGCTTCGGGGTGGGCAGGGCTCTCGTTCACCGAGGACGAGAACCAGCCATTCAAGCCGGGGGACAGAGGCCCAGGGGTGCGGGCGGAGTTGGCAATCTCGTCAGTAGAGAAGCCTTCTCCGGCTGCCATCGCCTCAACACCGCGCCAGCGGGCGTCGGACGCCTCAAAGCGCACCGGCAGGTCCTTGCCCTCGCTGGAGCCGCCCAAAACATGAGCGCCGCCCTCGCGGCACACGACGTGCTGGGCGACCCACTGACGCGGCTGTCGGCGCGAGGAAGGCCTGGACGTGGCCGGCCCGCACGCGGCGCGACCATCGTCCGAACGGAGGACGGAATGCTGCACCCTGGCTGAGCAGCGGCGGTCCGCCTACCCCGGCGTGGCTGAGGGAAGCCTCCGCGGAGCTGGAAGGTGCCTTTCTCCCCCAGACGCCGGGGGAAGAAAAGGGTTACCGACCCACGCGGAGGCGGCCCCCCGACTCGCCTCACCCTCCGCCCCAGCAAGGATGATGAAGATCCTTGAAGCCGAGGGCGGGGCGGAGGCCGCAGCCCGGCTCGCTTCTCCCTGCCATCAAGCTGGCGGTCACCATCTTGGGTGACCGCCGGCGGAGGGGTGCAGCCGGGCTGCCTGATGAAAATCCTTGAAGCCGAACGACGGCCGAGAGGTACCAACTTCCACGAAGTTGCGTTCCCCCAACGACAAGACGGAAGGATTCCGGGTGTCTCCCGCCCGGGGGCTCGGAAGGTGGGAAGACACGATGCATGAGGGGAGCGCGAAGGACATGGTTGCCCTCCAAAGGGGTCGCCCCCCTTTTAAAGGCAACTCTCTCCACTTGCGTCCTCAACCGTTGCGGGTTGAGTCTTCTCCAACACGCTCCAAGATTCTCCCCCCATGGCGCGGGGGCTGGGTCCCACACATCATGCAAGCCGGTCCAGAGCAGAAGAAGCCAAACCGCCGCGCGCGGTGCATGCAATCGCCCGGCGGTTACAAGCAGTTCTCCACTTTTGCCTAGACCAGCGAGCGAAAGGGCGGGCAGCCATGCAGGCGGCATGCAACCACGCCAAGTGGGCGCACCCCTTCGACTCCAACGAGCCCAGCATGGAGGTCCAGGCCCACGTGTCATGCAACCGGCGCACCGGTTGCTACGTGTGAGCAACTGCACCACCACTCACGCCACTACCGCGCCTCCTCGACTGCGGAGTCAATACCGCGACTCGAGGCAACCTTGCAGTGCCAGCCAAGCGCGACGGTCAAATGCGGTTAAAATTGGGCCGACAGTAATGGCGGTGACAGGCGGGCAGAAGCAGCGGTCACATCGTCAGCCGAGCTCACGTCCCATCCAGGGGCAATGGGGGAGCCCTCTCTCACGGCGTGAAGACGGCGCGCCCGTGATCCGTTCCTCGAACGGCTCGCGCACGCGCAACGGCCGCCCCGCGAACCACTCGCCTCGTCGCATTTACTCCGCGGCGGGACGGGCGGCGCCTCAGGCGGGAGAAGCAAGCGACGCTTCGCCTTCGCCATAATGACCGCGTCAAAAAAGGTACGCCACGTCATTCGACTTCGCATCCTTTTCCTCTTCCTCTTTCTCTCTCTTACAACAGGGACCGAGAAAGGGGGATACCCCGAAAAGGACCCTTCTCCGTGAAGGAAACAGGCTCCGAGCCTCCCTACTGATCAGAGGTTTGAAGGCCGGCCCCTCGGAGGGGTTCAACGGCCGCCTCAGATCGATTGGGTTCTGTGCCCACTACTGGTCAGAGGTTCGATGGCCGGCCCCTCGAAGGGTTCAACGGCCGCCTCAGGCCACTCGGGCTCCGCGCCCACTACTGATCAGGGGTTCGTAGGCTGGCCCTCGAAGGGTTCACAGTCGCCTCAGACACAGAGCGAGGGATGACCATGGGTACGTTCGATACATAACCAAGGCTCGGGCTACGCTCCCGAGGTACCCTAGGACATTTCCGAGACCAGTGGGAACGATCTTATAACGGAATCCCATCAGAGGGAGGCATCGAGCCCTCGGACCCCGTCGACAGGGGACCGGGTCCGGCAGATTACCCGCAGGTATTTTTGGGCGCGCCTCTGGGCCTCTAGCCGACCCCTATCAAATGGGGCACGGACGTCCGCTCGGATTACCCGCCAGCAGCTCACCGGAAACACCATGTTCGGCGCCCTCCAAGGGCAACATGGCGCTTTCCCCCCCTCCTCCTTGCGGAAAGGCGACGCAGGGGCGTATGTAAAAAAGACGAGTCTGTCCTTGACCGTCCTCTCGCCCTGTGCAGAGGCTCGGGGGCTGCTCTCGCAAACCCGGCTCCGGCCAAACCATTGACAGCGTCAACATACCAGCCCGAGAACTTGGGACCCGACCGTGCACTCGGGCTACGACCAGCTCGCATGAGGGAACAACTAGACCAGCCGAAGTGTTGCGAAACGCACTAAGACCTTGAAGGAGTAAAACTACTCCTCTGAGGCCTCGGGGGCTACACCCGGCGGGTGCGCTCTCACGCACCCACCGGAATAGAATGCAACCGAAAAAGGTTGGTCCCCTTGCAAAAAGGTGCGGCAAAAGCCTCCAAGCGAGTATTAGTACTCCCTTGGAGGCTCGGGGGCTACTGTCGGGGACCATAATTAGGGGTACCCTCAAGGCCCCTAAATCTCAGCTGGTAACCCCCATCAGCACAAAGCTGCAAAGGCCTGATGGGTGCGATTAAGTCAAGGATCGGTCCATTCAAGGGACATGATCGTGCCTCGCCCGAGCCTAGCCTCGGGCAAGGGAAGCCGACCCCAGAGAACCTACGTCTCGCCCGAGGACCCCCTCCAGCAACGGGCACACTATCGGCTCGCCAGAGGCCCAGTCTTCACCGAGAAGCAACCTTGGCCACATCGCCACGCCGACCGACCAAATCGCAAGGACATTTAATGCAAAGGTGGCCTGACACCTTTATCCTGACAAACACCCTCCAGTCGACAGAGCCAAAGTGACCGCAGTCACTTCGCCGCTCTACTGACCGGTCTGACAAGAGGACAGCGTCGCCTGCGCCGCTCCGACTGCTGAGCCACCCGACAGAGTGAGGCTGAAAGCAGCCAAGGCCGGCCTCAGGCGTCATAGGAAACTCCGCCTCGCCCGACCCTAGGGCTCGAACTCGGGCTCAGCCCCGGAAGACGGCGAACTCCACTCCGCCCGACCCAGGGCTCGGACTCGGGCTCAGCCCCGGAAGACGGCGAACTCCGCTCCGCCCGACCCAGGGCTCGGACTCGGGCTCAGCCCCGGAAGATGGCGAACTCCGCTACGCCCGACCCAGGGCTCAGACTCGGGCTCAGCCCCGGAAGACGGCGAACTCCGCTCCGCCCAACCCAGGGCTCGAACTCGGGCTCAGCCCTAGGAGACGACGGACTCCGCTTTGCCCGACCCCAGGGCTCGGACTCAGCCCTGGCTTCAGCCGACGGTCTCCGCCTCGCCCGACCCAGGGGCTCGGACTCGACCACGGCCACGGAAGACAGAGTCGACCTCGACCTCGGAGGAGCCTCCACATCGCCCAACCTAGGGCGCGGACCGACCACGTCGATAGGAGGCGCCATCATTACCCTACCCCGAGCTGACTCAGGCTACGGGGAACAAGACCGGCGTCCCATCTGGCTCGCTCCGCCAGATAGGCAATGATGGTGCCCCGTACGCTCTGTGACGACGGCGGCTCTCGGCCCCCTTACGGAAGCAAGAGGACATCAGCAAGGACTCGACAGCCCCGACAGCTGCCCTTCCGCCAGGCTCCAACGCTCCTCCGACGGCCACGACACCACACGAACCGGGTGCCAAAACCTCTCCGGCTGCCACGACGGCATGTACTTAGGGCGCTAGCTCTCCTCCGCTAGACACGTAGCACTCTGCTACACCCCCCATTGTACACCTGGATCCTCTCCTTACGCCTATAAAAGGAAGGACCAGGGCCCTCTTACAGAGGGTTGGCCCACGCGGAGAAGGACGGGACGGCGCTCGCGCAAGGCCGCTCGCTCCCACTCCCGCGTGGACGCTTGTATCCCCCTACTGCAAGCGCACCCGACTCAGGCGCGGGGCTAACACGAAGGCTGCGGGATCCACTCTCTCACGTCCGCCTCCCTCCGGCTGCTTCCTTTCCCCCCTTCGCGTTCCTCCTCGCGTCGACCCATCTGGGCTGGGGCACGCGGCGACAATTCACTCGTCGGTCCAGGGACCCCCCCGGGTTTCGAAACACCGACAGATATTGTCACTAACCTTGTAGGACTCAACAAGAGTTGGGTACCTAAGACCCAAGCCTAAATTTGCCTTGCAGGTTTATGCATCCGGGGGATCAAGCTGGATTATCGACAGCGGATGCACAAACCACATGATGGGGGAGAAGAAGATGTTCACCTCCTACGTCAAGAACAAAGATTCCCAAGACTCAATCATTTTCGGTGACGTGAATCAAGGCAAGGTGAAAGGGTTAGGAAAAATAGCTATTTCATCCGAGCACTCCATTTCCAATGTGTTTTTAGTTGAGTCGCTTGGATATAACTTGTTGTCTGTGAGTCAGCTTTGTAATATGGGATATAACTGCTTATTCACAAATGTAGATGTGTCTGTCTTTGGAAGGAGTGATGGTTCATTAGCATTTAAGGGTGTATTAGACGGCAAACTCTATTTAGTTGATTTTGCAAAAGAGGAGGCCAGTCTAGATGCATGCTTAATTGCTAAGACTAGCATGGGCTGGTTGTGGCATCGCCGCTTAGCACATGTGGGGATGAAGAACCTTCACAAACTTCTAAAGGGAGAACATGTGATAGGTCTAACAAATGTTACTTTCGAAAAAGATAGACCTTGTGCAGCTTGTCAAGCAGGCAAACAGGTGGGAAGCTCTCATCATACCAAAAATGTGATGACCACATCAAGACCTTTGGAGTTGCTTCATATGGACCTCTTCGGACCCATCGCCTATCTAAGCATAGGAGGAAGTAAGTATGGTCTTGTTATAGTTGATGATTTTTCCCGCTTCACTTGGGTATTCTTCTTGCAGGATAAATCTGAAACCCAAGGGACCCTCAAACGCTTCCTAAGGAGAGCTTAAAATGAGTTTGAGCTCAAGGTGAAGAAAATAAGGAGCGACAATGGGTCCGAGTTCAAAAACCTTCAAGTGGAGGAGTACCTTGAGGAGGAAGGGATCAAGCACGAGTTCTCCGCTCCCTACACACCACAGCAAAATGGTGTGATAGAGAGGAAGAACAGGACGCTCATTGACATGGCGAGGACAATGCTTAGAGAATTCAAGACGCCCGAGCGATTTTGGTCGGAAGCCGTGAACACGGCTTGTCACGCCATAAACCGGGTGTACCTTCATCGCCTCCTCAAGAAGACCTCGTATGAGCTTCTAACCGGTAACAAACCCAATGTGTCTTACTTTCATGTATTTGGGAGCAAATGTTACATTCTAGTAAAAAAGGTAGAAATTCTAAGTTTGCTCCCAAAGCTGTAGAAAGGTTTTTGTTAGGTTATGACTCAAATACAAAGGCGTATAGGGTCTTCAACAAATCATCGGGTTTGGTTGAAGTCTCTAGTGACGTTGTATTTGATGAGACTAATGGCTCTCCAAGAGAGCAAGTTGTTGATCTTGATGATGTAGATGAAGAAGATGTTCCAACGGTCGCAATACGCACCATGGCGATTGGCGATGTGCGACCACAGGAACACGAAGAGCAAGATCAACCTTCTTCCTCAACAATGGTGCATCCCCCAACTCAAGACGATGAACAGGTTCATCAAGAGGAGGCATGTGATCAAGGGGGAGCACAAGATGATCATGTGATGGAGGAAGAAGCACAACCGGCACCTCCAACCCAAGTTCGAGCGACGATTCAAAGGAATCATCCCGTCGACCAAATTTTGGGTGACATTAGCAAGGGAGTAACTACTCGTTCTAGATTAGTTAATTTTTGTGAGCATTACTCCTTTGTCTCTTCTATTGAGCCTTTCAGGGTAGAAGAGGCCTTGCTAGATCCGGACTAGGTGTTGGCCATGCAAGAAGAGCTCAACAATTTCAAAAGAAATAAAGTTTGGACACTGGTGCCTCGTCCCAAGCAAAATGTTGTGGGAACCAAGTGGGTGTTCCGCAACAAACAAGACGAGCACGGGGTGGTGACAAGGAACAAGGCTCGACTTGTGGCAAAAGGTTATGCCCAAGTCGCAGGTTTGGACTTTGAGGAGACTTTTGCTCCTGTGGCTAGGCTAGAGTCCATTCGTATTTTGCTAGCATATGCCGCTCATCATTCTTTCAGGTTATTCCAAATGGATGTGAAGAGCACTTTCCTCAACGGGCCAATCAAGGAGGAGGTGTACGTGGAGCAACCCCTGGCTTTGAGGATGAACGGTACCCCGACCACGTGTGTAAGCTCTCTAAGGCGCTCTATAGACTTAAGCAAGCCCCAAGAGCCTGATATGAATGCCTTAGAGACTTTTTAATTGCTAATGCTTTCAAGGTTGGGAAAGCCGATCCAACTTTATTCACTAAGACTTGTGATGGTGACTTATTTGTGTGCCAAATTTATGTCGATGACATAATATTTGGTTCTACTAACCAAAAGTCTTGTGAAGAGTTTAGCAGGGTGTTGACTCAAAAGTTTGAGATGTTGATGATGGGCGAGTTGAACTACTTCCTTGGGTTCCAAGTGAAGCAACTCAAGGACGGCACCTTCATCTCCCAAATGAAGTACACGCAAGACTTGCTAAAGCGGTTTGGGATGAAGGACGCCAAGCCCGCAAAGACTCCGATGGGAACTGACGGACACGTCGACCTCAACAAAGGAGGTAAGTCCGTTGATCAAAAAGCATACCGGTCCATGATAGGTTCTTTGCTTTATTTATGCGCTAGTAGACCGGATATTATGCTTAGTGTATGCATTTCAATCTGATCCAAGGGAGTGTCACTTAGTGGCCGTGAAGCGAATTCTTAGATATTTAGTCGCTACGCCTTGCTTCGGGATCTGGTATCCAAAGGGGTCTACCTTTGACTTGATTGGATATTCAGACTCCGACTATGCTGGATGTAAGGTCGATAGGAAGAGTACATCGGGGACGTGCCAATTCTTAGGAAGGTCCCTGGTGTCGTGGAGTTATAAGAAACAAACCTCTGTTGCCCTATCCACCGCCAAGGCCGAGTACGTTGTCGTAGGACAGTGTTGCGCGCAACTACTTTGGATGAGGCAAACCCTCCGGGACTTTGGCTACAATCTGAGCAAAGTCCCACTCCTATGTGATAATGAGAGTGCTATCCGCATGGAGGACAATCCTGTTGAGCACAGCCGCACAAAGCACATTGACATCCGGCATCACTTTTTGAGAGACCACCAGCAAAAGGGAGATATCGAAGTGTTCTATATTAGCACCGAGAACCAGCTAGCCGATATCTTTACCAAGCCTTTAGATGAGAAGACCTTTTGCAGGCTGCGTAGTGAGCTAAATGTCTTAGATTCGTGGAACTTGGATTGATTTATAGCATACATGTGTATCATGCTTTGATCATGTTCCCTTATGCATTTTGTTTATTTATGGTGCTCAAGTTGTACAAACATTCCCCGGACCTCAAAAGTCCATGTGTGAGTGATGCACATATTTAGGGGGAGATGTGCTACAACTTGACCCTTTGAGACTAATCGTGTGCTTGAGTTTGCTTGATTTAGTCTCAAAGGTGGATTGAAAGGGAAAGGTGGACTTGGACCATGCAAGACTTCCACTGCACTCCGATGAGAGGGTAACTTACTCCAAGTCCATCTCAATATCCTTATTGCCTTGGTACTCTTATTTGAAGATTTTGGTGAGGCAATGGGGTTTAGGGGCCAAGATTGATCCCGTTTTGGTGCTTGATGCCAAAGGGGGAGAAAATAAGGCCAAAGCAATAAATGGATCAGGTACCACTTGAGAATTTTGAAAATAGTAGAATAGAGCTTTTGGTTTGTCAAAACTCTCTTGTTGTCTCTTTTGTCAAAAGTTGGCTTCTTGTGGGGAGAATAGTTGATTATGGGGAAAAGGGGGAGTTTTTGAAATCTTTGATCAATTTCTCTTGGAACAACTCTCTTTATGTCTCAACAAGTGTGTTTGACTTAGAGATAGGAAATTGAGGTTGATTTGCAAAAACAAAACCAAGTGGTGGCAAAGAATGATCCAAATATGCCATATTTGAATCAAAACAAATTTGTGTTCTCATTTGCTTTGATGTTGCACTTCTTTAGTTGCTTTTTGTTGTGTTGGCATAAATCACCAAAAAGGGGGAGATTGAAAGGAAAATGTGCCCTTGGGCCATTTCTAAGTGTTTTGGTGATTGAGTGCCAACACAAGTGCTTAAATGTTAATCTATGCCAATTGATGGTCCAAGTGTAAATCAAGAGTAAAGGTATGTTTCTAAGACTTAGTACATTGTTTTGGAGACTAATGTATTGTGTCTAAGTGCTAGAAACAGGAAAAGACCAATTTGGAAAAGACTTGGCTAAGCAGCCAAGACTCTGCTCAGTCTGGGTGCACCGGACTGTCCGGTGGTGCACCGGACAGTGTCCGGTGCGCCAGGCTGGCGACTGTCAACTGGCTGGTCTCGGGAAGCAATCAATGGCGTACGGCTATAAATCACCGGACTGTCCGGTGGTGCACCGGACTGTCCGATGAGCCATTCACAGGCGAAGTCGTCGCTCTCGGGAAGCGATTAATGGCGTACGGCTATAAATCACCGGACTGTCCGGTGGTGCACCGGACTGTCCGGTGAGCCAACGGTCAGCCGGGCCAACGGTCGGCCGAGTAATCCGCGCGCGACGCGTGGCCGAGCCAACAGTCAGAAGGGGGCACCTGACTGTCCGGTGTGCACCGGACAGTGTCCGGTGCGCCAACGGCTCTGGATCTTCAATGTTCGGCTGTGCCACAGAAGGAAAGAAATATGCACCGGACAGTGTCCGGTGGTGCACCGGACTGTCCGGTGCGCCAGTCGATAGAAGGCAAGAATTGCCTTCCTGGAATGCTCTCAACGGCTCCTAGCTGCCTTGGGGCTATTAAAGGGACCCCTAGGCGCATGGAGGAGTACACCAAGCATTCTCTAAGCATTCCTAAGCACCAAGACTCCAATTCCGCGCATTCGATCCTTCGTGATAGCAACTAGAGCTCCATTCGAGTAGAGAACTCTTTGAGTTGTGTTGAGAGCTCGTGTTGTGACTTGTGTGTGTGTTGTTGCTCTGATTTTGTGTCTTGTGTGCTGTTGGGGGCCTTCGTCCTCCGAAGGTCCTCAAAAACAAGATTTGACAATGTTTTCCAAGTGAATTATATGAACAGGTATTTTCGGACTCAGATTATGAACATGGAGTACGGACAGGACGAAGCTTAAGCCAGACGAAAGGGGGTTGAGATGAAGGACGGGCTGGTTACCATGCTGTGCGAAGGATGGTGCGCAGCCGAAGCTATGCGCAGGAAAGCTTCGTCGCGATAGCAGAACGGGGAACCGACCTAAAGATGAAAAGACTACTTAGGCCTTGACAGATTCCCATAAGTCATTAGCAAATGTAATGGGCATGAATGTAATTTTACATGGGCTGTGTCCCACGCCTATAAATAGATGAACAGTACTCCCGTACTGTTCACGCTGATTTGGCATTTGCTTTTGCGTCATCCTTGTACTTTTGTCTTCCTGCAATCCGAAGGTACACTTGTAATTTGAAGTCATTTCTATTGTTATATGATAATAAAATAGAAATGACGTTGTGATAAAATTTAAATGTTTATATTAATTTTTATGTTGCGTGTAAGTCCTTCGTCATAGCTTATTGTGCTTACGAAGATATGTTGTTTGTGACCTTCGTCCGGAGCACATTATATCCCGAAGGGAAATAATGTTTCAAAGGGCGAAGGACCTTATCATTTAACACTTTTTATGTTGCCTTGTTCTTAATCCGAAGCATTTGAGAACAAGTCCCCAACATTGGCGCCCACCTCCGGTGAACTCACTTCCACTTTGAGTTTTTTGAACACCTTCGGAAGCCATAGACCTTCGCTATGGCGCCGAAGAAAGCTCCAGCGACTGGGGCTGCAGCCCTGCAACCGCTGGACCCCAACCAGGAGACTCTCTCTCTTCAGGAAGCCCGAAACCAGAAGAGGAAGGCTGTCAGCCCAACGCCTCAAGAGGATGAGCTAGATCAAGAGATCAGAGATATGGAGATGCTTCATCAACAGGTGCAGAGGAAGAAGGAAAAGATGGCCAGGCTAGCTGAACTGCAAAGGCAGATAGACGAAGCTTCTGAAGAAGTTCGCCATCTTACTCATGATGAGCAGAACCGAAGGCCTCAACAAAAAGACCTTCATCAGGAGGGTTTCTTCAACGAAGATGACTGGTATGACAATTTTCATCATGGAAATTTTGTTTTCGATGATGCTTCTCCTCTGTCCGCTGAGCTGCAGGCTACACCTTGGCCTCCGTCCTACAAGCCGCCACAGCTTCCCATGTTCGATGGCCATTCAGACCCGAAGCAGTTTTTGATGAGCTACGAAGCAACAGTATCTTCGTATGGTGGCAATGCTGCAGTCATGGTAAAGTCTTTTGTTATGGCTGTCAGGAGTGTTGCTCAGACCTGGTATTCCTCCCTTCGACCAGGAACGATCACTTCATGGCAAAAACTGAAGGACATGTTGTTAACCAGCTTTCAAGGGTTTCAGACGAAGCCGGTCACTGCTCAAGCCTTGTTCCAGTGCACTCAGGATCATGAAGAATACCTTCAGGCGTATGTCAGAAGGTTCTTGCGTTTGAGGGCGCAGGCACCAACGGTGCCCAACGAAATTGTCATTGAAGCCATGATCAAGGGACTTTGGCCTGGACCTTCAGCTCAATACTTTGCTAGGAAGCCTCCTCAAACTTTGGAGAAGCTGCTCCAGAAGATGGACGAGTATATTCGTGCCGACAATGATTTTCGCCAAAGAAGGGAGGAGGCTTTCAGGTTTTCTGAAATGACCAGGGGCTTCGGAGGAAGATTTTATCCGTGGCATGTCAGGTCTATCCACAATACTCAAAGTGATGATAAGGGAAGTCAGCAGCACAGGCCGCAGTGCTCCTCACAGGCTTCGGGGCAACAGCAAAGTTTCTTCCGGCCACCAGCTCCAAGAGGCAGAGGCGCCAGGGGCTTCGGCGGAAGATTTGGAGATCAACCAAGGAAAATGTTTTGCTTGTTCTGTGGAGAAAACAAGGGCCATACCACCAGGATGTGCCATGTTACGATCCAGAAGCATAAGGAGATAGCCGAAGCTACAGCACAACAAGTTCAGCCGAAGCAGGTCATGCATACAGCTTCGTACCATCCGCCTTACATCCCAGAATACGTGGGCAACCACCCTGCAGTTTCTGTAGCTTCGGCGAGTCAACCTCAAGCTTCATGGCAACAGCCCCCGCCTCCACCACCGCTGCAACAAGGCCAACAGCCGGAAGGGAGCCAATATGTTCCACACCAAAGGGATCTCAGAGAACAATCTGAAGCTCGCACAGTCAATAGCACTGTGCCAGAGTCGAAACACATTTATTGACAAATATCCTACCTTGATAAGCAGTCTTTTCCATTTTCTGTGTAATAAAGAACATTTTTCAGTTTTCATGTAATAGTTTCGTTGTTGGCCACGAGGAAAACCTATTTTCTCCACAGGCTTAAGTTGCTGAAGCTTAAAAATTTGTGATAACAAGGAGGACCTTCGAATTATTAAAAATCCTTCGAAGCAACAAAAAGTCGTTCTAAGGAACGCAGAGTAAGTTGCTGAAGTCATAAAAAGCCGTTCCAAAGGGAGCGCAGTGTAAGTTTTCTGCTCCAAAGTCGTTCCTAAGGGAATGCAGAGCATACAGCAAAAAGTCAACGCTGATTCCGCCGAAAGTAAAAGGCGAAGAAGCTCCAAAGTCGTTCCTAAGGGAATGCAGAGCTTACAGCGAAAAGTCAACGCTGATACCGCCTAAGTAAAAGGCGAAGAAGCTCCAAAGACGTTCCTAAGGGAATGCAGAGCTTACAGCGAAAAGTCAGCGCTGATACAAAAAGATTGTGTGTTTTATGGGGATATGTGTGTATCTTCGGAATCAATCTCATCTACATAACATAACATCATCACATCATTTTGCATAGCATAAGCATCATACATCATATTGCATATGGCAAAAGAAGGGAACACAGTATCAACCTTCGGAAGGATGCTTTGAGAAAGTAAAAATCTTCGGAATATAACTTCGGAGAATGTTTTCACGAAGTTTGGATATTTTTCATCAGAGCGCTATGGATTTTGTGATGCATAAAAGTTTTTCTATCTTCACGAAGCATGAAAAGAAGGGAAGGTGTTTTTTTCGCCGAAGGCTCAAAAACGGTACGTATGTAAAGTTTCATGCATCGTAAAGAATCGAATCATTAAAAGCAAATATATTACAGGGTTACAAAATGTTGCACATATTTCATTTCAGAAGTTTTTACAATAGTGCTTAATTTTCTCTTAAAACAACTTCGGCAGCTTCATTCAGGAGTCGGTTAACAACTTCATCCATAATGGCTTCGGTCATCTTTCTAATTTCATCGTCCCCCTCTGGGTGGTGGGGGCCCGGAGATGCCTCAGCAGGTTCTGAGGGAGGAGAAGATACGACTACATTACTATCACAGACCGCGAACAAAGTCTGAAATTAAAAATTACAACACAATAAGAACGGCTAATTAATACCTATTTGCCCTTCGGGCTCTGTACTTTTCTCGGCAACTTCTGTCACTTTCCTAGCATCATGGATGCCTTTTTCACTCTTTTGAATAATTTCTTGCGCCATTTCTCGGCCGCCGTTGTCCCAGATATCAGTAAAGAATTTTCCGCCAACCATGCTTGCTTCGGCCGAGGGGTTTTTGATGTCTTCGGAGGACAAGGCAGCTTCGAACTGAGCTAAGGATTTTACATGCTCGCAACCTTTTCTCTCCAAAACAGTAGCAACTCCTCTAGCGCCCGAAAAAGCGCAGATGTCACCGCGGCTACTCAGGATTTCCTCGAAGGCCTCTGCTTCGTGACTGATCCATTCCATTGGACCTTCGGGATTGCCTCTTGAGAAATTCTCTTCACTAGAGAATGCGCCAACGCTGGCGAAGCTGGATTTTATCTTTTTGACGCATTCTATAGATTTAACATAGCATTTTCTCTGGGATGCACGAAGCTCCTTAACACTTATCTCTAAATGATTGGCCAATTGATCACTAAGCTCTCGTTTTGTTTCTTCAAGCATACGTTCCTCTTTAGCTCTAGCTAGCTGTTTCTGAAGATCTTTAATCTCACGTTTTTGGGCTTCGGCCTGGACCTTTGAGGCAGCTTCGTCCTTTTTTACCTTGTCTACCAATGTAAGCAGAATCTTATCCTTTTCCAGAGCTTCGTTTCTCAGTTTGATAACTTCTGACCGTAGGTTGTTGAACGCAATTTCATAGCTCTCATCTTCGGCATTCTTTTGTGCTCTCAATGCGTTGCTTAGAATTAAACCCTATATGTAAAAAAAAAGTTGGTATAAGGATAAAAGAATGAGTTACGAATTATAAAATTTCCAAGCGCCCAATTCCCATACCTTTAGGCTATTGTACGCAAGACTATCCGCGAGATCCTCCTTCGTCATAGCGCATAGTCCAGCTTCAAGCTTCGGAAACCCCATACTCCTAGCCATCTCCCGGCAGACAGTTAATTCTTTGTTGTCAGGGAGACAGTATAGGAAGTCATCTTCGTTTGTCCCATTGAACACTAGTGCCCCCTTTGGATATTTTAATTCTTTGGCATAGTGGTTGGCTTCATAAATCTCTTCTTCAGATAATTTTTTCCCCGAAGCATGTCGCACAATGTAATCGCGTATGGTGGAAGAAGCTTCGGGGGCAGCAGTGTCAATCTCTTCAACCAAAATTGGCTCTGGCATTTTTATTTTTTCTTCGGTTTCCAAAGGTTGTTCCTTGGTGGGCTCTGAAGTCCCAGCTTCAACTTCAAGTTGTTGCTTCGAAGCTTCAGCAATTAAAGCTTCAGTAGACGCTTCAGAAAGTTCAACAGTCTTCTTTGGAGTTGTGCTTGAAGACTTAATTGTCTCCAAAACATCTAGCACGTTCACCATTCTTTTTCTTTTCGGGGTTACCGATGGACCCTTTTGATTTTTTATTGTTTCAACACTTGCTGAAGGACTCAAGATTTCTAATATTTTTGGTCCTTCAATTTTTGGTTTTTCTGCTTTCTCTGCTGAAGGCACTTCAGTTTTTTCTTCGATCTTCGGCACTGGAGCTGGCTCTGTACTTTCAGTGGCCAAGGAGACTTTACCGATAAATTCAGGCACTGTGGCCGGCTCAATAAAACGTGCCCGGTGGGTGAGCACCTTCATCTTTTTTCTTTGCGGCGCTGGCTCACTAGAAGCACTTGTGGCAACTTCTGTTGCAGGAGAAGTATTTTTTCTTTTGCGGCCCGGCACCGGATAATGGTAGTCAGGGTAGACAAACCCGATTGCATCAAATACCCAGTTGAGCCTTTTCTTCTTTCGGCCTCTGAAGGCTGCCGATAATGCAGTGTTCTCGGCCTTCGAATACACCCCAAGCAGTTCGTCACTTAATGTTTCAATGCTTTTTAACCAGTCGTCATCAGGTTCAACAAACTTATCCCCGTATTTGAATGTGTATTTCAGTCTGACCAGTCCGCCTTCGTCAGACTCTTTGATGGTCTCCTTCGGCATTTCCCACTTTCCTGCAAGTGGCCACACCCTGAAGGCAATATGCTCTTGGACCAAGTCCCTTGTCCCGATAAAAGAGCAGACTACGCCGAAGGCTCTTTGGCATTCTTTGGCCGCTTCATCCATTTCAACCTTCGGTTTTCGGAGTCCGAAGCACTGCCAGATAGGACGCATAATGATACTTTTAACATCTTCCTGCGCTGTCAAGTCATTCTTTACATAGAACCATTCTGTCATCAAGGCACCGGGCCACCTCTTCCGAAAGGTTGGCACGGGGCAGCTTGACCCGGAGCGGGCACCGAAGCTGTAACAACCAAAGTTGTTGTGATATTGTTCTTTCCCCCAGGGCTTCGTCTCATATAACAACTCATGAATTTTGCAAAAGCTTTTAGCATTTGGTTCTAAACCTTGGCTTCTCACAGCCCAGACAAAGGTCCCCATTCTTATGATAGCTTCGGGAGTAATTTGATGAAGGTAGACTTGAAATGTCTTCAGGACTTCGACAACAAAGCTGCTTAGGGGGAATCGAAGCCCAGCCTTGAGAAAGCTTCGGAAGATCACGACCTCATCTTCTTCGGGGGTGGGAGAAGTTTTTTCTCCAGCATCAGCCCTCACAATAGATATATCTCGAAAATATCTCCCTCTCATATTGTCAATATGACTCTGCTTAATAGTGGTTTTCCCGAAAACTGAGTGACTTGGCCGCCATGGTCGATCTTCGGACTCTCCCCCACCGCTTTCTACATCATAACTGTCGCTGTCACCAGTATCTTCAGACAAACCTTCCAGAATCTCCTTGGTGATTTTTTCCGTATTGGTCTTCGCCATCGCTATAAGGAACCCCAAGTTCTTCTCTTCGTCGAGACTCAGCTTCATCTCAGCAGCGACCTTCTTATCTTCAGACATCTTCGGAAACACTAAAAAACTGTTTTCAAAGCCGAAGCTTCAAAACCAAAAGATCAGCAAATCTTAGTGCGCAAGAGCTAAAAATTTAGTGAGCGGGAGCAGATGGCAAGAGAGCGTACCAAATGAGTTTGCGGTATGATCTTATTTATACGCCCAGTGCGTTGAAAATTGAAAGACCCCGCTTGTCAGTGAATGTTGCTATTCTAGCAAAGGGAAGGTGTTTTTTCGGACCTTCGGCTCAAGGCCTTCGTCCATATCGCAATCTGAATTTATCACTAACAAATTAATATTGCGAGGGGCTACTGTTGGGGGCCTTCGTCCTCCGAAGGTCCTCAAAAACAAGATTTGACAATGTTTTCCAAGTGAATTATATGAACAGGTATTTTCGGACTCAGATTATGAACATGGAGTATGGACAGGACGAAGCTTAAGCCAGACGAAAGGGGGTTGAGATGAAGGACGGGCTGGTTACCATGCTGTGCGAAGGATGGTGCGCAGCCGAAGCTATGCGCAGGAAAGCTTCGTCGCGATAGCAGAACGGGGAACCGACCTAAAGATGAAAAGACTACTTAGGCCTTGACAGATTCCCATAAGTCATTAGCAAATGTAATGGGCATGAATGTAATTTTACATGGGCTGTGTCCCACGCCTATAAATAGATGAACAGTACTCCCGTACTGTTCACGCTGATTTGGCATTTGCTTTTGCGTCATCCTTGTACTTTTGTCTTCCTGCAATCCGAAGGTACACTTGTAATTTGAAGTCATTTCTATTGTTATATGATAATAAAATAGAAATGACGTTGTGATAAAATTTAAATGTTTATATTACTTTTTATGTTGCGTGTAAGTCCTTCGTCATAGCTTATTGTGCTTACGAAGATATGTTGTTTGTGACCTTCGTCCGGAGCACATTATATCCCGAAGGGAAATAATGTTTCAAAGGGCGAAGGACCTTATCATTTAACACTTTTTATGTTGCCTTGTTCTTAATCCGAAGCATTTGAGAACAAGTCCCCAACATGTGCGTTGCTCATCCCATCCTTACTTCTGTGCTATCCTACCCGAGGCCTCTATGGCCTTACGAGGAGCGAATGAAAGTGTTTCCCCCATGAGTTCCACTGCCCATTTTGCTATCCTACCCGAGGCCTCTCGGCACTGGATGACCTCTCCCAGGGGGATGGATGACACCACAGTCACCGGATGAGACTCGAAGTAGTGTCGTAGCTTTCGCCGTGTTAGAATCACTGCGTACAGTAGCTTCTGGATTTGCGGGTAGCGGATTTTGGTCTCAGATAGCACTTCGCTGATGAAGTAGACTGGCCTCTGGATGAGTAGTGCATGCCCCTCTTCTCGTCTCTCGACTACGACTGCAGCGCTGACCACCTGAGTGGTTGCGGCTACGTAAATCAAGAGGGCTTCTCCCGCAGCGGGGGGCACCAAGATGGGCGCATTAGTAAGGAGTGCCTTTAAGTTTCTGAGGGCTTCTTCAGCCTCAGGAGTCCAAGTGAAGCGCTCGGCCTTCCTTAAGAGGCGTACAAGGGCAATCCTTTCTTGCCAAGGCACGAGATGAAGCGGCTCAGAGCCGCAAGGCATCCCATGACCCTTTGTACTCCTTTTAAATCTTTGATGGGTCCCATGTTGGTGATGGCCGTGATTTTCTCCGGGTTGGCCTCGATGCCTCGTTCAGAGATGATGAACCCTAGGAGCATGGCTCAGGGGACTCCGAAGACACACTTCTCGGGATTGAGTTTTACGCTCTTCACTTTTAGGCACCTGAATGTCACCTCAAGGTCAGAGAAGAGGTCGGAGGCTTTCCTTGTTTTGACAACGATGTCATCGACGTAAGCCTCGACCGTTCTGCCGATGTGCTCTCTGAACACATGGTTCATGCACCTCTGGTATGTTGCACCTGCATTCCTCAAACCAAATGGCATAGTAGTATAACAATACATGCCAAAAGGTGTGATAAAAGAAGTCACAAGCTGGTCGGATTGTTTCATCTTGATTTGGTGATAGCCTGAATAGGCATCAAGGAAAGACAGGGTTTCGCACCTAGCGGTGGAGTCCACAATTTGATCAATGCGAGGCAGAGGGTAGGGAACTTTTGGACATGCTTTATTCATCCCAGTGTAATCTACACACATCCTCCATTTCCCCCCTTTTTTCTTTACAAGTACAGGGTTAGCTAACCATTCTGGATGGAATACCTCTTTGATGAACCCTGCAGCCATTAGCTTGTGGACCTCCTCGCCAATGGCTCTGTGCTTTTCTTCATCAAAATGGCGTAGGCTGTAGGTGCTATTTCACGGGTCGGGCACCGGCTCGGATGTCCAGTGAGTGCTCGGCGACATCCCTCGGTATGCCTGGCATGTCCGAGGGACTCCATGCAAAAATTTCGACATTTGTGCAGAGAAAGTCGACGAGCACTGCTTCCTATTTGGGGTCGAGCTTGGAGCCGATCCTGACTTTCTTGCTGGCGTCGTTGCTGGGGTCGAGAGAGACAGATTTAACCGCCTCGGCTAGTTTGAAGTTGCTGGCATGCCGCTTTGCGTTGGGCGCCTCTTTGGAGAGGCAATCCAGGTCGGCGATGAGGGCTTCGGATTCGGCGATGGCTTCGGCGTACTCCACGCATTCCATGTCGCACTCGTAAGCGTGGCGGTATGTGGATCTGACGGTGATGGTTCCCTTGGGGCCTGGCATCTTGAGCTTGAGGTACGTGTAGTTGGGGACGACCATGAACTTGGCATAGCACGGTCTTCCCAACATCGTGTGATAGGTCCCTCGGAACCCGACTACCTTGAAAGTGAGGGTTTCCTTTCAGAAGTTGGAGGGAGTTCCGAAGTAGACGGGCAAGTTAATCTATCCAAGGGGCAGGATACGCTTTCCGGGTGCAATCCCATGAAAAGGTGCTGCACCGGCCCGGATCTCGGACCAATCGACCCCCAAGAGCCCTAGGGTCTCAGCATAGATGATGTTGAGGCTGCTGCCTCCGTCCATGAGGACCTTGGAGAGACTAACGTTGCCGATGATAGGGTCGATGACGAGCAGGTACCTTCCTGGGTTTGGTACATAGTCGGGGTGGTCGTCTTGGTCGAAGGTGATGGGCTTGTCGGACCAGTCTAGGTAGACTGGCGTTGCTACCTTCACCGAGCAGACCTCCCGGCGCTCCTGCTTACGGCGTTGAGCCGAGGTATTCGCCACTTGCCCACCGTAGATCAGGAAGCGGTTGTGGACCTCTGGGAACTCTTCTTCCCTGTTGCCTCCTTTCTTGTTGTTGCCTTGGTCCTTGCCACCCTCCGCCGAGGATCCAGCCTTATTGAAGTAACGTCGGAGCATGTCGCACTCTTCAAGGGTGTGCTTGACGGGACCCCTGTGATAGGGGCACGACTCCTTGAGCATCTTGTCGAACACGTTGGTCCCTCCGGGAGGCTTCCAAGGATTCCTATGCTCGGCAGCAGCGACGAGATCCACGTCAACGGCGTTGCATTTTGCTTGCGCCTTCTTCCTGGTCTTCTTCTTCGTGCCATGCTGGACGGACGCCTCGGGGACATCTTCCTTCTGCCTTCCCTGAGGCTGCTTGTCCTTCCGGAAGATGGCTTGGACCGCCTCCTGACCCAAGGCGAACTTGGTGGCTATGTCCATCAATTCGCCAACCTTGGTGGGTGTCTTGCGTCCTAGTTTGCTTACCAGGTCCCGGCAAGTGGTGCCGGCGAGGAATGCTCCGATGACGTCCGAGTCGGTGATGTTAGGCAACTTGGTGCACTGCTTTGAAAACCGCTGGATGTACTCTCACAGGGATTCCCCTGGCTGCTGGCGGCAGCTCCGCAGATCCCACGAGTTCCCAGGGCGCACGTACGTACCTTGGAAATTTCCAGCGAAGGCCTTGACTAGATCGTCCCAGTCGAAGATCTGCGCAGGAGGCAGATGCTCCAGCTAGGCCCAGGCAGCGTCGAAGAGGAAAAGGGGGAGGTTGCGGATGATGAGGTTGTCATCGTCCGTCCCTCCCAACTGGCACGCCAGCCGGTAATCCGCGAGCCACAACTCCGGCCTCGTCTCCCCTGAGTACTTGGTAATGGTAGTCGGGGCTCGGAACCGGGCAGGGGACGGCACCCGTCGTATGGCCCAGCTGAAGACCCGCGGACTTGGTGGTTCGGGCGAGGGGCTCCGATCCTCCTCACTATCGTAGCGTCCCCCGCGTCTGGGGTGGTAGCCTCGGCGCACCTTTTCCTCGAGGCAGGCTCGATGGTCGCGACGGTGTTGCTCATCGCCGAGGCGATCCTAGGCAACAGGTGTCTCATCTCCTGTGTGCTCGGTGTGGACTGAGGCCTCGCACATGTATCGGGAGGACGCTGCATGATGCTCCAAGGGACATCCTCGCCTTCGGGAGGCAGAGCTCTCGGCTCGTCGGGCCGCGGCATTTTCCAGGAGGTCCTTGAGTTCGCCGCGGATACACCGCCCCTCGGTGGTGGATGGCTCTGGCATTGTTCAAAGTAACATCGCCGCTGCAGCTAGGTTCTGGCTGGCCCCGTTGAAGGCCGAGGGCAGCCTTGCCCTAGCATCGTCAATAATACAGCACTGGACGTCCCGGCCTGATGACGCGCTCCTCCGGCGAGTGCTCGGCCTGCCCACTCTTGCTCGAGGTTTTGTCGGAGCTGCACAAGTCGCCCCGTTTCTTCATCGAGCTTGGCCTGCATCTCGCGGAGTTGCTCGAGCTATGTGCCTTGACCCCTCGCAGGGACCCGGGCCACAGCTAGCTCCCGCGGGATCTCAACGTGAGACGCAGGCACAGGGGCGTCGTCATTTCCTGGCATGCCGAGGTGGTTGTTTTCGTCGTGATCCCCCTGATCGATGTGGAAACACTCGCGAGTTGGGTCGTAACCCTCATCGTCAAGGCTGTGGCCATCGTCAGAGCAGCCAGAGAGGCAGTGGTCACATGCGGATATGAAGTCTCGCATGGCACTGGGATCACGGAGTCCGGAGAAATCCCAATTAAAGTCGGGGTCATCCTCTTCCTTGGAACCGCGGGTCCGGAGGTTGAGACGACCGTCAGTAGGTCCCAAGTTGACCACATATGGTATCCCAGAAGGTCAGGATATGCCCTTGCGAAAGCGCTTACCGAAGTGGGGTCGCTTGGTGGATCGAAGCTGAATCTAAAGGGAACAGGATGGAAAATTGATGGTACCTCCTGGTTGATGGATGGTAGTGAAGTTGCATCGGAGATGGAATGTGTCGTTATCTCAGGTGCGAGACTAATGCCCGACAAGTCCCTCGCAAGGGTGCCGGCGTCATTAGTCCGCCTGGGGTTGGCACGTTGCTGGGAAGCGACACTCGTCATTGTCCCAGGTGCGAGGATAACACCTGACATGTCCCCCACAGGGGTGTCGGCGTCGTTGACTCGCTCTGGTCCGACAGCCGACGAGGTGCTGCCTCCTGCCTGGCCGTGGTCGCTCCGTTTCCTCCTCTGACGAGAAGGGTGGCGGGGGCAAACCCGGGTGTTCCTCTTCCGCCACGGAGAGATGTCGTCGTCGAGTTCGCCTCCGCCGAGTGAGCCGACGACCGTCGTTGTTGTCGTCCTATGGGGGGAGTACCATGTCGTAGCTGCCGTCGGAGGACATGAACTTGAGACTCCCAAAGTGGAGCACCGTCCCGGGCTAAAGAGGCTGCTGAAGATTGTCCATCTGGATCTTAACGGGAAAGTATTGCCAACACGCAGCGACCCCCTACCTAGCGCGCCAACTATCGGCGTTTTGGACCCGCGAGGACCCTCAACTGACTAGTGAATCTGACGTTGTGTGTCCCTGCCCAGATGGATTGATGCAAGATGAGACACAAGAGGGGGGATGTGTGAATCATCTAGGCCCCTTTGGTAATGTTTTGGTAATTAATGACAACTACTTGTGGACTAATAATTCTTGGAGAAATAAGAATGCAGGTTGAACCACAGAGAACTGAGAAGTCTTGAAGACTTATAAGCATTGGTTGTGGATCAGGTGAAGGCAAAGGTAGAACATAGGTTTTGTTTTTGCCGGTCACCAGGTGTTTAGAGAAGAAATTGACCGGATTGGTAGGCTAGATAGTCGTACTATTAAGAGGGGTTAATGACTTTGTTCTGTGTAAGACTTAGTGCCTCATAGAGCATCTAGTGGTTGCATTTGCATGAGGACTAGCAGCGCTTCCATTTCCGAAAGTTAAAATCTTTTCAAAAGCGAGTTTGAAAAGTGACTAAGTCTTGGGGTCGGCGGACCGTCCGGGCCAAGTGGCCGGACCGTCCGCGACCCATCCAGAGGGGTCCAGTGTTTGTTCATTTCGAGCTGATCCAGTATGTCTGCACTGCGGACCGTCCGGGCCTTAGGGCCGAACCGTCCGCAGTCTTGTCCAGAGGAGGGTGTTCTCGGGCCAGTCCCTGATTTATTAGGCGGACGGTCCGCCTGTGAGAGGCGGACGGTCCGCAAGTGTCAAATTCGTTTTTGGACAGGGACTGTGTGTTTTTACTGATTTGTACTACGGACTGTCCGGGTGGCCAGTCCGGACAGTACTGTCTCAGGTCGCGGACCGTCCGGGATTTATAGCCGGACGGTCCGCACGTGTTAACTTGTTTTGGTCCGAGGCTCGGGTGTTTCATGCTGCCAGGTCGCGGACGGTCCGGCCTTGAGGGGCGGACTGTCCGGACCCACCTTTTGAGTCAGCTCTGACATGTTTTCAAATGGACTTTATAGCCGTTATATGTACGGCAGACCGTCCGGCCCTAGGGCGCGGACGGTCCGCGTGTGCGCAGAACTGCCACCTTTTGCACATAACGGTTGGATTTTAGTGGGGGACTATAAATAGAAGGGTAGCTCGTGTGAGAGAGCTCTCTTGGCCATTCCTTGCATACATTGAGCTCATTTGTGATCCTCCAACTCACTCTCTCACACTCTTTGCTTGAGATTGCATTCTAGTGAGGGATTGAGTGTTCCTAGTGCATTTGCATCATTTGGTGATTCTTGAGGCACTAGGTGGTACACCGAGCAAGCGTCGATTGGCTTGTTACTCTTGGAGGTTGCCGCCTCCTAGACGGCTCGGGTGATTGTCTCCGTCGAGCTCTCCAAGAAGATTGTGGAGAAGCCGCGGTGTGGATTGTGAGGGGTTCGCGCCTACCTCGCCGGAGCGGCAAAGGTGACATTAGTGGAATCGAGGTATTGAGTGATTTCTTGTCCACTTGGCTCAAAGATCAAGTCGTGTCTTGATAGAGGAGCAAGTGAGAGCTTGAAGTCCACCTCAACGTGGATTAGGGGTGATCGGCAAATCACCGATACCACGGGATAAATTTCGGTGTCTATTCTTTCTAGCATTACTTATTGCCTTGCAATTGATTAGTGCTTTGCTTATTGTTCTTCAAGTATTCAATCTCCGTAGTTGTTTTTTTCATACATTGTTTACTTATTGACACTAGATAATTTATTTCTCTTGTTGCATTGATTAAATTTATTGAGTATTGTTGTTTTTAGTCAAAACCGTCTATTCACCCCCCCTCTAGACGGTGTCCTAGATCATACAAGTGGTATCAGAGCCAAGGACTCCATTGTTTGTGGATCTAATCATCCCGGAGTGGGACAAAATGGCTAGTAACAACAATGTGCACATTGGGAAGCCACCGCACTTTGATGGAAGCAATTATGATTATTGGAAAATAAGAATGTCAATGCATCTTAGAGCAATGGGTGGAAAAATTTGGCCAATTGTTAGGGATGGATTTGTTGTATTGAAGGAAGATGAACCATCCATTAGTGATAATGAGAATATCCTCACAAATGATCAAGCCATGAATGTCTTTTATGATGCTCTTGATATAAATGAGTTCAATCGTATCAAGAATCTCACAACCGCTCATGAGATTTGGATAAAATTAATGGAAATTCATGAAGGAACTACAATTGTGAAGAGTGCCAAACTATATGTGTGCAAAGGGAAGTTTGAGCAATTTATTATGAAAGAAGATGAGAGTGTATCCGATATGTTCAATCGGTTGAATGAGATTGTAAATGAACTCAAAGGACTTGGTTTTAATGTACCGGATGTGGATTTCACACACAAGTTCCTTAGATCACTTCCGGAGAAATATGAGACTATTGTGACAATGCTAGTAAGGAGTGATCTATCTACAACTTCTCTAACCGAAGTATTGGGAGAAATTCTCACTCAAGATATATTTAAGAAGTCTCAAGCCGATGCCTTAAGTTTGGCAAAGAAGGTGAAAAATGAATCTATTGCTCTCAAAGCCAAGGCCTCAAAGGCAATTGAAAAAGAAGATAGCAATGATGAAGAAAATGAAAGTGAGAGTGATGGTGACATGGCTTTATTTGTAAGGAAATTCAATAAATTCATGAAGATGAAAAGAGGTCAACCTAGAAGAGGTCAAACATCTAGAAGAAATGCCTTCAATGATAGAAAATGTTTTGAGTGTGGAGAACCCGGTCACATTGCCATGAATTGCCCAAGCAAGAAGAAGAAGGGCAAAGATGAAAGTGACAAGAAGAAAAAGAAATACTATAACAAGAAGAAAGATGGCAAAGCCTACTTAGTTGAATGGGACTCGGATGATAGCTCGGATAATGATGATGATGACACCTCATCTAAGCTTAATGCCAGAATTGCTATCAAGGAAGCTCCCTCCCTCTTCTCATCCCCTCATTGTCTTATGGCAAAGGGAGATGCTAAGAAAAGGCATATGGTGGTAAGACTAAATTGGATTTCATATTGGGAAGTCAACGATGCTCTCTTAATCGTGAAGGTCTTGGATATGTTCCTAAGAAAGGAAAGAATGCTTTTGTAAAGCAAAAGACATTGTTTGTGAAAGAATGTGACAAAGTGTGTCACAAGTGTCACAAAAAGGGGCATGTTAAGAAAAATTGTCCTAAGTTCAAAAATGTATCCTCCACTTGTTTTGAGCATTGTTATGTTCTTTCTCATAATGCAAAAGGTGTTCATGCTAAATTTGTTGGTACTTCAATTGTTGGAAACAAAAAGAAAGCTATTTGGGTGCCAAAGACCTTGGTCACTAACATCCGAGGACCCAAGCAAGTTTGGGTACCTAAAAGAGATTGATTTCCATTTTGTAGGTAAACTACAAGGCGGGAGGGAATCATTGGGTGTTGGATAGTGGATGTACTCAACACATGACCGGGGATATGAGAATGTTTACCCAAATGAGTGAGGAAGATTGCTCAAATTATGATAGTATCACATTTGGAGATAATCGTAAAGGAAAGGTTAAAGGTTTGGGTAAAATTGCTATCTCAAATGATCATTCTATATCAAATGTGCTATTGGTTGAGTCTTTGAATTTTAATTTACTTTCCGTAGCTCAATTATGTGATTTAGGATTTTGTTGCAATTTCACAGTTGAAGATGTTATTATCTCTAGTGTTGATGGTAGCAATCTTAAATTTAAAGGCTTTAGACATGAAAATCTTTATCTTGTTGATTTCTCACCTAATGAGGCAAAGCTCACAACTTGCCTATTTTCAAAAGCTTCACTAGGTTGGTTATGGCATAGAAGACTTGGTCATGTTGGGATGAAGCAACTCAATCGGTTAACCAAGCATGACTTAGTTCGAGGCTTAAAAGATGTGAAGTTTGAAAAGAACAAATTGTGTAGCTCTTGTCAAGCCGGTAAGCAAGTGGCAAATACTCATCCAAATAAAAGTCAAATGTCCACTCATCGACCTTTGGAATTACTTCACATGGATTTATTTGGGCCCACAACTTTTGTAAGTATTGGTGGTAATTCTTATTGTCTTGTGATTGTGGATGACTATTCAAGATTTACTTGGGTTTATTTTCTATGAGACAAATCCAATGTGTTTGAAACATTCAAGTCATTTGCTATATTGGCTCAAAATCAATTTGATTTCGACATCAAAAAGGTTAGAAGTGATAATGGGTCGGAATTCAAAAATGCAAGAATTGATCAATATTGTGATGACAAGGGTATCAAACATGAATTCTCTTCCAAATATACCCCGGAACAAAATGGTATTGTTGAAAGAAAGAATAGAACTCTTATTGACATGGCTAGGTCCATGTTAGCGGAATATAGTATATCGGATTCTTATTGGGCCGAGGCAATAAATACCGCTTGTCATTCATCAAATAGATTATATTGTCACAAGCTCTTGAAGAAAACTCCATATGAATTGCTTATTGGTAGAAAGCCAAATATCTCATATTTTAGGGTATTCGGTTGCAAATGTTATATTTTGAGAAAGGGGAGCCGGCTCTCTAAATTTGAGAAGAAATGTGATGAGGGTTTTCTTCTTGGATATTCATCAAATAGTAAGGCTTATAGAGTCTTCAACAAAACTCATGGTATTATTGAGGAAGCATATGATGTTGAATTCGATGAAACAAATGGGTCTCAAGATGAGAGTGATAATCTTGATGATGTTGGGGGAACTCATTTGATAAATGCAATGAAAACAATGGCCATTGGTGAAATAAAACCAAAGGAGGATGATGATGAAAATAGTGTGGTTGTCATTCCTTCATCCTCAACTATAAATGAAGAAGATCACCAAAGCCAACAACTCAATGAAACCATGGATACACATGATCAAGGTACTACAAGACCTTCGGTTCCTTCTAATGCTTCAACAAGCAATTATCAAACGGTATCAAGAATTCATCATTCCATTGTGAAGGATCACCCGGTTGATCAAATTGTGGGTGATATTAGTAAGGGTGTTCAAACTCGCTCTCGCATAGCTTCGTTTTGTGAACATTTCTCTTTTGTATCTTGTATGGAACCTAACCGTGTAGATGAAGCTCTACTTGATGTTGATTGGGTGAATGCAATGCATGAAGAATTAAATAACTTCGCTCGAAATGATGTTTGGGAGCTTGTTGAGAGACCAAAGAACCACAATGTTATTGGTACAAAATGGGTGTTTCGCAACAAGCACAATGAAGATGGTGTGGTAGTAAGAAACAAGGCAAGATTGGTTGCACAAGGATACACTCAAATTGAAGGATTGGATTTTGGGGAAACATTTGCCCCCGTAGCAAGATTAGAAGCAATCCGGATTCTACTTGCTTATGCTTGTGCACATAATATCAAGCTCTACCAAATGGATGTAAAGAGTGCCTTTCTAAATGGTAAGATTAGTGAACTAGTGTATGTTGAACAACCTCCCGGTTTTGAGGACCCCAAAAGACCTAACCATGTGTTCAAGCTTTCTAAAGCTCTCTATGGGCTTAAGCAAGCTCCACGCGCTTGGTATGAAAGGCTTAGGGATTTCTTGCTTTCCAAAGACTTCAAAATTGGGAAGGTTGACACTACTCTATTCACTAAAAGAATTGGCAAAGACTTATTTGTTTGTCAAATTTACGTTGATGATATTATTTTTGGATCTACTAATGAATTATTTTGTGAGGAGTTCGGAAAAATGATGTCAAAAGAATTTGAGATGTCTATGATAGGAGAATTGAGCTTCTTCCTTGGTCTTCAAATCAAACAATTGAAAGATGGTATTTTTATAAGTCAATCAAAATATTTGAAGGACATGCTCAAGAAGTTTGGTTTAGAAAATGCTAAGCCTATCAAGACTCCAATGGCAACAAATGGTCATCTAGACTTAGATGAAGGAGGTACTATGGTTGATCAAAAACTTTATCGTTCAATAATTGGTAGTTTACTTTATATTACCGCATCTAGGCCCGATGTTATGTTTAGTGTATGCATGTGTGCTCGATTTCAAGCTTCACCTAGAGAGATTCACTTGAAGGCCGCAAAAAGAATTCTAAGATATTTGAAGTATACCCCCAATATTGGTCTATGGTATCCCAAAGGTGCTCACTTTGAATTAATTGGATATTCGGATTCGGACTATGCGGGGTGCAAAGTTGATAGAAAAAGCACCTCCGGTTGTTGTCAATTTCTTGGTCGATCTCTTGTTTCATGGTCTTCTAAGAAACAAAATTCGGTTGCTCTATCTACTGCCGAGGCGGAATATATATCGGCCGAAAATTGTTGTGCTCAACTATTATGGATGAAACAAACCTTATTGGATTATGGAGTTATTTTCAAAAATGTGCCTCTCATGTGTGATAATGAGAGTGCGGTAAAATTGGCCACCAATCCGGTCCAACACTCAAGAACCAAGCATATTGATATACGGCATCACTTCTTAAGGGATCATGTTGGCAAGGGAGATATCTCTATTTATTCCATTGGAACGGATGATCAATTAGCAGACATTTTTACAAAGCCTTTGGATGAAACAAGATTTTGTTCCCTGAGAAGTGAAATGAATGTGATCGATCTCTCAAATGTGGCTTGAAGTTGATCACACATGTGTCGTCTTGCATCCCGGGTCTAAACATGCCTTTTATGCTATTTATTTGGTATTATTGGTGCATTTTTCATTTCTAATTGTTCTAGAAAGTTTTATTCAAAAGTTTTGCACTCCTCAATTACATAATATGTATATGCATGCATACTAACTCTAGGATTGGTCGAAATGTCCATATATAAGCACCAATTCGGATTCGAAATTCAAAATCAGCAAGTGGACAGAAATTGGAAAAATGAGTATTAGGCCGCGGACCGTCCGCCCATGGACCGCGGACCGTCCGCCGCATCAGGACCTGGACAGTCCGGGCAGCCTCGCAGACCGTCTGTCATCTTCAGGGCGCGGACCGTCCGCCGCCCCAGCGCGGACCGTCCGTGACAGGGCAGTAAAAACGTCCAGTGGCCACAGACTTGTCATTTGTGCTCGTTCGCTCGTCTTCTCTTGCTCTCCACTCACCCAGTACTCTCCAGTAACGAGTGTGCGCGGACGGTGCAGTGAAGTTGTGTGCGGACAGTCCGGCAGTTTGTGGCAACATTCCATCAACATGTCTTCATCACGGTATCTTCAAATCTTATGGATTTTATCACATCTCTTCATTTTTGAGATTATAAGGGTTTCCTCTCTGATCTGAAATTGGGCAGTCGGTTTCAAAATCTATTTGGTGGGATTGTTGGTTCTCCTCAATATGACTGCTATGCAAAATTTTGAACTTGTTTGGATGCATATTGTCTGCAAAATCATCAAATTCAACATTTGTGGCGGCTAGGGTTCTTTGGAGTCGCCCCTGGTCGGTCGCGGACCGTCCGCCTGGTGGACGCGGACCGTCCGGGCCTCTGGCGCGGACAGTCCGGCTCCCTAGCGCGGACCGTCCGGACCCTGGCAGAGCATTACAGTTCCATTCCTTCTATACTGGTGATTGGTATCAATTATTTATCTATGGATGTCTGTCACATTGTTGCAGTGGCTTTGGTGGTCTCCGCAAGAAACTTGCAGGTCGCTTTAAATCCAAGCGCCCTCGTGGAAATGATGATGACTATATACCAACCACTGATTCAGAGGCCCAATCCTCAGCTGGGGGCACTGAATCCATGGATGATGAAGATTTTCCTCATGTTCATCCCGATTATCCCATTGATATCCAAGGATGGACTTATCCAAAGCGGCGATTTTCTATGGCTGAGTACTGCTCCAGACGGACTGTGAACCAGTATACCCTGCCATCTGATACACATATCCAGTTTTTCCACACTCAGCTGCAGTTTGATGTTTTCTGGGGCACCCTGGTGGACACTAATTTTCATAAGCATCAGGTGATTGATTGGTCCTTCTTGCTAAGTCAATCAGTCATGGAGGGTCTGATCCCTAAGTTTGAAACCTGCGGACTATATCATTTTATGGGGCAACGCACAGATTTCAATGAAATGGCTGTTAAGCAATTCCTGGCTACCTCAGAGATTGACATTGAAGCAGAATCTATCACCTGGATGACTGGCTTCAAGCGCTATTCTGCTTCTTTTGCTGACTTTGCCGCTGCCAACAGTCTGAACTATGGCACCATTTCTGCTGGGCTGGATCTTTATACTGAAGATAATTTTGAGGATTTTGTGCAGTTTTATGAGCCAGCCAGGCTCGGTATACCCAGGAGGTTTGGAGAGACAGCAGGACTCAGACATCATCCTGCTGTAATCAACAAGATTGCCAGAGTCACCATCCTTCCCAAGAGTGGTGATAAGAGTAAAATCAGGGATAAGTTCTGGAACATCATCCAGCATATCATGAATGGTGAAGTCATGAATATTGTTCTTTTCATGATGAGACAGCTTAATGATTTGAAAATGGATAAGAATCAAAATTTGGCATATGCTCCTTACATTATGGCTCTCATCAAATCCAAGACAAGATTTGAGGGCCCATGCGAGATTGTTCACACCCCATTCAGGCCTTTTAAGAATGAGATAGGGTTTCTCACCAGGCCACTCACCCCCTTCCCAGATGATGAGGAAGACCCTGGCTATGAGGGTGGAGCAGCTCCTGATGTTGAGGGAGAGCAGATGCCTCCACCTCCACCTCCTCCTCAGCCTCAGCATTATTGGGAGCCTGCTCCAGGATACTTTGATCCTTATTTTCACAATATGCAGCAGGGCCTTGAGACTCACATTGATACTCGCTTTGATGGCCTGATGACACAAATGGATCACCGTTTCGATGCCATGCAGTCTCAGTTTGACAATAACTGGGATGCACTCAACTCTGAGTTTTCTGATTTTCGTGATCAGATTCACACTAATGTCACTGATCCCATCATGACCAGGCTGAATAATATGCAACAGAGCTTTCAGGATAACATGGGTGCTCTCTCCAGTCAATTTGATAATCTCTCTACACATGACAACATGCAGGAGATCAGTCAGAGGCAGCAGCAGCTCCAGCAGGATTTTGGCCAGTTCTCCTCCCTGTTTGACACCTTCAGCACTCACTACTACAACATGCATCCGCCGCCAAGCGATCAGTGAGGCCTCTCCTTTGTGGAAATTGATGCCAAAGGGGGAGTGATGAGAAGTTGTCTGGCGTCTCCTTCAGGGGGAGTTGGTGGTTCTATGTGGACATTAAGACCATGCATATGCATTTTACCTTTTATGCCGCTTGCATTAGTTTATGACTTACGCATTTGGAACTGGTTGAACTGTTAACTCTATGTCGTATGTCTGTGGACTATCATCTGTAATATTCTGTGGGATGAACTATGTTTTAGTTCAAATTACTCTATGTGTGGTTAATCGAGGAGTGATTGTAATTGCTGCGCTCACTCTATGGATCATCTCTTGTATGCCTCGATAACCATGTTTGTAGGAAAGTCTCCATCAAGCTCCAATATATTATGTGTGTTATATCTTCAACTTCAAATAATCCTGCACACACTTAGGGGGAGCCTTTCTTACATACTGAGTTTCTTTATTGGGATTTATCTATCTCTCGGACAGAACTTCAAATCAAGATAAGTCCTATGAAACTCATCTCCAAGATCTATCTTATACCTTAGGTATGAGAGAGATTTGGAGAAACTAAACTTCTTTTTAATATACAATGTGGTGTTGTCATCAATTACCAAAAAGGGGGAGATTGTGAATCATTTAGGCCCCTTTGGTAATGTTTTGGTAATTAATGACAACTACTTGTGGACTAATAATTCTTGGAGAAATAAGAATGCAGGTTGAACCACAGAGAACTGAGAAGTCTTGAAGACTTATAAGCATTGGTTGTGGATCAGGTGAAGGCAAAGGTAGAACATAGGTTTTGTTTTTGCCGGTCACCAGGTGTTTAGAGAAGAAATTGACCGGATTGGTAGGCTAGATAGTCGTACTATTAAGAGGGGTTAATGACTTTGTTCTGTGTAAGACTTAGTGCCTCATAGAGCATCTAGTGGTTGCATTTGCATGAGGACTAGCAGCGCTTCCGTTTCCGAAAGTTAAAATCTTTTCAAAAGCGAGTTTGAAAAGTGACTAAGTCTTGGGGTCGGCGGACCGTCCGGGCCAAGTGGCCGGACCGTCCGCGACCCATCCAGAGGGGTCCAGTGTTTGTTCATTTCGAGCTGATCCAGTATGTCTGCACTGCGGACCGTCCGGGCCTTAGGGCCGGACCGTCCGCAGTCTTGTCCAGAGGAGGGTGTTCTCGGGCCAGTCCCTGATTTATTAGGCGGACGGTCCGCCTGTGAGAGGCGGACGGTCCGCAAGTGTCAAATTCGTTTTTGGACAGGGACTGTGTGTTTTTACTGATTTGTACTACGGACTGTCCGGGTGGCCAGTCCGGACAGTACTGTCTCAGGTCGCGGACCGTCCGGGATTTATAGCCGGACGGTCCGCACGTGTTAACTTGTTTTGGTCCGAGGCTCGGGTGTTTCATGCTGCCAGGTCGCGGACGGTCCGGCCTTGAGGGGCGGACTGTCCGGACCCACCTTTTGAGTCAGCTCTGACATGTTTTCAAATGGACTTTATAGCCGTTATATGTACGGCGGACCGTCCGGCCCTAGGGCGCGGACGGTCCGCGTGTGCGCAGAACTGCCACCTTTTGCACATAACGGTTGGATTTTAGTGGGGGACTATAAATAGAAGGGTAGCTCGTGTGAGAGAGCTCTCTTGGCCATTCCTTGCATACATTGAGCTCATTTGTGATCCTCCAACTCACTCTCTCACACTCTTTGCTTGAGATTGCATTCTAGTGAGGGATTGAGTGTTCCTAGTGCATTTGCATCATTTGGTGATTCTTGAGGCACTAGGTGGTACACCGAGCAAGCGTCGATTGGCTTGTTACTCTTGGAGGTTGCCGCCTCCTAGACGGCTCGGGTGATTGTCTCCGTCGAGCTCTCCAAGAAGATTGTGGAGAAGCCGCGGTGTGGATTGTGAGGGGTTCGCGCCTACCTCGCCGGAGCGGCAAAGGTGACATTAGTGGAATCGAGGTATTGAGTGATTTCTTGTCCACTTGGCTCAAAGATCAAGTCGTGTCTTGATAGAGGAGCAAGTGAGAGCTTGAAGTCCACCTCAACGTGGATTAGGGGTGATCGGCAAATCACCGATACCACGGGATAAATTTCGGTGTCTATTCTTTCTAGCATTACTTATTGCCTTGCAATTGATTAGTGCTTTGCTTATTGTTCTTCAAGTATTCAATCTCCGTAGTTGTTTTTTTCATACATTGTTTACTTATTGACACTAGATAATTTATTTCTCTTGTTGCATTGATTAAATTTATTGAGTATTGTTGTTTTTAGTCAAAACCGTCTATTCACCCCCCCCCCTCTAGACGGTGTCCTAGATCCTACAGGATGTGGCTTATGTTATCTTGCACCGGGGTGCTCGTAGTAGGGGTTGCAAGCTTCACGAGAGAGGGTTTGGCCTTGAGGTGAGCCGTCTGAGTTCGCCCCCTTCTCTCTTCTCTTCCTTGGGAAGGCCCTGGGCATCCCCTTTTATAGATACAAGGGGATGGTCCAGCTGTACATATGGGGGTGTAGCTATGTGCTAACATGGCCGGCGGAGAAGTGCTTGAGCCCTGTAGAAGCGTAGCTGGCGGTGCGGCCCTGGGTCCTGCTGACGTTTCTTTGCCTTCGTAGAGAGCTGAGAACAATCGACGTCATGGACGCATGCAGGGAACCATCATTACCTATTGCCGGAGTAATCTAGATGTGACACCGGTCTTGTTCCTTCGTAGCCTGAGGCGGCTAGCTAGAGGTAGGGTAATGATGTATCCCCTGTAGCGTAGTCGGTCTGAGGCCGAGGTCGAGCGAGGCGGTGACTTCTCCTGAGGCCGAGGGCGAGGTCGGGCGAGGTTGTGACTCCTCCCGAGGCCGAGGCTAAGGTCGGGCGAGGTTGTGACTCCTCCCAAGGCCGAGGCTGAGGCCAAGGCCTGGGGTCGGGCGAGGCGGAGCTCCCTGTTGCGCCCGAGGCTGAACTTGGGAGAGGTTGTGACTTACTGTTGTTAGTCTTACCCTGGTGGTTGGCACAGTAGTCAGAACGGGGTGAATAGTGTTGTTTTCCTGTCAGAACGATCAGTAAAGGGGCGAAGTGACTGCGGTCATTTCGACCTTGCCAACTGAGGCGCGCGTGTCAGGATAAGGTGTCAGGTGATCCCTGCATTAAATGCGCATGCGATACGGTCGGCGGTAAGGCAATTTGGCCGAGGTTGCTATACGACAAAGTTTGCCCGAGCTTAGCCTCGGGCGAGCCGGGGGTGCGCCCGCTGCCTGAGGAGGCTCTCGGGCGAGGCATGAATCCGTCTGGGACTATAGTTCTTGCCCGAGGCCGGGCTCGGGCGAGACGAGATCGCGTCCCTTGGTAGATGAGGCTTTAACTTTGAGCTGTGCTTACCAGTCTTTACGGTCTGTTTTGAAGATGTTTTTCAGCCATGCTTAGGAGTATTGGGGGTACCCCTAATTACGTCACCCGACATTAATGTTTTTTGTATATATACTTTCTCTTGTTCAGGGATCCTGCCCACACCGTGTACACTGGTATCCATGACCCGGCCATCCCAGCCACCCGTTGTTTGCGCAGCACAGGACGGGTTGGTCAGGCGTGCCCGTGACATCCCTGTGAGATGGGGTCGAAAGGCGACTGCAAATCGTGGCAAGAGGCCCTCCATCGCCACTCATGAAAAACAAACATTCCAGTCAACACATACCAGTGCTGACCAACAATAAAAGTGATGATGGAATTTCCTATGAATTCCCTGCAATGGAATCCTAAGCTGCATACACCACCACCAGCAGTAGACAGCAGCAGAGAGAGCTAGAACAAGCTGCACTAGTTGAACATGCAATGCCAGCGTAGCCCCAGAAACTGAGCACCAACCACTGTCAGAACAGGCACCACCAACCATCAATCTCCTTCACCAGCACAACAGTCCCCCATCCCAGCCATGTCTCCAACCTAGGTACAAGGTCTATTTGGTTCACTGCCTCTGTTGCCATAGTTTGTGGCAGTTAAGATTAGACAAGTTTAACAGAGTTAGGTATGTATTTGGTTTATAGTCATAATTGTGGCAAAAAAATTCTGCCGCGTAGGTCCCACTTGTAAATGACATGTAAAAGTGTGGCAGATTTAGGCGCAGAGGGTGAAAGGGAAATATGGTTTAACCTTTTCCTATAAATAATTTTGGTGGTTGAATGCCCAACACAAATATTGGACTAACTAGTTTGCTCTAGATTATATAGTCCACATGTGCATAAAGGTTCAACACAAACCAATAAAAAGACTAAAGAAAGGGTTCAAAAAGAAAGGAGCAAAGAAACCCAAGTGTGCCCTGGTCTGGCGCACCGGACAGTGTCCAGTGCACCAGGACCGTACAACTCCGAACTCGCCACCTTCGGGTTTCTCAGGCCGCGCTCCGCTATAATTCACCGGACTGTCCGGTGTGCCACCGGACTGTCCGGTGCACCAGCGGAGCAACGGCTCTCCGGCGCAACGGTCGACTGCAAAAGCACGGGACAGAGCTACAGTGCGTGAACAGTGCGCACAGAAGTCAGAGGGGCACCGGACAGTGAACAGTGCCTGTCCGGTGTAGCACCGGACTGTCCGGTGCCACATGAAGACAAAGCTCCAACGGTCATCTGCTCCAGAACCCTAACGGTTGGGTAACGTGGCTGGCGTACCGGACAGCGTTCGGTGGCGCACTGGACTGTCCGGTGCGCCCATCGACAGCAGCCATCCCCAACGGATGTTTTGGTGGTTGAGGGCTATAAATACCCCCAACCACCACCACTCCAAGGATCCAAGTTTTTCAGACATCCCATTCAATACAAGAGCTAGTGCATTCAATTCTAGACACAATTCAAAAGAATCAAAGCCTCTCCAAGTCTCAAATCCACTTCAAACACCTAGTGACTAGAGAGAGTGTTTTGCTCGTGTTCTTTGAGCTCTTGTTCTTGGATCACTTTCTTATTCCTCATTCTTGTTCTCTAAGTGACTTGTAATCAAAGCAAGAGACACCAATTGTGTGGTGGTCCTTGTGGGGTCTAAGTGACCCGTTTAATTAAGGAGAAAGCTCACTCGGTCTAAGTGACCGTTTAAGAGAGGGAAAGGGTTGAAAGAGACCCGATCTTTGTGACCACCTCAACAGGGACTAGGTTCTCAAGAACCGAACCTCGGTAAAAAAAATCACTGTGTCATCCGCTTTATTTCTTGGTTGATTTGTTTTCGCCCTCTCTTTCGGACTTAGTTTTAATCTAACGCTAACCCCGGCTTGTAGTGTGTGCTTAAGTTTATAATTTTCAGATTCCGCCTATCCACCCCCCTCTTGGTGAATTTCAATTAGTATCAGAGTCTAGTACTTCATTAGAGTCTAACCACTCAAAGTGATGTCGGAAGATCACGCCAAGAGGGAGATGGAAACCGGCGAGAAGTCCACAAGCCACGGGAAGGCTCCATCAAGGGAGTCTGGCGCCAAAGGCAAGGAGGAATCCCCTCCCCGCGTCAAGTCGCATCGGAGTGGCGACAAGAAGAAAAAGATGAAGAAAGTGGTCTACTACGAGACTGATTCTTCGTCGCCCTCCACATCCGGCTCCGACGCGCCGTCCGTCACTTCTAAGCGCCATGAGCGCAAGAAGTTTAGTAAGATCCCCCTAAGCTATCCCCGCATTTCTAAACGTGTTCCTCTACTTTCCGTTCCATTAGGCAAACCACCAGTTTTTGATGGTGAAGATTATTCTATGTGGAGTGTTAAAATGAAAGGTCATCTAACCTCACTCCACGAAAGCATATGGGATGTTGTTGAGTATGGAGCGCAGGTACCACAGGTGGGGGAAAAGACAATGACTCGAACGAAGTCGCCCAAATACGGCACTTTAACTCCCAAGCAACTACTATACTCCTCGCCTCTTTGAGTCGAGAGGAGTATAACAAAGTGCATGGGTTAGAGACCGCCAAAGATATTTGGGACGTCCTCAAGACCGCACATGAAGGGGACGAGGTGACCAAGATAACCAAAAGGGAGACGATCGAGGGAGAGCTCGGTCGATTCGTCCTCAACCATGGGGAAGAGCCGCAAGCCATGTACAACCGGCTAAAGACCATGGTGAATCAAGTGCGCAACCTCGGGAGCACCAAATGGGATGACCATGAAATGGTCAAGGTTATTCTAAGATCACTCGTTTTTCGCAATCCTATGCAAGTTCAATTAATACGTGGTGATCCTAGATATAAGCTAATGTCTCCTGAGGAGGTTATAGGAAAGTTTGTGAGCTTTGAATTGATGATCAAAGGCTCCAAACAAATCGTCAACTTGGAGCAAGGCGACACCTCCACACCCGAGGTGCAACCCGTCGCATTCAAAGCGACGGAGGAGAAGAAAGAAGAGTCTACATCAAGTAGGCTCCCCATCGACGCCTCCAAGCTTGACAACGAGGAAATGGCGCTCATCATCAAGAGCTTTCGCCAAATCCTCAAGCAAAGGAAGGGGAAAGATTATAGGCCCCGTTCCAAGAGGATGTGCTACAAATGTGGTAAGACCAGTCATTTTATTGCAAAATGTCCAATGTCAAGTGATAGTGACAGGGGCGATGACAAGAAGGGAAAGAGGAAGGAGAAGAAGAAGTACTATAAGAAGAAGGGCGGCGATGCCCACATGTATCGGGAATGGGACTCCGACAAGAGCACCACCGACTCCTCCTCCGACAAGGATGCCGCCAACATCGCCGTCAACAAGGGCCTCCTCTTCCCCAACGTCGGCCACAAGTGTTTCATGGCAAAGGACGGCAAAATGAAGAAGGTAAAATCTAGAGCCTCCACTAAATATACAACATCTAGTGATGAGGGTAGCTCTAGTGAAGATGAGGATAATTTGCTCACCCTTTTTGGCAACCTTAACATGCAACAGAAAGAAAAATTAAATGAATTGATAAGTGTTATTCATGAGAAGAATGAACTCTTGGATAGCCAAGAGGAATTCCTTATTAAGGAAAATAAAAAGCATGTTAAAGTTAAAAATGCTTATGCTCAAGAAGTAGAAAAATGTGAAAAATTGACTAATGAGCTTAGCATATGCCATGACACCATTTCCAACCTTAGAACTGAGAATGTTAACTTAATTGCTAAGGTTGAAAAATCAAATGATTGACATGATTTAATTACCAATCTTAGAAATGAAAATGCTAGTTTAATTGCTAAGATTTATAAATTGAATGAATCAATGTCTAGCCTTAAAACTAAGAATGCTAGTTTAACTTCCAAGGCTAGAGACTTAAATGTTTGCAATGATTCTATTTCCTGTCTTAGAGATGAGAATGTCATATTACATGCTAAGATAGAAGAATTAAAAGCTTGCAAACCCTCTACATCTAGTGTTGATCATGTTACTATTTGTACTAGATGTAGAAATGTTAATGTTGATGCTATTTATGATCACCTTGCTTTAATTAAACAACAAAATGATCATATAGCTCAATTAACTAGTAAAATCAATGAGCATGAGATAGAAAATGAAAAATTTAAATTTGCTAGAAGCATGCTCTATAATGGGAGACACCTTGGGATTAAGGATGGCATTGGTTTCCAACAGGGAACTAATGTCAAGCTTAATGCCCCTAAGAGATTGTCCAATTTTGTTAAGGGCAAGTCTCCCATGGCATAGGATAACGAGGGTTACATTTTATATCCTGCTGGTTATCCTGAGCACAAGATTAGGAAGATTCATGCTAGAAAACCTCATACTATTTCACATCATGCTTTTATGTATAAAAATGAGGCATCTAGCTCTAGACAATCAACACATGTTAAATTGCCTAAAAAGAAAACTCCTATTGCATCAAATGAACCTATTATTTCATTTAAGACTTTTGATGCATCTTATGTTTTAACTAACAAATCAGGCAAAGTAGTTGCCAAATATACTGGGGGCAAACACAAGGGTTCAAAGACTTGTGTTTGGGTACCCAAGGTGCTTGTTTCTAACGTCAAAGGACCCAAGATTGTTTGGGTACCTAAGAACAAGGCCTAAAATTGTTTTGCAGGTTTATGCATCCGGGGGCTCAAGTTGGATAATTGATAGCGGATGAACAAACCACATGACAGGGGAGAAAAGAATGTTCTCCTCCTACGAGAAAAATGAAGATCCCCAACAAGCTATCACATTCGGGGATGAAAATCAAGGTTTGGTCAAAAGACTTGGTAAAATAGCTATATCACCTAACCATTCTATTTCCAATGTTTTTCTTGTAGATTCTTTAGATTACAATTTGCTTTCTATTTCTCAATTATGCAATATGGGCTACAACTGTTTTTTTACAGATGTAGGTGTTACTGTCTTTAAAAGAAGTGATGATTCAGTAGCATTTAAGGGAGTGTTAGAGGGTCAGCTATACTTAGTTGATTTTAATAGAGCTGAACTTGACACTTGCTTAATTGCTAAGACTAATATGGGTTGGCTCTGGCATCGCCGACTAGCCCATGTTGATGAAGAATCTCCACAAACTTCTAAAGGGAGAGCACATTTTGGGACTAACAAATGTTCATTTTGAGAAAGACAGGGTTTGTAGCGCATGTCAAGCAGGAAAGCAAGTTGGCACCCATCATCCACACAAGAACATCATGACAACAGACAGGCCACTGGAGCTACTCCACATGGATTTATTCGGCCCGATAGCTTACATAAGCATCGGCGGGAGTAAGTACTGTCTAGTTATTGTGGATGATTATTCTCGCTTCACTTAGGTATTCTTTTTGCAGGAAAAATCTCAGACCCAAGAGACCTTAAAGGGATTCTTAAGACGGACTCCAAATGAGTTCGGATTGAGAATCAAAAAGATTACAAGCAATAATGGGACGGAGTTCAAGAATTCACAAATTGAAGGCTTCCTTGAGGAGGAGGGCATCAAACATGAGTTCTCTTCTCCCTACACACCTCAACAAAATCGTGTAGTGGAGAGAAAGAATAGAACTCTACTGGATATGGCGAGGACCGTGCTTGATGAGTACAAGACATCGGACCGGTTTTGGACCGAGGCGATTAACACCGCCTGCTACTCCATCAACCGGTTATACCTTCACCGAATCCTCAAGAAGACATCATATGAACTCCTCGTCGGTAAAAAGCCCAATGTTTCATATTTTAGAGTCTTTGGTAGCAAATGTTTTATACTTGTTAAAAGAGGTAGAAAATCTAAATTTGCTCCTAAGGCTGTAGAAGGCTTTTTACTAGGATATGATTCAAACACAAGGGCATATAGAGTCTTTAACAAGTCCACTGGACTAGTTGAAGTTTCTTGTGACATTGTGTTTGATGAGACTAATGGCTCCCAAGTGGAGCAAGTTGATCTTGATGAATTAGATGATGAAGAGGCTCCGTGCATCGCTCTAAGGAACATGTCCATTGGGGATGTGTGTCCTAAGGAATCCGAAGAGCCCACACAAGCACAAGATCAACCATCATCTTCCAATCAAGCATCTCCACCAACTCAAGATGAGGAACAGGCTCAAGGTAATGAAGAAGAAGATCAAGAAGATGAGCCACCTCAAGAGGAGGACAATGATCAAGGGGGAGATGAAGAAAATCAATACAAGGAAGATGAACAAGAGATTCAAGGACAAAGACCGCCACACCCAAGAGTCCACCAGGCGATTCAAAGAGATCACCCTGTCAACTCCATTCTTGGTAATATCCATAAGGGGGTAACTACTCGATCTCGAGTCATTCATTTTTGTGAACATTACTCTTTTGTGTCCTCTATTGAGCCTTACAGGATTGAGGATGCATTAAGAGATTCGGATTAGGTGCTGGCAATGCAAAGACGAGCTCAACAACTTCATGATGAATGAGGTATGGCATTTAGTTCCACGTCCTAATCAAAATGTTGTAGGTACCAAATGGGTATTCCGCAACAAGCAAGACGAGCATGGTGTGGTGATAAGGAACAAAGCCCGACTTGTGGCCAAAAGATATTCACAAGTCGAAGGTTTGGATTTCGGTGAAACTTATGCACCTGTAGCTAGGCTTGAGTCAATTCGCATATTACTTGCATATGCTGCTTACCATGGCTTTAAGCTCTATCAAATGGACGTGAAGAGTGCCTTCCTAAATGGACCAATCAAGGAACAGGTCTATGTTGAGCTACCTCCCGGCTTTGAAGATAGTGAGTACCCTAACCATGTTTATAAACTCTCAAAGGCGCTTTATGGGCTAAAGCAAGCCCCAAGAGCATGGTATGAATGCCTGCGAGATTTTCTAATCACTAATGGCTTCAAAGTCGGTAAAGCCGATCCTACACTCTTTACTAAAACTGTTGCAAATGATTTGTTTGTATGCCAAATTTATGTCGATGATATCATATTTGGGTCTACTAACAAATCTACTTGTGAAGAGTTTAGTAGGATCATGGTACAAAAATTCGAGATGTCAATGATGGGGGAGTTGAGATATTTCTTAGGATTTCAAATCAAGCAACTCCAAGAGGGCACCTTCATCTGCCAAATGAAGTACATTCAAGACATACTTAAGAAGTTTGGAATGAAGGATGTCAAACCCATCAAGACACCCATGGGAACCAATGGGCATCTCGACCTCGACACGGGAGGTAAATCCATAGATCAAAAGGTATACCGATCGATGATAGGATCTTTACTCTATTTATGTGCATCTCGAGCGGATGTTATGCTTTCCGTATGCATGTGTGCAAGGTTCCAAGCCGACCCTAAGGAAGTTCACCTTAGGGCCGTGAAGCGAATCATGAGATATTTAGTTTACACTCCTAAGTTTGGGCTTTGGTACCCCAGGGGACCAACCTTTAATTTAATAGGATATTCCGATGCCGATTGGGCAGGGTGTAAAATTGATAGGAAGAGCACATCATGGATTTGTCAGTTTCCAAGGAGATCCCTGGTGTCTTGGGCTTCAAAGAAACAAAACTCAGTTGCTCTTTCCACCACCGAAGTCGAGTACATTGCCGCAGGCCATTGTTGTGTGCAATTACATTGGATGAGGCAAACCCTCAGGGACTATGGATACAAATTGAGCAAAGTCCCTCTCCTATGTGACAATGAGAGTGCTATCCGCTTGGCGGAGAATCCCGTTGAACATAGCCACACTAAGCACATAAACATTCGGTATCACTTTTTAAGGGATCACCAACAAAGGGGGACATTGAGATAGCCTATATTAACACCAAAGATCAATTAGCCGATATCTTTACTAAGCCTTTAGATGAGAAAACCTTTAGCAAACTTAGGAATGAGCTAAATATACTTGATTCCTGGAATTTTGATTGAAACATTGCACACATAGCTCATTTATATACCTTTGATCATGTCTCTTTCATTTGGTACATATTCATATTTCTTACTCTTCTTGTGCCAAGGCTAAGACTAATGTGCTTCCATGAGTATTTCTTATGTTAGTCTTAGATTGAAAGGGAAATGGAGTATTCGGTAAAGACGACGCTTCCACTCAACTCCATCGGTATTATTTACCCTTTGCCGGTATTCCACAACACTCTCCAATTTGGTATGATCTTTCACTCATATGTTGTTTACCAAAGGGGGAGAATATATTAAGGGCTCTCAAAAGTCTCCGTTTTTGGCAATTAATGCCAAAGGGGGAGAAAGTATTTAGCTCAAAGCAAAAGGACTGCACCACCATCAATTTCAAAATTTTCAAGAATTTTTCAAATTGGTATCTAAATGTATTTGATCATGTTCAAATGATATTTACAAAAATTGGTAAAACCCTCTTGAACACTAAGAGGAGAATTTTATTCAGGGGGAGTTTTGTTTAGTCAAAGGAAAAGCATTTGAAACAGGGAGAGAAAATTTCAAATCTTGAAAATGCCTCTTGCAATCTTACTCATATGCCTTTGACTATTTGCAAAAAGACTTTGAAAAGAATTTCCAAAAGAATTTGCAAAAACAAAACAAGTGGTGCAAATGTGGTCCAAAATATTAAATAAAAGAAAGCAATCCATGCATATCAAGTTAATTATGATTTGGTTTAATTCTAAGTAACTTATGCACTTACATTATGCAAACTAGTTCAAATTTTGCACTTATATATTTGCTTTGGTTTGTGTTGGCATCAATCACCAAATAGGGGGAGATTGAAAAGGAAATAGGGTTTAACCTTTTCCTATAAATAATTTTGGTGGTTGAATGCCCAACACAAATATTGGACTAACTAGTTTTCTCTAGATTATATAGCCCACAGGTGCATAAAGGTTCAACACAAACCAATAAAAAGACTAAAGAAAGGGTTCAAAAAGAAAGGAGCAAAGAAACCCAAGTGTGCCCTAGTCTGGCGCATCGGACTGTCCGGTGTGCCACCGGACAGTGAGCGGTGCACCATGACCATACAACTCCGAACTCGCCACCTTCGGGTTTCTCAGGCCGCGCTCCGCTATAGTTCATTGGACTGTCCGGTGCACCAGCGGAGCAATGGCTCTCTGGCGCAACAGCCGACTGCAAAAGCATGGGACAGAGCTACAGTGCGTGAACAGTGCACGCAGAGTCAGAGCGCAGAAGTCAAAGGGGCACCGGACAGTGAATAGTGCCTGTCCGGTGTAGCACCGGACTGTCCGATGCCACATGAAGACAAAGCTCCAACGGTCATCTGCTCCAGAACTCTAACGGTTGGGTGACGTGGCTAGCGCACCGGACAGCGTCCGGTGGCGCACCGGACTATCCGATGCGCCCATCGACAGCAGCCATCCCCAACGGCTGTTTTGGTGGTTGAGGGCTATAAATACCCCCAACCACCACCACTCCAAGGATCCAAGTTTTTTAGACATCCCATTCAATACAAGAGCTAGTGCATTCAAATCTAGACACAATTCAAAAGAATCAAAGCCTCTACAGTCTCAAATCCACTTCAAACACCTAGTGACTAGATAGAGTGTTTTGCTCGTGTTCTTTGAGCTCTTGTTCTTGGACCGCTTTCTTCTTCCTCATCCTTGTTCTCTAAGTGACTTATAATCAAAGCAAGAGACACCAATTGTGTGGTGGTCCTTGTGGGGTCTAAGTGACCCGTTTGATTAAGGAGAAAGCTCACTCGGTCTAAGTGACCCGTTTGATTAAGGAGAAAGCTCACTCGGTCTAAGTGACCCGTTTGATTAAGGAGAAAGCTCACTCGGTCTAAGTGACCGTTTGAGAGAGGGAAAGGGTTGAAAGAGACCCGGTCTTTGTGACCACCTCAATGGGGACCAGGTTCTCAAGAACCGAACCTCGGTGAAACAAATCATCGTGTCATCCGCTTTTTTCTTGGTTGATTTGTTTTCGCTCTCTCTTTCGGACTTGGTTTTTATTCTAACGCTAACCTCGACTTGTAGTGTGTGCTTAAGTTTATAATTTTCAGATTCCGCCTATCCACCCCCTCTAGGCGACTTTCAGAGGGTCTATTTGGTTGTATGCTTAAGGTGCAAAAAAAGTTATCACACGCTTTCTGTCGCATTTATCTAAGGTTAAACACTTAAATTATACGCTACAACTGTGGCATGTCTAAGAAAATATGTCGCACTTTTATAAGTCATTAATTAGTGGGATCTACACAACATAAGAACAAAGGGTGATTGTGATTATACCTTCTCTAGTGTTGTAATTGCAATTTTACCCCTGTGTTTTGAAAGCGAAGCTGCCGTTTGCCCTTTCCTTTTAACGCCGTTAGTGAAAATCAGATTTAGTGTAAAAAATAAAATGAAAACGAGGGGTAAAATCATAATTATAAGGTGAGAGAAAGGTATAATTATAATTGACCTGAAAATAACGTTGGAATTTTCAAGGTTAATTATGATTATATCATTTTCTCACCTTGTAGTTGTGATTGTACATGTTATTTTTTATTTTTAATCATTAATTCTGATTTTTCACTAACAGCGTTAAGGATAGGGACAAACGACTGTTTCGTTTTCAAAACAGAGATGTAAAATCATAAATTTGAAAAACGTGGAGTAAAATCACAATTGCAAGATCATAGGAGGTATAATCGTAATTGCTCCTAAGAAAAATATTGCTACAATTATGACTATACTAAGTACCAAACGCATGTCAAACTCGTTTAAATTTGTGTAACCTTGGACGAGATACAGTGACAACTGAACCAGCTAGACCACACTCTGCTCCCTCGCCATCGTCTGAGGTCTCTTCACGCCCGTCCTCTGCTGCCCGACTCCGGCGCCCTCCGCAGACCCCACCGACCCATCCACAGCTCAAGCCAACATTCATCCGTATCCCGCGCGCGCTTGATTCGCCGCATCTGAGCGTCACGGCCGCGACTGCGCGCCCTGCGTCGCCTCCCGCCGCCGCCGCACGGCCGCGACGGATGCTCGGCCACCGCTTCCCCGCCGCGCTCGGCCTCCCGCGCGGTCTGCTGCTGGGGAGGAGCATCACCCGCCGCGGTCTATCCGCCATGGCCGGTCGCGAGGCGGAGGGCCCGCTCGGGGGTTTCTTCGATTACATGGAGCGGCTGCGCAACTACGAGCGCTCGGGCGTGCCGCGCGGCGCCGGCACCGACTCCGACGACGGATTCGACCTCGGGCGCATGCGCCGACTCCTTCGTCGGCTCGGCGATCCCCACACCGACTTCCCGGTGGGTTCTCCCTGATGGCATCTTGGGAGTTAGCTGTGAATGGAAATATGTAGCTGAATCGATGTGTCTGTAGGCTGTGCATATCTCCGGCACCAAGGGGAAAGGTTCTACTGCTGCATTGCTGTCCAATATCATGAGGGCGCAAGGCTACAATGTGGGCAGTTATTCTAGGTAATCTTAACTCGTCATCATCTTTGTCAGTCACGTGCAGTTGTTAGACAGAAATTTTTGTGGTGCCAGTATGATAGGGGCCATGGATTCATCATTGGTTGCCCGAACAATTGCATAGAAAACATGGTTTTGGCCTTTAGGCTGTCAACCGATACCAATTTTTAACGGAGGGTATCAAATTGGAATTGCAAAATGTATGAATAAGACAAATATCCTAAATGGGGCTGTAAATAATTCAATGTGGTATGCAGGAGGAAATTGCAGCCTGTTTTAAGTAGGTTTTATTGAATGAGGGTTATGTACCAATAAACTATCATTCTCCAGCCTCAGCCTTAGCGCTATCCTGTCAATAGCTTCTTTAGCTGGATCTTGTTTTGTATCAAATTATTTTGGAATACTGTCTTTCACTTTCCATGTTTAGATCTATGTCAAGGTATTGAAGTGTAAATGTGTAATCCTTTATTTTAGATGGTTTGTAATTGTTCAGTTCCATTGTGTCTCACTGTTTTTTAACACCACTATAATTCTCTCTTCTATGCAGTCCACATCTTCTAACAATACGTGAACGGATTTCTGTTGGAAATGATGGAGGCCCTGTTCCAGTACGACTGTTGAGTGATCTTTTTGATGGGGCTAAGGAAGCTATTGATGAAGCAATAGAATTGGAAAATGGATCCCTGACGCATTTTGAGGTAGTTTGTTATTGGAAATATGCCTACCTGTTTTCTTATGAAGATTAGATTTTGACTGTTTTGTGGACACATACAAATAATCATTGTAACTGATGGGAATTTTTTTCTTACATCCAATTACTATCGGGTTTGAAACTGTTCATGTTTTGTTTCTCATTTGATCATAGACATGACTTCCAGAGTTTGTCTGCATGCCTTTGTAGGTTTTTACTGCTCTCTCATTTCTTCTATTCTCACAAGAAAATGTTGACATTGCCATCATTGAAGTAAGTTACAGAACATCTGTTACTGCCCTTTATGACCTCTCAGGTTTTGTGCTCATTGCTGTTAAATGTCAAGACTGAAATAGGAAGTAATGCAATCGATATCACTGATTTTAAAGAAGTCTTGAAAGCAAAGGGCCTTGCTTTTCAAAATTGAGTTACATTCTCAATATCATCTGTTCAATTCAGTCGTAAAAATGATATCACCAGTTTTTGCTTTTATCTATTTATTTTCTAGGCAGGTCTTGGTGGAGCTAGGGATGCAACAAATGTTATTCGGAGTACTGAATTAGCAGCATCCGTCATAACAACAGTAGGGAGGGAACATCTGGTTGCATTGGGTGGCTCCCTGCAAAGCATAGCAATAGCAAAGTCTGGAATCATTAAACAAGGACGACCAGTATGCAATTCACTTACCATTTTCATTCTGTATTTCTGTAACTACCAGTGTCTAGTTGCTCCTGTTTATACCTTGATTTTAAAGCCAACTTGAATGTGTCTAGCACTTTTTTTGTACTTGTATTAAATGGGTGATATGACAAACCCTGCTCCTGACACCTGACTCGTTCCATTGTAGGAATCTTGTTCTCGCTTTGTTCAGTAACATGAGAAAAATGTGACCTTTTTTCCTGTTTCTTTTGAAAAGACTTGGTTCAGTTGTATTGTCCTTACATAAAATCTGCCACAGTATATGACAATTATGACTGGACATGCAGGCCCTTTCCTTATTCAGTTATTCTTGTTTATGTTTACCCAGACTGCTTGATTCTCAGACTTGTTTCTTAAAGCAACATTTTAACATTGAGTTGTGTCCTACACTACTACATAATGTATTACCTCAGGTATTGCATCATGTGTGAGTGGTCCTGTCACACTGCATTGTATGCAAGGAGCAGCAGCATTAGAAACCTTCCCTCTTCCAATTTTCTCTAATTTAGCTTCGTAAATCCTTCTTATTCCACTAATCTTTCCTCCACTCATATGAATTTCTTACCATAGCATAGATGGTCCAAACGAGGACAGTGCGATCGTTTTCTTATTCCAGCTTAGTTTCAGATCTTGACAAGATGTAACCTGGATATCAAACATTTTTTGTCAGGTTGTGATTGGTGGACCATTTTCAGCAGTTATTGAGCAAATTATTCGTGACAGGGCATTCTTGACACAATCTCCTGTGATATCTGCTTGTGATCCTGGCAGCAAGAGCTTTACGAAATGCATAGATTGGGATAATGGTAAGCCGTATCAACGCTGTGTCATGTACGGTAAAACGTTCACTAGGCACAGGCGCGCGCGTGATGTCCGGCGAGCAGCCGAGCGCGCAGCCACAGCAGCACATGCTAATCAGCCACAGATAGCAAGTGGCTAGGATTAGGAAAGAAGCAATCAAATCAGCCACAGATAGGAAAGAAGCAATCAAATCAGCCACAAATAGCAAGTGGCTAAGATTAGGAAAGAAGCAATCAGGCTAAGATTAGGAAAGTAGCAATCTATCAATCAGGGAGACTTGCTCCATTTGTAATTGGCCGCCGGCCATATATAGGCATGTATGCGGCACAGATCAAGGCAATAAAGAATTTACTCTTCTCCTACCTCCAACTTCTTAAGCCTGCGGTTAGGGGGGCATAACCCCAACCGGAGAAGACGGCCGACGGCTACGAGCTACGTAGCCGAGGTCCGGCGAGCCAGGGATTCAAGGTCCTTGACAGCTTGGTATCACGAGTCCGGCGATCTTCGTCCAGCACGTCCCAGTCCACCGAAACCACCACCAGCCACACACCACCACCATCACCCACCCGTCCCCCTGCCTCCGGCGCCATGTCTGAGTACACACTCGCCGACGTCGTGAAGATGATGCAGGAGATGCAGGCCGACATCTCCGGCCTGAAGGAGAAGTCCGCGTCGTCGTCCTCCGGCGGCGCCCTGCATGACCGCCCTCGCGACACCGACTGCCCGCCTAAGTTCCAGAAATGGGACTTCCCTCGGTTTGATGGCAAAACCGATCCTCTCCTCTTCATCAACAAGTGTGAGTCTTACTTTCGCCAACATCGTTCTTCGCCGGAGGAGCAAGTGTGGATGGCCTCGTACCATCTCGAGGGCATCGCGCAACACTGGTACATTCAGCTGCAAGAAGATGACGGCACCCCGTCATGGCGCCGGTTCAAGGAGCAGCTCAACCTGCGCTTCGGGCCGAACAGCAGGTCCGCGCCTTTCTTCGAGCTCACCGAGTGCCGCCGCACGGGCTCGGTCGAAGAGTACTCCAACCGTTTCCAGGAGCTCCTACCCCACGCCGGGCCCATGGCGGAGGCGCAGCGCGTCCAGCTCTACACGGGAGGGTTGCTGCCGCCGCTCAGCCACTCGGTGCGGATCCTCCACCCCGACACTCTCAGCGCCGCGATGAGCCTGGCGCGGGAGGTGGAACAGCTGGAGATCGCTCGCATCCAGGTGGCGACAAGGCCGGCAGCGCGCGGTCTTCTGCCGGCGCCCCCTCCACGACCAGCCGCTCCGACGCTGCCGGCGCCGCCACCTCACTTGGCCCTGCCAGCGCCGCCGATGGGTGCAGCACAAGCACGAGGCGAGGGCCCTCGCCGCCTGTCGCCCGAGGAAATGGCGGATCGTCGTCGGCAAGGCTTATGTTTTAACTGCAACGAGAAGTATTCTCGGGGCCACAATCGTTTTTGCAGACGTCTCTTTTTTGTGGATGGGGTGGAGATCGATGACACCGGGGACGACGCGGACACGGGCGCGGCCGAGCCCAACGCCCCGCTCTTCTCCCTACAGGCGGTAGCCGGGGTTGCGCCGGCTGAAACCATGCAGATCGCGGTCACCCTCGGTCCGGCCTCCCTGGTGGCGCTGCTCGACTCGGGCAGCACACACAACTTCATCTCCGCGACGGCAGCACACCAGTCGGGCCTCCCCATCCAGCGCCGTCCGCGCCTCACGGCCATGGTGGCCAACGGCGAGCGGATCTCCTGTGCCGGCGTCCTTCGCAACGCGCCGCTCCTAGTCGCGGGCGAACCATACCCGGCCGATCTCTTCGTCATGCCGTTGGCCGGGTACGACGTCGTCCTCGGCACGTGCTGGCTAGGGGCCCTGGGGCCGATCGTGTGGGACCTCGCCACCCGCCGCATGACGTTCCAGCGCCCAGGGCGCTCGGTCTCCTGGACGGGCACCCCACGCGCAGCGCAACCGGCGGTGCGCACCATGACGGGGGGGGATGCGCTGATGGAGGCTCTCCTGGACTCGTTTGGGGGGCTCTTCGCCGCCCCTTCGGGCTTGCCTCCCAAGCGCGCCCACGACCATCGTATCCTCCTCAAGCCCGACGCGCCGCCGGTGGCAGTCCGCCCGTACCGCTACCCGGCTGCCCACAAGGACGAGCTGGAGCGTCAGTGCACCGCGATGATCGAGCAAGGGATCGTGCGCCGCAGCGACTCCCCGTTTTCGTCCCCGGTCCTCTTGGTCAAGAAGCCCGATGGCTCCTGGCGTTTCTGCGTCGACTACAGAGCCCTGAACGCACTCACCATCAAAGACGCGTTTCCAATCCCGGTGGTAGAGGAGCTGCTCGACGAGCTCCACGGCGCCAAATTCTTCACCAAGCTCGACCTTCGGTCCGGCTACCACCAAGTGCGGATGCGGCCGGAGGATGTGCACAAGACCGCCTTCCGCACGCACGATGGATTGTACGAGTTCCTCGTGATGGCGTTCGGACTCTGCAACGCCCCCGCTACATTCCAGGCGTTGATGAACGACGTGCTCCGACCGTTCCTCCGCCGTTTCGTCCTGGTATTTTTTGACGACATTCTAATTTACAGCAAGACCTGGGCCGATCACCTCCGCCATCTCCGTGCGGTTCTCGACGAGCTGCAGCGCCACCAGCTCTTCGTCAAGCGCTCGAAGTGCTCTTTCGGCGCGCCGGCCGTCTCCTACCTCGGCCACATCATCTCGGCGGCCGGGGTGGCGATGGATCCGGCCAAGGTAGCTGCCATCCGCGACTGGCCACCACCTCGCTCGGTCCGGGCAGTTCGCGGCTTCCTCGGCCTCGCCGGGTACTATCGCCGTTTCGTCCACAACTACGGCACCGTGGCTGCCCCGTTGACGGCCCTCCTCAAGAAGGATGGTTTCGTATGGGACGACGCAGCTATGGCAGCGTTCGCGGCGCTCAAGGCAGCCGTGACCTCCGCCCCGGTGCTCGCCATGCCGGACTTCAGCAAGCCGTTCGTGGTGGAGTGCGACGCGTCCTCCACAGGGTTCGGCGGGGTACTTGTCCAGGAGGGACACCCGGTTGCGTTCTTCAGCCGGCCAATCGCCCCCCGTCATCGCGCCCTCGCCGCCTATGAGCGCGAACTCATCGGCTTGGTCCAGGCCGTTCGCCATTGGCGGCCATACTTGTGGGGCCGGCACTTCACCGTCAAGACTGACCATTTCAGTCTCAAGTACCTCCTCGACCAGCGGCTGGCCACCATCCCTCAACACCATTGGGTGGGGAAGCTCCTGGGCTTCGACTTCGAGGTGGAGTACCGCTCGGGCGCCACGAACACCGTCGCCGACGCCCTGTCCAGAAAGGACACCGAGGAGGGTGCGCTGATGGCCATATCCGCACCCCGCTTCGACTTCATCGCACGGCTGCGCCAAGCACAAGCTACGGACCCGGCCCTCGTCGCCATCTGTGAGGAAATTCGCGCGGGTACACGTACGACGCCGTGGTCCATCATGGGCGGGATGGTTGCCACGCATGGGCGCCTCTACATCCCGGCGTCGTCCCCTCTTCTGCAGGAAATAGTGGCTGCCATCCACGACGATGGCCACGAAGGCGTCCTACGCACACTACACCGGCTGAAGCGCGACTTCCATTTTCCAAACATGCGTCGTGTTGTGCAGGATTTCGTCAAGGCGTGCGGCACGTGCCAAAAGTACAAGTCTGATCACTTGCGGCCGGCCGGTCTCCTACAGCCATTGCCAATCCCCTCGGCGGTGTGGACGGACATCGGCATCGATTTCATCGAGGCGCTGCCCAGCGCCCAAGGCAAGACGGTCATCCTCACCGTCGTTGACCGCTTCAGCAAGTATTGCCATTTCATTCCGCTGGCGCACCCGTACACGGCGGAATCAGTGGCGCAGGCGTTCTTCGCCGAAGTGGTGCGGCTGCACGGCGTTCCACAGTCCATCGTCTCGGACCGCGACGCCGTGTTCACTTCGGCCTTCTGGACCGAACTGATGGAGCTCACGGGCACCAAGCTCTTCATGTCCTCCGCCTTCCACCCCCAGACAGACGGCCAGTCGGAGGCAGCCAACCGCGTCATCGCCATGTACCTTCGCTGCTTCACCGGCGACCGTCCTCGACAGTGGCTCAGGTGGCTTCCGTGGGCGGAGTACACCTACAACACTGCCTTCCAGTCCTCACTCCGCGACACGCCATTCCGGGTGGTGTACGGCCGCGACCCGCCGACCATCCGGTCCTATGAGCCGGGCGATGCGCGCGTTCCCGCGGTGGCGCAAGAGATGGAGGAGCGCGCTGCCTTCCTCGACGACGTCCGTTTCCGTCTACACCAGGCTCAAGAGTCCCAGCGCCGCGCCTACGATCAGCACCACAGGAGAGTCGTCTACCAGTGGCAGGGTGAACCAGCGACGGCAGCAACTTGGGAGGAGCTTGACGACTTCACGGCCAGCTTTCCGCAGTTCCAGCTCGAGGACGAGCTGGCTTTCGAGGCCGGGAGAGATGTCATGTACGGTAAAACGTTCACTAGGCACAGGCGCGCGCGTGATGTCCGGCGAGCAGCCGAGCGCGCAGCCACAGCAGCACATGCTAATCAGCCACAGATAGCAAGTGGCTAGGATTAGGAAAGAAGCAATCAAATCAGCCACAGATAGGAAAGAAGCAATCAAATCAGCCACAAATAGCAAGTGGCTAAGATTAGGAAAGAAGCAATCAGGCTAAGATTAGGAAAGTAGCAATCTATCAATCAGGGAGACTTGCTCCATTTGTAATTGGCCGCCGGCCATATATAGGCATGTATGCGGCACAGATCAAGGCAATAAAGAATTTACTCTTCTCCTACCTCCAACTTCTTAAGCCTGCGGTTAGGGGGGCATAACCCCAACCGGAGAAGACGGCCGACGGCTACGAGCTACGTAGCCGAGGTCCGGCGAGCCAGGGATTCAAGGTCCTTGACACGCTGTTACTTCAGCATAAATATTTCAAATGATGTACCCTTGGTGAGTTACATTGGGAACCTCACCTACTTCATCTGAAATTGATACATTCCTATCTGTTTCTCAAATCCTCTGGCTGATCAGTGCAAACTATCCTTTTCAGTCCATTGAAATGCATGACATAAACCTCCAACTGCTGGGAGATCATCAGCGTCAGAATGCTGTCACAGCTGCTTGCACGGCTCTCTGTCTCCGTAGTCTAGGTAACAATACTCCTAAGCCACCAGAGTGACATTTCTCCAGTGTTAATAGCATGTTAAATCTTGGTTCCTTGAAGCTTGATTACGGATGAGGCTGAACACTTGCTTTCTGTGTGGCTCTTTGTTCATTTGCCCCCCTTTTTTTTATCACTCATTCACTGATCTATTTTTCCTGCTATGGCATGGCGTTGGTAAGTTAAGGATGGGAAATCTCTGATGCTTCTATCCAAGCTGGCTTGAGGGAGACCCAACTTCCTGGGAGGAGCCAGTTTCTCACAGCAGAGGAAGCCTCGGTTCTTGGGCTGGATGGTGCATCTACTGTACTAATCGATGGAGGTTAACCTCGCTGTAACCTTCTTTTGACATCTCTTCCTTCCAGCGACGTTGATGCTTGAATTATGTTTTGCAGCCCATACTGAGGAATCTGCAAAGGCCTTATCAGAGGTGATAGAAGCTGTCAGACCAGAAGGGCCTCTAGCGCTTGTTGTCGGAATGGCTAGTGACAAGGAGCATCTTGCGTTTGCTGAGCAGCTTCTCTCAGGTAGGACTGGTCATCCCTCGCCGAGCATTTGAAATCCAGGCAGGCGCGTGAATGAAAGCTATCACTGAAATTGATGCCACATTTATTCCTGAAACTTGCTGCAGGTCAAACGCCAGATGTCGTGCTACTGACAGAGGCGAGCATCGCCGGAGGAAGCTCCCGTGCAATGCCAGCCTCATCCCTGAAAGAAGTATGGATAGCCGCGGTACGCCATGGTGGCATCGAGTATGTGGACATCGGTGGCATCAGTGGCACTGAAACCCCAGAGCACATCGCCGATCTGTTGGGCAGTCCATCGCTGGCTTCCAGAAGGAAGCCCATGGTGATCGGGTGCCAAGACATGGGGCCGTTCTCCTGGAACCTGATCATTGCTGCCTCCCAGCTCCTTGAGAGCAGAGGCAGGGCCCTAGGCCTCATCTGCGTGACCGGCTCCCTGCATCTCGTCGGGGCCATACTGCAAAAGCTGGGACGGCATTAGAGGCGCCAACCATCTCATCTTTCATAGTACCGTATACTAGACTGGACGAGAGTGGAAGCTACACTGGACTCGTAGTGGTGTACCGGCGAGATGGATCATTTGTGTGGTGTACATTGCGGGACTGTTTGGATGGAATCTACCAAAATGCCTGGGCCAGACATCCATCCCAGGCGCCCGGTTTTGGACATTTGGGCCAGGATGATTTTGACTGAGGTAGGGCTCGCATCCAAACGGACGGCAGGCAAGCAAGGCATCTGTGCTGATGGGATATTGGGATCACGTCCTGCGTTGCTGCCACTTGTTTGTGGCTCTTTCTAAGCAGAAAATAATAGATTGTAAATAGGCTGATTATCTGTACTCCTACAAAACACACCAGTTTTTCTAGTTTCTACCGTCGTGAGGTATATTCCTCTCTCCTGCCTCTCGGCTAACTAGTGAGCTGTTATCCATTGGCCGTAAAAAAATCACTCAAGCCTAACATGACAAGAAGCCACACATGTAGATAGGGGTGTAAATCATAGGGAGCCTAATATTATCTGTTTCGAATTTGATCCGTCGAGGATTGAGATCTGATCCGTATTTGAGTCTGGGTATTTAGTATCCGATCCGTATCTATATTCTTAAAGCTGGATATTTAAGATGTTGATAATTATTCAAATCTTATTCGACACAATTTGATAATATTCGTATTCGATTTGAACCGAATTTAAAGAGAAAATATGAAATAAGTAATATCCGTTCGTATCTGATCTAATTACACCCCTGCACGCATAGCACAACACCCTTATATAGTACCCGTTGGGAGGATAGTTCCACAAGTGAAAAAATGAACTTGCTATCTAAAAGAGAACAGTGGCCGAACGAACTATACAAAATAGGTATTGTACCTTCCCGTTGGGAGGATAGTTCCACAAGTGAAAAATTGAAATATGAGATTCATCGTGGAGCAGCTATTCTGCTATTAGATAAAAAAGTGTTTAGCTTACGCAAAACTATAGACTCACATAAGGGCTTATTCGGTTACAAAGAGATTGAAAAGAAATAAATCTCTCTCTAGCCAAAATTAAATATAAGTGAATTTAATCGCCTTAATCCTATCTAATCCCTCGAACAGGCCCTAAAGAACATTTTAATTAGAATGTCCTCCTCTGATAGATCTCACATGTCACCGATTGATTCATTCTTCCGTCAAGAAAAAAATATGTGACATGATTGATTCATTCTTGATCCTCTAGAAAAGAAGACGTCCAGTGAGGCCAGGGTAGAGTGCAGTCGAGGCGGTGCCGGTGCGGAAGTCACCGGTTCGGTGAAGGAGAGAGGTGGTGACCAGTCGGAGGAGGATCCATGGTCAGATAGAAGAGAGAGAGGAGCAGCTGTCCGAGGGTGAGGCGGTGCAGGCCGCTGGTCGAGAGGAGAGAGGAGCAGCCAGCCAGTGCGGTATGGGGCGCGGCCGGCCGGATGAAGGAGAAGGTTTTAAGGGTCATCGCCATTTTCCCGCACTCCGGCTAGTCTAGAAGTCCAAATAACAAAGGAGATTGTAGGGGCTAAAATCTCTTTCTTATTTAAAATTATATAAGGAGGAGATTTTAGCCTCTTCGGTTTTGTGGATTCCAAACTAGCACCAGAAGTTTCTCGTGACCCTTGTTTAAATCTTCCACACAACTTCACAACCGCACAAATCACCTCCATGTGTATAGTCCTTTCTATAGTGCCCTTCTCTTTGATTGTAGAAGAATAAGTCCACACCCAAAATTATATAGTTAAACCTAATTATTTCACTGAGGGAGCCTAAGCTCCAGTGATCCTTTTCTACTTACCACTCGACTTACTATTGAGTGCACAACCACTTCACCAAATCCTTTCTATTTTTTTAATTACTAACTGCACAGAGTGACCCATGAGACAATGCCTCTAGTATAAGGGGTTTGTTTTTGTTTCCATAGTGCTAAAGTTTAGCACCTCTAAACTTTAGCCCTTAATAGTTGTTTGGATACAAGTGCTAAACTTTAGCATATTACCCCTAATTAATGTCTGAGCAAGCGACGATTGTGGGTGGAGAGAGAAAGGAGAGAATTCGGTGGGGGAGAGAAATGATAGAGAAATGTGGTTAGAAACCACTTTTAGCACAGTTTAGCATCTTTGATGGAGCTAAAGCGTTAATGGGTGCTAAATTTTGATACAACACCGTTTGATTCCCTAGGAGCTAAACTTTAGCCAAAAAAGTGCAGTACTAAACAAACAGAGCCAAAGTTAGCACTTTCAAAAGTTTCCCTCACTATGTCACGAGGTTCAACATATAAACATTGTTAGCCCTCACCTAATGATACCAGATAATAATATTCACAGGTAAGAAAACTGCTTCTGTTAAAATTACAGAGACCAGACCATCACCAGGGTCAGCTCTTTGAGCTCTTCCTGGGGTGGGGTGCCTACCAAAGTGAAATGACAGCAGATAAACAGACCAATGCCAAACCACCATTACGCACAAGCAATCTGAAACAATGATTTTCATTTTCATGATGTACAATAATTATCCTATACACACTGTTGATGCTACAAAGAGTCCAGCTGGTCCTGCAAGCTTGTGTATCAGCTGCTCCATTGTCTTGATGTACTTGGGCATGTAATGTTCTCCTATCATGGACCTCGCCAGGCGAATCTTACTGTACAAATGCCGGGGTGTCTCATACAGGGCGACGACCTCCTCCTGGGCCCCTTGCTGACTTGTGGTTGCCACTTCCGCTGCTGCCAGTCCAACCATGTGCAGTATTTTCCCTGGGGGGTACAGCTGCTGAGCAGAGCTTGACGATGGTGGCATCTGCTTCTCGTCGGTCAAGGACTCTAGAATCTCCATGGCCTCTTCTTCATCTGTTTCTGAACCCTTTTCCCCTCTCTTGTCGTCGTCCTTGTCTGATTCTTGAATGTTCAGTTCACCAAGATGGATTGAGACTAGCTCAGCAGCTGCCGCTTCAGAATTTTTCTCTGTTTGGACAGCAGTGTCGGTTTGGACTTCCGTGTCCTGAATTTGTATTGACGATTCCATACTCTGATTGGGATTGGGTGTAGCCACACATGACCAGCAAACTAGTGCAGGGCGTTTCTTCACCACAGCATGAGTATCTGCTGAAGTCTTACTCCCAGCCTGCCAAAAACCATGAGGAATCGACTCAAAAGTACTAGTAGACATAATATCGTTTCATCTGTTTTTATTATAACTAGTGCTTGGAATAGAATTTTTGTAGCGAAATACCTCGGGACTCTGGGATTGCAGCATGTCTACATCCACAACCTTAGATCTTGGATCAGAGACAAAGGGCACATGGGATCTTATGAAACTCACAGAACGGTTCACAAAACCTAAGAACCTAGTCTGCTGAATTTGTCTGCCAAGGTCATGTGCCCAAGACGATGACATAACCTGCCAACACATTCAGTACAGCAGTAAATATTTGTTTTCTTTTAAGGGCAGAAAATTGTTTTCAGAGTAGTTATCCTTCCTTCTAAACAACTAGTTAGCTATAGTATTCAATATGATTCTGTGTTCCACTTTGCCTAGATACTCAAATATCAGCAAATTAACGAATTGGCAGAGAGGTACCTACCTCTATACGAAGCTTGGCAGCAGAAACTATGCCAAGAGATGGCACTAGGTCGTTTCTGTTAACTATGGTGGTAACAAAGTCTTTACCCGACTCAGCCAAATCCCATGTCATGCAAGCAGCTGAATCACAGACAGTGGGAATGTAAATATATCAAACGAAGTATTCAAAGAAAAAATTTCGGACAACAGAGAAACTTTTTAGAGATGTTATTCTAGTAATGATCTAGGAATAGAGATAATTCAGAAGAATGCGTACTATAGATATCTCATTACAGCTATCTTAGAACGTCGGTTGCAATTATCATTAAGCACAAATACAACATAATAATCATTTGCCATCCTTTTAATATGACTAATACCAGAGCTCTCTTAAAATAAAAAGTTTGATTGCAAAAACCAGCAGGTGAACCAGTGAGCAGTCATTAAAAGACATCATACTGTGGCAGCATGCCAATATTGCGTTTTAGTGAAGGATACTGTTTGCGAAAGGAAATGTAATGTTTGTTTTTTTCTCAACTTACGTTGTTCAAAGTAAACTATACTTTTCAATGTAGTACCTGGCCCAAATGCAATACAAGTAGATGATGACAGCTTCTCATTCTCGCGTAGGATGTATGTTAGTATTGTTGCAATCCCAGCTCCCATTGAATGGCCAATGACCTAAACAAAATTAAGCAAAACGAAGAAACTGTCAGATACAAGACACAAGTATTTTATCATATACTCCTGCCATTGCTTGCAAAAAAAGTATGTATCATATACTGTCTGTGATAAAAGTTGGATATAAAGAAATGTGGGGCAAGTAGAAGTCCCTCTAAAAACAAAAATTCATGTAGGATGAACAATAATTAAAGCAAAACAAATTCAAATAAATTCCTTTAGGTTTATGAACATTTGAGTAGACATGCACTGCTAACAAAATTCTAAATACATTGAAAACACATAAATAAATACAAAAATAAGTGAAGAAATGAGATCCAAAAATATTAAGTTGCTCAGCATCAGTTTCATTTATTTTGCTTAAAATTTTACATTCATGAGTGTGGTCAGCATTAGATTCAAGTGCAGCTCTAGGCGAAGATGATGAAACTAAAAATGAAGAGGTGATGGCACATGCTTCCACTAAAAGGCATTTCGCTTGTGATGATAATGCCGCAACATCTTCTGCAAGCAAGGCCAACAAAAAGGCAAAAAATAAAACCGTGATAGTGAAGAGGAGTTGATTGCTGCTTCAAAAAGCGTCGGGGATAAGCTATCCAATGCTATTGAGAAGGTTGCCACAAGGGACACTGATGTGCCAGATGATCTTTTTGACAATTTGCTAAACCTTCCAGGTTTTGACCAGACCCACATATCTTTGTATTTCAATTAAACCCTCACATTGCTAGAGCCTTCAACAAGATGTTGTTCGACTACAAATTAATCTGGGCTCGCAATTTCGTTAGTTAAAGTTCCCAGGAATGTGAGGGCAATTAGTAGGAAGCCTTGGACGATTCTTTTGCTTGAACCACATCGAACAATGAATTATGGTCTAAGTACGTGTGGATTCTGTGGAAGCCTTGAACTTGATGTTATATGTACTGCTAGGACACAATATTATGTGTGATGTGTCGACTGAGATGAGGGCAATGGCTGCAAGCCTGAATATTATGTGTGTTTTGTGCTGTGATGACTTTCATGTATTTTGGTTGAATTCCAGTTTTTTGTTCTGTCTTGATTAGTATTATTCAAATATTCAGTGCATGAAAGATGTGCACAAACTGACTGGGTATCAGTTCTGTTCGAAGAAGTGCAGTGCGTGGTTTCTCTTTGGCATATTTATTCTTAGACATTTTCTAGTGTGCTGATACCTGACATTGGTACAGACTCTGTTGATAACGTGAATTATTTTTCACATTGTCTAAACTAACATGATTGTATTAAAACTCCTGTAAAGTGATTAATAACTTCAATTTTTGAGATTTTATGTAGTGTCGGGTTGGCATGCCTTGATTACTGAAACCCAATTTTTTGTATTGCTAATTTTGGTTTGTTTGTCCTAAATTTTCAGCTTATGTATGAAGATACTGTCTTCAGACATATATAGTCATCAAATGAATTTTTTTTGAAAGAAATGGCTGGAGCTCTGCCTAATCAATAAAAGGAGAGAGTTCAGAAAACACACTGTACAGGTCCGAGGACCAAGACAAGACAGAGCAAACACAACATGAGGAACGCTCCTCAGCCCTAATAATAGGGGAACATAGCTCTCTTGAAAGTGAACACGTCCTCTTTAATCCTCAAGGCTAATTGGATAGGGGTGAGGGCGTTGTTTTCAAATATCCTCCGGTTTCTCTCCTTCCAGATGTTCCACAGGGTGTATATCATGAGGCCGTTGAAGTCACGCTTTTGGTTCTTTAGGAGCGGGGAGGGTGTAGCTTCCCACCGGTCTTTTATGCTGGAGAAGTGAGCAGGGTCAGCCTGGGCTGGGAGGCTCAAGCCCTCCCAAACTAGAATCTGATGCCACACCGCACGGGTAAAAGGGCAATGCAAACAGAGGTGGGGGCCGGTCTCCAAGGGACCATTGCAGAGGGAGCAGTTTGGTTGGTGCGGCCAACCCCGAGTGGCAAGATTGTTAGCAGTAAGTAGCTTGTCCTATAGAAGAATCCAAGCAAAAATCTTGCACTTTTGCTCTGCCCCGTGCCTGCCATACAAAATCAGAATTAATGTGGTTGTACGATCCGATGAATTGCACATTGTAGGCTGATTTTACCGTGAAGACACCGTCGGGGTTCCATTTCCAGGTAATGGAGTCCGACACCTGTGGTTGGAGGTGGAAATCATGGAGTCTAATCCAGAGGGAGACGAATTCCTCGATCTGAACCATGGAGGTAATCTTGCCTCTCAACGACCTGATCCAATTCCCGTCATTGATCTCATTGGCAACCGACTTATTCTTTCTTGAGACTAGCTCGAAGAGGTGTGGTGCTAGGTTTCTTGGCGCCATGTCATCTAGCCAACTGTCGTGCCAGAATTTGGTTGTCTTGCCATCTCCAACGGTGACGATGGTGGAGGCGCTAAAGCGGAGCCTGTCCGCCATGTCATCAAATGAAATTTATTTACAGGTACCGGCAATTAGCATCGCCACTGGTTAAACAAGGTATCTGGGCAAATATAGATGAAGGAGGTGTGTACCTGAACGATATTTATCTCTCCAAGCAAACAAAGGACAGGATCAATCCATCCCCACTTATCCCTCAAACCAAATAAAAAACAAGGGTCGTCCCATCCTTCCAAGCAAACAATGGCAGAGACCATTTCATCCCTCAAACCAAGGGTCATCCTATCTCATCCTAGTCTATCCCACAACCAAACACATGCTTATTCTCTCTACTCATGGTAGTCATAAATGTAAGCTTGTACCTCGGTACTTAGGCAATGCATTTTCTTAAGATTCTCGCTCAGCAGTAGAGAATCCTAAAGTCCATTGATGATACTTTACTGCAACAGTGCTTTGAAGTTCATTTGCTTTGGCTTGAAGAAATTAAAAACGTATTTGGCATTTCTAGTTGATAACAACTTGCAGTTCCACTTGCTTTAGCATTCACAACTCATGTTGATCTTCGTGCAGTTTACTAGGTAGACAGGAAAGCATCAATTCTGAGTTACAGAACTGTAGTTCAATACAGAAGCAGAAAATCTAGAAAAAAAAAAGAACAAGAGATGACTCATTAATATGTAATACCACGAGTTTCCGACAGTGCAGAATGGTTGAACATCAAAAGATCACCAGGAGAACATCAAGATTACCTTAACCTCATTCTGGGAATTGCTCGATTGCTTTACTCAGGTAAGGAATGGCTTGCCTTGCAATCCATCGAGCTGCTACAACCATTCCACAGTGGGCGTAGCCCAACACTAGGTTGGACACACGACCTTCCTGGACCACAACGTGATGGAATGGAACCTCTGTGCCTGTTGCTGCTGTCAACCGCTCCTTAACACTGATAGCCCCTCTAATGAAAAGGAGAAAGCGTTGGCTACTTCTGTCACGAACAATTGTGAAAGCAGGCTTCAGGAGCTGCATGATAGAACAGAATTTCATCCAGTTACTCGTGATCTATTATCAGCGGTGTGACAAGTTTGGGGAAGTTGAGTTGAGTCTCAACGCATAATTGACAACAGAAAGTTAACTGATACTTACGCACCCTCGCCTTAGGCTTTCTTATAAGCACGTCATTATGGCCATAACCACCATACTCCAAAAAACACGTTGTATGGCTTCTTCGAGAAATACATGCACTGCTTCAGATATCTGAGCAGCGAAATCAGCACCTGCCTCACCTCAGCCCCATCCAGTAGCACAGAATCACTTCCAGCATACTCATGCTGAAGATTACCCTGTAACAGTACAGCAAACGCAAATGAGCAGACCATTTTCTGGGAGAGAGGAAAAAAAAAGCAGCACCTATGATTCTAGAATGTAGAATACTTAGAGCAGCTAAAGGTGGCTAGCATCTTATCAGTAGGTATCTGGTTCAAATCCGACGATCACTTAACTTTACAATTTCTGGAGCCTAAATTAATCAAAGTGGAGTTCGCCTGGGAGGGAGAAAAAAAAAAACGAAAGTAGGGTTGCTTATATATAAACAATCTTCTTAAACAATCAAAAGGAGTCAAGTTTAATAGAGTCCCAGTCCATGATGCACCGAAATCATGAAATTATTAAAGAAAACACACTACTTATATATGGATGGATGGTGAGGTGCAAAGCTAACTGCATATGAGCAATTCCGTCAAGACAGATGTCAGCAAAATAGTACTGGAAAATAATTGAAGCTCATTGAATTGTCCAACATTCAAGAATTCTCCAAACAGCTTATGAGGCAACACGCACGCATTCATGTACCCGTCGGCAGATTGTTCTCAAACGAGGCACAAGTACCCCACGTAACATCAAGCTATAGCAAGAAATCACGTTGCAACATTTACTAACCTCTTTCTCGAATATTTATCGTCCGCTAGTTAATTTTTAAACAAAAACACCACAAATAAAAAAGAAAGCAACTACATGGACTTGCTTCAAAACTGGACCGAAAAGATTTCAGCAAGTTCAGCGAGCAACTCAGAACAGTCCAATATTTGATCGAATTCCTAGTCCACGATATTTACTTTCAAAGAACCATGGGCCTGCCGGACTGTCGACCAATCTAGAAGAGGGAAGGGATGAGAAGAACACAACATAAATGCGCAACGAAAACTCGGACCACGAGGAAAGAAAACTCCGACCAATCTTTTCTTGCACGAAAAATTCTTTTTTTAGATAATGGAAACCAGGTCCCGGCTTTGTCCTCTATGAAAGGAGGGTACAGCCTTACAAACAAAGTAACATCAAAAAATCAACACTCCGAACATAGAGTGCAATCTTACACCACAAACATTAAAATAAACACGACACCCAACAGACATACTATAACCTCAATATGTAATCCTGTTCGTAAAACTCCAACCAAAATAAGAAAAAAATTGCATAGATGCGACTTCAATCCGTCGACACGTCTCCTTGATTATCTCCTGGTCTTCAACCCTCTGCAAATATCCCCAAAACCTAAGCCAATGGGTCGCCCGAAACAGAACCTGCAAATAAGTAACCATCGGGGTTTTGTTAAACACTAAGTCATTCCGACTTATCCAGATAGCCCAACATAAAGCTGCAACACTTGTAATAATCAGATTTTATATTTTGAGGTGCACCCCATGCAACCAAGATCCAAAAATATGTTTAAATGATCTCGGGGTACTTAGACCAAAACACCAATATAAAAGCCTCCAAAAGAATCTAGCGTAATGACATTTAAAAAACAAGTGTTGTATAGATTCATTCGAATCACAGAACACACATTTTTTACTTCCCTGCCATCTATGCTTAGCTAGATTGTCTTTCGTGAGAGCTACACCTCTAATAAGATACCACATAAAGATCTTAATTTTCAGAGGTATTTTCATCTTCCAGAGCGGTTTGAAATAGAAAATCTTGGGATTATTAATAAAAGCATTGTACATCGAACGAACCGTAAAAAGCCTCGAGGTTGACAAATTCCATTTGAACTCATCTCTCCCAGTGGATAGATGAGTATGAGCAATACTCAAGACCAATCTATTCCAACATAAAAGATTACCACCCACCAGCGCTCTGCGGAAAGAGATGTTTAGAGGAATCCTATTAAAAACATTTGCCACCGTATCACTTTTTTTACGAGCTAAATTATATAAGGACGGAAATTTCATCATTAGAGGTTGTTTACCCGTCCACGTGTCCTCCCAAAATCTAATCTGCTTCCCATCTTTAAGAATAAAGGAACCAAGACTAAAGAATTGGTCTTTAACTTTCAGTAGCCCAGACCAAAAATGAGAGTCACCAGGTTTTCTACCTACCTTTGACAAGGTACAAGATTTGAGGTATTTGTTCCTAAGTAAATTCTGACATAGACCGTCCTCATTAATCAATTTAAATAACCATTTACCAAGCAAACACTTATTTTGAACCTCTATGTTCTAAATACCTAGACCTCCTTGGTCTTTAGGTTGACAAAGAATATCCAACGTGCAAGTCTATACTTTTTTTTATGATGATCTCCTTGCCAGAAGAACCTAGAGCGATAGTAGTCTATTTTTTCCAGTACACCCTTAGGCACTTCAAAAAAAGACAACATAAACATAACTAAGCTTGTGAGAACAGAATTAATCAAGACTAACCGGCCACCTACCGACATAAGTTTTCCCTTCCAGCTGCTCAATTTCTTTTCAAACTTTATCTCTATGGTTTTCCAATCACTATTACTTAACTTTCTATAATGCATTGGGATCCCCAAGTATCTGAAAGGAAAGCCGCCTTTTTGGCATCTAAATAGAGAGAGATAGAGTGTTTCTTCCTCCTCAGTCAGACCAAAACCAAAAAGCTCACTTTTATGATAATTTATCTTTAACCCTGAAACTTGTTCGAAAGTTATCAATAAGAGCTTTAAATTTGCCGCTTTTGCTAAGTCATGTTGCAAAAAAAGGACGGTGTCATCCGCATATTGCAGAATGGATAAACCCCCATCCACTAAATGCGAGATGAGTCCTTCGAATTGACCCTCCTCTTTTGCTCTATTTACCAAAATAGCAAGCATGTCTACAACTATATTGAATAAAATAGGAGAAAGAGGGTCCCCCTGGCGTAAACCTTTATAAGTCTGGAAATTTGCACCAATATGGTCATTCACTTTAATGCCAACATGACCACCTGTTGTGACTAAATTAATCCAGGAACACCACTTTTCGGAAAAACCTTTCATACGTAATGTTTGTTGTACAAAAGGCCATTTGATCTTATCATAAGCTTTCTCAAAGTCAAGCTTCAAAATCACCCCACAATCCTTTTTTCTACGCAGCTCGTGAATAGTCTCATGTAGAACCACTACCCCTTCCATGATATTCCTACCTGGTATAAAAGCTGTATGGGAAGGGCCTATTACCTTACTTGCTACCCCCGAAACTCGATTTGTAAGTACTTTGGTAAAGATCTTAAAACTAACATTTAGTAAACAAATAGGTCTATAATGTTGAATAGACATAGCATCTTTACTTTTAGGCACGAGAATAATGTGGCCAAAATTAAGTCTAAAAAGAGGTAACTCCCCCTTATGGAAAGCATCAAACAAAGCCAACAAATCATTTTTTTATAACATTCCAGAACACCTGATAAAATTCCGCCGGAAAGCCATCTGGCCCCGGGGCCTTATTGTGTTCCATCTGGAAAATTGCTTCTCTAATGTCGTTTTCAGTAAACACTGCCGTTAGAAATGAATTCTCATCCGGAGAAACTTGCGGGATATCATTCATTACAGACGAGTCAAAAGACGCCCCAGATGCTTCAGGTGGACCAAAAAGACCTTTATAGTAGGAAGTGATATGCTCTTTCAAAAGTGCATCACCTTCTATAACCTGGTCCCCATTTTTAAGATGATAAATTCTTGACTTTCTATGTTTACCACTTGCCACTAAGTGAAAATATTTTGTATTAGCATCACCTTGTAACAAACCCTTAGTCTTGGCTCTTTGATACCATTTTACCTCCTCTTCTCTTAGTAATTCTGCAAGTCTACTTTGCAAGTATTGTTTTAAGTCAAGCTCTTGTGCTGACAAAACAGATACTTCTGCTTTTTTATCCAACATATCCAAACTGTTCAGAATTCCTTTCTTTTCTTTTTTGTACGCCCCACTTACATTTTTTGCCCACCCTCTTAAGTGCTGCCTAAGCTTCCTAATTTTAGCTTGCCAATTCTCCATAGGTGACTGACCCCTAGACTCGTATGACCAAACTTCTCTAACCATATCGTAGAACCCGTCCCTCAGAAGCCAACCAAGCTCGAACTCAAAAGAATGTTGGGAGGAACTAGAGTTTTGTTCCCCAGAATTCAGTAATAGAGGAGTATGGTCGGAAATGTCACGGCTTAGGGCCCTCACAGAAGACAAAGGATATTTTTGATCCCACTCTGTGGTTACCAGGATTCTATCCAACTTTTCATATGTAGGTCTTTCGAGGTTATTTGCCCAAGTGAATTGGCGACCGGTCATCTCTAGTTCAAGACATAGACCATCAATAACGACATTAAAAAGAAATGGCCACCGATGATCAAAATTGTCTTTATTTTTTTCGCTAGAGAATCTTAAGATATTAAAATCACCACCAATCACAAGAGGCAGCGTCTCATGGTTGCCCATGCGAACCAGTTCAGATAAGAACATCTCTTTTTTTTCTAATTGAGCCGGGCCATAGACCAATGTTAAAGCCCACTTGAAGCAATCATTTTTATTGCACAAAGTGAATTTAACAAAAAAAATCTCCTTCTTCTATAGCCCCAATATCATAAATGTCCAAATCAACACCCAATAACAAACCACCAGAGCGTCCCTCAGGTTGTTTATAGTGCCACAAAAAATTTTTACCTCCACATAAATTACGAAGGGAAGGTTCGGTGAACGATTTACGTACTGTCTCCGAAATCGCAATAAAAGAGAGGTTCAGTTCTTTAGACAAATCTGAAATGAACCTAAATTTTTTGGGGTCTCTAAACCCATTGCTGTTCCAAAAAACACCCTTCATTTTGAAACAGAGCGAGATTTTTTCCTACCTTTTCTTTTCTTTTTATGAGATACTGCAGTACGAGCCCGAATAAACTGCTCACTAGTTGTATCCATAACTTCTTCTAGGATGTCACTACACAGGCTGCTTAACATAAGTTTTTCTAATTCCTTCTCCTCATAAAACTCCTTTTCCTCTTTAGCAATAGCCCTATCTATCACATTTGTGTCACTCGGTACTAAAGCACAAGAATTTACAGAGTTAGAAAGAAAATCCACAAACTTCTGTAAGTCACTAGAGCAATCAGAAAATTTGAAACCGATATGTCTAAGGTTGGAAAGGATTTTCTCACTAGGCAAGAAACAAGAGGGTGCAACATGTTGCGTACCTTCAGTAAAAGATTTATCCAGGTTCCTAGCAGCCTTCAGCTTGGTAGCTCGCTCAATAGAATCCCCAGTGCTTAAATTTGCTATCCTTTTGCTTCTTTTCGATACCGCATTGCCAAGAAGTCTCTCCGGGACAGCAGCCAACATCGAAGCTTTAGGTGTCAAGACCACAGCCATCTCCCTGCTCACTGTACCCAAAGAGTTACTTGTCGAGGCCCTAGAAATGGGCGACCTCGGCACCACACCACAACTGATCTGGTCTCTATGTGATCGAGTGACAGTGTCTGCAGGAACATATTGTTCTTGCAAGACAGCCTCGAGCACCCGCCTGCCATTCTGACCGTCGCCACCAATTTTACTAGTCGAGCTACTCGCCAAATCATTTTTCTTTCTAGTGCCCCCTTCCTTATCCTGTGGGACAGGCCCATTTCCATCTGCACCATAAGGTTCATCATCTCCAAAACCCTCATCATCCATGTCCATCAGAACCGGGTTATCAGAGTCCACGTTTTCCTCTACCCGAAATTGCAGCTCATATAAATGGTCACCGATGACAATATCCACAAACTGAGGAATGAGGTTCGGATCAAGAACAAGTACTTGAAGACGGCAAACATCAAACTTGTTCGTAAACTTCATATCGACAGCCTTTGTCACCCCCAAGATTGATCCAACAGCCCATATCAACAAATACTGTTTCATTTCAGAAGGTAAAGCCGTAAACTGGAGCCATATTTTTTTAAGTACAGCCTTAGGCATCTTAGCAGTGACTGGTTCTTCAATCTTCATGGCCGCATTGTATTTTGTTTGGACCACCCCCCACTCCAACATATGGTCCAAGTCCTCTCGCGATGGAAACACTGTCCTGAAACAGTTCGGACCAGATTTCTCCACAACCCAATTCCAATTGCCTGAGACCAATCTCTCTAATTCAGCCACAACTTGCGACTCCGACAGCACACCGCTAGTGATCTTCACTGAGGCCAACAAAGACACGGTCTTGTTTCTCTGTTGCGGCACAAAGGGGATGTAGTAGAAACCTAAACCATCCACGGCGTAACCGCAGGTTAAGGCACTAGGTTTGTCCCCCCTGAACTTCGGACACCTTTCCGTGTTGAGTTCGTGCCAGAAATATTTTTTTTTCCATTTCGCAGTTTTCAAACTAAGATAATAAAGGAAGCTTGATCGACAAAAATTCCACGCAAGCAAACACATCGGACACATCACCTTATTTAACCAGGCGGGAAATCCCACAAGTGAAAAAATATTGGAGGGAAATCAGAAAAATCATGCGCAAGACACAGCCCAAGGACAAAACAAACATGTAACGGCACAATGAGGAGGAGAGCTGCGCAGCGCAGGTGCTACTCCTAGTGGGAGTAGCGCAGCCGACGATCGTGGAGGGTCCGGTGGCGGGCACTGGCAGTCTGGCACGCATACCTGCTGCCGCATATAGTACTTGATCCCGAATGCGACCTCCCCGAGGGTCCACTTGCCGAGCGTCTCGGCCCAGGTGAAGCCCACAGTGCGCGCGGTCAAGGCGGCCGCCTCGCCCCACCCGTCCGGGGGGCGCTCCGGCTACCGCCGCTTGGTGCACGGAGCACGCCGCTGCTCCCGCCGCGGTAAAAGCACGTTTAGCACGTACGTACTGTATGTGCGTAGGTGTCGGAGGGAGGAGAAGGAGAGGTGAGGGTCGTCGGACGTCGGGTTGGGACTTGGCCACTTGGGAGTTGGGACGGAACGGAAGAGGGGGCGGGCTCTGCCGCTCTGGGGGGGTCGGCCCAAAACCTATGGACGCCGGTGCTGAATTTTTTCTTTTTTAGCCTTACTTTTGAAAAATATTTATGTTTTGGATCTTAGAAATTTTATTTGCACGTTTAGACTCGATGCTCGGCGCTATAGGCTGTGGCGCCGAGATAACACAGCTCGGCGCACAGCCTATGACGCCGAGGTATGACGTGGCAGTAATGGCTACCTGCGCCTAGGGCTGACCTGGCATCGATGTGGCGGCGACGCGGCCTCGTAGCTCGGCGCCACAGATCTTGGCGCCGAGCTACAGAGGCCTATAAAACAGTCGCGCTGCTGGCCGAGAGCAGCACAATTCCTCTCATTTCAAAACTTCGTCAAATTTATTTGGATTCGAAGATTCGAGGTGGTTTACTTCGTAGACCAAGGTATGGTGCCCAACTGATTTGTTTTGTATATTGGGTTGTTAGTTTTATAGTTGCTCATAGTTTCATAGTTTGATAGTTTGTGTAAACTTATTATATTATCATTTCGATTATTAGTTTCATAGTTGCTCATAATATATATAGTATCATTAATATGATGAATATATTTTATTTGATAGTTTGTGTAAACCTGTTATAAAGCATATTAGGTACAAGTGATAATTATAATCGTTTATTAGATGAAAGACATGTACCGAGAGGCGTTGTGGCAGAAGAGAGGTCGTCCTCGGGAGTTATATCTGAACGTATCTAGTAAGGATGCTCCTGTTCCTCCTGAACTCCCCGTGCTAACTGTGACTATGACAGACTGGCTTGGGTACATCAATCCCAACATCCAGACACGGCTGCTCGCTGCTACCACCTTTGTGGCGGTTTGGACGTACGTAGCTTATGACTTGTCACTTAATTTTGTTCGCATTTATTATTTTGTAGATGTGTAATAGTGCTTCGTTCCATTGTTTTAGGGGCACCAGGGGTGTTTCTTTTTCCAGTAGATCGACGGTCCTGATAAATTTGACCCTCGATATCTTCTTTTCATTAATTGGTTGAGTGGAAGGACTAGTCATGAGCGTTTTAAGCGTTGGGTACCTTCTCCCCCGAATCCTCCACCAATGACAGATGCGGAGAAGGAGGTAGCAACAGAAAGACGGATGGACTCACCGCCTCGATGCGATTGTGGAGACCGTGCTGTCATCGACGAAGACTATGAGAAGCAGTTCTGTTGTCCGAACATTGATTATGTGAGCACATCGATACGCTAAATGTATGAACTAGTTATTTTTTACAATAAATTACTAATTTTTTCTCCTGCAGCCATACGGGTGGCGTAAGTGTCGTTTCAGAGAGTGGTTGTATGGTCCTTTGTCCCATTGGCCAGAGCCAGAGGTAAAGGAAAAGAGATACAATCAGTGGGCAGAAGAAGAGTTGAAATTTGATCCAGTACTCTGCAAATGTGGTATTGAAGCTAAGTATAGATTAGTTCCTTCCGAGCTTGGTGTTGGATATTTTTGTAGACATATGGTCGATTACGATGAGGTTGATATTTTTTTGCACCAGCTGTAATGTTATAGCGGTACTTACTATTTTTTTTGTAGGAGACGAGGAAATGCAGTTGGGAGAGTTACGACGACAAAGGAGAGGTGATGCACACAATAGAGTCCAAGAGACCAATGGGACAGAAGATGCGTTGTGGATCTCAGCTCGTCGATTCGTACATTAACGATCGCATACGCGACATGCGTAGGGACGCAAAATCTGCCTTTTATGATAGCCCGAAGCGTGCAGAGTATAGGAGGTTGAAGGGCCTCAAGGGAAGTGAGTGAGAAAAATGATACTATAATTATGTTAGTACAATTTATTTATCTTTACTTTGCTAACTTATTTTGCTCATTATATTTGCAGAGATTGGATGTGGCGTAAACTATTTGGCCGATGAGGCGCATGCAAGATATGTTCAGGATAAAATGGCGACGGTTGAGCTGATGGAGGAGGAGGAGGACGACACATCTAGATTGAGTGAGCTTATCGCTCTCGCAGAGGCAGGATTACTTGAAGAAGAGGAGGACGACACATCAAGGTTGAGTGAGCTCATCGCACTAGCTGAGGCAGGATTACGTGCTCAAGAGGGAGAGGATGAGTTTATGTCTCAGGCCGTCGAAGAGGTAGAGGCGGCTTATTACAAGAAGAAGTCTGATGAGGCTGATGCTGAGGATGAGCTATTCTCCCAAGCTGCAGATGAAGCAGAAGCCAATTATTACAAGAGAGCTGTTGACAAGTGTGATGCAGGACAATGCAGCAAGTGGAATGAAGTTGTCGTTGAGGATTGCACGACGGATGACTTCGAAGATGAGTTACTTATAGATTGTGATTCAGATTGAAGAAACTTGTAGCCTGTTATGTAGTATTTTCGTATCCAAAATAATTTAGAACTCTACTTGAATAGCTAAAATAGTTTAGAACTCTACAGATGCGTTACTTATTGCTTGTCATGTTTTTTACAATTCACAAAAAAAATTTGCAAGAGTTCCCCTTGTTTTATTAACAACCACAGTTCAAATAATCACATATTATAAGACATGACCACATTTCAACATATAATACATCACAAAATAACATCGAATATAAAAACATCCACATAACGTAGTTCTTCATACAATGTCCACAAACAAAGTCCAAAATACAATGTCCACAAAACATAGTCCAAAACACATAACATAGTTCACATTACAACGTCTCCAGCATGAGTCCAAATCACAAAGTTTTCAGCATAAGACCAACATCACAAAAGTATTCATTTCCTCCTAGTCTTACCCTTGCCCTTGGCCCCAAGAGCGTCGGTGCCTGGAGTGTAAGGGTCACGTGGACGCCTTCTACGTGGTGTCAGCTGTGATGGCTGAGTTGTAGGAGCATCCTGCAACTGTGATGGTCCAATCTCCTCCTGACCTGCGGCGCCAGCGCCCGTGTCGTCGTCGTGGTCGTCGTCGTCCTCGTCCTCGTCGTCGTGGGCCACGTCCTCAAACGTGTCCCGCGTTGATCGCGAGGAGCTCAGTCCTGCTGTAGATGGTCCAACTGCACAAATGGGAGGCTGAACGTCCTGCTGCATAGGAGGCACAGGCAGCTGCACGTCAACTCTCGCTAGAGACCGGCATCCACAACGAGCCGCTGCACGATGAAGACGACGTGATACCCTCTGTAATCGAAATATTAGTTACAGACATATAACATACAAATAAACAAGTTTTCTTTTAAACATTGATACTCACTGATAATAACGAAAGCGTAGTACTGTCTGAAGTTCTCTGTGAGATACGCTCAAGTTCAACAACAGATACGAGCATAGAGTTTCCCTATTCACAAGTTAAAACATTAGGATGCTCAAAACTAGACATAAAGCATTGAATTGAAATCTCTAATTTTAGTAAAGAAATAGTTATCACTCTGTCAAGGATTGGAGCAGCCTCAATTTGGGACCCGTGCCGAGCAGCTATGTCGAAAGTTGTGTCTTCGTCGTCTGACGATTCTTGCTCGGCATAGTCTGCAGCTGTCCACTGTCCCTTAAGCTTGCACCTAGTCACACCAGCATACCAAATCAAATACCTCCGGAAGTGGTAGTTTGTGTGCGCATGTTCGTTCTCATAGTTAAGATCCCCCTGCTGTTCCCATTCATCAATGTAATCACGGTGGTGGGTCTCGAAGTCCGTGACCTTCTTCTGTCTCTGTCTGTCGAACCTGCAAAAGTTAGAAACATATATTAGTAACTCATTCAATATTTGAATTATTAGTTAGAATAACAAGTGCATGTAGTTACTCACTTATGAAGTTCTATTGAAGTCGAGAATGGCTCCACCGAAAATTCCTGTCGCATTCCGAACTGTCGAGCAACTCTGTGGGGCAAGTGGTACTCAACAGCATAAAAACAGATCAGGGGACACCTCATTAGGTAGAGGTCCTCGTCTATTGAGCAGATGCTGCTCAACTGTATGCTGGCGAAATATGGATCAAGATACGGTTGCTAGGTCACCTGCAAAAGTTTTAGAAAGCACATCTAAGTTTATAGTCATTTTACCAATTGTTTAAGGAAAAAGATAAAAGTAGACAACTCACCATCGAAGGAGTAAGTGCGTCGAGCTCGTTTGAGTACTCCACGTAAGCACACTGGTGTCGTGCGAATGGCTCCTCGACCTGGTCCCAGCGGTAAGCAGCCGTGGGCTTAAGCCGATGTCCGGCTACCACGAACCACTCACGAGGAGCAAACTCTCTAGGTCGCCCGACGGGTATGTGTGCCCACATCCACAGCTGTAGTAGGTAGACACACCCACCTAAGCTAGCGGTCCTCGATGAACGACGACAAGCCTCGCAAAGTTGCCTGTACAGGAAGGCCAACACTGCAAAAGCCCAGCTGTAACCTCCTGTCGTATCCCAGTCAGTCAGGCAGGGCAGAAACATCCATGACGCGCTGTCGCCTGTCGCGTATAGAAAAAGAACTGAACCAAATAGGTGGAGAATCCAAGCTCGATAATGGTATCCAACCGTCTGCTCGTCTGCACCAGGTGGACACTGCCCAAAAGCCTGCCTAAGCCAGGTCAGTGGGACTCCGGTGTTGTGGCTACCTCGTAGGTCATCCGGAAGCAGTCTCCCAAGAAAGGCCTCCACCCTCTGCCTCCATCCGCCTGGTGATGCCTGACCGGTCACTGGACGACCAGTAATGCTGAGACCAAGAATCTTCTGGCAATCTTCCAGCATCACGGTCATCTCCCCGCAGGGAAGGTGGAAAGTGTGAGTCTCTGGCCACCACCTATTGGAAGACAAACGAATACAAAATCATTAGTATGCAAAGTAGATTTGATAATTGTAAATATTAAACAACTAGAGAAGTCTTTACTTGTCGACCAGAGCCGTCAACGCCGCTGGGTTGAAAGTGGGCAGCCCACGGCGAACCTGGTACGATCCGACGTCCAAGCCAGCCCTCTGTAGGAGAGGAGTGTACCTGTCATTGTACCTCATCTCCTCCAGAAACCGGTCATGGGTCCGGACCCGCAGAACGGGCAACACCTAGCAATCAAAGGAATTTCATTAGTCAAATATATGTCGCATATATTGGAATCGGACGGTCATTTCTTGAATCGGACGGTCATCATCAGAATCTAAGGCCCGTGCAGCCTCATATGGCTCCTCCTCGTCCTCAATCTGAACATCAACACTATTGGATGCCCTGCATATGTTGTCCATATTATATGACACAGGCACATCAAGATAAGCACCATTATCGATTTGTGGAGATCCTGCATCGGGTCGAAACAAGAAATACCACATTAAAAAGTCTAATCAAATGAAATAACGATGGATATGAACAACGTGTCAAAGACACTTACTAGGATGATCCTGAACTGAATCCTGGGTCAATGGGATCTCTTGGGGGGTACCACCGGATTAGAAGCCCCACAAACGCCAGGAAGAGGACGAGAAATCCCATACTCGTGCGGCCACGATTGAGCATCGGGCACAACAACCACTTCTTCCGGAAGCTCTACCAAAGGAGCTTCAATACGAGATGCATTTGGAATTTGTGGAGTCAACCCGACTGGAGCATCACGATGAGTAACAGATAACGGCTGAACAACCACATCCAAACATGGTGGAAGCATGGTCTTCACGATTCTTACATATCTCACCCAGTCATCTTCTGAGGCAATGGAGATCAACCGTCGGACAATTGTTCCATATGTAATATGGGACAACAAACCCTAAATTGATATTCTAGGGTCGTTTATGTCGCAACTAATCTCCTCACAAGCTCGAGCGAAAATCTTGTCAAAAGATGGTCTTTCATCGAACAACATGGTCACGATCTTCATACCATCAAAAGTAACATTCCCATAAGCATCTATCCCCACGCTTCCTCCATGGTATAGTGTCACTAGGGTGTCCATCTATTGCAAAAATGGATTACTAACTTAATAATGGCTATGTACTTAAGCCTAAAAACTTACTAAATAATAAATAAATAGTAACTACTTATTAACTAATAACTATATAGTAAATATTAAATGACCACATCAAACGAAATTACATAATCTATGAATAATGTATGAAAACAATTTATACCTGAGATCTCGTACGAGTCCAGCAAACGGTGGAGAAGGTCAAGTCGGAACAACACCTATGTGCAAAAAATACTATTGTCAATAAAAAATTTGGCAGCACCTCCCCTGTAAAGTGATGTTTCGAAAACCTGCAAATAAACGACAACACGATGGTTGCCAACACAGAAAACTGCACGATATCTACGTAATAAACAATATGTTGAACATGTAATATCAATGCGCTAAACAAAAAGCTAACTATATAATCACTAAGAATTTACTAAACACTAACAATATGCTAAACAAGAAAATAGCTAACTATTTACTAAACACTAACAAGAAAATAGCTAACTATTTACTAAACACTAAACAAGTGGATAGCTAACTAATTACTAAACACTAACAATAGCTAACAATATGCTAAACACTAACAATTTACTAACTAAGTAACTAACAACAATAAAAAAATTTACCTACTGGCGCGTGGAGGAAGCTCCTGGCGGCGGGCGGACGAAGCTCCTGGCGGCGGGCGCGCGGCGGCGTTGGCGGGCGGCGCGCGGTGTCGGCGGCGGTGACGGGTGCGCACGGCGCGGCGGCCGGGGCAGCCGCGGTGGAGCAAGGCGGGTGGGGCGGGTGCGGCGGCCGGTGCCGGGCCGGGGCGGGCGCGGCGGTGCGGTGGAGCTCGCGGCGGCTGCAAACGGTGAAGCAACAGAGAACAGACGCGGAGAAGAAACCGCACGCGCGGTTAAGTCCTAGCTCGACGCCAAGATCTGTGGCGCCGAGCTAGGTGCCACGCTCGTAGCCACGTCAGCGCCGGCAGCCATGGCCACGTCAACACTCGGCGCCATAGCCTATGGCGCCGAGCTAAGGGTCCCAATTTGAGATTAAAATTTTTTTAGGTCTAAACATGATTTTAATCCTGTTTAAGGGCTAAAATGCAAAAAAATCGGACGCCCGTGGCCCGAAAGACGGTTTTGCCCCTAAATTTGTATGCTCACTTTGGCTACCTTGGATCCACCGGCTGTCAATTGTGAATTTGTAATCAGCTTAAAGAAAAGGAGGTTTTTGCTTAAACTCCTTGATAATTTACTTTTAGACTCTATTTATTTATATTCTTAAATTTAAAATTTATTTTAATAATCATTTAGATCCAAATTAATTAAGTTATTATAATTATACATAAATAGATTCATATATAATTATTGGTCATATAAGTGAAACACATGTTGCATTTTTGTTTTAGAGGAACGAACCAAGAAGCGTGTTATAAGTTTTAGAATAAAAAACTAATACAATGATTTATATAATCAATTTCAACCTCTTACCTTATATATAAACTAGTACGATGCTCGTGCGTTGCGACGGCACGCAAATTGTTCGATAAAATGTTAGTACATACAAACAAACAACACATATTAACCGTATATTCTCTCAACAGTTGCTAAGGTAGTGAAGAAATTATAGCTACTTTCCAAGTTTTTTTTATCGTTCTTAGTTTTGAAATAGTGAATGTTGACCATGCTTATCTGTTGTCAAAGCAAACATTGGTGGGTATAGAGATCAGGCATGGATACAAGATATAGCTTTGAAAAAAAGGAGTCATGGATAAGCAACTCATTTAGATATTCCCACTGATATTTGTGAGTCAACCTACATGAAGCAAAATATACTTAAATAACACATCCTAGCTCTACAAGGCAGACACGACAGGACCAAGGTGCGCTGTCACAATTCAAAAATCTGCTACATTTATTTCTGCTTGTTGACGGATTAATTGATCGCAGTTGAGCAAGGGGGTGACCACCTGTTTTCGGATATAGACAAACAAATTGTAAGCTACTTGTTGAAATATATGTACTTAAGGATTAATGAGTACTACCAGTAAATATGGTCACCAAAAGTTATTATATTGGTGCACTGATGAAAAACAGATGAAACAAATTTTGCAACTTTATGTTTTCATACAAAACAATAATCTAGAGTAAGATGTATTGTTTTTTTAATATAATTTTGTAAGCCTAATTGTCATAATGAATAAGCTTCAGTACGAATTGCATTTCCTTTGAACAAACTCTATATTTGCTGATCTAAAGGAAAACACAACAATTCACATAATTACCTTGTAGTAATTTCACTCAGTTTTGTCTCCAACATTGTATGCAAGTGGGATGGAAGCTCCCAGACCCCATCCCACCATTCTCTCACTGTCTCCCAGGGTACTAGCGGTAGTGTTGGTGCTCCGTGGCTACCTGGCGATGTTGCACGGAGCGTGCGATCTGGTCCCTCGGCTTGTCCAGCTTGCGCAGCAGCTCGACGGGGTCCTGCTGCAGCGCGGCCCAGTCCACGCGCCCCTTGGGTCGTTGCATTGCGGCCACTCCTCCACCCAATCCTCCGCCTGTACTTCATCTTCTTGAGATCACTCCCCATGGTTTAGGACACATGGGCAGCAAAATACCAGTTTTAGAAGGACACAAAATGACATATCAGCACTACAGAACTATGTGTTTGTTATTACCATGTTTAACCTTTAAGAGGTCGTGGCCATCGCTTCTGTTATGGTATATTCCTTTATTGAGCCTATATACGTTGTATAAAGCAAAAAAATTAGAAATTGATTACTCAATCTGCAAAAATGGTGTTGCTTTATTTGTAATTAGTGAGCTGAAGAGGAAGTTGGTGCTAATTCACAAATGCCAGACCTTGCATGATATGAAAAGATCAAGCAATAATGTCATCTCATGAAAAACTAAACATATAGGAAACTAACCAAGCAACTAAAACTGCAGGTAATACTTAATCTCCTCTCTTCCCATCATCATTTCCTTTGAATTTAGCTGCTAACATGAGTAGATCAAATATTCAATCCTGATTTCCACATATAGAAAGATCGATCAATAATATCAGACCTTGCACGATATGAAAAGATCAAACAATAATGTCATACCATGAAAAACTACTTATACAGAAAACTAACCAAGCAACTAAAACTGCAAGTAATACTTAATCTCCCCTCTTCCCATCATCATTTTCTTCGAATTTATCTACTAACATAGTAGATGAAACCTTGAAGCCTGATTTCCACATACAATAGGGTCTCGAATGATTATTGTCACAACCAATTAAGAACATGAACACTGATATGCAAACTGTCCTGTAAAATATTTTCAATGATAAAAGAAAGAAATTAGCAAGGCCAAAACATCCAATTGAGATCTGGTACCAGAGAAAGTGGTCTTTGATGATCTAGTTGCTCCCAAACCCAGCCTAGAAGTAGAAGCATAACTCACAGCCTTACAAAATAAGCCTCTCAGTTCAGCTGAATAACCATCAGTTTCACTGAACAAGATTGTATGTAATTTTTAAGCAGATAATGTGTCATTATATAAGAAACACCATAAGTAGATATAAAAGTATAAATACATGTTATTTAGTTGTCATTTTTTTGAAGTTAAAAGTTGTCACACCCAGATTTCGGGGCCACCAAGACCCGGACGTGAGATAATCACTAGGTGTGCTAGGACCAAGTCTCACACATATGATGACTCATGGTATAGAAACGAATGTCATATCTTTACTATATAATAGGAGTTATATAAAATAAATAAATAATTACATCATATGAAGACAACGATCCAGCAACCCAAAGTTGACTGGGAGACGACGGTCTAGACCTCTCACGTACACATCGCAGCATCCTCCATGCGCCTCATCCTGTGGTATCTATTCTTGACCTGTGGGGGGGGGGTGAGACACCAAGGGTGAGCTCACATACGTTCATAGCTCAACAAGTTGTGGAGAATAATGTGCATGAACTCGCCAAAGGTGGGAGCTCATGTGATGTGTAAGGCTGATCAACAATAGGGGTTAACGCTGAGCATTGCTTTTAATAAGTTGGTCAAATTTTATTAGCAATTACTAGATGTAAGTAAACACCAAACCATAATAATAATAGAACAAAATTAACAATAAATCTCATGCAATGCAAATGACAAATTGAATTTAGTTCCATAGTTTAATTATGCGAGAGTCCTGAGCTGCTCATGCCCGCGAGCACGGCTAGTATACCATTTTTACACTCTGCAGAGGTGGTACCCTTTACCCACAAGTCGTGTATCCCATCTCGCCAGGGTTTGCAAGGCCCTTAGACAATGCTGAGGTGAATGGCTAGGGATCCACTACGAGGCCTTTACAAAGTTCTACTAGCTTCCGAAAACCCGCTACAGTTTCTAGGAAGAGCAATGTAGGAATCCCTCGTCTGACCGCCATCGCAACAAAATCAACCCGAGAACCTCCCTACACGCCTACTCCCCTACTGCCCTTGCCCCTTTCGGGGTAAGGTAGTCTTCCACTAGCTTTCCTAATTAGTCAGCCAAGGGTGTCCCATTCCACCCTTGTGGCGACACGTGTTTCTCAAGTTAAGCTCCATGTTCCAATTAATATAATGATCTTGTCATGAACAATAAATAAAACAACATTATAATTAGAACATGATAATAATGTAATATTAATCCCAAAACCATAAAGAGCAATAGCAAAAACTATCCAAATAGTTCAGGGGTAAACAAGGTATAAAGATAACCAGACTAGGGTGACCTATTGGGTCCCATCAAAATTAAGCCTATGCATGCTAGAATGATTATAGAGAACATTATTGGGTAAATAAAAGTGATAAAGGGCACAACTTGCCTGGGACTTGAGGTTCTAGGTACCAGGATGATCTTCAAGTGACTCGTGTCCTCAATGCTAAACGTAGCAATACAAACAAACAGTGTATAGGCAAAATTAACATCACACCAAATATAAGAACACATTGCATAATAATAATCTACGCGTTGCTACAAGATCCTGGGTTTGAGAATCGCTAAATTCAGAGTTACGGTTGAGGAGTTGTGATTTATGGAAGATTTATGTGATCCAAATATTAAACTATATTATAAATTGATTAGTATATATCATATGAAAGAATATTCTATAAGTAATTAACCCAACTATAATCTAGATTATAACTTGATTAAAGATTACCTTTAAGTCAAATTATAACTATAAAATCATAATACTATATTAATATTAGGAAAAGCTAATCTAATAAACATAGATTAATCAAATTATTTACTTAATTAGACGGATTAATCTACTATACATAGGATAATTAAGTATCTAATTATAATCCATGTAGAATGTCTAATTAATGTGTGTTAATGCATAGTAAATATTTATATGAAACTAATGCAACTTGAACGAGTCCATTCGGAGCTAAAACGAACAAGTTATGATTCTCCGAAGTTATTTAGTACCTAGAATAGAGTAATCCAAGTGAATAATTTTAATTCAAGTTTCATGGCTAAACAAAGGTACTAGATGATGAACAATATTAAAACAAAATTAATGCCACTAGAATGGATTAAAAAGGAGCTAAGATGAATTTTCTATGAATTATATAAGTTCTGGAATTATTTTGGCACTAGAAATCCATTTTCTAAATTAGTTTTCCTATTTTCTCAGAACTCTGGACTACGCACACAATAACCAGGGAGATCGGGGTTTAATTTGTAAATTCTAGGGCGCATCTGCAATTACTATGCGCTTCCCATGGACGGCGGGTTGGTTTGTTATAAACCCGAGGGCTCATATGCTAAAATGTCTTGGCGAAGAGGTATTCCTCAATCTAGGCCGTGCAATCAGAATTCAATGGCCCTGATCGACCCTCACAACATAAAGTACCGGGACGCGATCAGTGTCGTCGATAAAGCGATCAACGGCCTGTACGAATTGGTGCGCAGATCAAATCCTGACCATCCGCCAGATCGGACGGCACACACGCACCAACGCGAACGGGTACGACATCGGCTAATCTACACCGTTCATTCCCAAACCGACGACAGAGGGCACATCTTCCTCAGGACCGTGCCGAGACGCCAGAGCACAAGCTCCCACGGCGCCGCCCCGCCAGCGCGCCAGGCTCCGACCCAGTCAGCAACCCAACCCAAGAACTGGCTTGCCTAAGTCGATGCGGGGATCGTGGGGAGTATTCTCGGTAGGGTCTCACCGTGAGCAGCGACGCGGACGAGGCAGTCGACGGCACGGAGCAGTTCTACCATGGGACGCGAGCTCCGACGAGCTATTTGTATCCTTGCTGCGGCGCTCCAACCACACAACGCCCCCAGTCATGATCAGCATCCAATGGGGAAGCATCCATGCCGCATGGTGATGTTGTAGCCGTGGTTCATCGCAGGCGCCCTTCTCACTCGCCTCAGTCTCTCTCTTCTACTCAGGTGCTGGTGCTCGGCCTTGGCCCCGGTGATTCGAAACGAGGAGACAACGGAGCTGCGGCTGGTAGTTATTGAAAGGGAAATATGCCCTTGGGCCATTTCTATAAGTATTTTGGTGATTAGATGTCCAACACATATTGATTGAGTTCTAATGTGCTAAATGTGGAAGAAGTGTAAATCAAAGAACAAGGTATGTTTCTACACTTAGTGAAATGTTTTTTGAGTACTAACATGCGTATCTAAGTGCTAGAAATAGAGCCAAGAAAAGAAGACTTGAATTGAAGAAGAGTTGGTTGTGTACAGCCAACACCTGCTCGGGCCTGACGCACCGGACAGTGTCTGGTGCCCCAGGCGAGCCGACGGTGAACCAGCTGCTCTCGAGAGTGACGCGGCTATAAATCACCGGACCGTCCGGTGGTGCACCGGACTGTCCGGTGAGTCGTCAGCGACGAACTCGTCGCTCTCAGGATAAGAAAAAGGCGACATGGCTATAATTCACCGAACTGTCCGGTGGTGCACCGAACTGTCCAGTGAGCCAACGGCGCCAGTGGCCAATGGTCGTCCGCGCGAATCAGCGCGCGACACGTGGCTCGCTCCAACGGTCGGCTGGGTGCACCGGACTGTCCGGTGTGCACCGGACAGTGTCCGGTGCGCCAACCGGTCCTAAGGAGCGACGGTCGGCTGCGCTCGATATGGAAGGAGATCGCGCACCGGACATGAATAGTGGTTGTCCGGTGGTGCACCGAACTGTCTGGTGCACCACTCGACAGAAGGCAAGAATGACCTTCCAAATTGATCTCCAACGGCTCCTAGCTGCCTTGGGACTATAAAAGGGACCCCTAGGCACATAGAGCAGAACACCAAGCTTTCAAGAAACATTCTAAGACTCCCAGACTCCGTCTCCATGCATTTGATTCACTGTGTTTATTTGAGACCCGTTTGAGTTGCGAACTCCCTGTGCTATGTTTCGAGCTCAAGTCTTGGCTTGTGTGCGTGGTTGTGCTGCGGATTTGAGTCTTGTGTGTGTTGCTCTCCCATCCTTACTCTTTTGTTTTATTGTGATCAAAACTTTGTAAGGGCGAGAGGCTCCAACTTGTGGAGATTCCTCGAAAACGGGAAGAGTACTCTAAGATAAAACACCGTGGTATTCAAGTTGATCATTGGATCACTTGAAAGGGGTTGAGTGCAACCCTCGTCCATTGGGACGCCACAACATGGAAGTAGGCAAGTGTTACTTGGCCGAACCATGGGATAAAAATCGCGTGTCTCGTGTGTTGCTTCTTGTGGTTGTTTTGTTTGCACGAGCGTGTTCTACAGCCACTTGATTTCACTAACACCTTAATAATCTAGTTTGTGGCTATTTAGTGTTTGATTTTATAGGATCACCTATTCACCCCCCTCTAGGTGCTCTCAATTGGTATCAGAACCGTACTCTTCATCTAAGGGACTAACCGCCTGAAGAGATGGATCCTAAGGGAAAGGGGATGGTGATCAACGACAAGGAAAAAGAGTCCCTCTTCAACGAGCCAAGAGACGACAAGCCCACTGACTTAGGCTCAAGTCACAAAAAGAGGGACGGGAAGAAGAGACGCATCAAGAAGATCATCTACTACGACAGCGATGCATCTTCTTCTTCACCAAGGGACGACGACAACGATGACTCCTCGTCCAAGAAAAAGACGGTCAATCAAAATTATTCTTTTGATTACTCTCGCATTCCCTATGATTCAAATGTGCACCTACTTTCAATTCCCCTTGGAAAACCTCCACACTTTGATGGAGAGGACTATTCGTTTTGGAGCCATAAAATGCCTAGTCATTTATTCTCTCTCCATCCTAGCATTTGGGAAATTATAGAAAATGGGATGCATTTCGATAGCACTGATAATCATGTTTTTATAAATGAGCAAATCCATAAAAATGTCCAAGCTAGCTACTACTGTTTTGCTAGCATCTCTTTGCAGGGATGAGTACAATAAGGTGAGTGGCTTGGACAACGCCAAACAGATCTGGGACACCCTCAAGATATCACATGAGGGAAATGATGCCACCATGATCACCAAAACAGAACTGGTGGAGGGCGAGCTGGGGAGGTTCGCGATGATCAGGGGAGAGGAGCCAACACAAACCTACAACAGGCTCAAGACCCTGGTCAACAAAATCCGAAGCTACGGAAGCACAAGGTGGACAGATCATGATGTCGTCTGACTCATGCTAAGGTCATTTACTGTAATTGACCCCCATCTTATCAACCTTATTCATGAAAACCCCAGGTACACCAAGATGACGCCCGAGGAGATCCTTGGAAAATTCATGAGCGGGCGCATGATGGTGAAGGAGGCGCGATACATGGACGATGCGCTAAATGGTCCACTGCCCACCTACGAGCCGCAGCCCGTTGCTCTCAAAGCAACAAGTAGCAAGGAGGCGCTACCAAGCAAGGTAGCACAAGTGGAGGCTGTCCAACTCAATGAGGAAGAAATGGCGCTTATCATCAAGCGTTTCAAGACCGCACTCAAAGGACGCAAAGAGTACCCCAACAAGAATAAAACAAGGGGAAAGAGCTCCTGCTTTAAATGCGGTAAGACTGCTCATTTCATAGCACAATGCCCCGATAATGATAATGACTTGGGACAAGAAAAGAGCGGGAAGAGGGAAAAGAAGAAGAACTACAGGAAGGCGAAGGGCGAGGCGCACCTTGGAAAGGAATGGGATTCTAACTGCTCTTCATCCGACTCTGACGATGAAGGTTTGGTTGCCTCGGCTTTCGACAAATCTTTGCTCTTCCCCAACAAACGCCATACTTGCCTTATGGCTAAGGAGAAGAAGGTACACATTCGAGATACCCCCCAAGTACTCTTCTTCTAGCGATGAGGAATCATCTGATGATGAAGTAGATTACACTGACCTATTTAAAGGACTAGATAGAGCTAAGGTAGACAAAATTAATGAATTAATTGATGCTCTAAATGAAATGGATAGATTACTAGAAAAGCAAGAAGATATCTTGTATGAGGAACATGATAAATTTGTTAGTGTTCAAAAATCCCTTGCTTTAGAAATTAAAAGAAATGAAATGTTATCCTCTGAGTTGTCTGCTTGTCATGAATCCGTCTCTAGTCTAAAGGATTTAAATGTTGAATTAAGTGCTAAACTAGAGGAAGCAAATGCAACTAGATCATGTGTAGATCATGTAGTTATTTGCAATAGATGTAAGGACTTTGATGTTAATGCCTGTGATGAACATCTTATTTCTATTGCTAAACTAACCGATGAGGTGGCAAGTCTTAATGCTCAACTTAATACTTGCAATGTTGATTTTGATAAATTAAAATTTGCTAGGGATGCCTACACTGTTGGTAGACACCCATCGATTAAGGATGGACTTGGTTTTCAAAAGGAAACCAAGAACTTAACAAGCCAAAGGGCTCCCGTTCTCAATAAGGAGAAAGGGAAGGCCCCTATGGCTAGTAGTTCCAAAAAGAATCATGCCTATATTTATGATAGGAAATATGCTAGGAATGCTTATAATGATAGATGTTATGATCAGGCTGCTTATAATGATTCACATTCTATGTTTGCATCTAGCTCCACTTTTGCTCATGGTAGAAGTAGGCCTAGGAGAAATCATGTTGTGCTTCATGCGCCTAGGAGAATTTGCAATGGACCTTCTACTATTTATCATGCTTGCAATACTTCTTTTGTACTTTCATGTAAGAACACAAAAGTAGTTGCTAGGAAGTTGGGATCCAAATGCAAGGGAGACAAGACTTGTATTTGGGTTCCAAAAGTTATTATGACTAACCTCATAGGACCAACAAGAGTTGGGTACCTAAAACCCAAGTTTAAATTGCCTTGCAGGTTTATGCATCCGGGGGCTCAAGCTGGATTATCGACAGTGGATGCACAAACCATATGACGGGGGAGAAGAAGATGTTCACCTCCTACGTCAAGAACAAGGATTCCCAGGATGCGATTATCTTTGGAGATGGGAACCAAGGCAAGGTTAAAGGATTGGGAAAGATATCCATCACATCTGAGCATTCTATCTCAAATGTGTTTTTAGTTGAATCGCTCGGGTACAACTTATTGTCTGTGAGTAAATTATGTAACATGGGTTATAATTGTTTATTCACAAATGTAGATGTATCTGTCTTTAGAAGGAGTGATGGTTCATTAGCTTTTAAGGGTGTATTAGACGACAAGCTCTACTTAGTTGATTTTTCGAAAGAGAATGTCGATCTAGATGCATGCTTAATGGCTAAGACTAATATGGGTTGGCTTTGGCATCGCTGTCTACCACATGTTGGGATGAAGAATCTTCATAAGCTTCTAAAGGGAGATCATGTGTTAGGACTAACCGATGTCTGTTTTGAGAAAGACAGACCTTGTGCAGCATGTCAGGCAGGGAAACAGGTGGAAACCACTCATCACATCAAGAATATAATGACAACCTCAAGACCACTGGAGCTTCTTCACATGGACCTCTTCAGACCTGTTGCCTACCTCAGCATCGGGGGAAGTAAGTATGGTCTTGTAATTGTTGATGATTTTTTCCGCTTCACTTGTGTATTCTTTTTGCAGGATAAGTCAGAAACCCAAGGGACCCTAAAGCGCTTCTTGAGGAGAGCTCAAAACGAATTTGAGCTAAAGGTGAAGAAAATAAGAAGTGACAATGGGTCCGAGTTCAAAAATCTACAAGTTGAAGATTATCTTGAGGAGGAAGGCATCAAGCACGAGTTCTCCGCTCCCTACACACCATAGCAAAATGGTGTGGTAGAGAGGAAGAACAGGACACTAATCGACATGGCAAGAACAATGCTTGGAGAGTTCAAGACGCCTGAGCGGTTTTGGTCGGAAGCTATGAACACAGCTTGTCATGCCATAAACCAGCTCTATCTGCATCGCCTCCTCAAGATGACCTCCTACGAACTCCTTACCAGTAACAAACCCAATGTCTCTTACTTTCGTGTATTTGAGAGCAAATGCTACATTCTGGTGAAGAAAGGTAGACATTCTAAATTTGCTCCCAAGGCAGTAGAAGGGTTTTTACTAGGGTATGACTCAAATACAAAGGCGTATAGAGTTTTCAACAAATCATCGGGAATGGTTGAAGTCTCTAGCGACGTTGTATTTGATGAGACTAATGGCTCTCCAAGAGAGCAAGTTGATCTTGATGATATAGATGAAGAAGTTCCAACAGCTGCAATGTGCACGATGGCGATAGGTGATGTGCGACCACAGGAACTACAAGAGCAAGATCAACCATCTTCCTCGATAATGGTGCATCCCCCAACTCAAGACGGTGAACAGGTACCTCAAGAAGAAGGGCAGGATCAAGGGGGAGCGCAAGAAGAACATGTTATGGAGGAAGAAGCACCATGGGTCCCTCCATCTCAAGTCCGAGCGACGATCCAAAGACATCACCCCGTTGATCAGATCTTGGGTGACATCAGCAAGGGAGTAACTACTCGCTCACGATTAGCTAATTTTTGTGAGCATTACTCGTTTGTCTCTTCTATCGAGCCTTTCAAGGTAGAAGAGGCCTTGCAGGATCCGGACTAGGTGTTGACCATGCAGGAAGAGCTCAACAACTTCAAAAGAAATGAAGTCTGGAGCCTGGTGCCACGTCCAAAGCAAAACATTGTGGGAACCAAGTGGGTGTTCCGCAACAAGCAAGATGAGCACGGAGTGGTGACAAGAAACAAGGCTCGACTTGTGGCAAAAGGTTATACCCAAGTCGCAGGTTTGGACTTTGAGGAGACTTTTGCTCCTGTTGCTAGGCTAGAGTCAATTCGGATATTATTAGCCTATGTTGCTCACCACTCTTTTAGGCTGTTCCAAATGGATGTGAAGAGCGCTTTCCTCAACGGGCCAATCAAGGAGGAGGTATACGTGGAACAACCCCCTGGCTTTGAGGATGACAGGTATCCCGACCATGTGTATAAGCTCTCTAAGGCGCTCTATGGACTTAAGCAAGCCCTAAGAGCATGGTATGAATGCCTTAGAGATTTCCTTATTTCTAATGCTTTCAAGGTTGGGAAAGCCGATCCCACTCTTTTCATAAAGACATGCAATGGTGATCTTTTTGTTTGCCAAATTTATGCCGATGACATAATATTTGGTTCTACTAATCAAGAGTCTTATGAGGAGTTTAGCAGAGTGATGATGCAAAAGTTCGAGATGTCAATGATGGGCGAGTTGACCTACTTCCTTGGATTCCAAGTGAAGCAACTCAAGGATGGCACCTTCATCTCCCAAATGAAGTACACTTAGGATCTTCTCAAGAGGTTTGGGATGAAGGACGCCAAGCCCGCGAAGACACCGATGGGTACTGACGGGCACATTGACCTCAACAAAGGAGGTAAGTCCGTTGATCAAAAGGCATACCCGCCAATGATAGGTTCATTACTTTATCTTTGTGCTAGTAGACCGGACATTATGCTTAGTGTATGCATGTGTGCTAGATTTCAATCCGACCCCAAGGAATGTCACCTTGTGGTCGTTAAGCGAATTCTTAGGTATTTAGTTTCTATGCCTTGCTTCGGAATCTAGTATCTAAAGGGGTCTACCTTTGACTTGATTGGATACTCAGACTCCGATTATGCCGGGTGCAAGGTTGATAGGAAGAGTACATCAGGAACATGCCAATTTCTAGGAAGGTCCCTGGTGTCCTGGAGTTCCAAGAAACAAACAATCATTGCCCTATCCACCGCTAAGGTCGAGTACGTTGCCGGAGGACAGTGTTGCGCACAACTACTTTGGATGAGGCAAACCCTCCGGGACTTTGGCTATAATCTGAGCAAAGTCCCACTCCTATGTGACAATGAGAGTGCAATCCGCTTGACGGATAATCCTGTTGAACACAACCGCACTAAGCACATAGACATCCGGCTTCACTTCCTGAGAGACCACCAGCAGAAGGGAGATATCGATGTGTACCATATTAGCACCGAGAATGTCACACCCGGTTTTAGAAGGCAAACCGAATGCGAACCATGTACGTGCCAGGATCAGTAATTCACGTACACAGCGATTACATAAATGACTCATCATAGCACAATGCTTCGAATTACAATAAAGAGTAAGTAATAATATTACAGACTAGAGCCATTTACATAATATAAATCAAAGTACACAGAATCGAAACATAGCCAATGTAAACAACCCACCACAGGGAGCTGACTGGGGGAGGTCGCTAGCCTAATCCTTGAACTCGTCGAAGTCCTAGAACTCCTGGAGATCCACCTCGATGCCTTCTTTACCTGAGCATAGATTGCACCAAAGGCAACCTGGCATTTTGTGAAAGCAAGGGTGAGTACACATCAACGTACTCAGCAAATGTCCCGTTTGGCTGTATTGGACTAGCTTTATGTGGGGTTAAGTCAATCAGTTGCTTTTAGTTGGTCAGGTTATTATTACTAGTAGAAAGCTAGGTTTTAGCATTAACCCAAGTTCTTAACCCAAAGTACCCTTTCCAAACGGAAAGAATACCACTTACCATTACCATAATTATAATCAAAAACCATCATCCTCATCACCACCTGTAAACCAACCATCTCTGATCAAAGTATCTCTAATCAATGGAGCTCCCTTGGCCGCTCATAACCACGAGCACGGCTGATATATCAGTTTCATAACACTTTGCAGAGGTTGCGCACTTTACCCACAACTCGTGATTCCCTCTCTAGCCCGGGCTTGCAAGACCCTTGTTCACTCCCGAGGTGAATGGTCAGGGATTCACTACAAAGCCTTTACAAAGATTCCCTGGGGCTGTAGCCACCCGTTAGGTTTCCTAAATGCACCGCACTCCTCCCCAAGGGGTGAACCAACCTTGGCAGAGCGAGCCGCATACACCGAGCCCCATTAACGGCACGATGGCGAAGCGAACTACACCCTAGTTCCTCTAATTATTCAGCTAAGGGTGTCTCATTCCACCCTCATGGTTGCACTGTTTTCCCGGGCGGTCATCCAACGAATAGGTCCTTATGGAGAGGCACTCGAGAAACCGCTCGAGTCCCCTTAAATGCCATAGTTATATCATCATGTCCAGAATAAAACCATAGTATCATCATTGTATCTCATCATGTTTGTTGATTAAAGTAAAGCGCTAGCATGAAGCTAACCATAGTAACCCAAAAGGTAATTAAGGACAAGGTAAATAGAAAGCTAGTCAATCTTTAGGTTGTTTATAGTATGTGGGATAGTGAATTATAAAGTAAATGGGACATAATGGGTCAGAGGACACTTGCCTTCACCAAACAGATGCTTAGGGTCTTCAACTTCGTGGAACTCGAAGAGCTAGATCACTTGGTCGTCAAAGCTTGACCGTCGATTTCTCGAAGCTCGGAAATGGATCGCAGTCTATTCGCGACGCACAGCCAATACAAACAGGCACAAACAAACAACCATATATATGCATAAAAACATTACACCATTCAAGTAAAACATAATAAAATACGCAAAATAAAATAGAGTGTGTTACTACGGTCATACAAGGACAAAGAAATGCGACGGTCGAGGCTACGGTCGAGAGGTTATCACATCCACACTAAACGAGTATTAATCATAATATCTAATTCGACATTGTCAAATATAAGTAATATCTATAATTTAATTCGATTAATCCGCTATATTAACGAATGTCAGTCAAATAAGTAATTTAATTAACACGAGAGATTCTACGCGAGGCGAACATACAATACACGAAATAACACGACAACGTGAAAACGACGCGGACACGCGCGACACAGCACACTGACAACACATGAAACAGCGCGTGCGACCAACGTGAAACAACATGTACGACAGCGCGTGACACGGCTACGGCGCGAACAGCACGATGATGCGCACACGGCGCACGACTAATACACGAAATAATGTGCACGACAACGCGCGATACTCGCTAACAGATAACGTGATTATACTAGACACGAATTAAAGGAAGAAGCATTTAAGTTGGTATTAATCAAGTTAACCTTTATTTATAAAAGCGAGAGTTAAGAACTATAAAACAGAATTAATAGCTAATCAAATAATATAAACTTGTGACGTGATGAAATAACATTATTAATATGTTGACGATATTGTTATGAAATTAACGTAACATGAAAAGGGTCGTAACAGATTTAATAACGCGCGCGACTGCGCGAAACAACGTAAACGACGAGCGTGAACGACATGCGGATCAACACGTAACCACATGCAAAACCACGCGTGCGGTACGCGAGAATCACTAACTACATGTCGTGCTTATACTAAATACCAAATAGATATTAAAAACAGCATTACATTAATTTGGGTTAACATCTATTTGTAAAAAGCTCGGGTTGATAACTATAACTATAATTTAGTTTTAACTAGTACGACAACCTGATAAGCATTGAATAAATAAGTAAATAACTAATTAAAATAGGTGATATGATGAAACATTACTATATTTTCTAAGTTGATTTTAGTTAGTATAAATTATTTGCGTAAACTATTATCAATTATTCAATTAAGCACGAACGATTATAGCGAAACAACTAACTAATGTGTGCGGATCGCGTGCGCGACAAAGCGCGAATGAACGGTGATGACGCGCACTGACCGCGCACACGAACGGCAACAACGACACGTGCGAACGGCGCGAACGCGCGCACGTGCAGGGGGGTAGACGAGGTAGACCAGGGGGGTAGACGGGCGTTGTCTATGGATAGACGAATGTCGTCTAGGGGTAGACGGATGTCGTCGGGACCCCGACGACACACTGTGTGTGTGCACGAAACAACACGCACAACAGCGCGAGACACTCGAAGATCACTAACAAATATCGTATTTATTATAAATGAGCATTTGGGCAAGACGTTTGAGTTACTAATATTGACATGGATTTATTAGAGCATAAGTTAACTACCATAAATTAGTTTAGTTAAAAGGTCAAATTAACTAACGTTAGTTAAACAAAAGTATAATTAATTATTAAAACATGAGACATGGCGAAACGATGTTACTGACGAGTAGACGATGCTCACCCGCGACGACGGCGGACGGCCAGACGAGCTCTTGGCGAAGCACGAGGACGTGCTGCGTGCACGACGCGAAGCGACGGTGAGGCTGCTGCTACGCCACAGATTACGCCAGGGCTGCTACGGGCACGAACGACGATGACAACGACGACATGCCGGGGTTACGCAGGATGCGCACGAGGTTGCGCCGGGCACATGCGAGCGAGTTGCGGGCACGCCAGCCACACGCAGGCCATGCCGAACACGAGCACGAGGCCACGCCAGAGCACACGCACGGGCCACGCCGGACGCGAGCGCGAGGCCGCGACGGGGGCACACGCACGGGCCACGCCGGAGCACCGCCTAGCCGCGAGCAGTGGGTCACGCCGACATGCACGAGGGACGCGCCAGGCAAGCCGCGCTGGCTGCGCGAGCTGCATGCAGCGGGCCGCGCCGGCTGCACGCCGCGCGAGCTTGCTGGCGAGGCGGGCTGGCCGCATGGGCCCTGCCAGGCCGCACCGGCGAGGGGCTGCGCATGAAGAACAACCGGGCAGGCACGCAAGGAAGATGAAGATGCCGCGAGGAAGACGACAGGGCTGGGCACGGCTGGACGTCGGCCACAGGGCTGGCCACCGCGTGCACCGTGCAGGCAGGCCACCGAGGCGGGCTGGCCATGGCCGCGCACAGGGGCAGCGAGCGCGGGCCGTGTGGCCGCGCAGGCACGCCGGCGGTCGGCCTCGTCGGCTAGAGCTGCGCTGAGAGGAACTTGCCCGCGCCGCGGGGACGAGGAAGAAGGTTCGCTGGCGGTTTGGGAAGAGGAAAGAATGGGCGCGGGGCGGTTGATGAGGTTTTCGCGACGTGGGGCACCTCAGACGGGAGAGAGAGGTTGGGGAAGAGAAACAGTGCCCGGGGGCGCCACTCACAGGCGGGCCCGACGGCTGGGGGAGGGCGTGGCCTAGGGTTTGGGGGCGGGGCTGCTGCGCACTGGTGGGCTGCGAGAGTTGGGGACGCGGGGGGGGGGGGATGATGGCTGGGCCGCGGGAGCTGGGCCGGCTAGGGGTATTGGGGGTTTATTTTCTCCTTTTTTCTATTTCTTTCTCTTTTCTCTATTTGAATCTTATTTTAGATTTTGAATTCAAATTCAACCATGTTCTGCAAGTTTAGATAGATGCACACTAAAGAAAATCATCATACAAAAATAGATGTATTCCTGCATGATACAACAATTATTATTCCTTTAGGATTTTATTTTTACTAGGCTACACATAGATAATAAACAAAATAATTCTTCACCCTTTAGGAAAAAGAAAAGAAAAGCAAGGAAAAGAGAGGGTAACACCTGAATTTGGTGGATATTAGAAAAGAAAATTTATACCCCCAGGTGTTACAGAGAACCAGCTAGCCGATATCTTCACTAAGCCTTTAGATGAGAAAAGGTTTTGCAGGTTGCATAGTGAGCTAAATGTCTTAGATTCGCGTAACTTAGTTGATCTATAGCATACATGTGTTCTATGCCTTTGATCATGTTATTTTATGCATTTAAATCAGTTTTTGTTTATTTATGGTGCTCAAGTTGTACAAGTCATCCCCGGACCTCACAAGTCCGTATGCAGATGTGCACATGTTTAGGGGGGATGTGCTACAACTTGATCCCTTTGAAACTAATTTGTTTGTTTGAGTACACTTGATGTAGTCTCGAAGGTACATTGAAAGGGAAAATGAACTTGGACAACACAAAGACTTCCACGTACTGCACTCCGGTATTAGTGTATTTAATTCCAAGTTCATACTTGTGCTCTCATTGCCTTTTGCGCTTAATTGACATTTTTGGTGAAGCGATGGGGTTAAAAGAGCCAAAAATGATCCCGTTTTGGTGCTTAATGCCAAAGGGGGAGAAATTAAGGCCAAAGCAAATGGATCAGCCAACCACTTGTGAATTTTGTGAATTTCGAAAACAATAGAGTTAGAATTTGTGTTTTGTCCAAAACACTCTTATTGCAAAATTTGGTCTCTTATGGGGGAGAATTTTGATTATGGGAAAAGGGGAAGTTTTTGGCACTCGATCAATTTTACTCTTGAAATATCTCTCGATTTGTCCAAACAAGTGTGTTTGACTAGAGATAGTAAAAAGAATTTGATTAGCAAAAACAAACCAAGTGGTGGCAAAGAGTGATCCAAATATGCCAAATCTTAAGCAAAAAGAATTTGGTCTTCAATCTGCATTGATGTTACACTTTTTTGTTGCTTTTTAATGTGTTGGCATAAATCACCAAAAAGGGGGAGATTGAAAGGGAAACGTGCCCTTGGGCCATTTCTATAAGTATTTTGGTGATTAGATGTCCAACACATATTGATTGAGTTCTAATGTGCTAAATGTGGAAGAAGTGTAAATCAAAGGACAATGTATGTTCTACACTTAGTGAAATGTTTTTTGAGTACTATCATGCATATCTAAGTGCTAGAAACAGAGCCAAGAAAAGAAGACTTGAATTGAAGAAGAGTTGGCTGTGTACAGCCAACACCTGCTCGGGCCTGGCGCATCGGACTGTCCGGTGGCGCACCAGACAGTGTCCGGTGCCCCAGGCAAGCCGACGGTGAACCAGCTGCTCTCGGGAGTGACGCGGCTATAAATCACCGGACCGCCCGTTGGTGCACCGGACCGTCCAGTGAGTCGTCAGCGACGAACTCGTCGCTCTCGAGAAAAGAAAAAGGCGACATGGCTATAATTCACCGGACTGTCCGGTGGTACACCGGACTGTCCGGTGAGCCAACGGCGCCAATGGCCAACGGTCGTCCGCGTGATCAGCGCGCGACACGTGGCTCGCTCCAACGGTCGGTTGGGTGCACCGAACTGTCCGATGTGCACCAGACAGTGTCCAGTGCGCCAACCGGTCCCAAGGAGCAATGGTCGGCTGCGCTCGATATGGAAGGAGATCACGCACTGGACCTGAACAGTGGCTGTCCGGTGGTGCACCGAACTGTCCGATGCACTACTCGATAGAAGGCAAGAATGGCCTTCCAAATTGATCTCCAACGGCTCCTAGCTGCCTTGGGGCTATAAAAGGGACCCCTAGGCGCATGGAGCAAAACACCAAGCTTTCAAGAAACATTCTAAGACTCCCAGACTCCGTCTCCACGCATTTGATTCACGGTGTTAGTGATTTGAGCTCCGTTTGAGTTGCGAACTCCCTGTGCTATGTTTCGAGCTCAAGTCTTGGCTTATGTGCGTGGTTGTGCTGTGGATTTGAGTCTTGCGTGTGTTGCTCTCCCATCCTTACTCTTGTGCTTTATTTATGATCATAACTTTGTAAGGGCGAGAGGCTCCAACTTGTGGAGATTCCTCGCAAACGGGAAGAGTACTCTAAGATAAAACACCATGGTATTCAAGTTGATCATTGGATCACTTGAAAGGGATTGAGTGCAACCCTCGTCCATTGGGGCGTCACAACGTGGAAGTAGGCAAGTGTTACTTGGCCGAACCACGGGATAAGAATCATGTGTCTCGTGTGTTGCTTCTTGTGGTTGTTTTGTTTGCACGAGCATGTTCCATAGCTACTTGATTTCACTAACACCTTAATAATCAAGTTTGTGGCTATTTAGTGTTTGATTTTACAGGATCACCTATTCACCCCCCTCTAGGTGCTCTCAGTTATACCCTATATGGAGGGGCGTGGAAGATCGCAACCACCCAGAGAATCTAGCGTGATTTGTTGAGTTCGGGCGCCATTTGCGTGGAGCAAGGGGAAGACGGTTCTGTTCAGTGGGCCCTGCGAGACAGTGCGCGCGCGTGACCACTGGGCCGCGCGTCGATGCTGAGTTGACCGAGTTTGGGGAAATCGGCCCACGCAGGGTTTTCCAATTTTCTTTTCTTTTTTTCTTTTGCTATTCCTAATTTATCATTTTAATTTCCAAATTTCAAATATCCAAACCAAATTTCAAGTCTTGCTTTGAATTCCAAATCTCAAATATCAAATGAAAGTCTGCATGAGTTATACTTCTACTGTCTGCCATAATATTATTTATTTATTATTGTTACCCTATCATGTGTATTCTTTTCTTCCCTTCCTTTTTCTCTTTTATTTTCAAATTCAAATTTTCAAACTTAAATATGTCTTCACAAATTTGAGTACGAATGCAAAAATACAAGAGCTTCAGCATGATATGTATATTTCTTTTTTTATTTATTTGTTATTTGACCAATATAATTTCATTACTTGAATACAACTAAAAGAAAATCAAATGATCTCTAAGGGTTTCATAATCCCAAGTCACTACAATTATATTTATTTATTTATCTTATTATTTTTCTCCTATGTGGATTTTGGGCTTTACAAAAGTGTGATGAAAAATTGAAATGATAAGTAGATATACTTAATCTCAGACTGGATGATGATCTAGTTACTCTCAGAAACATGGAAGCGGTTCTAACTGACAAGTTCAGGAACCATACTCTTTTCTCTGTCTGGTTCTAACGATATGAACATAAACTAAATTCTACAGTTTTTTGTTCTCCTTTGGGCGCAGGTACAACATGCAAATGAAACAGAGTAAGAGAAGAAGATAAAAGGTTCACCATTGCTATTTCTACCTTCGTACAATGAGGCCAACACCCAACAAATCGAGTAGGTGCCGAATCAAAACCCATGATGAATCTGCACAACCCAATCCGATTCTATGCTTTTTTCGAGCGTCTAGGCCAACTCGACCAAATTCTTGGCGATCTTGCAGTTGTCATCATTCACCCGAGCCTCACAGAGGTCGAAAGCCTATAGCTTGATTTCTTCCAGTGCCAGCTCGTTGCTCCTCGGAGCAAATCCAGTTGAGGACGAGCAGGGCCTGCTCGATTACACGCGCGTTGTCGTTGCCGGCGATGCCCGTGAGCACGAATACAACACCGGGGACCCTATACGGCTCCTGCTGCCCCTCTCGGCACCTAGGGAAGAGGCCGAGAACCTCGACGGCGCGCGCGGAGAACCGGTGTCGCGCAATGCGTGAGGGCACTATGGGCGTGCATCGGTGGTTGGGTCCATGCGTGGTTGAGGGAGGCAATATCCGCGGGCACGGCGGTGGGGGCTGGGTTCATGCGCGTGCGTGCGTGGTTGTGGGCGAGATCCGTGGGCGGTGAAAGGGAAATAGGCTTACACCTTTTCCTAAATAGATTTTGGTGGTTGAATTGCCCAACACAAATAATTGGACTAACTAGTTTGCTCTAGTCTATAAGTTCTACAGGTGCCAAAGGTTCACAACAAGCCAATAATAATCCGACGCTGAACTCACTACCTTCGGGAAAATGGAGGCCGCTCCGCTATAATTCACCGGACCGTCTGGTGTATGCACCGGACAGTGTCCTTGCCAGCGGAGCAACGGCTACTTCGCGCGCAACGGTCGACTGCAACGCATTTAATGCGCGCCTGCGCGCAGAGGTCAGAGCATGCGCAGCAGGCGCACCGGACAGTCTACAGAACTTGTCCGGTGCACCACCGGACAGCCCAGAGGCCCCACAAGTCAGAGCTCCAACGGTCGAACCCCAACGGCTGGCTGACGTGGCTGACGCACCGGACAGTGTCCGGTGGCGCACCGGACTGTCCGGTGCGCCATGCGACAACAGACTTCCAACGACCACATTTTGGTGGTTGGGGCTATAAATACCCCAACCACCCCACATTCAATTGCATCCAAGTTTTCAGCATTCACACCTCATACAAGAGCTATAGCATTCAATTCTAGACACAACCAAAGAGATCAAATCCTCTCCCAAGTCCGGAATCACTCCAAATCAACTAGTGACTAGAGAGAGCGACATTTGGTGTTCATTTGAGCTCTTGCGCTTGGATTGCTTCTTTTCTTTCTCATTCTTTCTTGAGATTCACTCAATTGTAATAGAGGCAAGAGACACCAATTGTGTGGTGGTCCTTGTGGGGACTTTGTGTCCCATGTGATTGAGAAGAGAAGCTCACTCGGTCTAAGTGACCATTTGAGAGAGGGAAAGGGTTGAAAGAGACCCGGTCTTTGTGACCACCTCAACGGGGAGTAGGTTTGCAAGAACCGAACCTCGGTAAAACAAATCCTTGTGTCTCACTCTTCATTTTCTTGCGATTTGTTTTCCACCCTCTCTCTCGGACTCGCTTATATTTCTAACGCTAACCCGGCTTGTAGTTGTGATTAACTTTGTAAATTTCAGTTTTGCCCTATTCACCCCCCCTTTAGGCTACTTTCAATTGATATCAGAGCCCGATGCTTCATTAGAGCCTAACCGCTCGAAGTGATGTCGGGAGATCACACCAAGAAGGAGATGGTGACCGGCGACAAGCCCGCTACAAGCCACGGGAAGGCTCCATCGGGAGAGTCCCACAACAAAGGGAAGGAGAAGGAATCCTCTTCCCACAAGTCGCATCGGAGTGGCGACAAGAAAAAGAAGATGAGGAAAGTGGTCTACTACGAGACCGATTCTTCATCGCCATCCACCTCCGGCTCCGAAGCGCCGTCCATAACTTCTAAGTGCCATGAGCGCAAGAAGTATAGTAAGATTCCCCTACGCTACCCTCGTATTTCAAAGCGTACTCCTTTACTCTCCGTTCCATTAGGCAAACCACCGGTTTTTGACGGTGAAGATTATAATATGTGGAGTGACAAAATGAGGCATCATCTAACCTCACTCCACACAAGCATTTGAAATGTTGTTGAGTTTGGTGTACAGGTACCATTCGTAGGGGATGAGGACTACGATTCGGATGAAGTGGCCCAAATCCACCACTTCAACTCCCAAGCCACTACTATACTCCTCGCCTCTCTAAGTCGAAAGGAGTATAATAAGGTGCAAGGGTTGAAGAGTGCAAAGGAAATTTGGGACGTGCTCAAGACCGCGCACGAAGGAGACGAGGTGACCAAGATCACCAAGCGGGAGACGATCGAGGGGGAGCTCGGTCGCTTCATGCTTCACCAAGGAGAGGATCCGCAAGCCATGTACAACCGCTTGAAGGCCTTGGTGAATCAAGTGCGCAACCTCGGGAGCACCAAATGGGATGACCATGAGATGGTCAAGGTTATTCTAAGATCCCTCGTTTTTCTTAACCCTACACAAGTTCAATTAATTCGAGGTGATCATAGATACAAGCTAATGTCTCCCGAGGAAGTTATAGGGAAGTTTGTAAGCTTTGAGCTAATGATCAAAGGCTCAAAGAAAATCATCGAGCAAGGCACCTCCTCCACGCCCGAGGCACAACCCGTCGCATTCAAGGCAACGGAGGAGAAGAAGGAAGAGTCTACACCAAGTAGGCTCCCCATCGACGCCTCAAAGCTCGACAAAGAGGAGATGGCTTTAATCATCAAAAGCTTTCGACAAATCCTCAAGCAAAGGAGGGGGAAGGACTACAAGCCCCACTCCAAAAAGGTTTGCTACAAGTGTGGTAAGCCTGGTCACTTTATAGCAAAATGTCCTATTTCTAGTGACAGTGACAGGGGCAACGACAAGAAGGGGAGAAGAAAGGAGAAGAAGAGATATCATAAAAAGAAGGGCGGCGATGCCCATGTTTGCCGAGAGTGGGACTCCGACGAGAGCTCCACCGACTCCTCCTCCGACGAGGACGCCGCCAACATCGCCGTCAACAAGAGACTTCTCTTCCCCAACGTCGGCCACAAGTGCCTCATGGCAAAGGACGACAAAAGGAAGAAGGTTAAATCTAAATCCTCCACTAAATATGCATCCTCTAGTGATGAAGACAATTCTAGTAATGAGGAGGATAATTTGCTTACTCTTTTTGCCAACCTTAACATGGAACAAAAAGAAAAATTAAATGAATTGATTAGCGCCATTCATGATAAGGATGAACTCTTGGATAGCCAAGAGGACTTCCTAATTAAGGAAAATAAGAAGCATGTTAAGGTCAAGAATGCTTATGCTCTAGAAATGGAAAAATGTGAAAAATTAACTAGTGAGCTAAGCACTTGTCATGATTTGATTGCCAACCTTAGAAATGAAAATGCTAGATTAATTGCTAAGGTTGATTCAAATGATTGTGATGATTCATATGCCAATCTTAGAAATGATCATGCTATTTCTATTGCTAAGATTGAAAAATTAAATGCCTCTCTTGCTAGCCTTAGAATTGAAAATGAAAAATTAATTGCTAAGGCTAAAGACTTAGATGTTTGCAATACTTCCATTTCCAATCTTAGAAGTGAAAATGACATTTTACATGCTAAGATTGTTGAACTAAAAAATTGCAAACCCTCTACATCTACCGTTGAACATGTTTCTATTTGCACTAGATGTAGAGATGTTGACATTGATGCTATTCATGATCACATGATTTTAATTAAACAACAAAATAATCATATAGCAAAATTAGATGCTAAAATTGCCGAGCATGAGCTAGAAAATGAAAAATTTAAATTTGCTCGTAGTATGCTTTATAGTGGGAGACGCTCTGGCATCAAGGATGGCATTGGCTTCCAAAGGGGAGACAATGTCAAACTTAATGCCCCTCCTAAAAAATTATCTAACTTTGTTAAGGGCAAGGTTACATTTTGTACCCTGCCGGTTATCCCGAGCACAAAATTAGGAGAATTCACTTTAGGAAGTCTCACTCTGGCCCTAATCATGCTTTTATGTATAAGGGTGAGACGTCTAGTTCTAGGCAATCAACTCGTGCTAAATTGCCTAAGAAGAAAACTCCTAGTGCATCAAATGAACCTAGCATTTCATTTAAAACTTTTGATGCATCTTATGTTTTGACTAACAAATCCGGCAAAGTAGTTGCCAAGTATGTTGGGGACAAACACAAGGGCACAAAAACTTGTGTTTGGGTACCCAAAGTTCTGGTATGTAATGTCAAAGGACCCAAAACTATTTGGGTACCTAAAATCAAGAACTAAAACTGTTTTGTAGGTTTATGCATCCGGGGGCTCAAGTTGGATCATCGATAGCGGGTGCACAAACTACATGATAGGGGAGAAGAAGATGTTCTCCTCTTATGAGAAAAACCAGGATCCCCAACGAGCTATCACATTCGGGGATGGAAACCAAGGTTTGGTCAAAGGTTTGGGTAAAATAGCTATATCTCCTGACCATTCTATTTCCAATGTTTTTCTTGTTGATTCATTAGATTACAATTTGCTTTCCGTTTCTCAACTATGCAAAATGGGCTACAACTGTCTATTTACTGATATAGGTGTCACTGTCTTTAGAAGAAGTGATGATTCAGTAGCATTTAAGGGAGTGTTAGAGGGTCAGCTATACTTAGTTGATTTCAATAAAGCTGAACTCGACACTTGCTTAATTGCTAAGACTAACATGGGCTGGCTCTGGCATCGCCGACTAGCACATGTTGGGATGAAGAATCTTCACAAGCTTCTAAAGGGAGAACACATTTTAGGACTAACCAATGTTCATTTTGAGAAAGACAGGATTTGTAGCGCATGCCAAGCCGGAAAGCAAGTTGGCGCTCACCATCCACATAAGAACATCTTGACGACTGGCAGGCCACTTGAGCTCCTCCACATGGACCTATTCGGCCTGATCGCTTACATAAGCATCGGCGGGAGTAAGTACTGTCTTGTTATTGTGGATGACTATTCTCGCTTCACTTGGGTATTCCTTTTACAGGAAAAATCTCAAACCCAAAAGACTTTAAAGGGATTCTTGAGACGGGCTCAAAATGAGTTCGGCTTGAGGATCAAGAAAATAAGAAGCGATAATGGGACGGAGTTCAAGAATTCACAAATTGAAGGCTTCCTTGAGGAGGAAGGGATCAAGCATGAGTTCTCTTCTCCCTACACGCCACAACAAAATGGTGTAGTGGAGAGGAAGAATAGAACTCTATTGGACATGGCAAGAACCATGCTTGATGAGTACAAGACTTCGGATCGGTTTTGGGCCGAGGCGGTCAACACCGCTTGCTACGCCATCAACCGGTTGTATCTACACCGAATCCTCAAGAAGACATCTTACGAACTCCTCACCGGTAAAAAGCCCAATGTTTCATATTTTAGAGTCTTTGGTAGCAAATGTTTTATACTTGTTAAAAGAGGTAAAAAATCAAAATTTGCTCCTAAGGCTGTAGAAGGCTTTTTACTAGGAATGATTCAAACACAAGGGCATATAGAGTCTTTAACAAGTCCACTGGACTAGTTGAAGTTTCTTGTGACATTGTGTTTGATGAGACTAACGGCTCTCAAGTAGAGCAAGTTGATCTTGATGAATTAGATGATGAAGAGGCTCCATGCGTCGCACTAAGGAACATGTCCATTGGGGATGTGTGTCCTAAGGAAATCGAAGAGCCCATTCAAGCACAAGATCAACCATCCTCCTCCATACAAGCATCTCCACCAACTCAAGATGAGGATGAGGCTCAAGATGATGAAGAAGAAGATCAAGAAGACGAGCCACCTCAAGACGACGACAATGATCAAGGGGGAGATGCAAATGATCAAGACAAGGAGGATGAACAAGTTGCAAGGCCACCACACCCAAGAGTCCACCAAGCAATTCAACGAGATCACCCCGTCAACACCATCCTCGGCGACATTCATAAGGGGGTAACCACTAGATCTCGTGTTGCACATTTTTGTGAGCATTACTCTTTTGTTTCCTCGATTGAGCCACACAGGGTAGAGGAAGCACTTCAAGATTCGGATTGGGTGATGGCGATGCAAGAGGAACTCAACAACTTCACGAGGAATGAGGTATGACATTTAGTTCCACGTCCTAACCAAAATGTTGTAGGAACCAAGTGGGTCTTCCGCAACAAGCAAGATGAGCATGGTGTGGTGACAAGGAACAAAGCCCGCCTTGTGGCCAAGGGATATTCACAAGTTGAAGGTTTGGATTTCGGTGAAACCTATGCACCCGTAGCTAGGCTTGAGTCAATTCGCATTTTACTTGCCTATGCTACTTACCATGGCTTTAAGCTTTACCAAATGGACGTGAAAAGTGCCTTCCTCAACGGACCTATCAAGGAAAGGTCTATGTTGAGCAACCTCCCGGCTTTGAAGATAGTGAGTATCCTAACCACGTCTATAGACTCTCTAAGGCGCTTTATGGACTCAAGCAAGCCCCAAGAGCATGGTATGAATGCCTAAGAGATTTTCTTATTGCTAATGGATTCAAAGTCGGAAAGGCCGATCCTACACTCTTTACTAAGACACTTGCAAAAGATTTGTTTGTATGCCAAATTTATGTTGATGATATTATATTTGGGTCTACTAATGAATCTACTTGTGAAGAGTTTAGTAGGATTATGACACAAAAATTCGAGATGTCTATGATGGGGGAGTTGAAGTATTTTCTAGGATTCCAAGTCAAGCAACTCCAAGAGGGCACCTTCATTAGCCAAACCAAGTACATTCAAGACATTCTAACCAAGTTTAGGATGAAGGACGCCAAGCCCATCAAGACACCCATGGGAATTAATGGGCATCTCGACCTCGACACGGGAGGTAAATCCGTAGATCAAAAGGTATACCGGTCGATGATAGGTTCTTTACTCTATTTATGTGCTTCACGACCGGATATTATGATTTCTGTATGCATGTGTGCAAGATTCCAAGCCGATCCTAAGGAAGCTCACCTTAGGGCCGTATAACGAATCTTGAGATATTTAGTTTATACTCCTAAGTTTGGCTTTTGGTACCCCAGGGGATCCACATTTGATTTAATTGGTTATCCCGATGCCGATTGGGCAGGGTGCAAAATTAATAGAAAGAGCACATCGGGGACTTGCCAGTTCTTGGGAAGATCTCTGGTGTCTTGGGCTTCAAAGAAGCAAAATTCTGTGGCTCTTTCAACCGCCGAAGCCGAGTATATTGCCGCAGGCTATTGTTGCGCGCAATTGCTTTGGATGAGGCAAACCTCAGGGACTATGGTTACAAATTAACCAAAGTTCCTCTTCTATGTGATAATGAGAGTGCAATCCGCATGGCGGATAATCCCGTTGAGCATAGTCGCACTAAACACATAGCCATTCGGTATCATTTTCTAAGGGATCACCAACAAAAGGGGGATATCGAGATTGCATATGTTAGCACCAAAGAACAATTAGCCGATATCTTTACCAAGCCATTGGATGAACAAACTTTTACCAAACTTAGGCATGAGCTAAATATTCTTGATTCTAGAAACTTTTATTGATGTTTTGCACACATAGCTCATATGAATACCTTTGATCATCTCTTTTATGTGCTATGACTAATGTGGTTTCAAGTCCATTTCATGCTAAGTCATAGATTGAAAGGGAAAAGGAGTCTTCGGCAAAGACAAGGCTTCCACTCCACTCCATCGAATCATTCATCCTTTGCCGTCGCTCCGAACTACCCTCCAACTTTGGTATAATCTTCACTCCTTTATTTCTATCCAAAGGGGGAGAGAGTAGTTTAATAGGGCTTATATTTCACTCAAATATCCGTTTTTGGCGATTCATGCCAAAGGGGGAGAGAGTATTAGCCCAAAGCAAAAGGACCACACCGCACCACCACCAATTTCAAAAAATGTAGTCTTTTATTTGGTATTAAAAGAAGTTGTTCAATTGGTATCTTATTTTGATATAATTTCAAATTGGTATACCCTCTTCAAAATTAATATCTAAAACCCTCTTGAACACTAAGAGGAGGATTTCATTAAGGGGGAGTTTTGTTTAGTCAAAGGAAAAGCATTTGAAACAGGGGGAGAAAATTTCAAAACTTGAAAATGCTTCTCAAAATCTTATTCATTTACCTTTGACTATTTGCAAAAGAACTTTGAAAAGAATTTCCAAAACATTTTGTAAAACAAAACATGTGGTGCAAGTGTGGTCCAAAATGTTAATAAAAAGAAAAGCCATCCATGTGCATCTAGTAAGTAATATTTATTGGTTTCATTCCAAGCAACCTTTGCACTTACATTATGCAAACTAGTTCAATTCTGCACTTCTATATTTGCTTTGGTTTGTGTTGGCATCAATCACCAAAAAGGGGGAGATTGAAAGGAAAATAGGCTTACACCTTTTCCTAAATAGATTTTGGTGGTTGAATTGCCCAACACAAATAATTGGACTAACTAGTTTGTTCTAGTCTATAAGTTCTACAGGTGCCAAAGGTTCACAACAAGCCAATAAAAAGACCAAAGATGGGTTCAAATAAAGAGAGCTAAAGAAATCCCAAAGGCACCCTGGTCTGACGCACCGGACTGTCCGGTGTGCCACCGGACAGTGTCCGGTGCACCAGGGAATCCGACGCTGAACTCGCTACCTTCGGAAAAATGGAGGCCGCTCCTCTATAATTCACCGGACCGTCCGGTGTATGCACCGGACAGTGTCCGGTGGCACACCGGACTGTCCGGTGTGCCAGCGGAGCAACGACTACTTCGCGCGCAACGGTCGACTACAACACATTTAATGTGCGCCTACGCGCGCAGAGGTCAGAGCACGCGCAGCAGGCGCACCGGACAGTCTACAGAATTTGTCCGGTGCACCACCGGACAGCCAGAGGCCCCACAAGTCAGAGCTCCAACGGTCGAACCCCAACGGCTGGCTGACGTGGCTGGCGCACCGGACAGTGTTCGGTGGCGCACCGGACTGTCCGGTGCGCCATGCGACAGCAGACTTCCAACGGCCACATTTTGGTGGTTGGGGCTATAGATACCCCAACCACCCCACATTCAATTACATCCAAGTTTTCAGCATTCACACCTCATACAAGAGCTATAGCATTCAATTCTAGACACAACCAAAGAGATCAAATCCTCTCCCAAGTCCAGAATCACTCCAAATCAAATAGTGACTAGAGAGAGCGACATTTGTGTTCATTTGAGCTCTTGCGCTTGGATTGCTTCTTTTCTTTCTAATTCTTTCTTGAGATTCACTCAATTGTAATAGAGACAAGAGACACCAATTGTGTGGTGGTCCTTGTGGGGACTTTGTGTCCCGTGTGATTGAGAAGAGAAGCTCACTCGGTCTAAGTGACCGTTTGAGAGAGAGGGAAAGGGTTGAAAGAGACCCGGTCTTTGTGACCACCTCAACGGGGAGTAGGTTTGCAAGAACCGAACCTCGGTAAAACAAATCCTTGTGTCTCACTCTTGATTTGCTTGCGATTTGTTTTCCACCCTATCTCTCAGACTCGCTTATATTTCTAACGCTAACCCGGCTTGTAGTTGTGATTAACTTTGTAAATTTCAGTTTCGCCCTATTCACCCCCCTCTAGGCGACTTTCAGGCGGAGGCAGGGGCACGACTGGGGCTGGGTGCATCCGCGGTTCGTGGGCACGATGGCGGGGGCTAGGTCCATTCACGTGCCTGCGCAATTGTGGGCAAGATCCGTGGGCGGGGGTAGGTTCCATGTGCGGGCATGGGAGAGGACAGAGATTGGGGCACGGCGGGAGCAGCGGGGGCAGGTGGGGGCAGGGGCAAGGTGTGGACGCCCTCGTTAACTTCTTAAGGAGTAGTATAGATTTGAGATAGATTTATTGGCGAAGTTCGAAAAGCTATGTAGTATTAGATTTTAAACTAAATGGTCTAGTCTATTAAATTGATTCTACTTTCACTAAGAACATATCCGACGCACATGCGCCTTTGATTCACATAAGATGTGTATGAACTAACGAAGTTTACAAAACATTCTGAAAAAAATTCATACATATTCTTTCCATTCTACTCTAATTACATACAAAATTTTAAGTTCAAATTCATTATACTTTAGTTGTAATAAAAATATAACATTTTAACCTATTTTCTAATTTAAACTTGTTAGAAATTTATCTTTTTATTACAACTAAAGTATAATGAATTTGACCTTGAAATTTTGTATATAATTAGAGTAAGATGGAAAGAATATGTATGAAAGTTTTAGATTTTTTGTGAACTTTGTTAGTTTATGCGCATCTTATGTGTACCAAAGTCTCATGTACACTAGATATATTCCTATTAAAAAATGCAAATAGCCTAGATAGCTAAAACACCTATCCTACCTCAAATTAACTCTCGTATTCATGTCTCAACGAAACCGACAAAAGATACCCCAACATTTTTCACTTTATAATCAGTAGTGAACACCAATATTCTCTCTCTAGTATATAAAACACAAGTTTCTATAATTCCACGGTCCATGGTTCCACGTGCGTAACTCTTCCCTTTCCACTTTATATAAAAAATAAGATAAAATTATGTACAAGTAAGGAGTTCAAATCTTAGTTGTTAGCACTATGTTCGCACCCACCTATACCCAATAGAACACATATTTTATGTTCTATTAAAACAAACTCTACCTATATGATATATAGAAATATATATATATATATTATTGAATATTTGACGTATAAAAATTATTATGAATTGTTTTTAAGTTTATAAGAAGACAAATGTAAAATATAGTCAAAAACACTTACTTGTTATCTGATATCATTAAAAACATCTTCTAACATTTTGTGATATAAAGTCATCGCTTATATCATTGAGATCAATCTCATCCAACAATTTCTTTTTGATACATAGAATCGCCAAGCCATTTAACCTCTCTTGAGTTATTATTGACCTTAAATAGTTCACAAAGATGTTTCAATTTTAAAAAGCTTGCCTCCGTCGATGTAACCATCATGTGTATATTAAATAATACTCTCGCTATATCAAAATAGAATTCGTTTTGCTTCTTTTGTGGACTCGTCATCATCTAGTTGAATATAAACATAAAAAACAAGAGTTAAAACAAATATTATTTTGGAACGGATAGAGTATTCGATAAGTAATTGAGACATTAATTTAGCAATCTAAACGAGACTGGTCGATAGTGCATCACTCTTTACGTACTCCCTCCAGTGCAGTAAAGGTAGTCGTTTAGGACATGATTGTGCATACCAAGGAGTGATTAATTATCATAGAGTTTTCCCTGTTTGCCCCTATTAAATAGGGATATGGGTGCATTAACGTCACTAAAACAATCAAGCCTGATTGGTTGCTGTAGCAGCTCCAAGACATTCTAGACTGGAGGTCTCAAGTTCGATTCCTCTTAAATGCATCTTTTTTTGTGCAATTACTAGGGGCAACAACGTCCAAATCCCAGACCCACGCGCGCTATGACTTCTTTTTGTGCACGCTCGGTCACGCGCAGGATGACTTCTTTTACGCGCAGGATGACTTCTTTTACTGCACCGGAGGGAGTATTTATGTATAGGATAAATAGGTTTAACGGACAAAAGTGTTAACGTTCAGTGGCTATGGTGTCCTCTATTTTTTGGGGCCCAGCGGCCGTACCGTCAGCACCCCTCAGATATGGTCCTGTCGCAACGAGCCCACGTGCCCCCCTGCCCCTATCGTTGCTGTCTCGTGCCGGCGGTGCCTCCACGCTCATCGTCGTCGTTGCACGCACGCTTGTGCCATAGATTCCCTGTATGGGAGGAGGAAGGGAGAGCAAGGACTGGTTGTCTGTTGATCGGGTGTCTGCTCGAGGCGGTTGCGGCGGCGATGCAGGCCCAAGCCGGAGGTGCCTCTTGGAAGCTGGAATCTGGCATCGGCGGGGGAATAATACGGGAGAGCATATATAAGCATATGAAAGCTCTGGATATTCCATGCTTGAATGGCCGGATTTGACGTAATGGATGGTCTATTTTTTAGTTGTTAATTCCAAATCTAGTTGCGACTGGTACAAGTAATAGAACGTGAAATATCCAAAAATGCCCTCCCCAAACCACAAATTGCGCCGGCGTCCATCACCCATGCCATGCCCCTGAACCACGCTTTTGCCTCGATGTTCAACATCTGACTTATATAACAAATATAATATTTTAACATAGATATATATAATTTAAAGCTAAATTTTGGTAATGTTATTAAGAATATTATGAAGTATTTAAATAAAATTTTGTATAATTTTTATGTGCATTATTTTTTCACTATAACAAAAAATGCGAAAAAACATCTGAATCTGTATTCAGATAGACATCCAAATTTTATATCAATTATTTAAAAAGATATAGAAGGAATTTAAGGTTTACTTTTTGTGAAGATTAATAGCCTTAATTCTAAAAATAAGAATATAAATTTACATAGCAAATTATATATGCTATTTGTTCACAATTAAAGAAATAAGACCAAAAATTTGACATCCGAATAAGTATCCAGATCCATCCCTACTCCGCGCTATGGCCCGCCTCATTTCCATTCTACTATATGATGTGAGAGAAAAAGGACCCATCGCACTACCAAAATCCGGCTCTTTGTCGAGTGCTTGGCGCTTTGCCGAGTCCTTTCTGTCGGGTACTCGGCAAAATCCTGCTCTCGGTAACGATCATGTTTATCGAGAGCAGCACTTTCAGTACAGGAAGACACTCGACAAAGACAACTTTTACCGAGTACCAAACACTCGGCGAACGACGGTGCTCGGCAAAGGGCCGTCAGCAGCCGTCTATAGCTGACAACATTTATCTTTGCCGAGCGCCAGACTTTGGCACTCGGCAAATAAGCTACTTTGCCGAGTGTCCCACGTCCAACACTCGGCAAAGTATGCTTTACCAAGTGTCATCCTTGGACACTCGGCAAAGTACTTTTTTTCTTTTTTCAGTCAAAATTTTTGTGGGATGTTCCTACACTATGTAGACTTACATTTTTCATTTTGGCATAATTATAAAAGTGTTTTCTATAACTATTAGATTTAATTTGTTTAATTGAATATCTTCGAATAATTCAGATCTGAACTGCAAGTCACTCGAAAAATATAAAACCGTGAATGCAAAAATGATATCCATGTTATTTAACACAAGTTACGGCCTATTAAAGGAACAGACCAGAATCTTTGAGCACCATGCTCACTAAACATGACCGTGAACTTGCCATCTAGTTGTTTAAAAATTGTATAAAACACAAAGTCAGAAAATAAAGAAATTTATCCACATGTCATAATATCATATGTAGAGGCTGTGATAAAAATTTGAGAATGTTTCGAGAAAGTTGTGACGCACTATGTGTAGAAACCTATCCGGTCTACATTGAAACTCTATGATTTAATGTGTAGGCCACTTAGGTTTCTACACATAGTGCGTCACAACTTTTTCGAAACATCCTCAAATTTTTATCATAGTCTCTATATATGATATCATGACATATGGATAAGTTTCATAATTTTCTGACTTTGTTTGTGTTTAATACAATTTTTAAATAACTTGATGGCAAGTTCACGGTCATGTTTAGTGATAATGGTGCTCGAAAATTCCGGTAGTGTCGTGTCCCCTCCTCCATTCTGCTACGTGAGATAGAAAGGGAGGCGACGGAGACGCCGAGACATATATCATATGTAGTGCATGCTATACAACACTCATCCCGGGCGAGAAAGCAAAGACAACCAATGAAGGGGGCGTTTGGTCCAGTTTTGCTCACAGATTTGGATTCACAAACATACGATACCGTTGACTTTTTCTCTAAAACTCTAATTGCTCGTCTTATTTAAAATATTTATTTAAAAATATAAAATTTGAAGCAACCCTCAAACAACTTTAAGCGATAAAACAATTCACAACAAAATAGATGATCACTCATAGGTCATAACTTTTTTTTGAATAAGACGAATGGTTAAAGTCTTTTTAAAAAGGCCAGTGACATCATATATATTTATAAACGGAGGTAGTATTAGATAGAATCCAAACACCTAACCGTAGTTTGTCCAGACAAGTCGATAATTGTTTGTTTCCATGTCCGAAATAGTAGGAATTTTGTATGGACCGGTGCATCTATCTTCTTCTTAGGGTTTGTGATCGGCATAGAGTAAGTGGGCATCCTCAACATTGAGTGCTTAGTTCTCGTTGTCACGATGCCTTGTGTGCAAAGGGCTCCCTTAACTAGGTCGCCTTTAGCGAGGCGCGCAAAACATTGTTTCGCACTGTAGACTGCACTGTTTATATAGTAGAGGGTTTGAAATAGCAAGTGATATAGTAAGACTAATGGAGATATCTTGTTCTTAATTAAAAATGAATTCGTATTCTGTTGGAAAATGGCAGGATACTTATTGCATAACCAAATTGTCCTGAGTTGTTTATTTCACATTGTTTTCCTACTGCACTTGGATGTTTTGCTCTCTCACATCTTGCTTAAAAAAACTCCACCTATGGTATCATGTACTCCCTCCAGTCCTGAAAAAGGAGTCACTTTAGACAAGGTTCCAGTGAAACATATAAAACTTTGATGACTAATAACCATTTTGTTTAGTTTTAAAATCTAATAGCCATATATATAGATTATTTGTATTTTAACAAAAAACATTGGTAAAAGCTTATATTTTGAAGACCGTGTTGATATCCTAAACGACTTATATTTTAAAACCGAAGGGAGTATGTGACGGAACCTCCCAAGTCATTAGGCCCACCTATCCAGCGGACCTCAGACAACCCTGTAGATACACCTGATCACTCGACAAGTTCGGTATCTGAATCCTTTACCTTTGCCCAAGAGCGTTTCACCCGTCACGCAGATACTACAACACATCGAAGGAACGAATAAGCGGAAGCATTTACAGTAACTTAATTTATATTAAAATATAGAAAGAGTGTTATTATTACAGACCAGTGGTATATGAGTGCAGAAGTACTATTATTACAAACTCGGGAGGCAAAAACCACTCTCGCTTAAAAGTATAATGTTTTTAAAAGGTGGACAGCATCCTCCCGAGGCTTCAATCTTGAGATTCTTCCTTTGGCACCACCTTAGAGCAAAAGCAGCAAAAGTTTGCTACTTCCTCACCTACAACAACATGGGTTTGAAAACCCTGAGTACGAAGTGTACTTTCGCAAGTCTTACCCGTCAAAACAAAAGACTCTCAAGGATATGCTGGCTTGAGGGAGTCAAGGTAAGGCTTAATCAAGAATCAAGACTCTATTTGCAAAAATGCTTACTAATAGTGGATCCTTAAAAATCCAGTTTTATTAGCAAGTTAAGTCATTACCTGAATCTAGAGTTCTTTCTACCCTAGTTCAAGCACTTGGCCTATACTAGCCATCCTTTTATCAACCCTTCTTATTCACTAGAATGCTACGTGTAGGGCAGTGACCAAGTCTTCATGTCCGAGAAGTAACAACGATCCGAATAGATTAATACCCAGCTAGGGATCTCCAATCACATGACATATGTAGCACTTAACCCTTGCATATGTCAACTCACCACCGGGGTTCTTAAGACCAGATCAGGTTCACGCCAACCGAGAGCACAGATACACCACCGTCCAGCCTCTTGCCACGGAGGGTACACGCTACTCTCGCCATCTCTCCACTCCCATTGCGTGTTGTCTTATTCTGGTATTAGTATGCCCGAGGCAAAGCTTACCCATGATGAGGTATGTGACCAGTTAAAAGGTCCTCAATCATCAAGCCTACATCGACACGGTCCTTAATCGACGCAGACAGAGACACTACACCGAGACTCTTCTCGTGCAAGTCACCCGCCCGGTCTCAGCTTTATCATTTAAAACCCAAAGTTTGGTACCTGACAGAGGTACATCTTTTCTGATGTTGAACCCATCATGGCCATGATGGATCCACCATCAAATTTTATTTTTAAAAACATCCCATCCCACTTGAAGCATCATCTTTCGTCAAAACAAAACATTTTGTTTTTCTAGAGCAAGATTAAGCATTCGAAAAACCTTTTCATAAAATAGGTGATCAAGGAAAGGTAATCAATCTTCCAAGGAAGGAAATGCATCAATTGTTTAGCACACCACTCCTATCACCTAATGCATCAAGCAAGTGAGAAAGATTTTAAAATAGCAAGGAGGTGGCAAATGCATCGGGGCTTGCCTTGTGTTATAGGAGAGTCGGGTTCTACTCCACAAATATCAAAATATAAGCAGTTCCCGGCAGGTGGGTTTTCAGGTGGTGGTGTAGCTCTTCCTTCTTCAACCTCTACTTCTTCCTCGTTCTCTATATATAACCATATATAACTATGAATGCTCATGTAATGCTTATGAAAATGCAATAATAGAAAGGTTTATCAAGTTGTATCCTAAATACAACTTTCCTTCATGGTACTCCAGGAAACTAGGGTTTTTGGAGTCAGTTCTTTATTTCAGAGGGTAGATATTACCTAGAAGACTAGGGTTTTAGGTTTAGGAATCAAACAATGTCCAAAGCAAGTAAAACTTCACCCAAGGTTTCTAAATATCATTTTAAGCTTATCCAAAAAGTTTGGTGCTTTTTGGAGTTACTAATTAATTCCTAAAATTCCAGGAGTATAGGTTTAAGCCCTTTTAAATACTATATAATTCCTTGTTTGGACTAAAAATCTTGGAACCATTTTTATTAAATACTATAGAAATTTAGGAGTCCAACAAAATTGGTTTCACATTTTTAGCATTTTTCTAGGATTTTCTATGGATTTTCAAAGTCTGGTAGAAAAAGAAAAAGGGAAAGCATCAACAGTACTGGGCTTAATCTGGCCCGGGACGGCCCACGACAGGCGAAAGCACCCGCGCGCGCCCGCGCTGACAATTTTGCGCAAAGGCCCCTGGTGATTTAAATAATCTGAACCTAGTTTGTAGCACTATTTCCATGAGTCACTGACAATTGCACCGAGACCCTCACACTTCTATTCCTTCACAACCCGCGATCCCCGACGGTGAACTGCGACAGATCGAGCTCCAGCGAGCTCGTACTGGTTGGAATAGGCAACGGCTAGGGCTCTAGCTTGGCTGACACTTACTTTAACCCCTAACAATCATTTCCCCTCGATCAATTGCAAAGTTCTAGCCCCCAAACCCTCTGCTCATGGTGACCACGCAATCCGGGGACAATTCAAAGTGTTCCCGTCGATCTACTCCGGTTTAGTGCAATTGGTTGGACCGATGAGCTTCAAGGGCGCACAGGAATGCTTGAACAAGAGCGAGGAGAACATGATCAGATCTATGGAGCGCTGACCGCGACGAGGTTACTTAGTACGGTGCTCTGGACCGATTTGGGGGATGTCTCAAATTGGGGCTCTCTGGTGGATAATCGGAGGCACGGGTGGGTGCGTTGGGTGCTTGACTACATGGTACAGCCGATGGCACACTCAATTTATAGGATCTAGGGGTGGTGGCCCGTGAATTTGAGATGGCGCGGTGGCGGCCAGAGAGAGAGGAGAGTACTATCGCAAGGAATTGGTGGCTTTCACCGTGGCGAGCACACCGACGATCAACGGACATGTGTAATACGAGTTACTGCGACGTGGTAAGGCACTTAGGCATGTGGCACGCGGTCGATAGGCCACCAACTCCGGTGATCTTATCTGAACCGGTCGTGAGTCAGGCGGACACGGCGGCCGGGGTCGAACAGTGGCCTAGGTTCATCCTCAAGGCGATATTTACTACCCCGAGCAACTATCAGTACTCCGTTGAGCACGAATCACATCGCCGACGTCAATCGCGGCGTAAGGTCACCGGCGGCGATATTCCCTAAACCTACTGATATTTGTGTGGCATTGTACCATTGGAGGCCTATTCAGAGCGTCTGACAGACCGACTTGTAGGGCGATTAGCTCCAAATTTCATACAGTGACATGACCATCTCTTTGCATCAAAGTTGTTGTCCTATAATCCAACTACAAATCGACTATAGAGACCTGGCTCATGTACCCACTCCTTTGAGCTTGAATCGAGTCCAAAGTTGATCAAATCTCACTGTCAGTAAAAATTCAGGCTATAGGGGTGACTGACAGCAGTACTTGGAGTCCATTTAACTTCATCTTTTGTACAGCACTTATGCCTGATGACTTAACCAAAGTTATACTCCTTTAGTAGCTCTATAATTTTGATGTATTGGCCCTGGACAAATTCCTTATAGACTTAGAAATATAGAGCTCTGAAGTTAGCCCTATTCAACTGATTTCAGACTTAGCCATATGAGAGGTATAGGATGTCTTTTTTGCAATTAAGCCCAAATCTCATAATTTGATTTGCAAATCCTCAAATGTGTGAAACATATGATTTGAGGTGCCCTAATACCTTGGTTTTTGCACTTTGGTCCAAAAGTGCACCAATTTTACACTTAGCCCCCTAGGGTTCCAATTTAGGGTTTTCCAGGGGCCTTTTCAGGGTTTTTAGCACTTTAGGGTTTTGATGCCACTTAAGTCCTTCCAAGGGGATATCTTAGGGTCATTTCTCATATATTTTGAAGTTTTCTCATGCTTGGGCTTCCCTTATATCCATAAGCCCAGATTCAGGTTTAAGTACTTCTTACTAGAGTTAACTACACATCAAGTCATATCAGTACAACATATTTGAAATTTTTACCTAGTGAATGCACTCTAGGTGTGACAAACACATGATATGCTCATGATCATGATGTTATGCTCAAGTTTTAGTGACAGTAACACCAGGGGTCTTACATCCTTCTCCCCATAAAAGAATCTCGTCCCGAGATTTAAAGTCCTAGGACAAGTAGTGGAAAAGGAAACACGTCATATTTTTATTTCCTTATTCCTTGTACAAGGCAGGGGGTGGTATGGGGTCTACTCCTCTTTTACAACAATTATACATATCTCACAAATTATATGAAGCTAAAAGCCTGGGAAATTCTTTTCTAAAAAGTCTTGGGTTTCCCATGTAGCTTCATCTTCAGTATGTTGGTTCCATTGTATCTTATAGAATTTGAGAACTCTTCTTCGGGTGATCTTGTCCTTTTGATCCAGGACTCGAATAGGATGTTCTGAATATGTTAAGTCTGGTTCCAAGGTAACATCTGTCACATCAATAGTTCGATCTGGCACTCGAAGACATTTCTTCAATTGGGATACATGGAACACATTGTGCACTGCAGACAATGTTTCGGGTAATTGGAGTCGGTATGCCACTGGTCCACATTGTTCAAGAATGAGGAATGGACCAATGTATTGAGGTGCGAGCTTTCCTTTTATACCGAAACGAGTCACACCCTTCATAGGTGATACTTTCAGGTACACATAATCTTGGACTTGAAAGTATAATAGTTGGCATCGTTTGTCTGCTTAACTCTTTTGTCGAGCTTGTGCTTCTTCCAAATTATGTATAATTCATTGAACCTTTTCTTCCATTTCTTTGACCATATCAGGCCAGAAAAACCATCGTTCTCCATGTTCAGACCAATTTAATGGAGTACGGCACCGTCGTCCATATAAAGCTTCAAATGGTGCCATCTTGATACTCTCTTGATAGTTGTTGTTGTATGAAAACTCTGCCAATGGTAAGCATTCATCCCATTTCTGTGGGAACTCCAGAACACATGCCCGTAACATGTCTTCAAGTATTTGGTTCACTCTCTCAGCCTGTCCACTGGTTTGAGGATGATAGGCTGTACTATGGAACAACTTAGTACCCAGAGATTTGTGGAGTTCTTCCCAGAATTTGGATACAAATTGTGGTCTACGGTCTGACACAATTGTTTTTGGGACCCCGTGCAGACTGAGAATACGAGCAATGTAAAGTTCCGCATATGTGATTACTGGATACTTTACCTTGACTGAAAGAAAGTGGGCAATCTTTGTAAGTCGGTCAATTATAACCTAGATAGAATCAAATCCTTTTGCTGTCCTAGGTAATCCTACAATGAAGTCCATGCTAATGTCCTCCCATTTCCAAGTCGGGATGGGCAAAGATTGCAGTGGACCAACAGTCTTCATATGTATGGCTTTGACACGTCTACAAGTGTCACACCTGCCACATAGCGTGCAATTTCAATCTTCATCTTTGTCCACCAATAATGTTGCTTTAAATCTTGATACATCTTAGTGCTTCCGGGATGGATGGAATATCGACTAAGATATGCTTCATCCAAAATTTACTGGCGGACATCATCATCTTTAGGCACAACTATGCGGTTATTAAACCATACTATGCCTTGATCATCCTTTCTGAAACAGTTTGCTTTACCGGCTTTTATTTTCTCATGAACATGTTTCATCCCCTTATCACTTCTTTGGGCATCAATAATCTTTTGCAGAAGAACCGACTCAAGCTTTAATTGGTTTAATGTTCCATGCTGAATCATTCTCAGGTTTAACTTCTCCATTTCTTGGCATAATGTGATGTCAGAAGTCTCTACTGTAAGACAATGGTAGGAATCCTTACGACTTAGTGCATCTGCCACCACGTTGGCCTTGCCTGGGTGATAGTGAATTTCTAATTCATAATCCTTAATCAGCTCAAGCCATCTTCTCTGCCTCATATTTAGTTCTGACTGGGTAAAAATGTACTTTAAACTTTTATGACCTATATATATATGGCAGATATTTCCCATCAGATAATGACGCCATATTTTAAGGGCATGAACCACAATAGCTAACTCTAAGTCATGAGTTGGATAATGTTCCTCATGCCGGCGCAACTGTCTTGAAGCATATGCTATAACTCGGCCCTCTTGCATTAAGACACACCCGAGGCCACTGCCCGATGTGTCACAATACACATCAAAAGGCTTTTCAATGTCCGGTTGAGCCAATACCGGAGCAGTGGTCAATAATACCTTCAGCTGTTCGAAGGCTTCGTTGCATCTTGAGGACTAGTTAAATTTTACATCATTCTTCAATAAACTTATGATTGGCTTTACAAGCTTGGAGAAATTCGGGATAAATCTGCGGTAATAGCCAGCCAGTCCAAGGAAACTTCGAACCTGATGCACAGTGGTTGGCGGTTTCCACTCTAGAATATCCTTGATCTTGTTGGGATCAACCGCAATCCCATTTGCAGACAATACGTGTCCCAGAAATTGGATTTCCTCCAGCCAAAACGCGCACTTGCTGAATTTAGCATATAATTGTGTTCCCTTAAGCGCATTAATACGGTCCGTAGATGATGAGCATGCTTCTCTTCATTCTTGGAATATATCAAGATATCATCAATGAAGACCACCACAAACTTGTCCAACTCGGGCATAAATACCGAGTTCATTAGATATGTGAAGTGGACAGGAGCATTTGTCAATCCGAAGGACATAACCAAATATTCGAATAATCCGTACCGCATAGTAAATGCGATCTTGGGTATATCTTCGGGTCGGATACAGATCTGATGATAGCCCGACCTGAGGTCAATTTTGGAAAATACTCGAGCTCCGGTAAGTTGATCGAATAAGATATCAATCCAGGGAAGAGGGTACTTATTCTTGATTGTGACCTCATTAAGGGGTCTGTAGTCCACGCACATTCGAAGCATTTGATCCTTCTTCTTGACAAAGATTGCGGGACATCCCCAAGGTGATGAACTAGGCCGAATGAATCCCTTCTCCAGTAGATCTTGTAATTAAGTCTTGAGCTCTGCCAACTCATTTGGAGGCATTCGGTACGACCTTTTAGAAATAGGAGCCATACCGAGCTTCAGTTCAATCACAAACTCTACATCTCTTTCTGGAGGTAATCCAAGCAGATCTTCTGGAAAGACATCCAGGAATTCACATACGACCGGAATATCTTGGATTTCCGGCATGATAGCTTCATAGACTCTACCAAATGGTTTAGCTGGAATAGCTATAGGGATGGATAAGAGAATCTCTTCATGGCCATAGCTCAACCTAATGGTTCTCAAATCAGTGTTGAGGATAGCTTTGTACTGGGCTAACCAATTCATGCCCAGAATTACATCTATATCTTGGCCTTTCAGAACAATCATATTGGTGGGAAAATCCCGTTCAGCCAATGTTACTGGCACATTGAAGTCCACTTCTTTAGTAAATATTTGTCCCCTAGGCAAATGAATAATAAACCCTTCCCTTGATTCAGTGCAAGGAATGCAATATTTCTCCACAAATTTTTTGCTTATGAATGTATGCGAAGCACCAGAATCAAAGAGAATAACTGCTGGGTGATTGGCCACAAGGAACGTACCAATCATGACCGGCTCTCCCTCCGGTGTAGTGGCCACTTGAGTGTAGTATATTCGCCCAGTCTTCTTGATATTCTTGCTTGCTGAATTATTTGCCATGTTTCCCTTGCCTTGATTTGAGCTCCCTGAGTTCTGCTGATTGTTGGATTTATTCTGCCTTGGATATGGGAAGTCTTTGATGAAATGACCAGACTTCCCACAGTTGAAGCAGCCAGTTGAGGAACTAGGGAGGGCGGGGAAACGAGGACCAGGGGCACTCGCTGACTTGTAGAAGTGGGGGCAGTGGCAGGGCGAATGAAGACAGGCTGTTTGAATGGGTAGGAGGGTGGACGAGGCGAAGAATGATTTTGATTGAAAGGTCGAATTACCAACCTTGGTTGCTTCTCAGGTCACTGATTGGACCTGTCACCTCCGAATCCCTTCAATTTTCCTTGGCTTGTATTCTTAGCTTCTACTGCCATCGCGGTGCTGACAGCCCTGCTGTATGTGAGATCTAGGCACGTGACCATTTTTCTTTGAAGCCGGTCGTTGAGGCCTCTCATGAAGCAATTCTTCTTTTTTAGGTCAGTATTTACTTGGTCAATTGCATATTGGGATAAATGATTAAATTTGTTGAGATACTGCATGACAATATCTCCTCCTTGCTTAAGTCGCATAAATTCCTCCTGTTTCATGTGTAGCACTCCTTCTGGAATATAGTGCTCACAAAACGCTAACTTAAATTCATCCCACGTGACCTGATGTCCGGCTTGTTGAATTGCCACAAAATTTCCCCACCAAGTGCTGGCAGGGCCTCTTAATTGTTGAGCAGCAAACAACGACTTCTAGGTTTCAGTGCATCGGATTAGTCCAAATTTCTGCTCTATAACCCGTACCCATTCGTCAGCTTCCAGAGGGTCTTCGGCTTTAACAAAGAGTGGGGGACGAGTTTCAGAGAAGTCCAAATATGAAGTCTCACATGGTCCCTGCGGATAAGCCCTTCCGCCATGTTGTTGGAATTGATTTCCCGCCATTTCACGTAAAAAGCGGGTATTGTCGGCGGTCGCATTGACCAAGGCAGCGATAGCCTCGGCCAATGTTGGCGGTATAGGCGGTGGGTTAGGCGTGTCTTCCCAACCATGGGAAATACCCGTGCCGTCATGCGCACGAGTCCTTGATGGCATCTGAGGCAAAGAAATATTTGGAGAAATATAACATGCTGATACATACCATCATTTTATATTACCAAAATGTAATGGTACAGACTCAAATATACAACATGACTTCATTACCTATTTTACATTAGTATTATATCTAAACTATACTACTCTAGTATTTATCGTCTTTGGTTGCTTCACTATCTCTTGTAGGGGATCGCTCGTCAGCCAGGTTCATAGAAGGAGGGGGCTTAAAAAGGTCCAATTCCCCATCAAGTCCTTCACCTGCTGTTCCTGAGGGTCTGGCTCCCATTGCAACAGGGTTGGCAGGCACGTCTGGGTGCAGTCGCGAATACAGTACATGGACTTCCTCATGTAAAGTATTGCAATACACCTGCAAGTTGTCAAGGGCCATGCTGAGCTCATCCACACGGGCTCGAGCTTTGGCTTCCCGGTCCCAAGCAATCAAACGTGAATTGACAGCCCAATCGATTGCCAAATCCCGTTCAGCAAGCTCGTCTTGCAGATGTCTGACGTCAGCTCTCAACTCATTCATACGCTGACCATCTTCTACCCACACCCTGTTTCGGTGATGTTAGCTCCGTCCGATGCTGCTCCACTTGGGCTTCTAGGTCTCCGATGGGGTTGTTACTAGCGCTGCTGCTCCCTTCATGTCTTGCAGCCAGCTGATGCCGAGGTATGCCAATAGGTCCAGTGGACTTACGCGCGGTTTTCCTCATACGCGACGACATATCTCCATAAGGGGGAAAACTTTATTAGTATAGTTTTTAAACATGATGCATGCATAATTACGGAATCAACTTTCGTTGATTCACAACCTCCTATACATTACACTCTGTTACCCGGTCTTATAAGATGAATACTTCAGGAAGTGGCAAGGTGAGAACGAAAGAAATTTTCTTGGATAAGTATTTGAAAATTCTTTTGAAATGCCTCATAATATCTGAAGAGATGGGATTTGCTCTGATACCAGCTGCGACGGAACCTCCCAAGTTATTAGGCCCACCTATAGTTGTCCTTGTCCAGCAGACCTCGGACAACCCTGTAGATGCACCTTATCACTCGACAAGTTCGGTATCTGAATCCTTTACCTTTGCCCAAGAGCGTTTCACCCGTCATGCAGATATTACAACACATCGGAGGAACGAATAAGCAGAAGCATTTACAGTAACTTAATTTACATTAGAATATAGAAAGAGTGTTATTATTACAGACAAGTGGTATATGAGTGCAGAAGTACTATTATTACAAACTCGGGAGGCAAAAACCCCTCCCACTTAAAAGTATAATGTTTTTAAAAGGAGGACACCATCCTCCCGAGGCTTCACTCTTGAGATTCTTCCTTTAGCACCACCTTAGAGCAAAAGCAGCAAAAGTTTGCTGCTTCCTCACCTACAACAACATGGGTTTGAAAACGCTGAGTACGAAGTGTACTTTCGCAAGTCTTACGAATCAAAACAAAAGACTCTCAAGGATATGCTGGCTTGAGGGAGTCAAGGAAAGGCTTAATCAAGAATCAAGACTCTATTTGCAAAAATGCTTACTAATAGTGCATCCTTAAAAATCCAGTTTTATTAGCAAGTTAAGTCATTACCTGAATCTTGAGTTCTTTCTACCCTAGTTCAAGCACTTGGCCTATACTAGCCATCCTTTTATCAACCCTTCTTGTTCACTGGAATGCTACGTGTAGGGCAGTGACCAAGTCTTCATGTCCGAGAAGTAACGACGATCCGAATCGATTAATACCCACCTGGGGATCTCTAATCACACGACATATGTAGCACTTAACCCTTGCATATGTCAACTTGCCACCGGGGTTCTTAAGACCAGATCAGGTTCACGCCAACCGAGAGCACAGATACACCACCGTCCAGCCTTTTGCCATAGAGGGTACACGCTACTCTTGCCATCTCTCCACTCCCATTGCATGTTGTCTTATTCTGGTATTAGTCTGTCCGAGGCAAAGCTTACCCATGATGAGGTATGTGACCAGTTAAAAGGTCCTCAATCATCAAGCCTACATTGACACGGTCCTTAATCGACGCAGACGGAGACACTACACGGAGACTCTCTTCTCGTGCAAGTCACCCGCTCGGTCTCAGCTTTATCATTTAAAACCCAAAGTTTGGTACCCGGCAGAGGTACATCTTTTCCGATGTTGAACCCATCATGGCCATGATGGATCCACCATCAAGTTTTATTTTTGAAAACATCCCATCCCACTTGAAGCATCATCTTTCATCAAAACAAAACATTTTGTTTTTCTAGAGCAAGACTAAGCATCCAAAAAACCTTTTCATAAAACAGGTGATCAAGGAAAGGTAATCAATCTTCCAAGGAAGGAAATGCATCAATTGTTTAGCACACCACTCCTATCACCTAATGCATCAAGCAAGTGAGAAAGATTTTAAAATAGCAAGGAGGTGGCAAATGCACCGGGGCTTGCCTTGTGTTATAGGAGAGTCGGGTTCTGCTCCACAAATATCAAAATATAAGCAGTTCCCGGCAGGTGGGTCTTCAGGTGGTGGTGTAGCTCTTCCTTCTTCAACCTCTACTTCTTCCTCGTTCTCTATATATAACCATATATAACTATGAATGCTCATGTAATGCTTATGAAAATGCAATAATAGAAAGGTTTATCAAGTTGTATCTTGAATATAACTTTCCTTCATGGTACTCCAGGAAACTAGGGTTTTTGGAGTCAGTTCTTTATTTCAGAGGGCAGACATTACCTAGAAGACTAGGGTTTTAGGTTTAGGAATCAAACAATGTCCAAAGCAAGTCAAACTTGACCCAAGGTTTCTAAATATCATTTTAAGCTTATCCAAAAAGTTTGGTGCTTTTTGGAGTTACTAATTAATTTCTAAAATTCTAGGAGTATAGGTTTAAGCCCTTTTAAATACTATATAATTCCTTGTTTGGACTAAAAATCTTGGAACCATTTTTATTAAATACTATAAAAATTTAGGAGTCCAACAAAATTGGTCTCATATTTTTAGCATTTTTCTAGGATTTTCTATGGATTTTCAAAGTCTAGTAGAAAAAGAAAAAGGGAAAGCATCAACAATACTGGGCTTAATCTGGCCTGAGACGACCCATGACAGGCGAAAGCGCCCGCGCGCGCGCCCGCGCTGACGACTTTGCGCAAAGGCCCCTGGCGATTTAAACAATCTGAACCGAGTTTGTAGCACTATTTCCATGAGTCAGTGACAATTGCACCGAGACCCTCGCACTTCTATTCCTTCACAACCTGCGATCCCCAACGGTGAACGGCGACAGACCAAGCTCTGGCGAGCTCGTACTGGCCGGAATAGGCAACGACTAGGGCTCTAGCTTGGCTGACACTTACTTTAACCCCTAACAATCGTTTCCCCTCGATCAATTGCAAGGTTCTAGCCCCCAAACCGGAATTTATAGGTGGGTGCGTTGGGTGGGTTGGGTGGATAATCGGAGGCATGGGTGGGTGCGTTGGGTGCTTGACTACATGGCGGAGCCGATGGCACACTCAATTTATAGGATCCGGGGGTGGTGGCCCGTGAATTTGAGATGGCGCGGTGGTGGCCGGAGAGAGAGGAGAGTACTGTCGCAAGGAATTGGTGGCTTTCACCGTGGCGAGCACATCGGCGATCAACGGACATGTGTAATACGAATTACTGCGACATGGTAAGGCACCTAGGCACGTGGCGCGCGGTCGATAGGTGACCAACTCCGGCGACCTTATCTGAATCGGCCGTGAGTCAGGCGGACACGGCGGCCGGGGTCGAACAGTGGCCTAGGTTCATCCTCAAGGCGATATTTACTACCCCGAGCAACTATCAGTACTCCTTTGAGCACGAATCACATCGCCGGCGTCAATCGCGGCGTAAGGTCACTAGCGGCGATATTCCCTGAACTTGCTGATATTTGTGTGGCACTGTACCATTGGAGGCCTATTTAGAGCGCCTGACAGATCGACTTGCAGGGCGATTAGCTCTAAATTTCATACTGTGACATGACCATCTCTCTGCATCAAAGTTGTAGGCCTATAATCCAACTACAAATCGACTATAGAGACCTGGCTCATGTACCCACTCCTTTGAGCTTGAATCGAGCCCAAAGTTGATCAAATCTCACTGTCACTAAAAATTCAGGCTATAGGGGTGACTGACAGCAGTACTTGGAGTCCATTTAACTTCATCTTTTGTACAACACTTATGCCTGATGACTTAACCAAAGTTATACTCCTTTAGTAGCTCTATAATTTTGATGTATTGACCCTGAACAAATTCCTTGTAGATTTAGAAATATAGAGTTCTAAAGTTAGCCCTATTCAACTGATTTCAGACTTAGCCATATGAGAGGTATAGGATGTCTTTTTGCAATTAAGCTCAAATCTCATAATTTGATTTGCAAATGCTCAAATGTGTGAAACATATGATTTGAGGTGCCCTAATACCTTGGTTTTTGCACTTTGGTCCAAAAGTGCACCAATTTTTACACTTAGCCCCCTAGGGTTCCAATTTAGGGTTTTCTAGGGGTCTTTTCAGGGTTTTTAGCACTTTAGGGTTTTGATGCCACTTAAGTCCTTCCAAGGGGATATCTTAGGGTCATTTCTCATATCTTTTGAAGTTTTCTCATGATTGGGCTTCCCTTATATCCATAAGCCAGATTCAGGGTTAAGTACTTCTTACTAGAGTTAACTACACATCAAGTCATATCAGTACAACATATTTGAAATTTTTACCTAGTGAATGCACTCTAGGTGTGACAAACACATAATATGCTCATGCTCATGATGTTATGCTCAAGTTTTAGTGACAGTAACACTAGGGGTGTTACAGAGTATTTTGTTGTACCGCTCTGGTAAACGAGAACGTTTTGTGTCCAACCACACCAAATAAAAGCCCCATTGGATGATATCGAGATACTGTAGGGGCTAGTTTGGGAGCCATAAAAATAGAGAGAATTAGAGGGGCTATATTTCAGTTCTTATTTAATTTTGAATAAGAAGAAGAATCTAGCCCCTTCCAATCCCCTCCAATTTTCTCGGTTCCAAACTAGTCCTAGATATAGTAGCCCCACCGTTTGCGGTCCCTGATAGGTCAACATTGGCAGGCCAGACACGGGACTGTGAGGCGTAGCCACCAGTCAGTGTGCCTGGTCTGGCCCAGGAGTGCGTGACTTGACACCACGTCGAAGCTGGCGACCGGGGGATTATTGATTCCTAATATATTTAATCAAAGTTAAAATTAATATTTATATATCTAAAATAAACTTATTATAAAATTATGTTTAAATATACTAATAATATGTTATAAAATTAATATTTCTAATATATTTAATCAAAGTTAAAAAGGTTGACTTTCTATAAAATATAGAACTTTACTGGGATAGACGGGAATTATGAGTTTAAAGATTTTCTTTAGCGGAATGACGTATTCTCCTAAACAACTAAACAAGCCCCTAACGAGGGCTTAATTGATCATGATTTTAATAACGGACAAGGGTCGCCGTCGTCTTCACGGCTTTGCTCCTGTGCGTGCACGTGTGTCTTTGGCTCCTTGCTCGGCCTCGAACGATGATGGACGACATGGAACGGCCATGGCCGGACGCGCCTACTTCCGTACTACTCAACGGCACGCGCGCCGGCAGCCGGTGCGTTGTAAAGGGCCGGGAACGGGACGACGGTCGCCGGCCTGTTCTGCTCGTCGTGGCAGTGCCCGCCAGTTTTCCTCGTTCGATTTGATCGCTGCTGCGGACCTGGACTGGACTGGAATGGAATCCTGGTCGGCGATGGCGATGGAGAGAGTGACGTCCTCCAGTCCACCGCACTGTACCTGTACCCGTCAAGCTCCTGCCCCGCTGTACGTTTGCCGGTTGGTGCGGCCCGCCTATGGAGTGCCGCCGGTGACCACGTGTCGGGGACGGTACGCGCTCCGTATTGATAAACACAAAGAACCCACAAGTTCGGTTTTGTAAGTATAAAAGACCACTAAAAACTGTATGATATAATTCTAAAACCATATATTATAAATACAGCTAAAAGACACAATGTATAGAAAGTCGTGAACGCATATACTCTTCATGAAGATTGCTACAATGTCAACCGGGAGTAATGGACGCATACATTACGTGCGAGATCTTCGGGCAGTTGCATATAGAGAGATTAGGGGCGGTTCCTGTAATTTAGCAGATCGAACCCGTCAAGTTGTTGCGACCCTCTATAAAATGGGGTTGTCCTTAGGCCGGAGGGCACACGACACAACAACCAACTCGTCTTCTCATTCTCTTTTCTCTGCGCCGCCACTCTCTGCCCCTGTCGTCTCTTCGGCTACCATGCATCAGATCAAGGGAGAGCAGTGTCTCCAAACCAACGTCGGCGTTTGCAACCTGTGTGGGTGTCGATGAATCAGGTTTCTAGGAAGTGCTTCACGCACGTCCGCTCGGGTTCCTCACCATCACTTGTGGAAATCACTATAAGTAAATCTGCATTTTCAGTTTATTGCGATGACGGTCTTATGGTCAGATCTGTTGCCGATTATTCTTTTATATGTTAATCTTGTTGAGTTAGTTCAGATATATTCAGTTCTAATGTCATGGATATTATCTGTCAGTAGATCTGAGTTTTACGTTTTATGTTGTATATTATCAAATTAATACTAAGCACTGTTAATTTTAGAACAGTCTCTAGGAGGTAAGTGAAAAAAAAATCAAGAGACGATCTCTTCGCGAAGAGCGTGTCTATACACGACTCTATATATATTGTTTTTTAACCACATTTATGATGTAAGGGCTATGCGTTGTATCATACAGTACCAAAGACTCTGGATTGTACATGCCCCTAGTAGATTAATTGTATTGATACTGTAGTAACAATAAACACAATCGGTTAGGAACACACTTATGTTCTGTGGCCCAACGCAACCATGTTTGGGGTGCTTAAATACAATATTAATGAACATGAAAAAATCACCGGTGTCTAAAGCTATAAGAGATATGCCCCGACCATTGTACTTGTACATCTGTATTCGTTGGAATGATAGCTAACAGTGCAAGATCGCTGGTGCTCAGCTGCTCCTGGAATGCTCACTTTTTAGATTCCTCTGTTTCTTCGAGGCCATTTTGTACTGCATATTCAATAATGGTTGTTTAAATGAACACCCGAAACATCTAACAACAAGTGGTTATTCTATCATATCATCATGACCCCAGCATGCATGCAACCATGCATGCATGGCCTCTATGTTTATATCTCCGGCAACAAGTGGTGATTAGATGACTATATTATTATCATGGAGTTCAGGTTTTGCCAGGCAAACAAAGCTTGAGGGGTGGAGCTTGGTTAACTACTGTAGAGGGAACCTGCAGGCCGGACGGTTCCAGACCTTTTGTAGGAGTGGTTGGACCAGACTCTCCTACCACAACAAGAACATCTCCAACGGCTATTTTACTTCCTAGCGGTCTTTAACTAAGGCGACGGGAATTAATTAGCTTTCGTCGGTTAAAAAGCGTACAAGAAATAAGTTAACTCCCGTCAGCCATACCAACCTGACAACCTGTTTTAGAGCAATTTTTTTGAGCTTCAGCAGATGTCGGGAACTATTGAGCGCTGTGCAGAGAGACAAGGTAACAATTTAGTTATTATATTAATATATATCTTACTAATGAATTCATTGTTAACATAAATCTAAATATTGAATTTGATGTACTAGGAGGAGTAGGAGCGCCAGGACGAGGGGCACCAAGAGGGGGGACGAGGTGCGCTAGGAGAGAAAATTGATTTTTTAGGACCGATAATATTAGGTTTCTCATATTTATGACTTCAAATGTTGGCTTTGCAAAATTAGTACTTATATTATTGACATCTTGATTAATACAGTATCATAGTTTATTTCTTGTTTTCTAATCCGTTTTCTAAAATGCTTACCATATAAGATGACCATCATGTCCCTGTGTCATTAATCGTGTGAGTCTAATCCTTGTCCGCCACACCACATTCGTTTCTACACTCCGCCTTAAGTGTACACTAGCTTGTCACTCATCATATTTTTGGGACCTGAAACTAGCTGTGCAGGTTCATATATTAGCTTGGCTGTCCAGAAGTAAAAGCTGCTTAGCCTCAAGGTCTGTTGTCACCTTTTCACCAACGGGTACAAGCAATTCAATATTAATCATTTGATCTTGTATAAACAAGAAAAACCAACCAATGTACTGTAAACAAAATAAGAACGAACTCTAGTATTTGTGGGATGTCAAATAACATGACAAAGGAACAGATTTATTTGACCAGAAAACAAAGTATTGCATTGTTTCCAGTTGGAACAACATTCTGCAAACAGCATCACAATCCCTCATGTATTAAAATTTTGGAAAATGAAGAAATAACTAGTCTATGGTAACTATCTGTATATAAAAGCTAGCTTCTCTTTCTCTTTGGTGTCATCTTTTTTGTTGTTGTCTTCGTAATTGGAGATGAACTGATGATAGTGCCACGAGAAGGAGTTGCGGATCCAACATCATCATTTTGACTAGAAGTTCCCTCTCCACGTAACATTGCAAGTCGCCTACATTTACATTTTTTAGTTAATCATAAAGTAAGATGGTAAGAAAGGAAAGAAAATCAAATAACAAGATGAGGCACTTGTATTTCACCTTCTTGTGAGCATTCCAGGACTATCATATATAATATTATCTGAAGTGATACACCGCTGTGGCGTTGAAGGTTCAGTTTGGCGTGCTTTGGTACTGTTCTTCCTTGGCTTTCGTGGTGGTCTGCCATAAATATGATCATTGATGAGAACTAACGAAAAACATGAATAGCATAGCGTATGAACAACAAGTGTTAGAATACCTTTTTTTGTTCCATTTAGTGGGCATTTGTAGCTAGCCTGTCTATGTCCCTTTTCACCACATCTTTGACAAGTCACTGGCCCTCTTATCATTGGTTTCTTTTTCTTTCCACTACCACTACCTTCCAGACAACTTTTAATCCTCAATTTTCTTTGCCTTCCAACCGACCTCTTCCTAAGTGGAGCTCCTAAGATAAAACCAAGGTCAATCTTAGGCCATTGTGACTTATCTGGCATGGGTTGTATGAGACCTCTGTAAGCAGCCTTAAACTTATCCAACGAGTAGTAATCGTCAACAAAGTCTTCAATCTGTAGGTTTCTCTTTGTTGTTATAAGACACAGACAATGGTCACATGGCTTACCTGTGTGTTGCCATTCAAAACAAGTGCACTCATGTGTTGCAGTCTTAACAACATGTCTCTCATTGCTATTATAGTCTTTAACCTCTGCACTCCAGTCATTTGATTTGACAACCTTTAGGTGGCCTAATCCTCTAGTTCTTGCATGCAACTGCAATTTGATTGCTGGTAGTATCCTTCCTTGCAACCTCTCTGAAATCCTTCTTCTCCTATGCCATAATGTCATTATCATCTCCCTCAGCTTGTCAACCAGGTCTACCACAGGCAAATCCTTGATGTCCCTGATCCAATTATTGAATGATTCTGATAGATTATTGGTGATAAAGTCACACTTTATTGCTGGAGTGAAGGCACATCTCATCCAATGCAAGTTGTGATTCTCTTTTAGATAGTCATATATACCAGGACAACTACTAATAATTGTAGACATATGCTTGTTGAACACCTCAGACCTATATGCTCTTGCTGCAGGCCACATTAGACCATCAACATCACCATGGTAATGTTTCTTGAAATTCTGCATTAGATGCCAAAAGCATTCTCTTTGATCGGCATGAGGAAACATAATTTTAACTGCATTTAGCAATCCTTTGCAAGCATCTGTACAAACAGCAAGGTGTGGAGGACTTCCTATGGCCTTTTGCAGCTGAGCCATAAACCAAATCCAATTGTCCTCATCTTCATAATCAATTAATCCAATTGCAAGTGGATACATCCAATTGTGACCATCTACACCTATCGCTGCAGCTAATTTCCCATTCCACCTACCATTGAGTGCAGTTGCATCTATACTAATGTATGGTCGACATCCAGCTAAAAATCCATCAATGCAAGGCTTCAATGCACAAAAGAACCTATGGAAGTATACCTTTTCATCCACAATTTTAGTGTCAATCTCAACAACACTTCCTGGTGATCTCTTTTCAACGTCTGCCTTCCAGTTCAACAACAAAGAGAAACTTTCATTCCACCCACCATACAATTCATGCAAAGCTCGTTCTCTTCCCCTCCACAGTGTGTCATATCCAATAGTAACATTATACTCATCCTGCAAATATATTTGCATAGCTTTAGCACCCATGTTGGGGTTCTTCCTAAGGAGAGGTAATGCCTTATCAGCCACCCATGCTTGAGAAGGCATTGTAGTCAAAATCCTACTACTGGAAGTGCACTTGTGCTCATCAACTAAAAGAGTAACCTGTCAACAAAATGTTGGATATATGGTCAGTTGAATGATTACATCATTTAAATAACATGTCCAATCATTAAAAATGATGAGAACATTGTATTACCTTTATAGTTGGCAAATTTTTCATCTTTGTACCAACTATTTGCCAAGGGCAATCATTTGTCTTTTGCTTACAATGACCTCTAAATTTTGTTTTACAAGATTTCTCCGTGGCTAGCTCGAACTCCTTATTAATAGCATATTGCCTTAGAGCCAACCTAAACGCCTTCATATCTGGAAACATGGTGCCAAGCTCAATCTTCGGGTTATCCTTATCATATATGAACAATGAGTTTGATGGTGTCAAATCTTCAGCTTGATTGGGATATTCTGTTTCATGACTATCACCACCAACATCATGAGCACTACCTCCATGGGCATCAATTTCTTGGATGACATCCCCCTGGTTAGCACCTATTTCATCATCAATCATCAACCCCAAAGAAGCATACATTTGCTCATCAGCCATAACTGCTAGTCGACCTTCTTCATCATAAGATTCCACAATATGTAGAGTAGACCAATCAACCAAAGGAACATCTTCTGATACATCCACTAGGTTCGGTATTAACCCTTCGGCATGACTGAAACATAATTTTAGGGATTTATGTACTGCTACTCCTTGAATTCGCTAAAATTTTGAGATATATATAGCGAGAGGCGTTACCTTGTACAAGGTGTTCGCGCATGGTCGTCGGAAGGCGTAATTTGGGTCTGCCCAACAGCATGGTTGGTGCGGAGGGTACTTACATCGACGACTGTTGTGGGGTCGTTCGACGGTGCGTCGTCGACCGGTTTCATGGCCATGGAGCGTGGAAGGCTCGAGAGGGCAGCAGCAGCAACCAATAGGACGCGCTCCTGCAGCAGCGGAGGAAGTGAGAGAATTGCCCACGCGCAAGGAAGAAGGAGGCGAGGGAGAGGGAGGCAGCCAAGACTGGACGGCAAGTCTGCAACAGAAAGGAGAGGCGGCTGGGATCGAGCAGCAACAGAGAGAAAAAACCTAGAGTTGCTAAGGATAGTTTGGTCCTTTGTAATATCTTGGAGAGGTAAAAAAGGATTAAATTAATTTAAAAAGCTTGAAATCTTATATCTATCCTAAGAAATCAAGGATGGAATCGAATCTGGCTCATTTATGCGGAAGCGAGGAATGTGAGCCCGTTTCGTCGAAGCGGTATGGAAAGGAGTCCTAAATAATCAATTTTCTCGCGCTAGGAGGACGCTGAGGTTGGGCACCAGGATGACAAGGCTTAGGAGGGGCTTCCGGAGGCTCTAGTGTGGCACGCTGATGTCGCTCTAGGAAGCGCCACATAGTAAAGGCACCTCTAGCGAAAGATAGAAAGGCCGACAACATAATAATTAGGCCTCTTACGTCAGTGATAACTATCGGTGATAACTTGGTGCATTCTTTCACAAGTCAGTACAAAAATATGGCTACTAACAGCTGTTTAGATACGATTGTGTAGGACCTGAGTAGTGTGCTCATTAAAATCATTTTTATGTATGTGGGTTCTCTTTAAAGATTAGGTTTATACTGTTGGCGCCGAACTGGGCACCAATCACTGCGTTGAGAACCGACGGCAGTGCTCTCTACACAGGCGCGGACGGTCCGTGGCCAGGGGCCGGACGGTCCGCAACCTGGAGCAGGGCTAGGGTTCCTTGCCTGACGGGCCGGACGGTGCACGCGTGCGCAGGGGCGGCGGAGTTTGCCGGTGGCGCTTAGATCTCGCTCTCGGGAGGGAACCCGTCGGGGAGGAGAGATCCTAGGTGCTATCTAGGCTCGGCAGATCGACCTAGACACCTCTAATCGACGTAGAGACGAAGAAAAGTGGAGAATTTGGGGATTGGAAGACTAAACTAGAACTAGACTAGAACTACTCCTAATGTCTAAGGTAAAAATGAGAGATAAACTGATTATTGATTCGGTTGTTGATTGATAATCGGTCTTATTCCTCTATATTTATAGAGGCGGGAGGCTGGACCCATTACAAACCAATCTCTCGAGTTAATCCTGCAATTTTAGCTAACAACCGTAGCAAGAAACTTGGAACCCTAATTGGCTCTACGCGCGTGGACCATCCGCACCACCAGTGTCGGTCCCTCATTTTGGTGCTCAACATATGCCCCCTGCCTTTTGGTGGAGCTGAGCGAACCAAAAGCAACTAACTCGATGTGATCACATCGATTTTCTTAGGCATCTTGCCACTTACTAGGATGGTATGCAATGGTCTTAGTCCCGATGGTTAACTCAACAGACGTGACCCCTTTAGCTTTGATTGAACTGTCAGTCCCAACACCGCCGAGCGTCATACTGGTCCTGACCAATTCGTCACCTTACTTTTCTAATTTTCTGAGTGTTCTAGTGTAGCTCCGTAGTCGACCAGGTCTTCTCCTTGCAGGTCATCGTCCTCCATGGGTGTCGGTACATCGTTGGAGGTGTCCTGGTGTAGTGCGGATGGTCCCGCCTTAGGGGCCGGACGGTCCGCGCCCTATACAGATGGTCCGGCCTTTATAGCTGGACTGTCTACCATACCTGCAGAGAGCTGCACATTTTTTGTTTTATTTTCTATCTTTGTGGTCGTTTGCTTTTTCTCAACGGCCTTTGGTCTCCATCTCTTTTGCGGTGGTGGGTACTGTGGATGTGTGTCATTGAATATTTTTTCCGCCTCCTTTTCCTGGTTCTTATTTGCTCTTAGGCGCTGTAATTTTCGCTTTTGCGATCATGTCAATCCCGATGGGCACCATCGGGGCATGGAGTATTTTGGATCGGCTGTTTTGTTGATAGTCGTATCTTCTTTTTTTGTTTGTGTTGGCCGATTCACCAAAAATCATCGACCCTTTGTTATTTTGTTGTATGACGACATCTGTTTTTCCTATTTTAATGATGTCCCCCTTTTGTCGTCCTCTTGGAGGCTGTAGCTATATGCCCCCTGCCGGATTAGTAGGCCTTTGGGGCTGAGTTGTCCAGCAATCTTGCTGGGCCTGTGCTCGTGGACCAGATTGAGGGGCTCTCAATCGGTCTTGTACTGGAGGTGTCAACCTGTCAAAAATAGATGATTGGGGTGCCCCCCAAGCGGGGTATTGTGGTATCCCGAACGAATATGGTGGCGCGCCCCACATCTGATTCGGGATATATGGTGGCAGTGGTATGTATGTATAATGACATGATGTGAAGGTATGTAGAGGTGGAGTTGTCCACGTAGGTGCGTTAGGTCTTTATTGAACATTATGACCTCCCATCCTTTCCGATTGGTAAGGTGGTCCAATCGGCCTAACCTGTTGTCGCTCCTGGGTGGGTAAGCGAGGTCGCTTTGGTGGCCGGTCACTGGGGTCAGCCTTCTTTTTCACATATTTAAACAATAATTGATCAAAGGTCGGGCCGGATTCGACCAACCGACCAGCTGCCTTGAACATGTTAGTTTTTCACGTACCTATTTCTAGTCGTCGTGGTTTAAAGGTACGTTGTTGCCGTGGTTCCTAGGCGTTACTGGACCATCTGCTGGAATGACCCGGATTGTCCAGCAGGTCCCAGATCATCCGTGTCTATGTGTCGGACCGTCCGCGATGCGCAGAACAGGTTCCCGCGTTTGGCCACCTGTTTGCGCTTGCCCTCCAACGTTGGAGGTGGTGATGATAACCTTCAGAGTCTCCCCTCCATCAGGAGTCTTTTCGGCAACCACCTTCCCGCAAGAAATTCTATTATTTTCATCAGCCTTTCGGGCGTTGTCGATGATGACTTCCTTGCCTTCGCCCTTATCAGTCGCGCCATACCGAATTAGGACTTTTTTGCCCTCGAAGTCGATCACATTCATTGGGAAGGGCTTCATGTCCTCCTAAAATTTCAATTGTCCCTCGTTAATGGCCGATTGAATTTATCATCGAAACACATTACAATCATTAGTGGAATGTGAAAATGAGTTGTGCCACTTGCAATATGCGTGACGTTTAAGTTCATCGGCGGGTGGAACAATATAATTGTCGGCGTTTCGACCCCGGGGGGTCCCTGGACCGACGAGTAAATTGTTGCCGCGTGTCCCAGCCCAGATGGGTCGGCGCGAGACGGAGCACGAAGGGGGGAGAAGAGAGGAGGGAGGCAGACAAAAAGGGGAAACCCGCGGCCTTCGTGTTGTCCTGCGCCCAGGTCGGGTGCGCTTGCAGTAGGGGGTTACAAGCGTCCGCGTGGGAGGAGAGCGAGGGACTCTACGCGTCGTCCCGTCCTCCCGCGTGGCCAACCTCCTCGTAAGAGAGCCCTGGTCCTTCCTTTTATAGGCGTAAGGAGAGGGCCCAGGTGTACAGTGGGGGTGTAGCAATGTGCTAACGTGTCTAGCAGAGAGGAGCTAGCGCCCTAAGTACATGCCTTCGTGGCAGCCGGAGAGGTCTTGACACCATGTTCGTGTGATATCGTGGCCGTCGGAGGAGCGCTGGAGCCTTGAGGAGGGACAGCTGTCGGGGCTGTCGAGTCCTTGCTGACGTCTCCTTGCTTCCGTAAGGGGCAGAGAGCCGCCGTCATCACGGAGCACGCGGGGCGCCATCATTATTATTTGTTTACCGGGGCGAGCCTGATGGGACACCGGTCTTGTTCCCCGTAGCCTGAGCTAGCTAGGGGTAGGGTAATGATGGCCCCTCTTGCGACGTGGTCGGTCCGAGCCCTAGGTCGGGCGAGGTGGATGCTCCTCCGAGGTCGAGGTCGAGTCTGTCTTCCGAGGTCGAGGTCGAGTCCGAGCCCCGGGTCGGGCGAGGCGGAGACTGTCGTCTGAGGCCAAGGCCGAGTCCGAGCCCTGGGGTCGGGCGAGGCAGAGTTCGTCGTCTTCCGGAGCCGAGGCCGAGTCCGAGCCCTAGGGTCGGGCGAGGCGGAGTTCGTCGTCTTCTGGGGCTAAGCCCGAGTCTGAGCCCTGGGGTCGGGCGAGGCGGAGTTCGTCGTCTTCCGGGGCCGAGCCCAAGTCCGAGCCCTGGGGTCGGGCGAGGCGGAGTTCGTCGTCTTGCGGGGCCGAGCTCGAGTCCGAGCCCTAGGGTCGGGCGAGGCGGAGTTCGTCGTCTTCCGCGGCCGAGCCCGAGTCCGAGCCCTGGGGTCGGGCGAGGTGGAGTTTCCTATGGCGCCCGAGGCCGGATTTGGCTGCTGTCAGCCTCACTCTGTCAAGTGGCACAGCAGTCGGAGCGACGCAGGCGACGCTGTCTTCTTGTCAGGGCGGTCAGTGGAGCGGCGAAGTGACTACGGTCACTTTGGCTCTGTCGACTGAAGGGCGCATGTCAGGATAAGGTGTTAGGCCATCCTTGCATTAAATGCTCTTGCGATATGGTCGGTCGGTGTGGCGATCTGGCCAAGGTTGCTTCTTGGCGAAGACTGGGCCTCGGGCGAGCCGAAGGTGTGTCCGTCGCTTGAGGGGGTCCTCGGGCGAGACGTGAATCCTCCGGGGTCGGCTGCCCTTGCCCGAGGCTGGGCTCAGGCGAGGCGAGATCGTGTCCCTTGAGTGGACCGAGCCTTGACTTAATCGCACCCATCAGGCCTTTGCAGCTTTGTGCTGATGGGGGTTACCAGTTGAGATTAGGAGTCTTGGGGGTACCCCTAATTATGGTCCCCGACAGTAGCCCCTGAGCCTCGAAGGGAGTGTTGATACTCGCTTGGAGGCTTTTGTCACACTTTTTTGCAAGGGGACCGGCCTTCCTCGGTTGCGTTTTGTTCCGGTGGGTGCGCACGAGCGCACCCGCCGGGTGTAGCCCCTGAGGCCTCGGAGGAGTAGTTTGACTCCTTCGAGGTCTTAGTATGTTTCGTAATGCTTCGGCCGGTCTGGTTGTTCCCTCATGCGAACTGGCCGTAGCCCAGGTGCACAGTCGAGTCCCAAGTTCTCGGGCTGGTATGTTGACGCTGTCAACGGTTTGGCCGGAGCCGGGTTTGCGAGAGCAGCCCCCGAGCCTCCGCACAGAGCGAGAGGACGGTCAGGGACAGACTCGGCTTTTTACATACGCCCCTGCGTCGCCTTTCTGCAAGGAGGAGGGGGGAAAGCACCATGTTGCCCTCGGAGGGCGCCGAACATGGTGTCTCCAGTGAGTTGCTAATGGGTAATCCGAGTGGACGCCCGTGCCCCATTTGTTAGGGGTCGGCTAGTGGCCCGGAGGCGCACTCCAAAAGTACCTGCGGGTGATTTGCCGGACCCGGTCCCCTTTTGACGGGGTCCGAGGGCTCGATGCCTCCCTCTGGTGGGATTCCGTTACAAAATCGTTCCCGTTGGTCTCGGAAATGTCCTAGGGTACCTCGGCAGCGCAGCCCGAGCCTCGGTTATGTATCGAACGTACCCAAGGTCATCCCTTGCTCTGCGTCTGAGGCGGTTGTCGAACCCTTCGGGGGCCAGCCTACGAACCCCTGATCAGTAGTGGGCGCGGAGCCCGAGTGGCCTGAGGCGGCTGTTGAACCCTTCCGAGGGGCCGGCCTTCGAACCTCTGACCAGTAGTGGGCGCGGAGCCTGAGTGCTCTGAGGCGGCCGTTGAACCCTTCCGAGGGGCCAGCCTTCGAACCTCTGATCAGTAGGGGGCTCGGGGCCCGCTTCCTTCGCGAAGAAGGATCCCTTTCGGAGTATCCCTTTTCCCGATCCCTGAGGCAAGAGAGAGAAAGAGGAAGTGGGAAAGGATACAAAATCGAATGACGTGGCACACCTTTTTTGACGCGGTCATTATGGCGGAGGTGAAGCGTCGCCTGCTTCGCCTGCCAAAGGTACCGCCTGTCCTGCCGCAGAGTTAATGCGACGGGACGAGTGGTTCATGGGGCGGCCGTTGTGCGTGCGCGAGCCGTTCGAGGAACAAAACACGGACACATCGTCTTCACGCTGTGGGAGAAGGTCCTCTCGCTATCCCAGGAGGGGACGTGAGCTTGCTGACGACTTGACTGCCGCTTCCGCCCGCCTGCCACCGCCATTACTGCCGGCCCATTTCTGGTCGTATCGACCGTCGTGCCCTCTCCCGCGGCTGACTGACCCATGACCGATGTGCTCGGTTGGCACTATCGGGTCATGCGCAGGGTCGCCTCGAGTCACGGCACTGGTTCCGCAGTCGAGAAGGCGCGGTACTGGAGCGAGTGGCGGTGCAGTTTCTTGCACGTAGTAATCGGCGCGCCGATTACATGACGTGTGGGCCTGGGCCTCCATGCTGGACGCGTCGAAGTCGAAAGGGTGCGCCCCCTGGGTGCGGTTGCATGCCACCTGCATGGCGGTCCGCCCTTTCACCCGCTAGCCTGGGCGAAAGTGAAGGAATGCTCGTAACCGCTGGGCAGTTGCGCGCACCGTGCGTGGCGGTTTGGCTTTGTCTGCCCTGGGTCAGCTTGCGTGACGCGTGGGACCCAGCCCCCGTGTCGTAGGGGGAGGACCTTGGAGCGTGTTGGAGAAGACTCAGCCCACGACGGCTGAGGACGCAAGTGGGGAGAGTTGCCTTTAAAAGGAGGGTGACCCCCTTGAAAGGCAACCATGTCTTCGCGCTCCCCTCATGCATCGCGTCTTTCCACCTTCCGAGCCCCCAGATGGGGGGCGCCCGCGGTTCTTCCGCCTTGTCGTCGTTGGGGGAACGCAACTTCGAGGAAGTTGGTACCTTTCAGCCATCGTTCGGCTTCAAGGATTTTCATCAGGTAGCTCGGCTGTATCCCCTCGCCGGTGGTCACCCAAGACGGTGACCACCAGTTCCAGGGTGGGGAGAAGCAAGCCGGGCTGCGGCCTCTGCCCCGCCCTCAGCTTCAAGGATCTTCATCATCCTTGCTGGGGCGGAGAGCGAGGCGAGCCGGGGGGTTGCCTCCGCGTGGGTCGGTAACCCTTTTCTTCCCCCGGCGTTTGGGGGAGAAAGGCATCCTCCAGCCCGCGCAGAGGCTTCCTTCAGCCACGCCGGGGAAGGCGGACTGCTGCTGCCCAGCCAGTGTGCAGCATTCCGTCCTCCGTCCGGGCGATGGTCGCGCCGCGTACGGGCCGGCCACGTCCAGGTCTTCCTCGCGCCGACAGCCGCGCCAGAGGGTCGCCCAGCACGTCGTGCGCCGCGAGGGCGGCGCTTATGTTCTAGGGTGGCTCCGGCGAGGGCGGGAACGAGGACCTGCCGGTGCGCTTTGGGGCGCCTGGCGCCCGTTGGTGCAGTGTTGAGGTGGTGGCAGCCGGAGAAGGCTTCTCTGCCGATGAGATTGCCAACTCCGCCTGCACCCCCGGACCTCCGTCCCCTGACTTGAATGGCTGGTTCTCGTCCTTCGTGGGTGAGAGCCCTTCTGCCGCAGCATCCGCCCGGAAGCCATTGCTGTAGCTGTTTCGCCGCCCGGGGCGGAGGTCGTTGTCGCTGCTGCCGGAGCGGGCGTCGACGAGTCACCAGGGGTTTTGTCGCCCCGCAGGCCCTCCAACATGGGGGGTTGTTCGTACCTGCGGGGGTGGAACTAGAGTTCTGTTTGTAATGGCACCTTGAGTGTCGGCGTTTGTTCATTGTGGCTGTCGAGGCCTAAACATGTATGTACTTTTTGGCGTGAAGCCATGTTTTTCGCTCATTTCGAGCACTAGGACTCGCCTGTCAGCTAACTGAATCGCTTCACCAAGTGTGAGTTGCCTCGTGCGAAGGTGACGAGTGAGGTATCCGTATCCCGGAGGCGTAGGAGTCCCTCGGCTCGGTCGGCCTTGCCGCCCGAGGCTTCTCTTGCTTAGTTAAAGGAACCCTCGACCGCTCTTCGATGAGCCGGAGCTGGAGGCAGCGGTATCAGCGTGGACAGAGGCAGAGTTGGCTCGAAAAGAAGACTTCGTCGGTCGGAGCCTGACCGGGCCGTCCACTGGCGGGACCGGCGCCGGAGTCGAGTTGCCGAGGCCATGGGCCGGGCTGATGTCCTCGGGGGACAACTGGCTGAGGCTTCGGGGCGACCGGCCGAGCCTTCTGCTCGAGCCGGACTCCTGGAGTAGACCCTGGCGGCAATGGCCCGGGCGTGGTGCTGACGTCGTCCTTCGGAGTGGAGATCCTCCGACTGTGTTGCCGTTCGAGGCTCGGTCGGACTTCGCCGATGGTGGTGTTGACGCCGAGGGTGCTGCTGCTCCCCTCCATCGAGGTCTGAACCTGCAGGATCGGTTTATCTTGTAGTGTGCGTATGTTTTCTGCGGCCGCCGAGGCCCAAACATACTGTCGTTGTGTTGTAAAGCTACGTTTCTTTTTCCCTTTGTTTCGAGTATCAAGACTTATTTGTTGGTAACAGAATTGTTTGTCCGAGCGAGAGTTACTTTTCACGGAAGGTGATGAGTGAGGTATCCGTATCCCGGAGGCGTAGGAGTCCCTCGGCTCGATCGGCCTTGCCACTTACGTGTACTCTTACTCGTCCGTAGGATTCTGCTAACGATGTAGTCGAGAAGACCCGAAAAATCATTTCGGCAGAAAGGTCTCCCAGCATTAAGACTTGTTCGGTCAGCGGAATCGCTTACCCGAGCGTGAGTTACTTATCGCAGAAGGTGATGAGTGAGGTATCCGTATCCCAGAGGCGTAGGAGTCCCTCGGATCGATCGGCCTTGGCTGCTTATGTGTACTCCGTCGTTTTCAGGATCCCACTTTTGAAGTAGTCAAAAAGCACGAAAGACGTTCTGGCAGAAAGACTTTTTCCAAGGAAAATTTTGACGCAGAGGGGGTTCCCCCCTTTTAGCCCCCCCGGGAGGGTCGGGCTTTGCCGAGGCAAGGCTGACCCTTCCTTGATGGTTAGACTTTGTACGTGAACGAGGTGCACGAACAACTTGAAAACATCTTAAGGGTAGAAGCGACGTAGCTGTCGAATGTTCCAAGCGTTGCTGTAGACCACGCCTTGGCTGTTGGCCAGCTTGTATGTCCCGGGCTTTAGAACCTTGGCGATGACGAACGGCCCTTCTCAGGGAGGCGTGAACTTGTGCCGCCCTTGGGCGTCTTGTCGCAGCCGAAGCACCAAGTCACCCACTTGGAGGTCTCGGGACCGAACCCCTCGGGCGTGGTAGCGTCGCAGGGACTGCTGGTACCGCGCCGAGTGTAGTAAGGCCATGTCCCGAGCCTCTTCGAGCTGGTCCAGTGAGTCTTCTCGGTCGGTCTGGTTGCTTCGGTCGTCGTATGCCCTCGTCCTCGGGGAACCGTATTCTAAGTCCGTGGGCAAGAAGGCCTCGGCCCCATAGACTAGAAAGAACGGTGTGAAGCCCGTGGCTCGGCTCGGCGTTGTCCTCAGACTCCAGACCACCGAGGGGAGTTCCTTCATCCATCGTCTGCCAAACTTGTGGAGGTCATTGTAAATCCTCGGCTTGAGTCCTTGCAGAATCATGCCGTTGGCACGTTCCACCTGCCCATTCGTCATGGGGTGAGCCACGGCGGCCCAGTCCACCCAGATGTGGTGATCCTCGCAGAAGTCCAGGAACTTTCTGCCGGTGAACTGGGTGCCGTTGTCGGTGATGATGGAGTTCGGGACCCCAAAGCGATGGATGATGTTGGTGAAGAACGCCACCGCCTGTTCGGACCTGATGCTGTTCTGGGGTCGGACCTCGATCCACTTGGAGAATTTGTCGATGGCGACCAGTAGGTGCGTGTAGCCCCCGGGTGCCTTCTGCAAGGGACCAACGAGGTCCAGTTCCCACACAGCAAACGGCCAGGTGATGGGTATTGTCTGCAGAGCCTGAGCGGGCAGGTGCCTTGCGTAGAATTTACACCCTTGGCAGGCACGGACAATTCTAGTGGCATCGGCCACCACGGTCGGCCAGTAGAAACCTTGTCGGAAGGCGTTTCCAACAAGGGCTCGGGGCGCTGCGTGATGACCGCAAGCCCCCGAGTGTATTTCTTGTAAGAGCTCCTGGCCTTCCGCTCCTTCCCGTCACCCAGTAAGACGAACGACTTGGCGCGCCGCGCCAGTCGCCGAGCCTCGGCTCGGTCGAGGGGCAGCTCTCCTTGGTGGAGATATTGCAGGTACGAGGTCTGCCAGTCTCGATTAGGCTGGACCCCATTCCGCTCTTCCTCGACGCGCAGTGCCTCACCCTCGGGGGCCGACGGTGCCTCGGGCTGAGCCGAGGGCGCCTCGGGCTGAGCCGAGGCCTTCTCGGGCTCGGGCGTGTCGTCGGTCTTGACTGAGGGTTGCTGTAGGTCTCGGGAGAAGACGTCCGGGGGAACCATTGTCCGCCCCGAGGCTATCTTAGCCAGCTCATCCGCAGTCTCTATACAGGCGATGTGGTTGAGCTCAAGCCCGTAGAACTTGTCCTCCAGGCGCCGAACCTCATCGCAGTAGGCTTCCATCTTCGGGTCGTGGCAGTGGGAGTTCTTCATAACTTGGTCGATGATGAGCTGTGAGTCGCCGCGAGCGTCGAGGCGTCGGACCCCTAGCTCGATGGCGATGCGCAACCCGTTGACCAGAGCTTCGTACTCAGCCACGTTGTTGGACGCCGGGAAATGGAGGCGCAGTACGTAGCGAAGGTGCTTCCCGAGGGGCGAGATGAAGAGCAGGCCCGCGCCTGCCCCTGTTTTCATCAGCGACCCATCGAAAAACATGGTCTAGAGTTCCGGTTGGATCGGAGCCGCCGGGAGCTGGGTGTCGACCCATTCAGCCACAAAGTCCGCCAAGACTTGGGACTTGATGGCCTTCCGAGGGGCGAACGAGATCGTCTCGCCCATGATTTCCACTGCCCACTTTGCAATCCTACCCGAGGCCTCTTGGCACTGGATGATCTCCCCCAGGGGGAAGGATGACACCACAGTCACCGGATGAGACTCGAAGTAGTGTCGCAGCTTCCGCCGCGTCAGGATCACCGCGTACAGCAGCTTCTGAATTTGCGGGTAGCGGATCTTGGTCTCGGACAGTACCTCACTGATGAAGTAAACCGGCCTCTGGACGGGCAATGCATGCCCTTCTTCTCGTCTCTCAACCACGATCGCGGTGCTGACCACCTGAGTGGTAGCGGCAACGTAGATCAAGAGGGCTTCTCCGGCGGCGGGGGGCACCAAGATGGGCGCGTTCGTAAGGAGCGCCTTCAGGTTCCCGAGGGCTTCCTCGGCCTCGGAGGTCCAAGTGAAGCACTCGGTCTTTCTTAAGAGGCAGTACAGAGGTAGGCCTCTTTCGCCGAGGCGCGAGATAAAACGGCTCAGAGCCGCAAGGCATCCCATGACCCTCTGTACGCCTTTCAAGTCCTTGATGGGCCCCATGTTGGTGATGGCCGCGATTTTCTCCAGGTTGGCCTCGATGCCCCGCTCGGAGACGATGAACCCCAAGAGCATGCCTCGGGGGACTCCAAAGACACACTTCTCGGGATTGAGTTTTACGCCTTTCGCCTTGAGACACCGGAATGTCGTTTCAAGGTCGGAAAGGAGGTCGGAGGCTTTCCTCGTCTTGACTACGATGTCATCGACATAAGCCTCGACCGTTTGACCAATGTGTTCGCCGAACACGTGGTTCATGCACCTTTGGTACGTCGCACCCGCATTCCTCAAACCAAATGGCATAGTAACATAGCAGTACATGCCAAAAGGTGTGATGAAAGAAGTCACGAGCTGGTCGGACTCTTTCATCCTGATTTGGTGATACCCTGAGTAGGCATCGAGGAATACAGGGTTTCGCATCCAGCAGTGGAATCCACAATTTGATCGATGCGAGGCAGAGGATAGGGAACTTTTGGACATGCTTTGTTTAGACCAGTGTAGTCTACACACATCCGCCATTTCCCTCCTTTCTTTCTCACAAGCACGGGGTTGGCAAGCCATTCGGGATGGAATACCTCTTTGATGAACCCTGCGGCCATCAGCTTGTGGATCTCCTCGCCTATGGCTCTGCGCTTTTCTTCGTCGAATCGGCGCAGAGGTTGCTTCACAGGTCGGGCTCCAGCTCGGATATCCAGTGAGTGCTCGGCGTCATCCCTCGGTATGCCAGGCATGTCCGAGGGACTCCACGCGAAAACTTCGGCGTTTGCACGAAGAAAGTCGACGAGCACTGCTTCCTATTTGGGGTCGAGCTCGGAGCTGATCCGGATCTGCTTGGAGGCGTCGTTGCTGGGGTCGAGAGGGACGGACTTAACCGTCTTCGCTAGCTTGAAGTTGCCGTCATGGCGCTTCACGTCTGACGCCTCCTTGGAGAGGCTCTCCAGGTCGGCGATGAGGGCCTCGGATTCGGCGAGGGCCTCGGCGTACTCCACGCACTCCACGTCGCATTCGTACGCGTGTCGGTACGTGGGGCCGACGGTGATGACCCCGTTGGGGCCCGACATCTTGAGCTTGAGGTAGGTGTAGTTGGGGACGACCATGCACTTGGCGTAGCATGGCCTCCCCAGCACTGCGTGGTAGGTTCCTCGGAACCCGACCACCTCGAATGTGAGGGTTTCCCTTCTGAAGTTGGAGGGAGTCCCGAAGCAGACGGGCAGATCGAGTTGTCCGAGGGGTTGGACGCGTTTCCCGGGGATGATCCCGTGAAAAGGCGCCGCACCGGCCCGGACCGAGGATAGATTGATCTGCAGGAGCTCGAGGGTCTCGGCATAGATGATGTTGAGGCTGCTGCCTCTGTCAATGAGGACCTTGGTGAGCCTGATGTTGCCGATGTCGGGGTCGACAACGAGTGGATATTTCCTCGGGCTCGGCAAACGGTCAGGGTGATTGCCCTGGTCGAAGGTGATGGGCTTGTCAGACCAGTCTAGGTAGACTGGCGCCGCCACCTTTACCGAGCAGACCTCCCGACGCTCTTGCTTGCGGTGCCGAGCCGAGGCGTTCGCCACTTGCCCACCGTAGATCATGAAGCAGTCGCGAACCTCGGGGAACTCCTCTGCCTTGTGATCCTCCTCCTTGTCATCGTGGTAGGCCCTGCCACCCTCTACAGGTGGCCCGGCCCTGTGAAAGTGGCGCCGAAGCATGGCGCACTCCTCAAGGGTGTGCTTGACGGGTCCCTGATGATAGGGGCACGACTCCTTGAGCATCTTGTCAAAGAGATTGGCGCCTCCGGGAGGTTTCCGAGGGTTCTTGTACTCAGCGGCGGCGACAAGGTCCGCGTCGGCGGCGTCGCGTTTCGCTTGCGACTTCTTTTTGCCTTTCTTCTTGGTGCCGCGCTGAGTGGACGCCTCGGGAACATCTTCCGGCTGGCGGCCCTGGGGCTGCTTGTCCTTCCGGAAGATGGCCTCAACCGCCTCCTGGCAGAGGCGAACTTAGTGGCGATGTCCATCAGCTCGCTCGCCCTGGTGGGGGTCTTGCGACCCAGCTTGCTCACCAGGTCGCGGCAGGTGGTGCCGGCGAGGAACGCGTCGATGACATCCGAATCGGTGACGTTGGGCAGCTCGGTGCGCTGCTTTGAGAATCGCCGGATGTAGTCCCGGAGAGACTCTCCCGGCTGCTGGCGGCAGCTTCGGAGATCCCAGGAGTTCCCAAGGCACACGTACGTGCCCTGGAAGTTACCGGCGAAGGCTTGGACCAGGTCGTCCCAGTTGGAGATCTGCCCCGGAGGCAGATGCTCCAGCCAGGCTCGAGCGGAGTCGGAGAGGAACAGGGGGAGGTTGCGGATGATGAGGTTGTCATCGTCCGTTCCACCCAGTTGGCAGGCCAGCCGGTAGTCTATGAGCCACAGTTCTGGCCTTGTCTCCCCCTAGTACTTTGCGATGGTAGTCGGGGTTCGGAACCGGGTCGGGAACGGTGCCCGTCGTATGGCTCGGCTGAAAGCCTGCGGACCGGGTGGTTCGGGCGAAGGACTCCGATCCTCCCAGCTGTCGTAGCGTCCCCCACGCCTGGGGTGGTAGCCTCGGTGCACCCTCTCGTCGAGGTGGGCTCGATGGTTGCGGTGGTGGTGCTCGTTGCCGAGGCGACCCGGGGCCGCAGGCACTATGTTGCGCGTGCGCCCGGTGTGGACCGAGGCTTCCCGCATGAATCAGGAAGTCGCGGCGTGATGCTCCGAGGGGTATCCCTGCCTTCGGGAGGCAGAGCTTTCAGCCAGTCGGACCGCGGCATCCTCCAGGAGATTCTTGAGCTCTCCCCGGATACGCCGCCCTTCGGTGGTTGATGGTTCCAGCATTGTGCGGAGAAGTATTGCTGCTACAGCCAGGTTCTGGCCGACCCCACTGGAAGCCGGTGGTGGCCTTGCCCTGATGTCGTCGGCGATGCGGAGCTGGATGCCCTGGGGTAGATGACGCGTTTCTCCGGCCGGAGCTTGGTCTGCCCATTCCTGCCCGATGTTCCGGCGGAGCGGCTCAAGTGTTCCTGCTCCCTCGTCGAGCGTGGCCTACATCTCGTGGATTTGCTCGAGCTGTGCGTCCTGACCCCCCATAGGGACTGGGACCATAGCTAGCTCCCGAAGGATGTCAACGTGAGGCACAGGCCTAGGGGGATCACCGTTTTCGGGTATACCAAGATGATTGCCTTCGTCGGGACCCCCTAGATCGACGTGGAAACATTCACGACTTGGGCCACAGTCTTCGCCGCCGAAGCTGCGGCTACCGTCGGAACAATCGGAAAGGCAGTAGTCGCATGCGGTCATGAAGTCCCACATGACACTGGGTTACCGAGCCCGGAGAAATTCTAACCAAAGTCGGGCTCGTCATCTTCCTCGGAACCCGAGGGTCCGTAGGTCGAGACGGTCGTCAGCCGATCCCAGGGTGACCGCATATGATACCCCGGAGGGTTGGTGCACGCCTCTATGAAGGCTTCCACCAAAGCGGGGTCGCTTGGTGGGTCGAGGCTGAATCCAAAAGGCACGAGATGGGAATCGATCGGTACCTCTTGGTCGACAGGCAGTGACGAAGTCACGTCAGGGGCGGACTGCACCGTCGTCTCAGGTACGAGGGCGACGCCCAGCAAGTCCTTCGCGAGCGTGCTGGCGTCGTCCGCCCGCTTGGAGTTGGCGTGTTGTGGGGAAACGGCGCTCGTCTTCATCTCAAACGCGAGGTCGACGCCCGACGTGTCCCTCGTCGGGGCGCCGGCACCGTCGACTCGCTCGACAGCCGACGAGGTCTCGCCTCCTGCTTGGCCACGGTTGCCCCGCCTCCTCCTCCGTCAGCGGGGGAGGTGACGGGACAAACTCGGATGTTGTTCTTCTGCCACGTGGGGAAGACGTCGTTGATTCCGCCGCCGGCGGGCGGGTTGTCGGCCGCCATTGTCGCTGTCGCGCGGTGGAGGAAGGAGTATCATGTCGTAGCTGCCGTCGAGGGACATGAACTCAAGACTCCCGAAACAGAGCACCGTCCCGGGTTGGAAAGGTTGCTGGAGACTACCCATCTGGAGCTTGACGGGAAGCTATTTGTCAACACGCAGCAGGCCCCTACCTGGCATGCCAACTGTCGGCGTTTCGACCCGGGGGGGTCCCTAGACCGATGAGTAAATTGTCGCCGCGTGTCCCAGCCCAGATGGGTCGGCGCGAGACGGAGCACGAAGGGAGGAGAAGAGAGGAGGGAGGCAGGCAAAAAGGGGAAACCCGCAGCCTTCGTGTTGTCTTGCGCCCAGGTCAGGTGCGCTTGCAGTAGGGGGTTACAAGCGTCCGTGTGGGGGGAGAGCGAGGGACTCTACGCGTCGTCCCGTCCTCCCGCGCGGCCAACCTCCTCATAAGAGAGCCCTGGTCCTTCCTTTTATAGGCGTAAGGAGAGGGCCTAGGTGTACAGTGGGGGGTGTAGCAATGTGCTAACGTGTCTAGCAGAGAGGAGCTAGCGCCCTAAGTACATGCCTTCGTGGCAGCCAGAGAGGTCTTGACACCCTGTTCATGTGATATCGTGGCCATCGGAGGAGCGCTGGAGCCTTGAGGAGGGACAGCTGTCGGGGCTGTCGAGTCCTTGCTGACGTCTCCTTGCTTCCGTAAGGGGCTGAGAGCCGCCGTCGTCACGGAGCACGCGGGGCGCCATCATTATTATTTGTTTACCGGGGCGAGCCTGATGGGACACCGGTCTTGTTCCCCGTAGCCTGAGCTAGCTAGGGGTAGGGTAATGATGGCCCCTCTTGCGACGTGGTCGGTCCGAGCCCTAGGTCGGGCGAGGTGGATGCTCCTCCGAGGTCGAGGTCGAGTCTGTCTTCCGAGGTCGAGGTCGAGTCCGAGCCCCGGGTCGGGCGAGGCGGAGACTGTCGTCCGAGGCCAAGGCCGAGTCCGAGCCCTGGGGTCGAGCGAGGCGGAGTTCGTCGTCTTCCGGAGCCGAGGCCGAGTCCGAGCCCTAGGGTCGGGCGAGGCAGAGTTTATCGTCTTCCGGGGCCGAGCCCGAGTCCGAGCCCTAGGGTCGGGCGAGGCGGAGTTCGTCGTCTTCCGGGGCCGAGCCTGAGTCCGAGCCCTGGGGTCGGGCGAGGCGGAGTTCATCGTCTTCCGGGGTCGAGCCCGAGTCCGAGCCCTGGGGTCGGGCGAGGCGGAGTTCGTCGTCTTCCGGGGCCGAGCGCGAGTCCGAGCCCTGGGGGCGGGCGAGGCGGAGTTTCCTATGGCGCCCGAGGCTGGATTTGGCTGCTGTCAGCCTCACTCTGTCGAGTGGCACAGCAGTCGGAGCGACGCAGGCGGCGCTGTCTTCTTGTCAGGCCGGTCAGTGGAGCGGCGAAGTGACTGCAGTCACTTCGGCTCTGTCGACGGAAGGGCGCGTGTCAGGATAAGGTGTCAGGCCATCCTTGCATTAAATGCTCCTGCGATACGGTCGGTCGGTGTGGCGATCTGGCCAAGGTTGCTTCTTGGCGAAGACTGGGCCTCGGGCGAGCCGAAGGTGTGTCCGTCGCTTGAGGGGGTCCTCGGGCAAGATGTGAATCCTCCGGGGTCGACTGCCCTTGCCCGAGGCTGGGCTCGGGCGAGGCAAGATCGTGTCCCTTTAGTGGACCGAGCCTTGACTTAATCGCACCCATCAGGCCTTTGCAGCTTTGTGCTGATGGGGGTTACCAGCTGAGATTAGGAGTCTTGGGGGTACCCCTAATTATGGTCCCCGATAGTAATATATCTTAATGTTGCCATTTTTTAGTAATTCGTCGAATATCTTATCACATTTGCCAACGTTAAATGTAAACTTAACCTGCTCTTGCCGTTTCTTTTGAACCGGCTGCAAGGAGGAACAAGCCAAAGATTTGGCTTGCTTGGGCCAAACCATCTCGGCAGCGTAAACTTCCTTTGATTCATCGTCCGAACTACTTTGATCGCATTCTACTATATGGACATCGCGACGAACCATTTTGGCTAGTTCTTTACTTCGGCTTTCACAAGCCAAAGCTCTCTGATGTACTATGCTAGCGTAAAGAACTAGGCGCCTTCTAATCTCTCTTTTAAATATTAGTGCAATCCATCAAAGGCTAATCCCGCCAGCTGTTTTTCTGCTAAACGAATTTGAAAACATCGGTTTCTTGTATCCCGGAATCTCTGGATGTAATCATTAATCGATTCATCTTTCCCTTGTCGTAGATCCACTAGGTCTACTAAATCTAGCTCGTATTCGCCAGAGAAGAAATGGTCATGAAAGTTTTGTTCTAAGTCTCCCCACGACGAAATGGAATTAGCGAGGAGCGTGGCATACCATGTGAATGCAGTCCCTGTTAAAGATAATGAAAATAAACGCACACGGAATGCTTCGGTGTCAGCCAATTCTCCTAATTGTGCTAAGAGTTGGTCTATGTGCTCACGCGTGCTCTTTTCTTTGGTCTCCATCTCTTTTGCGGTGGTAGGTACTGTGGATGTGTCATTGAATATTTTTTCTGCCTCCTTTTCTGGTTCTCCTTTGCTCTTAGGCGCTGTAATTTTCGCTTTTGCGATCGTGTCAAACCCCCATCGGGGCATGGAGTATTTTGGATCGACTGTTTTGTTGACAGTCGTATCTTCTTTTTTGTTTGTGTTGGCCGATTCACCAAAAATCATCGGCCCTTTGTTATTTTGTTGTACGACGACATCTGTTGTTCCTATTTTAATGACGTCCCCTTTTGTCGTCCTGTTGGAGGCTGTAGCTATATGTCCCCCTGCTGGATTAGTTGGCCTTTGGGGCCGAGTTGTCCGGCAATCTTGCTGGGCCTATGCTCGTGGACCAGATTGAGGGGCACTCAATCGGTCTTGTATTGGAGAGATCCTAGGTGCTGTCTAGGCTCGGCAGGCCGACCTAGACACTTCTAATCGACATAGAGACGAAGAGAAGCGGAGAATTTGTGGATTGGAAGACTAAAGTAGAACTAGACTAGAACTACTCCTAATGCCTAAGGTAAAATGAAAGATAAACTGATTATTGATTCGATTGTTGATTGATAATTGGCCGTATTCCTCTATATTTATAGAGAGGGGGGCTGGACCCGTTACAAACCAATCTCCCGAGTTAATCCCGTGATTTTAGCTAATAACTGTAGCAAGAAACTCGGAACCCTAATTGGCTCTGCGCGCACGGACCGTTCGCACCACCAGTGCGGACCGTCCGGACCGTGGACCGTCCGGTCCCTCATTTTGGTGCTCAACACATACTATGCATACTTATTACTATTAGTGATGGGACACATGTGCATGAATGACTAGGGGTTTTTTGGTTAGAGGGGCTAAAGATTAGTCTCTAGTTTTTAGTCTTTTTTTGTCAAACACTAGATCTAAAATATGGACTAAAATGATTTAGTCTCTAGTCTTTCACCTAGGTGCTAAAAGAGACTAAAGGCCCATAATTATCCTATTGCCCAAACCTATCCCTAGTCTCTCTCGCACAGTTGCACATAGTCTTCTAGTATTCCAAGGGCATTTGAGTCTTTGAACAGCTAATATTATGACTTTAGAATCTGTTTAGTCCCTACAACCAAACAGATAGGGACTAAAGTTTAGTCTATGACTAAAGTTTAGTTCTAGGACTAATTGAAACCAAACAGGGCCTAGTAAAAGAATGACTTATCCTAGTACAATAATGATTAGTAATACTCCCTCTGTCCCGTGAAGCAAGTCGTTTTAGCATTGCAAGGCGTTAGAGTAGTAACATGAGAGATTACAAGAATACCCTCCATTAAATGTAAAGATTCTTGTGTCACATATGGATGATGTAGCTAGTCATCTCAGCATTTATTGATTTTTTATCCATCAGGCACCAAAAGTAGAAATGTGTACACAGGCACACGCGCCAAACACATTAACAAAAACGAAAAATAGGCACACGCGCCAAACACATTAACAAAAACGAAAAACAGGCACACGCGCCAAACACATTAATTCAATATTTGAAACTGCCGCTGGTCTGCCACTCTGCCACTGCTCCTTTCTCACGGCTATAAAACACACTCTACCTCCAGCCTTTAAAGCACTCACCAGCCTATTAAACACAAAACACAAACATCACATATGTCGATCGATCTTAATCAGCTGCCGTTGGATGGAAATGAAGATGGTGTACCTGAGGCTGGTGGAGTCTTTCCTTTTGTTTCTCCACATCAAATACTCCATTCTTTTGATCTAAATATCCCAATGGATGAACAACAAGAGAACCTGTATCCAGGTAAACATTCACAAAAGTTTTTTCAACATGATTTGCAGATTTTACAACATGGTTTGCACAAAACTAATTTGTGTAACTGATTTAGCAAATGTAGATAATGAACTTAATGTTTTGGAGGACTACCTTAATGATTATGGGGTTTATGCCGATGTTGACATTGTGTTCGATCAAGATGAGTTGTCGGATTCAGAAGACAATGAAGAAGAGCATGAAATTCAGCCCGGTAGACTAGATCTGTCACATACACAAAGGCAACAAATATATGAAGCACTACTGGCGAGGAGTAATAATGGAAAACAAAGAAAGAACAGCACAACGATAGTTGCAAACCAGTTCAATGTTAGCCTTCGTACAATCCAGCGTATTTGGAATAGAGCAAAGGGATGCTGTCAACGTGGTGAGCCAGTTGATGTTTCATCAAGGAAACCAAAGCGTTGTGGCAACAAAAAAAAGTCAGTTGATCTATCAACAATTGCTACAATCCCCTTTCATAAGAGGAGTACTATACGAAAACTAGCACGTGAACTTAGTGTAAGCAAAAGTTGGTTACATAGGCAATTCAAAAATGGCCTTTTAAGAAGACACTCAAACTCATTGAAACCTTGTTTGAAGGAAGAAAACAAAAAAGAGAGGCTAAGATGGTGCCTTTCAATGCTAGACCAAAGTACTTTGCCAAACAATCCCAAATTCATTGAAATGGATAATGTTATCCATATCGATGAGAAGTGGTTCAATGCAACAAAAAAGACAAGAAATTTTTACATGCTACCAGAAGAGGAGGACCCATATAGGACAGTTCAAAACAAAAATTCAATAGATAAATTGATGTTCTTGGGAGCAGTTGGCAAACCAAAAAAGGATGACGAAGGTAACCTAATCTTTAATGGAAAAATAGGCATTTGGCCTTTTGTTAGAAAGGTATCACAACACATTTTGATGTTAACTTCGTTGTTATTAACTTTAACTAATTGATTATTTGTTTCATGCCATTAGGAACCAGCACAAAGGAGAAGCCGTAATAGGGACAGAGGAATACTAGTGACCAAGTGCATCAATGTTGACAGAAACACTATGCGATCATTTCTTATTGCCAAAGTTCTACCAGCTATCAAAGCAAGTTGGCCTAGATCAGAAGCACATAGAACTATATGGATTCAGCAGGACAATGCGAGGACTCATGTTCGTCATGATGATCCCGAGTTTGTAATCGCTGCAGCTCAAACAGGACTGAATATAAGACTCATGAATCAACCTCCAAACTCACCTGACATGAATTGTCTTGATTTAGGCTTCTTCGCTTCCTTGCAGTCCCTTACACTAAACACGGTCTCAAGGAATCTAGATGAGTTAATTTACAATGTTAGCAAGGAATTCGAAGATTATGACCCTACACTTCTAAATAGAGTGTACCTGACATTGCAAGGCTGCTTGATTGAAGTAATGAAGGGAGGTGGAGGTAATAGGTATAAGATCCCCCATATGAACAAAGAGAGGCTGGAGGCTTTAGGCATTCTTCCAAACAGACTTGATTGTGACCGACAATTATATGAGACTACTCTTCACTCCTTGTCCAGTGAGCATGCTAGTGGAAGCTAGGTAAGGTATCATGGCTTTTGTTTACAGGAAATGGTCATGCATGTGTAAACAAGGTGATGCAGGAAGGTTATGTGTCATGTCTTTTGGGTACTGGCGTAATCTTTTGTTTCACTATTCTATCAAACTCATGTATGTCATGCTCTAGATTCTGTATATTTTGATTCAGATCATGTAAATTACGTTGAAACAATCTCATGTAGTACTCCAGATCTTGGTTTGCCTTATCTTGGTCTGTATTATCCTCAATCACAGTAGGTGTTACCTTATGTCGTACCTCAACAACACTCTCATCCTCAGTCTCTGCATCAGAATCTACACACGCCTACAATAGCATAAATACTATGCTTAAATCGTAGGAGTACATTAAATCCGCAGAACACAAAACTAATATGGGAGGAACACTTGCTACCTGCGCATCGTCGTCATTAGGGGCGATTCCAATCTCAGAATCGTGTAAATGAACCCTGGGCCTGCGCCATGCGCTCCCAGCTCCCACATCGACGACATGGGGGCTGAGCCATGTGCTCCCACTTCCAACATCGACAGACTGGTGGGCGATTGCAAGCTTGGGCCTGCGCCAACCGCTCCTTGCTCCCATGTCGTCGATCTTTGGGTTGATTGTGACTGGACACTTCCTGCGATTGATTCGGGTGCTGCGCCAACAGCACTCCGCTCTGATCTTGTCATCCCTGGCGACGAGATCTGGATGGCGACGATTGCTGTCCATGGCGAGGACGAGCGCCAGCTCCAAATTTGGCTTCAATCAGAGTTGGAGGAGGGGGGCACTGCTAGATCTGAGCGTGGAGGGAGAGAATCGACCAGAGGAATCAAAATCTAGGAGTGGAAATTGGTGAGTGGAGATGGAACGATGGCTGGAAAGAAACTCACGGGGGTTGCTGGAAGCTTCTGGTTCCCTTTCTCCTTTCTCACGGTCACGGGGGAGATATTTTGAGGGCCCACAAACAGGAACGACTTGCTTCACGGGACAAATGCCAAGGGCTAGGACGACATGCTTCACGGGACGGAGGGAGTAGCTTATTGGCTTATATGTTGAGTTTCAAATTTCTTGATAACTTGCTATAATCATGATAACTCATTGTATTCTTTCACAATATAATGGCCTTCCTCGAAAAGCGGGGAAGCACTCATGCCCTTCCTCGAAAAGGCGACGGGAGTTGCACAAAAGAGCAGAAAAGAATTTGGTGGCATGAGAACCAAAGCGGGTGCTCCTGGAACCAGCTATCTGTCACCAGGTCGATGGATTGGATGCTCTATGGTTTTCAGAGTCGGAGCAGTACAGCCAGTGGTGGCCCTGAGAGTGGGGTAAAGGGGTAGTCGCCTCGAGTCTCCGAATTTGTAGGGCTCAATTCTAGTCATGTGATCCAATAACCCATCAATAAAATAATGAATATGTAAATATGTTAAAGAAAATTTTAAGGTGATATTATAATATATATCCTTTTACTTAATTATTATTTGATATAAATATTTTTAGATATATTTTAAATGTTTAATAAGTAACATTTATATATTAAAAATAATTTGAAGGACCTTTATTTAAAACCTTGTCTCGGGCCCCGGACCGCCACTGAGTACAGCCTTAGCTCGATTGGGTTTTGGTCAGCATAGAACACGTTCGTACGTTCGTCGTTCAGACCGAACTGGAACCTATGCATGTGTCGGTGGCATGAGCATGCATGCACTTTCCTCAGCGTTCGTGTCAGGGGAACGCGAGCGATGCGAGAGATGAGCTGCGTCGGTGCGTGATCCTCGGCTTTATATAAATCGCAAGGCCAACTCGAGCAAATACGTCTACTCCAGCAAATACGTCTATATAGACATACAAAACATTACTTTACACTACTATAGACACACTATATTATTTTTAAAGTAAAGTTTGAAATAGAGAGTGAGATATAGACAGTTAAAGATAGTCTAAGGGCATATTTGTTTCAGCTTATAGATTATATAATCTGTATTATTGTCAGCGTTTCGACCCCGGGGGTCCCTAGACCGACGAGTAAATTGTCACTGCGTGTCCCAGCCCAGATGGGTCGGTGCGAGACGGAGACACAAGGGGGGAGAGACAGTGAGGGGAACCCGCGGCCTCGTGTTGTCCTGCGCCCAGGGCGGATGCGCTTGCAGTAGGGTTACAAGCGTTCGCGAGGGAGAGAGAGAGAGGGCGTGAGACTGCGCGTCAGCCTGTTCTCCCGCGCGGTCAGCCTGTTCTCCCGCGCGGCCACCTTCTCGTACGAGGGCCCTAGACCTTCCTTTTATAGATGTAAGGAGAGGGTCCAGGTGTACAACGGGAAGTGTAGCAGTATGCTAACGTGTCTAGCAGAGAGGAGCCAGAGCCCTATGTACATGCCGACGTGGCTGTCAGAGAGGTGTTGAAGCCCTGTTCATGTGGTGTCGTGGCCGTCGAAGGAGCGCTTGAGCCCTATAGAAGCACAGCTGTCGGGGCTATCGGATCCTTGCTGACGTATCCTTGCTTCCGTAGGGGGCTGAGAACCGCCGTCGTCATAGAGCACGCGGGGCGCCATCATTACTTGTTTTACCGGGGCGAGCCAGATGGGACGCCGGTCTTGTTCCCCGTAGCCTGGGCTAGCTAGGGATAGGGTAATGATGGCCCCCCTTGTGGCGTGGTCGGCCCGAGCGAGGTGGTGACTCCTCCGAGGTCGAAGTTGAGTCCGTGCCCGGGGGTCGGGCGAGGCGAAGACCGTCGTCCGAGGTCAAGGTTGAGTCCGAGCCCTGGGGTCGGGCGAGGCGGAGACTGTCTTCCGGAGTCGAGGTTGAGTCCGAGCCCTGGTGTCGGGCGAGGCGGAGACCGTCTTCCGGAGTCGAGGTTGAGTCCGAGCCCTGGGGTCGAGCGAGGCAGAGACCGTCGTCCGAGGTCGAGGTTGAGTCCGAGCCCTGAGGTCGGGCGAGGCGGAGATTCCTATGGCGCCCGAGGCTGGACTTGGCTGCTGTCAGCCTCACCCTGGCGGGTGGCACAGCAGTCGGAGCAGCACAGGCGGTGCTGTTTTCCTGTCAGATCAGTCAGTGGAGGGGCGAAGTGACTATGGTCACTTCGGCCTTGTCGACTGGGAAGCGCGCGTCAGGATAAGGTGTCAGGCGATCCTTGCATTAAATGCTCCTGTGATCCGGTCGGCTGATGAGGCGATCTGGCCAAGGTTGCTTCTCCGTGAAGCCTGCCCGAGCTGGGCCTCAGGCGAGTCGAAGGTGCGCCCATTGCTTGAGGAGACCCTCAGGCGAGGCGCGAATCTGCCTTGGTCTACCGTTCCTGCCCGAGGCTGGGCTCGGGCGAGGCGAGATTATATCCCTTGAGTGGACGGGGCCTTGACCGGAATTGCGCCCATCAGGCCTTTGCAGCTTCGTGCTGATGGGGGTTACCAGCTGAGATTAGGAGCCTTGGGGGTACCCCTAATTACGGTCCTCGACAGTAGCCCCCGAGCCTCAAAGGGAGTGTGGGTACTCGCTTGGAGGCTTTGTCGCACTTTTTTGCAAGGGGACCGGCCTTTCTTGGTTGCATTTTGTTCCGGTGGATGCGCGCGAGCGCACCCGCTGGGTGTAGCCCCCGAGGCCTCGGAGGAGTGGTTTGACTCCTTCGAGGTCTTAATGCCTTTCGTGATGGCTCGGCCGGTCTGGTTGTTCCCTCATGCGAACTGGTCGTTGCCCGGGTGCATAGTCAGGTTCCGAGTTCTCGGGCTGGTATGTTGACGCTGTCAATGGTTTGGCCAGAGTCGGGTTTGCGAGAGCAGCCCCCGAGCATCTGCACAGGGCGAGAGGACGGTCAAGGGCAGACTCGGCTTTTTTCATACGCCCCTGCGTCGCCTTTCCGCAAGGAGGAGGGGGGAAAGCGCCATGTTGCCCTCGGAGGGCGCCGAACATGGTGTCTCCAGTGAGTTGCTAACGGGTGATCCGAGTGGACGCCCGTGCCCCGTTCGATAAGGGTCGGCTAGTGGCCCAGAGGCGCGCTCCAAAAGTACCTGTAGGTGATTTGCCGAACCCGGTCCCGTTCGATAGGGTCCAAGGGCTCGATGCCTCCCTCTGATGGGATTTCGTTACAGAATCGTTCCTGCCGGTCTCGGAAATGTCCTAGGGTACCTCGGGAGCGTAGCCCGAGCCTTGGTTATGTATCGAACGTACCCAAAGTCATCCCTCACTCTGCGTGCTCTGGGGCGACTGTCGAACCCGTCGGGGGGCCAGCCTACGAACCCCTGATCAGTAGTGGGCGCGGAGCCCGAGTGGCCTGAGGCGGCTGTCGAACCCTTCCGAGGGGCCAGCCTTCGAACCTCTGACCAGTAGTGGGTGCGGAGCTCGAGTGCTCTGAGGCGGCTGTCGAACCCTTCCGAGGGGCCAGCCTTCGAACCTCTGATCAGTAGGGGGGCTCGGGGCCCGCTTCCTTCGCGGAGAAGGATCCCTTTCGGAGTATCCCCTTTCCCGGTCCCTGTAGCAAGAGAGAGAAAGGGGAAGAGGAAAAGGATACGAAATTGAACGACGTGGCGCACCTTTTTTGACGCGGTCATTATGGCGGAGGTGAAGCGTCGCCCGCTTTGCCTGCCAAAGGTGTCGCCTGTCCAGCCGCAGAGTTAATGCGACGGGACGAGTGGTTCGCGGGGCAGCCGTTGCGCATGCGCGAGCCGTTCGAGAAACGGAACACGGGCGCGTCGTCTTCACGCCGTGGGAGAGAGCTCTCTTGCTGTTCCAGGAGGGGACGTGAGCCTGCAGATGATTTGACTGCTGCTTCCGCCCGCCTACCACCGTCATTACTGTCGGCCCGCTTCTGGCCATATTGACCATCGCGCCTTCTCCCGCGGCTGACTGACCCGTGACCGACGTGCCTAGTTGGCACTGCTAGGCCATGCGCAGGGTTGCCTCGAGTCGCGGCACCGGTTCCGTAGTCGAGAAGGCGCGACGCTAGCGCAGGTGGCGCTGCAGTTTTTTGCACGTAGTAACCGGCGCGCCGGTTACATGACGTGTGGGTCTGGGCCTCCATGCTGGATGCATCAAAGTCGAAAGGGTGCGCCTGTCAGTGTTTTGGGTCCGACCGCACACCTGGGGTTGCCCCTCAAGGTGTTTTAGGAGTAGGATGGTGTCGCCGACTGTAGCTGAATGGTTCGTGCCAGATGCACGAAAGACAATGGACAGTGTTTACAGGTTTGGGCCACTTTGAGATGCGTAACACCCTACGTCCTGGCGAGTATGCTTTGTGTAATGGGTTACAAGGTAGAGAGTTGAGGTGGATGGCTAAGTAGTAGTAGAGTTGGGATTGATCGTTCTGAAGGGGTGCCTCCTAGGCCTTATATATTCGACCGTGAGGCAATACATGCGGATATGATAACAATGTGCACCTAAAAGATAGTGAACTGTTTGAGCCTATCTTCCTATGATTTTGCCGACTTATCCTCGCCTGGTTCCGTCGTACGGGGCTCCAGCACGGGAAAGTCGGATCTTCTGTTGCGGTCGCTTGTTCAACGCTATGGGGCCGTCCGGGTTTGCGCCAACCCGGCCTTACGTCGATCTGCTTCACTGGACATTCCTCCCCAGGCCCATGAAGGAGTGACCTCACGAGTTATTGGGCCCTTGGGCCTTTCGTGAGGTCTTTTATCCTTCTAGTGGACCCGGGGGATATCTGTCCCCCACAAGCCCCCGATCTTCGGGCTGATTTTGAGATAATCAGCCCAAAGATCCTAGGTCCAGCTTGCGGTCTTTGTCTATGATAAAAAATGCTTTCCATGCAGTCTGGTAAAAATGATTTTTTACTATCTCCTTCTGCTTTAATCACTCGTAAACTGGAGCCTTGTTTCATGCTTGTACCTTAGAGGTCGGCATTTCATTTTGTAGGACCCTGAACTTCATTGGGTGCACCGGAGGTGCACCCAATGGGTGTAGCCCCCGAGCTTCGAGTAGATTTTGGAAAATAATCCTCTCGAAGGTCTTCATCAGAGATTATTTTTATTTTCCACTTGCACTTTGGTTGAGGGTCAATCTTGCCTTCAATCTTGCCTTATGCCTTAGAAATTGGTGTTGTCTTCTCTTGAAATGGTGATTCATTGAGTGCACCGGAGGTGCACCCAATGGGTGTAGCCCCCGAGCTTCGAGTGGATTTTTGAAGATAATCCATTCGAAGGTCTTCATTTCGTGTCTTTTTGCTGAGGGTCATCTTTTCTTTTTTCGGGTGCCTTAGAAGTCGGCATTATGTCATCCATATTATGCTTTAGAGGTCAGCATTATGTCATCAATATTATGCTTCAGAGGTCAGCATGTATTTTGACTTTTGCAGCCGAGTTCGTGATCCGCCCATATCTTGCTAGGTGGTGCAATTTATTTGCTCTGCGACTGATTGGACATTTGATGGACGTTCCCTGGCTAGTCTTCACGTCGCTTCTGTCGGTCAGATTTTGTACTTCACCGGCTATATTTGGCTTTCCTTTGATCCTTACTGATATCTCATTTTTGTCTTGAGGTGTTCATTGCATGCCCTGCACGGATGTGACAGTTTTGAAAAATATACTGATAATTCCTAGGCGTCCCCCCCCCAATGGGTGTGGGCAAGGGACGGCTTGGTACGCTGAGTGTTTTAGCCGGCTGCTTCTGAGTAGTAATGTGATGTGACGGCGGGCGTAATCATATCATCCACGCTGTTGACTGGAGTCCCAATGGGTGTTGCGTTGCGTGAAACGGCGTCAGCCGCCTGACGTGTCTTCAGACGGGTTGAAGTGTGTATTGAATGCTTCGCGACTATTCAGTGACCGTGGTTAGAGGTGAGCGGTTGCCTTCTTCTTCTATAAATAGTGCCTTTGCCTCTCTGGTTTTTTCACCTCTCTTGCTGTTCTCCGCTGCTTGCTTTCTTCCTCTCCTTGCATTTCCACCATGGGCAAGAACAACAAACGCAAGCGCGAGCCGACTCCTCCATCAGAGGACTTTGGTGACTCGGAATACTCAAAGGAGGAGTTCTCCTCTGAGTCCGAGGGGTCTCCAGCTCCTGTCTCTCCCCCAGCGTCATCCGATGACTCGGACGACTCTCAGGGGATTGCCGCGGAGGTCTAGACTTACATCCGGGCCGTCGAGCGCTCCGGGCTCGAGGGCTCGGATGAGTCGGAGTACTCCTCGGACGAGGAGGACTCGCCCGAGGAGGACGGCGAAGGTGACGACGATGACGACGACGACGACGACGACAGAGGCGACGGCGACGACGACGGTGACGGCGGCGGCAGGGGCGGCAACGGTGGTAGCAGGGGCGGTGACGGCGGCAGCAGCAGGGGCAGCGGCGGCGGCAGCAGGGGCGGTGACGGCGGCAGCAGCAGGGGCAGCGGCGGCGGCGGCAGCAGCAAGGGCAGCAACAAGGCCAGTGGCTAGATGCCACTGGTTTTTAGATATTAGTATAGATTAGAAGTTGTATAGTGAAATAATGTAGTAGTATTAGTAATGTAGAGTAGTGTAGCGTAGTAGTAGTAGTAGTAGTAGTAGTAGGGAAGTATCAACTCATAATGAGTTGATTTGTAAGTATTGTTACTTCCCTTAATGAAGAATGACTTTGTCACCTCCTGTACCAATTACTTTGCTTCGTAGTAAGTCAATCTCTTATTTGTGAAGTTGATTCATTCGGAATAGTAACTAAATAACTCGGGCATCATATCGCCGCTTCAGGGGTGATGGCCGAGCTATTATTGTCGATATTTACGCATTTGAAATAGAGTCCAAGTGATGACAAAACCATGTCAGCGTCGGAATAACTGTTGACCACGTCGGTGCTCTTAGATGTGACAGCCGAGTGACCTGTGACAACGCCAGCGTTTTTTAGAGATAACCGCCGAGCGACTGAGGACATCGTCGGCGCTTTAGAGATAGCTGCCGAGCGACTGAAGACATCGTCGGCACTTTAGAGATAGCCGCCGAGCGACTGGAGACATCGTCGGCGCTTTAGAGATAGCTGCCGAGCGACTGAAGACATTGTCGGCGCTTTAGAGATAGCCACCGAGCGACTGGAGACATCGTTGGCGCTTTAGAGGTAACCGCCGAGCGACTGAAGACATCGTCGACACTTTAGAGATAAATGCCGAGCGACTGGTGATAACGTCAGCGTCTTAGAAATAACAGCCGAGTTAAAACGGGCCGTGTCGGCCACTTTGAGGATAATAGCCGAGTGACGATGTGGCACACCGGGGTTTTAGAAGTAGCCGCCGGGTGACGACGTGGCACGCCGGTGTTTTAGAAGTAACCGCCGGGTGCTGACTGGGCGCTTTTGGAGACGGTATCTGACTCGGGAATATCCCGCATATACTGCGCTTTCAGCCGCCTCTGCTTTCCGTGCCTTAGTTCTTGCTTTCCTGCCTCCAGATCCTCTCTGCAATTCGGCTCTCGCTCTGTTCGCCAGTAGAGTTGAGATGGCGCCCAAGAGAAAGGCCTCGAGTTCATCCGCTGCGGTGATTCCCCCAATCGATCCCAACAGTCAGTTGCCTTTCATAGGTAACCATATGTCTGTTGTCTCCGAGCCTGACCTTCTCCATCTCGTGTCCATCGGGGTTCTTCCCCCGAGGGAGCTCTGTTCTTGGCGGATTTGCCATGGGGTCACTGTTCCGACAGAGGATACCCATGAATCTGTGATTTATGTTCCTTTTCTTCTCCGCGGTCTTGCTCTTCCGATTTCTCCCTTTTTCCGCGGCCTCCTTGATTTCTATCGTCTTAATTTGACCCATCTGAATCCCAATTCCATTCTGCAAATTTCCATTTTCGTTCATTTATGCGAAGCTTTCCTTGGCGTGCTGCCACATTTTGGATTGTGGAAGTACTTGTATCACTGTCGCCCTGGGATGGCGGGAGGGCAGCACCAGCTGGTTGGGGGTGCTAGTTTGGAGATGCGCCGTGGGAGGAAGACTGAATATCTTGAAATCCCTCTCAAGGACAGTATTAAGGGATGGCGCTTGGAATGGTTTATTGTTGAGAACCATGGAAACTCTCTCCCCCCACGGTCGGGGAGACAGCCGGATGTTCGCACTCCGAGCTAGACCGAGTCCCCCACGGATCAGGAGGTGGCTGAGGCAGGGGCTTTGCTAGCTGAAGTTGGACTACTGAAAGAGAGGGGTCTGACTGCAGAGGCTGTGGTTGCCGATTTTGTCTTTAAGAACATTCAACCGTTGAAGGATAGGGCATACCCAGCCTACTTGTACCGAGGTTTAGCTGACTCAACCCGGGTCACCAATAGAAGAACTCTTGCTGTAGACTTGGTGAGCCGGCTTGAAATGATACTTAGAGGCAAGGTGTCCAATGTTGGTGCCCCTATCGCATACTCGGCCTGGAACCTGCCTCCTTCCAAGGCTTTTACTCATTTTGTGTCGAATCCTCCTGTTGCTGACGACAGTTTGGGCTTTAGAGTACGACCCTCTGCAGAAGAAGTTAGTGCTTTGGTTGCTTCGATTGGAGAAATTCCCGATGATGAACGGCAAGTCCACTTTGAGGTGCCTTTGGATCCTAATGATGCAGAAATAAGTGCTATGCTTGATATGCTGGCCGAAGATTCTTCTGATGCTGCTCCTTTTGGGACATTGGCGGTGGCGCCTCTCCTAGAAGCTGGTACAACCTTGGATGTTCAAAGACCTGTCAGTGTTCGCCCGAGACGTCCTTGCCGAGCCAATCAACTTGATCCTTCTGCTGATGAGCAGAAAAAGAAAAAGAGACGTCTTCGGCAAGTATCTAGTTTGGATCGGGGCGCTGGTCCTTCGGTTCCTGCTGCTGAGGAAGTTCCCGTGCCTGAATTTACTGACGCTGACCCCAATGGGTGTGGTATGTCTGTTGCTGACCCCAATGGGTGTGGTATGTCTGTTGCTGACCCCAATGGGTGTGGTATGTCTATTGCTGACCCCAATGGGTGTGATCCATCTGTCGCTGACCCCAATGGGTGTGTTGCTGATGAAAATGACGGGGAGGAAGAAAATGAGGTCCCTTTGGCTCGGAAGAACAGTCGGCAGTATATTGCCAGTGGGGAAAGTAGTGGGGTTTCTTCTCCTGCTTTTTCAGCCCTCGTCGGTCTACAGGAGTTATCTCTAGCGAACTTTGATCAGACTCTAGAAGATATGGTTCCAGAGGACCTATTATCAGAGCCAGCGGATGGTGACGCGATGGATGTTTGTGCTGATGTGTTCGACGCCAGGTTGGGGTCATCCCGGGCAGCGTCCCGCGCCTCATCGACCTTAGAGCGCGGTCTTGAGGGCCAGGAAACTGACTTTGATCGTCTTGCTCTCATGGAAGTAACTGAGGGGCCTTCAGCCTTAGAGGCGGCTGCCGCAGAGAGCTTGTAACGCCCCGAATTTTTGCAGTTGAATTTTTTTTTCTTTTCTTCACTCGCCAAATTCGGGCGTTACCTTTTCTTTTTCTTTTTCCCCTCGCTAGACCTTGACCTTTTCCAAAGCTAACGGGATTCGGTTTGGAATTCCCGTGTAAGAAAAACCCTAAAATACTTTATGTTGTTTGATGCACCATGCCGAGCTATGCATTCTTTGACTGCTTGAAAGTGCAAGTGCATTCATCTAGGAAGATCGGATTTCGAAAAGGAGAAAAACCTTTTCTTTCTTTTTCTTTTCCTTTTTCTCTCTCCTCTTTTTTTTCTTCTCTTTTTTTTTCCTTTTTTCTCTCTCCCGCGCCGTGGGCCCCCCTGGCCGGCCCAGCCGCCCCTGGCCGGCCCAGCCCCCCCCCCGCGCGCCCCTTTGGGCCCAAGTGGCCCAGCCGCCCCCCCTCCCTTCCCCTTATCCCTCTCCCTCACCCTCCCTCTCTCCCATTTTCTCTCTAGCTCGGCCGCCCCCTGCCCTAGCCGCCGCCCCAGCTCGTCGCCGGTTTTGCCGCCCCGTCCCCGTCTCCGGTGAGGCTCTTCCCCTCCCCTCTCTTCCCCTCCCCTCCCTTCCCCTCCCTCTCTCCTCTCTCCTCTCCCCCCAGCCCCCGGCCGCGCCCTCGGCCGCCCGCCTGGCCGCCCTCGGCCGCCCGCCCCGGCTCAGCCGCCCCCCCCCCCCCCGCCCCTGCTCGGCCGGCCCAGCCGCCGGTTCAACCGCCCCCCCGGGCCGGTTCAATCGCCCCCCCTTTTTTTATTTTTTATTATTTTTTTTATATTATTTTATTTATTTTGTTTTACTTTCTGTTATCATAGCTATTTTATTTTAGGTAGGCTAATCATTGTTCATGTTATTGAAATAGGAAGCTTAATTTAGAATTTCGTTGCGCTAGTTGATTCATTTAGTTAGTTGTTTATCTCGTTCAATGTTGATCAACTTAAAATGACTAGGTTTCCATTAGTGTATATAACAGAATTCTTTTGTTAAGAACCAGTTGTAACTAATCATTAGTGCATGAGCTTTAACCCCCTGCGAGACCCTTTCCCGTTTCTTTCTAACCTTAATGAATGCGATATCGAATGTCATACTTGATGCATATTCGCTTCACTTGTTCCCTTGTATGGTGTACTGTTCTTTTCAATTAAATATGTGGGTGTATGTATGTTTGCGCTCGCATAGAGAACGATCCGGTCGAAGAGCCCGAGGAATTCGCAGGAGAAGCCCCTGAGCAGCAGTCGGTTGGTGGAGGCAAGTGTCCTTTGACCTATTTCTGTCCTATTCATTCTTTAATTCACCTCCCGCATTACACATTTATACCTAAGGATTGACTAGTTTTTGTTATCCATGTCCTTGTTTACCTATTTGGGTCGGATTATTACTGCTTAGTCTGATGCTATTGCTCAACTCTAATCAATGAACATGATGTGATTATCTATGATACGCTGTTTTCCCTTCTTATTTATGATTATATTTGTGACCTTCAAGGGGACTCGAGCGGTTTCTCGAGTGCCTCTCCGTAAGGACCTGTTCTATGGATGACCGCCCGGGAAAATAGTGCAACCATGAGGGTGGAATGGGACGCCCTTAGCTGAATAATTAGAGGAACCGGGGTGTAGTTCGCTTAGCCGTTGTGCCGTCAATGGGGCTCGGTGTATGCGGCTCGCTCTGCCAAGGTTGATTTGTCCCTTGGGGAGGAGTGCGGTACATTTAGGAAACCTAACGGGTGGCTACAGCCCCGGGGAATCTTTGTAAAGGCTACGTAGTGAGACTCTGCCTATTCACCTTGGTAGTGTTTAAGGGTTTGATCGGCCCGAGGCAAGAGGGAATCACGGCTTGTGGGTAAAGTGCACGACCTCTGCAGAGTGTTATGAAACTGATATATCAGCCATGCTCGCGGTTATGAGCGGCCAAGGGAGCTCCAGAGATTAGTGATACTTGATCAGAGACATTTTGGTACAGGTGGCAATGAGGTTGATGATTCTGATTATGATTATGGTGCTGGTAAGTGGTATTCTTTCCGTTTGGAAAGGATACATTGGGCTAATAACTTGGGTTAATGTTAAAACCTGGCTATCTACTAGTAAGTAATAACCTGACCAACTAAAAGCAACTGCTTGACTTACCCCCACATAAAGCTAGTCCACTACAGCCAAACAGGATACTTGCTGAGTATGTTGATGTGTACTCACCCTTGCTCTACACACCAAACCCCCCCCCCACAGGTTGTCAGCATTGCAACCACTGCTCAGGAGAAGATGAAGCTGTGGAAGGAGACTTCCAGGAGTTCCAAGACTACGACGAGTTCTAGGTGTGGGTTAGCGGCAACCCCCAGTCGGCTGCCTGTGAAGGCCGCGGTTATCTACGTTTCGTTTCGCACTTTGATTTATTGTAAGAACTATATGGACGTCTCAGACGTATGATGTAATCGACTATTATTTCCCTTTTAATACTATTGGAGCACTATGTGATGATGTCCATGTTATGTAACTGCTGTGTACGTGAATAACTGATCCTGGCACGTACATGGTTCGCATTCGGTTTACCTTCTAAAAACCGGGTGTGACATAAGTGGTATCAAAGCCGTGTTGACTGTAGGACCGCTAACCTAGAGTAGAGTGGTCGTTCTAAGGACTATAGACCTCTGTCCCTGCCTTGACTTTGGTACCCCTTCAAAAGTTGGTCCTACTGACCAAACCTATGTTCTACTATATATTATACCTTGCTGAAAATTTTGTTTTATTCTGATCCTTCATTTATTTATGATTCATTATTTGCTGGTCATACTAATTCTGTTCTCACCCTTTTGCTTGTGATGTCTTTTGTAGATTGCTCGTCTTAGACACACTGCACGAAAGTCCGTCATCCCCTTCTTACCCTCCCGCCTTGCTGAGCGTCCGCTTCGCCGTCCCGTGGCCGGACAGTCCAGCCACTTGGAGAGACTGCACCACCGCCTGCATGAGGAGCAGGAACGTCGACGACAGGAGCAGCAGGGCTCTTCCTTCTCGCTCCAGCAGGAGATAGAGTCTGTGAGGAGCTGCTCCCCTGTGCTTCCTCTAGAGGCGCCCCCTGCACCACCACTGGGCGCCCCAGCTTCTGGAGTAGCTGCTGGAGGAGACCCAGACGACGGAGGTGGCGACGACAGCTTGAGCCACGACATCGACTTCCCTGCTGACCATGAGCCGGAAGGATGGGTTGCTCGACCCATCACTCGCGACGCTGCTCGCGGGTGTCACTTCCACGACGCGCTCGACACCCTGCTACGTCGGGCACTTGACCGGCGTACTTGGTCCATCGAGTATCGCTGTGTGGTCTACCAGCATAGTCGCGGGGTCTACCCGGACCGCTGGGAGGCGACCTGTTTGGTGCGCCGTCCGGAGAACAGTCTCCAGGGCGCGGAGGCCTGCTCAGAGCACTATTCTATCTCTGAGCGGGACTCAGCTGAGGCAGCCATGCAGGATGCTGCACGGCGTGCGCTTTCGCACTACTGCTCGGTTCTCGGTGGGGGTAGCTGACGGTCTCGACCTGAAGTATTACCCCCGCCGTCCATCTGGCAGCACAGGAGGCGTGATTGTTTCACCTGCTGGTGAGGACAATCCTAGGTTGAGCAGCACAGTCAACCTAGCCGCCGTGCTAAACACGGAGCTGGACCATGCACTAGACGAGCTGAGTAGGGCTCGTGCTGAGATCGTCCTGCTGCGGGCTGAGCGCGCGGAACGTCGTCACTTGGATGATGGTTCCCCCGCTCCCGTTGGGACTCAGCACCCGTACCGCTCACCTCGGCGTGGACTCCAGTCTTATGGCAATCCCGACTGCAAGACCAAGATAAATCTAGAACCATAGATCGCTAGAGTCGGATCTTGTAATTAATACAAAATATATACATAGAAGCTTCAGTCTTAGCGTTAGTCTCGGTCTTAGTTAGTCTTAGTTAGACAGGGTAGTTTGCTATATCCTGTGCATTTATGTTTGTCATGATGAACTATGTTTGGTTTGGATCTTTGTAATGATTGTCACCAGAGTGTGGGTATCCCCTGCATTTTGGCTTACCTATTATGTTAATGGAGTTAGTTATATAGTTGGGAAACCCTTTATTCTACTTTCCTCTTTATCTGAGAAGCTGTGTGGTCTGCGTTGGAGATCAGTGAAGATGCTCATCTGTTCAGTGCTGTTGGAGAATTCTATACTCTTTTCTTATGCTGCAAGATTTGCCAGATCAGTTCTGATGTGTGGTTGCATTCTGCAGATGTCAGAGAACAGGCGCAGAGGAGGAAGGCGTGCTCAGCAGGAGCAAGCCGCTCCGCAGGATGAGGTGCCTCAGCAGCAGCACCTGCCACCCCCGCCCCCGATGTCGATCGAGCAGATGTTTCTGATGCAGACTCAGGCAGTTCAGGCCATCGGTCAGACTCTGGCCGCCATTCAGCAGCAGCAGCAGCAGCAACAGCAGCAGGCTCCACCCCAGCCTCAGATGCCTCAGATGCCCAGAGACAAGCGTGCTGAATTCATGAGAGGTCATCCCCCAACGTTCGCTCACTCTTCTGACCCCATGGATGCTGAAGATTGGCTGCGCACTGTGGAGCGGGAGTTGCATACCGCTCAGTGTGATGACAGGGAGAAAGTCTTGTATGGTCCCCGTCTGTTGAGAGGAGCAGCCCAGTCATGGTGGGAGTCTTACCTCGCCACCCATGCCAACCCCGATGCCATCACCTGGGAAGAGTTCAGAGGTAGCTTTCGTCAGTACCATGTGCCTGCAGGTCTGATGACAGTGAAGAAGGAGGAGTTCCTGGCCCTTAAGCAAGGGTCATCATCTGTCAGTGAGTATCGAGACAGGTTTCTGCAGTTGTCTCGCTACGCTCCTGAAGATGTCAACACCGATGCCAAGCGACAGTACCGTTTCTTGAGAGGCTTGGTCGACCCTCTTCAGTACCAACTGATGAATCATACCTTCCCGACATTCCAGCACCTGATTGACAGAGCAATCATGACAGAAAGGAAGCGTAAGGAGATGGAGGATCGTAAGCGCAAGATCAGTGGACCCCAGCCTGGAAGCAGCAGTCGTCCTCGTTTTTCAGGCAATCAACCTCAGCAGTTCAGGCAGAATCAGCGTCCACCTCAGCAGCATCAGCAGCATCAGCAGCGTCAGCAGTATCAGCAGTTCCAAAGGCAGTATCCTCAGCATCAGTACCAGAACCGTCAGAGCAATCAGTCAGGAGGTCAGTTTCCGAGGCAGAATCAGCAGACACCTCGTCTTCCTGCCCCAGCAAACCAGCAGAACAATCAGGCAGCACCAGCTCAGGTTGGAAACAGAGCATGTTTCCACTGTGGAGAGCAAGGCCATTGGGTGATGCAATGTCCGAAGAAGGCAGCCCAGCAGCAGTCAGGCCCCAATGCCCCAGCAAAGCAGAATGTGTCTCAGTCCGGAGCAGGCAACCGCCCTCAGCAGCGCTATAATCATGGAAGACTGAACCACTTGGAGGCTGAAGCAGTTCAGGAGACCCCCGACATGACAGTAGGTATGTTCCCAGTCGATTCCCATATTGCAGAAGTGTTATTTGATACTGGAGCAACGCATTCTTTCATTACTGCATCATGGGTAGAAGCACATAATCTTCCAATTACTGCCATGTCAACCCCCATTCAAATTGACTCAGCCGGTGGTAGAATTCGAGCCGATAGCATATGTTTGAATGTAAGTGTGGAAATAAGGGGGATAGCGTTTCCCGCCAACCTTATAGTAATGGGTACTCAGGGAATAGATGTCATCCTAGGGATGAATTGGCTAGATAAGTATCAGGCAGTTATCAGTTGTGATAAAAGGACAATCAAGTTGGTGTCCCCACTAGGAGAGGAAGTGGTGACCGAGTTAGTCCCGCCTGAGCCGAAGAGAGGAAGTTGTTATCAGATGGCTGTCGATAGCAGTGAAGCAGACCCAATTGAGAGTATCAAGGTTGTGTCTGAATTCCCAGACATGTTTCCAAAGGACTTACCGGGTATGCCACCAGAGCGGAAAGTTGAGTTTGCCATAGAGCTTCTTCCTGGAACCGCCCCTATCTTTAAGAGAGCTTACAGAATATCTGGACCAGAGTTGGTTGAGCTTAAGAAGCAGATTGATGAGCTGTCAGAGAAAGGCTACATCCGGCCAAGCACCTCGCCTTGGGCCGCCCCTGTCTTGTTTGTGGAGAAGAAAGATGGTACAAAGAGGATGTGTATCGATTATCGAGCTTTGAATGAAGTCACGATCAAGAACAAGTATCCCTTGCCCAGAATAGAAGATCTGTTTGACCAGTTGAGAGGAGCCAGTGTGTTCTCCAAGATTGATCTGAGGTCAGGTTATCATCAGCTCAGGATCCGACCTTCGGACATTCCGAAGACGGCATTCATTACCAAGTATGGTTTGTATGAGTTCACAGTGATGTCTTTTGGTTTAACCAATGCACCAGCGTTCTTCATGAACTTGATGAACAGTGTATTCATGGATTATCTTGATAAGTTTGTGGTGGTATTCATTGATGACATTCTGGTTTATTCTCAAAGCGAAGAAGAACATGCAGATCATTTGAGGATGGTATTGCAGAGATTGCGAGAGCACCAGTTGTATGCAAAGTTGAGCAAGTGTGAGTTCTGGATCAGTGAAGTCCTGTTCTTGGGTCACATAATCAACAAAGAAGGATTGGCTGTGGATCCGAAGAAAGTGGCAGACATTCTGAACTGGAAAGCGCCAACGGATGCTCGAGGAATCAAGAGCTTCATTGGAATGGCCGGATATTATCGGCGATTCATTGAAGGGTTTTCGAAGATTGCGAAACCAATGACAGCGTTGCTAGGCAACAAGGTTGAGTTCAAGTGGACCCAGAAATGTCAAGAGGCCTTCGAAGCGCTGAAAGAGAAGTTGACAACAGCGCCTGTCCTAGTCTTGCCTGATGTGCACAAGCCCTTCTCTGTGTACTGTGATGCTTGTTACACAGGTTTGGGATGCGTGTTGATGCAAGAGGGAAGAGTTGTGGCTTACTCGTCCCGACAGCTGAAGGTTCATGAGAAGAACTACCCAATCCACGATCTAGAGTTGGCAGCAGTGGTTCACGCACTGAAGACATGGAGGCACTATCTGTATGGACAGAAATGCGATGTTTACACAGACCACAAGAGTCTGAAGTACATATTCACTCAGTCAGAATTGAACATGAGGCAACGAAGATGGTTAGAGTTGATCAAAGACTATGAGTTGGAGATTCATTACCATCCAGGCAAAGCGAACGTAGTGGCAGATGCTTTGAGCAGAAAGAGTCAAGTCAATCTGATGGTCGCTCGTCCGATGCCTTATGAGTTGGCCAAGGAGTTCGACAGGTTGAGTCTCGGATTTCTGAACAATTCGCGAGGAGTCACAGTTGAATTGGAACCTACCTTGGAGCGCGAAATCAAAGAAGCGCAGAAGAATGATGAAAAGATCAGTGAGATTCGGCGACTGATTCTAGATGGCAGAGGCAAAGATTTTCGAGAAGATGCAGAAGGCGTGATATGGTTCAAAGACCGCTTGTGTGTTCCCAATGTCCAGTCTATTCGGGAGTTGATTCTCAAGGAAGCTCATGAGACAGCCTATTCGATTCACCCTGGCAGTGAGAAGATGTATCAGGATCTGAAGAAGAAATTCTGGTGGTACGGAATGAAGAGGGAAATTGCAGAGCATGTGGCTATGTGCGATAGTTGTCGAAGAATTAAGGCAGAACACCAGAGACCTGCTGGATTGTTGCAACCGTTGCAGATCCCTCAGTGGAAATGGGATGAAATCGGTATGGATTTCATAGTCGGATTGCCTCGCACTCGAGCCGGCTACGATTCCATTTGGGTAGTAGTGGACCGTTTAACCAAGTCAGCCCACTTCATACCTGTCAAGACCAGCTACAGCAGTGCACTATTGGCAGAACTGTACATGTCTCGGATCGTTTGTCTTCATGGTGTGCCAAAGAAGATAGTGTCAGACAGAGGAACGCAGTTCACCTCTCATTTCTGGCAGCAGTTGCATGAAGCTTTGGGCACACATCTGAATTTCAGTTCAGCTTATCACCCGCAGACAGATGGCCAGACCGAAAGAACCAATCAAATTCTTGAAGACATGTTGAGAGCCTGTGCGCTGCAAGATCAGTCCGGATGGGACAAGCGATTGCCTTATGCAGAGTTTTCCTATAACAACAGTTACCAGGCCAGTTTGAAGATGTCACCGTTTCAAGCGCTTTATGGAAGGAGTTGTAGAACTCCGTTGCAATGGGATCAGCCTGGAGAGAAGCAAGTGTTTGGACCAGACATTCTGCTTGAAGCCGAAGAGAACATCAAGATGGTCCGAGAGAATCTGAAGATAGCGCAATCGAGGCAGCGAAGCTATGCAGACACAAGGAGAAGAGAGCTGAGTTTTGAAGTCGGAGACTTTGTCTATCTGAAAGTGTCACCGATCAGAGGAGTCAGAAGGTTCGGAATCAAAGGCAAGCTAGCACCCCGCTACATTGGTCCGTACCAGATCCTCTCAAAGCGTGGAGAAGTGGCCTATCAGCTCAGTCTGCCAGAGAATTTGTCAGCTGTGCATGATGTCTTTCACGTGTCTCAGTTGAAGAGTGCTTGCGTGTGCCAGAAGAGCAGTTGCCAGTGGAAGGTCTGGAAGTCCAGGAGGACTTGACCTATGTTGAGAAGCCAGCTCAGATCCTTGAGGTTGCAGATAGAGTCACCCGAAGGAAGACCATCAGAATGTGCAAAGTTAGATGGCATCACCACTCTGAGGAAGAAGCAACCTGGGAGCGTGAAGATGATTTGATGGCCAAGTACCCAGAGCTCTTTGCTAGCCAACCCTGAATCTCGAGGGCGAGATTCTTTTAAGGGGGATAGGTTTGTAACGCCCCGAATTTTTGCAGTTGAATTTTTTTTCTTTTCTTCACTCGCCAAATTCGGGCGTTACCTTTTCTTTTTCTTTTTCCCCTCGCTAGACCTTGACCTTTTCCAAAGCTAACGGGATTCGGTTTGGAATTCCCGTGTAAGAAAAACCCTAAAATACTTTATGTTGTTTGATGCACCATGCCGAGCTATGCATTCTTTGACTGCTTGAAAGTGCAAGTGCATTCATCTAGGAAGATCGGATTTCGAAAAGGAGAAAAACCTTTTCTTTCTTTTTCTTTTCCTTTTTCTCTCTCCTCTTTTTTTTCTTCTCTTTTTTTTTCCTTTTTTCTCTCTCCCGCGCCGTGGGCCCCCCTGGCCGGCCCAGCCGCCCCTGGCCGGCCCAGCCGCCCCCCCCCCCCGCGCGCCCCTTTGGGCCCAAGTGGCCCAGCCGCCCCCCCTCCCTTCCCCTTATCCCTCTCCCTCACCCTCCCTCTCTCCCATTTTCTCTCTAGCTCGGCCGCCCCCTGCCCTAGCCGCCGCCCCTGCTCGTCGCCGGTTTGGCCGCCCCGTCCCCGTCTCCGGTGAGGCTCTTCCCCTCCCCTCTCTTCCCCTCCCCTCCCTTCCCCTCCCTCTCTCCTCTCTCCTCTCCCCCCAGCCCCCGGCCGCGCCCTGGCCGCCCGGCCGCGCCTCGGCCGCGCCCTCGGCCGCCCGCCCCGGCTCAGCCGCCCCCCCCCCCCCCCCCCCCCCCCGCGCTCGGCCGCCCCTGCTCGGCCGGCCCAGCCGCCGGTTCAACCGCCCCCCGGGCCGGTTCAACCGCCCCCCCCCCTTTTTATTTTTTATTATTTTTTTATATTATTTTATTTATTTTGTTTTACTTTCTGTTATCATAGCTATTTTATTTTAGGTAGGCTAATCATTGTTCATGTTATTGAAATAGGAAGCTTAATTTAGAATTTCGTTGCGCTAGTTGATTCATTTAGTTAGTTGTTTATCTCGTTCAATGTTGATCAACTTAAAATGACTAGGTTTCCATTAGTGTATATAACAGAATTCTTTTGTTAAGAACCAGTTGTAACTAATCATTAGTGCATGAGCTTTAACCCCCTGCGAGACCCTTTCCCGTTTCTTTCTAACCTTAATGAATGCGATATCGAATGTCATACTTGATGCATATTCGCTTCACTTGTTCCCTTGTATGGTGTACTGTTCTTTTCAATTAAATATGTGGGTGTATGTATGTTTGCGCTCGCATAGAGAACGATCCGGTCGAAGAGCCCGAGGAATTCGCAGGAGAAGCCCCTGAGCAGCAGTCGGTTGGTGGAGGCAAGTGTCCTTTGACCTATTTCTGTCCTATTCATTCTTTAATTCACCTCCCGCATTACACATTTATACCTAAGGATTGACTAGTTTTTGTTATCCATGTCCTTGTTTACCTATTTGGGTCGGATTATTACTGCTTAGTCTGATGCTATTGCTCAACTCTAATCAATGAACATGATGTGATTATCTATGATACGCTGTTTTCCCTTCTTATTTATGATTATATTTGTGACCTTCAAGGGGACTCGAGCGGTTTCTCGAGTGCCTCTCCGTAAGGACCTATTCTATGGATGACCGCCCGGGAAAACAGTGCAACCATGAGGGTGGAATGGGATGCCCTTAGCTGAATAATTAGAGGAACCGGGGTGTAGTTCGCTTAGCCGTTGTGCCGTCAATGGGGCTCGGTGTATGCGGCTCGCTCTGCCAAGGTTGATTTGTCCCTTGGGGAGGAGTGCGGTACATTTAGGAAACCTAACGGGTGGCTACAGCCCCGGGGAATCTTTGTAAAGGCTACGTAGTGAGACCCTGCCTATTCACCTTGGTAGTGTTTAAGGGTTTGATCGGCCCGAGGCAAGAGGGAATCACGGCTTGTGGGTAAAGTGCACGACCTCTGCAGAGTGTTATGAAACTGATATATCAGCCGTGCTCGCGGTTATGAGCGGCCAAGGGAGCTCCAGAGATTAGTGATACTTGATCAGAGACATTTTGGTACAGGTGGCAATGAGGTTGATGATTCTGATTATGATTATGGTGCTGGTAAGTGGTATTCTTTCCGTTTGGAAAGGATACATTGGGCTAATAACTTGGGTTAATGTTAAAACCTGGCTATCTACTAGTAAGTAATAACCTGACCAACTAAAAGCAACTGCTTGACTTACCCCCACATAAAGCTAGTCCACTACAGCCAAACAGGATACTTGCTGAGTATGTTGATGTGTACTCACCCTTGCTCTACACACCAAACCCCCCCCCCCCCACAGGTTGTCAGCATTGCAACCACTGCTCAGGAGAAGATGAAGCTGTGGAAGGAGACTTCCAGGAGTTCCAAGACTACGACGAGTTCTAGGTGTGGGTTAGCGGCAACCCCCAGTCGGCTGCCTGTGAAGGCCGCGGTTATCTACGTTTCGTTTCGCACTTTGATTTATTGTAAGAACTATATGGACGTCTCAGACGTATGATGTAATCGACTATTATTTCCCTTTTAATACTATTGGAGCACTGTGTGATGATGTCCATGTTATGTAACTGCTGTGTACGTGAATAACTGATCCTGGCACGTACATGGTTCGCATTCGGTTTACCTTCTAAAAACCGGGTGTGACAGAGCTTGACCCTCAGGGATGGTGTTAACGCTCACCCAGCCCCCGAGGGTGTTGCCGAGGATGGTTCGGCTCGGGTGGGAGGCATAAGTCACGACCCAGCCCCCGAGGGTGTTGCCGGAGATGATCCGGCTCAAGTGGGCAGCGCGAGCTATGACCCAGCCCCCGAGGGTGTCCGAGCGGGGTCTCCCTCTTGTACTTCCATGGATGTTCACGTCGGATCTCCTCCACACTCTGGTGGCATGGTGGTGGCCCAAGTTTCTGGTCAGGGAGTCGCCTTAGAAGCTAGCGTTCCCGCTGACCAAGTTTTGGGCTCTGTTGACGGTACTGAGTTGGTCCCTGCTGGTTCATTGCAAGCTGCGTCGGGTGGCGACTTTATGCCAGGCCATCAATTGATCTCTCACGATTTGGGAGTCCCTTCGTTCTTCTCCAACCTCCAGGTATTGTGATATATTTTAGCTTGACTTTTATACCGCATGAACTGCTGTTATTACATTTATCTGTTCTCAATATCAGGCATTGGTGGATGGGATGGCTAGTCAGCTGAGGTCGCAAGGTGTGTCTATTCCAGAAGGAGCTTCGTCTCTGGCACGTTGGAATCCGGTGTTGCTTCAACAGCGTGTCTCTGACTTGGAAGCGGCGAATGCTAGTTAGTGCTCTTTTGATTCCTTTCGTCTGCCTTATTGAATTGTTTCACATTTTGACCCCCTTTGCTTGATTTTTTCTCTCCAGGCATGGCTCGGCAGATTTCTGTTCTTGAAGAAAAACATTCTCAAGGCCAGGCTGAACTGGTCCAGCGGTGTTCTGATTTTGAGGAAAAGTATTCCCAAAGCCAAACTGAGCTGGCCCAGGTCTCTGCTGCTCTAAATGCTGCTAACACGCTGAACTCTACTCTTCGCGTTCAGCTTGATTCTGAAAAGGTGACTTGTGAAACTGCGCCTTGTATTGCTGTGTTCTTATTGCTGGCCTAATGTTTGAAGGAGTTGATTCTTGCTTGCAGGAAGAAAAACGTGCCCTTGTTGCTTCTCGCGATAATCTGGACAGACTGTATCGTGACTCTAGCAACTTGTTGACCATTCTGGAAAGGAGTCATCGTTTCACCGTGGAGGAGTTAGATAATCTTCGTTGTAGGCTATAGGAATCCATGGATGACGTGATCCGTCTCAGGCAGTTGATATCGGCTAAGGATGCTGCTATCAAGGAACTGCGCGCTTCCAAGAAGTCCATCGCCCAGGAGCTGGAGTCCGCTCAGCTGGCCATCAAAGTTGCTGAAGAAACTTCCGTTACTCTGAGGGCCCAGCGCGACAGGGCTATGGATAAAGCCATTCGCGCGGGGCGGATCTTGATGAGGAGACCGGCGTAGTTGTTCCTGACGACATAAGGGCTGATGTGAATGCTGCTCCTGATTCCTCAAGTCGCCCGTCTTCGTCGGTTGCTCCTAAGAAAGATATTGCAAAATAGAGAGACATTGTGCGCTTTGAGTGCGCGGTTATCATGATCGGATGCTTGTTAGAGGACACTAGTTCAACATCTGAATGATATTGCTACTCTCCTATTATTTTAGAGTTCTGTAATATGTAAACTTGCAGTAGTAAAACGCTGTGTGATGATTTTGAAACTTGTTTACTAGATATAGAGATCACCCCTGTACGGGAAACTACAAGCATGTGAAATTGCCTTAAGTCGACGCTGACTTAAATCGATTGCCTTTATTAACAGGGCATAGTGGTCACCCCGAGTTAAGTAAGCGCGAGCATGTTGCTCCGTCTTAAGTCGTCGCCGACTTAAGCCGATTGCTCCGTTAGAAGGGCATAGTGGTCACCCTGAGTTAAGTAAGCGCGAGCATGTTGCACCGTCTTAAGTCGTCGCCGACTTAAGCCGATTGCTCCGTTAGAAGGGCATAGTGGTCACCCTGAGTTAAGTAAGCGCGAGCATGTTGCACCGTCTTAAGTCGTCGCCGACTTAAGCCGATTGCTCCTGTTAGAAGGGCATAGTGGTCACCCTGAGTTAAGTAAGCACGAGCATGTTGCACCGTCTTAAGTCGTCGCCGACTTAAGCCGATTGCTCCGTTAGAAGGGCATAGTGGTCACCCTGAGTTAAGTAAGCGCGAGCATGTTGCACCGTCTTAAGTCATCGCCGACTTAAGCCGATTGCTCCTGTTAGAAGGGCATAGTGGTCACCCTGAGTTAAGTAAGCACGAGCATGTTGCACCGTCTTAAGTCATCGCCGACTTAAGCCGATTGCTCTGTTAGAAGGGCATAGTGGTCACCCTGAGTTAAGTAAGCGCGAGCATGTTGCACTGTCTTAAGTCATCGCCGACTTAAGCCGATTGCTCCGTTAGAAGGGCATAGTGGTCACCCTGAGTTAAGTAAGTGCGAGCATGTTGCACCGTCTTAAGTCGTCGCCGACTTAAGTCGATTGCTCCGCTAGAAGGGCATAGTGGTCACCCTGAGTTAAGTAAGAATGCACATCCATCATGAGCAAACTGAGTATTCTTGAAGCCTTTTTTATTGATGACATATTTCCCATTTTTCAGAGTACATTGTCATCCCGGTAGGTTTTGAAATTCAGCTAGGGGTAAAACTTCCTGAGGTGTTCTATATTCCAGGAGTTCCCGATTTCTGTGTCGTCCATCTGAGTGAGACGATATGACCCCGGCCGAGTGACTTCTGCTACTATGAATGGTCCTTCCCATAAGGGCGACAACTTGTGCCGTCCCTCCCCCGTTAGAATTCGGCGGAGGACGAGATCTCCCGCTGAGAAGGATCGTTGTCGCACGACCTTGTCGTGATAGCGTCTCAGAGTCTGCTGGTATCGTGCTGATTGAATTACTGCATTCAGCCGTTCTTCTTCGAGTACATCAATGTCCTCCAGCCTAGTAGCTTCGGCTTCTGCTATGCTTTCGAAGACCAACCACGGCGCCCCGAACTTGAGATCGGCGGGTAATACTGCCTCTGACCCATAGACCATGAAGAAAGGGGTGTTTCCATGCAAAGCTCGGCTAGGTTGAGTTCTTAGGCTCCAAACAACGTAGGGCAATTCCCTTATCCACTTCCCTGCAAACTTTTCATTCTTATCGAAGACCCTTTTCCTGAGTGCCTCCTATATCATCCCGTTAGCTCGTTCGACCTGCCCGTTGGCCCTCGGGTGCGCTACCAAAGCATACTTGATCTGAATGCTCTTTTGCTCACAGAAATCGAAGAATTCTGAACTTGTGAAGTTGGATCCTAAGTCAGTTATGATATTGTTTGGTATTCCGAATCTGAATATTATGTCTTGTATGAATTCCACGGCCTTGGCTGAGGTTAAAGAAGCAATGGGTTTGAATTCTATCCATTTGGTGAATTTGTCGATTGCTACCAGTACATGAGTGTATCCTCCTTGAGCTTTTTTGAAAGGTCCAATCATATACAATCCCCAGCATGCGAATGGCCATGTTACTGGTATGGTCTGCAGCTGCTGTGCTGGTAGATGTTGCTGCTTTGACAAGTACTGGCAAGCTTCGCACCTCTGCACTAACTCGGCTGCATCGCTTTTCGCGGTTGGCCAATAGAATCCTGACCTGAAGACCTTCCCGACTAGCGTCTTGGATGTTGCGTGTATTCCACATTGCCCAGCGTGGACCTCATCTAGAAGTCGCTTCCCAGTAGATGAGAGAATGCACTTCATGAGGACGCCTGACGCGCCCCGTCTGTATAATGTCTCCCCAATGAGTGTGTAGTGGGCTGACTGTCTGGCGATGCGCTCGGCTACATTTTTGTCATCTGGTTCCTCTTCATTCTTTATATATCTGATGATCGGCCTTCTCCAGTCATCAGAGTCTGACTCTGGTTGATCCACGATATTACATTCTTCTGCTTGATCCATTGAGATGCTCGGCTGTAGTATTTCTTGCACAAAGACTCCGGGCGGGACCTGAGTTCGACTGTATCCTAGCTTGGACAATACGTCGGCTGCCGTGTTTCGATCCCTTTCTACATGATGAAATTCTAGGCCTTCGAATTTATCTTCTAGTTTTCGGACGGCAGTGCAGTATTTTCCCATTGAATCACTCGAACAGTCCCGCTCTTTGTTTATCTGGCTTATGACTACCAGAGAATCTCTGTATACCATCAGTCTCTTGATGCCTAATGATATAGCGATGTTCAGTCCATGGATCAGAGCTTCATATTTGGCTGCGTTGTTAGAGGCTGGGAATAGCAACTGGAGGGCATATTTGAGGTGCTCGCCTCCATGTGCGGTGAAGAGAATTCCTGCACCTGCCCCCTGCAGTTTCAGCGAGCCATCGAAATACATTCGCCATACTTCTGCAGTCTCTGGGTTATCTGGTACTTGTTGTTCAGTCCATTTTGATATGAAGTCAACCAACGCTTGAGTTTTGATGGCAGTGCGAGGTTGAAATTCGATGTCATGAGACCCTAGTTCACAGGCCCACTTGGCTATTCAGCCGATGGCTTCCTTGTTGTGAAGAATATCCCCTATCGGAAAACCAGTGACTACTATGACTTTGTGGTCGTCAAAGTAGTGACGTAGCTTGCGGGCAGTTAGAAGTACTGCGTATAATAGCTTCTGGACTTGAGGATACTTTTTCTTCGAGGGACCCAGAACTTCACTGATGAAATAAATAGTGTTGGAGACTTGTTCTCAAGTGCTAAGAGTTAAGAACAAGGCAACATAAAAAGTGTTAAATGTTAAAGTCCTTCGTCCTTGGAAACATTATGCCCCTTCGGGAAATAATGATTTCAGGACGAAGGTCATGAAAGACGTACCTTCGTAAATATAATAAGTAATGACGAAGGATTCATATAAAGCGTGAAACATAAACATCAACATGGAATCATTTCTATTTTATTAACATGAAGAAATAGAAATGATTACAAATTACAAATGTACCTTCGGTCCTGAGAGAAGGTAAAAAAGTGCAAGCGTGACGTAAAAGCCAATGCCAAGTCAGCGTGAACAGTACGGGAGTACTGTTCATCTATTTATAGGCGCGGGACGCAGCCCACGTAAAGTTACATCCATGTCCATTACATTTGTTAATGGCTTATGGAAATTTGTCAAGGCCCACGCAGTCTTTTCATCTTTAAGTCGGTTCCCCCTTCTGCTATCGCGACGAAGCTTCCCTGCGCACAGCTTCGGCTGCGCTCGTCCTTCGTCTGGTTCAGGCTTCGTCCTGGCCGTGCTTCATATTCATAGTTCTGAGTCCGAAAATACCTGTTCACATAATCCACTTGGAAAACATTGTCAAATTATGTTTTTGAGGACCTTCGGAGGACGAAGGCCCCCAACAGTAGCCCCTCGCAATATTAATTTGTTAATAATAAATTCAGATTGCGATATGGACGAAGGCCTTGAGCCGAAGGTCCGAAAAAACACCTTCCCTTTGCTAGAATAGCAACATTCACTGACAAGCGGGGTCTTTCAATTTTCAACGCCCCGGGCGTATAAATAAGATCATACCGCCAACTCATTTGGTACGCACACTTGCCATCTGCTTCTACCCACTAAAAAATTTTTAGCTCTTGCACTAAGATTTGCTGGCCTTTTTGATTTTGGAGCTTCGGGCCTCGGGAACAATTTTTTAGCATTTCCGAAGATGTCTGAAGGCAAGAAGATCCCTGCTGAGACGAAGCTGAGTCTCGAGGAGGAGAAGAATCTGGGGTTCCTGATAGCGATGGCAGAGACCAATACAGAGAAAATCACCAAGGAGATTCTCGAAGGTTTGTCCGAAGATACTGGTGACAGCGACAGCTATGATGTAGAGAGTGGTGGGGAAGAGGCCGAAGATCGTCCATGGCGGCCAAGTCACACGGTTTTCGGGAAAACCACTATCAAGCAGACCCATATTGATAATATGAGGGGGCGGTATTTTCGAGATATATCTATTGTGAGGGCCGACGCTGGAGAAAAGACTTCTCCCACCCCCGAAGTAGATGAAGTTGTGATTTTCCGAAGCTTTCTCAAGGCTGGGCTTCGATTCCCCCTGAGCAACTTTGTTGTCGAGGTACTGAAAACATTTCAAGTCTACCTTCATCAACTTACTCCCGAAGCTATCATAAGAATGGGGATATTTGTCTGGGCTGCAAGAAGTCAAGGTTTAGAACCAAATGCTAAAAGTTTTTGCAACATTCATGAACTGTTATATGAGACGAAGCCGTGGGGAAAAGAACAATATCACAATAATTTTGGGTGTTATAGCTTCGGTGCCCGCTCCGGGTCAAGCCGCCCTGTGCCAACCTTTCGGAAGAGATGGCCCGGAGCCTGGATGGCTGAATGGTTCTATGTATAAAACGACTTAACAGTGCAAGAAAATGTCAAGAGTATCATTATGCACCCTATCTGGCAACGCTTCGGACTTCGAAGGCCGAAGGTTGAAATGGACGAAGCAGCCGAGGAATGCCAAAGAGCCTTCGGCATAGTCTGCTCTTTCATTGGGACAAGGGACTTGGTCCAAGAGCACATTGCCTTCAGGGTATGGCCACTTGCAGAAAAGTGGGAAATGCCGAAGGAAACTATTAAAGAGTCCGACGAAGGCGGACTAGTTAGACTGAAATACACATTCAAATATGCAGATAAATTTGTTGAACCTGATGATGACTGGCTGAAGAGCATTGAAACTTTAAGTGATGAACTACTTGGGGCATATTCGAAGGCCGAAAATACTGCGCTATCAGCAGCCTTCGGAGGCCGAAAGAAGAAAAGACTCAACCGTGTGTTTGACGCAGTCGGGTTTATGTACCCTGACTATCACTATCCGGTATTGGGTCGCAAAAGGAAAAATACTTCTCCTGCGACAGAAGCTACCACAAGTGCCCCTAGTGAGCCAGCGCCTCAAAGAAAAAAGATGAAGGTGCTCACCCATCGGACACGCTTTATTGAGCCGGCCACAGTGCCAGAATTCATTGGTGAAGCTTCTTTGGCCTCTGAAGCTACAGAACCAGCTTCAGTGCCGAAGATGGAAGAGAAGACTGAAGCGCCTTCAGCAGTAGAAGAGCCGAAGATTGAGGAGCCAAAAATGTCTGAAATCTTAAGTCCTTCGGTAAATGTCGAAGTAATAAAAAACCAAAAGGGGCCATCGGTGACCCCAAAAAGGAAAAGAATGGTAAACGTACTAGATGTCTTGGAGACAATTAAGTCTTCAAGCACAACTCCAAAAAAGAGTGTTGAAGTTGCTGAAGCTTCTACTGAAGCTTCGACGCAACAAGCTGAAGCTGAAGCTGGGCCTTCAGAGCCCTACAAGGAGCAACCTTTGGAAGCCGAAGCAATAAAAATATCAGAACCGGTTGTAGTTGAAGAAATTGACACTGCCATCCCCGAAGCTCCTGCCAGCATATGCGATTACATTATACGACACGCTTCGGGGAAGAAACTGTCTGCAGAAGAAACTTATGAAGCCAACCATTATGCGAAAGAGCTAAAATATCCGAAGGGGGCAGTAATATTCAATGGGACAAATGAAGATGACTTCCTATACTGCCTTCCTGATAATAAAGAACTATCTGTCTGCCGAGAGATGGCCAGGAGTATAGGATTCCCGAAGCTCGAAGCTGGATTAAGCGCCATGACGAAAGAGGATCTCGCAGACAGTCTTGCATACAATAGCCTAAAGGTTTGGGAATTAAGCGTTTGAAAAAACTTTTTTAATACGTAATTCATTCCTATATTCTTATATGGATTCTTTTTCGTACAGGGCTTAATTCTAAGCAACGCATTAAGAGCCCAAAAAAGCGCCGAAGATGAAAGCTATGAGATTGCATTCAACAATTTGCGCTCCGAAGTTATCAAGCTGAGAAACGAAGCTCTGGAAAAGGATAAAATTCTGCTTACGCTGGTAGACAAAGTGAAGAAAGACGAAGCTGCTTCAAAAACCCAGGCCGAAGCCCAAAGGCGTGAAATTAAAGATCTTCAGAAACAGCTGGCTAGAGCTAGAGAGGAGCGCGTGCTTGAGGAAACAAAACGAGAACTCAGTGATCATATGGTCAACAAATTGGAGTTAAGAGTTAAAGAACTTCGTGCATCTCAGATGAAATGTTATGTTAAATCTATAGAATGCGTGAATAAAATTAAAACTAGCTTCGCCAGCGTAGGCGCCTTTTCCAGCGAAGAGAATTTCTCTCGAGGCAATCCCGAAGGTCCATTGGAATGGATTAGTCACGAAGCAGAAGCCTTCGAGGAGATCCTGAGCAGTCGCGGCGATATCTGCGCTTTTTCGGGCGCCAGAGGAATTGCTTCTGTCTTAGAGAAAAAAGGTTGCGGGCATGTAAAATTTTTAGCTCAGTCCGAAGCTACCTTATCTTCCGAAGACATCCAGGACCCCTCGGCCGAAGCAAGCGTGGTTGGTGGCAAATTTTTTACTGATATCTGGAACGACGGCGGCCGAGGAATGGCGCAAGAAATCATCCAAAGGAGCGAAAAAGGCATTCATGATGCTAGGAAAGTGGCAGAAGCTGCCGAAAGGAGTACTGAGCCCGAAAGGCAATTAGGTACCAATTAGTCGTTCTTGTTGTGTTGTAATTTTCATTTTAAACTTTGCTCGCGATTTGTAATAATAATGAAGAAATGTTCTCTTGCCTCAGAAGCTGTTGGATCGACTGTCAATCCCCACACAAAAGGGGATGATGAAATTAAACAAATGGCCGAAGCTATCATGGACAAAGTTGTTGATCAACTTCTAAATGAAGCCGCCGAAGCAGTTTTAAGAGAAGACTAGATGCTATTAGAAAAAACATTTAAATTGTAATCTATGTAACATTTTGCACATTTGAATGTAATGTACAAGTTTCTTTTCATTATTCAATTCTTTACGATGCATGAAACTCTACATACATACCATTTTTGAGCCTTCGGCGAAAAAACACCTTCCCTTCTTTTCATGCTTCGTGAAGAAAATATTCTCCGTTAAAACTGTTCTGATAAGACACATCCATGCTTCGTGAAAGCATTCTCCGAAGCTAAACAATTTTGATATTGCTCTGATGAAGCTCATCCATGCTTCGTGAAAGCAGCCTCCGAAGCTATTTTCCGAAGATTATCATTATATTCCCTCGTGACTTTGCACAATTTGCACTTTCTCAAATCATTCTTTCGAAGGTTAATACTGTGTGCCCTTCTATTGCTGTATGCAACATGATGTATGATGCTCATGCTATGCGAAATGATGTGATGATGTTATGTTATGCAAATGACGTCTGTTCCGAAGATACACAAAATACATTCGTAAGCTCTGCATTCCCTTAGGAACGTCTTTGGAGCTTCTTCGCCTTTTACTTAGACGGTATAAGCTCTGCATTCCCTTAGGAACGTCTTCGGAGCTTCTTCGCCTTTTACTTAGGCGGTATAAGCTCTGCATTCCCTTAGGAACGTCTTTGGAGCTTCTTCGCCTTTTACTTAGGCGGTATCAGCGTTGACTTTTCGCTGTATGCTCTGCATTCCTTTAGGAACGACTTTTGAGCAGAAAACTTACACTGCGCTCCCTTTGGAACGGCTTTTTGTGACCTCATGAACTTACTCTGCGTTCCTTAGAACGACTTTCTGTTACTCCGAAGGATTTTTAATACTTCGAAGGTCCTCCTTGTTAACAAAAAAAACTTCATCAACTTAAGCCTGTGGAGAAAATAGATTTTCCTCGTGGGAAACAGCGAAATTATTACATGGAAACTATTAATGTTTTTTGCTACAGAGAATAGAACTGAATGGAAAAGACTGCTATCAAAGGTAGGATATGTGTCAATAAATGTGCTTCGACTCTGGCACAGTGCTGTTGACTGTACGAGCTTCGGATTGCTCTCTGAGATCCCTTTGGTGCGGAACATATTGGCTCCCTTCTGGCTGCTGGCCTTGTTGCAGCGGAGGTGGAGGCGGGGGTTGTTGCCATGAAGCTTGAGGTTGACTTGCCGAAGCTACGGAGGCTGCAGGGTGGTTGCCCACGTACTCCGGGATGTAAGGCTGATGGTACGAAGCGGTATGCATGACCTGCTTCGGCTGTCCCTGTTGCGCTGCAGCTTCTGCTAGCTCCTTTTGTTTCTGGATGGTAACATGGCACATCCTGGTGGTGTGGCCCTTGTTCTCACCGCAGAATAAGCAAAATGTCCTCCTTGGTTGATCCCCAAATCTCCCGCCGAAGCCCCTGGCGCCTCTGCCTCTTGGAGCTGGTGGCCGAAAGAAAGTCTGCTGCTGCCCCGAAGCCTGTGAGGAGCACTGCGGCCTGTTCTGTTGACTCCCCTTATCATCATTTTGAGCGTTGTGGATGGACCTGACATGCCTCGGATAGAACCGTCCCCCGAAGCCCCTGGTCATCTCAGAAAATCTGAAGGCCTCCTCCCTTCTTTGGCGAAAGTCGTTATCTGCACGAATGTACTCGTCCATCTTCTGGAGTAGCTTCTCCAGAGTCTGAGGAGGCTTCCTAGCAAAGTATTGGGCTGCAGGTCCAGGACGAAGCCCCTTGATCATAGCTTCGATAACAATTTCATTGGGCACCGTTGGTGCCTGTGCCCTCAAACGCAAGAACCTTCTGACATATGCCTGAAGGTATTCTTCATGATCCTGAGTGCACTGAAACAAAGCTTATGCAGTGACCGGCTTCGTCTGGAATCCTTGAAAGCTGGTTAACAACATATCCTTCAGCTTCTGCCATGAGGTGATTGTCCCTGGTCGAAGGGAGGAATACCAGGTTTGAGCAACATTCCTGACGACCATGACGAAAGACTTCGCCATGACTGCAGCATTGCCCCCATACGAAGACACTGTTGCTTCGTAGCTCATCAGGAACTGCTTCGGGTCTGAATGGCCGTCGAACACGGGAAGCTGAGGTGGCTTATAGGATGGAGGCCAAGGTGTAGCCTGCAGCTCAGCGGACAAAGGAGAAGCATCATCGAAAACAAAATTTCCCTGATGGAAATTGTCATACCAGTCATCTTCGTTGACGAAGCCCTCCTGATGAAGGTCTTTCTGCTGAGGCCTTCTGTTTTGCTCATCATGGGTGAGGTGGCGGACTTCCTCAGAGGCTTCGTCTATCTGCCGTTGCAACTCAGCTAGCCGGGCCATCTTCTCCTTCTTCCTTTGCACCTGCTGATGTAGGATCTCCATATCCCTGATTTCTTGGTCTAGCTCTTCCTCCTGAAGCGTCGGGCTGACAGCCTTTCTCTTCTGGCTTCAGGCCTCACGAAGAGAGACGGTCTCCTGGTTGTGGTCTAGCGGTTGCAGTGCTGAAGCCCCAGTCGCTGAAGCTTTCTTCGGCGCCATAGCGAAGGTCTATAGCTTCCGAAGGTGTTCAAAAAATCTCAAAGTGGAAGTGAGTTCACCGGAGGTGGGCGCCAATGTTGGAGACTTGTTCTCAAGTGCTAAGAGTTAAGAACAAGGCAACATAAAAAGTGTTAAATGTTAAAGTCCTTCGTCCTTGGAAACATTATGCCCCTTCGGGAAATAATGATTTCAGGACGAAGGTCATGAAAGACGTACCTTCGTAAATATAATAAGTAATGACGAAGGATTCATATAAAGCGTGAAACATAAACATCAACATGGAATCATTTCTATTTTATTAACATGAAGAAATAGAAATGATTACAAATTACAAATGTACCTTCGGTCCTGAGAGAAGGTAAAAAAGTGCAAGCGTGACGTAAAAGCCAATGCCAAGTCAGCGTGAACAGTACGGGAGTACTGTTCATCTATTTATAGGCGCGGGACGCAGCCCACGTAAAGTTACATCCATGTCCATTACATTTGTTAATGGCTTATGGAAATTTGTCAAGGCCCACGCAGTCTTTTCATCTTTAAGTCGGTTCCCCCTTCTGCTATCGCGACGAAGCTTCCCTGCGCACAGCTTCGGCTGCGCTCGTCCTTCGTCTGGTTCAGGCTTCGTCCTGGCCGTGCTTCATATTCATAGTTCTGAGTCCGAAAATACCTGTTCACATAATCCACTTGGAAAACATTGTCAAATTATGTTTTTGAGGACCTTCGGAGGACGAAGGCCCCCAACAAATAGGATGTTGCACTGGGTAGGCATGTCCTTCTTCAGCTCGCTCGACTACCAACACGGTGCTTACCACGTGGGTCGTGCAAGAGATATACAGCAGCAGATCTTCAGCTGGTTGAGTTGACGTGGCCCGCCATGGCGGCTTCAGTACTGGTGGCGTTGTCAAGAATTTTTTCAGTGCATCTAGAGCTTCCTGCGCTTCTGAAGTCCATTGAAACTTATCCACTTTCTTGAGTAGCTTATAAAATGGTAAACCTTTTTCTCCCAGTCTGGATATAAATCGGCTCAGAGCTGCCATACATCCAGTAAGTTGCTGAACCTTCTTTTGTGATCGTGGTGCCTCCATTTTCATGATGGCTTCAATCTTATCTGGATTAGCTTCAATTCCCCGGTGGCTGACAATAAATCCGAGTAGCTTTCCGGCTGGTACCCCAAAGACACATTTTTCGGGATTAAGCTTCCATCGATACCGATGTAGACTGTTGAAAACCAGTTGTAAGTCTTTGATGAAGTTTTCCGAGTTCTCCATTTTGATTACCACATCATCTACGTAGGCTTCCACACGCTTTCCCCAGTGATCGGCTAAGCATGTTTGAATGGCTCTCTGATAAGTCGCTCCAGCGTTTTTGAGGCCAAACGGCATGGAGGTATAGCAGAAAGCACCGAAGGGAGTGATGAACGCTGTCTTTTCCTCGTCTTCCTTTGCCAGACTAATCTGATGGTACCCAGAATAGCAGTCCAGGAAAGACAGCACAGAACATCCAGCGGTGGAGTCTACCACCTGATCTATCCTAGGGAGCCCGAAGGGATCCTTTGGACAATGTTTGTTGAGATCTGTATAGTCGACGCACATGCGTCAATCCACCTTATTCTTTTTGAGTACAAGAACAGGGTTAGCTAACCACTCGGGATGTAACACCTCTCTAATAAACCCAGCCGCGACCAAGCGGGCCACCTCAGCGCGAATGGCCTCTCTCTTGTCGGACGTGAAACTACGTAGTTTTTGCCAGATCGGCTTTGCCTGGGGATAGACCTTCAGTTTGTGCTCGGCCAGTTCTGTCGGGACTCCCGGCATATCCGCAGGTTGCCATGCCAATACGTCTCGGTTATCTTGCAGGAACCGGACGAGCGCGCCTTCCTATTTATCGTCCAGGCTGGAGCTGATGATGGCAGTCTTGCGCTCATCAGCGAATCCAAGGTTGATTCTTTTGGTTTCTTCAGTCGGCCGCATAGAGGTCGCGGCTTGAGCTTCATTCGCTAGTGTGGTAAGGTCTTCCTCAGGCTTAGAGTTTGCCTGTATTGAAGAAGTCGCCGACGGTTTGGTGGTGAGGGCCGCCTGGATGGCCACTCGGAAACATTCTGCGGTGCCTTGGAGGTCAGCACGCACAATTATGATTCCTTGCGGTCCCGGCATCTTCAATATCATGTACGTGTAATGCGGAATGGCCATGAATTTTGCCAATCTCGGCCTCCTGATGATGGCGTTGTACCCGCAGTCGAAGTTTGCCACTTCGAACCTCAGGAACTCGGTTCTGTAGTTCTCCGGAGTTCTGAAGGTGACGGGCATGTAGATGTGGCCCAGCGGGTATTCCCCTTCAGTCGGCACGATGCCGAAGAAAGGAGTGTCTGACTCATGGAGCTCTTTGAGGTGAACTCCCAAGCCTCGGAGTGTTCGGGGGAAGGTGATGTTGATGCTGCTCCCCCCGTCCACTAACACCTTCTTCACCCTGCTCTCTCGGATCAACGGATCGACGAGGAGCGGGTATTTGCCTGGGTGGTCGAAGTTGAGCCATTGGTCTGCCCGAGTGAAGGTGATCGGGTGCTCCGACCATCGGTACGGAGCGGGAGGACCGGTGGTTGCCACCAGTATCTGGCGATCGTTGAGCTTTTGTTGTCTTCTGTTCTCCTGCGATCCGTGTCCGCCGAAGATGACGTTGACCTCCCTGTCAACGCGCGGGAAGGCTCCTCCCCCTCCCTCCTCCTGCTGCTGGGGTTGTCGTGGTTCTTCTGGTCCTCCCCGCGGCGGAGGAGGAGGTAGAGGTTGGAAGGGTCGGCCATGCCCGACGGAGTGTTTGAAGTCCCTGCAGTTCCGAAGAGTGTGGCGCATGTCCTTATGGTACGGGCACTGGGTGTCGAGGATGTCGTCCAGCGTACGCTCGCCTCCGCGGGGTCCTCCCCGAGCGCGAGAGGCAGGTGGTCCGGCGGCATGCACCTCTTCGCGCGGTCTCTTCTCTCAGCGTTTGTCGGGTTGCTGGTTCGCGTCGCGTCGTGGTGCTGACGGTGCGGGCTTCGCTCCTCCGATGAGGTCTTGAGCTCGCTCGTCGGCGGTGATGTAGAGGTCGGCTTCCCGGAACAGCTGCTCAGAGGTAGTCGGCGCTTTCTGCAATATGGCTCGGACGAAGGCCGAGTCATTGGATCCTCTATAGAAGTCCTCGATCACAGCTGCCTCCGTGACCTCGGGGATACGATTTCTCATGGTCTGGAACCTTTTGAGGTACGACCGGAGAGTTTCGTCCCCCTGGCGCTTGATGGATTTGAGGTCCCATGGTTGCACCGGTTTGTCGGAGAGGGACTGAAAGTTGGCGGTGAAACGTCGGCTGAAATCGCTCCAGTCGTCGATGCAGTGTCGGGGTAGATGTCGTAGCCATTGTAGTGCGTCTTGCCCGAGGACAATGGGTAAGTACGCAGTCATCACATCCTCGGATGCTCCGGTGGCTCGAGCGGCGGTGGTGTAGACGGCCAGCCAGCCTCCTGGATCCTGCTTAGGTTCATACTTGTCGACATTGGATACCTTGAAGTTAGGGGGCCACTGAATGGCCCTAAGGCGCGGAGTAAGGGCAGACACTCCACATGTGTCCTCCTGTCGTCGGAGATGATATCTGTCCCGGGGAGGGGAGTAGTTGTTGAGGTTCCTCGACCGTCCCCGGGTAGTACCGCCAGTCGAGGCCGTCGTTGACTCGGTTCTGGTGGCTTGACTCCGAGTTGGGATGCCATGATCCCTGTCGTATTCCTCCCGGCGGCGGATCTCGTTCTCGTGTCGTCGTTCGCGCGAAGCATTGATGCAGCTCCGTGCGTCTCGGCGAGAGGTAGAAGATGGTTGGCTGCTTGGGTGAACAGACGTCGATAGCCCTCGGTGTCGGGAGTCCGAGGGAGTCCATCAGCTATCCGAGCTAGTACTCCTCCGACTTCACTCGGCGTGTTCATGGCTCGGGCGAAGTCGGGGTTCAGGTTGCGACCGAAGAGTGGATTTTCCCGGCGCTGCTTGCGTCTTGCTCGGCTTGTTCCTGAGCTCGTCGGCAATCACGCCGTCGGAAGTTCCTTCGTTCTCTGAAGACGCGTTCCTCCGGAGTTTCTCCCATCTCCGAGACCTCGTCTCGCGAGACAGGTTGCTCCGGATCCCGTTCTCCGGCCTCGTGATGTCGCCGGATGTTTTGGCGCTGATTTCTTCGTCGACGGGACTCCCACTGAGGTGGTTCTTCCCCAGGCGCGGTCGGCTCGTCGTCGGAGACGGGAGGCGACTCCACTCTCCCGATGAAAAGAACGTCGGGGTACAATGGCGCGGCTGTCGTGGCGATCTTCTTTCGGAGAGCTGGAGGTTGCGCTTCTCCGGTATTTTCGGAGTTTGTTGGAGGTGACTTCTTTTTTGGCAGATCTGCAATGCGGTGTAGAGTTCCCTCTTCGTCTGCTATGGATGAGATCGTTCCAAAGCAGAACATGGATCCGGGACAGAGGGTGATCTTGCTGTGGAAGGTGACGGCCATTGAGCTAGCTTAGATCGTCGACACACCCCCTACCTGGCGCGCCAGCTGTCGGTGTTTTGGGTCCGACCGCACACCTGGGGTTGCCCCTCAAGGTGTTTTAGGAGTAGGACGGTGTCACCGACTATAGCTGAATGGTTCGTGCCAGATGCACGAAAGACAATGGACAGTGTTTACAGGTTCGGGCCACTTTGAGATGCGTAACACCCTACGTCCTGGCGAGTATGCTTTGTGTAATGGGTTACAAGGTAGAGAGTTGAGGTGGATGGCTAAGTAGTAGTAGAGTTGGGATTGATCGTTCTGAAGGGGTGCCCCCTAGGCCTTATATATTCGACCGTGAGGCAATACATGCGGATATGATAACAATGTGCACCTAAAAGATAGTGAACTGTTTGAGCCTATCTTCCTATGATTTTGCCGACTTATCCTCGCCTGGTTCCGTCGTACGGGGCTCCAGCGCGGGAAAGTCGGATCTTCTGTTGTGGTCGCTAGTTCAACGCTGTGGGGCCGTCCAGGTTTGCGCCAACCCGGCCTTACGTCGATCTGCTTCACTGGTCGTTCCTCCCTAGGCCCATGAAGGAGTGACCTCACGAGTTATTGGGCCCTTGGGCCTTTCGTGAGGTCTTTTATCCTTTCAGTGGACCCGGGGGATATCTGTCCCCCACAGCGCCCCCTTGGTGCAGTCGCATGCCGCCTGCATGGCGGTCTGCCCTTTCACCCGCTGGTTTGGGCGAAGACGGAGGAATGCTTGTAACCGCTGGGCGGTTACACGCTCCGCGCACGGCGGTTTGGCTCCTTCTGTCCCGGGGCAGCTTGCATGTCGCGTGGGGCCCAGCCCCCGTGTCGTAGGGGGGGACCTTGAAGCGTGTTGGTGAAGACTTAGTCCGCGACGGCTTGAGGACGCAAGTGGGGAGAGTCGCCTTTAAAAAGGGATCGACCTCCTGGGTGGTAGCCATGCCTTCGCACTTTCCTCATGTGTCGCGTCCTTCCGCCTTCCGAGCCCCCGGATGGGGAGCGCCCGCGCCGCCTTGCTCTTGCTGTCGTTAGAGGAAGCGCAACCTCATGGAGGTTGGTACCTTTCAGCCATCGCTCGGCTTCAAGGATTTTCGTCGAGCAGCCAGGCTGCATTCCCCCACCAATGGGCAGTTCGATGGAGAGAAGCGAGCCAGGCTGCGGCCTCCGCCCCGCCCTCAGCTTCAAGGATCTTTGTCATCCTTGCTGGGGCGGAGGGCGAGCTGAGCCGGAGCTCTACCTCTCATACGGGCCGGTGGGCCACCTCCTCCTTCAGCATTCATGGGAGAGGGCGCTCACCGGCTTAGCGGAAGGGGCGGACTTCGACAACGCGTGGCCGAGCGGCCGCAAGCGTCGTCAGCTCCAGCACGCCTGGTTCGCTGGCTCAGCTGGCTCTAGCACGGCTTCCGGTGCCACCTCCCTCCGCTGGGCGGAGTGCGGCTATCTGCCCGCCGTACGGGCAGCTGTTGCACCGCGCACACCGGGGGACCGCCCAAGACGTCGCGCGCCGCTAGGGCGGCGTTCGTGTTCTTGGGCTGTCCTGCCCTTGCTCCGGCACGACGCCTTCGCGCGGAGGTCAGTGCTCGCCCGTCCAGGAGGACTTGAGTGGGGATCTGCCGGTGGACAGGTGGCCGGAGAAGTCCTCGTCTCCGACGAGATCACTGCCATCTGCGCTCCAGGCCTCCGGCACTTTAGCTTTGATAGCTTGTCCTTGCCCTTCGAGTGGAGATGTGGGCGAGGGCTTTGTCGCAGCTGCGTCTGCCCTGAGGTCATCGCTGCTGCTGTTTGGCCGCCCGGAGCGGAGGTCGTTGTCGCGGGAACGGAACCGGAGTCCCGTTTGTAATGGCACCTTGGGTGCTGGCGTATGTTCATTGTGGCTGTCGGGGCCTGAACATTTGTGTATTTGGGTGTAAAGCCGTGTTTCTTCCCCATTTCGTGCACCAGGACTCGCCTGTCAGCTAGCTGGACCGCTTAACCAAGTGTGAGTTGCCCTGTGCGGAAGGTGATGAGTGAGGTATCCGTATCCCAGAGGCGTAGGAGTCCCTCGACTCGGTTGGCCTTGCCGCTCAAGGCTTCTCTTGCTTAGTGAAGGAACCCTCGGCTGCTCTGCGATGAGCCAAAACCAGAGGCAGCGGTGTCAGCATGGATAGAGGCAGAGTTGGCTGGGGAAGAAACTTCGTCAGCCCGGGAGTAGGGGACTTCCCAGGCCGAGGAGGCATTGCAGTGGTGGCTGGGACCTGGCCAGGTAGTCCACTAGCGGGACCAACCCTGGAGTCGGGCTGTCGAGGCCATGAGCCGAGCTGGTGTCCTCAGGGGACAGCTGGCTGAGGCTACGGAGCGGCCGGTCCGGCCGTCTGCTTGGGCCGGGTTCCTGGAGGAGACCCTGGCGGTGATGGCCTAGGCGCGGTGCTGACATCTTCCTTCGAGGTGGAGATCCTTCGACCATGTTGCTGTCCGAGGCCGGGTCGGATTCCGCCGAAGTTGGAGTCGATGCCGAGGGTGCTGCTGCTCCCCCTACCGACGTCCGAACCTGCAGGAATAGTTTGCCTGTAGTGTGTGTATGTTTCTTGTGGCCGCCGAGGCCCAAACATACCATCGTCGTGTTGTAAAGCTGCATTTCTTTTCCCCTTGTTTCGAGTATCAGGACTTGTTCGTCGGTAACAGAATCGTTCATCCGAGCATGAGTTACTTATCGCAGAAGGTGATGAGTGAGGTATCCATATCCCGGAGGCGTAGGAGTCCCTCGGCTCGGTCGGCCTTGCCTGCTTACATGTACTCTTACTCATCCGTAGGATTCGGTTATCGATATAGTCGAGATGGCACGAAAAATCGTTTTGCCCGAAAAAGTTTTTGAGCGTTAAGACTTGTTCGGACGGCGGAATCCTTTATCCGAGCGTGAGTTACTTATCGCAGAAGGTGATGAGTGAGGTATTCGTATCCCGGAGGCATATGAGTCCCTCGGCTCGGTCGGCCTTGCCTGCTTACGTGTACTCCGTCGTTTTTAGGACTCCGCTATCGAAGTAGTCGAAAAGCACGAAAGATGTTCTGGCAGAAAGACTTTCTCCGAGGAAAATTCTGACGCAGAGGGGGTTCCCCCCTTCTAGCCCCCGAGGGAGGGTCGGGCTTTGCCGAGGCAAGGCTGACCCTTCCTTGAAGGTTAGACTTTGCTTGTGTATGTAAACGAGGTACATGAACGACTTGAAAACATCTTAAGGGTAGAAGCGACGTAGCTGTCGGATGTTCCAAGCGTTGCTGTAGACCTCGCCTTGACTGTTGGCCAGCTTGTATGTTCTGGGCTTCAGAATTTTGGCGATGATGAACGGCCCTTCCTAGGGAGGCATGAGCTTGTGGCGCCCTCGGGCATCTTGTCGTAGCCGAAGCACCAAGTCGCCCACCTGGAGGTCTCGGGATCGAACCCCTCGGGCGTGGTAGCGTCGCAGGGACTGCTGATACCGCGCCGAGTGTAGCAAGGCCATGTCCCGAGCCTCTTCCAGCTGGTCAAGTGAGTCTTCTCGGTTTGTCTGGTTGCTTAGGGCGTCATATGCCCTCGTCCTCGGGAAGCCGTATTCTAAGTCTGTGGGCAAGATAGCCTCGGCCCCATAGACTAGAAAAAACGGCGTGAAGCTCGTGGCTCGGCTTGGCGTCGTCCTCAGACTCCAGACCACCGAGGGGAGTTCCTTCATCCACCGCCTGCCGAACTTGTTGAGGTCGTTGTAGATCCTCGGCTTGAGTCCCTGTAGAATCATGCCGTTGGCACGCTCTACCTGCCCATTCGTCATGGGGTGAGCTACGGCGGCCCAGTCCACCCGGATGTGGTGGTTCTCAAAGAAGTCTAGGAACTTTCTGCCAGTGAACTGGGTGTCGTTGTTGGTGATGATGGAGTTCGGGACCCCGAAGCGATGGATGATATTGGTGAAGAACGCCACCGCCTGTTTGGACCTGATGCTGTTTAGGGGTCGGACCTCGATCCACTTGGAGAATTTGTCGATGGCGACCAGCAGGTGCGTGAAGCCCCCGGGTGCCTTCTGTAAGGGACCGACGAGGTCCAGACCCCACACAGCAAACGACTAGGTGATGGGTATTGTTTGCAAGGCTTGAGCGGGCAGGTGCGTCTGCCTTGCGTAGAATTGACACCCTTGGCAGGTGCGTACAATCCTAGTGGCGTCGGTCACAGCGTTTGGCCAGTAGAAACCTTGTCGGAAGGCGTTTCTCACGAGGGCTCGAGGTGCTGCGTGGTGACCGCAAGCCCCTGAGTGTATTTCTTGCAATAACTCCTGACCTTCGGCGATGGATATTGTTGGGGGCTTGTTCTCAAATGCTATGAACTAAGAACAAGACAACATAAAAGTGTTAAATGTCGAACTCCTTCGTCCTTACAAACAGTATATCCCTTCGGGTATAATGAATCTCGAACGAAGGTTACGAAAGAAAAGACCTTCGTTAAGTTGATAAATGGTTAAACAGAGCAACTATATATAATGTGTGAGTAATAATACCAGCATTATCATCGATATATTTCCATTATTAAATTCATAAAAACGAATTACAAATGTACCTTCAGATTGATGTAAAGTAAAGGTACAAACGTGATGCGAAAAAGTGTATGCCAAGTCAGCATGAACAGTATGGGAGTACTGTTCACCTATTTATAGGCACGGGACGCAGCCCATGTAAAATTACATTGATGCCCTTTACATTTATCAATAACTATAGTAATTCTTCGAGGTCCAATTTGGCTTTTCATCTTTAAGTCGGTTCCTCTTTTCTGTTATTGTGCCAAAGCCTTTCTGCACATAGCTTCGTGATCGTCTTATCCTTCGTCATGATCTTTTTTCATTCCAGTCAAGCTTCGTCTTAACCATGCTCTTGTATATTCGCGACCTGACTCCGAAGGTGCCTGTTCCGAAGGTGCCTGTTCACATATTACACTTGGAAAATATTGTCAAACTATGTTTTTGAGGACCTTCGGGAGCCGAAGGCCCCAACAGTAGCCCCTCGCAATATCAATTTATTGTAAAGATAAATTCATATTGCGACATGGACGAAGGCTTTAAGCCGAAGGTCCGAAAAAACACCTTCCTTTTGCTAGAATAGCAACAGTCATTGACAAGCGGGGCCCTCCAGTTTTCGACATACTGGGTGTATAAATACAAGCTCACCACGAGTTTATTTGGCACGCCCTTTTGCCACCTGCTTTTTACTCACCCAGCTTTTAGCCTGCGCGCGACAGCATTTGCTCGGTCTTAAATTTTTAAGCTTCGGTTTCAAGTCTGGTTTGCCAGCATTCGCGAAGATGTCTGAGGATAAGATAGTTGCTGGTGCTTCGAAGCTAAGCCTTTCTGAGGAAATGCACCTGGGTTTTCTTGAGTCAATGTCGAGGACCAATATGGAAAAGATTGTCAAGGAAACTTTGGAGGGTTTATCTGAAGATACTGGCGACAGTGATAGTTATGATGTGGATAGTGGTGGAGAGGACTCCGAAGATCGCCCGTGGCGGCCTAGTCACTCAAACTTCGGAAAATCAACTATAAAGCAGAGTCACCTTGAAAATATGAGGGGGAGATATTTCCGAGATATATCCATCGTGAGGGCAGATGACGGAGAAAAAACTACGCCGACCCCCGAAGATAATGAAGTCGTGATCTTCCGAAGCTTTTTAAAGGCTGGGCTATGATTCCCTCTAAGCAGGTTTGTGGTAGAAGTTCTGAAAATATATCAAATTTACCTTCATCAACTTACCCCTGAGGCAGTGATAAGATTGGGAATCTTTGTCTAGGCCGTGAGGAGCCAGGGCCTGGAGCCAAGTGCAAAAAGCTTTTGCAATATACACGAGCTAGTATATGAGACGAAACCCTGGGGTAAGGAGCAATATCATAATAATTTTGGTTGCTATAGCTTCGGTGCCCGCTCTGGGTCAAGCTGTCCCGTGCCAACCTTTCAGAAGAGATGGCCCGGGGAATGGATGAAGGAATGGTTCTATGTGAAGAACGATTTGAAGGTTCGGGAAGATATCAAAGATATCATCATGCGCCCTATCTGGCAGCGCTTCGGACTCCGGAAACCAAAGGTAGAAATGGACGAAGCAGCTGAAGAATGTCAGAGGGCCTTCGGCGTAGTCTGTTCTTTTATTGGGACCAGGGATTTAATGCAAGAGCACATTGCCTTCAGAGTGTGGCCACTTGCAGATAACTGGGAAATGCCGAAGGAGACCGTTAAAGAAACTGACGAGGGTGGACTAATCAGGCTGAAATATACATTCAAGTACGGAGATAAGTTTGTTGAACCGGATGATGATTGGCTGAAAAGCATTGAGAATGTAAGTGATGAATTGCTTGGGGCATACTCAAAGGCCGAAAAAACTGCATTATCAGCGGCTTTCGGAGGCCGAAAGAAGAAGAGACTCAACCGAGTATTTGATGCAATTGGGTTTATCTATCCCGACTACTATTATCCAATGCGAGGTCAAAAGAGAAAAAATACTTCTCCTGCAAAGGACACTGCTTCGGCTGCTCCCGGGGAGCCAGCGCCAAAGAGGAAGAAGGTAAAAGTGTTCACACACCCTCCACGCTGTATTGAGCCGGCCACAGTGCCCGAGTTTATTGGCGAGGCCTCTTCGGCCACCGAAGCCAGAGAACCAACTCCAGCGCCAAAATCCGAAGAAATGGCCGAAGCACCAGCAATAGAAAAAACAGGAGAAGAGAGAACTGAAGAAAGAAAAACACTAGATGTTTTAAGTCCTTCATCAAAAGTTGGGGCAGCTAAAAGCCAGAAGAGGCCAGCAGCGACCCCGAAAAGAAAAAGGATGGTTAATGTGCTGGATGTTTTGGAGACAATTAAATCTTCAAGCACAACTCCAAAGAAAACTGTTGAAGTGTCTACTGAAGCCTTTGTTGCTGAAACTTCAAAGCAACAATTTGAAACTGAAGCTGGGCCTTCGGGATCCACCAAGATACAACCTTTGGAGGTCGAAAAAATGTCAAAGGCAAGTTTAGAAACTGAAAAAGCAAAAATAACAGAGCCGATTCTGACTGAGGAAATTGGCACTGCCACCCCCGAAGCATCTTCCAAAATACATGATTATATTGTGCGACATGCTTCGGGGAAGAAACTATCTGAAGAAGAGATTTTTGAAGCCAATCACTATGCCCGAGAACTGAAGTATCCGAGGGGGGCCGTAGTGTTCAATGGGACAAACGAAGATGATTTCCTGTACTGTCTTCCAGACAATAAAGAATTATCCGTGTGCCGGGAGATGGCTAGAAGCATGGGGTTCCCGAAACTCGAAGCTGGCCTTTGCGCCATGACGAAGGACGATCTTGCCGATAGCCTGGCATACAATAGTCTGAAGGTACAAAAATTGTGAATTTTGAAGTTTATGAATTTTGAATTAGTTTTTTGCTCTTATGTTAACTCATTCATTCTTTTGAATAGGGCTTGATACTCAGCAATGCCTTAAGGGCTCAGAAGAATGTCGAAGATGAGAGCTGCACCATTGCTCTTAACAACCTTCGAACAGAGGTTATCAGGCTAAGAAACGAAGCCTTGGAGAAGGACAAAATTCTGCTTACATTAGTGGAAAAAATGAAGGAAGACGAAGCTAACTCTAAAACTCAAGCCGAAGCTCAGAAGCGTGAAATCGAAGATCTTCGTAAACAACTAGCCCGAGCCAAAGAAGAACGCATTCTTGAAGAAACAAAACGAGAATTAAGCGATCAATGGGTAGATCATTTGGTAGTAAATGTTAAAGAGCTTCGTGCTTCGAAGAAGAGGTGCTACGATAAATCCATAGAATGTGTTAAGAAAATAAAATCCAGCTTCGCCAGCGTTGGCGCGTTCTCTAGTGAAGAAAATTTCACAAGAGGAAATCCAGAAGGCCCGATTGAATGGATTAGTCGCGAAGCTGATGTCTTCGACGAAATCTTGAATAGTCGCGGGGACATTTGTGCTTTTTCGGGCGCCAGGGGAATTGTTACCATTTTAGAGAAGAAAGGGTGTGAGCATGTGAGATCTTTGGCGCAGTCTGAAGCTACTTTATCCTCTGAAGATATCAAAGACCCTTCAGCCGAAGCAAGCCAGGTTGGTGGAAAATTTTTCACTGACATTTGGGACAATGGCGGCCGAAAAATGGCTCAAGAGATCATTCAGAGAAGTGAAAAAGGCATCCATGATGCTAGGGAGGTAGCGAGAGCTGCTGAAAAAAACACAGGGCCCGAAGGGCAAATAGGTATTAATTAGTGATTTTTATTTTGTTGTAATTTTTGATTTTGAACTTTATTCGTAGTTTGTAATAGTAATATAGCCGTGTCCTCTCCTCCCTCAGAACCCGCTGAGGCATCTGCGGACCCTCCCCCGAAGGGAGACGACGAAATTAGACAAATGGCCGAAGCCATCATAGACGAAGTTGTCAATCAGCTGCTAAACGAAGCTGCAGAAGTAGTTCTTAGGGAAGATTAAATGCTATTGTAAAAATACTTGGAACATGACAAGTGTAAAACTTTGTAACTTTGAATGTAATATATAATCTATTTACGGTTCAATTCTTTACGATGCATGAAATTTTTTCATACATACCGCTTTTTGAGCCTTCGGCGAAAAAACACCTTCCCTTCTTTTCATGCTTCGTAAAGAAAATCTTTTATGTGTCACAAGAATTGCCATATTTCTTTGATGAAGAATCTCCAAACTTCATGAAAACATTCTTTGAGTCCATAAAAAAGTCTTATGTTGCCTCTCAAATGAAGCTACACTTCTGGCACGATTTTCTCTTTTTCAAAACATTCTTCGAAGATCAATGCTGTGTCCCCTTCCTGTTCTCCATGCGAAATGATGGATGATGCTTATGTTATGCAAAATGATGTAATGATGTTATGTTATGCAAAATGACATTTATGCTGAAAATACACATATCCCTGCCATAGAGCACACAATCTTTTTATCTCAGCGTTGACTTTTCGCTGTAAGCCTCCCTTAGGAGCTTCTTCGCTTTTTACTTTCAGCGGAATCAGCGTTTATTTTTCGCTGTAAGCCTCCCTTAGGAGCTTCTTCGCCTTTTACTTTCAGCGGAATCAGCGTTTATTTTTCGCTGTAAGCCTCCCTTAGGAGCTTCTTCGCCTTTTACTTTCAGTGGAATCAGCATTTATTTTTCGCTGTAAGCTCTGCATTCCCTTTGGAATGACTTTCGAGCAGAAAACTTACACTGCGCTCCCTTAGGAATGACTTTTTATTACTTCAAAAAAGTTACGGCTCATTCCTTAGAACAAGTTTTCGATAATCCGAAGGTTCTCCGTGCCTCCATAAATTCTTGTGCTTCGGTAACTCAAGCCTTTGGAGGAGATATATTTTCATTATGATAATACGGTAAACTGTTACAAGGATTTGAAAAACAATAAAAAACACTTAAACTCCCCATAATTGTTCTTTACTACGAAGAAAATAAAACTGAACGTGAAAGCATAAAAAACTGCTGTGGGAGTAGGATATTTTGTCAGTAAATGTGCTTCGACTCTGGCACAGTGCTATTGACCGTGCGAGCTTCGGATTCTTCTCTGAAGTCCCTCTGGGGGTGAGAGTGCTGGCTCCCTTCTGGCTGCGGAGCTCGTTGTATTGGTGGTGGCGGTGGAAGCTGTTGCCAGGAAGCTTGGGGTTGGCTTGCCGAAGCAACAGAGGCTGCAGGGTGATTGCCTACATATTCTGGAATGTAAGGCGAATGATACGAAGCAGTATGCATAACCTGCTTCGGCTGGCTCTGTTGTGTTGCACCCTCTGCTAGCTCCTTTTGCTTTTGAATGGTAACATGACACATTCTGGTGGTATGGCCCTTGCCTTCACCGCAGAATAAGCAGTAAATTTTTCTTGGTTGATCTCCAAATCTTCCCCCGAAGCCCCTGGCGCCTCTGCCTCTTGGCGCTAACGGCCGAAAAGAGCTTTGTTGTTGCCCCGAAGCTTGTTGTTGCCCCGAAGCTTGCTGTTGCCTCGAAGCTTGCGAGGAATACTGTGACCTTTGCTGCTGACTCCCTTTGTCATCATTTTGAGTAGAATTGTGAATTGACCTGACATGCCTCGGATAAAACCTTCCTCTGAAGCCCCTGGTCATTTCAGAAAACCTGAGAGCTTCCTCCCTTCTTTGGCGAAAATCATTGTCAGCTCGAATATACTCGTCCATCTTCTGGAGCAGCTTCTCCAAAGTTTGAGGAGGTTTCCTGGCAAAGTACTGAGCTGAAGGTCCTGGCCGAAGCCCCTTAATCATGGCCTCAATGACAATTTCATTGGGCACTGTTGGTGCCTGTGCCCTCAGACGTAGAAACCTTCGGACATATGCCTGAAGGTACTCTTCGTGATCCTGGGTGCACTGGAATAAAGCTTGAGCAATGACTGGCTTCGTCTGAAAACCTTGGAAGCTGGTTATCAACATATCCTTCAGCTTTTGCCATGAGGTGATTGTTCCTGGCCTAAGGGAGGAGTACCAGGTTTGTGCAACGCTCCTGACAGCCATGACGAAGGACTTTGCCATGACCGCTGTGTTGCCACCATACGAAGATATAGTTGCCTCATATCTCATCAAGAATTGCTTCAGGTCTGAATGACCGTCATACATAGGGAGCTGAGGTGGCTTATAAGACTGTGGCCAAGGTGTAGCCTGCAGTTCTGTTGACAGGGGAGAAGTATCATCAAAAGCAAAATTTCCATGATGGAAATCTTCATACCAGTCATCCTCGTTGTAGAAACCCTCTTTATGAAGCTCTCTGCGCGGGGGCCTTTGATTCTGGTCATCTTGAGCGAGGTGTCGAAGCTCTTCAGAGGCTTCATCTATCTGCTTTTGAAGATCAGCTAGACGAGCCATCTTCTCCTCCTTCCGTTGAACCTGTTGATGGAGCATCTCCATTTTTTGTATTTCTTGGTCCAAGTCGTCTTCCGGAGGCGTTGGACTGATGGCCTTCCTCTTCTGACTTTGGGCCTCCCTAAGAGAGACGACATCCTGATTGGGGTCCAGCGGCTGCAGAGTGGCAGCCCCTGTCGTTAAAGCTTTTTTTGGCGGCATGACGAAGGTGACGCTTGCCGAAGGTTTTCAAAACCCAAAAAGTGGAAGTGAGTTCACCGGAGGTGGGCGCCAATGTTGGGGGCTTGTTCTCAAATGCTATGAACTAAGAACAAGACAACATAAAAGTGTTAAATGTCGAACTCCTTCGTCCTTAGAAACAGTATATCCCTTCGGGTATAATGAATCTCGGACGAAGGTTACGAAAGAAAAGACCTTCGTTAAGTTGATAAATGGTTAAACAGAGCAACTATATATAATGTGCGAGTAATAATACCAGCATTATCATCGATATATTTCCATTATTAAATTCATAAAAACGAATTACAAATGTACCTTCAGATTGATGTAAAGTAAAGGTACAAACGTGATGCGAAAAAGCGTATGCCAAGTCAGCGTGAACAGTACGGGAGTACTGTTCACCTATTTATAGGCACGGGACGCAGCCCGTGTAAAATTACATTGATGCCCTTTACATTTATCAATAACTATAGTAATTCTTCGAGGTCCAATTTGGCTTTTCATCTTTAAGTCGGTTCCTCTTTTCTGTTATTGTGCCGAAGCCTTTCTGCACATAGCTTCGTGATCGTCTTATCCTTCGTCATGATCGTTTTTCATTCCAGTCAAGCTTCGTCTTAACCATGCTCTTGTATATTCGCGACCTGACTCCGAAGGTGCCTGTTCCGAAGGTGCCTGTTCACATATTACACTTGGAAAATATTGTCAAACTATGTTTTTGAGGACCTTCGAGAGCCGAAGGCCCCCAACAGATATGCATCGTTGAAGGATGCCTGAGGGGCTGCGGTGGTAAAGCTCCTTTCCGTCACCCAGCAAGACGAACGACTTGGCGCGCCGCGCCAGTCGCCGAGCTTCGGCTCTGTCGAGGGGTAGCTCTCCTCGGTGGAGATATTGCAGGTATGGGGTCTGCCAGTTTCGATTAGGCATGACCCCATTCCGCTCTTCCTCGACATGCAGTGCCTCACCCTCGGGGGCCGAGGGTGCCTCGGGCGGGGCCGAGGCCTTCTCAGGCTCGGGCGTGTCATCGGTCTTGACGGAGGGTTGATGTAAGTCTCGGGAGAAGACGTCCGGAGGAACCGTTGTTCGCCCCGAGGCTATCTTAGCCAGCTCGTCTGCAGTCTCGTTGTATCGTCGGGCGACGTGGTTGAGCTCGAGCCCGTAGAACTTGTCCTCCAGGCGCCAAACCTCGTCGTAGTATGCTTCCATCTTCGGGTCGCGGCAGTGGGAGTTCTTCATGACTTGGTCGATGACAAGCTGCGAGTCGCCACGAGCGTCGAGGCGCCGGACCCCTAGCTCGATGGCGATGCGCAACCCGTTGACCAGAGCCTCATACTCGGCCACGTTGTTGGACGCCGGGAAATGGAGGCACATAACGTAGCGGAGGTGCTTCCCGAGGAGTGAGATGAAGAGCAGGCCCGTGCCCGCTCCTGTTTTCATCAGCGACCCGTCGAAAAACATGGTCCAGAGTTCCGGTTGGATCGGAGCTGTTGGAAGCTGGGTGTCGACCCATTCAGCCACAAAGTCCGCCAAGACTTGGGACTTGATGGCCTTTCAAGGGGCGAACGAGATTGCCTCGCCCATGATCTCCACCGCCCACTTTGCAATCCTACCCGAGGCCTCTCGGCACTGGATGATCTCCCCCAGGGGGAAGGATGACACCACAGTCACCGGATGAGACTCGAAGTAGTGACGCAACTTTCGCCGTGTCAGAATTACCGCGTACAGCAGCTTCTGAATTTGCGGGTAGCGGATTTTGGTCTCGGACAGTACCTCACTGATGAAGTAGACCGGCCTCTGGACGGGCAATGCGTGCCCTTCTTCTCGTCTCTCGACCACGATCGCGGCGCTGACCACCTGAGTGGTAGCGGCGACGTAGATCAAGAGGGCTTCTCCGGCAGCGGGGGGGCACCAGGATGGGCGCGCTTGTAAGGAGCGCCTTCAAGTTCCCGAGGGCTTCCTCAGCCTCAGGGGTCCAAGTGAAGCACTCGATCTTCCTTAAGAGGCGATACAGGGGCAGGCCTCTTTCGCCGAGGCGTGAGATGAAGCGGCTCAGAGCCGTAAGGCATCCCATGACCCTCTGTACTCCTTTCAAGTCCTTGATAGGCCCCATGTTGGTGATGGCCGTGATTTTCTCCGGGTTGGCCTCGATGCCCTGCTCGGAGACGATGAACCCCAGGAGCATGCCTCGGGGGACTCCGAAGACACACTTCTCGGGATTGAGTTTTACGCCTTTCGCCTTGAGACACTTGAATGTCGTTTCAAGGTTAGAGAGGAGGTCGGAGGCTTTCCTCGTCTTGACTACGATGTCATTGACGTAGGCCTCGACCGTTTGACCAATGTGCTCCCCGAACACATGGTTCATGCACCTTTGGTATGTCGCACCCGCATTCCTCAAACCGAATGACATAGTAATGTAGCAGTACATGCCAAAAGGTGTGATGAAAGAAGTCGTGAGCTGGTCGGACTCCTTCATCCTGATTTGGTGATACCCTGAGTAGGTATCGAGGAACGATAGGGTTTCGCACCCAGCAGTGGAATCCACGATTTGATCGATGCGAGGCAGAGGGTAGGGAACCTTCAGACGTGCTTTGTTTAGACCAGTGTAGTCTACACACATCCGCCATTTCCCACCTTTCTTTTTCACAAGCACAGGGTTAGCGAGCCATTCAGGATGGAATACCTCTTTGATGAACCCAGCAGCCATCAGCTTGTGGATCTCCTCGCCTATGGCTCTGCGCTTTTCTTCGTCGAATCGGCGCAGAGGCTGCTTCACGGGTCGGGCTCCAGCTCGGATATCCAATGAGTGCTCGGCGACTTCCCTCGTTATGCCAGGCATGTCCGAGGGACTCCACGCAAAAACCTCGACGTTTGCGCGGAGAAAGTCGACGAGCACTGCTTCCTATTTGGGGTCGAGCTCGAAGCCGATCCGGATCTGCTTGGAGGTGTCGTTGCTGGGGTCAAGAGGGACGGATTTAACCGCCTCTGCTGGTTCGACGTTGCTGGTGTGGCGCTTCGCATCTAGAACCTCCTTGGGGAGGCTCTCCATGTAGGCGATGAGGGCCTCGGATTCGGCGAGGGCCTCGGCGTACTCCACGCACTCCACGTCGCATTCGTACGCATGTCGGTACGTGGGGCCGACGGTGATGACCCCGTTGGGGCCCGGAATCTTGAGCTTGAGGTAGGTGTAGTTGGGGACGGCCATGAACTTGGCGTAGCATGGTCTCCCCAGCACTGCGTGGTAGGTTCCTCGGAACCCGACCACCTCGAACGTGAGGGTTTCCTTTCGGAAGTTGGAGGGAGTCCCGAAGTAGACGGGCAGATCGAGTTGTCCTAGGGGCTAGTCGCGCTTCCCAGGAATGATCCCGTGAAAGAGCGCCGCACCAGCCCGGATCGAGGACAAATCGATCTGCAGGAGCCCGAGGGTGTCGATGTAGATGATGTTGAGGCTGATGCCTCCGTCCATGAGGACCTTGGTAAGCCTGACGTTGCCGATGACGGGATCAACAACGAGCGGGTATTTCCCCAGGCTCGGCACGCAGTCAGGGTGGTCGCCTTGGTCGAAGGTGATGGGCTTGTCGGACTAGTCTAGGTAGACTGGCGCCGCCACCTTCACCGAGCAGACCTCCCGGCGCTCTTGCTTGCGGTGCTGAGCCAAGGCGTTCGCCACTTACCCACCGTAGATCATGAAGCAGTCATGGACCTCGGGGAACTCCTCTGCCTTGCGGGCTTCCTTCTTGTCATTGTCGGGGGCCCTGCCACCTTCCGCCGGTGGCCCGGCCTTGTGGAAGTAGTGCCGAAGCATGACGCAATCCTCAAGGGTGTGCTTTATGGGTCCCTGATGATACGGGCACGACTCCTTGAGCATCTTGTCGAACAAGTTGGCGCCTCCGGGAGGCTTCCGAGGGTTCTTGTGCTCGGCAGCAGTGACAAGGTCTACGTCGGCGGCGTCGCGTTTCGCTTGCGACTTCTTCTTGCCCTTCTTCCTCACGCCGCGCTGAGCGGACGCCTCAGGGACGTCGTTCGGCTGGCGCCCCTGAGGCTGCTTGTCCTTCTGGAAGATGGCCTCGACCGCCTCCTGGCCGGAGGCGAACTTGGTGGCGATGCCCATCAGCTCGCTCGCCCTGGTGGGAGTCTTGCGACCCAGCTTGCTCACCAGGTCGCGGCAAGTGGTGCCGGCGAGGAACGCGCCGATGACATCTGAGTCGGTGATGTTGGGCAGCTCGGTGCGCTGCTTCGAGAATCACCGGATGTAATCCCGCAGGGATTCTCCCGGCTGCTGGCGGCAGCTTCGGAGATCCTAGGCGTTCCCAGGGTGCACGTATGTGCCCTAGAAGTTGTCGGTGAAGGCTTTGACCAGGTCGTCCCAGTTGGAGATCTGCGCAGGAGGCAGATGCTCCAGCCAGGCTCGGGCGGCGTCGGAGAGGAACAGGGGGAGGCTGCGGATGATGAGGTTGTCATCGTCCGTTCCACCCAGCTGGCAGGCCGGCCTGTAGTCCGCGAGCCACAGTTTCGGCCTCGTCTCCCCCGAGTACTTGGTGATGGTAGTCGGGGCCCGGAACCGGGTCGGGAACGGCGCCCGTCGTATGGCCCGGCTGAAAGCTTGCGGACCGGGTGGTTCGGGAGAAGGGCTCCGATCCTCCTCGCTGTCGTAGCGTCCCCCACGCCTGGGGTGGTAGCCTCGGCATACCCTCTCGTCGAGGTGGGCTCGACGGTCGCGGCGATGGTGCTCGTTGCCGAGGCGGCCCGGGGCCGCAGGCGCTGTGTCCCGCGTGCGCTCGTTGTGGACCGAGGCTTCCCGCATGAATCGGGAAGTCGCGGCGCGATGCTCCGGGGGGTATCCCTTCCTTCGGGAGGCAGAGCTTTCGGCCCGTCGGACCGCGGCATCCTCTAGGAGATGCTTGAGTTCTCCCTGGATACGCCGTCCTTCGGTGGTGGATGGTTCCGGCATCGCTCGGAGTAGTATTGCTGCTGCAGCCAGGTTCTGGCCGACCCCACTGGAAGCCGGGGCAGCCTTGCCCTGGTATTGTCGGTGATGCGGTGCTGGACGTCCTGGGCCAGATGACGCGCTTCTCCGGCTAGTGCTCGGCCTGCCCGCTCTTGCCCGATGTTCTGCCGGAGCTGCACAAGTTGTCCTACTTCCTCGTCGAGTCTAGCCTGCATCTCGTGGATTTGCTCGAGCTGTGTGTCCTGACCCCCCGCAGGGACTGGGACCATAGCTAGCTCCCGAAGGATGTCAACACGAGGCGCAGACCTAGAGGGATCGCCGTCCTCCGGCATACCAAGGTGGTTGCCTTCGTCGAGACCCTCTAGATCGACGTGGAAACATTCGCGACTTGGGCCACAGTCCTCGTCGCCGAGGCTGTGGCTATCATCGGAGCAACCGGAGAGGTAGTAGTCACATGCGGTCATGAAGTCCCGCATGGCACTAGAGTTACCGAGCCCGGAGAAGTCCCAACCAGAGTCGGGCTCGTCGTCTTCCTCAGAACCCGGGGGCCCGTAGGTCGAGACGGCCGTCAATCGGTCCCAGGTTGACCACATATGGTACCCCGGAAGGTTCGGATATGCCTTTATGAAAGCGTCCACCGAAGCGGGGTTGCTTGGTGGGTCGAAGCTGAATCTAAAAGGCACAGGATGGGAAATGGACGGTACCTCTTGATCGACGGACGGTGACGAAGTCGCGTCGGGGATGGACTGCACCGTTATCTCAGGTACAAGGCTAACGCTCAGCAAGTCCTTTGCGAGCGTGCTGGCGTCGCCCGTCGTATGCTTGGGGTTGGCGTGTTGCGGGGAAACGACGCTCGTCTTCGTCTCAAACGCGAGGTCAACGCCCGACGTGTCCCCCGCTGGGGCGTCGGCATCGTCGACTCGCTCGACAGCCGACGAGGCGCCGCCTCCTGCTTGGCCATGATTGCCCCGCCTCCTTCCCCGTCGGCGGGGAAGGTGACGGGATAGACCCGGATGCTATTCTTCCATCACGCGGGAAAGACGTCGTCGATTCCGCCACCGGCGGGCGGGCTGACGACCGCCATTGTTGCTGTCGCGCGGCGGAGGAAGGAGTATCATGTCGTAGCTGCCATCGAGGGACATGAACTCGAGACTCCTGAAACGGAGCTTCGTCCCGGGTTGGAGAGGTTGCTGGAGACTCCCCATCTGGAGCTTGACGGGAAGCTGTTCGTCAACACGCAGCATTCCCCTACCTGGCGCGCCAACCGTCGGCGTTTCGACCCCGGGGGGTCCCTGGACCGACGAGTAAATTGTCGCTGCGTGTTCCAGCCCAGATGGGTCGGCGCGAGACGGAGACACAAGGGGGGAGAGACAGTGAGGGGAACCCGCGGCCTCGTGTTGTCCTGCGCCCAGGGCGGATGCGCTTGCAGTAGGGGGTTACAAGCGTTCGCGAGGGAGAGAGAGAGGGCGTGAGACTGCGCGTCAGCCCGTTCTCCCACGCGGCCACCTTCTCGTACGAGGGCCCTGGACCTTCCTTTTATAGACGTAAGGAGAGGGTCCAGGTGTACAACGGGGGGTGTAGCAGTGTGCTAACGTGTCTAGCAGAGAGGAGCCAGAGCCCTATGTACATGCCGATGTGGCTGTCAGAGAGGTGTTGAAGCCCTGTTCATGTGGTGTCGTGGCTGTCGGAGGAGCGCTTGAGCCCTGTAGAAGCACAGCTATCGGGGCTATCGGATCCTTGCTAACGTATCCTTGCTTCCGTAGGGGGCTGAGAACCGCCGTCGTCATGGAGCACGCGGGGCGCCATCATTACTTGTTTTACCAGGGCGAGCCAGATGGGACGCCGATCTTGTTCCCCGTAGTCTGGGCTAGCCTGGGCTAGCTAGGGATAGGGTAATGATGGCCCCCTTGTGGCGTGGTCGGCCCGAGCGAGGTGGTGACTCCTCCGAGGTCGAAGTTGAGTCCGTGCCCGGGGGTCAGGCGAGGCGGAGACTGTCGTTCGAGGTCAAGGTTGAGTCCGAGCCCTGGGGTCGGGCGAGGCGGAGACCGTCTTCCAGAGTCGAGGTTGAGTCCGAGCCCTGGGGTCGGGCGAGGCGGAGACCGTCTTCCGGAGTCGAGGTTGAGTCCGAGCCCTGAGGTCGGGCGAGGCGGAGACCGTCGTTCGAGGTCGAGGTTGAGTCCGAGCCTAGGGTCGGGCGAGGCGGAGATTCCTATGGCGCCCGAGGCTGGACTTGGCTGCTGTTAGCCTCACCCTAGCGGGTGGCACAGCAGTCGGAGCAGCGCAGGCGGCGCTGTTTTCCTGTTAGATCAGTCAGTGGAGGGGCGAAGTGACTGCGGTCACTTCGGCCTTGTCGACTGAGAAGCCCGCGTCAGGATAAGGCATCAGGCGATCCTTGCATTAAATGCTCCTGCGATCCGGTCGGCTGACGAGGCGATCTGGCCAAGGTTGCTTCTCTGTGAAGCCTGCCCGAGCTAGGCCTCGGACGAGTCGAAGGTGCGCCCATTGCTTGAGGAGACCCTCGGGCGAGGCGCAAATCTGTCTTGGTCTACCGTTCCTGCCCGAGGCTGGGCTCGGGCGAGGCGAGATCATATCCCTTGAGTGGACGGGGCCTTGACCGGAATTGCGCCCATCAGGCCTTTGCAGCTTCGTGCTGATGGAGGTTACCAGCTGAGATTAGGAGCCTTAGGGGTACCCCTAATTACGGTCCCCGACAATTATAATCTAAATTATATAATCTAGATTATAATTTAAATATATTATAATCTACATGTAGCTGTTTGGTAGTTTAGATTATATAAATGTAGATTATTCACAAAGACAACGATATCCTTGTTTGTTTATTTGAGGTGAGACATATATTATAATTTCTATTTACATAACCATCGGTAGTGGGTCTTTTGCTAAAATAATCTCAAATAAGTTACTCTTAGAAGATTATGAGATTATCATAATCTAGACTTTAGATTATATAATCTAAACTTATAATCTAGTTGTTTGTTTACCTACTAAATTATTTACGCTGGATTATATAATCTGGAGAGATTATAATATAAAACAAACAGCGCCTAAAGCCAACCGTTATTCAAGTATTTACTTGAATCTGCATTATTTTGGTTATAAACTTATAACACAACACTTTTAAAAAAAATAAAAATAAAGAGAACTTCCTGTTTTCTAGACCTGATCAGATTTGATTGTGAACCGTCCGTACCTAAAAACAGACCGTCTATAGGTCAGACCGTCCGATCTTCGAGGCCGACCGGACCATTTTGCCGGTCCTCAGTACGGTCCATTTGGCCATCACCTGCTTATCACCTGCTTGCTGGCTGGAGCTCGCGCAAATGGCATGTGAGCTGCTGGCTGCTGCTGCTCACATGGACTCCAATTTATTCGGCAGCAGCGGGAGCGAGATCACAGTGTCTCTGATGTAGCCTCAGTGCGGTCTTGAAGAAGATGCCTTCGGCATGAGATGGCCACTAGAACTACTTGTTGCGTTGCTAGCAACACTCAGTGCAATAACACCCCATCTAAACACCCACTGCCGAATCCGATGCAAGACAGAAATAGTAGGTGTCTCGAAACAATGCAGCACACATCAGTTTCGTCATGGTGGCTTACCAAATGATCGGATCATCATCAGGGAGAGGGAGGTGCCCTTCATCATCTAATCGGGCTGAGTTGGAAAAAGTCCTCATCCAAACAAAAGACAGTTTGGAGAAGATGAAAAAAGAGCATGATGAGCTAGTGAGCTCTCATGTTTATTTGGTTCAAAGGTATGAATCAGTTTTAATTGAGCAAATAAATAATGAAAATACTTTATCTAGTATATATTGCTCAAGCTAAAATTGAAAATGTCATGCTTAAGAGTGAAAGTTTCCTTGTGAGTTTTGGTGGTATGGATGACAACCCAATTAAAGGACTAATATGTATTGCTAAGTGTTGAATAGGTGCTTAGTTCAAATCTTACAAGGTTCAACACAAGTGATCAAGTGTGATGGTCCAAAGGCTGAGATGACTATGATAGTGGACATCACAAGCTAAGTGAAGGTGTACACTGCTTATGTGAAACTCGGTGTGCATATGGTCAAGCCAAGGATGAAGACAAGAAGAACTTCGAGGTACCGAGTGCACGAGAAAAGGTCAAGAAGGTCGAGGTACCCAAAGTCAGGCTTAAAGAAGAAGACTTGCAAAGTCAAGGTTGATCGAATTGAGAAGAGCTATGGTGCATCGAGGATCACGACTTAAGGACATGACTTATAGCTAATGAGGTAATAACTATGGTTATATGGTGTAAGTCTTAAGGCTCAAGATCAAGCTCAGGAAGTGAACAAGGTCACCAGAAGTAGTAGTGTCAAAGCTAGAACCTAGAAGCAACCCAAAAGAGCTAAGTTTACCTTAACCTTTAGGTTGGGTTGTTACGGTGTTCTATATGACCTTTTCCGGGTGTTGGAGCTCATAGATAACAATCTAGATCAAGTCAAGTCGACTTGATGGTTTGGAGTCCAACCTCGACCTCAAACAGGCAAAAATGCGTAAGACGTTGAAAAGGTTAAGTATGCAAGGTTTGAGCGTTCAACTATGTTGCATACACCTTTGACAATGTGTTTGGTATTTTGGTTTATTCTCTAACTTAGTTTGTAGACAAAGTGCCATTCTGGACTCTGTTTGAGGAGAAACAAAAAAGCTGGGAGAATAATGGGAAGGAGGTAACTTTCTAGGACCTAGTCAATTGGATTATACTCTAAATTTGTGTCTAAGTCTCAAGGAAGTCTTCCAAAGAGTTGAGATCATTTGGAGAAGTTTGGCTCAAAAGAGCACAACTTGCTCTAGTCTAGGCTGCACCAGACTGGGTCCGTGCAACTCAGCTATAGTGATCGGTCTTGGGAATTTTATTTATAAAATTAACCGGACGGTTCGGTGTACATCAGACCACTTCTCCAATGGCTACTTTCAGCCTTCGCTCGGCGCCCAACGGCTAGCAGATGTCACGATACGGTCCGGTGCCACCAAGCTAAGGAAAGGCGTCAATCAGATGATCTGTTGATTGTTATTGTGGACGGTCCGTTGGCTCACCGGACGGTCCGGTGCGCCTGCAGATAGGGAAGTTTTCCAGCTTTCATTTGGAAGAGGCAACGGCTTCTAGGCCCCATGGGGCTATAAAAGGACCTCCTAGACATCCCCTTTCAGTCCAAGGCTTCCAAGTGCAGAAACAAATTGTAGACATATTGCAAATCAATTATGACTCCGTCTCTTATGTATTTCTCTCAAATTCGTGTGTTGGTATAGTTATAAGCCAAGAGAGAGTTGAGGAGTGCTGCTGCAAATTAGATTGAGCAAGATCTTGAGCAAGGGAGTTCTGTTACTCTGCCGGAGTGCTATGAATACTGGTAAACAACCATGGATCTACTGTAACCGACCTCTACATAGTGAAAGCCTGGATCTACCACCTGGTGATAGATCTAAGTGAAAGAGAAATGTGCCCTTGGGCTATTTCTATATTGTTTTGGTGATTAGATGCACAACACACTAGGTGAGAACTAACAAATGTTAAGCAAAGGTATATCTAGATGGACCAAGAATAAAGGTAAGTTCTAGACACTTAATCAATTGTTTTATGTGCTAAACATGCTTGTCTAAGTGATAGGAACTCAATGAAGTCAAATGGAGAAAGAATGGAGGAAAAAGCACTTAGTGTGTTGTTGGCTGGTGCACAGACAGTGAATAGTATCTGTCCGATGCACAGGACAGTGAATAGTAACATGTCTGGTGCAAAGTCTGTTGTGACTAACCTTGTAGGACCCAACAAGAGTTGGGTACCTAAAACCCAAGCTTAATTACCTTGCAGGTTTATGCATCCGGGGGTTTAAGCTGGATTATTGATAGCGGATGCACAAACCACATGACGGGGAAGAAGAAAATGTTCACCTCCTACGTCAAGAACAGGGATTCCCAAGACACTATCATCTTTGGAGATGGGAACCAAGGCAAGGTCAAGGGCTTAGGCAAAATAGCCATCAGAACCGAGCATTCAATTTCAAATGTGTTTCTAGTAGAATCGCTCGGATATAATTTGTTGTCTGTAAGCCAATTATGTCATATGGGTTATAATTGTTTATTTACAAATATTGATGTATTTGTCTTTAGAAGAAGTGATGGTTCATTAGCTTTTAAGGGTGTATTAGACAACAATCTCTACTTAGTTGATTTCTCAAAAGAGAATGCCGATCTAGATGCATGCTTAATCGCTAAGACTAATATGGACTGGCTCTGGCACCGCCGTCTAGCACATGTTGGGATGAAGAACCTTCATAAACTTCTAAAGGGAGAACATGTGTTAGGACTAACCGATTTCTGTTTTGAGAAAGACAGACCTTGTGCAGCGTGCCAAGTAGGGAAGCATGTGGGAAGTACTCATCAAAGCAAGAACATGATGACAACATCAAGACCACTGGAACTCCTACATATGGATCTCTTCGGGCCTGTTGCTTATCTCATCATCGGGGGAAGTAAGTATGGTCTTGTTATTGTAGATGATTTTTCCGCTTCACTTGGGTTTTCTTTTTGCAGGATAAATATGAAACTCAAGGAACTCTAAAAGCTTCTTAAGGAGAGCTCAAAACAAATTTGAGCTAAGGAGAGCTCAAAACGAATTTGAGCTCAAGGAACTCAAGGAACCTTCAAGTCGAAGAATATCTTCAGGAGGAAGGCATCAAGCACGAGTTCTCCGCTCCCTACACGCCACAACAAAATGGTGTGGTAGAGAGGAAGAACAGGACACTAATTGACATGGCAAGGACAATGCTTGGAGAATACAAGACGCCTGAGCGGTTTTGGTTGGAAGCTGTGAATACAGCTTGCCATGCCATAAACTAGCTCTATATGCATCGCCTTCTCAAGAAGACATCATACGAACTCCTAACCGGTAACAAACCCAATATTTCCTATTTTCGTGTATTTGGGAGCAAATGCTACATCTTTGTAAAGAAAGGTAGGCATTTGAAGTTTGCTCCAAAAGCTGTAGAAGGGTTCTTACTAGGTTATGACTCAAATACAAAGGCGTATAGGGTCTTCAACAAGTCATCAGAATTAGTTGAAGTCTCTAGCGATATTGTATTAGACGAAACTAATGGCTCTCCAAGAGAGCAAGTTGATCTTAATGATGTAGATGAGGATGAGGTTCCGACAGCCGCAATGCGAACAATGGCAATAGGTGATGTGCGACCGTAGAACAACAAGACCAAGACCAACCCTCTTCCTCTGTAACACCCGGTTTTAGCGGACAAAGCCGAGTGCATCTCATACATGCGCCAAGAAGACAACATATATAATAACAGAGTGTATAGAGATAAATGTCATAAAACATCAGAGTATTTATTACATAGCGGAAGTCTTATTACAAAATAAAGATAAATATAAAACGAACTAAGGATCGATGGCGCCAATGTCGACTGAGAAACGCCACCTAGATCAGATCGAACTCCTCAGTGTTAGGCGGCTCCTCTTCAACCACCTGTTCTTCTCCTGTGGGGGGGGTGTGAGACAGCAAGAGTGATCTCACATACGTTCATAGCTCAACAAGTCGTGGGGAATAATGTGGCATGAACTCACCAAAGGTGGGAGTTCATGAAGTGTAAGGCTGATCAATGAAATAGAGGCTAAGGCTGAGCATTGCTTTTATAAGTTGGTCAAAATTTTATTAGCAATTACTAAGTGTAAGTAAATACCAAACCTTAATAATAATAAAGAACAGTAATAGTAAAATAATCCCAAATGCGATGCAAATGTCAAATTAAGCTTAAGTTCCATAGTTAATCATGTGAGGGTCCGAGCCGCTCATGACCGTGAGCACGGCTAGTATACTAGTTTTACACTCTGCAGAGGTTGCGCATCTTTACCCACAAGTCGTGTATCCCATGTCGCCAGGGTTTGCAAGGCCCTTAGACACTACCGAGGTGAATGGCTAGGGATCCACTACGAGGCCTTTACAAAGTTCCACTAGCTTCCGAAAACCCGCTACAGTTTATAGGAAGATCCAGTACAGGGTTCCTGGCTGACAGCCATCGCAGCAAAATCAACCAGGGACCTCCCCGCACTGACCTCTCCCCTACTGCCCTTGCCCCTTTCGGGTAAGGTAGTCTTCCACTAGCTTTCCTAATTAGTCAGCCAAGGGCGTCCCATTAAACCCTTGTGGTAGCACTGTTTTCCCGGGTGGTCGCTCCATGTTCCCATTAATTTAATGATCTTAACATGAACAATAATAATAACAAGATAATAACAGAATAATCATGAATAATGAATCTCCATACCCAATCCACATAAAGCAATAGCAAGTACTACCCAAAAATATTCCAGGGGTGAACAAGGTATAGAGGTAATCAAAACTGGGGTACATAAAGGATCCCATCAAAATTAACCTATGCAGATCATTAAAATTAATAAGAACATGGCTGGGAAAAGTAAGTGATCAAGGGCACAACTTGCCTGTAATGAGCTCCTGCTCAGCTATCTCTACTTGCTGAACCTCAGTTTCCACAGTAGCTTGCTCATCTACTCGCATCAACACAATACATACATAGTATAGCCAAAATCAACATCACACCAAACAGATGAATGAAATATACAGTAAAAATCTACACATTAAAATGAAATCATAGGAACTGGAATCACTGAATTTGGAGTTATAGAATTTAAGTTATGAATTTTCTAAGATTTAAGGTGATTATAATAGGATTAGATGATAAATTAATTTTCTAACAGAGTTCATGTCAAAACAGTGATTCTAAATGATAGAGAATATTATTACAAAATTTTAGGAATTGCAATGACTCAATTTAGAGCTAAAATGCATTTTCTATGAATTATACAAATTCCTAGAATTGTTTTTGTATTAAAAACGAATTTCTAATATAAATTCTCTGTTTTTACTATTCCCAGGACTGGACCTCGAATACTAAAAAGCGCAGGGGTCTCGGTGTAAGTCGGCCCAGTCACAGAAAACAGTGAAAATAGGACGGCGGGTTGATTTCTTAGAAGTCTAGGGTCTCTTAAGCAAAAAGCACCCGCGAAGGGGTACGAGATGATATAGGCCGTCGGATCTGAGATCAAGGGTCCTGATTAGATGGCGCTATAAATGAACCGGTACGCGCTCCGAACCGTTCGATCCAAGATCGACGCTCCCGATTTAATGAGATCCCGAACCACCGCTGGTCATCGATCTACCATCCGACGGTCACGATCCAACGCGGCGAAGGGGTACGCTACTTCTAATCTCAGTCGTTCAACAAAAGATCAACGGCGCGTAAGCCTTCTTCTCCCCCTGGTGGCCGAGCGCGATGGCGCCCGCACCCACGGCGAACCGTTCGCCGGAGAACCGGCCAATCGGTCACAAACCCGCCCGAATTTCCAATCCAACCGAGCCACACTAAGCCAACGGTAGGGCGAACCCGATAGAGCCCCCAATTTAAGGTTTGACTAACGCTACCGTCCTGGCCACGGAGTAGGGCGGATTCGCGGCGGCGCATGAACTCCGGTGAGCAATTCCAGGGATTCTGGTAAACTAACTTCAATTCGAGTTGGTGCAACGCGATGGGGGTATGAAAACGAATGCCGATGCGGGAGCCTTACCGAAGATGGTGCGCGCAGACGGGCGATCCACGGCGCGAGCGGCGAGCCAACCTTCCCAGCTGGACACCGGCGTGAAATTGGGTCGCCCCTCCGCACCAGCTGCGCCGGTGCACCACCGTATAGAATCCCCGGCCGCGGTCGAGCCCCCAAGGCGATGTCTCGGCGCGATACGGCAAGAAGACAGCCACCGCGTTCGCTCTCTCCTCACCAAGCTTTCTAACGGGGCGTAAACTACCTACGGTGGTCGGGGTGTGCGAGCGAGAAGGGTAGAGCGGCGCGGTTCAAATAGCCCCGGACCCGGTCCCAGAGGCCGTTCCCTTCTTCCGATCCTTACGCGCGAGACCAAGGAGAGCTCCGTGCACGGCGTTTGACGCGGACATGAAACGGAAGAGCGAAGGAGGGGGAAGGGATAACGATGACAGACGGGGCCCACACAGCAGAGAGCCAACGCGCGTGCGAGGTGAGACCGACACGCGGGACCCACTGTCGGCGCGAGCGTGCGGAGGTAGACCCCAGGAATGGGCCGAGCGCGGGACACTTCCCCCCTGGTGGGCCGAATTACCATCTGGCGGCCCAGGTAAGCTTTTCTTTTTTTCTTTTTATTTTTCTGTTTTCTTTCTTCTAGGTTTAAATTTGAATTTGAATTTAGTTTTCAACCCTTGTGCATATTTGTTATCAAACCATATTCTGGAATATGAAATACAAATTTTTTGGAATATATTTATATTATTTTCTTTATTTTCATAACATTTCTCTTCTTCCTTTAAACCCTAGTTTTCAATGTGGCCTAATCAAGCTTCAATTAATTATTACCTTTTCATTTTTTTTATCATCATGGTTTGATTTAATGCACAACACATAAAACTCCAACAAATGCACTTTTTCTTTATTTTAGAACAATTGTTTTGTTTAGTCACTCTCAATTACATAGGTGCTCTTTTTATGATGCATATGAAACACACAAAATGAGGAACTCTCTTTATTACTCTTGGTATACAACTTGAGTATTACAAATCCTACCCCCCTTAAAAATAATCTCGTCCTCGAGATTTAAGAAGATCTAGGGAAAAGGTGGGGAAAATCTATACGAAGCTCTTCTTCTCTTTCCCAAGTTGCTTCATCTTCACCGTGGTGGCTCCATTGAACTTTGCACATCTTTATAATTTTACTCCTCGTAACTCGAGTCAAAGTATCCAGAATCTTGATGGGGTACTCAGCATAAGTCAAATCTTCCTGAACACTAAGGTCTTCCATTGGTAACTGTTCTTCAGGTACCCTGAGACATTTCTTCAGCTGGGATACATGAAATACATCATGAACATCCGCGAGATGATCCGGTAACTCCAATTGATATGCAACTTCTCCCACTCGCTTTAAGATTAAGAAGGGTCCAATAAAGCGAGGGGACAACTTTCCTTTGACTTTGAATCTTCTCATACCCCGGAGTGGTGACACCTTCAAATAGACATAATCACCCTCCTTAAACTCAAGTAGTCTTCTCCGGGTGTCAGCATAACTTTTCTGCCTGGACTGTGCAGTTCTCAAATTCTCCCTGATCTGTTGGACTTGTTCCTCTGCTTCTTGTATGATCTCAGGCCCAAACAACTGCCTTTCACCAGTTTGATTCCAATACAAGGGAGTCCTGCACTTTCTGCCATACAAAGCCTCAAACGGTGACATCTTCAAGCTGGCCTGATAGCTATTATTATATGAGAACTCCGCATACGGTAGACTCTTATCCCAACTTCCACCATGCTTAAGAGCACAAGCTCTTAACATATCTTCCAGTACTTGGTTAGTCCTCTCAGTTTGCCCATCAGTCTGGGGATGATAAGCCGAACTAAAATTCAATCTCGTATCCAATGACTCGTGCAACTGCTTCCAATATCGAGAGGTAAACTGTGATCCTCGATCTGACACAATCTTCTTTGGCACACCATGCAGGCATACAATCCGTGCCATGTACAACTCTGCCAACTTAGCTCCTGAATAAGTGGTCTTCACTGGAATAAAGTGGGCTACCTTGGTTAGCCTGTCCACAATCACCCATATAGAATCATATCCAGCAGACATGCGGGGTAATCCAACAATGAAGTCCATGCCAATCTCTTCCCATTTCCACTCAGGTATCTTCAGTGGATGCAATAGTCCGGCTGGCCTCTGGTGTTCAGCTTTAACTCTTTGACACACATCGCACATAGCCACATGTGCAGCCACATCTCTCTTTAGTCCATACCACCAATACTTTTGCTTCAAATCTTGATACATCTTAGTGCTCCCAGGGTGGATAGAATAAACTGAGTCATGTGCTTCCTTCAATATGGTTTCCCGAAGACTATCAATATCGGGAACACAAATCCGATTCTTGAACCATATCGTGCCTTGCTCATCCTCTGTGAACTCCGGGCCCCTACCTTCAGTAATAAGATCCTTGATCTCTTGAATCTTAGCATCACCAATCTGACCTTTACGAATTTCTTGCTCCAAGGTAGGTTCCAATTCAATAGTCACTCCTTCCGTATGTGTAATAATTCCCAGGTTGAGTCTCTCAAAATCTCTTGCTAATTCATCAGGTAGCTGGACAACGAAAGCGGAGTGAACATGCTCCTTCCGACTCAAGGCATCTGCAACCAAATTCGCCTTGCCTGGGTGATAGTGAATCTCCAAGTCATAATCCTTAATAAGCTCCAACCAACGGCGTTGCCTAAGGTTGAGATCCTTCTGAGTAAATATGTACTTCAAGCTCTTATGGTCCGTGTATACTTGGCACTTAGTTCCCATGATGTAGTGTCTCCAAATCTTAAGTGCATGCACAACGGCAGCCAGCTCTAAGTCATGGGTGGGGTAGTTCAATTCATGCTTCCTCAACTGACGAGATGCATAGGCAATCACATGACCATCTTGCATAAGCACACATCCAAGTCCTTGGCCACACGCATCACAATAAATGTCAAATCCCTTCTGCAGATCTGGCATAATCAATACTGGAGGTGACATCAATCTCTCCTTCAATTGATCAAAACTTTCTTGGCATTTCTCATCCCACTTAAATTCTCTTCCTTTCTCCAGAAGCGATGTCATGGGCTTAGCAATCTTAGAAAATCCTTCAATAAATCTCCGATAATATCCTGCGAGTCCCAAGAAACTCCGAATCTCCGTGACCGTAGTGGGCACTCTCCACTCCATTATCTCCTTAACCTTAGCAGGGTCCACTGCTATTCCTCCATTAGAAATAATATGACCAAGAAATGGCACCTCGCCAATCCAAAACTCGCACTTGCTGAACTTAGCGTAGAGTTGATTATCTCGTAACTTTTGTAGCACCAATCTTAGATGTTCTTCATGATCACTTTCATTCCTAGAATAGATAAGAATATCGTCGATGAACACCACGACGAATCTGTCCAAGTACTCCATAAACACCTTATTCATCAAATTCATGAAATATGCCGGTGCATTAGTCAATCCAAACGACATAACAGTAAACTCATATAATCCATATCGAGTCGAGAAAGCCGTCTTGGGAATATCCGATGGTCTAATCCTCATCTGATGGTAACCGGATCGGAGATCAATCTTCGAAAATACTCTTGCACCTCGCATCTGATCAAATAAATCCTCAATACGGGGCAACGGATACTTGTTCTTCACCGTAACATCATTAAGAGATCTATAATCCACACACATCCGTTGCGATCCATCCTTCTTCTGCACAAATAACACCGGTGCTCCCCAAGGTGAGGAACTTGGACGAATGTAACCAGCCTCTTGTAACTCCGTTAACTGCTTCTTCAGTTCCTTCAACTCTTCTACGGACATTCTATATGGCCGTTTAGAAATAGGGGCGGTTCCAGGTAAGAGATCAATAACAAACTCGACTTCTCTATCAGGTGGCATCCCTGGTAACTCCTCTGGAAAGACATCCGGAAAATCTCTAACCACCCGGATGTTGTCACCAACAAACTCCTCAGGCATAAAGAACATTGCACGCATGGATGAGGAGGTTACTGCAATATTAACTTGAAACCTTTCTCCTTTAGTGGTAGTGAGTTCTATGGTACCTCTACCACATGCTATAACGGCCTTTGCCTTTCTTAGCCATGACATACCAAGGATCAGATCTATACTGCTTGACTCTAATATTATAGCAGTAGCTCCAAATTCTCTACCCATAATGGTTAATGTCAATCTACGTGTCATTTGATTCGCCTCAACAGGCCCTTTAGGTGTAATTACTATCAGGGGTTTTCTCATATTTAGCAGTGGTATTTCATTTGTGTTGGCATATCTAGCAGACATGAATGAATGTGTAGCACCAGAATCAAATAATATGGTTGCAGGAATTGCATTAACATAAAACATACCAATTACGAGGTCCCCACCATCAGGAGTATCATCAACGCTGACTTGATTCACCCTGGCTATAGAATATCCCTTGCCAGGGGTCTATTGCTTGTTCTGAGCTGGGGTAGTAGCAATCCTCTGTGGGCAGACATTTGCATAGTGACCAATCTTCCCACACTTGAAACATTGAGTGCCCGGACTCTATCCTGCAAACTTCGTCGGGGTGCCAGTAGGGGTAGCCTGTCGAGGAGGTGGAGTCCTCAGTGGTGACTGCTGAACTGGGCGTGGTCCTCCGGGTCGAGTCGGTGTACCCTGTGGTGAACTGTAGCGAGGACGAACACTGCTGCTACCCTGTCCCTGTGAGATAGCCTTCCTCTTCAAATCTCCCAACTGAACACGCTTGTGTTCAATAGCCAGGGCCTTATCCAACAGTCTCTGAAATGATGGAAATGTGTGTGCCACTAGAGCATACTGCAGTGGTCCATTAAGTCCTTCAATGAAATGCTCCTGCTTCCTCTCGTCTTCAGCAACTTCTTCAGGGGCATATCTGGATAGCTGAATAAACCTGTCGCGGTACTCGCTGACTGACATACTTCCTTGTTTCAGCGATAGAAACTCCTTCTTCTTGATCTTTATCATCCCAGCTGGAATATGGTAGTTCCTGAACTGTGTACTGAACTCTGCTCAAGTAATAGTATCCGCAGCATCATGGGCAGCAGTATAAGAATCCCACCAGTCAGCAGCCGGACCAATCAGACGTCCAGAAGCATATAAAACCTTCTCCCGGTCAGTGCATTGGGCAATATTCAGCATCTTCTCAATTGACTTCAACCAATCATCCGCGTCCAGTGGATCAGGTGAGCTAGCGAATGTAGGTGGCTTATGACTCATGAACTCTCTATGCTTATCTCGGGGTGGAACTGGTGGTGGTGGAGGTGGAGGCAGTGGTACTTGTTGCTGTTGTTGTTGCATTTGCTGTTGCAGCTGCTGTTGTTGTACCCTCCTTTCCTGGCGTATCTCATCTCGCTCCTGGCGTAACTCCTGGCGTATATCTTCTCTTTCTTGACGCATCTCCTGGCGTTCTTGCTGCATCTGGGCGCGCATATCCGCCATGGTGTCCGCCATTTTCTGCATCACCGCCATCTGAGCAGCAACCAGTGGGTCAACTCCGCCTGGTGGAGGATTGGGAGGATTCATCCCAGCAGGCTGTGGCTGAGGTTGTCTTCGAGTGTGTTGGTTAGGAGGCAAATCAATTCCACCACCCCTCCTGGTATTGACCATCTGAGTTAGACACATATGGTAAGAAAGAGCAGTAGACAAGGCAGTAATTACAATCATGTTACTTTGGGGGATTTATTAGCTAAGCAGATTAGTATTTCACCTACTATAGCTAATTCGATACCTTATAGTGGTACATGCTAAAATGTCCATCTATACTATTCCAATCAATCAAAGAAGCAAATCAGGCATTGATCATCAGAACAATCAACCAATATTTTTAATAGGGAAAATAGTTTTACTTTTGTCTTAGGCTTCCTATCTCTTAAGAATGTCATAGGGGTAGGGATTCCAAGGTGTGAAATCCATCTTGTCTCAGAGTAGAAAAGGTAAGAATGATCAGAGTAGAACAGTAGAAGGTGAGACAGGATCAAGATAAGTGTAGAAAGAATCAGAGTAAGGTGAGTGTAGAATGAATCAGAATGAGATAAGTAGGTAAGGGTTTATCCAGTTGAAAGGGAAATGTGCCCTTGGGCCATTTCTAAGTATTTTGGTGATTTAGTGACCAACACAGGTGCCTAATTGTAAAATGGAACAAAGTACAAATCATGGAGTAAAGGTATGTTTCTAATCCTTAGTACATTGGTTTTGTGGACTAACATATTTGTCTAAGTGTTAGAAACAGAAAGAAGAAAAAGAGAAAAGGGGAGAGAATGACTTGGCTGTGTGCAACCAAGTCCCAGCTCGGTCTGGAGCACCGGACTGTCCGGTGTGCACCGGACAGTGTCCGGTGCGCCAGACTGACTCGACTCGAACTGGCCGCTCTCGGGATTTTGGCCGGCGGCGTACGGCTAAAATTCACCGGACTGTCCGGTGTGCACCGGACTGTCCGGTGAGCCAACGGTCGGCCAGGGCCAACGGTCGGCCGCGCAATCCGCGCGGGACACGTGGCCGAGCCAACGGTCGGAAGACGGCACCGGACTGTCCGGTGTGCACCGGACTGTCCGGTGCGCCAACGGCTCGCAGATCTCCAACGGGCTGCAACGGTCGGCAGCGCCAGAAAAGGAAACAAATCGGGCACCGGACACTGTCCGGTGTGCACCGGACTGTCCGGTGCCCCCGACGACAGAAGGCAAGGATGGCCTTCCAGAATTGCTCTCAACGGCTCCTAGCTGCCTTGGGGCTATAAAAGGAGCCCCTAGGCGCATGGAGGAGACAAAACAAGCAACTCTTGAGCATTCTTGATCATCCACACAAGTTCTTTGCGCATTCGTTTGTGATTCTAAGTGATTCGAGCTCTGTTCTAGTGTGAACTCTGAGATAGTCATTCGAGCTCGAGTCTTGGCCGTGTGTGTGCGCTTTTGTTGTGGATTTGTGTGTGTTGCTTCCCTCCCTTACTCTGTGCTTTCTTTGTGGTCATACTTGTAAGGGCAAGAGACTCCAATTTGTGGAGATTCCTTGCAAACGGGATAGTGAAAGGAACAACAAAACACCGTGGTATTCAAGTGGGTCTTTGGACCGCTTGAGAGGGGTTGATTGCAACCCTCGTCCGTTGGGACGCCACAACGTGGAAGTAGGCAAGCATTGGCTTGGCCGAACCACGGGATAAACCACCGTGTCACCTCTGTCTTGATCTCTTGTGGTATTGTGTTTTGTTGAGACTTCACCTTAGCCACTTGGCAATAATCGTGCTAACACATAACAAGTTTTTGTGGCTTAAGTTTGAAGTTTTTACAGGATCACCTATTCACCCCCCCCCCCTCTAGGTGCTCTCAATTGGTATCAGAGCCATTCTCTTCACAAAGGGACTAGCCGCCCGAAGAGATGGATCCTAAGGGGAAGGGTATAGTGATCAACGACAAAGAAAAGGAGACCTTCGTCAACGAGCCGAAGGACGACAAGCCTACCGACTCCGGCTCGGGCCAAAGACGGAAGGAAGGGAAGAAGAAGAAGACAAGGCGCATCAAGGAGATCATCTACTACGACAGTGACGAGTCTACTTCTTCCCAAAAGGACGAGGACCACAACGACTACGAGAGGAGAAAACCGGTCAATTCGAACTTCTCTTTTGATTACTCTCGTATTCCGCAAAGTTCACATTCTCAATTGCTCTCCATTCCACTCGGCAAGCCTCCACACTTTGATGGAGAGGACTACGGATTTTGGAGTCACAAAATGCGTAGTCACCTATTCTCTCTCCATCCTAGTATATGGGAGATTGTAGAGAGTGGAATGCACTTTGATAGTTCGGATAGTCCCACGTTTATTAATGAACAAATTCATAAGAATGCACAAGCTACTACTGTTCTTCTAGCTTCCTTGTGCAGGGATGAATATCATAAAGTGAGCGGCTTGGATAACGCCAAGCAAATCTGGGACACCCTCAAGATTTCTCATGAGGGAAACGACGTCACTTTACTCACCAAGATGGAGTTGGTGGAGGGAGAGCTTGGACGTTTCGCCATGATAAGGGGCGAGGAGCCGACGCAAACATACAACCGGCTCAAGACCCTCATCAACAAGATAAGGAGCTACGGGAGCACGCGATGGACGGACCACGACGTCGTCCGCCTAATGCTCAGGTCCTTTACCGTACTTGATCCTCATCTCGTGAACAATATTCGTGAGAATCCCAGGTACACGATGATGACGCCCGAGGAAGTACTTGGAAAATTCGTGAGCGGGAGGATGATGATCAAGGAGGCGAGATACGTCGACGACGCGTTGAACGGACCACTCCACGAGCCTCAACCCATTGCTCTAAAAGCAACAAGGAGCAAGGAATCGCTACCTAGCAAGGTGGCGCAAGTTGAGGCGGCCGGGCTCAATGATGAAGAGATGGCTCTCATCATCAAGAGATTCAAGACGGTGCTTAAAGGTCACAAGGGACAACCAAGCAAGACCAAAGCCAAGGGGAAGCGCTCATGCTTCAAATGCGGTAAGCTTGGTCATTTCATTGCTAACTGTCCCGATAATGAAAGTGACCAGGAAAAGGGGAACAAAAGAGAGAAGAAGAAGCAATACAAGAAGGCAAAGGGCGAGGCGCATCTAGGAAAGGAGTGGGACTCGGATTGCTCCTCCTCCGACTCCGACAACGAAGGACTCGCCGCCACTGCCTTCAACAAATCGGCTCTCTTCCCCAACGAGCGTCTCACTTGCCTTATGGCAAGGGAGAAGAAGGTGAGTACTCAAGACTCCACTTATACTTCTTCTAGTGATAGTGAGTCTAGTGACGATGATGACATAGATTATTCTTGCTTGTTCAAAGGCTTAGATAGATCTAAGATAGATAAAATCAATGAATTGATTGATGCATTGAATGAAAAGGATAGGCTTTTAGAAAAGCAAGAAGATTTATTGTATGATGAACATGATAAGTTTGTAGAGGCACAAAAATCATATGCTTTAGAAGTAAAAAGAAATGAAATGCTTTCTAGTGAAATATCTTCCTGTCATGAAACCATTTCTACCTTAAGAAGTGTTAATATTGATTTAAGTGCTAAACTAGAAGTAGCTAGTAAATCAAATTCTTGTGTTGAACATGTTGAAATTTGTACTAGGTGTAAGGATTTTGATGTTAATGCTTGTAGTGAACACCTAGTTCTAATTTCCAAATTAAATGATGAAGTGGCTAGTCTTAATGCCCAACTTAAGACTAGCAAGAATGAAGTTGATAAAATAAAATTTGCAAGGGATGCCTACACGATTGGTAGACACCCCTCAATTAAGGATGGACTTGGCTTCAAGAGAGAAGCCAAGAACTTAACAAGCCATAAGGCTCCCGTCTTCGTCAAGGAGAAAGGGAAGGCCCCTATGGCTAATAGTGCTAAAAAGAACCATGCTTTCTTATACCATGATAGGAGACATGCTAGAAATGTTTATAATGATTTTGATTCACATGTTTATGCCATGTTTGCCTCTAGTTCCTCTCATAAGCATGATAGAAATATGAGTAGGAGAAATGTTGTACATATGCCTAGGAGAGATAGTGCTCATGTACCTAAAAAGAATGTTATTCATGCTCCTAGGAAAGTAGTGAATGAACCTTCTACCATTTATTATGCTTGTAATGCTCCCTTTGCTATTTGTAGAAAGGGTAAGAAGGTAGTTGCTAGGAAATTAGGGGCTAGATGCAAGGGAGATAAATCTTGCATTTGGGTCCCTAAAGACATTTGTGCTAACCTTGCAGGACCCAACATGAGTTGGGTACCTAAGACCCAAGCCTAAATTTGCCTTGCAGGTTTATGCATCCGGGGGTTCAAGCTGGATTATCGACAGCGGATGCACAAACCATATGACGGGAGAGAAGAAGATGTTCACCTCCTACGTCAAAAATAAGGATTCCCAAGATTCAATTATATTCGGTGATGGGAATCAAGGCAAGGTAAAAGGGTTAGGTAAAATTGCAATTTCTAATGAGCATTCTATATCAAATGTATTCCTAGTGGAGAGTCTTGGATATAATTTGCTATCTGTTAGTCAATTATGTCAAATGGGATATAATTGTTTATTTACAAATGTAGATGTGTCTGTCTTTAGAAGATGTGATGGTTCACTAGCTTTTAAGGGTGTACTAGACGGCAAGCTTTACTTAGTTGATTTTGCAAAAGAAGAGGCCGGTCTAGATGCATGCTTAATGGCTAAGACTTGCATGGGCTGGCTGTGGCATCGCCGCTTAGCACATGTGGGGATGAAGAATCTCCACAAGCTTCTAAAGGGAGAACACGTGATAGGTCTAACAAATGTTTATTTCGAAAAAGATAGACCTTGTGCAGCTTGTCAGGCAGGAAAACAAGTGGGAGGAGCACATCACAGCAAGAATGTGATGACCACGTCAAGACCTCTGGAGCTGCTGCATATGGACCTCTTCGGACCCGTCGCCTATCTAAGCATAGGAGGAAGTAAGTATGGTTTAGTTATTGTTGATGACTTTTCCCGCTTCACTTGGGTGTTCTTTTTGCAGGATAAGTCTGAAACCCAAGGGACCCTCAAGCGCTTCCTCAGGAGAGCTCAAAATGAGTTTGAGCTCAAGGTGAAGAAGATTAGGAGCGACAACGGGTCCGAGTTCAAGAACCTTCAAGTGGAGGAGTTTCTTGAGGAGGAAGGGATCAAGCACGAGTTCTCCGCTCCCTACACACCACAACAAAATGGTGTGGTAGAAAGGAAGAACAGGACGCTAATCGATATGGCGAGGACGATGCTTGGAGAGTTCAAGACCCCCGAGTGCTTTTGGTCGGAAGCCGTGAACACGGCTTGCCACGCCATCAACAGGGTCTACCTTCACCGCCTCCTCAAGAAGACGTCATATGAGCTACTAACCGGTAACAAACCCAATGTATCGTACTTTCGTGTTTTTGGGAGCAAGTGCTACATTCTAGTGAAGAAGGGTAGAAATTCTAAGTTTGCTCCCAAAGCTGTAGAAGGGTTTTTATTAGGTTATGATTCAAATACAAAGGCGTATAGGGTCTTCAACAAATCATCGGGTTTGGTTGAAGTCTCTAGCGACGTTGTATTTGATGAGACTAATGGCTCTCCAAGAGAGCAAGTTGTTGATTGTGATGATGTAGATGAAGAAGATGTTCCAACGGCCGCTATACGAACCATGGCGATTGGAGACGTTCGGCCACAGGAACAGGATGAACGTGATCAACCTTCTTCCTCAACGACGGTGCATCCCCCAACTCAAGACGATGAACAGGTTCATCAAAAGGAGGCGTGTGATCAAGGGGGAGCACAAGACGATCAAATGATGGAGGAAGAAGCGCAACCGGCACCTCCAACCCAAGTTCGAGCGATGATTCAAAGGGATCATCCAGTCGACCAAATTCTGGGTGACATTAGCAAGGGAGTAACTACTCGATCTCGATTAGTTAATTTTTGTGAACATTACTCTTTTGTCTCCTCTATTGAGCCTTTCAGGGTAGAGGAGGCCTTGCTAGATCCGGACTGGGTGTTGGCCATGCAGGAGGAACTTAACAACTTCAAGCGCAATGAAGTTTGGACGCTGGTGCCTCGTCCCAAGCAAAATGTTGTGGGAACCAAGTGGGTGTTCCGCAACAAACAGGACGAGCACGGGGTGGTGACAAGGAACAAGGCTCGACTTGTGGCAAAAGGTTATGCCCAAGTCGCAGGTTTGGACTTTGAGGAGACTTTTGCTCCTGTGGCTAGGCTAGAGTCCATTCGTATCTTGCTAGCATATGCCGCTCACCATTCTTTCAGGTTGTACCAAATGGATGTGAAGAGCGCGTTCCTCAACGGGCCAATAAAGGAGGAGGTGTACGTAGAGCAACCCCCTGGCTTCGAGGATGAACGGTACCCCGACCACGTGTGTAAGCTCTCTAAGGCGCTCTATGGACTTAAACAAGCCCCAAGAGCATGGTATGAATGCCTTAGAGATTTTTTAATTGCTAATGCTTTCAAGGTTGGGAAAGCCGATCCAACTCTTTTCACTAAGACTTGTAATGGTGATTTGTTTGTGTGCCAAATTTATGTCGATGACATAATATTTGGTTCTACTAATCAAAAGTCTTGTGAAGAGTTTAGCAGGGTGATGACGCAGAAATTCGAGATGTCGATGATGGGCGAGTTGAACTACTTCCTTGGGTTCCAAGTAAAGCAACTCAAGGACGGCACCTTCATCTCCCAAACGAAGTACACGCAAGATCTGCTAAAGAGGTTTGGGATGAAGGACGCCAAGCCCGCAAAGACGCCGATGGGAACCGACGGACACACCGACCTCAACAAAGGAGGTAAGTCCGTTGATCAAAAGGCATACCGGTCAATGATAGGGTCTTTACTTTATTTATGTGCTAGTAGACCGGATATTATGCTTAGCGTATGCATGTGTGCTAGATTTCAATCCGATCCTAAGGAGTGTCACTTGGTGGCGGTGAAGCGAATTCTTAGATATTTAGTCGCTACGCCTTGCTTCGGGATCTGGTATCCAAAGGGGTCTAACTTTGACTTAATTGGGTACTCAGATTCCGACTATGCTGGATGTAAGGTCGATAGGAAGAGTACATCGGGGACGTGCCAATTCTTAGGAAGGTCCCTGGTGTCATGGAACTCTAAGAAACAAACCTCCGTTGCCCTATCCACCGCTGAGGCCGAGTACGTTGCCGCAGGTCAGTGTTGCGCGCAACTACTTTGGATGAGGCAAACCCTCAGGGACTTTGGCTACAATCTGAGCAAAGTCCCACTCCTATGTGATAATGAGAGTGCTATCCGAATAGCGGAAAATCCTGTTGAGCACAGCCGCACAAAGCACATTGACATCCGGCATCACTTTCTGAGAGACCACCAGCAAAAGGGAGATATCGAAGTGTTTTATGTTAGCACCGAGAACCAGCTAGCCGATATCTTTACCAAGCCTTTAGATGAGAAGACCTTTTGCAGGCTGCGTAGTGAGCTAAATGTCTTAGATTCGCGGAACTTGGATTGAATTGTAGCATACATGTATTTATGCCTTTGATCATGTTCATTCTGCATTTTGTTGCTTATTATGGTGCTCAAGTTGTACAAACACTCCCTGGACCTCACAAGTCCGTTGCAAAGTGATGCACATGTTTAGGGGGAGATGTGTTACAACTTGACCCTTTGAGACTAACCATATGTTGAGTTTGTCCGATTTAGTCTCAAAGGAGAATTGAAAGGGAAAAGGTGGACTTGGACCATGCAAGACTTCCACTGCACTCCGATAAGGGGTAACTTACTCCAAGTTCATCTCATTAACTCTTATTGCCATTTGCTCTTAATTGAAGATTTTGGTGAGGCAATGGGGTTAAAGGGCCAAAATTGATCCCGTTTTGGTGCTTGATGCCAAAGGGGGAGAAAATAAAGGCCAAAGCAATAAATGGATCAGCTACCACTTGAGAGATTTTGAAAATAGTAGAATAGAGTTTTTGGTTTGTCAAAATCCTTAAGTTGTCTCTCTTGTCAAAAGTTGGTTTCTTGTGGGGAGAAGTATTGTTTATGGGAAAAAGGGGGAGTTTTTGAAATCTTTGATCAATCTCTTTTTGAATGACTCTCTTTATGCTTAAACATGTGTGTTTAACTTAGAGATAGAGATTTGTGTTTGATTTGCAAAAACAAACCAAGTGGTGGCAAAGGATGATCCATATATGCCAAAATCGATTCAAAATAATTTGAGTTATTATTTGAAGTGTTTTTGTACTTGTTAAACTTGCTTTATGTTGTGTTGGCATAAATCACCAAAAAGGGGGAGATTGAAAGGGAAATGTGCCCTTGGGCCATTTCTAAGTATTTTGGTGATTTAGTGACCAACACAGGTGCCTAATTGTAAAATGGAACAAAGTACAAATCATGGAGTAAAGGTATGTTTCTAATCCTTAGTACATTGGTTTTGTGGACTAACATATTTGTCTAAGTGTTAGAAACAGAAAGAAGAAAAAGAGAAAAGGGGAGAGAATGACTTGGCTGTGTGCAACCAAGTCCCAGCTCGGTCTGGAGCACCGGACTGTCCGGTGTGCACCGGACAGTGTCCGGTGCGCCAGACTGACTCGACTCGAACTGGCCGCTCTCGGGATTTTGGCCGGCGGCGTACGGCTAAAATTCACCGGACTGTCCGGTGTGCACCGGACTGTCCGGTGAGCCAACGGTCGGCCAGGGCCAACGGTCGGCCGCGCAATCCGCGCGGGACACGTGGCCGAGCCAACGGTCGGAAGACGGCACCGGACTGTCCGGTGTGCACCGGACTGTCCGGTGCGCCAACGGCTCGCAGATCTCCAACGGGCTGCAACGGTCGGCAGCGCCAGAAAAGGAAACAAATCGGGCACCGGACACTGTCCGGTGTGCACCGGACTGTCCGGTGCCCCCGACGACAGAAGGCAAGGATGGCCTTCCAGAATTGCTCTCAACGGCTCCTAGCTGCCTTGGGGCTATAAAAGGAGCCCCTAGGCGCATGGAGGAGACAAAACAAGCAACTCTTGAGCATTCTTGATCATCCACACAAGTTCTTTGCGCATTCGTTTGTGATTCTAAGTGATTCGAGCTCTGTTCTAGTGTGAACTCTGAGATAGTCATTCGAGCTCGAGTCTTGGCCGTGTGTGTGCGCTTTTGTTGTGGATTTGTGTGTGTTGCTTCCCTCCCTTACTCTGTGCTTTCTTTGTGGTCATACTTGTAAGGGCAAGAGACTCCAATTTGTGGAGATTCCTTGCAAACGGGATAGTGAAAGGAACAACAAAACACCGTGGTATTCAAGTGGGTCTTTGGACCGCTTGAGAGGGGTTGATTGCAACCCTCGTCCGTTGGGACGCCACAACGTGGAAGTAGGCAAGCATTGGCTTGGCCGAACCACGGGATAAACCACCGTGTCACCTCTGTCTTGATCTCTTGTGGTATTGTGTTTTGTTGAGACTTCACCTTAGCCACTTGGCAATAATCGTGCTAACACATAACAAGTTTTTGTGGCTTAAGTTTGAAGTTTTTACAGGATCACCTATTCACCCCCCCCCCCCTCTAGGTGCTCTCACCAGTCTATCTAGGTTTCGTCCTACAGTCAACATTTCCTCTGATACCACTTCTGTAACACCCGGTTTTAGCGGACAAAGCCGAGTGCATCTCATACATGCGCTAAGAAGACAACATATATAATAACAGAGTGTATAGAGATAAATGTCATAAAACATCAGAGTATTTATTACATAGCGGAAGTCTTATTACAAAATAAAGATAAATATAAAACGAACTAAGGATCGATGGCGCCAATGTCGACTGAGAAACGCCACCTAGATCAGATCGAACTCCTCAGTGTTAGGCGGCTCCTCTTCAACCACCTGTTCTTCTCCTGTGGGGGGGGTGTGAGACAGCAAGAGTGAGCTCACATACGTTCATAGCTCAACAAGTCGTGGGGAATAATGTGGCATGAACTCACCAAAGGTGGGAGTTCATGAAGTGTAAGGCTGATCAATGAAATAGAGGCTAAGGCTGAGCATTGCTTTTATAAGTTGGTCAAAATTTTATTAGCAATTACTAAGTGTAAGTAAATACCAAACCTTAATAATAATAAAGAACAGTAATAGTAAAATAATCCCAAATGCGATGCAAATGTCAAATTAAGCTTAAGTTCCATAGTTAATCATGTGAGGGTCCAAGCCGCTCATGACCGTGAGCACGGCTAGTATACTAGTTTTACACTCTGCAGAGGTTGCGCATCTTTACCCACAAGTCGTGTATCCCATGTCGCCAGGGTTTGCAAGGCCCTTAGACACTACCGAGGTGAATGGCTAGGGATCCACTACGAGGCCTTTACAAAGTTCCACTAGCTTCCGAAAACCCGCTACAGTTTATAGGAAGATCCAGTACAGGGTTCCTGGCTGACAGCCATCGCAGCAAAATCAACCAGGGACCTCCCCGCACTGACCTCTCCCCTACTGCCCTTGCCCCTTTCGGGTAAGGTAGTCTTCCACTAGCTTTCCTAATTAGTCAGCCAAGGGCGTCCCATTAAACCCTTGTGGTAGCACTGTTTTCCCGGGTGGTCGCTCCATGTTCCCATTAATTTAATGATCTTAACATGAACAATAATAATAACAAGATAATAACAGAATAATCATGAATAATGAATCTCCATACCCAATCCACATAAAGCAATAGCAAGTACTACCCAAAAATATTCCAGGGGTGAACAAGGTATAGAGGTAATCAAAACTGGGGTACATAAAGGATCCCATCAAAATTAACCTATGCAGATCATTAAAATTAATAAGAACATGGCTGGGAAAAGTAAGTGATCAAGGGCACAACTTGCCTGTAATGAGCTCCTGCTCAGCTATCTCTACTTGCTGAACCTCAGTTTCCACAGTAGCTTGCTCATCTACTCGCATCAACACAATACATACATAGTATAGCCAAAATCAACATCACACCAAACAGATGAATGAAATATACAGTAAAAATCTACACATTAAAATGAAATCATAGGAACTGGAATCACTGAATTTGGAGTTATAGAATTTAAGTTATGAATTTTCTAAGATTTAAGGTGATTATAATAGGATTAGATGATAAATTAATTTTCTAACAGAGTTCATGTCAAAACAGTGATTCTAAATGATAGAGAATATTATTACAAAATTTTAGGAATTGGAATGACTCAATTTGGAGCTAAAATGCATTTTCTATGAATTATACAAATTCCTAGAATTGTTTTTGTATTAAAAACGAATTTCTAATATAAATTCTCTGTTTTTACTATTCCCAGGACTGGACCTCGAATACTAAAAAGCGCAGGGGTCTCGGTGTAAGTCGGCCCAGTCACAGAAAACAGTGAAAATAGGACGGCGGGTTGATTTCTTAGAAGTCTAGGGTCTCTTAAGCAAAAAGCACCCGCGAAGGGGTACGAGATGATATAGGCCGTCGGATCTGAGATCAAGGGTCCTGATTAGATGGCGCTATAAATGAACCGGTACGCGCTCCGAACCGTTCGATCCAAGATCGACGCTCCCGATTTAATGAGATCCCGAACCACCGCTGGTCATCGATCTACCATCCGACGGTCACGATCCAACGCGGCGAAGGGGTACGCTACTTCTAATCTCAGCCGTTCAACAAAAGATCAACGGCGCGTAAGCCTTCTTCTCCCCCTGGTGGCCGAGCGCGACGGCGCCCGCACCCACGGCGACCCGTTCGCCGGAGAACCGGCCAATCGGTCACAAACCCGCCCGAATTTCCAATCCAACCGAGCCACACTAAGCCAACGGTAGGGCGAACCCGATAGAGCCCCCAATTTAAGGTTTGACTAACGCTACCGTCCTGGCCACGGAGTAGGGCGGATTCGCGGCGGCGCATGAACTCCGGTGAGCAATTCTAGGGATTCTGGTAAACTAACTTCAATTCGAGTTGGTGCAACGCGATGGGGGTATGAAAACGAATGCCGATGCGGGAGCCTTACCGAAGATGGTGCGCGCAGACGGGCGATCCACGGCGCGAGCGGCGAGCCAACCTTCCCAGCTGGACACCGGCGTGAAATTGGGCCGCCCCTCCGCACCAGCTGCGCCGGTGCACCACCGTATAGAATCCCCGGCCGCGGTCGAGCCCCCAAGGCGATGTCTCAGCGCGATACGGCAAGAAGACAGCCACCGCGTTCGCTCTCTCCTCACCAAGCTTTCTAACGGGGCGTAAACTACCTACGGTGGTCGGGGTGTGCGAGCGAGAAGGGTAGAGCGGCGCGGTTCAAATAGCCCCGGACCCGGTCCCGGAGGCCGTTCCCTTCTTCCGATCCTTACGCGCGAGACCAAGGAGAGCTCCGTGCACGGCGTTTGACGCGGACATGAAACGGAAGAGCGAAGGAGGGGGAAGGGATAACGATGACAGACGGGGCCCACACAGCAGAGAGCCAACGCGCGTGCGAGGTGAGACCGACACGCGGGACCCACTGTCGGCGCGAGCGTGCGGAGGTAGACCCCAGGAATGGGCCGAGCGCGGGACACTTCCCCCCTGGTGGGCCGAATTACCATCTGGCGGCCCAGGTAAGCTTTTCTTTTTTTTTCTTTTTATTTTTCTGTTTTCTTTCTTCTAGGTTTAAATTTGAATTTGAATTTAGTTTTCAACCCTTGTGCATATTTGTTATCAAACCATATTCTGGAATATGAAATACAAATTTTTTGGAATATATTTATATTATTTTCTTTATTTTCATAACATTTCTCTTCTTCCTTTAAACCCTAGTTTTCAATGTGGCCTAATCAAGCTTCAATTAATTATTACCTTTTCATTTTTTTTATCATCATGGTTTGATTTAATGCACAACACATAAAACTCCAACAAATGCACTTTTTCTTTATTTTAGAACAATTGTTTTGTTTAGTCACTCTCAATTACATAGGTGCTCTTTTTATGATGCATATGAAACACACAAAATGAGGAACTCTCTTTATTACTCTTGGTATACAACTTGAGTATTACATCCTCTACATTGGTGCATCCCCCAACTCAAGATGAGGAATAGGTACCTCAAGATGAAGGGTTGGATCAAGGGGGAGCACATGAAGAACAGGATAAGGAGGAAGAAGTGTCACAAGTTCCTCCAACTCTAGTCCGGTCAACTATTCAAAGAAATCATCTAGTGGATCAGATTATGGGTGATATCAGCAAGGGAGTAACAACTCGCTCACATTTAGCTAATTTTTGTGAGCATTACTCATTTGTTTCTTCTATTGAGCCTTTCAGGGTAGATGAAGCCTTGCAGGATCCGGACTGGGTGTTGGCCATGCAGGAAGAGCTCAACAACTTCAAGAGAAATGAAGTTTGGAGTCTGGTGCCACGTCCGAAGCAAAATGTTGTGGGAACCAAGTGGGTGTTCCGCAACAAGCAAGATGAACACGGTGTGGTGACAAGGAATAAGGCTCGACTTATGGCAAAAGGTTATGCCCAAGTCGTAGATTTGGATTTTGAGGAGACTTTTGCTCCTATAGCTAGGCTAGAATCAATTCGAGTATTATTGGCCTATGCTGCTCACCACTCTTTTAAGTTGTTTCAAATGGACGTGAAGAGCGCCTTCCTTAATGGACCAATCAAGGAGGAAGTGTATGTGGAACAACCCCGGCTTCGAGGATGACAGGTATCCCGACCACGTCTACAAGCTCTCTAAAGCGCTCTATGGACTTAAGCAAGCCCCAAGAGCATGGTATGAATGCCTTAGAGATTTCTTTATTTCTAATGCTTTCAAGGTTGGGAAAGCTGATCCTACTCTCTTTACTAAGACTTGTAATGGTGATCTCTTTGTATGCTAAATATATGTCGATGACATAATATTTGGTTCTACTAATCAAAAGTCTTGTGAAGAGTTTAGCAGGGTGATGGTGCAGAAATTTGAGATGTTAATGATGGACGAGTTGAACTACTTCCTTGGATTTCAAGTGAAGAAACTCAAGGAAGGAACCTTCATCTCCCAAACAAAGTATACTCAAGATTTGCTTAAGAGGTTTAGGATGAAGGATGCAAAGCCTGCAAAGACACCAATGGGAACAGACGGACATCTAGACCTCAACATAGGAGGTAAGTCCGTTGATCAAAAGGCATACCGGTCTATGATAGAATCTTTGCTTTATCTTTGTGCAAGTAGACTGGATATTATGCTAAGTGTATGCATGTGTGCTAGATTTCAATCCAACCCTAAGGAGTGTCACCTTGTGGCTGTTAAGCGAATTCTTAGATATTTGGTTTCTAAGCCTTGCTTCGGTATCTGGTATCCAAAGGGGTCTACCTTTGACTTAATCGGGTACTCAGATTCCGACTATGTCGGGTGCAAGTTTGATAGGAAGAGTACATTAGGGACTTGTCAGTTTCTAGGAAGATCCTTGGTGTCCTAGAGCTCTAAGAAACAAACTTCTGTTGCCCTATCCACCGCTAAGGCCGAGTATGTTGCCGCAGGACAGTGTTGCGCGCAACTACTTTAGATAAGGCAAACCCTCTGGGACTTTGGCTACAATCTAAGCGAAGTCCCACTCCTATGTGATAATGAGAGTGCAATCTGCTTGGCAGATAATCCTGTTGAACACAGCCGCACTAAGCACATAGACATCCGGCATCACTTTTGGAGAGACCACCAGCAAAGGGGAGATATTGATATTTATCATATTAGCACCGAGAACCAGCTAGCCGATATCTTCACCAAGCCTTTAAATGAGAAAAGGTTTTGCAGGTTGCGCAGTGAGCTACATGTCTTAGATTCTCGTAACTTGGATTGATCTATAGCATATATGTGTTCTATGCTTTTGATCATGTTACTTTAAGCATTAATGTCTTTAATTGCATATTTTTGGTGCTCAAGTTGTACAAGTCATCCTGGGACCTCTCAAGTCCCTATGCAAATGATGCACATGTTTAGGGGGAGGATGTGCTACAACTTGACTCACTTGAGACTAACTTGTTTGTTGAGTACTCGTTATACAGTCTCAAAGTTGAATTGAAAGGGAAAAGTGAACTTGGACAAAGAAAGGGCTTCCACTTCATTCCGGTATCAATGTATCTTGTCCTAAGTTCTTTGTGCTCTTATTGCCTTTTGCGCTTATTTGACATTTTGGTGAGGCAATGGGGTTATAGGGCCAAAAAGGTCTCCTATTTTGGTGCTTAATGCCAAAGGGGGAGAAATTAAGGCCAAAGCAACTGGATCAGCCAACCACTTGTGAATTTCAAAAATTGTAGGGTTAAACTTTCTGTGTTTGGTCAAAACCCTCTTATTTGCAAAAAGTTGTTCTCTTATGGGGGAGAATTTCGATTATGGGAAAAAGGGGGAGTTTTTGGCATTTGATCAAATTTACTCTTGAAAGGTCTCCTCGATTTGCCAAAACAAGTGTGTTGGACTTAGAGGTAGGAAAAAATTGTTTTGTGAAAATAAACCAAGTGGTAGCAAAAGTGATCCAAATGTGCCAAATTCCTTGAAAATCTTATTGGTCTTCAATTTACATTTTTGAGTTCTTCTAGATATGTTAGTTCGAAACGAGTTGCTTTTTAATGTGTTGGCATAAATCACCAAAAAGGGGGAGATTGAAAGAGAAATGTGCCCTTGGGCTATTTCTATATTGTTTTGGTGATTAGATGCACAACACACTAGGTGAGAACTAACAAATGTTAAGCAAAGGTATATCTAGATGGATCAAGAATAAAGGTAAGTTCTAAACAATTAGTTAATTGTTTTATGTGCTAAACATGCTTGTCTAAGTGATAGGAACTCAATGAAGTCAAATGGAGAAAGAATGGAGGAAAAAGCACTTAGTGTGCTGTTGTCTGGTGCATAGGACAGTGAATAGTAACTATCCGGTGCACATGACAGTGAATAGTAGCATGTCCGGTGCACAGGACAATGAATAGTAACCTGTCCGGTGCACAGGACGGTGAATAGTAACTGTCTGGTGCACCAACGACTAGCTCTTCCAGAGAAGGAAAGTGTCAATCAGATCTGTTACTGTTCACTGTCTGGTGGCGCGTTGGACAGTCCAGTGCACCCACAGGCAAGGAAGGCTGGGAGCTTCCAAATGAAGCTCCAATGGCTCCTAGGCCCCTTGGGGCTATAAAAGGGACCCCTAGGCGCATGAAGCAGCACATCAAGCCTTCATTGAACATCCTAAGACACCTAGACTCCGCAAGCACGCATCCGGATCATTGTGTTTGAGATTTGAGTACTTGTTGAGTTGTGAACTCGTTGTGCTGTGTTTCTGTGCTTGTTTCTTGACTTGTGTGCGTGTCGCTGCCGTGACTCTAGCTCTTGCGTGTGTTTCTATTCCCTTCCTTACTCTTGTGGTTTTCATTATGATCAATATTGTAAGGGTGATAGGCTCCAACTTGTGAAGATTCCTCACAAAGGGAACATCTTCTATAACGAAGAAAACTGTGGTATTCAAGTGGATCATTGGATCGCTTGAAAGGGGTTGAGTGCAACCCTCGTCCATTGGGATGCCACAACGTGGAAGTAGGCAAGGGTTCTACTTGGTCGAACCACGGGATAAAAATTGTTCTGTCACCTATTGCTATTCATGTGTGATTCTCTCTGCTTCTACTAACTTGATAATTGGTCTAAGTTTAAATACTCACCTTGTGAAGAGCAATTAAGTGAAGAAGTCATCTCTTTCTCTCTAGACATAGCACCTTGGTTTTGATTCCACTAACATTTCATAAACCAAATTTTGTGCCAATTAGTGTTGATTTTTACAGGATTACCTATTAACCCCCCCCCCCCCTCTAGGTGCTCTCAATAAGCAAACAGAGGAAGGAGTTGAAATAGACTCCAAGCCAGGTTGGCTAACTGCAACGTGGACTAGGCAAGCATTTTAGGCTTGGTCGAACCACAGGATAAATCCTTGTGTGTTGTGTGCTCTTGCTGTGTTGTTCTCTCTCTCTCTCTTTGATTGCTTTACTCTTTGCACTTCTATATTTATATTTTGTATAAACTATTTTTGAAGTACAGGCTATCTTGAGACACGGACTTTATTGAGCTGCGATCTACTCAAAGTGATCTTCATTTTGTTGTGATCCGGTCTTTGAGTAGAGTAAGATTTCTAAGTTTTGGGATTAATTTTTATTCTCCTATTCACCCCCTATAGGTGACATCCTCCTATTCCCGAGCAAAGGAAACTTTCAATTAGTATCGAAGCTAGGCTCCCCAGTCATGGGCTTAGACATCCAGAGATGACGATGTCGCAGGAGGATGTAACTCTAGAACTTCTTCATTTTGATGGCTCTAATTATGCATCATGATCTTTTCATGTGCAAAATGCTTATAGGAGTTTAGGTCCTGAATAGAGCAAATATTTGATGCTAGTATATTGCCCATTGATTTTGATAAGAGTAATACATCTGAATATGATCTAAGATGTCTAAGTCTAAATTATCAAGCCTATGGTATCTTAGTCAATTATCTTAGTGAAGATGTTTATTTTGTTGTCATACCTCAAAATGATCTTGTTAGTTATGCTCACTACATTTTGGCCAAAATTCATGAAAAATATGCTAAATATAGTGAAACTTCTTTCACTTCTACTCCCTCTATTGCTTATGGTACTAACCTTTCAAAGGGAGAAGAAGAAAGACGATGGAAACCAAACAATGATCCACCTCACCGACAGGTTTGTTTTCCACTAGTCATAAATGTCTTGTTGCGAAAAATGGTAGTGGAGACGAAAGCGACGATGAGGAGGAATATGAGGATGATAGCCAAGATGAAACCAAATCCACAACATCACAAGGCACATTTTCCCATACTATTTTGCATGCTTCCTCTTCTAATGATGACAGGGAAAATGAGACGGAGGATGTCGAAGAAAAGGAGCTTCGCTAGCTCTATGGACGTCTCAACAAGGAAGACATGACTATCCTATAAGGAAATTGTTGAGAAGGAACAAGGTGAGACACTTCTCAGGCTGGAGGAGACTCTCATCATGACCCAAGGTTGTTTGGAAAAAGACGACCAAAGAACATGAGGAGCTAAGGTGCTCTCATGATGATTTGGTCCAACAGTATGAATCAGTTTTAATTGAGCAACAAGCTACATCTAATGATATTTCTGTGACCGAAGCACATGGTGAAGAAGTTTTAGAATAGAAAAATCGAAGCATGTGCAAGACTCCATCTAGAGCGAGTTCCTAAATCAACAAAAGAAGCAAACAACGAGAGCAAGGAAAAATGTGAAAATTCAAGTACAGATGTTGTTTGCACTAATGATATTTCTGTGACCTCCAAGCGTAAAAAGAGGATCGGAAAGAGGAGATGCTTCGGATGCAAGGAGTTAGGCCATTTCATAGCTTCATGTCCTCACATGAAGAATAAGAGCCTTGCATTCCCCATGATGCCCCTCACCAAGACGAAGACTGAACAACAAGCATCATATTAGGCTAAGCGACGCTTCTGCTACAAGTGTGGTGAGCAAGGTCATCTACATAAGGTTTGTACTAATGCTCCATTTGGATGCCGATATTGGAGTGGATGGAATTGAATTGGGTTGAATACCAAATCAGGCATGGTATTGAAATGAGATGTAATTCCAATTCTATTATTTGGATGTCACTGAATTGGAGTTTGAAATTGTGTTGTCTAATTCTACGCAATACCGAGAGGTGAGGCTTCGTATTGGGAGAGGAGATTTCTAGTTATAGTCCAATTCTAGGGAATTGAGCCTCAAATTCAAAATCTCAATTCCACACGCAACCAAACAACATAATTGAGGAAAGTTGATTCCAATTCCCAATTCTATGCTCCAATATCTACATCCAAACGGGGTATAAGGGTAAAGTTCTTAAACAAAGAAATTCATTCCATTCTTATTCTCTTAGGAGACCCAAATATAACAATTGTGCTAGACTCATGATTGGTTCACCTAGCTAGACCTAGCACAAATGCTATTTGGGTATCCAAGGCACTTTTAGCTGATGTGTATGGAACCATCTCGAGATGGGTACCAAAATGTGCCAAGTAGATCATGCAGGTGCCCTGAGATAAACTGGAGACCTTGGGAGAGCTTAAGACGGCTAATTCGGATTCAATACTTAAGCTACCGATTTCATTGTTTCTTCATTGATCCAAGGTTGAATTGTAGGTGTAAAAGGACTTCAATGAAAAATAAAGAAAAGAACCTACAACGTGCAACTCTATCTCTTGTGCACCTCTTTCAATTGATATATCCCATGTGCCTTGAGTAGTCACATATGAATTTTGTAATGCTCTTGAGTAGGTCATATTTTTGCTTTGCCTATCCTTGGAATGATTTTGCAAATTATTGATTGCATATGTTGTATCTAGTTCTCTTTAGCAATCTAATGCTTTCAACTGGAGGATCATGCTTGTTTAGTCATGGCTATGTGTGAAATAGATATTGACTAGTCTTTTGGATGCTTTATATTGGTATATTCGATCTACCATGGCTTGTTCTCATGTGATGTTATATGGATAAACATGTGTTCTATTGTAAATCATGTTGTCCTGTTTGGTAATTTATGCATCAATTAATATTCATATTTGTGCAAGCATGATATTAATGTTTAGTCCATATTTATAGGGTTTATTTGTCTTGGTAACTAATGGGTGCCAAAACAAGAAATCTTTGCTTGTGATTCTAATGTCCTCCCTTGAACTGTGTTAAGCTAATATTAAAGGAGTTGCATGGACAAGCAAAAGTTGTTCTCAATCACTCCCAATTAGTATCAAGGTGCTCTCAATTCATATTGCCTTAAAGTGGATTTTTAATATTCAGGTACAAGGGCAAAGGTATGAAATATGGAACTATGCAAATCACTTGGTATGTTGTAATTCCATAAATTGTGCTCATGATGGTAATGCTTATCAATTTGCAGTAAGATTTCTTAGGCATGTGATGATTCTTTCAATTAGGCTGCTTAAGTGATCTTTTCCCTATGATGATGATATGCATAGAATTAAGTTTGCATGATGCTTTTGGTGATCTATAGTTTCAATTGATATATGAGTTGTAATGATCATCTAGTAATATATTAATGTATTGAGGCATGCTCTGCTATGATTCCACTAGATATGGGTTGAATTCTATCATTTATTCAATTGATATTCATGCATGATGCAAGTTGATATTTTGTTATGCCTAGACCAAGGTACGTGGTGCACCCCTCTAGTTATGCAAAATGCTAGAATGTGCAAGGTACAAGTTATTCAAAAACTTGATGCAAATCTTTAAGGGGAGCACACATAACTTGTGTCCTTTGAGACTGTTTGTTTCTTGAGTGATATTATATAATCTTAAGGTGGAAGAAGGAAGTTGAGCAAGCTGTGGAGCAATTCGGATTTGGGTACCTCTACGAATTCGTGTAAATTGGTATCTAAAGTTGTGAGTTATTTAAGGAATGTTCTTGCTCATTAGTTATTGTTGTTTTTCCATGCTAGTTGGTGATCCTATATGCTTCTCGTTTAATATCATGGAGTTGTGAGGTGCCTATTAGTGGTTTACATGTGTAGTAATCTTTCAATTGATACCCTTTGGTGTTCTCTCGAGTAGGAGTTTATCACGTGCCACAATGCTATAACTTGTTCTAAGTCTAGTGTCTTAGCAACAAGGAAAGATCAGGATAAAGGATCAGACACAAGTGTGGGGAAGCTCCCTGGAGATGGAACCTTCAAATGGGAAACTCTTATGGCAAAGGGAACCACTGATTTGGATGGAAAGGGCACCATCACTTTGTAAATGTAACAAAGGTACAAAAGGAGGTATTATCACTCTTATGTTGAGTATTTGTACCTTGATTCCCTCTGATGCTTGTGTTGCATATTTTTAAGTTTTAAGTGTGAGTAATGTTAGTGTGATGCATTTCCCTGCTTCGTGCCCTAATGTCCCTTGACATCATGCTATGTTCTTGTTTGTTATATGGTTTTGGTGTTTGATGTCGAAGGGGGGGGGGGAATTTGTGCAATAAAGCTTATCTCGGCCTGAGAGGGAAGTGTATCTTAAGGGTGAAGGTGTTCATGTGCTAAAGGGCTCAAAGCTCAACCTTGTATTGAGTATGAGCTCACCTTGGTTAAGGTGTGGTTTCCTAGATTTCCTTTTGATCTTAAGGGGGAGAATGTATTAGGTGTAAATAATGCTTATCATGCTCTTACTGTTGATTATATGGTGATAATGCAATAGTGTTATTTTTGTTACTAATCGATGCTTAACTTACAGTTGATATGATCTTGGTGTAGCATCGTATTTAGTTGCTTTTGTGTTGTAGATCAATTGGAATCTATGGTGCTATTTGCTTATCTTGTTAATAGATATTCATGTATTGATATGGTGTTTTAATTGGTATCTTTATGGTGTATTGTGATAGGTTGATATCCTGGTATTACATCTTTTTAATTGGTGTTTATATGGTGCTTAACTCTGATTATGTGCATTTGTGTGTCATACGCATCATGATTTGATTCCTAACACAATGTGCCCCAATGAGTGCTAAGATGTAGTAATACTTCACACTTAGCCAAAGTATGTGCAATTGGCATATGAGGTCAAAGTAGAGATTTCCATGTAAGCACATATTTAGGGGGAGCATTCTATAGCTTATAATTCAAAATTGTGCTTTAATTCCATATCTTGTGTAAGCTTCAATTGTGTTGCCATCAATCACCAAAAAGGGCAAGATTGAAAGCTCCCTTGTGGGTTTTGGTGGTCTGGATGACAACCTAATTAAAGGACCGATATGTGTTGCTAAGTGTTGAATAGGTGCTTAGTGCAAAACTTACAAGGTTCAACACAAGTGATCAAGTGTGATGGTTCAAAGGTTGAGATGACTATGCTAGTGGATATCACAAGCTAAGTGAAGGATGTGCATTTCTTATGTGAAACTTGGTGTGCATAACTTGGAGACAACTGGTCAAGCCAAGGATGGAGGTAGAAAGAACTTCGAGGTATCGAGTGCACGGCAAAAGGTCAAGAAGGCTAAGGTACCCAAAGCCAGGGGTGAAGAAGAAGACTTGCAAAGTCAAGGTTGATCGAGTTGAGAAGAGATATGGTGCATCGAGGATCATGACTTAAGGACATGGCTTACAGCCAATGAGGTAATACCTATGGTTATGTGGTGTAAGTCTTAAGGCTCAAGATCAAACTCAAGAAGTGAACAAGGTCACTAAAGGCGGGAGTAGTGTCAAAGCCAGAACCTAGAAGCAATCCAAAAGAGCTAAGTTTACCTTAACCTTTAGTTTGGGTTGTTCCTACATTTGGATGTGTTCTATGTGACCTTTGTAGGGTGTTGGAGCTCATAGATGACAATCTAGATCAAGTCAAGTCGACTTGATGGTTTGGAGTCCAACATCGACCTCAAACAGGATAAAATGAGTAAAACGGTGAAAATGTTAAGTATGCAAGGTTTGAGCATTCAACTATTGTCGGGTACCATAATTAGGGGTACCCCCAACACTCCTAATCACGGCTAGTAAACACCCTCAGACCAACTGACGGGCGCGGTTCAAGTCAAGGCTTCGTCTACCCAAGGGATGCGACCTCGCCCAAGCCCGGCCTCGGGCTGGAGCAGTAGTCCCAGACGAGTTCACGCCTCGCCCGAGGGCCGCCTCAGGCAGCAGGCAATCCCTCAGCTCTCCCGAAGCCCGGCTCGAGTAGGCTTCGTTGTGAAGCAACCTTGGCCGGACCGCCTCACCAACCGACCGTTTCGCAGGCACATTCAATGCAGGGGACGCCTGACGCCGTATCTTGACACACGCGCCTCAGTCGGCTAGGCCAAAGTGACCGCAGTCACTTCGCCCCTCTCTTTTACTGTCCGATATGACGGGAAAACAGCGCCGCCCGCCCCGCTCTGACTGTCGTGCCAACCACCCAGGCGAAGCTGACAACAAGTCACAATCAACCACCGAGTTCGGTCTTGGGCGCAACAGGAAGCTCCGCCTCGCCCGACCTTAGGCTCCGGCCTCGGGAGGAGGTCTCCGCCTCGCCCGACCCCCGGACTCGGCCTCGACCTCGGTCTCGGGAGGAATCGCGTCCTCGCCCGACCCCAGCCTCGGCCTCAAGAGAAGTCTCCATCTCGCCCGACCTTGGGCTCGGACCGACCACGCCAACAGGGGATACATCATTACCCTATCCCTAGCTAGCTCAGGCTACAAGGAACAAGACCGGCGTCCCATCTGGCTTACCCCGACGACGGGTAATGATGGTGCCCCGCGTGCAACCATGACGCCAGTGGCTCTCAGTTCCTTACGGCAGCAAGGAGACATCAGCAGGATCCTTGCCGCACTGCCAGCTGTGCTCCTACAGGGCCCAGGCGCTTCTCCGACGGCCACGCTATCACATGTACAGGGCTCAAGCTCTCCCCCGACAGCCACTTTGGCATGTACACAAGGCTTAGGCATCTCTCTGCCGGACACGTTAGCGCATAGCTACACCCCCATTGTACGTATGGACCCTCTCCTTACGTCTATAAAAGGGAGGTCCAGGGCCATCCTGGAGGGGGGTTCGCGCGGGGAAGGAGCGAACGAACAGGCTCCCTCTCTCTCTTTCTCTCCCTCTCGCGACGTGCTTGTAACCCCTACTACGAGCGGCACCCCTGGTGTAGGATAATACAAGGCTTGTCCCACCTCTTGTGTTCCATCCCGCGCCAACCCATCTGGGCAGGGGCATGCAGCGACAATCTCACTCGTCGGTCCAGGGACCCCCCGGGTCCGAAACGCCGACAGTTGGCGCGCCAGGTAGGGGTCAACTGCGTGTTAACGAACACCTTCCCGTTGAGTTCCAGATGGGGAGTCTTCAGCAACCTCTTCAGCCCGGGACGGTGCTCCGCTTCGGGAGTCTCGAGTTCATGTCCCTCGACGGCAGCTACGACATGGTACTCCTCCTCTCGTGGCGCGACGACAGCGACGGTCTTCGACTCGCCCGGTAGCGGCGAGCTCGGCGACAGCATCTCCCCGCAGCAAGAGAGGAGCACTTCGGTTGTCCCTGCCACCCTCCTCGCCGGAGGAGGTGGAGACGGGGCAACCATGGCCACACAGGAGGCGGCACTTTGTCGGCTGTCGCACCAGAGCGAGTCGACGATGCCGGCACTCCCCCGGGGGACATGTCGGGCAATGTCCTCGCACCTGAGACGATGGCGGGTGTCACTTCCCCGCAACGTGTCAACCCTAAGCGGACTGATGACGCCAGCACCCTCGCAAAGGATCTGCTGGGCGTTACCCTCGTACCTGAGATGACGGTGTGCTCCGCCCCCGACGTGACTTCACCACCGTCCATCGACCAAGAGGTACCGTCTGTTTTCCATCCCGTACCCTTTCGATTCAGCTTCGATCCACCTACCGACCCCGCTACGGTGAGCGCCTTCGTAAAGGCGTATCCAAACCTTCCGGGGTACCATATGTGGTCGACCTGGGACCGACTGACAGCCGTCTCAACCTTCAAGCCGGCGGGTTCCGAGGAAGAGGACGGCCCCGACTCCGATTGGGATTTCTCCGGCCTCGGTGATCCCGGTGCCATGCGGGACTTCATGTCCGCATGTGACCACTGCCTCTCCGGTTGTTCTGACGATGGCCATGACCTTGACGACGAGGGTTAAGGCCCAGGTCGCGAATGTTTCCACGTCGATCAGGGAGATCACAACGAAGGCAACCACCTCGGTACGCCGAAAGTTGACGATCCCCCTGGGCCCGCATCTCGCGTTGACATCCCGCGGGAGCTAGATGTGGTCCCAGTCCCTGCGGGGGGTCAGGACACACAGCTCGAGCAAATCCATGAGATGCAGGCCCGGGTCGACTGGGAAGCAGGCCGGCTTGTGCAGCTCCGACAGAACATCGAACAGGAGTGGGCAGGCCGGACACTCGCCGGAGGAGCCTGTCATCGGGCCCCAGACGTCCAGCGCCGCATCGCCGACAATGCTAGGGCAGCGCTGCCCCCGGTCGTCAGCGGGTCCGGCCAGGACCTAGCTGCAGCGGTGATGCTACTTTGAGCCATGCCAGAGCCATCCACCACCGAGGGACGGCGTATCCAGGGCGAACTCAAGGATCTCCTGGAAGGCGCCAGAGTTCGACGAGCCGAGAGCTCCGCCTCCCAGAGGCGAGCCGACCCCTTGGAGTACCGTGTGGTGTCTTCCCGACGCATGCGGGAAGCCTCACTCCGCCCCGAGCACACCCGGGACGAGGCGCCTGCCGCTCGGGATCGCCTCGGCAACGAGCACCACCATCTCGACCGACGAGCCTGCCTCGATGAGAAGGTGCACCGAGGCTACCATCCCAGGCGCGGGGGACACTGCGACAGCGAGGAGGATCGGAGTCCTTCGGCCGAGCCGCCCGGTCCGTGAGTCTTCAGCCGAGCCATACGACGAGCGCCGTTCCCTGCCCGTTTCCAAGCCCCGACTACCATCACCAAGTACTCGGGGGAGACGAGGCCGGAGCTATGGCTCGTGGACTACCGACTGGCATGCTAGTTGGGAGGGGCGGATGGTGACAACCTCATCATCCGTAATCTACCCCTTTTCCTCTCTGACGCCGCCCGAGCCTGGCTGGAGCATCTGCCTCCTGTGCAGATCTCCAACTGGGACGATCTGGTCAAGGCTTTCGCGGGAAACTTCCAAGGCACGTACGTGCGCCCTGGGAACTCGTGGGATCTCCGAAGCTGCCGCCAGCAGCCAGGGGAGTCCCTCCGAGAGTACATCCGGCGGTTTTCGAAGCAGCGCACCGAGCTGCCCAACGTTACCGACTCGGATGTCATCAGGGCTTTCCTTGCCGGCACCACTTGCCGAGACCTGGTAGGCAAACTGGGGCGCAAGACTCCCACCCGTGCGAGCGAACTGATGGATGTCGCCACCAAGTTCGCCTCGGGTCAAGAGGCGGTCGAAGCCATCTTCCGAAAGGACAAACAGCCTCAGGGAGAGCCGAAGAAAGACGCCCCCGAGGCGTCCGCCCAGCGGGGCACGAAGAAAAAGGCCAAGAACAAGTCGCAAGCGAAGCGCGACGCTGCTGACGCGAATCTCGTCGATGCGACCGAGCACAGGAACCCTCGGAAACCTCCTGGAAGGGCCGGTGCGTTTGACAAGATGCTCAAAGAGTCGTGCCCTTATCACTAGGGACCCGTCAAGCACACCCTCAAAGAATGTGTCATGCTCCGGCGCTACTTCCACAAGGTCGGGCCCCTGGCGGAAGATAGCAAAGGCCATGACAACAACAAGAAGGAGGGTGACAAGGAAGAGGAGTTCCCGAAGGTCCACAACTGCTTCATGATCTACGGCGGGCAGGCGGCGAATGCCTCGGCTCGACACCGCAAGCAGGAGCACGCAGGAGGTCTGCTTGGTGAAGGTGGCAGTGCCAGTCTACCTAGACTGGTCCGATAAGCCTATCACCTTCAACCGAGGCGACCACCCCGACTTCGTGCCAAGGCCAGGGAGGTACCCGCTCGTCGTCGATCCGATCATCGGCAATGTTAGGCTCTCCAAAGTCCTCATGGACGGAGGCAGCAGCCTTAACATCATCTACGCCGAGACCCTAGAACTCTTGGGGGTTGATAGGTCCGAGGTCCGGGCCGGTGTGGCACCATTCCACGGGATCACGCCCGGAAAGCGAATCCTGAACCTCGGACGAATCGACTTACCCGTCTGCTTCGGGACTCCCTCCAACTTCCGAAGGGAAACTCTCACCTTCGAGGTCGTCGGGTTCCGAGGGACATACCATGCGGTGTTGGGAAGACCATGCTACGCCAAGTTCATGGTCGTCCCCAACTACACCTACCTCAAGCTCAAGATGTCGGGCCCGAACGGGATCATCACCGTCGGATCCACGTACCGCCACACGTACGAATGCGACGTGGAGTGCGTGGAGTACGCTGAGGCCCTCGCCGAGTCCGAGGCCCTCATCGCCGACCTGGAACGCCTCTCCAAGGAGGCGCCCGACACGAAGCGGCACGCCGGCAACTTCGAACCAGTTGAGGCGGTCAAGTCCGTCTCTCTCGACCCCAGCAACGACACGAGCAAGAAAGTCCGGATCGGCTCCGAGCTCGACCCCAAATAGGAAGCAGTGCTCGTCGACTTTCTCCGCGCAAATGCTGAAGTCTTTGCGTGGAGTCCCTCGGACATGCCCGGCATACCGAGGGATGTCGTCGAGCACTCACTGGACATCAGAGCTGGAGCCCGACCCGTGAAGCAAACCCTACGCCGTTTTGACGAAGAAAAGCGTAGGGCCATAGGCAAGGAGATCCACAAGCTACTCGCGGCAGGGTTCATCAAAGAGGTATTCCATCCCGAATGGTTAGCTAACCCTATTCTTGTAAGGAAGAAGGATGGGAAATGGAGGATGTGCGTAGACTACACCAGTTTAAACAAAGCATGTCCGAAGGTTCCCTACCCTCTACCTCGCATCGATCAAATTGTGGAATCCACTGCTGGGTGCGAAACCCTGTCATTCCTCGATGCCTACTCAGGCTATCACCAAATCAAGATGAAAGAGTCCGACCAGCTCGCGACTTCTTTTATCACACCTTTTGGCATGTTCTGTTACACCACAATGCCATTTGGTTTGAGGAATGCAGGTGCCACCTACCAGAGGTGCATGAACCATGTGTTCGGAGAACAAATCGGCAGAATGGTCGAGGCTTACGTCGATGACATCGTTGTCAAGACGAAGAAATCCTCCGACCTCCTCTCTGACCTTGAAACGACATTCAAGTGTCTGAGAGCGAAAGGCGTGAAACTCAACCCCAAGAAGTGTGTCTTCGGAGTCCCCCGAGGCATGCTCCTAGGATTCATCGTCTCCGAGCGGGGCATCGAGGCCAACCCGGAGAAAATCGCGGCCATCACTAACATGGGACCGATCAAAGATTTGAAAGGAGTACAGAGGGTCATGGGATGCCTTGCGGCTCTGAGCCGTTTCATCTCACTCCTTGGCGAGAAAGGCTTGCCTCTGTACCGCCTCTTAAGGAAGACCGAGCGCTTCACTTGGACCCCCGAGGCCGAGGAAGCCCTCGGAAACCTTAAGGCGCTCCTTACAAACGCACCCATCTTGGTGCCCCCCGCTGCAGAAGAAGTCCTCTTGATCTACGTAGCCGCAACCACTCAGGTGGTCAGCACCGCGATCGTAGTCGAGAGACGGGAAGAAGGGCATGCATTGCTCGTCCAGAGGCCAGTCTACTTCATCATCAAAGTGCTTTCCGAGACCAAAGTCCGCTACCCGCAGATCCAGAAGCTGCTCTACGCAGTGATCCTGACACGACGAAAGTTGCGACACTACTTCGAGTCTCATCCGGTGACTATGGTGTCATCCTTCCCCCTGGGGGAGATCATCCAGTGCCGTGAGGCCTCGGGTAGGATAGCAAAGTGGGCGGCGGAACTCATGGGCGAAACGCTATCATTCGCCCCTCGGAAGGCCATAAAATCCCAGGTCTTGGCAAACTTCCTGGCTGAGTGGACTGACACCCAGTTACCAACAACTCCAATCCAACCCGAGCTTTGGACCATGTACTTCGATGGGTCACTCATGAAAACAGGAGCAGGCGCTGGCTTGCTCTTCATTTCACCCCTCGGAAAGCATCTTTGCTACGTCATACGCCTCAATTTTCCGGCATCAAACAATGTGGCTAAGTACGAGGCTCTGTTTAACGGGCTGTGCATCGCCGCCGAGCTAGGGGTCCGGCGCCTCGACGCTCATGGCGACTCGCAGCTTGTCATCGACCAAGTCATGAAGAACTCCCACTGCTGTGACCGGAGGATGGAAGCCTATTGCGATGAAGTCCGGTGCCTAGAAGACAAGTTCTACGGGCTGGAGCTCAACCACATCGCCCGACGGTACAACGAGACTATGGATGAGCTGGCGAAGATAGCCTCGGGGCGGACGACGGTCCCCCCGGACGTCTTCTCCAGAGACCTACATCAACCATCCGTCAAGATCGACGACACGCCCGAGCCCGAGGAAGCCTTGGCCCAGCCCGAGGTACCCTCGGCCATCGAGGAGGAGGCCTTGCCCGTCGAGGGGGAACAGAATGGGGTTGCGCCAGATCCGAACTGGCAGACCCCGTACCTAGAATATCTCCTCCGAGGAGAGATTCCCCTCGACAAGGCCAAAGCTCGGCGACTAGCTCGGCGCGCCAAGTCGTTCGTCTTGTTGGGTGATGAAAAGGAGCTCTATCACCGCAGCCCCTCGGGCATCCTCCAAAGATGCATATCCATCGCCTGAGGACAAGAGTTGTTGCAAGAAATACACTCGGGGGCTTGCGGCCACCATGCAGCACCTCGAGCCCTCGTGGGGAATGCCTTCCGACAAGGTTTCTACTGGCCAACCGCGGTGGTCGACGCCACTAGGATTGTACGCTCCTGCCGGGGGTGTCAATTCTACGCAAAGCAGACACGCCTGCCTGCTCAGGCCCTGCAGACGATACCCATCACCTGGTCATTTGTTGTGTGGGGTCTAGACCTCGTCGGTCCCTTGTAGAAGGCACCTGGGGGCTTCTCGCACCTGCTGGTCGCCATCGACAAATTCTCCAAGTGGATCGAGGTCCGACCCTTAACCAGCATCAGGTCCGAGCAGGCGGTGGCATTCTTCACCAACATCATCCATCGATTCGGGGTCCCAAACTCCATCATCACCGACAATGGCACACAGTTCACCAGAAAAAAGTTCCTAGACTTCTGCGACGACCACCACATCCATGTGGACTGGGCCGCCGTAGCTCACCCCATGACGAATGGGCAGGTGGAGCGTGCCAATGGTATGACCTTGCAGGGACTTAAACCGAGGATCTGCAATGACCTCAACAAGTTCGGCAAGCGGTGGATGAAAGAACTACCCTCGGTAGTCTGGAGTCTGAGGACGACGCTGAGCCGAGCAACGGGTTTCTCACCGTTTTTTCTAGTCTATGGGGTCGAGGCCGTCCTCCCCACGGACTTAGAATACGGCTCCCCGAGGACCAGGGCGTATGATGACCGAAGCAACCAGATCAGCCGAGAGGACTCACTAGACCAGCTCGAAGAGGCTCAAGACGTTGCCTTACTACATTCGGCACGGTACCAGCAGTCGCTGCGACGCTACCACGCCTGAAGCGTTCGGCCCCGAGGCTTCCAAGTGGGAGACTTGGTGCTTCGTCTACGACAGGACGCCCAAGGGCACCACAAGCTCACTCCTCCCTGGGAAGGGCCCTTCATCATCGCCAAGATTTTGAAGCCCGGAACATACAAGCTGGCCAACGACCATGGCGAGGTCTACAGCAACGCTTGGAACATCCAACAGCTACGTCGCTTCTACCCTTAAGATGTTTCAAGTTATTCATGTACCTCGTTTTCTTTACATACGTGAAGTCTAACCGTCAAGGAAGGGTCAGCCTTGCCTTAGCAAAGCCCGACCCTCCCTCGGGGGCTAGAAGGGGGGAACCCCCTCTGCGTCAAAATTTTCCTCGGAAAAATTTTCTAACAAAACGACCTTCGTGCTTTCGACTTCTGTATCGATAGCAGAATCCTGAAAATGACGGGAGCACAGGTAAGCGGCAAGGCCGACCGAGCCGAGGGACTCCTATGCCTTTAGGATACGGATACCTCACTCATCACCTTCCGCGAGAAGTAACTCACGCTCGGATAAGCGATCCTGCTACCGAACAAGTCCAAACACTCGGGTAGAAAACGACTTTCGTGCCTTCTCGACTGTATCGATAACGGAATCCTACGACCAAATGAGAGTGCACGTAAGCGGCAAGGCCGACCGAGCCAAGGAACTCCTACACCTTCGGGATACGGATACCTCACTCATCACCTTCCGCGAAAAGTAACTCTCGCTTGGATAAACGATTCTGCTACTGACAGACAAGTCATGATGCTCGAAACGAGAGGAAAGAAAACATAGCTTTTTAACACGACGATAAAGTGTTTAGGCCTCGGCGGCCGTGGAAAACATGTGCATGCTACACACAAACTGTTCCTGCAGGTTCAGGCATCGGCAGGGGGAGCAGCAGCACTCTCGGCGTTGTTTCCACCCTCGGTGGAACCTGGCCCGGCCTCGGACGGCGACCCGGGCGAAAGGACCTCCACCCAAGGAAGGACGCCAACACCGGGCCAGCGGACGTCTTGGCCAAGGTCCAGCTGCTGCTGCCACATCTTCCTCGGCCTGGGAAGCTGCCAGCTCCCGGGTCGACGAAGTCTCTTTTCGAGCCGACTCCGCCTCTGTCCGCGCCAACACCGCTGCCTCCGGCTTCGGCTCATCGCAGAGCAGCCGAGGGTTCTAAAAAACTGAGCGAGAGAGGTCTAGAGCGGCAAGGCCGACTGAGCCGAGGGACTCCTACGCCTCCAGGATACAGATACCTCACTCGTCAGCTTTCGTGAAAGGCAACTCATGCTCGGTTAAGTGGTTTGGCTAACCAACAGGCAAGTCCCAGCGCTCGAAATGAGGAAGAAACGCAGCTTTATACTCGAATACCCAAATGTTCAGGCCTCGACAGCCACAAAGAACAAACACATATACTTGGGGTAACTATGCTACACAGACTTAGACGTCGGCAGAACCCTCGGCGGTTCTCCCGGCCTACGACAAATGTCTAAGTCCTTGTAGCGGTTACATTTTGCTCTGGCAAAAACCCAATATATCCCCTTACAAATGGGACTCCGGTTCCATTCCCGCGGGTATGAACAACCTCCACACCAGGGGGCCCACGGGATAACGAACTCCAAGCGGCTCGCTGGTACTCCAAACCCCCGCTCATGGAAGGGGGTAAAGCTAACCACGTACCCCGGTGGCGGGGAAGGGACGGCCTCGCTCGGGGCCATCCACTCCGGCTGCGCCCCACCAAAGAGGGGACGGAGCAGACCATCGGCGACGAGGGCCTCTAGGTCCTTCGCGATGACGGTGGAGGAGGGCCACGGGGCGCGACGGGACAACAGTCACCCTGTCAGCCATCACCGAATGGAGGTGGTGGAGGCGGAAGGGATGAGGTGCGCAGTTTCCTTTTCCCTGGCTATTCTCTTAGGTTGCGAAAACCAGAGCAAAAGGCAGGCGCAAATGGCAGAGTGACGAACCACTCCCGGCCCCCTTCCGAGTATATAAAGGCCCGGGCGAGAACCGTTCAAAACTTTGCCCGAACTCGCTGCGAAATTCAAAACTCGAAGGTAAAACGATCTTTCCATTCCTTGAACGGCTTGCACGCGCAACGGGCACCACGCGAATCGCCCGTCCCGTCGCATTAACTCCCCGGCAGAGCAAGCGACACCTCTGGCAGGCGAGGCGGGCGTCGCTTCGCCTTCGCCATGATGACCGCGTCAGAAAAGGTGCGCCACCTTATTTAAATACATATCCTTCCCCTCCTCTCTCTCTCTCTCTCTCTCTCTCTCTCTCTTTCTCTCTCTACAGGGACCGGGAAAGGGGATGTTTCGGAAAGGATCCTTCTCGGCGAAGGAAGCAGGCCCCGAGCCCTCCTACTGATCAGGGGTTCAAAGGCTGGCCCCTCAAAAGGGTTTCGACAGCCGCCCCAGAGCACTCGGGCTCCGCGCCCACTACTGATCAGGGGTTCGTAGGCTGGCCCCTCGGAAGGGTTCGACAGTCGCCCCAGAGCACGCAGAGTGAGGGATGACTCTGGGTACGTCCGATACATGGCCGAGGCTCGGGCTACACTCCCGAGGTACCCTAGGACATTTCCGAGACCGGCGGGAACAATTTATAACGGAATCCCACCAGAGGGAGGCATCGAGCCCTCGGACCCTGTTGAAGGGGTCTGGGTCCGGTGAATCACCCGCAGGTACTTTTGGAGCGCGCCTCTGGGCCACCAGCCGACCCCTAACGAACGGGGCACGGGCGTCCACTCGGATCACCCGTTAGCAGCTCACTGGAAACACCATGTTCGGCGCCCTCCGAGGGCAACATGGCGCTTTCCCCCCCTCCTCCTTGCGGAAAGGCAACGCAGGGGCGTATGATAAAAGTCGGGAAAGTCCTTGATCATCCTCTCGCTCCATGCAGAGGCTCGGGGGCTGCTCTCGCACCCGGCTACGGCCAAACTGTTGACAGCGTCAACCAACCAGCGTGATAACTCGGAACCTGACCATGCACCCAGGCTACGGCCAGGCTGCATGAGGGAACGATCAGACCGGCCGAGGCACCACGAAAAGCATTAAGACCTCAGAGGAGTCAAACCACTCCTCCGAGGCCTCGGGGGCTACACCCGGCGGGTGCGCTCGCGCGCACCCACCAGAACAAAGCAAAACCGAGAAAGGCCGGTCCCCTCACCAAAAAATGCGGCAAAAGCCTCCAAGCGAGTACCAACACTCCCTTCGAGGCTCGGGGGCTACTGTCGGGTACCATAATTAGGGATACCCCCAACACTCCTAATCACGGCTGGTAAACACCCTCAGACCAACTGACGGGTGCGGTTTAAGTCAAGGCTTCGTCTACCCAAGGGACGCGACCTCGCCCAAGCCCAGCCTCGGGCTGGAGCAGTAGTCCCAGACGAGTTCACGCCTCGCCCGAGGGCCACCTCAGGCAGCAGGCACCCCCTCAGCTCTCCCGAAGCCCGTCTCGGGCAGGCTTCGTTGTGAAGCAACCTTGGCCGGATCGCCTCACCAACCGACCGCTTCACAGGCGCATTCAATGCAGGGGACGCCTGACGCCGTATCCTGACACACGCGCCTCAGTCGGCCAGGCCAAAGTGACCGCAGTCACTTCGCCCCTCTCTTTTACTGTCCGATATGACGGGAAAACAGCGCCGCCCGCCCCGCTCCGACTGTCGTGCCAACCACCCAGGCGAAGCTGACAACAAGTCACAATCAACCACCGAGTTCGGTCTCGGGCGCAACAGGAAGCTCCACCTCGCCCGACCTCAGGCTCCGGCCTCGGGAGGAGGTCTCCGCCTCGCCCGACCCCCGGATTCGGCCTCGACCTCGGTCTCGGGAGGAATCGCGTCCTCGCCCGACCCCAGCCTCGGCCTCAAGAGAAGTCTCCGTCTCACCCGACCTTGGGCTCGGACCGACCGCGCCAACAGGGGATACATCATTACCCTATCCCTAGCCAGCTCAGGCTACAAGGAACAAAACCGGCGTCCCATCTGGCTTACCCCGGCGACGGGTAATGATGGTGCCCCGCGTGCAACCATGACGCCGGTGGCTCTCAGCCCCTTACGACAGCAAGGAGACGTCAGCAGGATCCTTGCCGCACTGCCAGCTGTGCTCCTACAGGGCCCAAGCGCTTCTCCGACGGCCACGCTATCACATGTACAGGGCTCAAGCTCTCCCCCGACAGCCACGTTGGCATGTACACAAGGCTTAGGCATATTTCTGCCGGACACGTTAGCGCATAGCTACACCCCCCATTGTACGTATGGACCCTCTCCTTACGTCTATAAAAGGGAGGTCCAGGGCCATCCTGGAGGGGGGTTCGCACGGGGGAAGGAGCGAATGAACAGGCTCCCTCTCTCTCTTTCTCTCCCTCTCGCGACGTGCTTGTAACCCCTACTACGAGCGGCACTATGTTGCATACACCTTTTACTACGTGTTTGGTACTTTTTGGTTTGTTCTCTAACTCAGTTTGTAGAGAAAGTGTCATTCTAGGCTATGTTTGAGGAGAAACAGAAAAGTTAGGAGAAGAATGGGAAAGAGGTAACTTTCTAGGACCTAGTCAATTGGTTTATACTCTAAATGTATGTCTAAGTCTTAGGAAAGACCTCCAAAGAGTTGAGATCGTTTGGAGAAGTTTGTCTCAAAAGAGCTCAACTTGCTCTGGTCTGGGCTGCATCGTACGGTGTGGTGGTGCACCTGACGGTCCGGTGGTGCACCTGATGAGGTCCGTGCAACCCAACCGTACTGCTCGGTCTCAGGAATTTTAATTATAAAATTCACAGGATGGTCCGATATGCACTAACCACTTCTCCAACGGCTACTTCCAGCCTTCGTTCGGCACCCAATGGCTAGCTGACGTCATCGGACGGTCTGGTGGCACACCGGACGGTCTGGTGCCACCCAACTAAGGAAAGGCGCCAATCAGGAGATCTACTAACCGTTACTATGGATGGTTCGATGGCTCACCAAATGGTCTGGTGCGCCCACAGAAAGGGAAGTTTTCCAGGTTCCATTTGGATGAGGCAACAGCTCCTATGCTTCTTGGGGACCCCCTAGGCGTCCTCTTTCAGTAGTCCAAGGCTCCCAAGTGTAGCAACAAATTGTAGACACACTACAAATCTATTTTGTCTCCCTATCTTGTGTTTTTCTCTGTAGTTCATGTGTTGGTGCAGTTATAAACCAAGAGAGAGTAGAGAAGTGTTGCTGCTAGGGTGAGCAAGATCTTGAGCGAGGGAGTACTATTACTTTGCCGGAGTGCTGAAGACTTGTAAACAGTCGCAGCTCTATTGTAACCGACCTCGACATAATTGAAGCATCGATCTACCACCTATTGACAGATTTGAGCAAACTGAGGAAGGAATTGAAATAGTCTCGAAGCCAGGTTGGCTAACTCCAACATGGACTAGGCAAGCATTTCAGCCTTGGCCGAACCATGAGATAAATCCTTGTATGTTGTGTGCTCTTGTTGTGTGTTCACTATCTCTCTCTCTTTAATTGCTTTACTCTTTGCACTTCTATACTTATCTTTGGTATAATTTATTTTTGAAGTGCGGGCTATCTTGAGACAGGGACTTTGATTCGGCTGTGACCTACTCGAAGTGATCTTCATTCTGATGTGATTCAGTCTTCGAGTAGAATAAGATTTCTAATTTTTGGGGGTTAATTTTTATTTGCCTATTCACTCCCCCTTCTAGGCGACATTTAGATCATGTTCTCGGGCAAAGGGAACTTTCAAATAGTTAAGTAGAAATGCTAAATCTAGAAAAACTTGCTCTATGTGAGAGACATGATATGTTGTCTTATTCTCACGATAAATTACTTGATGACCATATCATGCTAGATGTTTCTCATAGTATTATCATGGATAGTCTAAATTCTTGTCAATGTCATACTTGCACCTTTGTTCATTTAGAAAATATTCTACCATGTGCTAACCCATATTGCTCAAAGGCTAGCCAATCTTTGATTGAGAAACAAGATGTAGGTTCAAAAGAAAATGTGCTCATAAATAAAGATAGGAACATAAGGGTCAATAAGAAATCAAAGCAACTAAGGAGAATACATCATACTCAACCTTCTCAAGATATCCACGGAAACATGGTGAAGAAGCTTAAGAAGGGAGAAACCGCATCATGCGTCAAGCTCCATCAAAAGCATGTTCCTGGAGCAACAAAGCAAGCAAGCAACTTGAACAAAGATAAAGGTAACAAATCAAGTATTCATGTTGTTTGTACTAATTATCATTCTATTACCTCCAAGAGTAAAAAGAGGATCGGAAAAATAAGATGCTTCAAATGCAAGAAGCTGGGTCACTTTATTGCCTCATGGACACTGAGGATGAAGTGAGATGCTTCGCATATAACAAGGAGGACCACATGATTACTTCATGTCCTCTCATGAAGGATCAAGAACATACATCCCCCATGATGTCCATTATCAAGAAGAATGAACAGCAAGTGTCATGTCAGACTGAGCGACGCTTCTGCTACAAATGTGGTAAGCAAGGTCATCTTAAAAAGGTTTGGAGTGTGGGTAAGATTCCTAAGCTAGGTAATTCATTTCATTCATACTCGCTTAGGAGACCCATATATTACAATTGCGCTAGAACCACGATTAGTTCACCTAGATCTAGCACAAATGCTATTTGGGTGCCCAAGGCACTTTTGGCTGATGTCTATGGACCGATCCCGAAATGGGCACCAAAATGTGCCCCCTTGATCATGAGGTGCCCCGAGATGAACTGGAAGAGCTTAAGACGGTTAATTTAGATTCTTATTTAAGTTATCGATTTCATTGTTTATTCGTTGACCTAAGGTTGAGATTATTGTTATATCATTAACTTCATGTTCATCTCAAGTTAAAGTGAGTTGTAGGAATAAAATGACTTAATTGTGAATCAAGAAAAAACCTACAACATGCAAATCTTCCAAAGGATGGTAACTCTATAGTCTCTAGTGCATCTCTTTCAATCGGTATATCATGTGTGCTTTGAGTAGTCACAATAGGAAACTTTTGATGCACTTGAGTAGGTGATAGTTTGCTTTGACTGTGTTTGGAGTGATTTTGCAAACTATTGATTACAAATGTTATATCTGATTTATTTTAGCAATCTATCTCTTTCAATTGAAGAATTGTGTTGCTCACGATTGTGTTACTACTCAATCAGTAGTAATATTGCTTAGGTATGTTGTGCTTTAATTTTATGATTCTTTCAATTGGTCTACCTAAGTGATCCCTCATATTGATTATGATATGCCAAGAATTGAAGTTTCATGCTTGTTGAGATGTTGCAAATCTGTGATGTAAATCTCAATTAGTATACAATTTGAATGATCATCTTGGGTGATGCATGCTTATATTGATATTAACGTGATTTATTACATGAGGCATGTCTTGTTATGATTCCACTAGGCATATGTTGGATTTTGTTAATTATGCAATTGTTATCTTTATGAGATGCAATTTATTTTGTTATGGCTTTGAGCTTCTCAGGCCTAGCAGTAGAGCTTCGTATTCTACAATGTTATTTGTGGACTAAAATTGTAACTTGGTTGCATATGAAGTCTTTACTTTTGAGGGTGAGATAATAATAGCAGCGACACAGGCCCTAAGGATCCCCACGAACCATCACAGAAAACTATTCAGGCAACTTCTTCTAGTGCTCTTACTTCGTCTTATGGACAGGGTGTCTAATCAGCAATGAAATCTGCTAATGCTTGAGATTGGATAGATGACATGTGAACAAAGTCAATGACAAATTCATTGAGTTCGCCAGTCTATTTTCCAATTCGATGAGTAGCTTCCCTATTCTTTATGATATCCTTTAACGGTTGTGACGAATGTACTACAATGTTGTCAGATTGGAATTAGTGTCGAAGCTTTCTGGAGGCCATCAAAACTATGTAGAGAACATTCTCCATTTCCAAATAATTATTTTAGGATAGAACGAGTACTTCAAAGTATATTGGTGTTTTCCTTTTGATTTCGTCTTCTACCTTCCCTTGAACAAGAGCAACACTTATGGTGAACTATGAAGCAGAGACATAGAGCAATAAGGGAGCTCCTAACAAAGGTGGGAAGAGGGTTGTTAACTGAACTAGATATTGTTTGAGCACTTCAAAAGCTTGTTGTTGGACTGGACCCCACTGAAATACTTTCACGGACTTTAATACTTCAAAGAATGACAGGCTTTGTTCTACAGACCTTGAAATGAATATATTCAGAGAAGCAAGTCTTCATGTCAGTCTTTGAGCTCCATTTCTTGATTTTGGTGACTCCATCCGATGTATGGCCTCTATTTTGTGTGGGTTTGCATCAATTCCTTTTGTGGATACAAGGCAACCAAGAAATTTTCCCTTCTTCACTCCAAATATTGTAACACCCCATCCACTCCCGGACTGGCGGTACTTACTCCTGGCAGCCCTCTAAAACCATAGACCATCCCCACAGACCAACACGAGTCTTTTGTGTGCACTTTGTCGTTACTCATGTGTACCTGAGAAGACATCCCGGTCGGTCACCCATCCCTAGATTGCCCGAGGCCAAGCATAGTTAACATAGGCGTTCTTTTGAGACAGGCTTCCGAAAAAGAAGATGCACCTTGTTGGTATGAGTACTCTATTAATTTTATTAAGCCTTGTGCATCGATATCACCATCCACCGAGGCCTCGATATCACAATCCACCCCCCTAGAAGATCGACGTCCTCGTCGGTCAACCCTAAGCCAGGAACCTTCCTTCTTGGCCACGTATGTGTGTCCAGTGTCATCATGTGCCATGCCATGTGACCACTCTGGGCCCACATGTGTCATGCACCATATGCCTGAACCCCTAGCCCACACACGCCCGCAAAACCGCGAGGGTCAGATATGATACCATTTGTAACACCTTGTCCACTCCCGGATCGGCGGTACTTACTCCTAGCAACCCTCTAGAACCATAGACTACCCCCACGGACCAACACGAGTCTTTTGGGTGCACTTTGTCCTCACTTATGCGCACCCGAGAAGAATTCCTAGTCAGTCACCCATCCCTAGATTGCTCTAGGCCAAGCACGCTTAACCTAGACATTCTTTTGAGATAGGCTTCCAAAAAAGAAGATGCACCTTATTGGTATGAGTACTCTATTAATTCTATTAAGCCTTGGGCCAGGATATCACCATCCACTGGGGCCAGGATATGGCAATCCATCCCCTTAGAAGACTGACGTCCTCGTCGGTCAACCCAATCTAGGAACCTACCCTCTTGTCCACGTCTATGTGTATAGTGTCATCATATCCCATGTCATGTGACCACTTCGGGCCCACATGCGCCATGCGCCATATGCCCAAACCCCTAGCCCATACATGCCCGTGAAACCGCGAGGGTCGGCTCTGATACCATTTGTAACACCCCTCCACTCCCGGACCGACGGTACTTACTCCTGGTAGCCCTCTAGAATCATAGACCATCCCCACAGACCAACACGGGTCTTTTGTGTGCACTTTGTCCTCACTCATGCGCATCTGAGAAGTCTTCCCAGTTGGTCACCCATCCCTAAATTGCTCTAGGCAAAGCACGCTTAATCTAGATGTTCTTTCGAGATAGGCTTCCAAAAAAGAAGATGCACCTTGTTAGTATGAGTACTCTATTAATTCTATTGAGCCTTGGGCTAGGACATCACCATCCACCGGGGCCAGGATATCACAATCCACCCCATTAGAAGACTGATGTCCTCGTCGGTCAACCCTAAGACAGGAACCTTCCATCTTGGCCACGTATGTGTGTCCAGGTCATGTGCCATATGCCCGAACCCCTAGCCCACACACGCCCATGAAACCGCAAGGGTCGGCTCTGATACCATTTGTAACACCCCGTCCATTCTCGGACCGATGATACTTACTCCTGGAAGCCCTCTAGAACCATAGAACATCCCCACAGACCAACATAAGTCTTTTGTGTGCACTTTGTCCTCACTCATGTGTATCCGAGAAGACTTCTTAGTCGGTCACCCATCCCTAGATTGCTCTAGGCCAAGCACACTAAACCTAGACGTTCTTTCGAGACAGACTTCTGAAAAAGAAGATGCACCTTGTTGGTATGAGTACTCTATTAATTCTATTAAGCCTTGGGCCAGAATATCACCATCCACTGAGGCCAGGATATCACAAATACACATATCTCAAGGTTAAGTTTTAGGCCAACCCTTCAGAAGTTAGCAAAGGTTTATTGCAGATATGAGATGTGGCTTTCTTGTTTCATGCTTCTATCAATGATATCATCGACATATGTTAGGACATTTCTGCCTAGTTGTGTGTCATTCTACTAAAGCTTCCACCAGCATTCTTGAGCCCCTCGGATATCCGAAGATAACAATAAGTGTCGCTGGGAGTTATCAAGATAGTCTTCGGTTCATCATCTTTCCTCATACAAATCTGATGATATCCTGAATAGCAATCCAATATGCTCATGAGTTCTGAAATAGCTGATGCATCCACCAGGGAATCAATCCTTAGTAGCGGGAATTCATCCTTTGGGCATGCCTTGTTGAGATCTATAAAATTTATACACATCCTCCTCTTGCCATTTGATTTTTACCATAACTGTGCTGGCAAGCCTTCTGGATATGCAACTTCTCTTATCACGCCAACACTAAGTAGCCTTTTGACTTCTACTTTCACACATTCGGTCTTATCTTCGGACATCTTCTGAAGCTTCTGCTTTCTTGGTCTAATGTTTGGGTCGACATTGAGTGCATGCTGTATGATGCTTCTATCCACTCCACATAGATCATTTGCTGACCAAGCAAAGACATCCTTGTATGGAATAGGAATCTTCTAAGACTTAACTCTTGCTTTGAAGACAACTGTGAACCAAAGAAAACCCTTTTTCGGCCACATCTTCATATAGGAGAACTGGTTTTGGTTGATCTACAGAATTTGCTTTTCCTTTAACTTGTTTTTCAGGTGCTTAGGTTTGAGCTTTGGCCTCATCAATATTATGAACGACCTTGGACTCTTCTAAGGTTCCTTCTATCCTTTTTGCAGCTTCTTGACTTCCATATACTGAAATGATGCCTTGGTTATTTGGTATTTTCATGCATAAGTAGGTTGAATGCAGAACAGCTTCGAAAACCTTGAGTTTCCCTCTTTCGATGATTGCATTATATGCAAAGTCCATATCAACAATTTCAAACATGACTTCTTCCATTCTGGTATTATTGATGTAGTTGAAGGTAATGGGTATAGCTAGTTCCCAAGGGCCAATACTTGCTACCCTCCGAAGCCGCAAAGTTGGTAAGTTGATTCTTGAATTTCACCTCCTGGTTCTTGCATCTGTTTGAAGGCTTTTGCGAATATAATGTATGATGCACTGCATGTGTCAATAAGGGCATTGTGGAATACGAAGCCCTTTATGACACATGAGATTACCATAGCATCTCTATGTGGGTAATCTTTGAGGTGAAGGTCTTCTTGAGAAAATGTTATTGGGATATGGGACTATTTTGTTTTGATGTAAGGCCCTTGAACACCCACATACTGCACCCTTCTTCGGGCTTCTTTTTCTGTTTTTTATTGCTTGGTTCGAAACTTGATCTCCCATTGATAGGGAACACAAGCTTCTTCAAGCTTGATGATGAAGCTTTAGGGCTTGCCATGCTCTTCATCATGGTCGCGAATCACCAGAGGTGGGCGCCAATGTTGATCACTCACTTTTATCCCTAAAAGGTATTCGAAAACGAGGCAACACAAAGAATGTATCACAAGCTTCTCTATTAATTCTTCTTCGAAGATTAATTAAAGAGAGAAGGTTAGAAACATTGAATAGTGACAACAAAAATAAATCATAACTTGAATGAAACAAAACGATTTACTCATCTTAGTATGTTGTCACTTTTGCTTCATGTTTCACAATTCAATAAATGATTACAAATATACCTTCAACCTTAGTAGCAACTACTCGAAGGTAAGAGAAAGGGAGCTTCGTAGGCGAGGCAATGCAAGCCAAAAAAGCATTCCCAATGTATGATACCGTTTCTCTATTTATAGTTGCGGGGTACAGCTTTGTATAAAATTACAAACATATATACATGCCCTATACATGTCAACTACAAATCTTGTGAGTGTAATATCGTCCTTTTCCTTCATTTGTCATGTTGATTGATTCCTCTGGATCTTTACCTTCTCCTTTGCTTCGTAGTTTGCTATATAACAATCGAAGCTCTCTTCTTCGGCCTTGCTTGACACAATGCTTCTACATAGCCGAAGCTCCTTGGCTTCATCCCCTCTTCAGGCATCGGCTTGGACGAAGGTGAATCTTATTACTTTATATGAGCACCCAAAGCTTGTTATACTGATGACATTATCGTTTCGAGGACCTTCGACGATGAAGGCCCCCCAACAAATACTAGATGTCAAAATGAGGTGCAATGTCAAAATGAGGTCTGCTCTTGAAACATCTCTACAAATTCTACAACAAAGAGCCCATCCCTTGGATTAATCTTGTTTGGAAAAATTATTTCCTTGATTGCAACCTTTCTTTAAAGACTTCTAGACTCACCTTGGTGGAAAATGATCTTATCATTGTCGTTCAAGGGTATTGCTCGTGTTTCGCCAGGAGACGGTTCTACTGTTCTTCTTTGGAAGGATCTTTGGGCTTCTCAACCATTGAATTTTACTTCATCAGCTTTGCTCCTTCTCTAAGGATAAGAATCTCACTCTGAAGGGCTTCAGATTGCTTCATTCATGGCAAGAGTACTTTCATTTGCCATTATCAGAGCAAGCATTCACCCAATTAAAAAAATCTCCTTTTGATTAATGAATCTTTGGTTGACTCTGGACATGAGAGATAAATGGACTTTCATTTGGGAATCACAATTTTTCTCAGTTAAAAGAACTTATAAAATCCTTTCGGAGTATTGCTCTACTCACCCAATCATCAAATGGCTCTAGAGGTCTTCAGCACAACTCAAGCATTTTTTTTTGCTTCTTCTCAACAACAGATTAAACACGAGTCATTGCAAAAAAAAACTTTTCCCTAGATTCCTATGATTGTGAAATGTGTATTTGGCAAAAATCTGAAATTGTTGGACACTTATTTTTTAGGTGCAATTTCGCAAGAAGATGCTGGAGGTAGATTAATATTTCCTTCTCCCGACATGTCAATGGCTCCCAAGCAATAATCTCGATCAAATCAAAGCTAGCAGTTCTTTTTGCGATGGACATTATCATTCTTTTAACTTGGACAATCTGAAAGCAGAGAAATGAATAGCTTTTCCATGGATCAGACCCATCACTCTTGTTTTTTGACCTTCTCTTGCATAGGATGCAGCAGAAAAAGAATTTCTCTGCTACTAAACTTTGGAGAACAAATCTGCCTTAACTTTTGTAATTTTATTTCTGTAATTTCATTTTTGTAACTTCCTTGAGCTATTTTCTTTTAATATAATAGCCCCTGCTGTTCATTCAAAAAAAAGGTTGAAAGACCCATCACGGTTGTTTTTTATATTCTATGTTTTTCACATTTGCATAGAAAACAAACACAAAAAATCAGAACAAATAACAACCAAAAACTGGATGGTAGTGTGTTTCACTTCCACTCAAACGGCAAGAGATCATAATCACTTACTACTGTTAATCTCAATTGGAATCACAAGGATGGGAGCACTGACTGCTGTTAAGCTCAATTGAAATGACAGTCAACAAAACCATGACGTTCGACCCCAATACACTGTAAGACCGTTAGCTTACGCCACTCAGGTGGTCGAGAGAGAGAGAGAGAGAGAGAGAGAGAGAGAGAAACACTCTGCTTCTGGCTTAGATTGTTTTCCTGTACATCTAATGTGCACAAGAAATAACTTTGGTGTCTGCAGCAACGGACGACATGCTTCTCACCCAGAGGGAGATCCCTATCTGCAGAAGAAACAATAGTTGCATCCATAAACCGAATGTTCAGAAACATTAGTTACATACACTGACACAGAGAAAATGCCTTTGGCGAATAACCAAGTTTCGGAACGCTTTACCTACATTAGTCAGAAGCTCCAACGTAGCCATTCGAGCTATTCGAAATTGCTCCCAGTTGTTTAGTTGCCGCCATTATTAGACCTGCGTAGTCCCAAAACAAATAATATCAGTCCTGCACAACAAATTTTACTTTGGAGGGCAGGTAACTAAAAACTAGAAAGAACTCAGACACTAGTACAGTTCATCAAAGAAGCATTGTAATGCAAATTCTACTAGATCAGTTGTAACTTGTAAGGGCTCTAAGTAATTTTCACAACTTTTTATTTCGATTTTGCAAGTTGTTATTTTTTTCAACAATAAAAAAGGCTTTCACCTGTAAAAGGAGGTGAAGGTCTTCGAGGCCTTGATTTGAACTCCGGGTGGAACTGAACACCTACATAGAAGGGATGATCTTGTAGCTCCACAATCTGCTCATAGGTGCAAGCAGGTTCAGACTTTTGAAAAAAAAAATCAAAACCCAAGAATAGCATATGTTGTTTGCTTAGTACCTCCATCCGGTTTCGACTTTCGTCACAACCAACAAAATGAAGACCAGCACTTTCAAGCATGGGAACAAAAGAGGGATTGACCTATAATAAATAGGTAAAAGAAACAAGTAATCGGTTCCAAGCATATGATTACAATGTACATAAAAAATAATAACTAATAGGACGTTTAGAAACAAAGATTGATGACAAACCTCGTATCTATGACGATGACGCTCATCTACATGTGGAGGACTTCCGTACCTAAAAGTTCCAATCAATAGTCCAAGTGAGAACATGCAATAGATTTTTATACAGGGCAAACGTCCAAGTGAGAGACCGAGTCCGGAATGATGATATACGAGAGAGAGTAGGAGTGGCGCCAATTGAGGAGAAGCTTATGCAACATCGTTTGAGATGGTTTGGACATATCCAACGAAGATCTGATGAGGCACCAGTGCATATCGGAATAATTAGGCGTCCCGAGAATGTGAAGAGAGGTAGAGGTCGACCAACCTTGACGTGGACAGAGGCTGTGAAGAGGGACCTGAAGGAGTGGAATATTGATAAAGAGCTCGCCGTGGATAGGAAGGGGTGGAAGTGGGCAATTCACGTGCCAGAACCTTGATTTATAGTTTCGCTTTTCCTCTTTAATCGTTTGATCTTTTCTTGTGCCCATTTAGATCTTGCTGGTTCTTGTGGGTTTTATCTCTTTTATGTGTTTCCCCGTTTCGTCGTTTTTCGGTTCTCCTTTGCCTTTGTTTCCCCTTTTTTTCTTTGGGGGTTGAGCTCTGAGGTTTTCATACGGGGTTTCATCTCTAGCCTACCCCAACGTGCTTGGGACAAAAAGGCTTTGTTGTTGTTGTTGTTGCAAACGTTAAAGATGGTCAACAACCAGGGGCTTGCACCAAATCTCAACCAAAGAGAAGCCACCTTTGGAAATGTGACAGGCAAAAATATAGTCACTACCAAGTAAGGAAAGCTCTACATAACACAAGGCATTTATCAGCGTGGACAACAATGGATTGAGTTTCCAAACAAGCTACATGCAGTAGTACCAAAGAAAATAGTATGATATTAACCAAGAAAGAATCAATGCCCATACAATTTTGATGTAAGACAATCAGGTTTGCTGAAGAATGTTCTCCTGCAGCCCAACCTCATCGTGTTTCCCATATGTGTTTTTGAAACCTGAATAGTTCATTATCAAGGTAGTAGATCAAACTTTTCAAAGTCCTGTCTCTTCCATAAACTTGACAGAAAAGGAAGTACCTCAGGCATGTACATAACAACATGATTGGGTGTATCCTTGTTAAACTCCTCACTGTCTGCATCTTCCAGGCCCAGGACCTAGAAAAGCATATAATAATAAAATTATGAATCTATATGGATAGTTTTAAGTAAAAGCAAAAAATGGAAGCAAACACACATGTCTGGAAATCTCAATCACTGATATCTGCATGCCCAAGCAAATACCAAGATATGGAACTCTATTCTCACGAGCATATTTTGCAGCCAATATCATCCCTGAAATTCCACGATCCCCAAATCCTCCAGGTATCAAAATGCATGATGAACCCTACAATTTTCAGATTTCATTAATATTAACTTTTAAAATTGAATTTGCATATTTAATATAGTAAAGAAATATAATTGGCATACTCACTTTAAGAGTTTCCCAGGCTTCAGCATGGGCATCTGGTGCCTATTGAAAAAATTGTCATCACGGGATGCAGTAACATATACAAAGAAAGGACAGGCAATGTAATAGGAAGAAATTGAGTGTAGCTACAAATGCGAAACTGAAAGTAGAAAAAGCTTGATACAGAAAAGTTGAGCTGCAAAAAATAAAAATGCTATGGGATACATACTCAACCGGAGGCCCCCGACCAAAAAAAAAATTAACCACTGAAACACTGCAGTGCTGTTACTGCAGCCAATCTTAGAACACATGGCTAGTGGCTTACAGATATTGCAGTTGCATCTTCAAGATCCGAAGCTGCAATCCACTGGATAGATGGCTTTAACGAACAGGCAACACTGGCATGTAGGAGAGCCTGGAATAAAATAAGACATTAAAAAATTAGAAAAAACATTTTACATGTGTAGTACATGAACCCAAAACGCATCCACAGTAAAAACACATTGTGGCAACTCAAAACCTCAGTTATTGAACAATTATCAGAGAACAATTGTTTATACTCCAGGAAACCATGGAAATAACTGTAACTATAATACTTATTTCACCACATAAAATATAAAGGGCGTACCCAGTGCCGTAGGCTTCCCGCACTGTGCGGGGTCTGGGAAAGAGTATCTTTAAGCGCCAAGCGCCCAAGCCTTACCCGCATAATATGCATAGGCTGGAGCTCGAACCCGGGACCTTCCGGTTCCAGACGGTAGGCTCTACCGCTGCACCAGGCCCGCCCTTCTCACCACATAAAATATAACTTAAATTTTTGTGCTTGCACACTAATTATCACAATTGGCAAGCTACTCAACTTCGCCACTTATATGTAAGGATCATCTGTACCAACCTTCACCACTGATAGGTAAGAATCTGTCAGATTAGTATACTTCCCAACCAAAGCAACTTTAACCTGCATAACAAGGATATTCATTCAGACTTACTCTGCGCCAACAAAAAAGAACCAACAATCAAATACTATTACAACACTAACAGAGTTATTGAGGTTGTCATACGACTCAGCCATATCTGTCCAATCTCGTAATTCAGGTGGTCCAGCAGATCTATAAAATAAAATCCAAGGTGATATTGCTCCAAGATATAATAACCACAAATGCATATCACAATATATAAAAACAGGGGATGCCATTGCAATGAATACAATGTAATCATCTCAATCAATCACACCAAACAAGTTAGAGTAAGCCTTTCAAAGTAATTAGAATGATTTCAAACATAGTTAAAAAATTGGAAGTTTAAGCCAAGCATCTGCCAATATTGGTAATATATGGTTTCTCAATAGTATATGAATCACTACTTAAAATAAATGTCTAGCCCACCAAGGTGCTAGGTAGTGGGCATAAATGGTACCAAGCACTTCTGAAAACACTGTTATGGGCAAATTACGAAACATTATATGTGCTGAGCATCCAAATACTCTACATGCATTGATAAGCACTGATTTTCAGTAATTGTCTGACTCACCTAGCAAGGTTTAGTTGTTTGATTATAGCTTCATGAGCCTTTTGGTTCTGCAAAACAGTACTTGTCAAAATTTGTGCTGCAGCAACACTAAATGCAATCCATATATAGACTCAATACATTTCTACACAAAATTCAAGGCTAAGGTTTTATTGAACGTTGCAACTCACTCTAAGAATAAGTGGGACATGCCATAAATTTGGAACATCATGGATGTTAAGTATGTTCTCGACCTACAGGAATGAAGACAGAATGTGAGTCGAGAAATGCTGTGGACAAATGGCATTTTTCGCATTTAATCATGAAACATACCGGGACATGGCAAAATTGTGAAAGCTTCTCTTTAACAGATCCTATTAGTGGCTGAAAGAACAGATAAACATAGCTCTCATTAGAAAGGACGCTTAGATACAAATTGGACAAGAGAAGAAAATGATTTTAGAACAAGAAACGCATGAACTAAAAAAGGTACATGTTCAGCAGTTAAAATGAGCTAATGACTGCTTGGACCAAAATTCATTACAGAAAATAAAAAACAAATTCAACAGAAGACTTGTCAAAAATATCCAATACATGGGAAAGACTTCCAGAAAAATATATGACGGCAAATGAAAATAAGACATATTCTAAAGAATCTGCTATTAGTTATTAACTTTTTTTATGTTTTTGCATTACCTGTGCTGACCGGCATGCTAGAAGATCAGGAGTCAGACCCAAGGCTCTCAGTTCTCGTACACTATGTTGTGTTGGTTTAGTTTTCTACAAAAAAGGGAAACAAGAATGTCAGATTCCCAGTACCAGTAACTATGTCATGGTACAAGACTTGAAAAGTGTGTGCAACTAGATTGTTTCCCTCATTTCAGGATAGAGGAAGCAGTAAGCAGAATTAATCATCGTCGCTAAAGGAAGAATTATTTACCTGCTCACCAACTACACCCAATACTGGAACAAGGCTAACGTGTATGAGGCAGAAATTTTCCTTGCCTAGAACAGACATATAAGAGTACGAGTCATATTCATGATAGTCCCTAACAAGAAAGGTGTTTTTACTTCCAAGAAATGTAAAATATGTGAATGCTACATTAGCATAAAAGAAATGGCAGTGCATAGAGTGTACTCTAATCTACGGGTCTAACTGTTCCCAAAGAAATAGATAGAAAAAATAAACCACGAGAAACAATACAGGTCTCATACGAGTGTAAGTCGTAACACCAAAACATACCACAGCAACCATAAAATTTAAATGGACAAAGCAGCTATACCAAGAGAAAAGGATAATTGGCGCAAAGCTTCAATGAATGGCATCGACTCAATATCACCTGAAATAAGAGAGAAATCAATTTATCTGCTACACTAGTAATCACGAAGTGTCAGATCGTAAGATGTCATAGAACCCTACCTACAGTGCCTCCCAATTCAATAACACAAACATCAGCTGGACGAGTCTGCCCATCCACAGGAACCGAAGACACTGACTGTATCCACTGTTTTATTTCATCAGTGACATGAGGAATAACCTGGATATTTGAAACCATAGGTGTTTCAGATTTTGGCATATGGGCAGTCCATACAATGCAACTCGAGTAATAAATGCCACAGAAGAATTACCTGTACAGTCTTTCCAAGATAATCACCCCTTCTCTCCTTCTCAATGACAGACTGAAAGAAGCAGAAACTATCGGTTTACAACCTTAAATGAGAAAAGGAAAGCATTTCCTTGAGGCAGAAGATACTCACCTGGTATATCTTTCCAGTGGTAATGTTGTTATCCCTTGTCAGAGTAACATCTATGAAACGCTCATAATTCCCCAAATCCAAGTCAACCTACAGATACCGCATGTTAGGTAGATACCACCGAGACTGCGAGTTTAAAGAATGTGTATTAAATGCAAGCATTAGGGAGCTATACCTCTCCACCATCATCAAGAACAAACACCTCGCCATGCTCAAAGGGGGACATTGTACCAGCATCTGTGTTCAAGTATGGATCTACAAAAACAAGAGAGCTAAGTACTAAGACCAAAGCCCCTCCAAGAAATTTAACATCCACATGAGCAAACCATTTGTATTGTAAAATCACACAGAAAGAAAATAACACAAGAGATCCTAAAGGTGCCCCATTTTAGACAGAATTCTTTTAAAAAGCTAACCACATAAAGCCATTCAGGAGTTTTAAACCATAGGTACAGACGTACAGTGCACCATGCCAATTAAACGACAATCGAAGGCCACGCCACATCACTAAAAAGGCCCAACACCGACCTTCAATGGAAGGAAAGGTTCACCTAAAAAGCTCAACAAAAGACTGACAGACAGCAACAAGCCTTTAAAACCTGACAACGAGCACGGGCTGACGAATTCATGGTGTAGCAACAATTTTCATCTCACTAGAAGCCAAGGTGACAGGTAACTGGAACCCCCAACAAGGTAATCTTTGACTACTAGTTATTGCCCCCAAGTTCCACCAAGAAGCAGTAAAGAATTGCGAATGGCCACTGAGACTCCAAGCAGAACCCAACAAACTGCCACTCTAATTACCTAATCCGGAAAGGATTAAATCCCTAGCAGAACCACGGAAGCGGGTCGCATTCATCACCCCGATCCAGTAAACACTACAAACCTATCTCGCACCGACCACCCCCCGCTCGAAACGGCTCTAGGGTTATAAAGGTCACCGGGAGGGGAACGCCTCGCAAAAGCCGCGGAGGAAGTGAGTGAGGAGCGCGTACCGATCTTGATGCAAGTGACGCGGAGCCCGCAGGCCTTGAGGACGACGCCGATGCTGCTGGCGGTGACGCCCTTGCCGAGGCCGCTGACGACGCCGCCGGTGATCAGCACGTACTTGGTCGGCACCCGGCCCTCCTCTTCCGCCGGCGGCGGCGGCGAGGGCGAAGGCGAAGACATGGCGGCAGGCGGGAGGACGGAGAAGGGGATATGCCGCTGCCCGATTGGGAAGTGGGGAGAAGAGATGCTTCGCTTCTGTTGGGTTGGGAAGAAGGCAAACTGTCAGAGCAAGCGCACACGCTCGTTGGCTCGACCAGTGTCTCCAGCCAACTGAGCTTGTTTGCTAGCGGCCCAGATTATGGGTGAAAATGACTGATACGGACGGATGATAGCTCATGTTTTAAAACGGACTAGTGCGTACCTAAATATATTTGATGGTATTGATTGAGTGACTAAACGATATTGTGTTTGGATAAATGGACGAGGAAGGACGAAGAGGGATGAGATGAGATTATTTTAACTTGACTCACGTTTGGTTTGGAGATCTAAAGTCAGGGTCAAGGAATATTTTTCAAAAATAGTGGATGAGATCACCCCTCAAAAAATAAGGGACAGGGTCAGCCCAAGGTTGATCCCGTCCCATCCCTCGTTGACACCGAACCAAACACTACCTAAGAGTCTTAATAAACCATCCACATAAAAATATCAAATAAATGAATTTAATGTCGAAGTGAACATATTATTCATATACTAAATATTGAATTGGTAAAATATAGAAATGCACAAGTACGCCAACAAGATCATTCCTGAAATACCAAATACAACAGATTTATCCTCTAATGCTTAACATGCTTACTGAAATACATACTTGCTCTTGCCTTTAGAGTATCATATCAAACAATAAAAACATTTTCAGCTTTTACATAGCCTTGTACTCATTTCCAATTGTACAGTTAGTTTCACTTAAAATTCAATGTGCAACGGCGGAAGAAGCGGGCGGAAGTTGTTGCAAAATAGACAGGGTTTGTTGCTAGAGCAACAACTACGAAAATGTTGTTGTGCGAACAAATAAGATAGGGGTGGGATGTGATCTAAGACCGCGGGTTGATTTTGAAAAAAAATACAAGGGGTTCTTTGTAAAAATGACACAGTTGAAACTTGTGCTTGAATATAGTAGATAGATTTATGATCGGATACAGATACTTAGAAACAGAACGGATACGGATACAGGGATCAGATATTTATTTGGACAGATAAGTGATGAATACGGATATTATTTGGTCGGATATCGGATACTTGTCGAATAATGCATTAATTGTTTATCATAAAATATTCTTGTTCGACATGAAATTATAAATAAATTATCAAAACTAATAAACATTTTATAAGAAGATAACCTCAAGTTACCATATAAAAATGTTAAAGTGAAATATTTATTATGTTGAAATTTAGATGCTTAGAGTGATTTCACGTGCAACTCACGTAATAAGTGGACATGAAATAGAAGAAACATTGACATCTTGTGAATTTTATGGTCCCATTAATTTTTATGGCTATATGTGGTCATATATTGTACCTCCGTATAATTTTATCAATGTCTGAGGCTATTTGTGCATTATTAATTTATTTCTACATAAAATCATAAAAAATAATTAAGTTCATAAAATACACTAGTTTCGACCTAAAATTGCAAAAAAAAAGTTACCAGAACTAATAAACATTCTATTCGAAGATAACCATCCACATATAAAAATGATAAAAGAAGTGTTGATTATGTTGAAACTTCAATATATAGAGTGATTTTACGTGTAACTCACGCAATAAATACCCGAGAAAATAGGTATTTACACTATCTGTATCCGATATTCGGTAAGTATATCCGACCCGTTTTCATCACTAGCCCAGATTTTTGAGAGTCTCGGTTTGGACCTGTCTGGGTCTAAACTAGATATGGACCCGTTTGCCATGGGCCTAGGATTTGGAGCTCTTGGGCCTAACTGTTTCACGTGAAAAAAGTTTGGACTTGTTATTTTTTTATGGACGTGGGCTCGGTTTATTAAATCGGATGTTATTGTGATCCAGAAATAGGCAGATGACAATGTGCTCTAAATTTTTACTATAAAATTTAAGTATCAGATCAAATTATGATCGAGCTCTATTTCTGATCATTTTGAACTATAATTTATTTAGAGCTCTAAAAATTATGAAGAAAATTTAGATCACGAAACATTACAATCCCACACATATCTAATAAATTTGTCGACCAGAAGATGGGGACGTGTGTGGTACTGTGGTTTCATGAGGAACAGACGCAACCGTCACTTTCTCAGGCGCTAGTGGAAGTTGAGAGTTGAGACATGTAGTCTATTTTATACTATGTGTGTTGGAAAGCCTTAGAGCAACTTCAAAAGAACTTGTAAACTAATCCTAAAACAGATATTAGTGAAGAATAGTGGTTTTTCTTACTCCAACAGCTTCCTCATTCTTCTCCTAAAAAATTAGAGTCCCGCATCCACAGTCTCATCTCCCTCGTATTTTGGTGTATCCTATCCATCCTCAATCCATTCCTCAACGTATCAGATCATCCACAGCCTCCCGACGACTATACAGATTGCGCCACATGTCATATCTAAAGGAACTATTGGAGTAACTATCATAATTCACTCTTAAAACTTTTTAGTCTACTCTTAATAATCAGTTTTTGGAGTAAAATTTTTAACATCCTTTTGGAGTTGCTCTTAAAGGCTATTTCGAAGCACCTAGTTTCCAGTTTTTAACAAACAAGTTTATAAAAAACTAGAGTACTTTCAAACACACCAATTTATGATTCAGTTTCTACAAACTAGATTCTCAATCTCTAAGAAACTAAGAAACTATTCATCCCTAGCTAAAACTCGTTTTTGTCTGACAAATTACATATTCTCCTTAGTTGGTTTGGTTGAAATCACGGTGATTGTCACCATTCTCACGCCTATGCATGCGATCCACTCAATGCCTGCTCTATTCGATTTAAATGTTTAGTTATTATTTGAAATTTTCAAATTTAAAAATATGACTTTAATCTATATTTAAAATTAGTAGCAAATAAAAATCGAAGGGAATAATTGAATCAATTACTGTTAAATAGAGTAAGGGTAGACTTGACTTTATGTATTAAAAAAGCTAAAAACTAGTTTCAAGAAATTGTGTTCCAAATACGTGCATCTAGTTTTTTTCCATAAAACCAGTTTCTACAAACTGAGGAGAGAAACCAGTTTTTTAAAAACTATGGTGCTTGCAACCAGATGCCTACACTAAACTACACCATACCAGAGAGACAAATCGATTGACATGTACAACACTCTTAATATACAATATACTACGGCGGACTAATGCATGTTGAAGGCTAGAGCACCAAGTATAGACCGTTAGAATCATATAGGGTATGTTTGGTTCAGCTTTCTGAACCTGATTCGCTGCTAAAAATATGAAATCTCAACCAAATGGCTTTATGAAAATATATATTTCTATAGTTCAATTTAGAATTACCTTGTAACCCAAATTTTCTAGATTTTTGTCATTCATGTTAAAAGCTATCATGTTCTTATAGAATCTATAGTTGATAGTTGTTTCAATTAAACAAATTTTAGTTTTTTTACAATTGTCAGCTCATAGCTAGAATCAGATTTTCAGAAATCTACATCTAAACCAAATAGACTCATAGTTGTGTGGGTTTGTCATGTGTCGAATTAAATTTGCAAACGTCCGACTATTACTGAATACTCCCTCAGTCCCAATCTATAATTCATTTAACTTTTCATACCAAGTTTGATCGGCTCGTCTTATTCATTTTTTTAACAAATGAAAAAAATCAAAGCCAAGTTATTATATGCTAAACGATATTACTTTAAACATTAATGATAGTTATGAATTTTTTGAATAAGACGGACTGGTTAAATTTGGGGAAGTCAAACGAATTATAAATTGAAATGGAGGAAATACACCAAGTGCAACTTTAATACCATCACGTAGCCACAACTAAATGCAATTTAATAAACCAATACTACACCACACACTTTAGCACCACCTCATAGTAAACCAAAGTTATTTAACATGCCCATTAATAACCCACATGTTTAGGTAATCAGAAGATTGAACTTCATTTTACAATGAACACTACTCAATATTGTTTTTGCTAAAGACACAATTTATAAATTCAATTATAAACAGTAATTGGCTCCTCTACGACCATTGAAATATTTCTTGTGCTTCTAATAATATATTCTCATCTTAAGAATGTGTCTTCAAATAAATCAAAATGGTCTACTGGCCCATTTTTTAAAGTCTTCTCACATAAATCACATTTATTGCGCCGCTTCCCATCTCTCAACCTAGTGTTGAGTTTGTTCAGTTGGATGAATGTAGCAAATGCTATAATTAATGTGTTACTTGAACAATCACCGGTTAGTGTGTAGCTAACGATGGATAATATGGTGTTTTCTTTGTCATACTAATTGTTGAAGATTGTTTGATAGTGTTTGTACAAGACACAAGAGACATGAGGTTTATACATATTCAGGCTTTAGTGTGAGATAATATCCTACGTCATAGGTGTGGTAGATCTATTGTTGTATGTTTTGATGATCAGCGAGTTCCCTCACCCTCTTTTTATATCATAAAGAGGGACAATGGTTACATGGTAGGCACCGAGTCGGTTACCAAGTTCATGATGACACTAGATCGTTACCGAGTTGTATACAGTTCCAACTCTATGTCTACATGCTTATCTCTTACTACATTGAGATCTTTGTCATATATGTACTTCTAGAACCCTTCTAACTATAGACTTCCTCCTGATAGTATTGTCGAGTCTTTTGGCTTGTACAGGGCTCATGGCCCCTTCCACATAGGCTCTGCTTCATTAAGCTTGATTTGGATATTCATGGTACATATTATTGACAAGAGCCCCCTCGTTTTTATTTGGTTGAGTTCTTGATTCAAGAAAATGATACTTTTCTTATAGAATGACTTGAGTTATCATGTCTCTATCGATCTGCCTTTGGTCGAGAATCTCTCTCATTCATGCAACTCTCGAGTCTATAGAATTGGCTCAGAGTTTAGGAATCGTTCTGTAATCATGCGTCGCTTTAACTTCCTCGATTTTTATAAAATAAAATCAAATGGTGTTTCAGGTTCCATGAGCCAACAACTTTCATTCTCCACTGCCAAACACTCCTCCATGGTTGACCCTTTGTTTTGCTGAGAGAACTTTTGCTCTACACCATAAGAAAACCAGTATTTTTAATGTTGAAACTGTAAAAAATAAGCTTTTCCCATAAAAAATTAATGGCTTCCAACGATTTATGGTACAAGTCGTTAAAAATAATCTACCGAAAATTTTGATGGTCGAACCACTTCCACACTAGAAAATACTAATATCTAACGATGTGTAACTGTTGATGACCATTATTTCACCATCTTTGGCCCTCAACTATCCTAAGTACGAGAAAAACTTTATGGCATAGTGAATAAAAGTAATACTAATGAGTTCAACAAGTAGTGTTGAGATATTTGGATCCATGTGACAAAATATGGCGAAAAAATACAACATGGAGCACCTCTGGACAAAGACATGAGCCGAGGGGGTTGGTCGTCCAACCCCTAATCACATCCCTACCCCCTCTTTGGTTCTACACTCGAGCACAACTTCATGCAACACAAGTTGACACGTTCGAAAGTTGACACAACATCCATCCACGGGCTTTGAATCCAAGGGTGGAGAAGAAAATAAAATCAGATCAAGTTGTGGAAGCCTCCAACTGTTAACCAATGTATAGGAGATTTCTACACCATATGATGCATGATGGTCGTCAGGGAAGGGTTGCCTGACCTCCTCCCTAGTCGGGCAACCACGTGGTGAGCCGAACGGCCTGCCATATATATCACTCCATACACCTGAATTACCTATCTCCATTGCCTTGTACCATTATATACACTAAACATGAGCTACAACCTCATTGTTTATGTTTTTCCTATATTGCTTCTAAAGACATCTTCTAATTTTGTTTCCTATGTTGCTTCTAAAGGCATATTTTTGAAGTTTCTTTCATTTTGAAATCCTATGCATTTTCAAGTGTTAGGCCGAATCCAACCATTTCCCCTTCCAAATCCCCCTATTCGTACTTTCTATTCATATTTAAATGCCTCTCTTTCCCTTATTTCATCTCCTCTCCAACCATTTCCTATTCAACTAACCATATACATTTTAACTGAGCTATTTGACTTTTCTACATTAGTTTTTAGAGTTTTAAAAAATACTACAATATTTGTATTATCGTAATGCAGATTGTTTATAAAACTTAAAAATGGTTATTTTTATAAATAAAAGCACTGATTAACGAAAGGAGGAGGTTATAGTTCCCCGTGTAGAGGGGTTTTGTTTCTCCCTCCTAAAAGAGAATGGGGAAGGGTGATCAATAGTACATGAAATATTGAGGAGGGAAGGGGGAATAGCTAGAGTGCGTCTTAGACCGTCTTTAGCAGCCCACCTGTTGGGGACTTGTTCTCAAATGCTATGAGTTAAGAACAAGGCAACACATAATATTAAAGCTTAATGCCCTTCGTCCTTCGAAGCATTATTTCCCTTAGGATATAATGATCTTCAGACGAAGGCCATGAAGGATATACCTTCATCATCGCAGTGTATATTAATGAAAGAAGAAGCATATGAAATATGTAAGACAACATGAATAATCATATGACATCATTAATATATCTTCTTTTTATTAACATAGATAAACAGAAACAATATTGAATTACATTTGTACCTTCGGCTTGACAGAAGGTAAAAGTCCAAACGTGACGCACGAGCGAATACGAGTCAGCGTGAACAGTACGGGGAACTGTTCATCTATTTATAGGCACAAGACGCAGCCTATGAGAAATTACATTCATGCCCTTTACATTCATTGTTAACTAATAGTCAACTCTATGAGGACTAGATAGCCTTTTCCCCTTTAAGTCGGTTCCTTTCTCCGCCATTTAGTCGAAGCTCCCCGGTGCGTAGCTTCGGAGCAACTCAACCTTCGTCGCGATCATGCTTTTAGCCTGAGTCTGAAGGTACCTGTTCATATGTTACACTTGGAAGGTTTTGTTAGATCTCATTTTTGAGGACCTTCGGAGGATGAAGGCCCCCAACAGTAGCCCCTCACAGTATTAATTTGTTTGAGATAACGAATTCAGACTGCAATATGGACGAAGGCCTTAAGCCGAAGGTCCGAAAAAACACCTTCCCTTTGCTAGAATAGCAACAATCAATGATAGGCGGGGCCCCTTGGTTTAGAGCGTGCCGAGCGTATAAATAAGAGCTCGCACCAACCTCATTTGGTACACTGCCTGTGCCATTTGCTTTATTTTCTCAATTTCATAGCTGTTGCTCACTAATACTTGCTAGTTTTTCAAAGCTTTTTAAGCTTCGGTTTGAAAGACACATTTTCGTCATCTCTGAAGGAAAGAATGTCTCAGGACAAGTGTAACACCTCAGGTGTTACCATGGCTAGAGCACATCTATGCACTGGTGACTGTGATCACATGTGGTAGAAACTTGAGAAGAACATAAGAACCTTGGAGGCCATGGGTTAATCAAGAATGTTAATGACCTAAGAGCATCACTCAAGCTTTTGTGCACTTACTACCTTGGGCAAGAGGAGAATAAACCCTAGACCTCTCTTGAACCCTATTCCCCCAAAGTCATGGTTAAGAGGGGGGAGAATAAGCAAATGTGCAAATCAGGAGTTGATCTTTAACCAAACTTTAAGTAACTTCATAACCAACAATTATGGGGAGGAAATATTGCAAAAAGACCCCTGGAGAAACCCCAAATCAAATCTCCAAGTAGAGTGAGAGCTAGAGCTCTCTAATTCTCTCTAAGTCAAAAACTATACCTAATCTAAAGATCCACCGTGTTCACCTTGAAGATGGCACCAAAACCACCTAAGTTCTATACCAAAAATGTGGCATACCACCTAGGGCACCCACTGGAAAAAGTTGAGCCCGAGACCTTGACGTTTGACATGCCTTGGCATTGTTTTCGTCGCGAGGTGGGAAGAGAGACATACCTGATTTGGCGTCCAAAGATCTCCCTACCTAGGGCATATATGCCATGGCGACTCACGGATGAGAGACAGCCCTAGGTGCCAGGAAAAGACTCGCGCCGGATTTTTGCCAAGATTCGCACGTTTGCGACTTGGGCGAGCTGTGGAACACGGGCAGAAGAAAACTTACACGTGTTCGACGCGCTCTGCGCACGCCAGAGCACGCCCGCGCCCGACCCCGCACCGCGCCGAGCCGCACCCGTGTCCCTTGTGTACGCCACGCCTATAAAGCCCACTCAGGCGTCGTCCATACCCTCCCGCGCACGCTCAAACCTCCCCGGAGCTCAACTCACTGTCGTTTGCCCGTGCACGGCGTGTCCGCGACCACCCGAGCCCCTGCCGTCGTAGACCGGCCAGCCCAGCCTTTCCCAACCCCGTCCGGCCCTCGAAGACGACTAAGCACACCTCGGTGAAGCTCCCCAAGCAAGGAATCGAAGTCTGCTTCGTCGGAGAGGTCAGTCCACGGTCGCCGGAGTTCACAACCCCGCCGGAGTGCGTGGACAGGGTAATCCGCTGAACCATTTTCCGATTCCTTGTGCACACAGTCTCTACGCCACCCCGTGGAGCTCACCGTGCCATTTGATTGCACTAGGTCGCCGTGGTTTGGCCGGCACACCCGCCGCCGACGAGAACTCCCGCCTGCGCACGTGGACCCAGCGATTCCGGCCATCCCCGCCGTCAAGCCGTACACCGTTGTGACCGCCGGAGCCTCCCCGAGCCAACCCTACCCCTCGCCGGACCCCTCTCGCCGCCGGTAAGCCGCGCCACCCTTTTCTTTCTTGTGGGCACTGTTTAAACCTAGGGAAGGGCCGCGGGGAAGAAGAAGGGAAGGTCAGGGGGCTTTTTGAACTGTCAGTGACTCAAATGAATAGTAATGCGGGGGTATAACTGAGAGAGTTGAATTGGATTAAACCCAGGGTCCTCGGCGCAAACTGTTTTTCCAGGAAACCTTTATTAAATCTGAATTAAAATCTGAACAGAATTTGAATAATTCATAACTTCTGTTTTATTCATCCAAATTTAGTCAAACCAATTTTGTCAGATTATAAATAATGTAAACTACTTAGGAAAAATATAAAACCCTTATGTACTACAGAAAACTTTAGGGTTCTGATTTAAATATTGTTTTGGCCAAAAGCTAGATAATAGGAAGAAAAATAGTTGCACTAATTGACTAGGGTTAGAAAAATTTGGAGAAGCTTATGTCCACATACTGACCTGTTTAAAAATGTTAAACCTCTCTGTCCATCCCATTAAGTTAGCTTTTGCCATTTATTTTATAATATGCTTAAAGTTAAGAAAAATAGAAAAGGTGATTAAAATGATGAACCAGAGGGCACTCCTACTTTTGTTAGGGTATTTATTTAAGGTAGTTCACTAGAAAAATCTATGATACCCTGGTTTAGTATAAAATAAATAGGATACCTTCTATTTTAAGAAAACAAGGAAAATTTAGAAAAACCCTAGAAAAATAACCCCAAGGAGATAACACCCAAACCTTGGGATAACTAATGTTTTGTTATTATAAACATGGGAAAAATACAAAATCTGTTGTTTGATATTTTTCAAATGGCAAGTTAGTTATAAGCACCTTTTTGGCATAAAACTTTAAGAAATCACAACTAAATAACCACCAATTAACCTTCTGTGATTTTTGTCACAAAAGCTTATTATTACTGTTAGATACCAACAAAAATAACCCTTAGGGCAGAACCTACTCCTAGTTAAGAGTTGTAGTACAAAGTGGCCCATTTACACAACTTTTGTTATTTTGTCTAAAGCATAGCCTTTTTATTTTGAACCTCAAAACTCCTAGAACAGGCTATATTGACCAATGGCAAGCCACTGTAATTTTTACAGATTTTTTGGAAAAAGTTAACTCATTGTTGTAGTTCAAACCTACACTAGAATTCATAAATAGAAAATAAAGAAAGGGAAAATGAATAATGGAAATTAGTGTCATCCTAAAACCCTTTGTGAATTGTCCACTAAAATATATAAAGGAAATACCAACCCACTATGCTTATCCTTAACAAAACCTAAACCTAGAGTGATAAGCATAAACCACTAAAAGCCACATATGACCAATGAACCCTAAGTTGCCAACTAACTTAGTTTTTCTTCCCTTAGCATAATGTTATTAAATCCTGCAGAATCATGACATACATATTCATTGCATTTCGATAGACTGTAACCTTGCTGACGGAGAGTACGTCCTCGTGCCGGAGCAAGGAGCTGCTCAGGAGGTAGCCCCGGATCCAGCACCAGAGCCTGTACCAGAGGATCTGCCTGCCCCCGCTTTGGAAGGCAAGCCCCGGTTTTATGCATAACCTGTTATTTATGCTATTTTACTATACTTAATGATTGTAGGATTGTTTGTGCACTTAAGTGTAGGAGTTGTTTGAAACCCTAGTGGCATGATCTTAGGAATCCTTTTGAGATGGATACTAGTATGCTAGGTCGGGTAGCTGCTTTACTAATTAGGGATCTCGGTAGAAGTCGAGTGATTTTCCCAGCACTCGCGTGAGGTCAGGAATTTGTTGTACTCACTTTCATATCATAATGAGGTTGGTTTGTGGGCAACAATCCATGGGGATTGGTCATCTACAAGATGAAAATTGGAATAAGGATTAAGGTGTGGTACCGTGGGTCAAGCGTTTGAACGTACTAAACATATACCGAGAAATATGGTAAATCGATAAGCCTAGTACCTGAGTGAACTTGGCAGCAGTTTGCCCTCCTCACGCGACCTGAGACGAGGTCTCCCATTCTGGTTATGGTGGGTACAAGTGCGGTCACTACACGACGGCAGTCGGTGTCACACCCGGGTTTTAGGGGCACCAAGACCCGGGCGCGAACATAAACACCAGGTATGCTGGGACCAAGTCTCACACATATGATGTATAGTGGCACAGGATCGAATGTCACATCTTTACTATATAACAGGAGTTCTGTACAAAATAAATAATTACATTAAAAGGAGACAACGGTCCAGCAACCAAAAGTTGACTGGGAGACGACGGCCTAGACCTCTCTCGAATACACCACGGCATCCTCCAAGCGCCTCATCCTGCGGTACCTGTTCTTGACCTGTGGGGGGGTGTGAGACAGCAAGAGTGAGCTCACATACGTTCATCGCTCAACAAGTTGTGGGGAATAATGTGCATGAACTCGCCAAAGGTGGGAGCTCACGTGAAGTGTAAGGCTTACCAAAGAAGATGGTTAGAGCTGAGCATTGCTTTTAAAGTTGGTCAAAATTTTATTAGCCATTACTAAGTATAAGTAAATACCAACCCAATTAAGTAGTAGAACAGAAGTAACAACATCACCTGCGATGCAATGCATATGACAAATTGAATTTAAGTTCCATAGATTAATCATGTGAGGGTCCGAGCTGCTCATGACCGTGAGCACGGCTAGTATACCAGTTTTACACTCTGCAGAGGTTGCGCATCTTTACCCACAAGTCATGTTACCCATCTGCCAAGGGATCGCGACTTCCCATACACCTCTACCGAGGAGGCGAGGCAGGGTAACACTACGAGGCCTTTACAAAGTTCCACTAGCTTCAGAAAACCCGCTACAGTTTATAGGAAGCTCCAATGCAGGAATCCCTTGCAGGACCGCCATCGCAGCAAAATCCTCCCGAGGGCCTCCCTACACTGACCACTCCCCTACTGCCCTTGCCCCTTTCGGGTAAGGTAGTCTTCCACTAGCTTTCCTAATTAATCAGCCAAGGGGTCCCATTCCTCCCTTGTGGTAGCACTGTTTTCCCGGGTGGTTCTCCATGTTCCAATTAACATAATGATCTTATCATGAACAGTAATAATAAACAGATAATAAAAATATAATCATGAATAGTAATGTGTCTTCATACCCAAAACCACATAAAGCACTAGCAAGTACTACCCAGAAATTTAGTGGTGAACAAGGTATAAAGATAATCAAACTAGGTAACCTGTTGGGTCCCATCAAAATTAACCTATGCAGATCATTATGATTAATTAGAACATGAGTGGGTAAAAAGAAGTGATCAAGGGCACAACTTGCCTGGGACTTGAGATTCCAGGTACCAGGATGATTCTTCAGATGACACGTGACCTCACGCTAAACGTAGCAATACAGACAAACATGTGTAGGCAAAATTAACATCACACCAAACATAAGAATAAATTGCGTAATAATAATCTATGCGACATAACGAGATCGTAGAAACAAGAACCACTAAATTCGGAGCTACAGTTATTAAGTTATGAATTTTCGAAATTATTTAGTGCTTAGAATAGATTAATCCCAATGAACAATGTTAATTTAAGTTTCATGGCTAAATAGTGTTACTAGTTGATAGACAATATTAATACAAAATTATTGCAACTGGAATGACTCAATTTGGAGTTAAAATGAATTTAATATGAATTATACAAGTTTGTAGAATTGTTTTTGTACTAAAAATCAATTTCTATATTGTTTTTCTCAATTTCCTCGGTTACTGGACTGCGCACCAATTTCTAGAAAATACAGGGGCTACTGCACAAATGTTTTTAAGACTCTAAGAACAGCGCCCGAGGACCGCGGGTTATTTATCCTGAACCCGAGGGACTCTTTTAGAAAACGGCTTCAGCGAAGGGGGTGTCACTAGCTTTCGGCCGTTGGATCTGTTTTCAAGGGACATGATTAGATCGGCGTATTATGCGAACCGGTATTCAATCCGGGCCGCAGGATTCGCGATCTACGACCCATATTTTAAGTAAACGTGACTGCCCCAGGGCCATTCGATCAAAATCAAACGGATCCGATTCCATGCACGAAGCGTTACTCTCTCTTCTAATCTCAAACGTCCGCTCCACGATCAACGACCCCCATCGTTTCTCCCAATCTCGCCCCAAACACGGCGGCGCCGCCGCACTTCAACGGCGGAGAAGTCCGGTGAGCAGGCAACACGGCGCAAAAGCAGGCCAAAACCCATACGGGTGTGTACAAAACGCGTACAGGGTCGAGGCGGACAGGATAGGGAGTTTCTCACCGAGAATTTCGCCGCTACGAGCTATGTCCACAGCTGAGCGTATTGCCGCGGCGGAGGAGAAGGTGCGACGAGGAATTCCGGCGCTCCATGCCAATAGCGCTGCAATTCCGGGCTTTGGGCGACTTCAGTGCAACCCGGAGACCAGCCCGGACGCATTTCCGAGCCCTTCCCGGTGCACGACGCGGAATCCGACCGGCGGCGGAGTTCTTCTTCTCTCTCTCCTGCACTCGCCCTCCCTCCTCTAACACCACTCGGCATGGCTCAAGGTAGATGGCGAGATGGTACGGGGCGAAGGATTCCCGGCGTCCCATTTATACATGCACGGAAGTCCGATTGAGGCCACAATCGGGGGGTGTCGGGCGGACCGCGCGCGCGGTTGTTGCGGCGATTTCGTTGGGAGGACGAAGATGACGATGCGGCCCCACAAGTAAGTGTCGTGAACGAAACGCGAAGGGGGTTGGAGTGGCGGCTGCTCAGCGGGGCCCACCTGGCGGTGTCCCCCCCATTCAGGGCTGGGCGGGGCAAGCGCAGATATGGGCCGGCGGGGTGCAGAGGGATCCCTGGGCCGAGGGAAACAGAAAGGGCCCAAGACGAGGTTCTCCCTCTCACTTTTTTTTTCTTTTCAAATTTCCTTTTCCTTTTTAAATTATTTTGAATTCAAATATGGGTTTGATTAGCAAACTCAAATATAAGTGCAACAAACAAAGAACCAACATGGGATGCAAGTCATGTTTATTATTATTATATATTTTTTTATATGTTAATTATTTACTTAGGAAATGCTTAAATTATGGGATACACACATTTTTGTTAGGAAATACTATTTCGAATGTATAATCAAATTACATGCTTATCCACAAATTACTATTTATATAGTCTTTACCATGAATCATCTTAGTTCAAATATTCTTAAAGAGTGCTTTAATTATATAATAATGAAGGGAATAATAAATAGAATGAAAATCTTTCTTTTAATTATTGTTTCAAATTTTTAGTTTTAAGTTTTGGGTCTGGGTTTTGAATACCAACTCTAAATATTATTTTAGAGAGATATACATTAAAAAGGAATAAAATTGTTATTGGAAGTCATTTTCCCAAAATAGAATTTTAGGTGCTACAGTCGGGGTCAGTGAGGCATTGTACGCCAAGGCGGTGAGCCCCTCTCTGCTGACGGGGAATCGATGGGGACGGTTGATGTGTGTGGGGACGGAGTGCCTCGCCACGTCGTGTGTTTAGGTTTACCTTGCAAGGTTTAAAAACTCGATTCGAATCGTCTGCTTCTCGCAGCCAATGAGACTGCTTGATCCATGCTACTACATTGAGTAACAAGTGGAAATGTGGTGAGTTGATACAAGATGTTGATTGCTAAAAATGTTTGATACCATGTATGAGTAGATAGTACACTTTTAGCCTTAAGAGAGCCACACTTACATTTGACAAAGTTAAAACTTGATTTAGAAACTCAGCTAGTGCTTTTGGCAACCAAACCCCACAGCCAAACAGCTGCATGTCTAGAGGTAGAGGAGTAGACTCCTCACACCAGGTAAGTCTAGCTGAGTATTAGTATACTCAGCCTTGCTTGTGGCATAATTTTTACAGGTTCCCTGGAGGACATGGTTGCTGGAGTGACTTGGTCGTCCGCCTTGCCACCGGGTTGGACTGTCGAGTGGGACCCCGCCTCGGTCGAGGAGGAGCATGAGGAGTGATGGGACAGGCTTCCCCATCTCTCTGTTTATTTACCGTTAGTTTCATTCTGCTGCACTTCGAACAATGATGACTACTTTTGCAAAGCTCCGATGATGATGATGTAATAATTCAATACTCTCCCATGCATGGTTTTATGTTTTATTGTATTTGCTCTATGACTCACCATCGAGTGAGATTGTGGTACCTGATCCTGTTAGTGGCCTTGTCGGACTAGATCCGAGGAATTGACAAGTTATTCCCATTTAAGTGTGGTCTAGCCTCTAAGGCAGGACTTAGGCACTTAAGTTGGAATAATTCGGGCAGTTCTGCCACAGCTGGTATCGGAGCGCTTGTACCACCACAGAGGAATCGATAAAATATAAATACCATCCCTTTCCGAAATAAAACTTGATAGAAACAATGTTGGATAGATCGTAGGACGAGCAAGATAGACCTAGGACGTGAAGCCTTAGGATGATAGAAGGGAGCTAGGTGGCTAAGTAATTAGGCCCCACAGGCCACTTTAGGGGATGGGAGTTCTTCCCTAATCCCTTTTCATTGCTGTGAGGTCGTTCAGGACGAGCATGCATGCATTCTTAAATTAAACAAATGGAAAAATTTAGTAAGGACTTAAATTATGACCAACTAAGTTTCCCAGTACTATTCTATTTTAATTAGAGAGGAGCTGAGTCTTCTTTTCCTTGTTCTTTTTATAATTCTTTTCCTTTACTTACGCTTAACCGTCCACAGATGGCTTCCCACGGATCCTCAGACAACGGGAATGCACTGTCCCACACTGACGGGCTTGCACGAGAGGGCTTTCCCCGCATTTTGTGGGAGGTACTTCAGGGGGCCGGGTACATGACACCCCCTCAGTACGCGGTGCAGCAGTTCGAGAAGCACCAGGTGCCCCGCTGTAGGGTGAGGATGACCTTGGAGCCTCATCCCCTGCAGCCAGGCTGGCGTTCACTGGACTCTGAGTCCTTTGGATACCGGGCTGAGGACACGATCAAGGCGATCGCTCTGCACGGATTGACTACTTTCTGTGGATTTCACCCCTTGGAGCTTTCCACCCACCCCATTGGCTTGTTCCCCGCTGAGAAGGAGGACGACCCGATGTGGAAGGATCGGGTGGAGCATGCCAAGGATATCTGGGCTATCTACCCAGGTCAGACTGCTCACTTGACAGTACGGTGCACGAATGCCCTGTATCATCTGCAAGTGATGCGGGGTGAGGCGATGTCCCATCTGATGGCGTTGCTGGAAGCAACTAAGATCACCCTGTATAACAGGGAGGAGCTTGTGGTTGACTTGTCCCAGGAGATGGTGGAAAAGGACTTACAAGTGGAGCAGTTGTCAGATGAGATCCAAGAGCTGGAGGAATTAGTAGGGACAAGGGAGAACACCATTGAGGTTCTCGAGGATCAGCTCATCAACACCCAGCAGCAGCTCACCGAGGCTAATGAGCACCTGGATATGCATCACCAGGAGATCCATGATGTGGAGGCTAACGAGGACGTCGACATTGAGGGAGGGGAGGAGCCTGCTTCCAGTGTGGACACTGCTGGCTCAGGGAGGCCACCTTCCCCCGAGTCGAGTGTTGCCTCGTTCGCTCACTAGGTATCAGGGGTAGGAATAGAAGTTGGTAATGTTAGGACTCCTTGCAGCTAGCTTAGCTTTTGCACCCTTGGGGTACTAGGCTAGATAGAGTTGAGTCTTTTTGGGCCATTAATGTAATCGTGATAAACTCTTTTGGGAGCATGGTTGATGGATGCTTTTAGTTTTAAATTTGGAAGGAAAGTTTATGCCTTTTGAAATCCTTTATGTTTATGTTGGGATCTATCAATTCGCCTTTGGCTCTTTCACCGCGATTAAACCGTAAACTTGAAGATGTGTTATTGAGGATATATGTGGTTTTTCAGATGGCCGGGAGAGCGCGTCGTGGCCAGAATGAGCGCATTCCTCCACCGCCGCCACCGCCTCCCACTCTGCAGGAGCTAATGGCTCAGCAGAATGAGATCTTGAGGCAGCTAGCTCAGCGTCATCCACCACCTCAGCACTATGGTGGTGGAGATCATCAGCGTCACCCCGCAGTAGCCACTTACCAGGAGTTCCTCAGTACTCAGCCGCCCTTGTTCACCAGGGCAGAGGACCCACTTGATGCTGATGTATGGCTGAGGGTAGTGGAATCTAAATTCCCACTACTCGATGGAGTTTGTTCCGAGGTGACAAAGGTCAGGTTTGCCACCCAGCAGCTTCACGGACCCGCGCGGACATGGTGGGACCACTATCTTGCTATGCAACTAGCTGACCATGAAGTGGATTGGAGAGAGTTCAAGGCAGCTTTCAGAGGACACCATATCCCAGCTGGCATTATGGACCGTAAGCTCAACGAGTTTCTGGCACTCACTCAGGGCAACAGGACAGTGTTGCAGTATGCTCAGGCTTTTAATGACCTGTGCCAGTATGCTGGGTACCATGCAGATACGGACGAGAAGAAGAGGGACAGGTTCAGACGGGGGCTCAGCACTAAGCTCCGTGACTGTCTCAACACTGTTAGGGCCAACAGCTATAATGAGTTGGTCAACATGGCCATTTCCCAGGAGGACTGTTTCACGGCTCGATAGGCAGAAAAGAAGAGGAAGACCCCTGTGGCAGGACCTTCAGCTCAGCCACAGCGCTTCAGGATTGTGTCTCATACTCAGAACAGGGGGCCTCAGCAGCAGCCAGGGTGATGGGTGATTCGACCGCAGCAGCAGCAGGCACCCAACCGCATCCAGTTTCCAGCTCAAAGGAACAATCAGCAGCAGCAGCAGTATCACCAGGCAAATGACAACAGGTGTTTCACGTGCGGCAACACCGGACATTATGCCAAGAATTGCCCTAGGAACCAGCAGAGGCAGGGGCAGAATGTTAATCAGAACCAAGGCAAGAGGCAGAAGGTGCAAGTGAGGCAAGGCAGACTGAACTTCACCACCATGGCTGATATTCCAGAGGGAGCACCCGTCATGACTGGTATCTTTACAATTTTGAATTATCCTGCTATTATTCTTTTTGATTCTGGTGCATCGCATAGTTTTATCAGTGCTAAATTTAGTGCCAAGTGCCAGTTACCCTTTCACCATACCAATGGGGGTATTACAATTTCAACACCAGGAGGCAGGATTGCCACCAATCAAATCAGCAGGCAAGTGCCTATAAAATTTGGTAGTCTTGTGATTAGAACCACCCTTCTCATCTTAGGATTGGATAGTGTGGATATTATATTGGGAGCTGACTGGTTGACCAGGCATCAGGCAGTATTGGATATTGCAGCCAGGGCAATTGAAATTCATTCCCCTGCTTATGGCGAGACTGTTTTATATTTGCCTGATCAGGGTTGCACCCGTTCTTGTGCCTTCGTTATGATAGAATCCCCAGTGGAAAAGATCCCAGTGGTTTGTGACTACCCAGATGTTTTTCCGGATGAATTGCCAGGAATGCCACCTGACAGAGACATTGAGTTTGCAATTGAATTGCAACCCGGGACTGCTCCTATCTCCAAGAGACCCTATAGGATGCCTCCCGCGAAACTAGCAGAACTGAAGAAGCAACTGCAAGAATTGTTGGACAAGGGGTTCATTCGCCCAAGTACTTCACCTTGGGGATGTCCTGCATTATTTGTGAAGAAAAAGGATGAGAGTTTGAGAATGTGTGTTGACTACCGCCCTCTCAATGTGGTGACCATCAAGAACAAATACCCACTACCCCGTATTGATGTCTTGTTTGATCAATTGGTGGGAGCCAAAGTATTCTCCAAGATAGACCTTCGCTCGGGCTACCATCAAATCAAGATTCGTGCCAGTGATATTCCAAAGACTGCTTTCTCTACTAGATATGGGCTTTATGAGTTTTTGGTGATGTCTTTTGGGCTGACCAATGCCCCAGCTTATTTTATGTACCTAATGAACTCAGTATTCATGCCAGAGTTGGACAAGTTCGTGGTCGTTTTCATTGATGATATTCTGGTCTATTCCAAGAATGAAGACGAACATACTGAGCATCTGCACATCGTGCTTCAGCGACTGCGCGATCATCGTCTTTATGCTAAGTTGTCTAAATGTGAATTCTGGCTGAAGGAAATTAAATTCTTCGGTCACACAATTTCTCAGGATGGGATATCTGTTGATCCTGAGAAGGTACAAGAGGTGATGGATTGGAAACCCCCGACTACAGTGAGGCAGATTTGGAGTTTTCTAGGATTGGCAGGGTATTATCGACGATTTATTCTGAATTTTTCCAGGATTGCCAAACCAATGACTGAACTATTAAAGAAGGGAGTCAAGTACAATTGGAGCCAAAAGTGCGAAGATGCTTTTCATACACTGAGGCAGCATTTGACAACAGCCCCAGTGCTGGCTCAACCTGATAACACCAAGCCCTTCGAAGTCTATTGTGATGCTTCTGGTACGGGATTGGGATGTGTCTTGATGCAAGATAACAGAGTAATTGCTTATGCTTCCTGAGCACTCAGACCCCATGAGCAGAACTACCCTACACATGATCTGGAGTTGGCAGCTGTGGTTCATGCTCTTAAGATATGGAGACACTACTTGATGGGAGCTCACTGTAACATCTACACGGATCACAAGAGTCTCAAATACATCTTTACTCAGGCAGATCTGAACATGAGACAGAGGAGATGGTTAGAATTGATCAAGGACTACGAGTTGGAGGTGCATTACCATCCTGGCAAAGCCAATGTTGTAGCAGATGCCTTGAGCAGAAAGGCCCAGTGCAATTGTATGAGCATGGATGCAAGAGTTACCACCCTGTGTGATGAGTTGTGTAAGCTGAACCTGGAAGTTGTTCCTTCCGGTGAATTAAGTTATATCTCGGTGGAGCCCACATTGCAAAAGCAAATAGTCCAGGCACAGATTGGGGATAAAGGTGTTCAGGTTATCAAAGACATGATCAAGCAGAAAGCAGAAAAATACAAGTGCTTCCATCAGGACAGTAAGGGAATTTTATGGTTTGGAGATCGATTGGTTGTTCCCAAGGACCCTGAGCTCAGAAAGAAGATACTGGATGAAGCTCACCTTTCAAAATTCTCCATGCACCCTGGTAGCAACAAGATGTATCATGATCTCAGATCTTTAAACTGGTGGACCAGAATGAAGAGGGAAATTGCCAAGTACATATCCGAGTGTGACACCTGCCAAAGGATTAAAGCCAGTCATTTGAAGGCAGCAGTCCCGTTGCAACCCCTTCCCATACCATCTTGGAAATGGGAGGACATTTGCATGGACTTTATCGTGGGACTGCCCAACACCTCCAGGCACCATGATTCAATTTGGGTTATTGTGGACAGATTGACCAAGACCGCTTATTTCTTGCCAGTACACACTACCCACAGGACGGAGAAGTATGCGGAAATCTACATTGACCAGATAGTTCATTTGCATGGGATACCAAGGACTATAGTATCAGACAGAGGAGCACCATTTGTGGCACGATTTTGGGAACAATTGCAGGAATCACTTGGGACCCATGTAGTACGAAGCTCAGCATACCATCCTCAAACAGATGGCCAGACAGAAAGGATAAACCAGATTTTGGAAGACATGTTAAGGGCATGTGTGCTACACTATGGAAAGGATTGGGACAAGTGTCTTTCTTTAGCAGAGTTTTCTTATAATAACAGCTACCAGTCCAGTTTGAAGATGGCACCTTTTGAGGCCTTATATGGGAGAAGATGTAGAACCCCGCTGAATTGGTCTCAAGCAGGAGAGAGGGAAATATTTGGGCCAGATTTGGTACTGGAAGCAGAGGAAAAGGTCAGAGTCATCAAGAAGAACTTAGAAGCTGCTCAGGCCAGGCAAAAGAGCTATCATGATAAGAGGCGGAAACCTCTGCAGTTTGCAGTGGGAGACCATGTTTATCTTAAGGTGTCACCCACCAAGGGTGTCCAGAGATTCGGGATCAAGGGCAAGTTAGCTCCTCGTTACATTGGACCCTACGAGATCAAGGAGACTTGTGGACCTGTAGCATATCAATTGAAGTTTCCACCCAGCATGTTAGCTGTTCATAATGTGTTCCATGTATCTCAGCTGCGGAAATGTGTTCGCCTACCCACTGAAGTGCTACCGGAACTAGAAATTGAGATAGAACCAGACCTGTCCTATCAAGAGTACTCCGTCGAGGTATTGGATCAAAAGGAGAGATCAACACGGGCAAGGTCAATCCGAATGTATAAGGTTCAGTGGAGTCACCATTCAGTAGAAGAAGCTACATGGGAGATTGAGGATTTTCTACGCTCTCGCTTCCCCGACTTCCTGCCCAAAGGAGCCGGTACGTAATCCAAAACCCCACCCCCACCTGCCCTTTGAATCCAAATATAAGAAAGATCTAGATGATAAGGGTAGTCCAAGTTGTGGAGTTGACTTAAAAAGGGCTTCCTTCTGAAGTTGCAAAGAGAATGACATTCGAAGAACAGTTAACAAGAGAAACTTGAGTATAAGAAGGAGTAGCCCATCATCGTGCCTTCGTAGCACCCTCTAGAGGACTTCGCCTGAAATCTCGGGACGAGATTCCTTTTAAGGGGGGAGGGTTGTAACACCTCAGGTGTTACCATGGCTAGAGCACATCTATGCACTGGTGACTGTGATCACATGTGGTAGAAACTTGAGAAGAACATAAGAACCTTGGAGGCCATGGGTTAATCAAGAATGTTAATGACCTAAGAGCATCACTCAAGCTTTTGTGCACTTACTACCTTGGGCAAGAGGAGAATAAACCCTAGACCTCTCTTGAACCCTATTCCCCCAAAGTCATGGTTAAGAGGGGGGGAGAATAAGCAAATGTGCAAATCAGGAGTTGATCTTTAACCAAACTTTAAGTAACTTCATAACCAGCAATTATGGGGAGGAAATATTGCAAAAAGACCCCTGGAGAAACCCCAAATCAAATCTCCAAGTAGAGTGAGAGCTAGAGCTCTCTAATTCTCTCTAAGTCAAAAACTATACCTAATCTAAAGATCCACCGTGTTCACCTTGAAGATGGCACCAAAACCACCTAAGTTCTATACCAAAAATGTGGCATACCACCTAGGGCACCCACTGGAAAAAGTTGAGCCCAAGACCTTGACGTTTGACATGCCTTGGCATTGTTTTTGTCGCGAGGTGGGCAGAGAGACATACCTGATTTGGCGTCCAAAGATCTCCCTACCTAGGGCATATATGCCAGGGCGACTCACGGATGAGAGACAGCCCTAGGTGCCAGGAAAAGACTCGCGCCGGATTTTTGCCAAGATTCGCACGTTTGCGACTTGGGCGAGCTGTGGAACACGGCCAGAAGAAAACTTACACGTGTTCGACGCGCTCTGCGCACGCCAGAGCACGCCCGCGCCCGACCCCGCGCCGCGCCGAGCCGCGCCCGTGTCCCCTGTGTGCGCCACGCCTATAAAGCCCACTCAGGCGTCGTCCATACCCTCCTGCGCACGCTCAAACCTCCCCGGAGCTCAACTCACCGTCGTTTGCCCGTGCACGGCGTGTCCGCGGCCACCCGAGCCCCTGCCGTCGTAGACCGGCCAGCCCAGCCTTTCCCAACCCCGTCCGGCCCTCGAAGACGACTAAGCACACCTCGGTGAAGCTCCCCAAGCAAGGAATCAAAGTCTGCTTCGCCGGAGAGGTCAGTCCACGGTCGCCAGAGTTCACAACCCCTCCGGAGTGCGTGGACAGGGTAATTCGCTGAACCATTTTCCGATTCCTTGTGCACACAGTCTCTACCCCGTGGAGCTCACCGTGCCATTTGATTGCACTAGGTCGCCGTGGTTTGGCCGGCACACCCGCCGCCGACGAGAACACCCGCCTGCGCACGTGGACCCAGCGATTCCGGCCATCCCCGCCGTCAAGCCGTACACCGTTGTGACCACCGGAGCCTCCCCGAGCCAACCCTACCCCTCGCCGGACCCCTCTCGCCGCCGGTAAGCCGCGCCACCCTTTTCTTTCTTGCGGGCACTGTTTAAACCTAGGGAAGGACCGCGGGGAAGAAGAAGGGAAGGTCAGGGGGCTTTTTGAACTGTCAGTGACTCAAATGAATAGTAATGCGGGGGTATAACTGAGAGAGTTGAATTGGATTAAACCCAGGGTCCTCGGCGCAAACTGTTTTTCCAGGAAACCTTTATTAAATCTGAATTAAAATCTAAACAGAATTTGAATAATTCATAACTTCTGTTTTATTCATCCAAATTTAGTCAAACCAATTTTGTCAGATTATAAATAATGTAAACTACTTAGGAAAAATATAAAACCCTTATGTACTACAGAAAACTTTAGGGTTCTGATTTAAGTATTGTTTTGGCCAAAAGCTAGATAATAGGAAGAAAAATAGTTGCACTAATTGACTAGGGTTAGAAAAATTTGGAGAAGCTTATATCCACATACTGACCTGTTTAAAAATGTTAAACCTCTCTGTCCATCCCATTAAGTTAGCTTTTGCCATTTATTTTATAATATGCGTAAAGTTAAGAAAAATAGAAAAGGTGATTAAAATGATGAACTAGAGAGCACTCCTACTTTTGTTAGAGTACTTATTTAAGGTAGTTCACTAGAAAAATCTATGATACCCTGGTTTAGTATAAAATAAATAGGATACCTTCTATTTTAAGAAAACAAGGAAAATTTAGAAAAACCCTAGAAAAATAACCCCAAGGAGAGAACACCCCAAACCTTGGGATAATTAATGTTTTGTTATTATAAACATGGGAAAAATACAAAATCTGTTGTTTGATATTTTTCAAATGGCAAGTTAGTTATAAGCACCTTTTTGGCATAAAACTTTAAGAAATCACAACTAAATAACCACCAATTAACCTTCTGTGATTTTTGGCACAGAAGCTTATTATTACTGTTAGATACCAACAAAAATAACCCTTAGGGCAGAACCTACTCCTAGTTAAGAGTTGTAGTACAAAGTGGCCCATTTACACAACTTTTGTTATTTTGTCTAAAACATAGCCTTTTTATTTTGAACCTCAAAACTCCTAGAACAGGCTATATTGACCAATGGCAAGCCACTGTAATTTTTACAGATTTTTTGGAAAAAGTTAACTCATTGTTGTAGTTCAAACCTACACTAGAATTCATAAATAGAAAATAAAGAAAGGGAAAATGAATAATGGAAATTAGTGTCATCCTAAAACCCTTTGTGAATTGTCCACTAAAATATATAAAGGAAATACCAACCCACTATGCTTATCCTTAACAAAACCTAAACCTAGAGTGATAAGCATAAACCACTAAAAGCCACATATGACCAATGAACCCTAAGTTGCCAACTAACTTAGTTTTTCTTCCCTTAGCATAATGTTATTAAATCCTGCAAAATCATGACATACATATTCATTACATTTCGATAGACTGTAACCTCGCTGACGGAGAGTACGTCCTCGTGCCGGAGCAAGGAGCTGCTCAGGAGGTAACCCCGGATCCAGCACCAGAGCCTGTACCAGAGGATCTGTCTGCCCCCGCTTTGGAAGGCAAGCCCCGGTTTTATGCATAACCTGTTATTTATGCTATTTTACTATACTTAATGATTGTAGGATTGTTTGTGCACTTAAGTGTAGGAGTTGTTTGAAACCCTAGTTGCATGATCTCAGGAATTCTTTTGAGATGGATACTAGTATGCTAGGTCGGGTAGCTGCTTTACTAATTAGGGATCTCGGTAGAAGTCGAGTGATTTTCCCAGCACTCGCGCGAGGTCAGGAATTTGTTGTACTCACTTTCATATCATAATGAGGTTGGTTTGTGGGCAACAATCCATGGGGATTGGTCGTCTACAGGATGAAAATTGGAATAAGGATTAAGGTGTGTTACCGTGGGTCAAGCGTTTGAACGTACTAAACATATACCGAGAAATATGGTAAATCGGTAAGCCTAGAACCTAAGTGAACTTGGCAGCAGTTTGCCCTCCTCACGCGACCTGAGACGAGGTCTCCCATTCCGGTTATGGTGGGTACAAGTGCGGTCACTGCACGACGGCAGTCGGGGTCAGTGAGGCATTGTACGCCAAGGCGGTGAGCCCCTCTCTGCTGACGGGGAATCGATGGGGACGGTTGATGTGTGTGGGGACGGAGTGCCTCGCCACGTTGTGTGTTTAGGTTTACTTGCAAGGTTTAAAAACTCGATTCGAATCGTCTGCTTCTCGCAACCAATGAGACTGCTTGATCCATGCTGCTACATTGAGTAACAGGTGGAAATGTGGTGAGTTGATACAAGATGTTGATTGCTAAAAATGTTTGATACCATGTATGAGTAGATAGTACACTTTTAGCCTTAAGAGAGCCACACTTACATTTGACAAAGTTAAAACTTGATTTAGAAACTCAGCTAGTGCTTTTGGCAACCAAACCCCACAGTCAAACAGCTGCATGTCTAGAGGTAGAGGAGTAGACTACTCACACCGGGTAAGTCTAGCTGAGTATTAGTATACTCAGCCTTGCTTGTGGCATAATTTTTACAGGTTCCCTGGAGGACATGGTTGCTGGAGTGACTTGGCCGTCCGCCTTGCCACCGGGTTGGACTGTCGAGTGGGACCCCGCCTCGGTCGAGGAGGAGCATGAGGAGTGATGTGATAGGCTTCCCCATCTCTCTGTTTATTTACCGTTAGTTTCATTCCGCTGCACTTCGAACAATGATGACTACTTTTGCAAAGCTCCAATGATGATGATGTAATAATTCAATACTCTCCCATGCATGGTTTTATGCTTTATTGTATTTGCTCTGTGACTCACCATCGAGTGAGATTGTGGTACCTGATCCTGTTAGTGGCCTTGTCGGACTAGATCCGAGGAATTGACAAGTTATTCCCATTTAAGTGTGGTCTAGCCTCTAAGGCGGGACTTAGGCACTTAAATTGGAATAATTCGGGCAGTTCCGCCACAACAAGAAGGTTGTCGTTGAGACGAAGCTTGCTGAAGAGGAGAAGCTTTTTGAGGAGAAGAAGGCTGTGAATCCTTACATTGCTGGATTTATTGAGTCAATGGCAAAAACAAATACAGAAAAGATTACTAAGGAAATACTAGAGGGTCTGTCTGAGGATACTGGTGACAGTGACAATTACGATGCAGAAAGCGGTGGTGAAGATTCTGAGGATCGACCCTGGAGACCGAGCCATACAATTTTCAGAAAATCTACCATCAAGCAAAGTCACCTCGAAAACATGAGGGGAAGGTACTTTCGAGATATGTCTATTGTGAGGGCTGGCGGAGACAACAACGTCCCGGCCCCTGAGGAAAACGAAGTTGTGATTTTCCAAAGCTTCTTCAAAGCTGGGCTTCGGTTTCCGCTGAGCAAGTTTGTAGTTAAAGTGTTGAAGACCTACCAAGTTTTCCTTCACCAGCTGACCCCCGAAGCCATATTGAGGATGGGAATCTTTGTCTAGGCAGCAAGAAGCCAAGGGATAGAACCAAATGCGAAGTGCTTCTGTAGCATGCACGAACTTTTGTATGAGACGAAGGCCATGGGGAAAGAATAGTATCATAACAACTTCGGTTGTTTTGGGTTTATAGCCCGTCCCAACGCCAGTCACCCTGTGCCGACATTTCGAAAGAGATGGCCCAGAAATTGGATGGAAGAATGGTTTTATGTGAGAAATGACTTGACAGCGAGGGAGGACATAAAAGATGTTATCATACGCCCCATATGGTCCCGCTTCGGCCTCCGAAGGCCGAAGGTTGAAATTGATGAAGCCGCCGAAGCATGCCAAAAGGCGTTTGGTACTGTCTACTTCTTCATTGGTACCAGAGATTTAATTCAAGAGCATATAGCATTCAGAGTATGGCCGCTTGCATAGAGCTGGGAAATGCCGAAAGAAACTATTTCCAAGCCTAGCGAAGGTGAACTGGTCCGACTGAAATATACATTCAGATATGGAGATAAATTCGATGAACCAGATGATGATTGGTTGAAATGCATCGAAGTTACAAGTGATAAACTACTTGGATCATACTCCAAGGCAGAAGATAATGCGCTGTCTACAGCCTTCGGAGGCCGGGGAAAAAAGAGAATAAACAGAGTTTTTGACGCCATTGGCTTTGTCTACCCCGACTACCGCTACCCGGTGCGGGGTCAAGGGAAGAAGAGGAAAGCTGCTGTTCTGGCCGCCCCGGCTGAACCTGCGCCGAAAGCCACGGGCAAAAAGATGAAGGTACTTACCCACCAGCCACGCTATATTGAACCGACCGTGGTGCCTGAGTTTGGTGGGGAGGCTTCTTCGGCTGCTGAATCAAGGGAATCTGCTCCGGTACAGAAGGCTGAAGAACCGGCTACATTGCCGAAGGCACCCTCGGCAGAGCCAGTTGGAACGAAAGTTGGCAAAGATAAGGCTGACAGGCCAACAACCGAAGAAGTGAAAAAGATGCCAGGGATTTTAAGTCCTTCAACAGAAGCCACAGCGCTGAAGGCACAAAAGAGTTCTGTCGTAACTCTTAGGAGAAGGAGGATGGTAAATGTATTAGATGTTTTGGAAACGATCGATTCCATAGGCCCTGCTCCCTCAGAGAAGATTGTTGAAGCTATCACAACGCAATCCAAGTCTGATACCAAGCAAATAGAAGTCGAGACTATACTGACCCAGGCTGAAGCTAGGACAGAACCCATGGTGCCTACTGAGACGGAGCTTACCGCCACTGAGCAGAAGGCTGAAGGAATAACTCTAGATATTAATATAGCTTTTGAGAAGAGTGTGGCCAAAGAGGCCGAATCCTTTGCCCCCGAAGCACTCTCCGAAGACCTTGATTATATCATTCGACATGCTTCAGGAAAGAGATTATCCGAAGAAGAAATTTTTTAGGCTAAACACTATGCCCGAGAACTGAAGTATCCGAAGGGGGCCTTAGTGTTTAATGGCACGGACGAAAATGATTTCATGTATTGCCTTCCAGACAACAAAGAATTATCTGTCTGTCGGGAGATGGCCAGAAGTATGGGTTTTTTAAAGCTTGAAGCTGGCCTTTGTGCCATGACGAAGGACAATCTGGCAGATAGTCTTGCGTACAATAGTCTGAAGGTAGTGAAGTTGCAAATTTTGAAACTTATAAACTCTGGAATGGAATCTTTTTATTCTTGTGTTAATCCTTCTAACCTTTCTTGCAGGGCTTAATACTTAGCAACGCCCTAAGGGCGCAAAAGAATGCTGAAGACGAGAGCTGCACTATAGCTCTCAACAACCTTCGAACAGAGGTTATCAGACTTAGGAACGAAGCCACGAAAAAAGACAAGATTCTACTTTCATTGGTGGACAAAGTAAAAGAAGACGAAGCTAGTTTCAAGGCTCAAGCTGAGATTCAAAAGAATGAGATTGAAGACCTTCAGAAATAGCTGGCCGAAACCAAAGAAAAATGTGGTCTCGCAGAGGCCAACCGAGATATTAGTGAATATTGGAGAAATTATCTAGAAAAAACAGTTGAAGAACTCCGCGCGTCCAAAGAAAGATGCTTCGAAAAATCCCTGGGCTGCATGGAAAAAATAAAGGCTAGCTTCGCCAACGTGGGCGCCTATTCAAATGAAGATAACTTTATTCGAGGCGACCCCAAAGGTGTTATAGAATGGATAAGCGGAGAGGCCGAAGCTTTTGAAGAAATTTTGAGTGATCGCGGGGATGTTTGCACATTTTCTGGTGCGAGGGGAATTTTAGCTATCTTGGAGAAGGCTGGTTGCGAATATGTCAAAACCCTGGCTCAGGCCGAAGCTGCCTTCTCCGTGGATGTCACGAAGGATCCTTCAGTCGAAGCAAGCTTAATCGGCGGAAAATTTTATACTGACATCTGGGCCAATGGCGGATGCGAAATGGCTCACAAAATAATGAAGAAAAGCGAGAAAGACATGCATGAGGCCCGAATTCAGGCTAAGCAAGCTGAAGAAGCTGCAGAGCGCGAGAGGCAGATAGGTATTGTTTTACAACATCTAGCTTCATCATTTGTTTCCGTGACTTCGAACTGATTAATTTTTTCTATTGTAGCTGAACTATCTCCTCCACCAAAACCGTTCGACCCCCTAGTTGATCCGGAAATGAAGGAAGCAATAGATATCATCAATTTAGCTGAATCTATTGTTGACGAAGTTGTTAACAAATTGCTAAATGAAGTTGTGGAGAAGGTCCTGAAAGAGGACTAGTACTTGTTTATAAAAACATTTTTAGATGATCAATGTAACTTTGTTGTATCAAGACTGCGATACTCGATGTATATGTTTTTGAATCTAATATGTAATTTTTTTGTAATTCAGTTCTTTGCGAGGCATGAAACTTTATATACATACCACTTTTTGAGCCTTCGATGAAAAAACACCTTCCCTTCTTTTCATGCTTCGTAAAGAAGAAAATCCGTGCTTCAGAAAAGATATCCTTGCTTCGTAAAAATATCCCATCTTCGTAGGCAAAGAATCCTTTTTGGCATTAGAAATGACGAAACTGTATTTCTCAGCTTACTTTGTGCCTTAGCACGCTATCATTTTTTATAAAGCATTCTCTGAAGATCGACTTTGTATTCAATTCGTGTCATTGGTGCAATAAGATGTATGATGTGATGTTATGCGGGATGATGTGATGATATGATGCAAAGGATGATGCTAATGCCGAAGATACGCACCGACACACCCACACTGGAACACACCATCTCTGCGTCCCCTTAGAAACGATTGGAATCTCTTTGCTGTTTACTTTTCGGCTTCACCGTTTATTTTTCGGTGTAAGTTCTGCATCCCCTTAGGAACGACTTTTGAACTTCTTCGCCTTCTATTTCGGCGGTATTTTTCGCGTTGATTTTTCGCGCTTCGCCTTATATTTCGATGGTATTTTTCGCGTCGACTTTTCATGCTTCGCCTTGAATTTCGATGGTATTTGGCTCTGTATTCCCTTAGGAATGACTTTTGAGCAAAAAACTTACTCTGTGCTCCCTTGGGAACGACTTTTTAAGCTTCGACAAGACTTTTGCTGCGCTCCCTTAGGAACGACTTTTTAAGCTTCGGCAATTTTCGAGCTTCGTAAATCTGTGAAGAAGATATATTTCATTTTAACAGAAGCGAAACTATTACAAAGAATTAAAACTAGATTTGCATTACTTGTCCTTTATTAAAAAACAAAGTGGCATAGAATAAAAAAAAGTGCTTCAGAAAGTAGGATATCTCTCAATAGATGTGCTTTGACTCCGGCACAGTACTGTTGACTGTACGAGCTTCAGATTCCTCCCTGAAATCCCTCTGCTGCTGGGTGTGCTGGCTCCCTTCTAGCTACTGATCCCGTGAATAGGTAGGTTGTAGTGGTGGCGGAGGTGGAAGCTGTGGCCAAGAAGCCTGTGGCTGACTAGCCAAAGCAACAGAAGCTGCAGAGTGATTACCCACATATTCTGGTATGTAGGGTGAGTGGCACGAAACAGTGTGCAAGACCTGCTTCGAATGATTCTGCCGAGCTTCGACTTCTGCAATCTCCCTCTGCTTTTGGATAGTGATTTGGCACATTCTTGTAGTATGGCCCTTGTCTTCACCACAAAATAAGCAGTAGATCTTCCTAGGCTGATCTCTATATCTTCCTCGGAAGCCCCTGGCGCCTCTGCCTCTTGGAGCTGGCGGCTAGAAAGAGCTTTGTTGCTACCCCGAAGATTGTGAGGTATACTGTGGCCTCTGCAGCTGACTTCCTTTGTCATCATTCTGAGTGGAGTTATGAATTGACCTGACATGCCTCGGGTGGATTCTTCCTCCGAATCCCTTGGTCATTTCAGAGAATCTGTAAGCTTCCTCCCTTCTTTGGCGGAAATCATTGTCAGCCCGAATGTATTCGTCCATCTTTTGAAGCAGCTTTTCTAGAGTTTGTGGGGGCTTCCTGGCGAAATATTGGGCGGTAGGTTCTGGGCGAAGACCTTTGATCATGGCCTCAATGACAATCTCATTGGGCACTGTAGGCGCTTGTGCCCTCAATCGCAAGAACCTTCGTACATATGCCTAAAGGTACTCTTCGTGATCTTGTGTGCATTGGAATAGAGCCTGAGCTGTGACCGACTTCGTTTGAAAGCCTTGGAAACTGGTGACCAGCATGTCCTTAAGCTTCTGCCACGATGTGATTGTCCCTGGCCGAAGAGAAAAATTACCATGTTTGAGCTACATTCCGGACTGCCATGATGAAGGACTTCGCCATAACTGCGATATTGCCTCCATACGAAACTGCTTTGGATCTGAATGCCCATCATACATGGGAAGCTGAGGTGGCTTGTATGATGGGGGCCATGGAGTAGCCTGTAGTTCTGCTGCCAAGGGAGAAGCATCATCAAAAGTAAAGGTATCATGGTTAAAATCATCATACCATCCATCTTCATTGAATAAGCCTTCCTGATGAAGCTCCCTGTGCTGGGGCCTTCGGTTTTGTTCATCTTGAGCAAGATGGCGCACTTCTTCAGTAGCTTCGGCGATCTGCCTTTGAAGATCAGCCAGCCGCGCCATCTTCTCCTTCTTTCTTTGTACTTGCTGATGAATAATCTCCATATCCCTGATCTCTTGGTCTAACTGCTCCTCCTAGAGTGTTGGACTGGTGGCTTTCCTTTTCTGGCTTCGGGCCTCTCGAAGAGAGAGAGTTTCCTGGTTTAGGTCGAGCGGCTGCAACGCAGCAGCCCCTAGCGCTGAAGCTTTCTTCGGTAGCATGACGTAGGTCAATACTTGCCGAAGGTGGTCAAAAGAGTTCACCGGAGGTGAGCGCCAATGTTGGGGACTTGTTCTCAAATGTTATGAGTTAAGAACAAGGCAACACATAATGTTAAAGGTTAATGCCCTTCGTCCTTCAAAGCATTATTTCCCTTAGGATATAATTGTTGGGGCGAAGGCGAAGACGCCACCCTTCGCTCCAGCCTTCGTCAATCTCGCTGCACCAACGGAGGCAATACAACTGGCGGGATCCACCCTTCATCCTCAACACTACGAGACGAAGGCCTACGACGACGTCGCCCCCGTCCCGCATCCTCACCCGACTATGAGGCCCACGTGGGATTCGGCCCATTGTAACAGGCCCTGCGCGGCGTCGTGTGTTACAGGCTCGATTTGTAATAGCTTTCCTGTAATGACGGTCTGTAACCCTCCTTTATGGGAATATTCCAGGGATAGTCCAGGTGCTTGAGGGTACATGCGTCCTTACATCGAGACGTTGGGCACTCAGGCACCTATAAATACCCCCGTACAGTGCCCTTGAGAGGCTAGATTAACAGAGCAATTGCCGCCTCTAGCTAAACCGTGTTCACATCTTTCTCGCCCCTGAGAGCACCTAGAGGGGGGGGGGGTGAATAGGTGATCCTGTAAAAACATGAACCTTAATGCCACAAAACTTGATTAGAAGTTAGCACAACAAAGCCAAGTGGCTAGAGAGGAGTTCTTTCAAAACACAATAACCACAAGGAGATCAACACAGATAGGCACAGTGGTTTATCCCGTGGTTCGGCCAAGTCAAAACTTGTCTACTCCACGTTGTGGCGTCCCAATGGACGAGGGTTGCACTCAACCCCTCTCAAGTGATCCAAAGATCCACTTGAATACCACGGTGTTTCTTTTCCTTTCACTATATCCCGTTTGCGAGGAATCTCCACAACTTGGAGTCACTCGCCCTTACAAAAGATGATCACAAATGAACTCGGAAGTAAGGATGGGATGAGCAACACACACAAGTCCACAGCAAATACGCACACACACGGCCAAGACTTGAGCTCTAATGAATATCACAAAGTTCTCACTAGAACGGAGCTCAAATCACTAAGAATGTCGAACAAATGCGCAAAGACGAAGTGTGAGTGATCAAGAATGCTCAAAGTTTGCTTGGTGTTCTCCTCCATGCGCCTAGGGGTCCCTTTTATAGCCCCAAGGCAGCTAGGAGCCGTTGAGAGCAATCCAGGAAGGAAATTCTTGCCTTCTGTCGACTGGCGCACCGGACAGTCCGGTGCGCCACCGGACACTGTCCGGTGCGGATTTCTTTCCTATTCTAGCGCAGCCGACCGTTGCAGACTAGGAGCCGTTGGCGCACCGGACACTGTCCGGTGCACACCGGACAGTCCGGTGCCCCCATCCGACCGTTGGCTCGGCCACGCGTCACGCGTGGATTGCGCGGTCGACCATTGGCGCGCCCAACCGTTGGCTCACCGGACAGTCCGGTGACTCACCGGACAGTCCGGTGAATTATAACCGTACGTTGTTGACTTGATTCCCGAGAGCGGCGACTTCGCCGCAGCCGACTCACCAGACAATGTCCGGTGCACCACCGGACAGTCCAGTGATTTATAGCCGTACGCCGCCGTCGAGACCCGAGAGCAGCCTTTTCATCAGAGTCAGCCTGGCGCACCGGACACTGTCCGGTGCACCACCGGACAGTCCGGTGCACCCAGATCGAGCAGAGTCTTGGCTGCTCACGCCAAGTCTTTTCCAATCGAATTTTCTCTGATTCTAGAACTTAGACAAATATGTTAGTATACAAAAACCAATGTACTAAGTCTAGAGTCATACCTTTGTATTGATTTGCACTTTGTCCACCATTTGGCATAGTTTAACACTTAAGCACTTGTGTTGGACACCAAATCACTAAAATACTTAGAAATGGCCCAAGTTCACCATTTCCCTTTCAATCTCCCCCTGTTTGGTGATTTATGCCAACACAACATAAAGCAACTAAAAGAAGTGTAATATCAATGCAATTTCGAGCAAGAAATGATTTTGATTCAAATTTGGCATATTTGGATCATTCTTTGCCACCACTTGGTTTATTTTTGAAAATCAAACTCAATTTCCTATCTCTAAGTCAAACTCACTTGTTGAGACATAAAGAGAGGTATTCTAATAGAAATTGATCAAAGATTCAAAAACTCCCCCTTTTTCCCATAATCAAGCATTCTCCCCACAAGAGACAGACTTTTAGCACTAAGAGACAATAAGAGTATTTTGACAAAACAAAACTCTACTCTACTATTTTCAAAATTCTCAAGTGGTAGCTGATCCATTTCTTGCTTTGGCCTTATTTTCTCCCCCTTTAGCATCAAGCACCAAAACAGGATCAATCTTGGCCCTAAAACCCCATTGCCTCACCAAAATCTTCAAATAAGAGTAAAAAGGCAATAAGAATATGGAGATGAACTTGGAGTGAGTTACCCTCTCATCGGAGTGCAGTGGAAGTCTTGCATGGTCCAAGTTCACCTTTTCCCTTTCAATCCACCTTTGAGACTAAATCAAGCAAGCTCAAACATATGGTTAGTCTCAAAGGGTCAAGTTGTAGCACATCTCCCCCTAAATATGTGCATCACTCACACATGGACTTTTGAGGTCCGGGGAGAGTTTGTACAACTTGAGCACCATAAATAAGCAAAATGCATAAGGAACATGATCAAAGGCATAAACACATGTATGCTACAAATCAATCCAAGTTCCGCGAATCGAAGACATTTAGCTCACTACACAGCCTGCAAAAGGTCTTTTCATCTAAAGGCTTGGTAAAGATATCGGCTAGCTGGTTCTCGGTGCTAATATAGAACACTTCGATATCTCCCTTTTGCTGGTGGTCTCTCAAAAAGTGATGCCGGATGTCAATGTGCTTTGTGCGGCTGTGCTCAACTGGATTGTCTGCCATGCGGATAGCACTCTCATTGTCACATAGGAGTGGGACTTTGCTCAGATTGTAGCCAAAGTCCCGAAGGGTTTGCTTCATCCAAAGTAGTTGCGCGCAACACTGTCCTGCGGCAACGTACTCGGCCTCAGCGGTGGATAGGGCACAGGAGGTTTGTTTCTTAGAACTCCACGACACCAGGGACCTTCCTAGAAATTAGCATGTCCCTGATGTACTCTTTCTATCGACCTTACATCCAGCATAATCGGAGTCTGAGTATCCTATTAAGTCAAAGGTAGACCCCTTTGGATACCAGATCCCGAAGCAAGGCGTAGCGACTAAATATCTAAGAATTTGCTTCACAGCCACTAAGTGACACTCCCTTGGATCGGATTGAAATCTAGCACACATGCATACACTAAGCATAATATCCGGTCTACTAGCACATAAATAAAGCAAGGAACCTATCATGGACCGGTATGCTTTTTGATCAACAGACTTACCTCCTTTGTTGAGGTCGACGTGTCCGTCAGTTCCCATTGGAGTCTTTGCGGGCTTGGTGTCCTTCATCCCAAATCGCTTGAGCAAGTCTTGCGTATACTTCGTTCGTTTGGGAGATGAAAGTGCTGTCCTTGAGTTGCTTCACTTGGAACCCAAGGAAGTAGTTCAACTCGCCCATCATCGACATCTCGAATTTCTGCGTCATCGCCCTGCTAAACTCTTCACAAGACTTTTGGTTAGTAGAACCAAATATTATGTCATCGACATAAATTTGGCACACAAATAAGTCACCATCACAAGTCTTAGTGAATAAAGTTGGATCGGCTTTCCCAACCTTGAAAGCATTAGCAATTAAAAAGTCTCTTAGGCATTCATACCATGCTCTTGGGGCTTGCTTAAGTCCATAGAGCGCCTTAGAGAGCTTACACACGTGGTCGGGGTACCGTTCATCCTCGAAGCCAGGGGGTTGCTCCACATACACCTCCTCCTTGATCGGCCCGTTGAGAAAAGCGCTCTTCACATCCATTTGGTACAACCTGAAAGAATGGTGAGCGGCATATGCTAGCAAGTTACGGATTGATTCTAGCCTAGCCACAGGAGCAAAAGTCTCCTCAAAGTCCAAACCTGCGACTTGGGCATAACCTTTTGCCACAAGTCGAGCCTTGTTCCTCGTCACCACCCCGTGCTCGTCCTGTTTGTTGCGGAACACCCACTTGGTTCCCACAACATTTTGCTTGGGACACGGCACCAGCGTCCAAACTTCATTACGCTTGAAGTTGTTGAGCTCTTCCTGCATGGCCAACACCCAGTCCGGATCTAGCAAGGCCTCTTCTACCCTGAAAGGTTCAATAGAAGAGACAAAAGAGTAATGCTCACAGAAATTAGCTAATCTAGAGCGAGTGGTTACTCCCTTGCTAATGTCACCCAAAATCTGGTTGACGGGATGGTTCCTTTGAATCATCGCTCGAACTTGAGTTGGAGGGGCCTGTGGTGCTTCTTCCTCTTCAACTTGGACATCCTGTGCTCCCCCTTGATCATATGCCTCCTCTTGATGAACCTGTTCATCGTCTTGAGTTGGGGGATGCACCATTGTTGAGGAAGAAGGTTGATCTTGCTCCTCGTGTTCCTGTGGTCGCACATCGCCAATCGCCATGGTGCGTATTGCGGTCGTTGGAGCGTCTTCTTCATCGGTTAGTAGCTCGTATGACGTCTTCTTGAGGAGGCGATGAAGGTAGACCCGGTTGATGGCGTGGCAAGCCGTGTTCACGGCTTCCGACCAAAACCGCTCGGGCGTCTTGAACTCTCCAAGCATTGTCCTCGCCATGTCTATAAGCGTCCTGTTCTTCCTCTCTACCACACCATTTTGCTGTGGTGTGTAGGGAGCGGAGAACTCGTGCTTGATTCCTTCCTCCTCAAGGTACTCCTCCACTTGAAGGTTCTTGAACTCGGACCCGTTGTCACTCCTTATCTTCTTCACCTTGAGCTCAAACTCATTTTGAGCTCTCCTTAGGAAGCGCTTGAGGGTCCCTTGGGTTTTAGATTTATCCTGAAAAAAGAATACCCAAGTGAAGCGGGAAAAATCATCAACAATTACTAAACCATACTTACTTCCTCCGATGCTGAGGTAGGCGACGGGTCCGAAGAGGTCCATATGCAGCAGCTCTAGGGGTCTTGATGTAGTCATCACGTTCTTGATGTGATGAGCACATCCCACTTGTTTACCTGCTTGACAAGCTGCACAAGGTCTATCTTTTTCGAAATGCACATTTGTTAGACCTAACACATGTTCTCCCTTTAGAAGTTTGTGAAGGTTCTTCATCCCAACATGTGCTAAACGGCGATGCTACAGCCAGCCCATGCTAGTCTTAGCAATTAAGCATGCATCTAGATCGGCCTCCTCTTTTGCAAAATCAACTAAATAAAGTTTGCCATCTAGTACACCCTTAAAAGCTAATGAACCATCACTTCTTCTAAAGACAGACACATCTACATTTGTGAATAAGCAATTATATCCCATATTACAAAGCTGACTCACAGACAACAAGTTATATCCAAGCGACTCAACTAAGAACACATTAGAAATAGAGTGCTCGGATGAAATAGCAATCTTCCCTAGTCCTTTGACCTTGCCTTGATTCCCGTCACCGAATATGATTGAGTCTTGGGAATCTTTGTTCTTGACGTAGGAGGTGAACATCTTCTTCTCCCCCGTCATGTGGTTTGTGCATCCGCTGTCGATAATCCAGCTTGATCCCCCGGATGCATAAACCTGCAAGGCAAATTAGGCTTGGGTCTTAGGTACCCAACTCTTGTTGGGTCCTACAAGGTTAGTAACAATGGTCTTAGGGACCCAAATGCAAGTTTTGTCTCCCTTGCATTTTGTCCCTAATTTCCTAGCAATCACCTTCTTATCCTTTCTACAAATTTCAAAAGAAGCATTGCAAGCATGATAAATTGTAGAAGGTCCATTAATTTTCCTAGGAACATGAGCAACATTTCTCCTAGGCATATGATGAATGACATTTCTCCTAGGCATATCTCTACCATGCACATAGGAAGAACTTGAAGCAAACATTGCATTTGAATCATAAGCATTACAACTCCTATCATGATGAGCATTTCTAGAAAATTTCCTATCATAAATAAATGCATGATTCTTTTGAGCACTATTAGCCATAGGGGCCTTCCCTTTCTCCTTGGTGGAGATGGGAGCCTTATGACTTGTTAAGTTCTTGGCTTCCTTCTTAAAGCCAAGCCCATCCTTAATTGAGGGGTGTCTACCAATAGTGTAGGCATCCCTTGTAAATTTTAGTTTGTCAAATTCACTCTTGCTAGTCTTAAGTTGGACATTAAGACTAGCCACTTCATCATTTAATTTTGCAATAGAAACTAGGTGTTCGCTACAAGCATCAACATTAAAATCTTTACACCTATTGTAAATCACAACATGTTCTACACAAGAGTTAGATCTATTTGCTACTTCTAGTTTAGCATTTAAATCATCATTAACACTTTTTAAACTAGAAATTGTCTCATGGCAAGTAGATAGTTCACAAGAAAGCATTTCATTCCTTTTAACTTCTAAAGCAAGAGATTTTTGTGCCTCTACAAATTTATCATGTTCTTCATACAAGAGATCCTCTTGCTTTTCTAACGATCTATTCTTATCATTCAAAGCATCAATCAATTCATTAATCTTATCAATTTTATTTCTATCTAAGCCCTTGAACAAACTAGAGTAATCTATTTCATCATTGCTAGATTCATCATCACTAGAAGAAGCATAAGTAGACTTTCGAGTACATACCTTCTTCTCCTTCGCCATGAGGCATGTGTGACGCTCGTTGGGAAAGAGGGATGATTTGTTGAAGGCTGATGCGGCGAGTCCTTCGTTGTCGGAGTCGGACGACGAGCAATCCGAGTCCCACTCCTTGCCAAGGTGTGCCTCGCCCTTAGCCTTCTTGTAAGCCTTCTTCTTTTCTCTCTTCTTATCTTGTTCCTAGTCACTATCATTATCGGGACAATTAGCGATAAAATGACCAATCTTACCGCACTTGAAGCAGGAGCGCTTTCCCTTCGTCTTGTTCTTTTTGGGATGCTCCTTGCGGCCCTTTAGCGCCATCTTGAAGCACTTGATGATGAGGGCCATCTCTTCCTCATTGAGCCCCGCCGCCTCAACTTGCGCCACCTTGCTAGGTAGCGCCTCCTTGCTACTCGTTGCCTTGAGAGCAATGGCTTGAGGCTCATGAATTGGACCATTCAACGCCTCATCGACGTATCGTGCCTCCTTGATCATCATCCGCCCGCTTACGAACTTTCCAAGTATTTCTTCGGACGACATCTTGGTGTACCTAGGATTCTCACGAATATTGTTTACAAGATGTGGATCAAGGACAGTGAAAGACCTTAGCATTAGGCGGACGACGTCGTGGTCCGTCCATCACGTGCTTCCATAGCTCCTTATTTTGTTGACGAGGGTCTTGAGCCTGTTGTATGTTTGGGTTGGCTCCTCCCCCCTGATCATTGCAAATCTCCCAAGTTCGCCCTCCACCAACTCCATCTTGGTGAGTATGGTGACGTCATTTCCCTCATGAGAGATCCTGAGGGTGTCCCATATCTGCTTGGCGTTATCCAAGCCGCTCACCTTATGGTACTCATCCCTGCACAATGAGGCTAACAACACAGTAGTAGCTTGTGCATTTTTATGAATCTGTTCATTGATAAACAAAGGACTATCCGTGCTATCAAATTGCATTCCATTTTCTACTATCTCCCATATACTTGGATGGAGAGAGAATAAGTGACTACGCATTTTGTGACTCCAAAATCCGTAGTCCTCTCCATCAAAGTGTGGAGGTTTGCCAAGAGGAATGGAAAGCAAATGTGCATTTGAACTATGCGGAATGCAAGAATAATCAAAGGAAAAGTTCGAATTAACCGTCTTTTTTTCTCGTAATCGTTCTCGTCCTTTTGGGAAGAGGAAGATTCGTCGCTGTCGTAGTAGACTATCTCCTTGATGCGTCTTGTTTTCTTCTTCTTCCCGTCTTTTCTTTTGTGGCCCGAGCCCGAGTCAGTAGGCTTGTCATCTTTTGGCTCGTTGACGAAGGACTCCTTCTCCTTATCATTGACCACCATCCCCTTGCCCTTAGGATCCATCTCTTCGGGCGATTAGTCCCTTCGTGAAGAGAACGACTTTGATACCAATTGAGAGCACCTAGAGGGGGGGTGAATAGGTGATCCTGTAAAAACTTGAACCTTAATGCCACAAAACTTGATTAGGAGTTAGCACAACAAAGCCAAGTGGCTAGAGAGGAGTTCTTTCAAAACACAATAACCACAAGGAGATCAACACATATAGGCACAGTGGTTTATCCCGTGGTTCGGCCAAGTCAAAACTTGTCTACTCCACGTTGTGGCGTCCCAATGGACGAGGGTTGCACTCAACCCCTCTCAAGTGATCCAAAGATCCACTTGAATACCATGGTGTTTCTTTTCCTTTCACTATATCCCGTTTGTGAGGAATCTCCACAACTTGGAGTCTCTCGCCCTTACAAAAGATGATCACAAATGAACTCGGAAGTAAGGATGGGATGAGCAACACACACAAGTCCACAGCAAATACGCACACACACGGCCAAGACTTGAACTCTAATGAATATCACAAAGTTCTCACTAGAACGGAGCTCAAATCACTAAGAATGTCGAACAAATGCGCAAAGACGAAGTGTGAGTGATCAAGAATGCTCAAAGTGTGCTTGGTGTTCTCCTCCATGCGCCTAGGGGTCCCTTTTATAGCCCCAAGGCATCTAGGAGCCGTTGAGAGCAATCCAGGAAGGCAATTCTTGCCTTCTGTCGACTGGCGCACCGGACGGTCCGGTGCACCACCGGACACTGTCCGGTGCGGATTTCTTTCCTATTCTGGCGCAGCCGACCATTGGAGACTTGGAGCCGTTGGCGCACCGGACAGTCCGGTGCCCCCATCTGACCGTTGGCTCGGCCACACGTCACGCGCGGATTGCGCGGCCGACCGTTGGCGCGCCCGACCGTTGGCTCACCGAACAGTCCGGTGAATTATAGTCGTACGCTGTTGACTTGATTCCCGAGAGCGGCGACTTCGCCGCAGCCGACTCACCGGACAATGTCCGGTGCACCACCGGACAGTCCGGTGATTTATAGCCGTACGCCGCCGTCGAGACCCGAGAGCAGCCTTTTCATCAGAGCCAACCTGGCGCACCACCGGACACCGTCCGGTGCACCACCGGACAGTCCGGTGCACCCAGACCGAGCAGAGTCTTGGCTGCTCGCGCCAAGTCTTTTCCAATCGAATTTTCTCTGATTCTAGCACTTAGACAAATATGTTAGTACACAAAAACCAATGTACTAAGTCTAGAGTCATACCTTTGTATTGATTTGCACTTTGTCCACCATTTGGCATAGTTTAACACTTAAGCACTTGTGTTGGACACCAAATCACCAAAATACTTAGAAATGGCCCAAGTTCACCATTTCCCTTTCAGCCCCCCCGTTGGATCGACTTGCATGGAAGCGCAAGTTCCAACATTGGCACCCACCGTTCGTGCTACGAGCAAACCACTCGCGATGGCACCCAAAAGAGCTAATTCAAAGGTAGCCCCATCCGTCGACGAAGCAGCGAAAGCAGCACTGCTAGCTGAGAAAAAGGGCAAGGCCCTCGCCGACAACATCCACCAAGGAGCTGGCGAAGACGAAGCACATAGTAAGAGACAGCGCAACGATCAACACACTCCAGAGGGCACCCTCCACACCTGCAGCTTCGAAGGGCAGCCACAAGCGCCACCCCTAGGCTTCGCTCCACCAGAGGGCGAGGACGCAGCAGAGGACAGCAAGGTCCTCGGCGTCTCCATAGAAGAACAGCTACAGCTACGGGCCCTACGCCTCAAAAACTGCAACCTCCAGAAGCAGAAGGAAATCCTCGAGGCCAAGCGCCAACGTGTCTCTGCGCAGGCCAAGGTGCGCCAAATGATACGAGATGAGGAGCAGAGGGCTCAAGAGCTTGAGCAGGAAATTGCGCTCATGCAGCGCGAAGGCCAACATGATCTGCAGTACGGCTCGCCCCTCTAGCAGCGCACGCCAGTCAGAGACCTATTCGTTCCTCAGCGCGGACCCTTCATCCCGCACGCCGCAGCTTTCCAAGGTGTCAATTACCTTGATGAGCGGAGCCCCCTGGCACCGCAACTGCAGGTGCCACCATGGCCTACCAACTTCAGGGCAGGGACCTACCCCAAGTACAACGGCTGCACTGACCCAGCACAGTACATCACGAGCTATCAAGTCGCTGTCGCATCATCCGGAGGGGACGACGCCACGATGGCCAAGTCCTTCATCATCGCCCTCGAGGGTCCGGCCCTAACCTGGTACACCAAGTTGCTCCCGTTGTCCATCGACTCCTAGAGAAGTCTCCAGGACAAATTTCTGCTCAACTTCCAGGGGTACCGCCCAGACACCGATGCCTTGGCTGAACTGTCACTCTGCAAGCAGCTGGAGAAAGAAACCCTACGGGAGTACTACCACAAGTTCCTGACTCTCAAGTCACAACTGCCTTCGGTCGATGACCAAATTGCCATTCACTACGCCATCAGTGGCCTTCGGGCTGGCGTCCTTTACAGCCACTGCATCAGGGACCCACCCAAGAACCTTCAAGAGCTATATCAGCTGTTTGAAAAATACGCCAGATCCGAAGAGCTCCACCAGCGCAAGGTCGAGTCCCAGAGGAAACCCAAGGACCCTCCGCAGTCCAGCCGCACATGGACAAGACCTTCGCAGTCAGACTCCGGTCGGGACAACCGCAGTCAACAGCAGGTCCATAACATTGCCAACCAGCACCCCGCAGGAGAGGCCCCTCGCCATCAAGATTATCCCCCCCAGGGCCACGGCAGTGGCACCCATGGTCGGGGCCGAGGACGGGCCCAACAGCCACGCAAATTTTATTGCCTGTTCCACGGCGAAGACTGCGAGCACCCAACGAGGGATTGCCCGAAAACGAAGGCCACCAGGGACAGGATGTCTCGGGCGCAACCAGCCGACAACCCACGGGTTGTCACGCACACATATCAACACCACCTACCACAACCATACAACCACAGCCCCGCCCAGCATCCACCTAACCACGCTTACCAATACCATCAGGAGGTACAAATCATACCACCTCCACTTTCGCCTCTGCACCCGCATCAGCCAAACATCCACCACCCAAACCACCCCCAAGCGCCAAAGCAAGAAGACTTCGCCGATCAGCCATATCGCGGAGTCATCCACATGATCATTGGGGGATCCAGTGTCGACTTCGACATGAAGCGACAGAAGAGGGACCACTACCGAAGCATCAACCACGTCGCTGTCACCGGCCCAGTCGTGCAAACAAAGTGGTCCCACGTGCCGCTGACCTTCGACGCCAGAGATGTCGACCTACGTAGTGCACCCCACATTGATGCCATGGTCATCAACTGCAGCGTGGCAGGCTGGGACCTGCACAAAGTTTTAGTTGACAACGGCAGCCAGGCGGACATCATTTTCCTCCACGCCTTCGACCGCATGGGCATAAGCCACAGTTTGCTTAAGCCTTCGGACAACCCCCTCTATGGTTTTGGTGGCAAGGGCACCTTTCCTGTGGGCAAGATCGAGCTACCTTTGTCCTTCGGTGTAGCACCCAATGCACGAAGCGAGCAGATCACCTTCAACATCGTCGACATGGTATACCCGTACAACACTATAATGGGTCGGGGCTCCATCAACAAGTTTGAAGCAGCCATTCATGGACTTTACCTGTGCATGAAAATCCCGGGACCGCAAGGTGCGATCACAGTCTATGGCAATCAACAGACCGCGAGCAACATTAAAAGGCACAGCCTTACGACGCAGCATGAAGTCCCTGAGCCCACCCGCCCAACCGCCAACGAGCATGAAAAGGCACAGCTACAGAGCAACGATGGAACGAAGATAGTCCCTCTTGACCAGGCAACACCCAAGCAGACGGTCATCATAAGCGAAGACCTGCCTTCGCACGACGAGGAGAGACTCATTTCCTGTCTTTCCAGAAATAAGGACGTCTTCGCCTGGTCCGCCCTCGACCTGGTCGGAGTCAGTCGCAGCATCATCGAACACAGACTGGGCATCGACCCTTCAGTGCGGCCGAAGAAGCAGAAGCTGCGCAAAATGTCTAATGAGAAAACAGAAGCCGCCAAAGCCAAAGTACACCGCCTGCTTGAGGCCAAATTCATCGAACCAGTCGCCTACCCTACGTGGCTTGCTAACGTAGTCATGGTGCAAAAGAAGAGTGGCAAGTGGCGGATGTGCATCGATTTCACTAGCCTCAACAAGGCCTGCCCCAAGGATAATTTCCCGCTGCCTCGGATCGACAAGATCGTCGATAGTGCGGCCGAATGCGAAGTCATGTCACTCCTTGACTGCTTCTCTGGCTATCACCAAATATATATGAAGAAGGAAGACAAGGCCAACACCAGTTTCATAATGCCCTTCGGCACGTATTGCTTCGTCAGAATGCCGGAGGGACTAAAGAACGCTGGGTCCACCTTCTCTCGCCTCACTAAGACGGTGCTCGAGAGCTAAGTAGGCTGGAACATTTTCACGTACGTGGACGACATCGTCGTCACCAGCAAAAACAAAGAGGACCATCTGGCCGACCTTGCAGAAACATTCGTGAACATGCGGGACGCACGACTTCGCCTAAACCCCAAAAAGTGTGTCTTCGGAGTTTACTAGGGGAAGATACTGGGCTACCTGGTGTCGCACCATGGGATCGAGGCCAACCCGACCAAGATCCAGGCCATCATCAACATGACGCCTCCGCAGTCAACCAGAGACGTCCAGCGCCTGACAGGCAGATTGGCCACCCTCAACAGATTTATCTCCAAGTCCACAGAGTGAAGCCTACCTTTCCTCAAGATGCTACGTGGCGCAAAAGACTTCACGTGGGGACCAGAGCAAGCGGCAGCCTTCGTTTCACTCAAATAGCACCTGTCAGAGTTGGCAACCCTTACAAGCCCCGACCCCTCGCTGCCTTTGTTGCTCTACGTCGTAGCTTCGCCACACGTGGTCAGCGCAGCCTTGGTCCAAGAGTAGGATAGAGAGGGCACAACTCAGTAGTGTCCAGTTTATTACGTTTCCGAAGTCCTCACGACTTCCAAATGCAACATGACGGAGTTAGAAAAAATTGCATACGTAGTCGTCATGGCATCGCGCAAGTTGCACCACTACTTCGAAGCATTCAAGGTGCGGGTCACCACGGACAGGGGACTCAGCGAATTATTCAAGAACCCGGAAGCATCCGTCCGTATCGCCAAATGGGCAGCCAAACTCTCTGAATACCACATCACCTTCGAGCCCAGGACAACAATCAAATCGCAAGTCCTCGCAGACTTCATCGTCGACTGGACAGGGCTGGCACAGCAGCAACAAGAGCCCTCGAAAAAAGTATGGACCATCCACTGTGACGGCGCATGGTGCCACGTGGGGGCAGGCGTGGCTGCAATCATCACGTCACCTATCGGCGTCAAGCACAGATACGCTGCACGCCTCAGCTTCGCTCTGGAATCCGACAGGTGCACAAATAACATAGCAGAATACGAAGCCGTCATCCTGGGTCTTCGCAAGCTGAAAGCACTTGGCGTGGCCACCTGCATAATCAAGACAGACTCCAAAGTCGTTGCTAGCCAGATCGAAAAAGATTATTCAGCAAAAGACCCCGCACTTCTGCAGTATCTTTCGGCCGTCCGCAGTCTTGAGAAACAGTTCAAGGGTTTCACCCTGCAACATGTGGACCGCTCTAGAAACGAAGAAGCCGACGCGTTGGCCAAAGCAGCAGCCAGAGGCGAAGCCCTGCCCTCCGACGTGTTCTACCACATCATTAGCACCCCAGCCGTCCGCAACCCAGAGGGCCTGCAAATAACCACCAATGCCGAGGGCCATCGCATTGTCAATCTCATCATGGCTGAAGACTGGAGGGCCCCAATAACCCTGTTCTTGCAAGGATACTACCATCCAGGTGATGTCAACAAGGCCAAGCGCCTCAAATACCGAAGTCGGGACTTCACACTTATCGAGGGCCAGCTATACAAGAAAGGGATCAGTCAACCCATGCTCAAATGTGTCACCGAGACCGAAGGCATCCAGATCCTGCGCGAAGTCCACAGCGGCACTTGCGGCTCTCACTCGGGGCCTAGGGCCCTCGCTGCCAAGGTGATCCCTCAAGGTTTCTACTGGCCTGCTATTATCTGCGCCGCAAACCGAGTCACGAGGTCGTGCGAAGCCTGCCAGAAGTTCTCTCCCCACTCGGGCAACCCCTCCCAATTCACAAAGCTGATCGCCCACACATGGCCTCTTCAACGCTGGGGGCTAGACATCGTCGGCCCTCTGCCCACAGCCCAAGGAAACCTCAAATTCACCTTCATTACCATCGAGTATTTTACCAAGTGGATCGAGGCAAGGGCAGTATCCACAATCACGTCGAAGACTGCACAGAAATTTTTCTGGCAAAACATAATCTGCCGATTCGGAGTCCCGTCTGAGCTCACAGTTGACAATGGCAAACAGTTCGACAGCCAGGATTTCAGGGATTTTTGCTTCTCCATCGGCACTAAGCTAGCCTTCGCCTTAGTATATCACCCACAATCTAACGGCGTTGTGGAGTGCGCCAACGACAAGATTTTCACTGCCATCAAGAAAATGCTTCTCGACGACAAGAAGGGCAAATGGGCCGACCTGCTACCTGAAGCAGTCTGGGCACTTAACACGACCGAATGCCGGGCGACTGGGTTCACCCCTTTTCACCTGCTATACAGATCGGAGGCCATGACCCCGCAGGAAATCAAATATGGGTCACCGCGAACAAGCGCTTCAGCCGTCCCCGACGTAGACGAACCAACCTCCAAAGACCTCATCGACGAAGATCGTGTCTTCGCCCTGCAGGCTCTCAACAAATACCAAGCTCAAACGAAGGCCTGGCGCGACCACACCGTCATCCCAAGAGAATTCGATGAAGGGGACCTCGGACTCGTTCGGACAACTCGGACAGAGTCACAGGGCAAGATGGAGCCAAAGTGGGAGGGCCCGTTCATCGTCAAGACGAAGTCGTCCCCCAGCGCGTACAGGCTAACAACACCATCCGGCGAGGACCTAGAGCATTCCTGAAACATCGAGAATCTCCGCAAATTTTTTGTTTGAATCCTCAGGGCTAACACGCCCTTGTAATTCACCAAACAGTAACATTTCGGCCCGCACTCTTTTCCTCCTGGGGGTGAGGTTTTTAACGAGGCAGAGCCATGTAATATACCTGCAAAAATCCCCCGCAAAAACTAAAACAATATGTCGAAAAAGACCGCATCGACGGTCTTTGGCATTCGACCACACCGAAGTCACCGCGAGGGGCAGCGCTGGCCACCCTCGCGTGCGACACTCCGTGCAAAAGTCACCTAAGGGTGCAGCCGGACTAGCACAATAAGTGCGCAAAACCGAAGTCTTTCCAAAAGACTCTCCGTGCAAAAGTCGCCTAAGGGTGCAGCCGGACTAGCACAATAAGTGCACAAAACCGAAGTCTTTTCCAAAAGACTCTCCATGCAAAAGTTGCCTAAGGGTGCAGCCGGACCAGCACAATAAGTGCGCAAAATCGAAGTCTTCTCCAAAAGACTCTCCGTGCAAAAGTCGCCTAAGGGTGCAGCCGGACTAGCACAATAAGTGCGCAAAATCGAAGTCTTTTCCAAAAGACTATCCACGCAAAAGTCGCCTAAAGGTGCAACCGGACTAGCACAATAAGGGCGCAAAATCGAAGCCTTTCCAAAAGCCTCGCTGTGCATAAGTCACCTACAAGCGCAGCCGGATCAACGAAGGCGCGCAGCCTTATCATACAAATTATGGTCACATATACACAACGAGGGCATCGCATATTACATTGGCTCAACCTTCGGGATGATACCCATCTCCCTATAGTTGAACAGCATTATCCTCAGCTCTTCACCCTCAAAAAGATTTCGCAGCTCTCCCTCACCCACACTCACCCCAATCGGCAAGGACAACAATTCTCGCTTACCAGTCCCATCCACACGAAGACGCCTACTATCCATCTCGTCACGTTGACGCCCACCACTTCACGACAATCCACTCACCCTCTGTTTCACCACCGCCCTTCGCCGCCTATACCCAGTACTCATGCCCGAGGGCTCCTCGGAACCCTCCGCGCGCGGCGAGGGCTCCGCCACAGCCACATCCAATGCCGCGAAATAATCCAAGTCCTCATCCGAAGACTCCTCCGACCATGCAATCGAACTCCCAAAATCATCAGACTCAAAACACTTAGACACAGAGCCAAACGAATCGTCATCAGCAGCCACGATCGAAGCCGCCACAAAAATAGCATTGTCAGTAGCGGTTGCGTGCGCAGGCCCAAACCCCAGAACCTGCGCAGCAACCGAGGTTCAATATCACACAGACAAAATTTACAAACTCCTCAACACCTATTCAGCCACCTGCGAGGGCCCGGCTGCGGCTGTGGGGTCCTCGGCCACTGGCTCGGCAACCGGCTCGGCCACCACCTTCAGGGCGTCTTCGCCAGTTGGTGCAGGGGCTGGTGCGGGGTCTTCGCCGGCCACAGCGAGCGCAGGGGTCACCGAGGGGCCTTCACCGGCATCCGAGGGCGGCACCGAATCGACCTTCGTGGCCTTGAGTAGCGCGCTATCCAGACCAACAAGGTCCTCGACGTCTTCGTCACGAGCCATCTGCAGCAACAACACACTCATTTAGCAAAGCCACACACACCCACGCATACAACCACAAAAAAGCCACACTTATTCAGCCCTTACCTGCTCTATTGCCCGGTCGGATCGCTCCCTGACCGCCTCTCGGCCGTGCGGACCCCACATTCTATCAAAGAGTGCCCCCGCCGACTGCTTCACCATGGGGTCTTCGACCTTGAAGATTTCACGTTCAAAGTTTTCATCCGCTTGGTCGAAGACCTCGTAATGCCTGCACCCCTCGCGGGACAAAGCATTCATGGCCCCCTCGCAGGTGACGAGGGAGGCGAAGGACATGAAACCCGTCATAATGGTCGGGAGCACCAACAGCTCCTCCTGCAACCATTCGAGGAAGCAAAGGCCCGCTTCTTGGCCGGGCACTTTGAAGTCAGCAGTCCACGCACCCAGCTCGCGGTATGCGTCCACGAAGTGCGCGTGCGTCCGCTCGACCTCCACGCGCGTCAAGGTCTCGGCCTTGTCCACGTGGCTGTGCAGGGCGTCGAACCTCGCCTCCAGCTCCTCGGCGCGTTGGCGGGCGAGACTGCCCTCCGCCCGCGCCACTTTGGCCTCAGCCTGCGCAGCCTGCGCATCAGCAATGGCCTTGTTCGCCTCCCTCCTCTCCTCCGCCAGCTGGCGCCAGAGATCCGTCTTCTCGGCCTCCATGGTGGCCACCTTCTCCGATAGCCTGCGATTTTTGCTTTTCGCGGCCGACTTCTCCCGCACAGCATCCGCATGCTGTGCCCGGAGACGCTCGACCTCGGCGGCAACGTCTGCAGTCAAAGCACCCGACGCGACGAGGTCGGCAAAGTCGGCCGCTTGACACATAAACCCATGAGACCCGAACCCTCCTAAAAACAACAAGCATCGAAGTCCAACACAACTTACCTGTTTCAGCTGCTGTGATAGTTGCTGCAACGCCTCCCTCAGTCGCTGAGACATGGAGCCCGCCACGTCCTTTGCGGCAGCTGCCGACAAAATCTCGCCGCTCGCGCAGAAAGTGGCCCACGGGTCCCGTGCGGCTCCCTTCGCCCCCGCCGCTGCCGTTGGCGAAGTGGTCGTCACCGAAGGCGGAACAACGGCCAGTTGCCCTTCACCCAAACCTGCACCACGATACCGGTTAAATACCTCGTCGAGCAAAAAAAAGGAGTTTTAACTTACTAAGATAATCCTCGACACTAATGTCCGTGTCGAAGTCGACAACACGTCGTGCCGGCGAAGGCGGCCTTCGTCCTTTCACGAGCCCGCCCAGGGGTGGCTTGCTCCCGCTAGAGGCGATAGCCTTCGCACCGGCCGACGCCTTGCTGGGCAAGGGGGCGGCCGGTCTCGCAGCCGGCGCCGGCTTGCTACCACCAGCGGCAGCAGCCTTCGTGCTCCCCCGCGCCCTTTTCGCCTCGCGCATGGGATCCGCGATCCGGACAACTGCCCGGCGTTTCTGCGCAGCGTCTTGACGGTCTCTCTCCATCACTGCCGATACAACAACATCAATATTCCGCCCGTAAGGAAAAACCTTCAATTCGCGAGCCATGCGAGACGTAAAGAAGTCCTCACCAGCCGCGCGGGGGATCGGAACATTCTTGGGCCATCGACCCCCGGTAACCTCCAACATTCGCGTCGAAGACTCCCGGAGCTCGGGCGAAAACATCCTTCCCCTGACGGCTGCGCACATCCCCATCAAATCCACAGCAAAACTATCAGAGACCCCCACTCCCCCAGCTGTAGTACCTAATTTTCTCTTTTTAGTGGCCGGGGCAGCCCCCTGCGAAGGCTTTTCCTCGGTCACGTCCACCGGTTTCTTCCCACGGCGGTCGACAGCGTCTTCCCCGGGATAACCACCGTATGGCAAGCGGTTTAGTTCGAAGACCCGATTCAATCTAACGTTGGACCCACGGATATCCCAGCTCCGCAGACCCTCTGTTCTCGGCACATAGCGCCCCACAATCCTCGCCGCACCGTCTTACGCTTCACGCACGAATGCGGCAGGATCCCAGCCATGCAGATCCAACGCGAAGGTAGGACTTCCCACCCGCTGCCCACCTAAGGAGGGCATCTCGCGAAGGCATACTTCGCCCAACGCCCAGCCATGTGCCAAGGGCCATACCCCATACCCAATGAATTCCTCAACTAAATCGCGCTCGCTACTCATGCGGGTAGCGCACCGAAGGGCTCCTTCGTCTTCATCATCCTCCGCCACCTCAAACTGCGGGTATGCCACATAATAATGGGAGCACATCACGGCCACGGGGAGCCCTAGGTGGTCTTCGACTTCGCCTTCGGAAACATAAAACCAGAAATCCCACTAGTTGCCCCACTTGTTGCGGGCACAAGGAACTAACTCCACGACTTCCATCGAAGTCTTTCCGGTCCTCGGCGTAAACGTGCACGATCCAAACTGTGCAATCTTGTGTCCAATTTTCCTTTTCTGCCAATGCAGACAGTAATGTTTGGTGAAGACCTCCACAGACGGCTGACCACCATACGAAGTCGCCGCCCAAACATACTTCGCCAGGGCCACCACGGCATTCGGCGTCAGCTGGTGGACCTGAACCTCAAACCTCTACAGGACCTCCGCCACAAAGCGATGCACGGGCAGACGAAGGCCAGCGGCGAAAAACGCCTCAAACACGACCAACTCGCCCTCAGGCTCGGGGACCTCCTCCGCCCCAGGAACACGCCCCACTCCGCTGCCAAAATAACCAAGCTACTGCATATCCTGAACACGGACCGAGGAAATATGCGAAACACCGAATTCCACCGTATCACCCGGTCGCAGCTCCTCCGCCGCCACATTGCTCAAGGTATCCTCGGACGATGCGCCTGCCGGCGGTGAGTTTGCAGCAGACGAGGAAGCGGACGACATGGCTACGTACCATCGGTGGCGGCGAGCGGTCTGCTTGACGCGGGCCAGATCTCCGGCGAGCAGGAGCAAGGAGGGCAGGCGAGCGGGCGAACGATTTCAAATGGAGGCTAGGGTTTTTGCGGCACACAGAAAGAAAACCTGAACCGCGCCGCCTCACCCCTTTTTATACATAGGACGTGACGCTTCGGGAAACCCGCAGTCCAACAGTACCGCGTCCATCAACGGTCACATCAAAAACCCCCGCGGAACCACTTCGAGCGAGGGCAGCATCTCCACCATCTAGCGACGTCTTCAGCACCAGATGACTTAGTCGAACTGGTCCCTCGGAGGGCAAATGTTGGGGCGAAGGCAAAGACGCCACCCTTCGCTCCAGCCTTCGTCAATCTCGCTGCACCAACGGAGGCAATACGACCAGCGGGGTCCACCCTTCGTCCTCTACACTACGAGACGAAGGCCTACGACGACGTCGCCCTCGTCTCGCATCCTCACCCGACTATGAGGCCCACGTGGGATTCGGCCCATTGTAGCAGGCCCTGCGCGGCGTCGTGTGTTACGGGCTCGATTTGTAATAGCTTTTCTGTAATGACGGTCTGTAACCCTCCTTTATGGGAATATTCCAGGGATAGTCCAGGTGCCTGGGGGTACATGCGTCCTTACATCGAGACGTTGGGCACTCAGGCACCTATAAATACCCCCGTACAGTGCCCTTGAGAGGCTGGATTAACAGAGCAATTGCCGCCTCTAGCTAAACCGTGTTCACATCTTTCTCGCCCCCCCCCCCCCCGTTGGATCGACTTGCACGGAAGCACAAGTTCCAACAATATTGATCTTCAGACGAAGGCCATGAAGGATATACCTTCATCATCACAGTGTATATTAATGAAATAAGAAGCATATGAAATATGTAAGACAACATGAATAATCATATGACATCATTAATATATCTTCTTTTTATTAACATAGATAAATAGAAACAATATTGAATTACATTTGTACCTTCGGCTTGACAGAAGGTAAAAGTCCAAACGTGACGCACGAGTGAATACGAGTCAGCGTGAACAGTACGGGGGAACTGTTCATCTATTTATAGGCACAAGACGCAGCCTATGAGAAATTACATTCATGCCCTTTACATTCATTGTTAACTAATAGTCAACTCTATGAGGACTAGATAGCCTTTTCCCCTTTAAGTCGACTCATTTCTCCGCCATTTAGCCGAAGCTCCCCCGTGCGTAGCTTCGGAGCAACTCCAACCTTTGTCGCGATCATGCTTTTAGCCCGAGTCCGAAGGTAACTGTTCATATGTTACACTTGGAAGGTTTTGTTAGATCTCGTTTTTGAGGACCTTCGGAGGACGAAGGCCCCCAACACCACCCATATAGTCATCGAAAATATTGTTCTGCACTGTTCGCAGAGTGAAATTTAAATATGGGGACAGAGATGGATAAGTTGCTCGAGATAGCCTTAGGGCATTCTGTTCTTGTATTTTCCTATTTTTGTGTTTTGGACATCTTTATTCTGATTCTTGATAATGAATCTCACTCCTCCATGTAATGCCTTGTTCGGTTACGCAATCCAGATGGTGATTGAAGGAGACCGTAACCGAACAAGCCCTAAGAAAGATGAACACATTCCCATAGCATGGCTGAATCTACTCCCTAAAAGACGACTCGTTCTCAAGCGCTCTCCGTGATTCCGGGTCTTTTGATGTCGCTATGATCGACGCATGGGGCGTGGTGCTATGGACCCGAAACTTTTCTTCATTTCAACAAAAATCTGTGAACGTTGCGTCCATATTCCTCTCATCGCGCCGTATTCGCCCCCTTCATGGCTGGCCCTGCCTCCTCCTCGTGCTTCTTTGATGACTTCCACCGTGCGCCGCATTCACCTCCTCCTCCATGGCCGACCCAGCGCCCCTCCCCCTCGTGCTTATTCGACAACTTCCAATCGCGCCTTCGGACTAAGACATGCCACTTCCTCTGCGTCAACAGGGGGCTCCTGCCCTGGAGGAACTCCATCACCCACAACGTGCCCCACCGCACCGCCATGAAAGATTTGGTGCTTTAGGACGTCGAGACCATGCAGCTCCTCACGTCGGCACCGCCCGAGCGCACCAGCTCCGCGCCCGCGGCTTGAGAAGGTGGCGGCGCGGTGACAGATCCCTCTTCCTGTTTGCGCCGCCTACTGAGTGCTGAGCAGGAGCTACGAGACAATGACAAAAGAAAGCGCCAAGAAGAGCAAGGTGTCATCGGTGGCTGGTTCATTGCCTTTCCCCTTCTTCCTTCTTGATCAGATAGACCTTTTTCCGTCTTGGATGCTCCCCCCATTTAAGCTGTATTTTTCTCAGAAAATTTGGATTTATGCCATTATGAAAACTGGGTTTTATCCAAATATCATCATGTAAACGCGGTTCGCTAGTCCACCATTCCCAAGCATTGTCTTACGGATAAAATGTCATTTAGAGGTTATATATGAAACATAGACTTATTTTAATACTAGTCGGTTGCCCGTGCGTTGCGACGTCTTACAACAATATCCATATAAACTATCTATCAAAAAATTTCAAGATTTTTTATTGATTGTCTCCGCTCTCTCTATATTTTTTATTTGGCTAACTGATGTTATTGTTTACTTCATATAATATGTCTTGATACAACATGACCAATGAAGTGGGTGATTAAAAGAGAGTTCACAACGACTCAGATTATAAAATAACACAATTCCACCATACAGAGGCCAAATAAGAGAAAGTTTGTGAGCTCAAGTTTCTAAAATAAGTCACATGAAGTCAAACTTATAAAAAAGATAAATCAAAATATGGAGTGATTGCTAAAGTCAGGCATCAATAAAAACTGGATGTGCTCCATATAAATTATGCTACTTCGTAGCAATTACTAACGTTAAAACCAACAAATAATCTTTCATTTTACTGTTAGTGTGACAAATCATTGTTGCTCCATCCAATTCAGCAACCTCAAACACCATGGAGTCTATTGCGCTAATGTGGTCTCAGAAACGACCTAATACTTACAAGAGCCAAGAATGCCGTGCTGTGCTTGGCTGTAGCCTCGGCCCGTAGTGTGGTCCGCCCGACACGATTATATATTTTTGTTTTACAAAAAAACGTATATACATATATACAATTTATATTTAATATTAAAAATATGTGAGCATAATGTTTTACTGGTTAGACAACGTCACTAAGTGTCTTCTGCCCTTCTTCCATTAGGGGTTCAAACCTCACCTCCTTCACTGTTTTTAACATTTTACGCTCATTTAATTAAATGGGCTGACGGGCTAACGAGCTGGCCCGACACAGTCAGCAAGCCGGCATGACGTGTTTGGGCCATAGTTGTGGCCCGCATGCGTCTGACCCGTATCGGACCGTCGTTTAGCCATCTATAAGAGTGCAACAGATTAATTTGAAATAGCTATGAGAGATTATTTTAAAAAATGACACGAGACGACCGATGACTGGTGCTAGTATTGTCAGCACTTGACCGGACGTCTTTGCCCCTGACCAAAATCGTCGCTCAACTCTAGTCTCGTGGGTGAAATTACTTGGCTCCTCTCTCTTCTCGTCCTCATCCAACTAGCTACTGTGGCGGCGACGCTCGGCCTCCCTCAGACGGCCTCAACCGGCGGCGCCTAGCCCTCTGACTCACCAGCGGCGCTCGACTCCCCTCGGCTTCCAGAGATCTCTGGCCTCCACGAGCGGCGCCCGGCCCTCTGATTCCACCGGTGGCTCCCCTCGGCATCCACTGGTGGTGCCCGGTTTCTAGGTATGCACAGCGGCACCTTGTCTCCCAACCCTCTAGCGCCAAAGATTTGTTCTTGCACTTGGATTACTTCAACAAATCACACTAACCCTAAGTTATCGGGTACAGTAGGAGGAAGTGGCTAGATGGAATACAGCTGGAATGATTCTATGTACGGGTATGATTCTACATTTAGTAACTTTTTTATAAATTGAGTTGAGGATCGAGAATAGCACCAATGTAATTATCCAGAACAGCAACAGTGTATTTTTTTAAAAAAATTTCAGCTTTGATGATGAGCTCCCGCTTAGCTTAGCAATGGTAGTACATTCTAGTGTTCACTCAGATGTTGTTATTGACTGGGATGCACTACAAATTGTTGAGAGCCAAGATGAGAAAGGTAGGATATTAATTGTTGACGATGACAGAATGTATGAGTTGATCGGGTTGAGAGCTGAGGATGAAGCTGCTGAGAAGGCGGGTGAAGCTTTCAAGAGGCAGGAGAATGGACCTAGTAGTGGTGTCAATAGCAGTTATTGTGAGAATGAAACTGTTGATGCAGCCATCCCTGTTGATGATGAAATTCCAGAGGAGAGGGTCTTGCTGCATGACCCAGACAAGCCTTATATGGATATTGGAACAGTGTACCCCAGCATGCGTGACTTCAGGCTAGCTGTGAGACAGTTTGCTATCAATGAAAATTTCGAGCTAGAAATCTATAAAATTGACTGAGTCGATTTATTGGTAATTGCAAAGGGAAGGTTGCTCTTGGCATATTGTGGGACGCAGGCAGCAAGCCGGGAATACTGTTATGGTATAGACCTAAGATGTTTGTGTGTACCTTTCTTATTTTACATAGGATATTGTTTATGTTGTTACTGACTAAGGTTTATTGTTGCAGGCGACAGTCTTAGTTGAGGAACACACTTGTACTTCCAGTGCTAGAAGGAAGACCACGACTCCTACTAGCTCTTGGGTAGCATCAAAGGCTATCCATCACGTCAAGAAGGCTGGTTTTTTCTCTGCACGGGTTGAGGACAGCACAAACACTCACAATAGGCATGTAATGAAGTCATATTTGCATGAGTGTACATGCCTCGAGTGGCAGCACACCGACAAACCTTGCCCACATGCATTGGCCTTGATTACAGCAGTACAGCACAGGAGAGTGTGGACGTGGAATTTGAGGATTTTGTGCATGAATATTACTCAGTCCAAAGGTTCAAAAATGCATACAAGAGAATAATTGAACCACTACCAGATAGGTCTCAATGGCCATTAGTGGACCCGCCCTATGTAGTTCGTGCACCACTTGACAAGAGGGGTAGAGGAAGGTACAAAAAACTAAGAATTAAGAGTTGTTTGGAAGGTGGGAACAACAAAGGAAAAAAGGTAGCTGAAGAAAAAGGCAAGGAAGCTGACAAGGATGCAGTCCTAGAGGCTGACATGGAGGCTGCAAGCCAATCTGAGAAGGGAAAAAAAGAATGATCAGAGGCAAAAGAAAGTGCAAAAGATGTGGTGAATTAGGTCATAGAGAAACTAGCTACAAGTGCCCTTCAAATGGAACAACGAAAAAGTAACTGATGAAATGTCTAATTTGAACATGTGCACTTTTATATTTGACTCTAATTGTGGTGTCCAACATGTAGGAAGAGAAAGCCTCGCATGAATAAAACAAAGTATGGAGAGAATGCCAAAATCCCCAAAAGCCGACTTGAAGAAGGTGTCCAAAGTCAAGGTGTTATCCAAGGCGAAGTTGTCTTCCAACTTGAAGAAATTGTCCAAGATCGTAGTGTTGTCCAAGGTGAAGTTGTTGTCCAAGGTGAAGAGGCTGTCCAAGTTGAAGTTTCGCTTCCGGTGCAAAGCCCAGCTAGACCAACAAGGGAGTCTATTTTACAGGATAACCCAATCAGGGTGACTAGGAGGTAAACAAATATGCCAACCAGCCAAGTATTTCTCAGTTCCGAATCTTACTGGATGCTTCATGTCAGTTGAGGATAGATTGATAACCAGTCACCTCCCAGAAATACAACTCCGAAGAAGATTGATAGATTGTATAGCAACTAGCCTGGGACTTATCTGAAGCTGACAAGCATAGCAGCACTGTGGAGCCATGAACCCAACTTATCTGAATCTTCTATTTTTTCGGTCGGCAGCTTGCTATGCTATGAAAGATGGATAGATTGATAACCAGTCACCTCCTAGAAATACAACTCCGAAGAAGATGTTAGTGAAGAAGCTCACACCAAGGAAGCTGAAGAGAATGTGAAATGATTCTAATAAGCTACTGTTTTATGTGTTATCCAAGATTTTAGTAAGCTAGTATTAGAAGTGAACTTGTTATGATGAACTACTACTTGATCAAGAACTACTACTGATGGAGATCGTAGTTGTTTTGATGGACAGCGTAGTGTGCTGTCAGATGTACTGTTATCTGAAAGAAATGTCCAGAAGCTGAAAATGTTGAATCTGTTAGTGTGCACAGGTTACCAGCTTGTGTTATTGTGCATAGGTTATCAGCAACTCTGTTTGTGCCCAAATGTTCAGCAACTGTATTCCTTTTGTTTGTGCTGCAATGTTCAGCAAAGAATGGGAGAACGAGAAAATGTCCCAGGCTGTCTCGGCTGGAGCTTAGAACGGGGGCGGCCATGCTTGAGCAGAGAACGGGAGTTTTTTTTTTCTCGAAAGCGCAGGAGAACTGCGCGATATTATATTAAAGAAGAAGGACAATTACAGAAGAAAACAAAAGAGGCGCCTATGGCGGCCAGTAACAGGCATACAAAAACCCATCCATGTCTAAAGAAGAACCTAACACAAATAACCACAATGCTAGCTAACTAGCAGGGATGCCTGGAATGGGGGCGGTGAGCAAAGACAACTTTTTTGCACCAGCCATCTCCCATAGGTGAACCTCCAACTCAACTCTTCTAATAGCATCAGCAATACTGGGGTTCTTATTGTCAAAAACACAACCATTGCGTTGCTTCCATAAGGTCCAAACTCCCAGAATGACTAGAGAATTGAGGCCGTCCCTTGCAATTCCAGAGACTTTGGTACATAACATTCTCCACCATTCAAGAAAAGCACTATCCTCAGATTGGGGGGCAAGAAACTGCAGGTTCACTTGAAGAAGCAATTTAAACCAAAATTCTCGAGCAAAAACACATCCTATCAACATGTGGTCCAAGGTTTCTTGATCCTGGTCACATAGCGGACATCTCTCTGGATGGTCCAAACCTCTTTTCTGTAGCCTGTCTGCCGTCCAAACCTTCCTGTGAGCGACCAACCACATAAAAAACTTGGTTTTTGGAGGAGCCCAAGATTTCCATATTCTATGAAAAGGCTCAAACTCAGAAGATCCCAAAAAGAAACCCCTATATGCTTCCTTTGAGGAGAACTTTCCGTTTGCAGCTAGACGGAAGAAATGTTTGTCTTCAACTTGAGGTCTTAAAACAATTGAGTCAATTAAATCCCACAAAATGAGAAATTCATTGATAATTCCAACCGAAAGAGCTCCTTGAATGTCAGAAATCCAGCTCTGATTAGAGATAGCATCCACCACTGTTCTCTTGCTAACCCGTCTCTTAGGGATGATCCCAAATAATCGAGGGACTAACTCTGCAATTCTGTGACCCGATAACCACCTATCAGTCCAGAAATAGGTTGTAGCCCCATTACCAAGCTCAGTTTGCATAGCCATGGAGAAGAAATCTTTTACCTTTTTAGGAACCTGGATAGCAAGAGAGGCCCACGAGCGAGATGGCTCAGTTTTAGCCAGCCAAAGCCATCTCATTCTAAGAGACCAAGCAAGTTCTTTCATGCTGGAAATGCCTAGACCACCCAATTCGCGAGGCCTACAAACAATTCCCCAAGCCACGTGACAGTGGCCACCTTTTACATCTCTTCGACCTCGCCACAGAAAACCTCGACGAATCTTATCAATGGCTTTAAGGGCCCAAGCTGGAAGGTCAACAGCCATGGCCAAGTAGATCACCATCCCTGTGAGGACATGCTGGACGTGCACCTTACGACCAGCTTTAGTCAATAACTCAGCCTTCCATCCGGAGAGTTGATTTGCAATCTTATCAATGATGGGTTGTACTTGGATTTTTGAAAGCTTTTTAATGGCAAGCGGTAAACCCAGATAGCGGCAAGGGAATTCAGCTAACTCACAAGGCAACATATTCTGCAGCAAAGCAAGGTCCTGATCGCCACATCTAATAGGGTACACGCTGCTTTTCTGAACATTCGTACGTAAACCCGAAGCATCTCCAAACAGCTGAAGACAATCTAGAATAACATTGATATCCATGGCTGCCGGCTGAAGAAAGATCACCACATCATCCGCATAGAGAGAAACCCGGTGTTGCAATGCCCGAGGAGCAAGGGGCTGCAGCAGTCCATCCTGTGCGGCCTTATTAATCAAGAAGCCCAGAGTATCCATGACCAAGATGAACAGAAAAGGAGACAGAGGATCCCCCTGCCGGAGACCACGACGATGAAGAATAGGTTGTCCAGGTAACCCATTAAGTAACACCTGAGATGAGGAAGTCCATAGCAATCCACTAATAATATCTCTCCAGACTTGGCCAAATCCCAAATGTTGCAAGACTTCCAGGAGGAAGGGCCATGAGACTGAATCAAAGGCCTTTGAGATATCAAGCTTTAGAAGCATCCTAGGTTGCTTCTGTTGATGGAGATAGCGGGTGGTTTGCTGCACCAACATATAATTATCCTGAATGAAGCGGCCTTTAATAAAAGCACTTTGGTTAGGAGAAACCATATCATGAAGTCTTCCAGCCAAACGATTAGCGAGAAGTTTAGTGAGCAATTTTGCAACACTATGAACTAAACTGATAGGTCTGAAATTTTTAACTTGATCGGCCCCCTCAAACTTTGGAATAAGAGTGATATAAGCAGTATTAAGGATCTGAAAATTAGCGAACCTTCTGCTCCCAACCGCCGAGAAAACAGCCATAACATCAGCCTTAATGATCTCCCAGCAGACTCTATAGAATTTTCCTGTGAACCCATCTGGCCCTGGAGCCTTGTCCGAAGGAAGGTGTAAAATTGTGTCCCATACCTCTTTCTCAGTGAATGGTGCATCTAAGGCTGACAGATCATGACAAGGAATTCCCAAACTTTCCAGAGAGATAGTTTGCTCTCTATCGCTGCATTGTCCCAAAAGATTGCCATAGAATTCGTTGACCAGATCAGCTTTGGCATCATGGCTGGTTAGGACAGCACCATTAGAGACTAATTTAGGAACAAAATTCTTCTTCTTGCGGAATCTTGAATGCATGTGGAATAATTTAGTATTAGCATCACCCTCACGCAGCCACCCAATTCTGGAACGAAGCCTGGCAATTGTCCTTTGAAGTGAAGATAGAGCAAGGGAGTGTTTCTTAAGGCATAAGAGAAACCATAGCTCAGCTGGGGAAAGACCACGACTGTCTTGAGCAATTTCCAACTGGTGCAGGAGTACACGGGCAAGGGCTAAAGAGGCTGAAATATGCCCAACCTTTTTAGCACTCCAAGCCTGCAGCCCACGAGCAGTAGCTTTCAGTTTAGAGTTCAAAGTTGCAAAAGGACACTGCACAGCTGGAACAGAATGCCAGGCCAACGAAACAGCCTCCAGAAATCCCTCAAACTTAGGCCAAAAGGACTCAAAATGAAACCTGCGCCTTCCTGCCATACAATTGTCATTCAGGCCCAAAAGGAGGGGGCAGTGGTCTGAGTCATTAGAGGCAGAACTCTGAAGCAAGGAATTTGGAAACAATTCCACCCAGTCCAATGTGCATAATACTCTATCAAGTTTCACTAGGGTTGGGGGATTCTGCTGACTAGACCAAGTGAATTTCCGACCAATTAAAGGAAGCTCACTTAGAGCAAGATCATTGATGAAGCTACGAAATCTTCCCATCATAACTCGGTTTATGTTAGTATTATTCTTATCTTCAGCTTTATAAATCATGTTGAAATCACCAGCAATCATCCAAGGGCCATGACACAACAAGGCTAGACGCGCACGCGCGAGCCGATCTAAGCGCAGACAGTCTAGTAAAATAATGAGGTGATGTGTTTGGTTTGATGAATCACTCTATCCAAATAAAGTGATGCATCATCATGAGTCTATTCCTCAAATTTGGTGGAATGACTCTATTCGACATATTAGTACTAAACAACTAACTATAAGAAATGAGATGGTGATGGATTAACTCACTCCATTCCACAAACCAAATAAAAAAGTGAGAAGTGAAAAGATGATGGATTACATCATTCCTCAAACTAAACACTCCATAAGTTTATGTTTCATATAACTTCCTAAATAGCATCTTATCTGTAAGTCAATGTTTAAAAATGGTGGACTAGCGAAGCGTGTTTACATAATGATATTTGGAAGAAACCCAGCTTTCATAATAGCATAAATCCTGTGGTTTTGGTGTCGACAGAATATTCGAGAACGGTGTCGTCATGTGAACATGGTTTTGCACGAGGACATGTGGTTTTGAAAAATATTCGAGATCAGATAGTGTGATTTTACAAAACCCTGTCTGTATGTGTCTGGCCATTTTCTAGTTATTCCAATTTTGAAACTGGTTTGAGAGCAGCAAGCAACACCATCGTGACAAGATTCACAACAAGGCGGAGAAAGGTGTCGTCTTGTCTCCCCTTCTTCACAGCTCTAGCTTGCTGGCCAGGTACCAGGAGTGCATGGCCAAGCTGCCAAACGACATGATGTTGGCCAGTGATGACAGCCCGTGGATCATCCCAAACTTCTTGTTCATCGCAGCGAGGGTGGGGTTGGATTTAGCCACCTGCTGGTTCTTTGACCATCCGACTTCCTCGCCGATACTCAGGTCCCGCTCAATCTTGTGCCTCTTCTTCATCATCTGCGAGCAGCGATCAAGTGAAATTGCATGAAAAAAGATGTAGGAGAAGAGGGCATGTTCTAGTTAGTCTCAAATTAGTTTCAGACTTCCCATTAGAACTTTGGTTGGTAGTAGAAAATAAAGCATAGCTGTTGTGTAACTGTCATATTTGTACAACTATTGCATTGTGAAAAATTAAAGCTAACTGTTGCATGACCACATAGTACAAAATGTTGGACTGCCCATTGCTAGCAACATCCCGATTTATGTGCTGAATATTTGGGGAAGCCTTTCCGCAGATATAAAGAAATTTTGGGTAAACTTTCCCCTAGAGACAATACCATGACGAGAGAAACATGAACTTGTTTGGCCACATATTGTTTGTTCACACAAATGCAATAGAATGATTTTTTTGCCTGGTAGAAGGCACCCTGGGCTTGCCAAACTCTACATGTGCTACACTGGGTTCACAGAACACCCCCGATCACTTGCAAGATCCCTAAATTAATAGAATTTAATCCAATAGTATTATCCTATACCAACTAGCATTCGCATTGGGTCGAGTAAGACACCGTAATCTATCGTCTAAGGCTTACCTTCAATTCTAGTTCAAACAGCAAGATGTTCAAGAAAAAAGAATTGTAGTTTTTTTCATTGCAGTATTACAGAATTTTGACTGAAGTATATTTATTTTTTGATATATTGGCACCATAATTCTGGTTTTCAAAATTAAATAGTTGTGACAAAACCCATGACAAAACACTTGTACTACCACAAGTTGATCATATATTGCATCAGAAAAGGCTAATTTTGTTGGACGAAAATGATAAATTATATGCTCCCTCACAGGCAATGTTGTATTGGTCACAGTGAAGTCTTTTTCCAAGGCAAACGTTGGTGTGTGCATAAACACAAATATTCTCGTACGAGCATGCAGAGCACTGTATTACTGTAACACTCAAAATTTGTATAAGGAATATAATAAAATAAAATAAATATATATATTTATAAGTGGGTGTTTTGGGATTATGGAACCTTCGGAGATTATTGGTTTTCTTTTCTTTGTGCATATTCAATTAATGGAATTAAAGTAGTCAAATAACAAATAAATAAATACAGACATGTGCATTCCATGTTGGGTTCTTGTATTTTTGCATTTGTATTATAAATCGTGAGACAAGTTTAAATTTAAAAATTTGAGTTTGAAAAAGGAAGTAGAAAAGAAAGAAAAGAAAAGAGAAGGAAAAAATACACACTATAAATAAAAAAATTTCTTCATGTTGGCACTTTTATTTGTGCATTTAATCTGTGTGTGAAACTCACCAACAAATTTGAATTTAATACTAAATTTTGAAATTGAGAAAGAAATGCAAAACGGAAATAATAAAAGAAAAAGAAAAGGGTAAGCCCAATTGGGCCCAAAATCCCCCGACCAGCCCACCTCACTCCTCCACTCGCTCGGCCCACTCAACCTTGCTCTCCTGCGCGGCCCAGCTATCCGCTGCCGTGCCTACACTCGGTGCCTGGTGGGCCCCACTTGTCGGCCTCATGGAGTCTCACACACGTCACACTTACGGGCAGGCCCTTCTCGCCAGCACCCCTGATCAATCACGCGCGCGTGCCTGGTGGCTGCCTTGTGGGACCCGTCTGTTAGGAGTGCCTTCTTCCTCCCGTTGTGACTTCTCCTCTGGGCGCACCGAACTCCGAGATCCTCGGTCACGTGACAACGTGGGCCCAGTCGCGCAACCCCTCCAACGCGGTCGCTCGCTACACTGACCATGTGGGACCACCTCTACGGGGGCTTCTTCCCCAACCAAACGTCGGAGCATCCAGGCGGATTCCCTAGATCCGAAACTAATGCCTGTGTTTCGGGCTGCGTCCACCGCCCTCGTAGCCCTGCCCAGGTGCATATAAGCAAGCCCCTGCGCCCTCCCCTTGGCCATAGGCGAGCAGAAGCACCGGAGTGCGCAGTGAGTACCCTCGCCAGAGCAAATAGAGAGAAAGAAGCCGCCGCCATGGGTCCGTGTCCCTGTTGCCGTTCGAAGTGCGACCTCGGCCTTGGGTGCTTCAACCCGCCCCTAGGAATGTGTCCATGGCCTGCCCAGACGAGGAGATGCATCGGGCCCACTGGAATCTCTCGCTGGAGTAAAACCACCGCCGCAATGCCGCGCGGGCGTGGCCGGGGGACTACGTGGCTCAACCACCGGTATGATCATCCCCATCGGGTTCACCGCATACTCTACTACCTTTTGCACAGCATCGCGTTCGAGGTGTGCGCCGAATGGCCGATCCACCGCTCGCTGACGTGCTCACATCCATGGGATGCCCGGCGCCACCGTCGTGTTCATGGTCGAGGTGAGAGAGAAGAGCATTGGCCGTCGGATTTAAACCAGTGGCTAGGATTATAAGTAGCATACCCCTTCGTGGATGAAATCTGAGCCACAGGTTTTAGATCTGATGGCTGGGTCAAGACAAAGGCGTGGCTGTTGATCAGTAAACCGACGGTCGTGATTAGAACCGTAGCGTACCCCCTTCGCGGGTTGATATGGGCCCTTGATCTCTGATCCATCGGTCCGGGGCAACTACGTGTTCATCGCCGTGGTTGTTTTTCAAAAGAGTCCCTCCACTTTTCAAGAACCAACCCGCCATCCTCGGCTGAGAGGGAATCCTCACATTTATATCCCTAGAAGTTATAGAAACGCCCCTGGTGACCCTTTTTGGGGTATAAAATTAATATTATGTATATAAAAACTTTGAAAAACAATAACTTCTTCAATATAACTCCAAATTACACCATTCCAGTTGCATTAAATTCATAATAATATTGTTTATCATCTGATAACCTTAGTTTGTTATGAAATCTAGATTAAAAATTATGCACTTAGTTTCTTTTTATCCAACACTTAAATCTTCAGAAAATCAAAACTCTTTAACCGTAACTCCGAATTTAGTGGTTCTCGAACCTCGGTTCTCGGTACGACACGTAGATCATTATTATGCAGTTTGTTCTTATGTTTGGTGTGATGTTAATTTTGCATATACCATGTTTGTTTGTATTGCTACGAATAGCAGCGAGGTTACGAGAATCTGAAGACCAACTGGGTACCTGGGAATCTCGAGTCTAAGGCAAGTTGTGCCCTTGATCACTTTTCTCTACCTAATAATGTTCCTGTTAATCACTGTGACATGCTTAGGTTAATTTGATGGGACCTCATAGGTTTCCCTAGTATTGTTTATCACACACCTTGCAAACAAATGAACTATTGGGTAGTATTGCTATTGCTCTACCTGGTTTTTGGGATTTATGTTACATTTAAACTATGATTATGTTTCAATTATGTTGTTGTTTTAATTATTATTCATGACAAGATCATTATGTTAATTGGAACATGGTGCTTAACTTGAGATAATTGTGCCACCACAAGGGTGAAATGGGACGTCCTTGGCTGACTAATTAGAAAAGCTAGTGGAGGACTACCTTACCCAAAAGGAGCAAGGGCGGTAGAGGAGCTGCGTATAGGGAGGTTCTCGGGTCGATCATGCTGCGATGGGTTTTCAGACGAGGGATTCCTATATTGCCCTTCTCAGAAACCATAGCGAGTTTTCTGAAGCTAGTGGAACTTTGTAAAAGCCTCGTAGTGGATCACTAGCCATTCACCTCGGAAGTGTCTAAGGGCGTTGCAAAGGGTAAAGGGTATAGGGAGGTTCTCGGGTAAAGGGAGCTGCGTATAGGAAGGTTCTCGGGTCGATCATGCTAGACGGGATACACGACTTGTGGGTAAAGGGTGCAACCTCTGCAGAGTGTAAAACTGGTATATCAGCTGAGCTCACGGTCAAGAGCGACCCAGGACTCTCGCATGATTAATTTACGGAACTAAACTTAACCTGTCATTCGCATTGCATTGTGGGTGTTATTATTAATTTGATCTCTTACTTAATTGGGTTGGTATCTACTTATATCTAGTAACTGCTAATAAAATTTTGACCAACTTTAAAAGCAATGCTCAGCTTTAACCATCTCCTTTGGTAAGTTTTACACTCCATATGAGCCCCCACTACTAAGCTCATACACATTATTCCCCACAACTTGTTGAGCGATGAACGTATGTGAGCTCACCCTTGTTGTACTCACATCCCCTAGGTCAAGAACAGGTACCGCCAAGACGGGGAGCATGAAGGGTACTGTGATGAGTTTGTGAGTGGTATAGACCGTCGTCTCCCAATCAACTATGGTTGCTGGATCGTTGTCTTCGTATAATGTAATTATTTAACTGTTTTGTACAGAATTCCTTTCTATATTAAAGATGTGACATTCGTTTCTGTACCATGAGTCATCATATGTGTGAGACTTGATCCCAACATACATTTGACGATTTCGCGCCCGGATTTGCCCTAAAACCTGGGTGTGACAAGCACCCTATGCCTGACAAGTAGTCATGGGCCACAAAGGGTTTACACAACACCACATTCACTTGCAATATACTAAAACTACACCATTTTATCCAAAACAATGATAGGTTCAGTAACTCAGCTGTGTAATGATAATGCCAACTAATACCCACTTGGGTCGTGTGAGACATTGTGCCGTCAACCTTGGTCAATGGTCATATAGAAATTAGCTTGAATTCTAATTTCCATCATGAATTACTAAATTTAAAACATTTGGTTATCACCAACTTAACCTTAGCATATATTATTTTATAAATGGTAAAAAAACTAATGCAGATTGCAGAACCATCTGTGCAACCACAAGTCAATGGTATAGAACCACCATCAAAGCCATTTAACAATATTAGACAATCATTACAGAAACATGAATGTATCATAACAAGCATCATATCATAAATCATATTTGCTCGAAATGAAATGGGCTGCTGCGCACCAATCGAAACCATATAATTGCATTCAGAAAATAGTTTTCACAATAACTCCAGTTTTTTAAAGCTACACGAGCAAAGCAAAAACAATATATTGATAGCTGATTTGCTCACTAAGGGTTGAGCAATACGTACGGTGCAAACCAGACCAAGACTGGCAATACCAGCTTTATAGTAGACTAGCATGAAACGCCTTTTAAGACTTGAGAAGCCTAGAAACAAAAAAAAAACCTATGGCCTGATTTAGTGATTTATCACCTTCCAGCAACTAGGTCACTAGTACGAACTTATAAGAAAGCTATCATATTCATATGAACAGTTAAACTAAACCACCCTATTGTTAGCCCATTGACTACATACAGATTTGCATTCAACTACCAATCAACGATGAAACAGTGACTTTTATTTCTATTCTCTAATAAATCGCACACCAGATAAAGCATTACTCAATTTCCAAGTTAAGATAAGGAGTGATCAGTGAGTTATTTAGCTTGTATACATTCCTGTAATCATATCATAGTCTTCACAAATACTGAATTATTGTAGCATTTGTTCTATTTCTGGAAAGCTATCTTATACCAAATTAATAACAATATAACATTCACTCACTGTGTTGTGTGAGACATTGCGATAATGTGATGTCAACCTGTGTCATTTAACTTTAACTTGGACTGTAGTATCAATTATGAAGTATAATTATTGATTAGAGGAATAATTATAATGGCATTTTCCACCAGAATACTATAAAGGACATCTGGATTGAAATACCCATGGTTTTTAATGACGAAAGCTATTCAACTACAATGCTGGAGAAACCATTTCCGTAAACAATGTGAATCATAGCAATAGCAACCATATTATACAAGGCCTAATTATGTTAAAGGTATATGTTTGAAGCTGCATAAAATAATATAAAATGATTTCACAAGATATATTTGTCATTTGCATGAAACAATAGCTTTTGACAGCGACTCCTATTTTGTGAAGAGGTTACACACAAGTAAAAGCAGTAACATAAAGGCTGCATTGTTCGAACCAAGACTATCCAAAATTAACTTTCTAATAGAACATCACAAAATCAGACAAAAGCCCGATATTTTTTTGACAGAAGCCTGATATTATCTGACTTGGCTGCTAGTATTAGGGAACAAGAAATAAATCAGCATAACTAGATGCAACGAACTAAAAGGCCGATATTTTTTTGACATAAGCCCGATATTACCTGACTTGGCTGCTAGTATTAGGGAACAAGAAATCAATCAGCATAATTAGATGCAACAAACTAAACAGCACCATTGTTAGTTAAATTAACTACAAATTATTGCATTCACCTGACATTTATAGCACAGCACAAATCAGTTTCAATCTCTAAAGCATTACTCAACTTTGTACAGTTACTGCTAATAATCCCTTATTTGTTGCCTGCGTATAGGCCAACAAGGCTCACGGTATGCAGCCACAGTGTGTTTGGTTGTAGGTCGCATCCATGCAGCCAGGCTCGTGTTACTTTATCGTTTGTTTGGTTCGTCGCATATGCAGCTGAGCTTGTGTCTAGCGATGCAAAAAAAAAAAAAAACACCTCGGGCCAGGCTGTGGAGATGCGGCCAAAATCTCCGCATTTGGAGGAACCAGGCTCGCGTGATGCACAGCCAGGCCCCGCCGGCCTGGCTCGCACGGCCAGGCTGCCCAGATACGGCAACCAATTAGGCCCACTTCTACGATCATTTGAAATTTACAAACCATGAACCCACTACTACATGACAAATCCTAGGTTATCATATAATTCTTAATCTCGATGGAAAGAGGCCAATGGCTAAGAAGCGGGATACGTTCACCTCGATGGTCATGGGAGTGAAGACTAGAAGGTTGGAGAGGTTGCAGCCGAGCGCTGAGAGGAGGAATCCAAGCTGGTAGCGCTGCACAGTGGACGCCGTCTTCCACGGGTGAAGGTACGCGAAGGCGGCGACGGAGATGGCTGCGCAGGCAGATATAAGCGTGAAGTAGGCCGGGAACATCTTGCTCTGCAAGTTGCCGAACATGTGCCTCGGCAGGTTCCTACAAAGAACAAGATTTCCACATCACCACAGAACAAAGTAGCGGTTCAGCTCAATTAATCCATGGAATTCTTGGATTAGATTTTCCCCTCAGGATTTTGGTTCATAGATTGGGGCAGGAGGACGGGGGGAGAAAGATGGGGTTATTAGAGCCGGGAGCTCACTTGAACATTATGATGCCGCCGATGAAGGTGGCCCAGAGGGCGGCGCCCCAGGAGGTGGCAAAGGAGAGGACGTGGGCCAGCTTGGCGGCGGTGACGGCTCCTGCGCCGGAGGGGGAACCGATAGCCTCTGGGACGAAGAGAACGCCCGCAGCAAAGAAGCACACCGCCGCCAGGAACCGCGTCGCCCACCCCATCGCTCGCCGCCGATCGCCGGTGTAGAGGGGTCGACGGAGGGTTTGGGAATGTTATCGGAGTAGTTGCGGAGCAATTACGGTCACGCCTCCGAGGAGAGGTCGCTGGCAGTGGTTGGTAATTGCGGAGCGATTACGGTCATGTTTGTTTGCTTCCAGCGTTATGGACTAAGTAATGAATATGATAAAATATATTGATATATAAAAAATGTTGTTTTATTATATTGATTCTATAGCAATATATGGATATACATACCATATATACATATTTTGTTTAAATAGATATTTTTAAACATGTTTTAAAAAAGTTATAATGATAGATATCATACGTTGCTATGGTTTAAATTTATATTTGAGTATAGAGTATAAAAATAAAGACATGTATGTTCTATGGTTTGCTTAGATGGGTGTGAATATAAGCCAACAAACATCATAGTTTGAATCTCATTTGTGCATAATTTTAATATTTTTATCATTTAAAGGACATACTAAAGTGTCTATACGTTGTTATAGTTTATATCTATGCTTGAGTAAAGAGTATAAATTATAAAATACAAAGACATGTGTTCTACTGATTTTGCGTAGATGGATATAAATGTAAGTCTGGAGCTAACAACTACCATAGTCCAAATCTCATTTGTGCGTTATTTTAACTTTTTACCATTTAAAAGATATGTTAGCACCTTAATCATTTTTAAGCTGTTGTTAATGTCATAGAACCTACGACGACTTGTTGAACACAAGTAGAGATTTGGAAGTTAAAATAAACTTGCAGCTGTCATCATAATGCGATAAAAATATAGTGCTCAAATAAATGTGAGAACATAGAATATCTAATATCTTACTCTGCACATCACAAATAAAATGAAACTAGGCTGCATCAGCCCTTTGACCTCACCATCTTATTAGACATGGCCTCACCATCTTATTGGACATGGCCTGATACTCATGACACAATGGTTTTCTAGGATATGGCATAACCTAAAAAGGATCGGTTCACATTCCATTCATTTTCCAGACTAATAAAGAGTCACATGGCGCCTAAACTCAGCGTAGAATCGACTAAAATAAATGGATTAGAACCTTAGTGTTCTAACTTCAAGTGGATACAAGGATCCATGGAAGTCATCAGTCTACAAGCAGAAACACCTCTGACTGATCAAGCATCAACAATGGATATATGCTAAGAATGACCATCAGGTGCACATTCCGAAAGAACTAAGAACCAGATCTACATTTATTAACCTTTCCAGCTTTATTCACCATGGGATGAGATCCCCGGTACTGCTCCTCTCATGATGCTACTAACAACCATAAAGAGTGTCATAAAGGGACAACATGTTCTGTGAAGCTTAGGGAACCAAAAGCTGGAATAAATGAACCTTAAATGCAAAGGCCAGAGACAACGTCAAGCCCTGAGCTAGGATCGTCGTGTTTTAGAGACAGGTTTGCAAATTGTGAATCCAGGTCGAGACAGGTTTGTAAATTGTGAATCCAGGTCTCTGCTATTACTATGACTATGGGTAGGAGCCTGTTGCTACGGTACATGCTGCTGGAACAATGTTCTAAGACGACCAATTTCCCTCTCAAACATCTCCTGCTGATCTGCAAAATTTAGCGAGAAAATTTGTTGAGTCAACTGTTTTGAAAAGATGATTGATGAGCTCCAGTATATTCCTGATGATTTATGACTCAATTGTTCCTTACTGAAGCAACACCTGCTGAAGCCTGAAATGCAACTATGATACTATTCTCTATAATTTGAAGCAAACTTTCTAGATAATCTCATTATTCTCATAAAAGTGGTAATGGAGTAGTCTTTTATCAAGATAATAATGTTTTAGCTACAAGCACTGTCTATTAGAATTTAGCAAAGCAACTACGCAATATATTCTCTTCTCATATGCTACATTAGACAATATATAATTTGTTATAAAAATATTTGGTAGCTAATAGCTATATTGTTTGAATAGCCCCAACATATATTTTATCATAACCTCAAGAAATTAAAAACTATTGAAATCTATGATAGAACATGAACATGGATGAAGTATAGCAATAGTCTATTTTTTAGCTAGAACTAAAATATTATATGAACTTGTCAAATGTAGGCATATAGTTGGTGCTTAGTTTATAATAAAAACATATTTTTACAAATTCGTAATATATTTGCAGGTTCATCACACAGACTTATAAAGATCCAAAACCTGACTGTTACTATAATTCTCAAGTATAGAAGACATTCTGAAAGTCACCAAAAAAATCTAGGAAAAGAAAGAGGAATACTTACGATATTTAATGAGATGCTCCTGAGATAGACTCTCAAGTTGTCGCTTCAAGGCTTTATTTTCCATGTTTAACTTAAGTGCCGCTTGCCTCCCCGGCATGATGCCATGAAAAGCCCCCCCATCGGTCGGAGGTGGTCCCGAGCGAGGCCCATGGCATCAAATGTGGAGGAATAGAGAATGTTGAGACTGCTTCCCCTGTCCATCAACACTTTCAACAATTGCACCGATCCGACAATGGGAATTATAATAAGTGGGTATCGTCTGGATTAGGGGACGTGCTCGGGATGATCGAAGCGATCGAAGGTGATAGCATGGTCGGGCCAGTCGAGGAAAACTGGGACTACCTACCGAACCTGGAATACTTCATGTTGTTCGTGCTTCCAGTGTCTCTTCGGCACGTAGTAGTCGGGCCCGCCAAAGATTAGCAAACATCCGGTTTCGTCAGGGAAAACATGGCCTTTCCTTTCCTGCTCACCGTCTCTCTAGGCAGGGCCCCACCCGGACGATGCCTCCCTACTTAAGAACTTCTTGAGCAGACCACAATCTTTGTAAGCATGCCGGACGGGGTAGCAGTTGATTGGGCATGGAGCCTCGAGCATCTTCTTGAAATGGTCGGTGGCCTCTTCAGTCGAAGCCTTCCTCCCTTTCTAGCCCGTTGTGACTACTAGCACATCGTCATGATGTCGCATGTCTTTCTTCTTTCTTTCTTTTCTTGGGTTGTCCATTAGTGCCTCCATCGACCTCTTTGTCGCGTTTGGCCCTTTGCTTGTGGTGGTCAAAAATCGCCCCAACCGCATCTTTCCTAACACGTGACTACTCGCAATATCCAGCATTTCCTTTGTGGTTCATGGGCTTATACGCTGCAACTTGTGTACCAGAGTCTCACTCGTGGTTCCCGAAATGAAGGTGCTGATAACATCGGCATCAACGAGGTTAGTTAGCTCATTGCACTATCGCGAGAAGTGTCAGATGTATCCCTCAAGATCTTGTCCGGCTTCTGACGACAGTTCTTGAGGTCCCACGGGTTGCCTAGACGCACGTACATGCCTTGTTAATTTTCAACAAAAATTTATTCGAGATCAACCCAACTCTAGATACATTCGAGCTTTAGGTTCTCCAGCCACGCTCGAGCCATGTCTGCTAAATAAAGGGGGAGGTTCCGAATTACAAAATCATCGTGGTTTGCTCCTCCTGCCTGACACACTAATCAATAATCTCCTAGCCAAAGGCTAGGGTTTGATTGTCCCAAGTACTTTGCGATGTTGATGGGTGCCTGTATCGTTATGGTACTGGCGCCTAGAGGATGTGGCATCCAAAGGCCTGAGGTCACGGTAGAGGTGGCTCAAACTTCGGTCCTCATTGGGGTCAAAGCGTCGTCCGCAATGCTGATTGTACCGATGGTCGATGCCTGGCCCCTCTAGTCCCTTTCCCTGGGGCCCTTGGTCGGGCACGATCCATGCATTCCTATCAGACCTTAGACGTCGACGGGGCAGAACCCGTGTTGTGCCTTCCTCATCATACTCAAGCAACTGACCCGATGAAGTGTTGTTTCCCAATGGCGCAGACACAGTATGCTAGTCGACCTCTGCCTCTTGGCACCTCAACATAGAGCTCTCGGCCTACTGTTGCACAACATGGTCGAGGAGGCCCTATATCTCCTGTGAGGTCCTCTGTTCGCTTGGAGTCTTAGCTTTGAGGAGCCTATCAAGGAGCGCCGTGGTGATCGCAACATTCTGGCTTGCCCAAGGGAAACATGGTGGTCCGCTTTCGTCACGGGTTATGCGGTGGCGGACGTTCATTGTTGTAGCATGCACTCGACCATTGCCTCATCATGGCCAGGTTGACTACTGCAGCGGTGCCCCTCATTTGCTGGTCAGGAGGCACTAGCTGCTCTGGGAAGGACTCGGTCCTGGCGGCAGCCTTTGGTAGGGTAGGTCAAGCCAAGGCGGGTGAATGCCATCGTGCGCATCATGACGCTAACAAGGGTTCCCTTAGGGCTTCCTACGAGTGGGGAGCGGTCTTTCGGAGTGCTAGCTATGAAGCACTCATGGGCTAGGTCATGATTTGCTTCACTGAACAAGGAGTTGTGTCCATATTTCGGTCCCAACAGGAGAAGGTCATGGAATGAATCTCTGACGGGGTCCATCATTCCCACGAACTTGATACGAGTGGGTCCTGCCATGCACCGCCGCCTGTCGTTCTATTGAGGGAAGTTGAGCTGGAGGCTTCCGAGACCCCTATCAATGTCAACCAAGCCCTTCATCAAGGGGGATTGAGATTTTGGGGCCCTAATCGTTGTTCCCTCGTTGCCATCAATGAATTCGAGGCTTGTGAAACGAACGGTCGTTCTAGGGGCCCAAACTACATTTTGGCCGACCATCTAGAGCTTGGATAAGAAGACGTTGAGAACGCACAAGGCCCCTACCTGACACGCCAACTATCGATGTTTCGATCTAGCTCTGACAAGTAAATTTGTTTGTGCGTGTTCCGAGTCCGAATGGTGTGCTCAGTGGGAGCAAGATTTATACTAGTTCAGGCAGAACATCCCTACATCTAGTCTTCGATGGCTTGCGCTACCGGCACCTTGTTGCTCAATGCTCATAGTAGGGGTTACAAGCGAACAAGAGAGGAGGAGGATCCCAAGTCTCTTATGCGTGGTGAGGCCTAAGGACTATGAATCTAGTGTTCTCAACCTAGCTACGCCTTGGGCAACGTGTCGGTATGCTCCTTAGCTTTAGCCTCCATAGTCCTTCGTGCCTCTATCTCCGTGTGATCCTCCTTTCTTTGTATCGGCCGACCCTCCCCCTTTTATAGGCCAAAAGGAAGGGGTTGGTTACCAGTGGCTTCTCGTGGAAGGAATTACTACACTGTGGTAAAATGAGGTGTTCTACCTCGGTAAAGTCGTGCTTGTCGACATGCGCCTCAGTCGCCGGAGTCCGACCAAGCTCTTAAAGACTAGCTACACGTGGGCGACGAGGAGCTTTGGCATCATCATTACTCTCTCTGCGCCACGCCAACCCCTGACCTTCATAGCCTGGGTCTTGATGTGGCTCATCGTGTTGCGGGTCCTATAGATGACTAGTGCATTCAGGACTAGGTTTGATAGGTCATGAGTGGTGAAAGGAAAATAGCCTCAAACATTTCCTATAATTGATTTTGGTGTTTGACGACCATCACAAACTTTATGGACTAACTAGTTTGTCTAGTTGATCATTTCGCAGGTGCATAAGTTCATCTACAAATATTCTAAGTTGATTGTCCGGAATATCGAAGATTATTCCGGATAGGACAAGTTTGTGTGAAAAGCACCAAGCGCGGACCGTCCGGGCCCTTGGGGTGGACCGTCCATGACACGAGGGTGAGCCTCGGACAAGAACACTGCATAAATCATCGTGTACACTGTGGACTATCCAAAGGAGAAGCGAGCACCGTCCGAGACCAAGCGCGGATCGTCTGGCCCTAGGCGCGGACCGTCCGATCGGTAAAGAACCAGTAAACCCGAAGGTGACGGGTTCAGTAAAATACATTTGTAGTGTCCTCGCGGACCGTTCGAGGTGCTCGGCCGGACCGTCCGCAACTGTTTTACCTGACATCCGACGACGCATTAAATGCACTGTAGCCGTTGATATAGCCGTTACTGCTAACTGTTGCGATTTCAGCCATTGATGTGCAGGGGCAGACCGTCCGGGCAGAGGGGGCGGACCGTCCGTGGTCGGTAGGAAAGTGGCAACGACTAGGAAGTGGTTGGGGGCTATAAATACCACCCGATCACCTCCATTCAACACACCCAAGCACCCCATTCATTCATATTGAATACAAGAGCTAGCAATCCATTCCAAGGCACATTCAAGGCTTCCAATCTCTCCAAGTTCCCCAATTGAGACAAGTGATCATTAGTGATTAGAAACTTGAGAGTGTGTGATCCGTGTTTCATTTGATTGCTCTTGTTGCTTGGTTTTCTTAATCGTGCTTTCTTCATCTCTCTAAACTTTCTAAGTGAAGTGTAAAGCTAGTAAGAGACCTATTTGTGTGGTGATCCTTGCGGGGTCTTAGTGACCCGTGTGATTGAGAAGAAGCACTCGACCAGTCTAAGTGACCGATTGAGAGAAGGAAAGGGTTGAAAAAGACCCGACCTTTGTGGCCTCCTCAACGAGGAGTACGTTCCTTAGAACCAAACCTCAAGAAACAAATCACCATGTTCATTTGTGTTGATCCTCGTCACTCGATTTGTTTCTCCCCTTTCCACTCTCTAAAGTTCTCTTGCTAATATCAATTTGAGTTTGCTCCCAAAGTTATCCGCATCAATTGAGCAACTCATGGCAAGAGAAACGTTCTTCCACACTCCGATTTATTTCTAACCCTAACCCCGATCAAAGTGTGTGTTTAAGTTTGTAAATTTCAGGTTTTGCCTATTCACCCCCCTCTAGGCAACTTTCAATTGGTATCAGAGCTCGGTGCTTTATTAGAGTCTAACAACTCGAAGTGATGTCGGGAGAACACGCCAAGAGGGCAATGGTCACCGGAGACAAGCCCGAAGGATCGGGAAGGAAGAACGATGAACGGACTCCATCGAAGGAGGCCGGCAACAAACTCAAGGAGCATAAGGAGGAATCCACCGGCTCCATCACGTCACATAGGAAGGGTGACAAGAAGAAAAAGAAAATGAAGAAGGTGGTCTACTACGAGACCGACTCGTCATCACCTTCCACATCCGGCGCCGAGTCTACACTTCTAAACGCTAAGAGCGTAAGAATTATAGTAAGATGCCTCTTCGCTATCCTCGCATTCCTAAACGCGCCCCTTTACTTTCGGTACCCCTAGGCAAACCACCATATTTTGATGGTGAGAATTATTGTATGTTGAGTGATAAAATGAGGCACCATCTAACCTCACTCCACGAAAGCATATGGGATATTTGAAAGGGAAATGTGCCCTTGGGCCATTTCTAAGTATTTTGGTGATTTAGTGTCCAACACAAGTGCCTAAGTGTAAAAAGGTGGACAAGGTACAAATCAAGAATTAAGGTATGTTTCTCAGACTTAGTACATTGTTTTGTGGACTAATGTATTGTGTCTAAGTGCTGGAAACAGGAAAATCCAATTGGAAATGTCTTGGCTCGAGCAGCCAAGAATCTGCTGAGTCTGCAAGCACCGGACTGTCCGGTGGTGCACCGGACAGTGTCCGGTGCGCCAGGCTGGCTCGAGCGAAGTGGCTGCTCTCGAGAATTCACCGGCGACGTACGACTAAAATTCACTGGACTGTCCGGTGTGCACCGGACTGTCCGGTGATCCAACGGTCGACCGGGCCAACGGTCGACCGCGCAATCTGCGCGGGACACGTGGCCGAGCCAACGGCTAGAAGACGGCACCGGACTGTCCGGTGTGCACCGGACATGTCCGGTGCGCCAACGGCTCTCAGGCTGCCAACGGTCGGCTTCGCTATTTAAGGAAGGAAATCGGGCACCGGACAGTGTCCGGTGTGCACCAGACTGTCCGGTGCCCCCGATGACAGAAGGCAAGAATGGCTTTCCAAACTTGTGCTCAACGGCTCCTAGCTGCCTTGGGGCTATAAAAGGGACCCCTAGGCACATGGAGGAGTACACCAAGCATCCTTTGAGCATCATTGATCACTCACACTTCATTCTCGTGCACTTGTTCGACATTTTAGTGATTTGAGCTCCGTTCTAGTGTGCGAGTCTCTTGAGCTCAAGTCTGGGTTTTGCGTGTGCGTATTCGCTGTGATCTTTGTGTCGTGTGTGAGTTGCTAATCCCTCCCTTGCTCTGTGATTCTTCGTGAACATCTTGTGTAAGGGCGAGAGGCTCCAAGCTGTGGAGATTCCTTGCAAACGGGATTAAGAGAAGCAAAGCAACACCGTGGTATTCAAGTTGGTCTTTGGACCGCTTGAGAGGGGTTGATTGCAACCCTCGTCCGTTGGGACGCCACAACGTGGAGTAGGCAAGCGTTGGTCTTGGCCGAACCACGGGATAACCACTGTGCCATCTCTGTGATTGATATCTCTTGGTTATTGTGTTGTGTTGAGATCCTTCTCTAGCCACTTGGCATATTACTGTGCTAACAAGTAACCAAGTTTTGTGGCTTAAGTTTTTGAAGTGTTACAGGATCACCTATTCACCCCCCCTCTAGGTGCTCTCAATTGGTATCGGAGCCGTTCTCTTCAAGAAAGGGACTAACCGCCTGAAGAGATGGATCCTAAAGGCAAGGGGATGGTGATCAACGACAAGGAGAAGGAGTCCTTCGTCAACGAGCCCAATGATGACAGGCCCACCAACTCAGGCTCGGGCCACAAAAGAAAAGATGGGAGGAAGAAGAAGACAAGGCGCATCAAGGAAATTGTCTACTACGACAGCGACGAATCTTCCTCCTCCCAAAAGGACGACGACGACTACGATAGACGAAAGACGGTTAACTCAAACTTTTCTTTCGATTATTCGCGCATCCCGCATAGTTCAAATGCTCAATTGCTCCCCATTCCACTTGGCAAGCCCCCTCACTTTGATGGAGAGGATTACGGATTTTGGAGCCACAAAATGCGTACTCACCTGTTTTCTCTCCATCCAAGCATTTGGGAGATTGTGGAAAGTGGAATGAAATTTGATAGCTCAGATAGCCCTGTGTTTATTAATGAACAGATTCATAAAAATGCACAAGCTACTACTGTGTTGCTAGCCTCTTTGTGCAGGGACGAGTATCACAAGGTGAGCGGCTTGGACAATGCCAAGCAGATCTGGGACACCCTCAAGATCTCTCATGAGGGAAACGATGTCACCTTGCTCACCAAAATGGAGTTGGTGGAGGGCGAGCTTGGACGGTTCGCGATGATAAGGGGCGAGGAGCCGACACAAACATACAACCGGCTCAAGACCCTTATCAACAAAATAAGGAGCTACAGGAGCACGCGATGGACGGACCACGACGTCGTCCGCCTAATGCTAAGGTCATTTACCGTTCTTGATCCTCATTTGGTGAACAATATACGTGAAAATCCCAGGTACACCAAGATGTCGCCCGAAGAAGTTCTTGGGAAGTTCGTAAGCGGGCGAATGATGATCAAGGAGGCAAGATACGTGGACGAGGCGTTGAACGGTCCTAGTCATGAGCCTCAACCCATTGCTCTCAAGGCAACAAGGAGCAAGGAGGCGCTACCAAGCAAGGTGGCACAAGTTGAGGCGGCCGGACTCAATGATGAGGAGATGGCCCTCATCATTAAGCGCTTCAAGACGACGCTTAAAGGTCGCAAGGGGCAGCCAAGCAAGACCAAAGCCAAGGGGAAGCGCTCATGCTTCAAATGCGGTAAGCTTGGTCATTTTATTGCTAACTGTCCCGACAATGATAGTGATCAGGACCAAGGGAACAAGAGGGAGAAAAAGAAGCATTACAAGAAGGCCAAGGGCGAGGCACATATCGGAAAAGAGTGGGATTCGGATTGTTCCTCCTCCGACTCTGACAATGAAGGACTCGCCGCCACCGCCTTCAACAAGTCATCCCTCTTCCCCAACGAATGTCACACTTGCCTCATGGCAAGAGAGAAGAAAGTAAGCACTCATACTAGTACTTATGCTTCTTCGAGTGAAGATGAGTCTAGTGATGATGATGAGATAGATTACTCATGCTTATTCAAGGGATTAGATAGAACCAAGGTAGACAAAATTAATGAATTAATTGATGCCTTGAATGACAAGAATATGCTTTTAGAAAAACAAGAGGATTTGTTGTATGAAGAACATGACAAATTTGTAGAAGCACAGAAATCTCTTGCTCTAGAAATTAAGAGGAATGAAATGCTCTCTAGTGAATTATCTTCTTGTCATGAAACTATTGCTAAGTTAAAAAGTTTTAATGATGATTTAAATGCTAAACTAGAAGTAGCTAGTAAATCTAATTCTTGTGTAGAAATTGTTGAAACTTGTAATAGGTGTAAAGATTTTGACATTGATGCTTGTAGTGATCATTTAGTTTCAATTTCCAAATTAAATGATGAATTAGCTAGTCTTAATGCCCAACTTAAGACTAGCAAGAATGAATTTGACAAGCTAAAATTTGCAAGGGATGCCTACACAATTGGTAGACACCCCTCAATTAAGGATGGACTTGGCTACAAGAGGGAAGCCAAGAACTTGACAAGCCATAAGGCTCCCATCTCCGCCAAGGAGAAAGGGAAGGCCCCTATGGCTAGTAGTGTGCAAAAGAACCATGCCTTTATGTACTATGATAGAAGACAACCTAGAAATGCTTATAGGAGTTGTAATGTATATAATGCCATTGATTCTCATGCCATGGTTGCTTCTAGTTCTTCTTATGTGCATGATAGAAATGTTGGTAGGAGAAATGTTATTCATAATATGCCTAGGAGAAATGTCGTTAATGTTCCTAGGAAAGTTAATGAACCTTCTACAATATATCATGCTTTAAATGCTTCTTTTGCTATTTGTAGAAAGGATAGGAAGATAGTTGCTAGAAAATTAGGGGCAAGATGCAAGGGAGACAAAACTTGCATTTGGGTCCCTAAGGATATTTGTGCTAACCTTGCAGGACCCAACATGAGTTGGGTACCTAAGACCCAAGCCTAAATTTGCCTTGCAGGTTTATGCATCCGGGGGTTCAAGCTGGATTATTGACAGCGGATGCACAAACCATATGACGGGGGAGAAGAAGATGTTCACCTCCTACGTCAAGAATAAAGATTCCCAAGACTCAATAATTTTCGGTGATGGGAATCAAGGCAAGGTAAAAGGGTTAGGTAAAATTGCAATCTCAAATGAGCACTCTATCTCTAATGTGTTTTTAGTAGAGTCTCTTGGATATAATTTGCTATCTGTCAGTCAATTATGCAATATGGGATATAACTGTTTGTTTACAAATGTAGATGTGTTTGTCTTTAGAAGATGTGATGGTTCACTAGCTTTTAAGGGTGTACTAGACGACAAGCTTTACTTAGTTGATTTTGCAAAAGAAGAGGCCGGTCTAGATGCATGCTTAATGGCTAAGACTTGCATGGGCTGGCTGTGGCATCGCCGCATAGCACATGTAGGGATGAAGAACCTCCACAAGCTTCTAAAGGGAGAACACGTAATAGGTCTAACCAATGTTCAGTTCGAAAAAGATAGACCTTGTGCAGCTTGTCAAGCAGGGAAACAGGTGGGAGGCTCTCATCACACCAAAAATGTGATGACAACATCAAGACCCCTGGAGCTGCTACATATGGACCTCTTCGGACCCGTCGCCTATCTGAGCATAGGAGGAAGTAAGTATGGTCTAGTTATCGTTGATGACTTTTCCCGCTTCACTTGGGTGTTCTTTTTGCAGGATAAGTCTGAAACCCAAGGGACCCTCAAGCGCTTCCTATGGAGAGCTCAAAATGAGTTTGAGCTCAAGGTGAAGAAGATAAGGAGCGACAACGGGTCCGAATTCAAGAACCTTCAAGTGGAGGAGTTTCTTGAGGAGGAGGGGATCAAGCACGAGTTCTCCGCTCCCTACACACCTCAGCAAAATGGTGTGGTAGAGAGGAAGAACATGACGCTCATAGATATGGCGAGGACTATGCTTGGAGAATTCAAGACCCCCGAGTACTTTTGGTCGGAAGCCGTGAACACGGCTTGCCACGCCATCAACAGGGTCTACCTTCACCGCCTCCTCAAGAAGACGTCGTATGAGCTGCTAACCGAGAGCAAGTTGTTGATCTTGATGATGTAGATGAAGAAGACGTTCCAACGGCCACGATACGCACCATGGCGATTGGAGATGTACGGCCTCAGGAACATTTGGAGCAAGATCAACCGTCTTCCTCAACTATAGTGCATCCCCCAACCCAAGATGACGAACAGGTACCTCAAGTGGAGGCACATGATCAAGGGGGAGCACAGGATGTTCAAGAGGAAGAAGCACCTCAGGCACCTCCAACCCAAGTTCGAGCAACAATTCAAAGGGATCATCCCGTCGACCAGATATTGGGTGATATTAGCAAGGGAGTAACTACTCGCTCAAGATTAGTTAATTTTTGTGAGCATTACTCTTTTGTCTCTTCTATTGAGCCTTTCAGGGTAGAAGAGGCCTTGCTAGATCCGGACTGGGTGTTGGCCATGCAGGAGGAACTCAACAACTTCAAGCGCAACAAAGTTTGGACACTGGTGCCTCGTCCCAAGCAAAATGTTGTGGGAACCAAGTGGGTGTTTCGCAACAAACAGGACGAGCACGGGGTGGTGACGAGGAACAAGGCTCGACTTGTGGCAAAAGGTTATGCCCAAGTCGCAGGTTTGGACTTTGAGGAGACTTTTGCTCCTGTGGCTAGGCTAGAATCAATTCGTATCTTGCTAGCATATGCCGCTCACCATTCTTTCAGGTTGTACCAAATGGATGTGAAGAGCGCTTTCCTCAACGGGCCGATCAAGGAGGAGGTGTACGTGGAGCAGCCCCCCGGCTTCGAGGATGAACGGTACCCCGACCACGTGTGTAAGCTCTCTAAGGCGCTCTATGGACTTAAGCAAGCCCCAAGAGCATGGTATGAATGCCTTAGAGACTTTTTAATTGCTAATGCTTTCAAGGTTGGGGAAGCCGATCCAACTCTTTTTACTAAGACTTGCGATGGTGATCTTTTTGTGTGCCAAATTTATGTCGATGACATAATATTTGGTTCTACTAACCAAAAGTCCCGTGAAGAGTTTAGCAGGGTGATGACGCAGAAATTCGAGATGTCCATGATGGGCGAGTTGACCTACTTCCTTGGGTTCCAAGTGAAGCAACTCAAGGACGGCACCTTCATCTCCCAAACGAAGTACACACAAGATTTGCTAAAGAGGTTTGGGATGAAGGATGCCAAGCCCGCAAAGACGCCGATGGGAACCGACGGACACACCGACCTCAACAAAGGAGGTAAGTCCGTTGATCAAAAAGCATACCGGTCCATGATAGGTTCTTTGCTTTATTTATGTGCTAGTAGACCGGATATTATGCTTAGCGTATGCATATGTGCTAGATTTCAATCCGATCCGAAGGAGTGTCACTTAGTGGCTGTGAAGCGAATTCTTCGATATTTAGTCGCTACGCCTTGCTTCGGGATCTGGTATCCAAAGGGGTCTAACTTTGACTTGATTGGGTACTCAGATTCCGATTATGCTGGATGTAAGGTCGATAGGAAGAGTACATCGGGGACGTGCCAATTCTTAGGAAGGTCCCTGGTGTCATGGAACTCTAAGAAACAAACCTCCGTTGCCCTATCCACCGCTGAGGCCGAGTACGTTGCCGCAGGACAGTGTTGTGCGCAACTACTTTGGATGAGGCAAACCCTCAGGGACTTTGGCTACAATCTGAGCAAAGTCCCACTCCTATGTGACAATGAGAGTGCTATCCGAATAGCGGAAAATCCTGTTGAGCACAGCCGCACAAAGCACATTGACATCCGACATCACTTTTTGAGAGACCACCAGCAAAAGGGAGATATCGAAGTGTTTCATGTTAGCACCGAGAACCAGCTAGCCGATATCTTTACCAAGCCTCTAGATGAGAAGACCTTTTGCAGGCTGCGTAGTGAGCTCAATATCTTAGATTCGCGGAACTTGGATTGAAATGTAGCATACATGTGTTTATGCCTTTGATCATGTTCATTCTGCATTTTGTTGCTTATTGTGGTGCTCAAGTTGTACAAACACTCCCTGGACCTCACAAGTCCTGTTTGCAAGTAATGCACATATTTAGGGGGAGCTGTGCTACAACTTGACCCTTTGAGACTAACCATGTACTTGAGTTTCGTTGTTTTAGTCTCCAAGGAAAATTGAAAGGGAAAAGGTGGACTTGGACCATGCAAGACTTCCACTGCACTCTGATGAAAAGAGTAACTTTTCCAAGTTCATCTTCATACTCTTATTGCCTTTGTGTTCTTATTTGAAGATTTTGGTGAGGCAATGGGGTTAAAGGGCCAAGATTGATCCCGTTTTGGTGCTTGATGCCAAAGGGGGAGAAAATAAAGGCCAAAGCGATAAATGGATCAGCTACCACTTGAGAGATTTTGAAAATAGTAGAATAGAGCTTTTGGTTTGTCAAAACTCTTTTGTTGTCTCTCTTGTCAAAAGTTGGCTTCTTGTGGGGAGAAGTATTGATTATGGGAACAAGGGGGAGTTTTTGAAATCTTAAGTCAATTTCTCTTAGAATGACTCTCTGTATGTCTTAACATGTGTGTTTGACTTAGAGATAGAAATTTGAGTTTGATTTGCAAAAACAAACCAAGTGGTGGCATAGAGTGATCCATATATGTCAAAATTGAATCAAAACAATTTTGAGTTCTTATTTGATTTGATTTTGTACTTGTTCTACTTGCTTTATGTTGTGTTGGCATAAATCACCAAAAAGGGGGAGATTGAAAGGGAAATGTGCCCTTGGGCCATTTCTAAGTATTTTGGTGATTTAGTGTCCAACACAAGTGCCTAAGTGTAAAAAGGTGGACAAGGTACAAATCAAGAATTAAGGTATGTTTCTCAGACTTAGTACATTGTTTTGTGGACTAATGTATTGTGTCTAAGTGCTGGAAACAGGAAAAATCCAATTGGAAATGTCTTGGCTCGAGCAGCCAAGAATCTGCTGAGTCCGCAAGCACCGGACTGTCCGGTGGTGCACCGGACAGTGTCCGGTGCGCCAGGCTGGCTCGAGCGAAGTGGCTGCTCTCGGGAATTCACCGGCGACGTACGGCTAAAATTCACCGGACTGTCCGGTGTGCACCGGACTGTCCGGTGATCCAACGGTCGACCGGGCCAACGGTCGGCCGCGCAATCTACGGGGGACACGTGGCCGAGCCAACGGCTAGAAGACGGCACCGGACTGTCCGGTGTGCACCAGACATGTCCGGTGCGCCAACGGCTCTCAGGCTGCCAACGGTCGGCTTCGCTATTTAAGGAAGGAAATCGGGCACCGGACAGTGTCCGGTGTGCACCGGACTGTCCGATGCCCCCGATGACAGAAGGCAAGAATGGCTTTCCAAACTTGTGCTCAACGGCTCCTAGCTGCCTTGGGGCTATAAAAGGGACCCCTAGGCGCATGGAGGAGTACACCAAGCATCCTTTGAGCATCATTGATCACTCACACTTCATTCTCGCGCACTTGTTCGACATTTTAGTGATTTGAGCTCCGTTCTAGTGTGCGAGTCTCTTGAGCTCAAGTCTGGGTTTTGCGTGTGCGTATTCGCTGTGATCTTTGTGTCGTGTGTGAGTTGCTAATCCCTCCCTTGCTCTGTGATTCTTCGTGAACATCTTGTGTAAGGGCGAGAGGCTCCAAGCTGTGGAGATTCCTCGCAAACGGGATTAAGAGAAGCAAAGCAACACCGTGGTATTCAAGTTGGTCTTTGGACCGCTTGAGAGGGGTTGATTGCAACCCTCGTCCATTGGGACGCCACAACGTGGAGTAGGCAAGCGTTGGTCTTGGCCAAACCACGGGATAACCACTGTGCCATCTCTGTGATTGATATCTCTTGGTTATTGTGTTGTGTTGAGATCCTTCTCTAGCCACTTGGCATATTACTGTGCTAACAAGTAACCAAGTTTTGTGGCTTAAGTTTTTGAAGTGTTACAGGATCACCTATTCACCCCCCCTCTAGGTGCTCTCAATATTGTTGAGTTTGGAGCGTAGGCACCACAGGTGGGTGATGAGTATTACGACTCCAATGAGGCCGTCCAAATAAGGCACTTCAATTCCCAAAGCCACCTCTATACTCCTCGCTTACTTGTGTCGAGAGGAGTATAATAAGGTGCAAGGGTTGAAGAGTGCCAAAGAAATTTGGGATGTCCTCAAGACGGCGCATGAAGGGGACGAGGTGACGAAGATCACCAAGCGTGAAACGATCAAGGGAGAACTCGGTCGATTCGTCCTCAACAAAGGAGAGGAGCCACAAGAAATGTACAACCGGCTCAAAACAATGGCCAACCAAGTGCGCAACCTCGAGAGCACCAAATGGGATGACCATGAAATGGTCAAGGTTATTCTAAAATCTCTTGTTTTTCGTAATCCTACTCAAGTTCAATTAATTCGTGGAGATCCTAGATACAAACAGATGTCCCCCGAAGAGGTTATTACCAAGTTTGTGAGCTTTGAACTTATGATCAAAGACTCCAAACATATTGTCAACTTGGAGCAAGGCACCACCTCCACACCCGAGGTGCAACCCGTTAGATTCAAAGCAACAGAAGAAAAGAAGGAAGAGTCTACACCAACAAGTAGGCTCCCAATTGACGCCTCCAAGCTTGACAACGAGGAGATGGCTCTTATCATCAAGAGCTTCTAGCAACTCCTCAAACAAAGGAAGGGGAATGTAACACCCGGGCTTTAAGGAACAAAGCCGAGTGCATCTCATATATGCGCCAGAGAAGACAACACATATAATAACAGAGTGCATAGAGCTAAATGTCATAAATATCATAAGTGTACTTATTACATAGCGGAAGTCTTACAAAAATAAATGATAAAATAAAGCGACTAAATATTATTCCCTGGCGCCACAAAGCTAACGGGAAGACGCCACCTAGATCAAGTCGAAAGCCTCAGTGTTAGGCTGCTCTTCTTCGACCACCTACTCTTCTCCTGTGGGGGGAGGGGTGTGAGACAGCAAGAGTGAGCTCACACATGTTCATCGCTCAACAAGTTGTGGGAATAATGTGGCATGAACTCACCAAAGGTGGGAGTTCATGTGAAGTGTAAGGCAAATCAATGTAATTAAGGCTGAAGCTGAGCATTGCTTTTATAAGTTGGTCAAAACTTTATTAGCAGTTACTAAGTGTAAGTAAATACCAAACCATAGTAATAATAAGTAATAATAATAATAATAAAATAAACCCAATGCGATGAAATGACAAATTGAGTTTAAGTTCCATAAATTAATCATATGAGTGTCCGAGCCGCTCATGACCGTGAGCACGGCTAGTATACTAGTTTTACACTCTACAGAGGTTGCACATCTTTACCCACAAGTCGTGTTACCCATTTGCCACGGAGTTGATCAGACCCCATACACCTCTACCAAGGAAGCAAGGCAGGGTACCACTACGAGGCCTTTACAAAGTTCCACTAGTTTCAGAAAACCCGCTACAGTTTATAGGAAGCTCCATTGTAGGAATCCCTCGCCTGACCGCCATCACAGCAAAATCAACCCAAGAACCTCCCTACACTGACCACTCCCTACTGCCCTTGCCCCTTTCGGGTAAGGTAGTCATCCACTAGCTTTCCTATTTAATCAGCCAAGGGCGTCTCATTAAACCCTTGTGGTAGCACTGTTTTCCCGAGTGGTTCTCCATGTTCCCATTAACATAATGATCTTATCATGAACACTAATAATAAACTGATAATAAAAAGTGTAATAATGAGTGATGAATATCTCTATACCCAAAACCACATAAAGCAATAGCATGTACTACCCAAAAATATCCAGTGGTAAAACAAGTGGTGAAACAAGGTATAAAGATAGTCAAAATCTAGGGTAACCTATTGGGTCCTAGCAAAATTAACCTATGCAAATCATTATGATTAATAAGAACATGACTGGGTAAAAAGAAAGTGATCAAGGGCACAACTTGCCTTCAATGAGCTCCTGCTCAGCAGTCTCTACCAGCTGAACCTCAGGATCCTCAGTAGCTTGCTCGTCTACTCGCATCAATACAATACATACATAGTATAGAAAAATTAACATCACACCAAACATGTAAATAAAATACACAATAATAATCTAAACATTAAAATAATATCATAGGAACTAGAATAATTAATTTTGGAGTTATAGATTTTAAGATATAAATTTCTAAAGGTTTTATGTATTTAATACAAGATTAAGTAATAGATAAATTTTAGTGTGTCTTTCATGTCAAAACAGAGGCACTAATGGATAAACAATAATATTACAAAATTTTAGGAACTGGAATGGATAAATTTGGAGTTCATATGAATTTTCTACAAATTAAACAAGTTTCTAGCAATTATTTATACATTAAAAATCTATTTCTATTTTATTTTCTCTGTTTTTCGAGTTTTCTGGACTGGGCCTCAATTACCAAAAAGGCAGGGGGTCTGGCGCAAGATTCCATAGACACAGACGACTTACAAGGTGGACTGCGAGTTCTATTTACGTAAAGGCTGAGGATTCATATGTGAAACTGCAGTCACGAAGGGGTATCTGTTGATGTGGGTCGTTCAGATCAGATCCAGAGGCCAGGATTAGATCGCATTTTTCCCAAAGCGGTATGCCACGATGGCCGCCGGATCCTGCATCTAAGGTACATATTCTAAATATACGTGATCAACCCAAGACCATCCGATCACGATCCAATGGATCTGATCCCCACGCGAAGCGCTACCTATTATTCTAATTTGATACGTTCGTATGAGATCAACGGTCAAGATCATTACCAGGAATCGTTTGCCTGCGCACGGATCTCGGCCGTCATTTTCCTAATCTATGGACGCCCTGGCGTCTTCAACCTTTCGCCGCCCAGGCCTAGACACCGCGCCAAACCCGGCTCTCCCTCTCTCCTGCCGGCTAACCGGCGCTCTAGCCGGCCAAGACCATCCAATGGTCGCCACCGCCGTCCTTCGTTGGAGCACCAGCCTTGTGTCTGCTTCCTTACCACGCTCCCGCGACGTCTAACGGATGCCCAAGGTACCGCATAAAAGGAAGAACCGACTCACCGCAGATGGGCCACCGGGGTTTCCAGACGTCGCATTGCCAAGCCGCCGCACCAGGAAGTTCCGCCGCCCCCAATTCCTTAGCGACCACACGAACCGAGCGCGTATATGGTGAATACAACGGTCGCGGCGCTTGTTCTCTCTCCTCTCTAATCCTCAGCTTCTCGGTGGCAATGTCTACTGCCAGGGCGTGGAGGTGGTCGCGAATAGAGGAAAGAGCACGACGCGCCTGGGCTTTTAATCGCAAAGGCGGGGATCTCCGAGCTATGCGCAGAGGAAAACACGGTTGTGGATGTAACCACCCGCCCCACGGAGCCCGCGCAATCCGGCCGTCGTTAAGCCATGGCGTCGCGAAGGAAGATCGGGTCGTGAGACCCACTAGGAAGTGGCACCGCGAGCATCGATTAGCCGAACCCGTGGTCCACACGTCAGTGTAGGTACACGCGCGCGCGTAATCTCGACGAATTTGTTGCTGTGCACGTCTGACTCGGCGGGGAAGACGCGCTCCGTTGAACGGTAATCGGATGAGGCGGTCCCACATGTCATCGGGCGAGACAGACATCTACACGCGCGCGACGGAAGCTGGGTAGTGGGCCCCACGCGGCAACCAACTGAGATCGCGTGCGCACGGAGGCAGTAGTGGACTGGCCCGACCGGAAGGAGGGGAAATACCCCGGTGGGCTGAATGGATTTGGCCCAAGTGCACGACTGCTCTTCCCTTTTTCCTTTTCTTTTTATATTTTCTTTTCCTTTTATTCTTAATTCTTTTGATTCTAAATTTTGAACTCAACTTTAGTGCAAATTTAAATTCATTTTAGCTATACAATTGGGTCATACCAACTTGTGGTGTAGTTATTTAATTATAATACTATTTTAATTATAATACTATTTTATATTGAATATTATTTCCTTCTTTCCTTTATTTCATGGTTTTATTTTCAAGTTAGAGGCTAAATTCTATGGGTTCATTAACATATGGTTAATGACACATTTATTTTATTATCCTCAGATGCACAATCAAGTAAAGCTCAGCATGATGCATAATTTCGTGGCTTGACTTTTATTAATTATTTTTTTAAATGTGGTGTTCACATGCTCCATTAAGTAGTGACCAATTATTGAAGGAAAATCATCACTTATCATGTGATTTACAAATTAGGGTATTACAAATCCTACCCCCTTAACAAGAATCTCGTCCTCGAGATTTAGAAAGGACTAGGGAAAAGATGGGGAAAATCTATGCGAAGCTCTTCTTCTCTCTCCCAAGTAGCTTCATCTTCTCCATGGTGACTCCATTGTACTTTGCACATCTTTATCACCTTATTTCTTGTAACTCGAGTCAAAGTATCAAGAATCTTGGTAGGATATTCTGCATAAGTCAGATCATCTTGAACACTAAGGTCCTCCATCGGTAGCTACTCTTCAGGTACCCGGAGACATTTCTTCAGTTGTGATACGTGGAAGACATCATGTACATCTGCCAGGTGATCGGGTAGTTCTAGTTGATATGCAACTTTACCCACTCACTTTAAGATCAAGAAAGGTCCAATAAAGCGAGGGGGCAACTTTCCTTTAAATTTAAATCTCCTCATACCCCGGATTGGTGACACCTTCAGATACACGTGATCACCCTCCTTAAACTCCAGTATTCTTCTTCGAGTATCAGCGTAGCTCTTCTGTCTTGATTGTGCAATTCTCAAATTCTCTCTTATCATTCGCACTTGTTCTTCTGCCTCTTGTATAAGCTCAGGCCCAAAGAATTGTCTTTCTCCAGTCTGATCCCAATATAGTGGAGTCCTGCACTTCCTGCCATATAAAGCCTCAAATGGTGACATCTTCAGACTGGCCTGGTAGCTATTATTATATGAGAACTCAGCATATGGTAAAGTCTTGTCCCAACTTCCTCCAATACTTGGTTGGTTCTCTCGGTTTGCCCATTAGTTTGAGGATGGTAGGCCAAACTAAAATTTAACTATGTATCCAAGCTCTCATGCAACTTCTTCCAAAACCGAGAAGTAAACTGTGATCCTCGGTTAGACACGATCTTCTTAGGCACCCCATGTAGGCAAACTATTCGAGTCATATACAATTCTGCTAGCTTGGCTCCCGTGTAATTAGTCCTCACAGGTATGAAGTGAACCACTTTTGTCAGTCTGTCCACAATTACCCAAATAGAGTCATACCCAGCAGGGGTGCGGGGTAGTCCAACAATGAAATCCATGCCTATTTCTTCCCATTTCCACTCGGGTATCTTCAATGGGTGCAATAGTCCAGCTGGTCTTTGATGTTCAACCTTGACTCTTTAACACACATCACACTTAGCCACATGTGCAGCAACATCTCTTTTCAGCCCATACCACCAGTACTTTTGCTTCAAATCCTGATACATCTTAGTGCTACCAGGGTGGATAGAGTAATCAGAATCATGGGCTTCTTTCAATATAGTCTCATGAAGGCTATCAATCTCCAGAACACATATCCGATCCTTGAACCATACAGTGCCTTGCTCATCCTCCATGAATTCTGGACCTCTACCTTCCGTAATCAGATCCTTAATCTCTTGAATTTTAGCATCACCAACCTGACCCTAACGAATTTCTCGCTCCAAGGTAGGTTCCAATTCAATGGTAACTCCTTCAGTGTGTGTAACAATTCCCAGGTTGAGTCTCCTGAAATCCTCAACAATCTCATCGGGTAGCTAGACAACAATAGCAGAATGAACATGCTCTTTTCGACTCAAGGCATCCGCAACCAAATTCGCCTTGCCCGGGTGATAGTGAATCTCCAAATCATAATCCTTAATAAGCTCCAACCATCGGCGTTGCCTAAGGTTTAGATCCTTCTGAGTGAATATATACTTCAAACTCTTATGATCCATGTACACTTGACACTTGGTTCCCATGATATAATGTCTCCAAATCTTAAGTGCATGCACTACGGCTGCCAGTTCTAAGTCATGAGTGGGGTAGTTCAACTCGTGTTTCCGCAACTGACGAGACGCATAGGCAATCACGTGTCCTTCTTGCATAAGCACACATCCCAAGCCTTGGCCACATGCATCACAATAAATGTCAAATCCCTTCTGTAGATCTGGCATAACCAACACTGGGAGCGACATCAACCTCTTCTTTAATTGATCAAAGCTATCTTGGCATTTCTCATCCCACTTAAACTCTCGTCCCTTCTCCAGAAGTAGGTCATAGGCTTAGCAATCGTAGAGAATCCTTCAATAAATCTCCGATAATATCCTGCAAGTCCCAAGAAACTCCGGATCTCCGTAACTGTAGTGGGTATGCTCCACACCATTATCTCCTTGACTTTAGCAGGATCCACTGAAATTCCTCCATTAGAAATGATATGTCCAAGAAATGGCACCTTGTCAATCCAAAACTCGCATTTGCTAAACTTGGCATAGAGTTGATTATCTCGTAGCTTCTGTAGCACCCATCTCAGATGTTCCTCATGATCACTTTCACTCTTAGAATAGATAAGAATATCATCGATGAACACCACGATGAATCTATCCTGATACTCCATAAACACCTTATTCATCAGATTCATAAAATAAGCTGGTGCATTAGTTAATCCAAATGACATAACAGTGAACTCATATAATCCATATCGGGTTGAGAAAGTCGTCTTAGGGATATCCGATGGTCTAATCTTCATTTGATGGTAACCTGATCGGAGATCAATCTTTGAGAATACCCTGGCAGCTCTCATCTGATCAAATAAATCCCCAATGCGGGGTAACGGGTATTTGTTCTTCATAGTAACATCATTAAGGGATCTATAATCCACACACATCCGTTATGATCCATCCTTCTTCTTTACAAACAGAATCGACGCTCCCCAGGGTTAGGAACTTGGACGAATGTACCCAGCCTCTTGTAACTCTGTTAACTGCTCCTTAAGTTCCTTTAACTCTTCTACGGACATCCTATATGGTCGTTTAGAAATAGGAGTAGTCCCAGGTAAGAGATCAATGACAAACTCAACTTCCCTATTTGGTGGCATCCCTGGCAACTCCTTTGGAAAGACATCCGGAAAATCCCTAACCACACGGATGTTGTCTCCAACAAACTCCTTGGCTATAAAGAACATCACACGTCTGGAAGAGGTGGTTACTACAATTTGAACTTGAAATCTTTCTCCTTTAGGGCTGGTGAGTTCTACAGTACCCCTACCACATAATATAATGGCCTTTGCCTTTCTTAACCATGACATACCAAGGATCAGATCTATACTGCTTTCCTCTAATACTATAGCGGTAGCCCAGAATTCTCTTCCCATAATTGTCAATGTCAATCTATGTGTCATATAATTTGCCTCAATAGGCCCTTTAGGTGTGATTACTATCATTGGTTTTCTCATATTTAGCAGTGGTATCTCATTTGTGTTGGCATAACGAGCAGACATAAAAGAATGTGTAGCACCAGAATCAAATAATATTGTTGCAGGAATTGCATTAATATAAAACATACCCAGTGCGATGTCAGCACCATCAGGAGTAGATTAACCCTGGCTATAGAGTATCCCTTGCCAGGAGTCTGTTGCTTGTTCTTAGCTGGTGTACCAGAATTCCCCACCGGACAAGCATTAGCATAGTGCCCAATCTGACTGCACTTGAAGCATGTAGGGCATGTCTTCTGTCCTGTAGACCTTGTTGGGGTGCTAGTGGGAGCAGCTTGACGAGTGGGAGGTGTCCGTGGAGACCCCTGTGGAGTGTACTGAGCTGGGCGTGGTCCTCCTCCTGGATGAGTAGGTGTACCCTATGGCGGAACATAGCGAGGACGAACACTGATACTACCCTGTCCCTGTGAAATAGCCTTCCTCTTTAAGTCTCCTAGTTGAACACGCTTGTGTGCAATAGCTAGGGCCTTGTCAAGCAGCCTCTGAAATGATGGAAATGTGTGAGCAACCAGTGCATACTGTAGGGGCCCACTGAGTCCTTCTATGAAGTGCTCTTGCTTCCTTTCATCATCAACCACCTCATCCGGAGCATATCTTGACAGCTGAATAAATTTATCACGGTACTCACTGACAGACATGTTGCCTTGCTTCAATGACAGAAACTCCTTCTTGATCTTCATCAATCCAGCAGGAATGTGGTAGTTTCTAAACTATGTACTGAATTCCACCCAAGTAATAGTGTCAGCAGCATCATGGGCAGCAACATACGAATCCCACCAGTCAGCAGCAGGACCTGTCAGACGACCAGAGGCATAAAGAACTTTCTCCCTGTCAGAACGTTGGGCGATGTTGAGCATCTTCTCAATTGATTTCAGCCAATCATCAGCATCTAGTGGATCTGGCGAGCTGGCAAAGGTCGGTGGCTTGTGACTCATAAATTCCCGGTGCTTGTCCCGGGGTGGAACTGGTGGTGGTGGTGGAGGTAGTGGTGCTTGTTGCTGTTGCTGCTGCTGCGCCCTTCTCTCCTGGCGTATCTCTTCTCGTTCTTGGTGCAGCTCCCGGCGTATCTCCTCTCTCTCCTGGCGCATCTCCTGGCGTTCTTGCTGCATCTGTGCGTGCATATCCGCTATGGTATCTGCCATCTGTTGCATCATCCTCATTTGAGCTGCAACTGTTGGGTCAACTCCGACTGGTGGAGGCGTTGGTGGAGGATCCATCTCTACTGGTTGTGGTTGGGTTGTCTAAATATCCTCTGAGTGTGTCGATTAGGAGGTAGATCAATCCCACCATGCTTCCTGGTATTGACCATCTGAGTTAGAAACATATGGTAAGAGAGAATAGTAGACAAGGCAGTAATTACGAAGCATGTTACTTTGGGGGATTTATTAGCTAAGCAGATTGGTGTTTGACCTACTAAAGCTATTTCATTACCTTATGGTGGTACATGCTAATATGTCCATATATAATATTTCAATCAATCAAAGAAGCAAATCAGACATTTATCATTAGGACAATCAACCAACATTTTTAAATATAGAAAATAGTTTTGATTTTGTTTTAGGCCTCCTATCTCTTAAAAAGGTCATAAATGTAGGATTCCAAGGTGTGAAATCTATCTTGTCTTAGAGTAGAAAAGATAAGAATAATCGGAGTAGAACAGTAGAAGGTGAACAGGATTAAGATAAGTATAGAAAGAGTCAGAGTAAGGTAAGTAGGTAAGGGTTTTGTCCATTTCTATCTAGGTTTCGTCCTACAGTCAACATTTACTCTGATACCACTTCTGTAACACCCGAGCTTTAAGGAACAAAGCTGGGTGCATCTCATATATGCGCCAGAGAATACAACACATATAATAATAGAGTGCATAGAGATAAATGTCATAAATATCATAAATGTACTTATTACATAGCGGAAGTCTTACAAAAATAAATGATAAAATAAAGCTACTAAATATTATTCCCTGGCGCCACAAAGCTAACGGGGAGACGCCACCTAGATCAAGTCGAAAGCCTCAGTGTTAGGCTGCTCCTCTTTGACCACTTGCTCTTCTCCTGTGGGGGGGGGGGTGTGAGACAACAAGAGTAAGCTCACACATGTACATCGCTCAATAAGTTGTGGGGAATAATGTGGCATGAACTCACCAAAGGTGGGAGTTCATGTGAAGTGTAAGGCAAATCAATGTAATAAAGCCTGAAGCTGACCATTACTTTTATAAGTTGGTCAAAATTTTATTAGCAGTTACTAAGTGTAAGTAAATACCAAACCATAGTAATAATAAGTAAAAATAATAATAAAATAAACCCAATGCGATGAAATGACAAATTGAGTTTAAGTTCCATAAATTAATCATGTGAGTGTCCGAGCCGCTCATGACCGTGAGCACGGCTAGTATACCAGTTTTACACTCTGCAGAGGTTGCATATCTTTACCCACAAGTCGTGTTACCCATTTGCACAGAGTGGATCAGACCCCATACACCTCTACCAAGGAAGCGAGGCAGGGTACCACTACGAGGCCTTTACAAAGTTCCACTAGTTTCATAAAACCCGCTACAGTTTATAGGAAGCTCTAGTGCAGGAATCCCTAGCCTGACTGCCATCGCAGCAAAATCAACCCAAGGACCTCCCTACACTGACCACTCCCCTACTGCCCTTGCCCCTTTCGGGTAAGGTAGTCATCCACTAGCTTTCCTAGTTAATCAGCCAAGGGCGTCCCATTAAACCCTTGTGGTAGCACTGTTTTCCCGGGTGGTTCTCCATGTTCCCATTAACATAATGATCTTATCATGAACAATAATAATAAACTGATAATAAAAAGTGTAATCATGAGTGATGAATATCTCTATACCCAAAACCACATAAAGCAATAGCATGTACTACCCAAAAATATCTAGTGGTAAAACAAGTGGTGGAACAAGGTATAAAGATAGTCAAAATCTAGGGTAACCTATTGGGTCTCAGCAAAATTAACCAGAAAGGCAGGGAGTCTAGCGCAAGATTCCACAGACATAGACGACTTACAAGGTGGACTGCGAGTTCTATTTACGTAAAGGCTGAGGGTTCATATGCGAAACTGCAGTCACGAAGGGGTATCTATTGATGTGGGTCATTCAGATCAGATCCAGAGGCCAGGATTAGATCGCATTTTCCCCAAAGCGGTATGCCACGATGGCCACCGGATACCGCATCTACGGTACATATTCTAAATATACGTGATCAACCCGAGACCATCCGATCACGATCTAATGGATCTGATCCCCGCGCGAAGCGCTACCTATTATTCTAATTTGAGACGTTCGTATGAGATCAACGGTCAAGATCATTACCAAGAATCGTTTGCCTGCGCACGGATCTCGGCCATCATTTTCCTAATCTACAGACGTCTTCAACCTTTCACCGCCTAGGCCTAGACATCGCGCCAAACCTGGCTCTCTCTCTCCTGCCGGCTAACCGGCGCTCTGGCCGGCCAAGACCATCCAGTGGTCGCCACTGACGTCCTTCGTCGGAGCACCGGCCCCGCGTCCGCTTCCTTCCCACGCTCCCGCGACGTCTAACGGATCCCCAAGCTACCACATAAAAGGAAGAACCGACTCACCGTAGATGGGCCACCGGGGTTTCCAGACGCCGCGTCACCAAGCCACCGCACCAGGAAGTTCCGCCGCCCCCAATTCCTTAGCGGCCACACGAACCAAGCGCGTATATGGTGAATACAGCGGTCGCGACGCTTGTTCTCTCTCCTCTCTAATCCTCAGCTTCTCAGTGGCAATGTCTATTGCCAAGGCATAGAGGTGGTGGCGAATAGAGGAAAGAGCACGGAGCGCCCGGGATATTAATCGCGAAGGCGGGGATCTCTGAGCTATGCGCAGAGGAAAACACGGTTGTGGATGTAACCACTCGCCCCACGGAGCCCGCGCAATCTGGCCGCCGTTCAGCCATGGCGTCGTGAAGGAAGATCGGGTCGCGGGACCCACCAGGAAGTGGCACCGTGAGCATCGATTAGCCAAACCTGTGGTACACACGTCAGCGTAGGTACACGCACGCGGAATCTCAACGAATTTGTTGCTGTGCGCGTCTGACTCGGCGAGGAAGACGCGCTCCGTTGAATGGTAATCGGATGAGGTGGTCCCACACGTCATCGGGCGAGACAGACATCTACACGCGCGCGACGGAAGACTGGGCAGTGGGCCCCACGAGGCAGCCAACTGAGATCGCGTGCGCACGGAGGCAGTAGTGGGCTGGCCCGGCCGGAAGGAGGGGAAATACCCTAGTGGGCTGAATGGATTTGGCCCAAGTGCACGGCTGCTCTTCCCTTTTTCCTTTTCTTTTTATATTTTCTCTTCCTTTTATTCTTAATTCTTTTGATTCTAAATTTAGCTATGCAATTGGGTCATACCAACTTGTGGTGTAGTTATTTAATTATAATACTGTTTTATATTGAATATCATTTCCTTCTTTCCTTTATTTCATGGTTTTGTTTTCAAGTTAGAGGCTAAATTCTATGGGTTCATTAATATATGGTTAATGACACATTTATTTTATTATCCTCAGATGCACAATCAAGTAAAGCTCAGCATGATGCATAATTTCGTGGCTTGACTTTTATTAATTATTGTTTTAAATGTGGTGTTCACATGCTCCATTAAGTAGTGACCAATTATTGAAGGAAAATCATCACTTAACATGTGATTTACAAATTAGGGTATTACAGGGAAGGACTACAAACCTCGCTCCAAGATGGTTTGATACAAGTGTGGTAGGTTTGGTCACTTTATTGCAAAATGTTCATATGCAAGTGACAGTGTTAGGGACGACGACAAGAAAGGGAAGAAGAAGATGGAGAAGAAGAAATACTACAAGAAGAAGGGTGGTGAGGCGCACATGGGGCAGGAATGGGACTCCGATGAGAGCTCCACTGACTCCTCCTCCGACGAGGATGCCGCCAACATCGCCATCAACAAAGGCCTTCTCTTCCCCAACGTCGGCCACAAATGTCTTATGGCTAAGGAGAGCAAAAATAAGAAGGTACACTCTATGATGCGTCACGAATGCCCGATCTTCACGACGTAGAATCAATCTTCAGATAACTAGCTTCAAAGAATCCAAGATAACTTGCTGCAAGCAGCGATAACTAGTGCAACCTGACAAATAAAACTCGAAGCCAAACACCGTCTTTAACCGGCAGCCTGAATCGAGGATTCGCCCAACCACACTCTCAAAGAACCAACCAACACAACCTACAATCAATCGAGGAGACCTCGAAGGGAGTAGGAGCACCAATTGGGAGCGGATGAAGCCGCCGCTTCTGCAATCCCGCGAAGGAATTCACAAGAACAAAGGGGTAGAGATCACTCTCAATATTTGTTAGCACACAGCTGAACAAAGGGGTTCTGTTTTAGATTATCATAAGCTACATTACATCATAGACATAGGGGTATTTATACTAGTAACAACCAGCCTTAGCGAGGTATAAACACGAAACAAAAGTATTTTCACGTGCTAATGTGAATGAGCCTCTTCGGGAGATCTGCAGAGCTGATTTCCGTGTGGCTGTTTGACTTCTGCGCAGCCTTCAGTATTTTGACAATAACTTCTTCTAGGAATCTTCAAATGACGTGGGACTAGTTGCATTAGAAAGCTAACTTGATAAGCTTTCTCACCATATATAGCATGCTTAATGAAACTTCGTAGAATGATGCAGTTTAATACGAAAACTTGGTCATCAAGCAGACTGTTGACCTTCTGACCAGTCAGCACTAAAGTTGGTCGGCTGCCTTTCTGGTAGATTTGATTAAGTCAGCTTTAGAAGCATTGGAAACTAGACTTCAAGAGCTTTTCAAAAAGTACTTATGGGCCTTCATAGCTTTTGGGAATCAAAAGATATGATTGTTTCTTCTGGATGGTTCGGTTGCGCTGGACTGACTCGGACATAGCTCTTCTTGCTGATTCGCCCTCGATATGTTTTGTCCTTCCTCTTTGGTGAACCTAAGTAATATCAACATACACGACTTAGGTAGCATAAAGTTCTCATTAGTGTTTAATTGAAATTCATAAAGTAGCGCGTGCACCTCTTGATGTAGCTTCTTAGCTCGGCTACGTGTAATTGGTCCATCAAAGGCTTGGGTTGGTGATGATGTTGGTTGTACTTGAGTTGATGTAATATGCCTTGAGGGTTGTAACGTATTGCTTAATGGCATGGTCATATCACTCTAGAGATACCCCCAAATATACTACTTCCGATGATGAGGGAAACTCTAGTGGTAATGAAGATGATTTGACTTCTCTTTTTGCAAACCTTACCAAAGAACAAAAGAAGAAGATTAATGAATTAATTGAAGCCATTAACGAGAAGGATGATCTCTTGGAATGCCAAGAGGACTTGCTCGTTAAGGAGAAACAAAAATCTGTTAAGTTGAAAAATGCTTATGCTCTTGAAGTAGAAAAATGTGAAAACTTATCTAAAGAACTTAACATTTGCAATGATTCAATTTCTTGTCTTAGAACTGATAATGCTAGTTTAATCGCTAAGATTGAAGAATTGAATGCTTGCAATGTTTCTACATCTACTGTTGAGCATGTCACCATCTGCACTAGATGTAGAGATGTTAATGTTGATGCTATGAATGATCACATTGCTATGATTAAGGAACAAAATGATCACATAGCTAAATTGAATGCTAAAATTGCCGAGCATGGATTAGAGAATGAAAATTTTAAATTTGCTCGAAGCATGCTTTATAATGGGAGACGCCCTAGCATTAAGGGTGAAATTGGCTTCCAACAGGGTAGCCAAAGCAACATCAAACTTAATGCCCCTAAGAACAAGCTTTCTAATTTTGTTAAGGGTAAGGCTCCCATGGTTCAGGATAGAGAGGGTTACATTTTATATCCTGAAAACTATCTTGAGCACAAAATTAGAAGAATTCATGCTAGAAAAACTCATTCTATTTCTCATCATGCTTACATGTATAGTAATAAGGCTTCTAGCTCTAGGCAATCAACTCATATCAAAATTCCTAAGAGGAAAATTGCAAATGCATCAAATGAGCATAGCATATCATTTAATACTTTTGATGCATCTTTTGTGCTTATTAACAAATCAGGCAAGGTAGTTGCCAAATATGTTGGGGGCAAACACAAGAGTCCAAAGACTTGTGTTTGGGTACCCAAGGTGCTTGTTTCTAATGTCAAAGGACCCAAGACCGTTTGGGTACCTAAGAACAAGGTCTAAACTTGTTTTGTAGGTTTATGCATCTGGTGAATCAAGTTGGATAATCGATAGAGGGTGCACAAACCACATGACAGGGGAGAAAATGATGTTCTCCTCATATGAGAAAAATGAAGATCCCCAAAAAGCGATCACATAAAGGTTTGGTCAAAGGTTTGGGTAAAATTGCTATATCTCCTGACCATTCCATTTCCAATGTTTTTCTTGTAGATTTCCTTAGGTTACAACTTGCTTTATGTTTCTCAATTATGTAAAATGGGCTACATCTGTCTTTTTACTGATGTTGGTGTACCATTTTTAGAAGAAGTGATGATTCGATAGCTTTTAAGGGAGTGTTAGATGGTCAGCTATATTTAGTTGATTTCAATGATAACAATGCTGAACTAGACACTTGCTTAATTGCTAAGACTAATATGAGTTGGCTCTGGCATCGCCGACTTGCCCTTGTTGGGATGAAGAATCTTCACAAGCTTCTAAAAGGGGAGCACATTTTAGGACTAACAAATGTTCATTTTGAGAAAGACAGGATTTGTAGTGCATGCCAAGCAGGGAAGCAGGATGGAGCTCATTATCCACACAAGAACATCATAACGACTGAAAGGCCGCTCGAGCTACTCCACATGGATCTATTCGGCCCAGTTGCTTATATAAGCATCGGTGGGAGTAAGCATTGTCTTGTGATTATGGATGATTATTCCCGCTTCACTTGGGTATTCTTTTTGCAGGAAAAATCTCAAACCCAAGAGACATTAAAGAGATTCTTGAGACAGGCTCAAAATGAGTTCGGATTAAGAATCAAGAAGATAAGAAGCGACAATGGAACGGAGTTCAAGAACTCTCAAATTGAAGGATTTCTTGAGGAGGAGGGCATCAAACATGAGTTCTCTTCTCCATACACACCTCAACAAAACGGTGTTGTGGAGAGAAAGAATAGAACTCTCTTGGATAAGGCAAGGACCATGCTTGATGAGTACAAGACTCCGGATCGGTTTTGGGCGGAGGCCATTAACACCGCCTGCTACTCCATCAACCGACTATACCTTCATCGAATCCTCAAGAAAACATCGTATGAACTCCTCACTGGTAAAAAGCCCAATGTTTCTTATTTTATAGTTTTTGGTAGCAAATGTTTTATTCTTACCAAAAGAGGTAGAAATTCTAAATTTGCTCCTAAAGCAATAGAAAGCTTTTTACTTGGTTATGACTCAAACACAAGGGCATATAGAGTCTTCTACAAGTCCATTGGATTAGTTGAAGTTTCTTGTGACATTGTGTTTGATGAGACTAATGGCTCCCAACTGGAGCAAGTTGATTGTAGCATCCCAAAAATTCAAATCTTGAAATTTTCTCAAACTCACTCTAAATTCAAAATGAATTTCAAATTTCATTTCAAAATGTTTGTTTGCAATTTGATACCAGCAAATAAAATATAGTGGTCTATATTTTCTCCAAAATCCTCCTCAAAATATCCTACAAATATTTCCCCAGTGATTCCCCTCAAATTCTTTCCAGAAATACTGCCCAGATATTTCCCCAGTAACCCCCCTCAATTTCTTTCCAGAAATACTGCCCAAATATTCCACCGATATATCTCCAAATATTTTTCTCTTGAGAAATACCTTCAGAATCATTTTTCAAGTCCCTACAAATATTTTCTCCATAACTTTCCTCATGCTCATACGTATACGTATGCCTCCAGTGTCATACGGTGAGCTCTACAAGCTAATTACACTCATATAAGACAAATCCATGCTAATCTCCCGCTAATCCTCTCATCCTCCCACTAATCCTCTCATCCCTCCCCCTAATCACCCCACCATGGCTATAAATAGAGGGGCAAGGGCCTCCTCTCATCCCACCCCAAGCCATTTCATGGCAACTCTCTCCACTCCCCCCCACACGTCCACGCCCACTCCACCTCCCACACAAGCACCCACTAGCACAAGGATTGTTCGGTCGTTCTTCGATCGTTCGTCCACCTGTTCTTAGTTTGTTCGTTCGTTTGTCCGATCGTTCGTCCGATCGTTAATGGTTCCTTCGTCCGTTCGTCCGATTGTTCGATCGTTCGTCCGTTCGTTTGTCCAAATAATCTTTTTCCTGCCGTTATGCTGCCGAAATTCCGATCATTTGTTCGTTCGATCATTCGATCGTTCATCGTTCGTTCATAGTTCCTATTCATTGTTCATCGTTCGTTCATAGTCCCTATTCATCGTTCTTCCAGATAATCTTTGTCCTGCCATTATGCTGCCAAAATTCCAATCGTTCGTTCGTTCGATCATTCGATCATTCGTCCGTTCGTTCATAGTTCCTATTCATCATTCATCATTCGTTCATTGTCACTATTCATCGTTCATTCATACGAACTATTTACCGTTACTATTCACCATCACTATTCATCAGCGTTACTACTCACCATTACTATTCATCATCGTTACTATTCATCGACACTATTCACCATCGTTACTATTCACCGACACTATTCATCATCGTTACTATTCGTCAATGATATCTATAGTTACTTTTTCGTCGTCACTATTCATCGTTACTATTCATCGATCATCCAATCACCCCAGATTTCAACTACTCATCCATCATGTTGTCCAGTCCACCTAAGACCAGCCAGACCCATATTCCAGTCATACGAACTCCGGTGACTGTGATTTTCCTTCTAGTGGGAACTTCCCATCTGGTCACCCATCCCAGGTTTCTCCAAGTTGAGCATGCTTAACTTTGAGATTCCTTTGAACCAGGCTTCCAAACTCAGATTCCAATAATTCTTGTTTCTAAATTCTTATCAAACTATTCCCTATCCAACCATGTCATCCCTTAAGCATGGTTCATATTCCAGAAAACTCCCAAAATACTCTTGTACCATATTCTGCCTATAACTCTCACGTTCATACTAAGTCAGCCGATTCATTCATCACTATTCTCACCAATAGTGAACTTCACTGTGCTACACCACATACACCCAGCTATAAATACACCCAGCTACCCTCTCTCTCAACACCCTCAGCCAAGGCAAACACCCCACCCACTCAGTTACTCCGCTCTGCCGGCTACACGCATAGTATCGCTTCGCCTCCAGTCCACCCTCATGGTAAGCAACTCTGCTCCACCACTAGTAGTATCTCAACACCACATGACACAGATTCTACTCAAGACTCTACCCATCCATATATCGCTATTCTGACCACTATACTAAATATTTGTTGGTATACTTGCTTGTTTGTATGTTTGCTTGTTCATGTTGCATAGTTATCGGAGCGTTCGTGCCGTCTCATGGAGGCCAGATCTGCAAGTCTACGCCAGGCAGTGGAGCTAGAAGCCAGCTCCGCGAGCTCCCCTTCCCCCTTCACCGGATAAGCATGGCAAGCTCACTGGATCCCTTTGATGCATAAATTACCTATGTTTTTCAACCACAACCCTTAGCCTGTTATTTTATGCATGATATGATTTTGAGACAAGTTATTATGGCCACCCAGCTGCTTGCCGCAATCAATCCTTGATATATTTGTTACAAATGATTTGAGAAAAGGTGTGAGTTTTCAAAAGAAAATGCTTTCCAAAATGGGTAATGAAGGGTTTTCACCCTTATCACCTTTGAGTAGGGATGATCAGGGACTCCCTGGTTTAGGGGAGGGCCTAAGGTGATGGCTCAGCTGGTTTAGGTGTGAGCAGAAGGATTGTCCCCTCATATAAGGACCGGTTTGTCATCCTTCACTACCTGTACTCATGAAAAGTACAACCACTCGAGACTGTGTGGGCAGTCACTCAATCTGAACTCGTACGGTTCAAACCCCAGGGTTATGAAGGCTGGGGAGCATCGGGAGGATAAGGAGGGGGAATGTTTTGTCCGGTTTGGGCATGGCAGTGGCCTGACTCATTCCGGTATAACCGTTAAGGTTAGAACGTGCGAGGAAGGAAAGAGATTCGGATTCAAATCTCATTGGCCATGAGATCGCAGAGCCGGACTAGTGGGTAAATGAAAGGGAAATGTGCCCTTGGGCCATTTCTATAAGATTTTGGTGATTAAGTGCTCCACACAAATGCTTTGAGTGATATTTGTGCCAAAGACTCAAGAAGTGCAAATCAAGATTAAAGGTATGTTTCTAGACTTAGTACATTGTTTTGAAGACTAATGTATTATGTCTAAGTGCTAGAAACAGGAGAAATCGTTTTGGAGAAAAGTTGGCTATGTACAGCCAAAAGGCTGCTCGGTCTAGGTGCACCGGACTGTCCGGTGTGCCAGGACCAGTCCCGATGAACAGCCTACTCTCGGGTCTCGACGGTGGCGTACAGCTATAAATCACCGGACTGTCCGGTGGTGCACCGGACTGTCCGGTGAGTCGTCTGCGGCGAAGTCGCCGCTCTCGGGAAACAGTCAACAGTGTACGGCTAAAAATCACCGGACTGTCCGGTGAGCCAACGGTCAGCCGAGCCAACGGTCGGCCGTGCAATCCGTGCGTGACGCGTGGCCGATCCAACGGTCAGATGGGGGCACCGGACAGTGTCTGGTGCGCCAACGGCTCCAAATCTTCAACGGTCGGCTACGCCAATTTAGGAAAGCAATCTGCACCGGACACTAAACAGTGCCTGTCCGGTGGTGCACCGGACTGTCCGGTGCGCCACCCGACAGAAGGCAAGAATTGCCTTCCCAGATTGCTTCCAATGGCTCCTAGCTGCCTTGGGGCTATAAAAGGGACCTCTAGGCGCATGGAGGAGAAAACCAAGCATTCTTTGATCATCTCTAAGCACCAAGACTTCATTCCAGCGCATTTCATTCGTTGTGATAGCAATTTGAGCTCCTCTTGAGTTGAGAACTCCGTGTGTGAACTTAGAGCTCAAGTTATGACTTGTGTGCGTGTCTATGTTCGTGCTTTGAGTCTTGTGTGTGTTGCTTTTCCCTCCCTTACTTCCGTGCTTCTTTGTGATCATCATTTGTAAGGGCGAGAGGCTCCAAGTTGTGGAGATTCCTCGCGAACGGGATATAGTGAAAGAAAGAAGAACACCGTGGTATTCAAGTGGATCTTTGGACCACTTGAAAGGGGTTGAGTGCAACCCTCGTCCATTAGGACGCCACAACGTGGAGTAGGCAAGTGTTGTACTTGACCGAACCATGGGATAACTCGCGTGTCCTTTGTGATTGCTTTTCTGTGATACTTGTGTTCACAAGAGCTCGCTATTTAGCCTACTAACACTTAACCAAGTTTTGTGACTATAAGTTTCAAGTTTTTACAGGATCACCTATTCACCCCCCTCTAGGTGTTCTCAATTGGTATCGGAGCCGTTCTCTTCACGCAAGGGACTAATCGCTCGAAGAGATGGATCCTAAGGGAAAGGGGATGGTGGTCAACGATAAGGAGGAGTCCATCTTCAATGAGCCAAGGGACGACAAACCTACTGACTCTGGCTCGAGTCATAAGAAGGACGGGAAGAAGAAGAGGCGTATCAAGAAGATCGTCTACTACGACAGCGACGTGTCCTCTTCTTCCCAAAGAGACGACGACTATGACGAGAAAAAGAAAATGATCAACTCAAACTTTTCTTTTGATTATTCTCGTATTCCGCATAATTCTAATGCTCATTTGCTTTCCATTCCTCTTGGTAAACCTCCACACTTAGATGGAGAGGACTACAGATTTTGGAGTCACAAAATGCGTAGCCATTTGTTCTCTCTTCATCCAAGTATATGGGAGATAGTAGAAAATGGAATGCAATTTGATAGTACGGATAATCCCATGTTTATCAATGAACAAATTCATAAAAATGCACAAGCTACCACTGTTCTATTAGCATCCTTGTGCAGGGAAGAATACCATAAGGTGAGCGGCTTGGATAACGCCAAGCAGATTTGGGACACCCTCAAGATCTCGCATGAGGGGAACGATGTCACTATAATCACCAAGATGGAGTTGGTGGAGGGCGAACTGGGAAGGTTCGCAATGATCAGGGGGAGGAGCCAACTCAAACATACAACAGGCTCAAGACCCTGGTCAACAAAATAAGGAGCTATAGAAGCACGAGATGGACGGACCACGACGTCGTCCGGCTTATGCTAAGGTCCTTCACTGTCCTTGATCCTCATCTTGTAAACTCTATTCGTGAAAATCCTAGGTACACCAAGATGACGCCCGAGGAAATACTCGGAAAGTTTGTAAGCGGGCGAATGATGATCAAGGAGGCAAGATATGTTGATGAGGCGTTGAATGGCCCAATGCCGATCCACGAGCCTCAAACCGTTGCTCTCAAAGCAACAAGTAGCAGGGAGGCGCTACCTAGCAAGGTGGCGCAAGTTGAGGCGGCCGGGCTTAATGAGGAAGAAATGGCCCTCATCATCAAGCGCTTCAAGACAGCGCTAAAGGGTCGCAAGGAGCACCCCAACAAGAGCAAGACGAAGGGAAAGCGCTCCTGCTTCAAATGTGGTAAGACAGGTCATTTTATTGCTCAATGTCCCGATAATGAAAATGACTAGGTGTTGGGGACTTGTTCTCAAATGCTATGAATTAAGAACAAGGCAACATAAAATGTTAAATATTAATGCCATTCGTCCACCGGAGCATTATTTCCATAAGGATTTAATGAACTTCGGACGAAGGTCACGAGCATAATATTACGAAGGTTTCACCTTCGTAATTAAACTTGTAAAGATGATACACAGTAAAGTAAAACATTAAAGATAAATACATCAAAAATAAATGACATCATTCACATATCTTATTATATGAATTTAAGATATTTGAATACAACGTTTTTAGGTACATTTATACCTTTGCCTTGACGGACAATGATTCCCGAATGATGCATTAGTAATTACAGGAATGCGTGAACAGTAAAGGAATACTGTTCACTATTTATAGGCACAGGACACAGCCTGTGAGGAATTACAATCATGCCCCTCATAAAAGTTTACAACAATGACTTAGACCCCTATGGGCTAAAAGGTCATTCTATCTTTAAGTCGGTTCGACCCTTCATCTTCGGATCTGTTATAATACCGAAGCTTCATGAATGATGCCTTCGGCGTCACGTACGAGCAGCTTCAGCCGAAGCTGTTTCTTTCTGTAGGACCTTCGGCGATGAAGCATGGTCCCAACAGTAGCCCCTTCGCGGTGCTAGATCGTTTTTCATAACGAGCTTGATCCGTGAAAAAAGTCTCTTAGGCTTCAGGAAGCCAAAGGTCCGAAAAACACCTTCCCTGAGCTCGTTGTCGAGAAACGATACAGTTTTCGAGCGCGTAGCGGCTCCACCATGCAGGTTCACTATTCTGGTTTTTGCGGCCCACCGTTCAGCGGGTGCGAGCAACTGTTTGTTTGGTGTAAAAATCCTGAAGATTCACCTTCTTTCCTGCAGCACTATATAAACAGACGGGTAGGTGTGAAGTTACCACAACATTCATTGCTATTGCATTGTTTTGCTGCCAAAATTTTTAACCATAGCCGAAGCTTGACTTTCGCATTCAAACGAAGCTCCAGTTTAGCGTCTGCTTCGTCAGAAGAAGGGCTTCGGGAGAAAGGTTATTAATTTCCGAGCAATTTTCAAGATATTCAAAATCAAATGGCCAGAGTGCGCTCTACTGCTAGAGCTGAGCGCGAAGGAGACGAAGCCGAAGCTGCGGAAACTGTCTCTATCTCGGAAGCAATGGGGTGATCTGGGTTGGTGACATCGGAGAACACCCCTGCTGCCGAAGCAGAACAAGCAGATATTGAAGAGACTGATTCTGAAGATGATCACAATATCGCAATACCAAGCAAGCCTAGCCACCTGGATTTCGGAAAGTCAACCATCTCCAAGGCTGATTTTCCGAAGATGGTAAAGTCGGGCTACTTTAGCGAAGATGAGAAAAAGGTGATTCGCTTCGGTGGAGAAGAAACTACCCCGAAGCCACAGAAAGATGAAATAGTGATTTTCATGAGTTTCCTCAAAGCTGGTTTGAGATTTCCTTTGAATAGGATGATTGCCGATGTGCTAAAGAAGTATGGTATCTATTTTCATCAACTAACTCCTAATGCTATTGTTAGGCTTAGTGTTTATATTTGGGCTCTCCGAAGCCAGGGGGTGGAGCCATTTGCCGAAGGTTTCTGCCGGGTACACGAGTTACATTATCAAACTAAGGCCAGAAAGGATGGGTTACATGAAAATTTTGGTTGTTATAATTTTGCCTATCGGAAGACTACAAAATTTCCTGTGATCAGCTATCGAAGCAAGTGGCCGGTAGGCTGGAAATCGGAATGGTTCTACGTCAAAGTTGATGATGACAAGGAGAAGCTAGTACAGAGTCCGCTTGAATTGATCTTCGGAGAGACCAGACCCCACTGCAGTATGACACCAGAAGGTCCAACTCAAATCGCGTTGGCTGAATTCAGGATTATTTCTGAGCATATTGGCACTAGAGATCTTGTGCAGGAATTTCTGTCGTTCAAAATATTTCCAACTATGAAGGAATGGGCTATGCCAAAGCTCGAAAGAGAGAAGAAAGAGGGGGAACTTGTCCGCCTGCCCTACCACTATAAGTTCAAGAAGTATTTTAAAGCACCCTGCCAAGAATGGCTCGAAACAATTGAAGTAATGAGTACTGAAATTCTTGGGAATTATTCTAAAAAAGAAGATCAATTGATGACAGCAGCCTTCGGCACTCGGCCGAAACGAAGGCTAAACAGAGTGCTTGATGCTATAGGCTTCGAATACCCTGACTACGAGCGGCTAGACAAGGGTGACGAAGGGCAAAAAAGAAAATGAGTGGCTAGCACTTTAATTAAAGACGACGAAGATCAACCAAAAAAGAAAAAAGAAAAGCTTGAACCGAAAGTAGTTGCTCCAAGAAAGAGAAAAGCTGCATCTCCAAAGCCTGCATCTCCAGAACCAGAGAGATTGGTCCGAGATGAGGAAGTGTCTGTGACACCTTCTGCTGCCGAAGTAGAAGAAATTTTGAAGGTAATGACTGAATCTTTGCCTGTCAAGCTAAGTCCGCTGGCACCGGAACTGACAAAGTTTTTTCAGAAGGACAAAAAAACTTCGGCAGCAGAAAGTCCTGCGAAGCCGAAAAAACGGAGAATCATTCAAGTGACAGATGTGATCCATCAGATGCCGCCACCGGCGACGGTGTCAAAAATTGTCTTTGCCGAGACCGCCGAAGCCGAAGGCGCCGCACCCGAAGCTACCAGAGTGGAAACCACTGAAGCTGAAACCGGCGAAGCCGAAGCTATCGGGGCAGAAGCCGAAGCTCCCGGGGCCGAAGCCGGGACCACCGAAGAGTCGAACCTGGAAACCACACTTGAGGTTATTAACAATATACTCCTGAAAATGGCTGAAGAAGAAGCTGTTATGGCTGCGGTGAACACAGCAACTGAAAAGGGGAAAGAGCAGATTGATGAAATTTTGGAGGAAGGAGATTTTAACTTTCAAGATTTGCTTGGACAAGAGTTAACAGTCGCCGAAAAAGAAGAGTTGAAAAAATATGCCATATCTTGCGGATATAAATCAGGGGCTATGCTATTTGGTGGGGTCAACGAAGGGAAACTAAGATGCCTTCGGAACCGCACCGAGGCCAAAATTGTTAGAACCCTCTCCAAAAGCGTTGGCTTGCCGAAGATAGAAGCAGACCTCTGCAGGTACCAGCGACATCATGTCGCTGGCAGCTTGCTCTACGCGAATTTTAAGGTAAAAATATTATTATTATTATTATTATTTTATTATTATTATTTTATTATTATTATTTTTTATGTCTTTCTCTGACGAAGGTTGTTTTGGCAGAGTATATTATTAAGTAAAGTGCTGAAAATGCAACAAGATCTTGAAGAGGAGAAGAACAAAGCCATCATCAAAGATTTAGAAGAAAAAGTTGAAAACTACGAAGCTATTCTGAAGAAGAAGGACTTCGCCATTCAAGATCTTGAAATTATGGCTAAAGAACACGAAGGTGCTTTAGAAAAGAAAGACTTTATTATTCAGTCTATGGAAGGCTCCTTGGCTGAGGTCCAAGCCGAAAATGATAGTTTAAAGAATGAATTACTCAAAAAGTCGGAAAAAATATGAGCAAGAAAAGGAGAAGCTTGAAGCAAGTCTCAAGACTGAGGTCGAGAAAATTCAAATTTGCAAAAATCATTGAATGATCTCCAAGAGAAATGTCTAAATTTCGGCAGCCGATGCGTGCAGCGGCTGAAGGACGTATTTCACTCTAGAGCCAGTTTTGAAAAATTTTCACCTTCAACCGAAAACCTGCCCAGCACCTTGGAACATATTGAAGGCGAGGTTGATGCTCTTGACAAAGTTATTGGGGGGCATGCCGATTTCTGCGCCCTGGTAGCTTCTCGAGGCACAGCTGCCGCTTTTCTGAAGGCCGGCTGTACTCATGGGAAAATTGTGAATAGACCAAACTTTAGCTTGTCAGTAGTAGACTTGATTGATATCCCGAGCCTAGCCCGAAGCATCGGAAATAGATTTATGACCCAGATTTGGGTAAATGGCGGGCGAAGGATGGCTGGTGACGAAGCTCGAAGTCACCTTAAGCCGGTAAGAAACTTATATTTGTTACTTTTACCTTCTCCTTGAAATTTGCACCTTTCTTATTCTGCTCCTTAATATGTGCAGGATGACGAAGCTGAAGTATGACGAAGCTGAAGCTTGATAGTTGCTATAATAGACTTTCCTACAAAAAATTCTGAAGGGATCTTTGTAATATCATTATGGAAAAAACTTATGTAAATTTGTACATACCTTGTAATATATTCTGTCTCCTTTATCCGTGTACAATCTGCTTTTTTGTGGACGAAACTTCTCTTTTTGAGCCGAAGGCGAAAAACACCTTCCCTTCTTTTCGTACACAACGAAGCACGAAAAATTTTCTCTTTCTTCGAAATTTTTGCTCATTTGCCGAAGCATCTGTCTTTTTTGTGTGGTATGATGATGATTCTATATATGTCTAAATGAATGTTTATGAATGCAAATGACATGATGTAATGTATCGTGCAAATGAGTATCAAAACACATATTCAAAAAACCATAATCATAGCCCTTCATCCCCTTGGGAATGATTCAAATCTTTTGGCCGTTTACTTTTCGACTTCACCGTTTACTTTTCGGTGTATCAGCGTTGACTTTTTGCTGTAAGCCTCCCTTAGGAGCTTCTTCGCCTTTTAATTTCAGCAGAATCAGCGTTTATTTTTCGCTGTAAGCCTCCCTTAGGAGCTTCTTCGCCTTTTACTTTCAGCGGAATCAGCGTTTATTTTTCGCTGTAAGCTCTGCATTCCCTCAGGAACGACTTTTGAGCTTCTCCCTGTTTTCTTTTCTTTTTCCTTTGCATTTACATTTACATTTCTGGGGGATATCACTCTTACAGAATTGAAATAAGGAAAATTACATGTTGTGGCCCCATTAAAAACCTTTCTCCCCCTTTGGAAAGGAAAAGGGTGCCACAAAAAAGAATAGAAAAAAGGAAATTACATCAAACTAAACATAATATCGCCGAAGCTCATCCGCATTCCATGATCTAGGAATGTCGTTGTCGTCCATATCCTTCAATCTATAGGAACCGGGTCTTGACGAAGATGCTACCAAAAAAGGTCCTTCCCACTTCAGCTGTAATTTGCCTATTGTCTCATGGTTGACTATTCTTCGAAGCACCAAGTGTCCTGGCTCAATGTTCTTCAGCCTAACTTTTCTGTCACGCCATTTTATTGTTTCAACTTGATATTTGTTGATGTTTTCCACAGCTTGAAGCCTAATCCCTTCTATAGCATCTTTTTCCACAGAGTGATCAACTGCATCTTCGCCTTCTGCCGAAGCTACTGTTCTTATTGATCCTGCTTTGGCTTCTTCCGGGGTTATTGCTTTGTCACCAAACAATAGTTTGAATGGCGTAAAACCTGTTGATCTTGACACTGTTGTGTTATGGCTCCACACCACTTTGATTAATTCTTCTGGCCACTTTCCCCTGGGCTGATTGAAGATTAGCTTCATTATCCCTGTCATTATGATCCCATTAGCTCTTTCAACAAGTCCGTTTGACTCCGGATGTCGAACTGATGCAAAATGGATCTTCGTGCCAATTTGATCACAAAATTCTCTGAAAGCTTCGTGCCAATTTGATATCCACAGTAATGGCCTTCGGCACTCCGAAGCGACAAACAATATTTTGCCAGAAAAATTTTTGAATGGTAACCAAAGTGATTGTGGCTAAAGGCTTTGCCTCAATCCACTTAGAAAAATATTCCACTGCCACTACAACATATCTTAAGTTTCCCTGTGCTGGTGGTAATGGACCTAGCAAATCAAGGCCCCACCTTTGCAACGGCCAAGTGGGTTGTATTAATTGAGTTAAAGACGAAGGTTGTTTTTGATCTCTTGCACATTTCTGACAACCTTCGCATTTTTGAACTAAATCCGCTGCATCCGAAGCTGCTTTTGGCCAATAAAATCCTTGACGAAAGACTTTTCCGAGCAGAGGCCTAGATCCAATGTGAGATCCACATAGGCCTGCGTGTATTTCCTTCATCAATTCTATGCCTTCGGTTCTGGATAAACACTTGAGTAACAGGGAACATACCCCCCACTTGTATAATTCCCCTTCTATTATGACATATGGTCGAGCTCTTGCTTCTATCCTCCTGTTATAAGCTTCGTCATCTGAAAGAAAATTGCCCTGAAGAAAAGAGATGATCTCAGTTCTCCAATCTTCACTATAAACAGGGGATATGTTGAGGACTGCTCTTTCAAGAAGCTCAACCGAAGGTGCTTTTATTGTTTCGAAAAATACTTCCGAAGGTAAGGGCAGCCCCTATGCTGCTGACTTGGCTAGTAGATCAGCATATTCATTTTCTCCATGAGGAATATTTTAACAAAAAATCCTTCGAAGGAAGCCTCAATCCTTCGGACTGTATCTAAATATTTTTCAAGCTTCGGATCTCTTGCTTTGTAGCTTTTGTCAATATGACCAGAAATAACTTGGGAATCAGTTTTAAGAATGGCCCTTCTGATTCCCATTGCCTTTAATTTCCGAAGACCCAAAAGCAGAGCTTCGTACTCAGCAATATTGTTTGTGCAACTGAAATCAAGTCTTGTCGCATAACAAGTTTTAACTTTGAAAGGTGAAACCAACACAGCAGCTGCTCCTGCTCCGAAGGTTCCCCAAGACCCATCGCAAAACACTGTCCATACTTTGACATCTTTATTCGTTTCTTCCTCTTGAGCCCCTGGCGTCCAGTTAGCAATGAAGTCTGCCAACGCTTGGGATTGAATCGAAGACCTATGCACATAATCAATGCAAAATTCATTGAGCTCTGCAGCCCATTTCCCAATCCTTCCAGTAGCTTCTCGATTTCTCATGATGTCCTTCAATGGTTGTGAAGAAGGAACAATTATATTGTAAGCTTGAAAATAATGCCGAAGCTTCCTGGAGGCCATCAAAACAGCATACAGTACTTTCTCCAATTCCGTATAATTTTTCTTTGATAGACTCAGAACTTCTGATACGAAGTATATTGGGGCTTGCTTTTTGACTTGGCCTTCAAGCTTCTCCTGGACGAGTGCTGCACTTACCGCTGAGTGCGAAGCTACCACATATAATAACAGAGGAGCCCCTGGCGTTGGTGGAGTTAGTGTTGTTAGGTCTATTAAATATTGCTTCAGCTCTTCGAAGGCTTTCTGCTGAACTGGTCCCCATTGAAAAACTTCAGCTGATTTCAGTACTTCGAAAAATGGTAAGTTTCTCTCTGCTGATCTAGATATAAATCTGTTGAGAGATGCCAGTCTTCCTGTCAATCTTTGAGCCCCCTTCTTTGTACTTGGTGGCTCCATTCGAAGGATAGCTTCGATTTTGTTTGGATTAGCTTCAATCCCTTTTGTTGAGACTAGACAGCCAAGAAATTTTCCTTTCTTTACTCCGAAGACACATTTTTCTGGGTTCAACTTTAAACCAGCCTGTCTAAAATTAGCGAAGGTCTCCTGCAGATCAGCAATGTGATTATCTTGCTTCGTGCTTTTCACAATGATATCATCAACATAAGTTAGCATATTTCTGCCTATCTGGGAATGAAGAACCTTCGCTGTCATTCTGCTGAAGCTTCCTCCAGCATTCTTAAGCCCCTCAGGCATCCGAAGATAACAATACGTTCCACTAGGGGTTATGAAACTGGTTTTCGGTTCATCCTCCTTCTTCATCCAAATTTGGTGATAGCCTGAATAGCAATCCAGTAGACTCATAAGCTCTGATGAAGCTGCTGCATCGACTAGGGAATCTATCCTTGGCAATGGAAACTCGTCCTTCAGACAGGCCTTATTGAGATCAGTAAAATCGATACACATTCTCCATTTACCATTGGCCTTCTTCACCATAACAGTGTTAGCCAACCATTCTGGGTATTTTACCTCTCTGATAACTCCGGCACTGAGGAGTCTTTTCACTTCATTCCGAGCACCTTCGGCTTTGTCATCAGACATCTTCCGAAGCCTCTGCTTTCTGGGTCTGAAGGATGGATCAACATTGAGCGAGTGCTCAATAACATCCCTGTTAACTCCGCAGAGATCATTAGCTGACCAAGCAAAAACATCTTTATTGTTGAACAAAAACCTTATCAAGGTTTTTTCCTGTTCCTCGGACAGTTGAGATCCCAATAGCACCTTCTGCTCTGCTATATCCTCACATAAGAGCATGGGCTTCGGCTGATCAGCCGAAGCAGCTTTTTCTCTTCTGAACTTGTATTGCTCACAAGCTTCGGCTCCATCTATATTATGGATTGCTTTTGAGTCTGTCCAATTTCCTTCGGCCCTTCTGGCAGCTTCCTGACTTCCATGAATAGCAATGGGCCCTTGGTCCGAAGGTATCTTCATGCAAAGATAAGCTGGATGAAGAATTGCTTCGAAGGCATTGAGAGTACCACGACCAATGATTGCATTGTAAGGGTATTCCATGTCAACAATATCAAACACAACTTGTTCAGTCCTTGTGTTGTTGATAAATTCGAAGGTCACTGGCATTGTGATTTTGCCGAGTGCTACAATCTGCCTTCCTCCGAAGCCGCAAAGGGGATGTGTGGCATCATGAATTTTGTCTTCGGGCTCTTGCATCTGTCTGAAGGCCTTAGTAAATATGATATCAGCTGCGCTGCCTGTATCAACCAAAACATTATGGACCAGAAATCCTTTGATCACACAAGAGATAACCATAGCATCATTGTGTGGGTAATCCTTGAGTTGAAGATCCTCTTGGGAGAAGGTAATTGGAATGTGAGACCATCTTGACTTGATGAAGGGTCCTTGCACCCCGACATGCTGTACCCTTCTCTGTGCCTCCTTCTTCTGCTTCTTGTTGGCTGGCCCTGAGCATGAACCGCCTGCTATCGGGAGTACCAGCTTCAGAGCCGAAGCAGCTCTAGCTTGATTGTTGAACGAAGCCATCAGCTCAGAAAAGTGGAAGTGAGTTCACCGGAGGTGGGCGCCAATGTTGGGGACTTGTTCTCAAATGCTATGAATTAAGAACAAGGCAACATAAAATGTTAAATATTAATGCCCTTCATCCGCCGGAGCATTATTTCCATAAGGATTTAATGAACTTCGGACGAAGGTCACAAGCATAATATTACGAAGGTTTCACCTTCGTAATTAAACTTGTAAAGATGATACGCAGTAAAGTAAAACATTAAAGATAAATACATCAAAAATAAATGACATCATTCACATATCTTATTATATGAATTTAAGATATTTGAATACAACGTTTTTAGGTACATTTATACCTTTGCCTTGACGGACAATGATTCCCGAATGATGCGTTAGTAATTACAGGAATGCGTGAACAATAAAAGAATACTGTTCACTATTTATAGGCATAGGACACAGCCTGTGAGGAATTACAATCATGCCCCTCATAAAAGTTTACAACAATGACTTAGACCCCTATGGGCTAAAAGGTCATTCTATCTTTAAGTCGGTTCGACCCTTCATCTTCGGATCTGTTATAATACTGAAGCTTCATGAATGATGCCTTCGGCGTCACGTACGAGCAGCTTCAGCCGAAGCTGTTTCTTTCTGTAGGACCTTCGGCGACGAAGCATGGTCCCAACACCAGGGAAACGAAAGACATGGGAAGTGAGAGAACAAGAAGGTTTACAAGAAGGATAAGGGCGAGGCACACCTTGGCAAAGAGTGGGACTCGGATTGTTCTTCGTCCGACTCCGACGACGAAGGACTCGCCGCCACGGCCTTCAACAAATTGTCGCTCTTCCCCAACGAGCGCCACACTTGCCTAATGGCAAAGGAGAAGAAGGTTTATGCATCCGGGGGCTCAAGCTGGATTATCGACAGTGGATGCACAAACCACATGACGGGGGAGAAGAAGATGTTCACCTCCTACGTTAAGAACAAAGATTCCCAAGACTCAATCATATTCGGTGACGGGAATCAAGGCAAGGTTAAAGGACTAGGAAAGATAGCTATTTCATCCGAGCATTCCATATCTAATGTGTTTTTAGTTGAATCGCTCGGGTATAACTTGTTGTCCGTTAGTCAATTATGTAATATGGGTTACAATTGCTTATTTACAAATGTAGATGTGTCTGTCTTTAGAAGGAATGATGGTTCATTAGCCTTTAAGGGTGTACTAGACGACAAACTCTATTTAGTTGATTTTTCGAAGGAGGAGGCCGATCTAGATGCATGCTTAATCGCTAAGACTAGCATGGGCTGGCTGTGGCATCGCCGTCTAGCACATGTGGGGATGAAGAACCTTCACAAACTTCTAAAGGGAGAACATGTGTTAGGTCTAACAAATGTAACTTTCGAAAAAGATAGACCTTGTGCAGCTTGTCAAGCAGGTAAACAGGTGGGAAGCTCTCATCATAGCAAGAATGTGATGACCACATCAAGACCCTTGGAGCTACTTCATATGGATCTCTTCGGATCCGTTGCCTACCTCAGCATCGGGGGAAGTAAGTATGGTCTTGTTGTTGTTGATGAATTTTCCCGCTTCACTTGGGTATTCTTTTTGCAGGATAAAATAGAAACCCAAGGGACCCTAAAGCGCTTCCTAAGGAGAGCTCAAAATGAATTTGAGCTCAAGATGAAAAAGATAAGGAGCGACAACGGGTCCGAGTTCAAGAATCTTCAAGTAGAGGAGTACCTTGAGGAGGAAGGAATCAAGCACGAGTTCTCCGCTCCCTACACACCACAACAAAATGGTGTGGTAGAGAGGAAGAACAGGACCCTCATAGACATGGCGAGGACGATGCTTGGAGAATTCAAGACGCCCGAGCGGTTTTGGTCGGAAGCTATGAACACAGCTTGCCACGCCATAAACCGGGTCTACCTTTATCGCCTCCTCAAGAAGACATCGTATGAACTCCTAACCGGTAACAAACCCAACGTATCATATTTTCGAGTTTTTGGGAGTAAATGCTACATTCTAGTGAAGAAAGGTAGGAATTCAAAATTTACTCCCAAAGCTGTAGAAGGGTTTTTGTTAGGTTATGACTCAAATACAAAGGCGTATAGAGTCTTCAACAAATCATCGGGTTTGGTTGAAGTCTCTAGCGACGTTGTATTTGATGAAACTAATGGCTCTCCGAGAGAGCAAGTTGATCTTGATGATGTAGATGAGGATGATGTTCCAACGGACGCAATACGCACCATGGCTATTGGAGATGTGTGACCACAGAAACACCAGGAGCAAGATGAACCTTCTTCCTCAACAATGGTGCACCTCCCAACTCAGGTTGATGAACAGGTTCCTCAAGAAGAGGCATGTGATCAAGGGGGAGCACAGGATGTCCAAGTTGAGGAGGAAAAAGCACCACGGGCCCCTCCAACTCAAGTTCGAGCGACAATTCAAAGGAATCATCCCGTCAACCAGATATTGGGTGACATAAGCAAGGGAGTAACCACTCGCTCTAGATTAGCTAATTTTTGTGAGCATTACTCTTTTGTCTCTTCTATTGAGCCTTTTAGGGTAGAAGAGGCCTTGCTAGATCCGGACTGGGGGTTGGCCATGCAGGAAGAGCTCAACAACTTCAAGCGAAATGAAGTTTGGACACTAGTGCCACATCCCAAGCAAAACGTTGTGGGAACCAAGTGGGTGTTCCGCAACAAACAGGACGAGCACGGGGTGGTGACAAGGAACAAGGCTCGACTTGTGGCAAAAGGTTATGCCCAAGTCGCAGGTTTTGACTTTGAGGAGACTTTTGCTCCTGTGGCTAGGCTAGAGTCGATTCGTATTTTGTTAGCCTATGCCGCTCACCATTCTTTCAGGTTGTTCCAAATGGACGTGAAGAGCGCTTTCCTCAATGGGACAATCAAGGAGGAGGTGTACGTGGAGCAACCCCCTAGCTTTGAGGATGAACGGTATCCCGACCATGTGTGTAAGCTCTCTAAGGCGCTCTATGGACTTAAGCAAGCCCCAAGAGCATGGTATGAATGCCTTAGAGACTTTCTAATTGCTAATGCTTTCAAGGTTGGGAAAGCCAATCCAACTTTTTCACTAAGACTTGTGATGGTGACCTATTTGTATGCCAAATTTATGTCGATGACATAATATTTGGTTCTACTAACCAAAAGTCTTGTTAAGAGTTTAGCAGGGTGATGACTCAGAAATTCGAGATGTCAATGATGGGCGAGTTGAACTACTTCCTTGGGTTCCAAGTGAAGCAACTCAAGGACGGCACCTTCATCTCTCAAACGAAGTACACGCAAGACTTGCTCAAGCGGTTTGGGATGAAGGACGCCAAGCCCGCAATGACTCCAATGGGAACCGACGGACATGTCGACCTCAACAAAGGAGGTAAGTCCGTTGATCAAAAGGCATACCGGTCTATGATAGGGTCTTTACTTTATTTATGTGCTAGTAGACCGGATATTATGCTTAGCGTATGCATGTGTGCTAGATTTCAATCCGACCCAAGGGAGTGTCACCTTGTGGCCGTTAAGCGAATTCTTAGATATTTAGTTGCTACGCCTTGCTTCGGGATCTGGTATCCAAAGGGGTCTACCTTTGACTTAATTGGATATTCAGACTCCGATTATGCTGGATGAAAGGTCAATAGGAAGAGTACATCAGGGACATGCCAATTCCTAGGAAGGTCCCTGGTGTCTTGGAGTTCTAAGAAACAAACTTCCATTGCCCTATCCACCGCTGAGGCCGAGTATGTTGCCGCAGGACAGTGTTGCGCGCAACTACTTTGGATGAGGCAAACCCTCCTGGACTTTGGCTACAATCTAAGAAAAGTCCCACTCCTATGTGACAATGAGAGTGCTATCCGCATTGCGGACAATCCTGTTGAACACAGCCGCACAAAGCACATAGACATCCGGCATCACTTTTTGAGAGACCACCAGCAAAAGGGAGATATCGAAGTGTTTTATGTTATCACCGAGAACCAGCTAGCCGATATCTTTACCAAGCCCCTAGATGAGAAGACCTTTTGCAGGCTGCGTAGTGAGCTAAATGTCTTAGATTCGCGTAACTTGGATTGATCTAGAGCATACATGTGTTTTATGCCTTTGATCATGTTCTTTTATGCATATCATTGTTTATGTATGGTGATCAAGTTGTGCAAGGGATCCCCGGACCTCACAAGTCCATGTGTGAATAATGCACATATTTAGGGGGAGAAATGCTACAACTTGACCCTTTGAGACTAACCGTATGCTTGAGTTTTCTTAATCTAGTCTCAAAGGTGATTGAAAGGGAAAAGGTGAACTTGGACCATGCAAGACTTCCACTGCACTCCGATGAGAGGGTAATTTACTCCAAGTTCATCTCCATGCTCTTATTGCCTTTTTACTCTTAATTGAAGATTTTGGTGAGGCAATGGGGTTTAAGGGCCAATAATGATCCCGTTTTGGTGCTTAATGCCAAAGGGGAGAAATTAAGGCCAAAGCAAATGGATCAGCTACCACTTGAGAATTTTGAAAATAGAAGAGTTAGAGCTTTTGTTTTGTCAAAATACTCTTATTGTCTATTATTGTCAAAAGTTGGTCTCTTGTGGGGAGAATGTTTGATTATGGGAAAAGGGGGAGTTTTTGAATCTTTGATCAATTTCTCTTGGAATACCTCTCTCTATGCCTCAACAAGTGAATTTGACTTAGAGATAGGAAATTGAGTTTGATTTTCAAAAACAAAACAAGTGGTGGCAAAGAATGATCCAAATATGCCAAATTTGAATCAAAAACAAATTTTTGTTCTCATTTGCATTGATGTTGCACTTCTTTTAGTTGCTTTTTGTTGTGTTGGCATAAATCACCAAAAAGGGGGAGATTGAAAGGGAAATGTGCCCTTGGGCCATTTCTATAAGATTTTGGTGATTAAGTGCTCCACACAAATGCTTTGAGTGATATTTGTGCCAAAGACTCAAGAAGTGCAAATCAAGATTAAAGGTATGTTTCTAGACTTAGTACATTGTTTTGAAGACTAATGTATTATGTCTAAGTGCTAGAAACAGGAGAAATCGTTTTGGAGAAAAGTTGGCTATGTACAGCCAAAAGGCTGCTCGGTCTGGGTGCACCGGACTGTCCGGTGGTGCACTGGACAGTGTCCGGTGTGCCAGGACCAGTCCCGATGAACAGCCTACTCTCGGGTCTCGACGACGGCGTACGACTATAAATCACCGGACTATCCGGTGGTGCACCAGACTCTCCGGTGAGTCGTCTGCGGCGAAGGCGCCGCTCTCGGGAAACAGTCAACAGTGTGCGGCTAAAAATCACCGGACTGTCCGGTGGTGCACCGGACTGTCCGGTGAGCCAACGGTCGGCCGCGCAATCCGCGCGTGACGCGTGGCCGAGCCAATGGTCAGATGGGGGCACCGGACTGTCCGGTGCGCACCAGACAGTGTCCGGTGCGCCAACGGCTCCAAATCTTCAACGGTCGGCTGCGCCAATTTAGGAAAGCAATCTGCACCGGACACTAAACAGTGCCTGTCCGGTGGGGCACCGGACTGTCCGGTGCGCCACCCGACAGAAGGCAAGAATTGCCTTCCCAGATTGCTTCCAACGGCTCCTAGCTGCCTTGGGCTATAAAAGGGACCTCTAGGCGCATGGAGGAGAAAACCAAGCATTCTTTGATCATCTCTAAGCACCAAGACTTCATTCCAGCGCATTTCATTCGTTGTGATAGCAATTTGAGCTCCTCTTGAGTTGAGAACTCCGTGTGTGAACTTAGAGCTCAAGTTGTGACTTGTGTGCGTGTCTGTGTTCGTGCTTTGAGTCTTGTGTGTGTTGCTTTTCCCTCCCTTACTTCCGTGCTTCTTTGTGATCATCATTTGTAAGGGCGAGAGGCTCCAAGTTGTGGAGATTCCTCGCGAACGGGATATAGTGAAAGAAAGAAGAACACCGTGGTATTCAAGTGGATCTTTGGACCACTTGAAAGGGGTTGAGTGCAACCCTCGTCCATTGGGACGCCACAACGTGGAGTAGGCAAGTGTTGTACTTGGCCGAACCACGGGATAACTCGCGTGTCCTTTGTGATTGCTTTTTTGTGATACTTGTGTTCACAAGAGCTCTCTATTTAGCCTACTAACACTTAACCATGTTTTGTGACTATAAGTTTCAAGTTTTTACAGGATCACCTATTCACCCCCCTCTAGGTGTTCTCAGTAAAGTGTACCCCTCTGCGCAGAGTTTGAAAACCTATTCGAATAGTCTGTGTCCACAGGAATGGACGAGTCTGGTGTGGTATGATAATTAGTGTTTTGTTTTCAAAAAAAGGGTGCGTTTGGGAAAAGTGGTTTTTTTAAAAAGGTCCGGTGGTTGAGCCGTGAGCTATGGTGGACGGGAAGTCTAGTAGCTGTTTTTGAAAATGAAAACCAGTGGGAAACTGCTAAGATACCTGGATGGTTTAGTCCAGGGGATTTCGTTCTATACTGAAAAACTTACTGCTCCTTTTGGAGAGGATGCGCTTTGCAAAATACAAAATGTTTTTCAAAACAACCCTGCATAAAATATTGCTGTTTCTGCAAATATCCTGAGCTCCACATATTCCATGCATTATATCTGATTTCCCCATTCCGCGGGTGAAGGTGGGCTGCTGAGTACGTTTGTACTCACCCTTGCTTATTTGTTGTTTTTCAGAAAAAGGAGATCGGGTAAGAGTTACGACTGTTCCCAACCTTGCCTGTGGCTGTTGGACCGCTGAATTGCTTCGCTGCGTATATCAGGCTGCTTTAGCCCCACTCTGATGTTATATCCCGAGTTGTGGACCAACTCTTAAAGTTGATCGCCACCTTTATAGGTTTGTCTCGTTTAAGCAGATCTGGAATCATCTGTTGTATAAATATGTTTACTAGCCTCCTGGGACTAGTAATTGTATCACATTTGAGTCCTAGAGGATTGGGGCGCTTCATTGATCTTGATGAATTAGATGATGAAGAGGCTCCGTGTGTCACTCTAAGGAACATGTCCATTGGGGATGTGTGTCCAATCCGAAGAGCCTCCACAAGCACAAGATCAACCATCATCTTCCATACAAGCATCTCCAGCAACACAAGACGAGAAAATGGCTCAAGAAGAAGAGGATGAAGATCAAGATGATGAACCACCTCAAGAGGAGGACATTGATCAAGGGGCAGATGAAGATGATCAAGACAAGGAAGATGATCAAGAAATTCAGGACCAAAGACCACCTCACCCAAGAGTCCACCAAGCAATTCAAAGAGATCACCCCGTCAACTCTATTCTTGGTGACATCCAAAGGGAAAAAGAAAAAAGAGAAAAAGAAAAATACACCCTAGCCCTAACCCTAAAACTCACTAGGGGTCCAACAAACATCACAGCGCACACCCTGCTCCCTCCCCTGCTGGCGCCGCCGCCACCTCCCTTTTCCTTCCCTCCCCTTTTCTCTCTTACGCGCGGGCCCACCCGGCCCCACCTCTCCTCCCTCTCCCTGTCTCTTCCAGGCGCCGCTAGGGACGCCGCCCCAGCCAGCACACACCCGCGCGCTGCACCGCACCCGACCGAAGCCCCGACGCTACCTGGTTTTCTCCACCCGTGCCCGCACGCCGCCGAGCAGCGCCCAGACCCACGCGCCAGCCGAGCTCCACGTCCGTTCTGCATCGCGTGTAATGGACCTTCAATGTCGCCATTTCTTCCCCCCATTACCTCCCTCCATTGATGCCGATGCCATTGATGGCAGCCATGAAGACCCAGCCACCTCTCTCCCTCCCCGGCCGACCTTTCCTTTCCCTCCTTCTCCTCTATAAAACCCACGCTGAGCTCCTCTCTTCTCCTCCCTACCCGAGCTCGCCCCCTACTCTCTCTCTCACTCTCCTCGCCGTTAGAGCCACCGCCGCCGTCGTCGGAGTTCGTCACACCATCGTTGGAGCTCGTGGAGCTCGCTGGAGCTACGCACCCGTCGTGCCGAGCCTTCACCTAGACGCACACCCGAACCCGTCCGCAGTTCGTCCCAAGGTTGAAGACAACCCGTTAATTTATTTTCTAAAGCATGTTTTGAATTTTGTGAACTATTGTTGTAATATTGAGACGATGCGATTCACATGTATGATTTTAGAGATTTCGATGTATACGTGTAGTCAAAATCGAACCCCGCGACAATACTTTGAATATGTGTATGATTTTATAATTTTAAAAATGAATACGGTCACTATTCACTACCTCGGTGATTTTCATACTAGAAAACGTTTACAGATTTGATTTCGCTTTATTGTGTGGAACGATAATTGTTAGTAGTATTTTAAGTGTAAACTTATTTACATGAAGAAATACTAAGCCACGTATTCTCGGTCAAATGAAAATAAAGAAGTTACTAGTCATGATAAATGTATTCATAAGTATAGCACTTAATTACTTAGAATTAGTAAAATATTTATGTATATAGTAATAACCATGAATATGTTATTAAAAGTCCCATTTAGTAATCTACATTAATTCTTAGAATATTAATGAAAGGTGATTTAGAAATAAACATTGTAACAATACGTATAATTTCTATTTAAGAAAGAAAGGAGAAAACCGAAAGAGTAGAATTTATAATAATGTTAAAATGACTTAATTAGGCGCTCATACTTTTCTAATAAAAAAATTGATGGTTATGTTGGTAAACATAGGTTTCTTACTAAAGAATTAGATAACTTGTTTCTAGTTTAAAATTACCTTTTAATAGATATCACATTTAACAAGGTTCGTTATAGAAGTTTAAGTATAGCCGTATTAAATAGAAACTTAAAAGATTATGTAGACCATATGTTTCATAATAAAAATAGAAGATAAATATATGTCCAATTAATAGACTATTTATATTTTCTTAATTAAAAGATAACAAGGGTCATTGCGTTTATAAACTAAAATGATAGTTTATACATAATTTTCTTTCTAATGAATTAGATCATTTGTTCCTACAATAGAATTAAAGGTAATTAATAGATTAATTATCCTTTATCATATTTTATTAATCAAACCTATAGTCTATTTGTTCTTAACTAGATTTATGGCATGATTAATGATTTCATAGAATTTAGTCCACATTATATACGAATCACTTAGCTTTTCCTAAAGGAATAAAATAAAGTAATAAGAGTTTAAGTTCTTTTATAACTTAAAATGTTACTTTATATATTGACTTCGAATATAATAATATAGGCTATGTGTTTTCTAATGAAATTAAAAGATAGTTATTCGTTCATTGTCTTTTACATGAAAATCCACTTAAGGGCCTATAGCCTAGCTTTTCATAAAATAAGTGTTTAATAATAATAATCTTTTCACATAAAACCTATTTAGACTTTTATCTTAGTTTATCATAAGTGAATGTTTAACAATGAATTATAATATGTTCCATAATGCTTCTAAAATTAATAATGTGTTTCGTAGCCCATTAACCTTAGATATATAACTTATATCTTTTCTAAAAGGTTAAAAAGGTTTAATATCGTTATAACGTGTTTTATCATCTTAATCTTAGACATATCACATATGACGTTTTTTTAAAGATTAAATTGGTGAACCTAATATTTGCATATTTTAATTAAGATATTTTTAAGCTCATGTCTTGTTTTATAAAGTATAGATCACACATCTTTGATAAGAATACCTACTTATTATAACCCTTGCGTGTAATGTTTTTGAAAAGCGAACGCTCTTTTCGTTAGGCTTTCTTTTAGCTTTACGTATGGTGAATGTGGTATGTTATTGAGTGGTGTTTGTTCTTCTTGTTGTTTGTGTGATATTCAGTGGTTGAACTAGTAGTTAAGAATCAAGATCTATTCCTATCCGGGGAAGAACCTCAAGTTTTCAATAAGCCAGGCAAGTGGACTTCTCCCTCTGCATACTCTGTTTGATCCCAAACAATACATTTAATAAAGTTTATTCTTTGGTATATATGCATGATTTGATGGGTTACCTATTCCGATACACCTAACCTTTTCTACCGTATTCCTTGACCAAACTTGTGTATTATACTTTACCTTCGTAGCTATGCTATTGCTACAACTTAACTTTATGCAGTCACTCCTGTATGATACTAATGTTCCAAATGATAAGTTTACATTATTGTTGTTAACCCGATGATTAAACAAGATTATTGCATATTAATTAGAACATGGAGTGACCACCTGGGAAAACAGTGCTACCATGAGAACTATCATGGCTCTGGTCTTGGCTAAATAACTAGGGAAGTCTCATGTTGGGTGCTGGTCGTGGTCGACCGGAACGGGGGCATCTGGCAAGCGCTTATATTCTGGCTCAAGCAGATTGAATATGGGTATAGTTCCCAAAGCTTTACCCTGCAGTCTGGTCTATAAGTTGGTTACGTTAGGTGTGCTTTATGCAGTTTGACCATTTCCAGCATTTGCGTAATGAGGACTCTAGGGAGAAGACTCATAGTGAGACCCTAGCCATTCACCTCGGAAGTGAATACGGGTCTAGCTAACCCGGGCTAGTGTAAGGCCCAAAATTTGTATAAGGAAAAAAATATAATAAATATATGAAGAAATAAAATAGCAAAATTCAGATATCTCAAATTATACTGGAGTATTGAGAATTGGGATTTAATCCAAAGGTACAATTTTAGAATTTAAGAAAAGAGAAGGAAATATCAACAAATGAGGTAAAATAAAATATATAAATAAGAATATATTTTTTACACTAATATTTGAATCTGGTACATTTTGATCCATGGTGTGACTCATACAAAAATTCAAATTTAGATTTGAAAATCAAGAGAATGAAAATAGGAAAAGAAAGAAAAGGAGAAAGAAATGTTATGAAATACAAATAAATTCATAAATGAATAAATCCTAGATTGGTAAGTTCAAATTGAATATATAACCTGAGAATAAACTTGCCACAAAGTTTGGGAAATTTAAACTTGGAATTGATTTGAAATTTGAACTTGAAATAGAAAGAAAACAAAAAAAGAATAGTGCTTGCATGTGCCTGGGCCCTTTTCCTCTGTCCAGCCCACTCTTTCCCTCCTCTACCCCACGACAGCCCACCTCACTCACTCGGCCATGCGGCCCAGCTACCAGCCCACCAGCGCCTCCCCTGCGGTGCGGCAAACCCTAGCCGCCAGGCTCCACACGTCGCGCGCGCCCTTGTGCCACTACCTCGTGGGTCCCACTGCGCAGCTCCTTCTTCTCCCTTTTTCTTATAATCGCACACAGAATCCCGGATCGCATTCCCGAGCTCCCTTCCTCTCATGCCGACGGCCGGGTCTGCCCCTCCCCGTCGAGCTTCGATAGGATTGGTCATTCCAACCTGACCCCTGACAGCAGACTCCCTCACCAGATCGTCGTTCCCCAGCTCGTATCGGACTCCCGTCGGTCGCTTGCGACCCCGCGCCGAGCACGGTTTCCTTGGACGTGTGGGGCTCGGCTACAGATACTCCTATCGAACAAAGCGGCGCAGCGGTTGTTGTAACAAACGCCGGTCAGTTGGGATCCGCCATAACAATCGGAGCTGGAGCATGCGACGGACTTATCCTCTCTGCTGGATGCTCACGCGCATGGCGCGCTCCGTTGACCAATTCCCCCCCCCCAAAATCGGACTCAGTTCCGGGTATAAGAACCGTGGGCACCATTGCCGTGAAGACCCGGCGCGTTCTCTCTCCTCTCCAGATTTCCGAAGCGGCCTTTTCCCCCCGCCAAAGCTCCTTCCTTACTGCTCGTTGTGCCATCTTCGATGCACACCACTCGTCATCGACGTCTAGCCGGGCCAGGGTTGTGGCCACACGCTGCACAATTCCTCATCGCCGATGTTGGGGTACGGCTGTCGGTCCACGTCGCCTCATGGGTAGCTCTGTTTCTGCCTCCGCCTGCAGTGAGCTACTTCTCCCTTATTTCGCCTTGTTTTTCGCTTCACGTAGCACCGCTCTATTTTGTGGTTGGGGCAATCGGTGTAGATGTGGGTGATCGCCGACGAGGTCACGCCGTGGGATGCTCATGCATCATCCCATGTGTGGTCGTGGGGAAGACGACGTGTGTGAGTCGTTGATCGGCGAACAGATGGATAGGATTACATCTGATGGTAACCGAATGCGAGCCGTCGATCACCGAATTGAGGGATCAGATTAGAGACGAGATACCCCTTCATGTTAATATATCCTAGCCATAGATCTGTGTGCCTACGGTCTGGATCATCCGCGGGTCCTCGGATGCGGATCAAACTAATCTGGACCACCGGACCGTAATCGAGCGGTTCACGTGCCATAATACCCCTTCGCTTGGCAATATCTCAAAAGAGTCCCTGAACTTCTTAGTAATGAACCCGCCGTCTGCACCAGGGACGTTCTGAGTCTTAGAAAACTTGCGCTGGACCCCTGATGATTTTGGTAATTGTGCGCCCAGTCCAAAAGATTAGAAAATTCAGAAAAATACATAGGAAATGGATTTTTAATATGAAGATATTGACTATAACTTGCAAAATTCCTAGAAAATTCATATGGAGTCCAAATTTATTCATTCCAATTTCTATAATTTTATAAAATTATTGTTTATCAATTAGTGCCACTGTTTTGATATAAAAGTCACATTAAAATTTATATCCTATTTAATCTTGTACAAAACACGTAAAATCTTCAGAAAATTATAACTCTTTCGTTTTAATTCCAAACTGACTCGTTCCAGTTGCGTTAGTCTAGTTAAACGACTTATCATTATAATCTACTATAATACGATTTATGGTCAATTTATATCTTAGATTAAAGTTGAGATAATTATTTAGAGAATAACCTCATATATGATTTATATTAACCAATTTATAATATAGTTTAACATTTTAATCACATAAATCCTCTATAAAATCAGAACCCTTTAATTGTAACTCCGATCTTAGTATTTCTCGATTCCACAATCTCGTAGCAACGCATAGATTATTATTATTCAGTTTGTACCTATGTTTGATGTGATGTTAATTTTATCTATGCCATGTTTGTTTGTATTGCTACGACTAGCGTGAGGTCACGAGGATCTGAAGAATCACCCTGATAACTGGAATCTCAAGTGCCAGGCAAGTTGTGCCCTTGATCACATTTGCTACCCAATAATGTTCTTTATTATCATTTATCAATGCATAGGTTTAATTTTGATGGGACCCAACAGGTCACCCTAGACTGGTTATCTTGTTTACCTTGTTTACCCCTGATTCACTTGGGTAGTTATGCTATTGCATTATGTGGTTTCGGGATAATATTTCATTACATCCATGTTCCAATTATTCTGTTATGTTATTTATGTTCATGATAAGATCATTATGTTAATTGGAACATGGAGCGACCACCCGGGAAAACAGTGCTACCACAAGGGTTTAATGGGACGCCCTTGGCCGATTAACTAGGAAAGCTAGTGGATGACTACCTTACTCGAAAGGGGCAAGGGCAGTAGGGAAGTGGTCAGTGTAGGGAGGTCCTTGGGTTGATTTTGCTGCGATGGCGGTCAGGCGAGGGATTCCTGCACTGGAGCTTCCTATAAACTGTAGCGGGTTTTCTGAAGCTAGTGGAACTTTGTAAAGGCCTCGTAGTGTTACCCTGCCTCGCTTCCTTGGTAGAGGTGAATGGGATTCATGACCCCTTGGCAGATGGGTAACACGGCTTGTGGGTAAAGATGCGCAACCTCTACAGAGTGTAAAACTGGTATACTAGCCGTGCTCACGGTCATGAGCGGCTCGGACCCTCACATGATTAATTTATGGAACCTAAATTTAATTTGTCATATGCATTTGCATGAGATTATTTATTAATTTTGTTCTATTACTTTTATTAAGGTTTGGTATTTACTTACATTTAGTAACTGCTAATAAAATTTTGACCAACTTATAAAAGCAATGCTCAGCTTCAACCTTTATATTATTGATCAGCCTTACACTTCACATGAACTCCCACCTTTGGTGAGTTCATGCCACATTATTCCCCACAACTTGTTGAGCGATGAACGTGTGTGAGCTCACCCTTGCTGCCTCACACCCCCCACAGGAGAAGAACAGGTGGTTCAAGTGGAGCCGCATATCGAGGAGTTCGATTCGATCTAGGTGGCGTCTCCTAGTTGACTTTCTAGCGCCAAGGATGGATTTTAGATCCTGTTATATTTATCTTTTATTTTTGTAAGTCTTCCACTATGTAATAAGTACTCTGATGTTATTATGACATTTATCTCTATACACTCTGTTATTATATATGTTGTCTTCTTTGGCGCATGTATGAGATGCACCCGGCTTTGTCCTTTAAAGCCTGGGGTGTTATAGCTAGAAGGGAATCGCGACTCATGGGTAAAGATGCGCCACCTCTGCAGAGTGTAAAACTGATATATCAGCCGTGCTCACGGTTAAGAGCAGCCTGGACTCCTCACATGATAATTGAACTTGAAGATGAAAATAAATCGAGATCCGATGATCTGCCAATGGTTTGCTTAAGTGGTTTCACTTAAGTGTTTTTGATATACTCTTATAGCTTTGAATATGGAAATAAATCGAGATCCGATGATCTGCCAATGGTTTGCTTAAGTGGTTTCACTTAAGTGTTTTTGATATACTCTTGTACCTTTGTTTAATGGGAATACTTGGGATTCACACTTATTAGTAAGACATGTGTTGTTAATAAAATGTTGACCAACTAAAATGCTTACTGCTCAACCTTAGCCTCACCTTGTTAAACCTGCATTAGTATTTCCCCCACTTGCTGAGCCCCGACCATAAGTGAGCTCACCCTTGCTTAAATTTTGATCAAAAGTTTGCAGATGAAGTTATGTTGCTGAGCTCCATGGATGCTAGTCTAGTGATACCCCCGGTCATCTTTCTGTGGATGGATGTCCATGTTTCGCTGTACTTTGATGAATAAAGGTTAAGACATTATGTCTGTTCGAAGTGTAATATGTTAATATAATCGTTATTTACGCTTTTATGCATTGTTCTTTTGATATATTACACTTGTGACGTCAACATATGTGTGGAAATAGATCCTGGCACACATATGTTATGCACCCGGCTCTGCCCATTGGAACCGGGTGTGACATAACCACTCGATCTCGAGTTGCTCATTTTTGTGAACATTATTCTTTTGTGTCCTCTATTGAGCCATACAGGATAGAGGATGCACTAAGAGATTCGGACTGGGTGGTGGCAATGTAAGAGGAACTCAACAACTTCACAAGGAATGAGGTATGGCATTTAGTTCCACGTCCTAACCAAAATGTTGTAGGTACCAAGTGGGTATTCTGCAACAAACACGATGAGCATGGTGTGGTGACTAGGAACAAAGCCCGACTTGTTACCAAAGGTTATTCACAAGTCGAAGGTTTGGATTTTGATGAAACCTATGCACCCATAGCTAGGCTTGAGTCAATTCATATATTACTTGCCTATGCTACTTACCATGGCTTTAAGCTATATCAAATGGACGTGAAGAGTGCCTTCCTCAATGGCCCTATGAAGGAAGAGGTGTATGTTGAGCAACCTCCCGGCTTTGAATATAGTGAGTATCTTTCTCATGTTTATAAGCTCTCAAAGGCGCTTTATGGGCTCAAGCAAGCCCCAAGAGCATGGTATGAATGCCTAAGAGACTTTCTTCTCACTAATGGATTTAAAGTCGGAAAAGCTGACCCTACTCTCTTCACTAAAACAATTGCTAAAGACTTGTTTATATGCCAAATTTATTTTGATGATATTATATTTGGGTCTACTAACAAGTCATCTTGTGAAGAGTTTAGTAGGTGTTGGGGACTTGTTCTCAAGTGCTATGAATTAAGAACAAGGCAACACAAAATATTAAAGGTTAATGCCCTTCGTCTTCCGAAGCATTATCTCCCATAGGATATAATGATCTTCAGACGAAGGTGATGAAGGACATACCTTCATCATCACATCATATGTTAATGAAAGAAGAAGCGTATGAAATATAAAAGACAACATGAATAATCATATGACATTGCTAATATATTTGTTATTATCATGGATAAATAGAAACAATATTCTATTACATTTGTACCTTCGGCTTGAAGGAAAGCAAAAGTACAAGCGTGACGCAAAAGTGAATGCCCCGTCAGCGTGAACAGTACGGGAGTACTGTTCACCTATTTATAGGCATGGGTCGTAGCCCATGTAAAATTACATCCAGGTCCTTTGCTTTTGATAATAACTCTATAGTAATCCATCGAGGTCTAGATAGTCTTTTCCTCTTTAAGTCGGTTTCCTTTTTTCTGCCATCATGCCGAAGCTTCCTTGCGCACAGCTTTGGCTCTGTTCCATCCTTCGTTCTCTTTGTGTTTCTTCATACAGCAATTTTGACTTATCTGAAGGATTCATGTCCGAAGGTACCTGTTCATGTATTATACTCCAAAAACATTGTTAAATCTTGTTTTTGAGGACCTTCAAAAGCCGAAGGCCCCCAACAGTAGGATTATGATACAGAAATTCGAGATGTCAATGATGGGGGAGTTGAAGTATTTCCTTGGATTTCAAATCAAGCAACTCTAAGAGGGCACCTTCATCTGCCAAACTAAGTACATTCAAGATATCCTCAAGAAGTTTCGAATGAAGGATGCCAAACCCATCAAGACACCCATAGGAACAAATGGGCATCTCGACCTCGACACGGGAGTTAAATCCGTAGATCAAAAGGTATACTGGTCGATGATAGGTTCTTTACTCTATTTATGTGCTTCATGACCGGATATTATGCTTTTAGTATGCATGTGTGCAAGGTTCCAGGCAAATCCTAAGGAAATTCACCTTAGGGCCATAAAAAGAATCATGAGATATTTAGTTTATACTCCTAAGTTTGGGCTATGGTACCCCAAGGGATCTACCTTTGATCTAATTAGGTATTCTGATGCCGATTATGCTGGATGTAAAATGATAGGAAGAGCACATCAGGAACTTGTCAGTTTTTGGGAAGACCCCTATTGTCATGGGCTTCAAAGAAACAAAACTCAGTAGCTCTATCCACCACCGAAGACGAGTATATTGCTATAGGACACTGTTGTTCACAATTACTCTGGATGAGGTAAACTCTTAGGGACTATGGCTACAAATTGAGCAAAGTTCCTCTCCTATGTGATAATGAGAGTGCAATCTGCATGGCGGATAATCCCGTTGAACACAGCCGCACTAAGCACATAGACTTCCGGTATCACTTTCTGAGAGATCACCAACAAAAGGGGATATCAAAATTGCTTATGTTAGCACCCACAACCAATTAGCCGATATCTTCACCAAGCCCCTAGATGAAAAGACCTTTAGCAAGCTTCGGAATGAGCTAAATATCCTAGATTCTCGGAACTTTGATTGAAATCTTGCACACAATGCTAATTTTTATACCATTGATCATGTCATATCTCTTTCATTTGGTACACATGCATATTTCTTTTTCATCTTGTGCCAAAAGCTAAGACTAATTTGTTTTCAAGAGTATTTCTATGATTAGTCTTAGATTGAAAAGTAAATGGAGTACAAACAAAGGCAAGGCTTCCACTACGACTCTGTCAGTATCACATTTCCTTTGCCCTACTCATGTATTTCATTCATATCCTTTTTAAAAAAGGCCCAGAATTCTCTTTTTTGGCACTTAATGCCAAAGGGGGAGAGAGTAATAGGCCCAAAGCAAAAGGACTGCACCACCACACTATTTTTCAAAAATTATTTCACAAAAACCCTCTTGACAGCTAAGAGGAGAACTTTTTTAGGGGGAGCTTTTATTTAGCCAAAGGAAAAGCATTTGAAACAGGGGGAGAATTTTCATAAACTTGAAAAATGCTTTTAGAAATCATATTCTTATACCATTAGCTATTTGCAAAAGAATTTTAAAAGACTTTTTTTTCAAAAGGTTTGCAAAAACAAGTTAAGTGGTGCAAATGTGGTCCAAAATGTTAAATCTATCAAAACAACCATGCATACTTAGAAATACCTTCAAGTGGTTTAAATTCAAAGTAACTTATGCACATCTAGGGCTGGAAACGAGCCGAGACGAGCTCGGCTCGGTGTAGCTCGGTGGCTGACCGAGCTCGGCCTGGCTCGTCCATTTCACGAGCTAGGGAAACAGGCTCAGCTCGGCTCAAAGGTGGCTCGCGAGCCGGCTCAACTCGGCTCGCGAGCCACACCCTGATATTATATAATTGCATTATTAGTAATCTAAATTATTAATTGTCATATATCTATCATGAAACCCTAAGGAACAAACTGACAATCTATAAAATTAACCAATATCCATCAATATTCTATATATTAAGTAATTTGCACGGCTCGCGAGCCGAAATGAGCTAGCTTGGCTCGGCTCGCTACGGGAACGAGCCCAAAAGGCGGGCTCGGCTCAGCTCGCGAGCCGCTCCGAGCCGAGAAGAGCCGCTCTGAGCTCGAGCCGGCCCACGAGCCTCGAGCTTATTTTCCAGCACTATGCACATCTGTCATAATGCAAACTAGTTACATTTCTACACATTGTATTTGCTTTGGTTTGTGTTGCCATCAATCACCAAAAAGGGGGAGATTAAAAGGAAAATAACCTCAAACATTCCTATAATCGATTTTGGTGTTTGACGACCATCACAAACTTTATGGGCTAACTAGTTTGTCTAGTTGATCATTTCGCAGGTGCATAAGTTCATCTACAAATATTCTAAGTCGATTGTCCGGAATATCGAATATTATTCCGGATAGGAGAAGTTTGTGTGAAAAGCACCAAGCGCGGATCGCCCAGGCCCTTGGGGCGGACCATCCGCAACACGAGGGTGAGCCTCGGATAGGAACACTGCATAAATCATCATGTACATTGCGGACTATTCGAAGGAGAAGCGAGCACCATCCGAGACCAAGCGCGGACCGTTTGGCCCAGGCGCGGACCGTCCAGTCGAAAAAGAACCAGAAAGCTCGAAGGTGACGGGTTCGGTAAAATATATTTATAGCGTCCTCGCGGACCGTCCGGGGTGCACGGCCGGACTGTTCGCGACTGCTTTACCTGACATCTGACAATACATTAAATGCATTGTAGCCGTTGATATAGCCGTTATTGCTGACCGTTGCGATTTCAGCCGTTGATGTGCAGGGGCGGACCATCCGGGCAGAGGGCGCGGACCATCCGCGGTCGGCAGGAAAGTGGCAACGACGAGGATGTGGTTGGGGGCTATAAATACCATCCCAACCACCTCCATTCAACACACCCAAGCACTGCATTCATTCACATTCAATACAAGAGCTAGCAATCCATTCCAAGGCACATTCAAGGCTTCCAATTTCTCCAAGTTTCCCAATTGAGACAAGTGATCATGAGTGATTAGAAACTTGAGAGAGTGTGATCCGTGTTTCATTTGATTGCTCTTGTTGCTTGGTTTTCTTAATCGTGCTTTCTTCATCTCTCTAAACTTTCTAAGTGAAGTGTAAAGCTAGCAAGAGACACCTATTTGTGTGGCGATCCTTGCGGGGTCTTAGTGACCCGTGTGATTGAGAAGAAGCACTCGACCGGTCTAAGTGACCGATTGAGAGAGGGAAAGGGTTGAAAAAGACCTGACCTTTGTGATCTCCTCAATGGGGAGTATGTTCCTTGGAACCAAACCTCGGGAGATAAATCACCGTATTCATTTGTGTTGATCCTCGTCACTCGATTTGTTTCTCCCCTTTCCACTCTCTAAAGTTCTCTTGCTAATATCAATTTTAGTGTGCTCCCAAAGTTATCCGCATCAATTGAGCAACTCACGGCAAGAGAAACGTTCTTTTGCACTCTGATTTATTTCTAACCCTAACCCCGATCAAAGTGCGTGTTTAAGTTTGTAAATTTCAGGTTTTGCATATTCACCCCCCTCTAGGAAACTTTCAAGTGGGTTACATGCCTAGGGGCCCATAAGTCATGAGTGGAAGGAGGACCGACTTTCCTACTATGGCTTGGCACCAGGCACAATTAATGCAGCTAGTCTGTTACGGCTACTCTACTATCTACGAACAGAAGGAAGAGGAAGATAGAATTACAGAGGAAGGAGTAGAGGTAGTATTAGTTCTGGTAAATGTTCGACCCCCAGTTTCTTCCAGCCTCTCTCCTTATCTATTGCTACTGCCCCACATGGGCTTTACATGGACCACTTGTTCAATGGAAAAAGTGAATTGGGCCTACGGACACGGCAGTCCGACACCTTGGCTTGCTCATCCTATAGCACACTTTTATCAGAATTCACCTGTAGCCCCTTTGGTATGCTGACAATCCCCTCCTGTTGAAGAGCCGCTTGTCCCCAAGAGGTGGCAGCTGGGAAACAACCTTGTAGAGCTTGTTCATCTTCCCATGAATCCAGAGCTGTGTCGCAACCTGACCATCGTATGAAGACTCAGCTACCTGACGACCTCCATGGGAGATGGTGCAGTGTTGCAGAATTTGCTCTAGGTAACTTACTACTAATGCCACGACTGGTAGAGCAGAACTGACAGAGCAAGATGGGTGAACTGATGGCTTCAATTGGGAGACATGAAACACCGGGGTGGATGGAAGCGGACTCCGGTAATTTCAGCGTATAAGCCACTGCACCAACCTTTTGTAAAATCTCAAAGGGTCTGAAATACTTGTAGGAAAGTTTGTGACTGGCGCGAGGGGGCCACCGAAGTTTGCACATAGGGCTGGAGCTTTAGGTATACCATATCCCCGACGTTGAACAAGCGTTCAAAATGATGCTTGTCTGCGATATGTTTCATGCGCTGTTGAGCTCACAATAGGTGATGATGAACCGACCTGACCATGAGGTCGCTTTGACCCAACTAGGATGCTAAGTCAGCATGGGAAACTGAGTCATCAACTGAAAGGCCAAAATGATGAGGAGATCTGCCATAGAGCACTTCGAATGGTGAATGACCCAAGGAAGAATGGAAACAACAGTTGTACCAGTACTCTACCACGGACAGCCACAGGGATCACTTGGAGGGATAGGCCTGCACAAAACTACGTAAGAATGTCTTTAAACATTGATTGACGCGTTCTGTTTGGCCATCTATCTGGGGGTGGTAGGAAGAGCTCATGTGAAGTTGAGTCCCAGACAATCTAAACATCTCCCTCCATAAGGTACTCATAAAAATACGGTCACAATCAGACACAATAGATTGGGGCATGCCATGTAGACGATAGATTTCAACCATGAAGATGCAATCTTGAGAGTAATGAAAGGGTGGCGCAAGGCAATAAAGTGACCATATTTTGAGAAGTGATCCACCATGACCAAGATACTGTTGTAGCCTCCACTTGGTGATAAGCTTTTGATGAAATCAAGAGATATTGCTTGCCATGCTTGGGTTGGTACTGTCAAGGGTTGGAGAAGACCAGGATACCGGGAACAATCTGGTTTGGCTTGGTGGCACACCACACATGCAACAACAAACTCTTTGATGGAACTTTTCATACGAGGCCAGTAGAACAACTGCTTGATCCAACTGTAAGTAACAGGGAACCCTGAGTGACCGCCCAAGGCACTGGAATGCAACGCTGACATGACTCTGGACTGCATAGCATTGTTGGCCCCTAACCAGACATGATTCTTGTATCGAATGACTCCATCCTGTAAGGTATAAGGAGGACATTCAGAGAGAGACAAAGCAGTGACAAGTTTAAGTGCCTCAGGGCCAGACCCATAACCATCGATAACGTCCTATATCCATGCTGGGGTAGACATGGATAAGGCAAACAAGGAGGCATCCTCATGTGGTCGCCGAGATAAGGCGCCTGCTGCCGTGTAATACACACCTTTTTTATAGATAATCTTATAATGTAAACCCAGGAGCTTAGTAAAAACCTTTTGCTGCCATGGAGTGTGCAGCCTTTGGTCAGATAGGTGTGACAAGCTGCGATGATCTGTTAGAATAAGGAACTCTACATGTTGCAAATACGACCTTCAATGAGTAACTGCAAGCAGAACAACCAAATACTATTTTTCGTAAGTAGAAAGACCTAAGTTTTTAGGTCCTAGTGCCTTGCTGACATATGCCAAAGGATGACCTTCCTGTTGGAGAACAACACCTATACCTTTGCTTGATGCATCAATCTCAATAGAGAAGGGTTTCTGAAAATTGGGCAAGGCCAATATGGGAGCTGACACCAGGGACTACTTCAGGGTTTGGAATGTTGTGTCATGTAAAGTAGTCCACACAAACACTGAATCTTTCTTCAGTAGGTAAGTGAGCGGTTTAGCGATAATACCGAAATTTTTAACAAACTTCCGGTAGTACCCAGCAAGACCCAAAAATCCCCGGAGTTCTTTGCAAATCTAAGGCACTGGCCAAGATAGGACTGCAGACACCTTGGAAGGATCAGTGGACACTCCTGCCTGACTAATAATGTGGCCAAGATAAACAATTTCCTGCTTGGCGAAGGAGCATTTGGATAGTTTGACTTGCCAAGAATCTGTGGAAAGCAGCTGCAAGACGAGCTCAATGTGTTGCAAGTGAGTTTCCCATGTCGAGCTATAAACCAAATTATCGTCGAAAAAGACCAATACACATTTCCTAAGAAGTGGCGCAAGGGTCTTATTCATAGCTCCTTGAAATGTAGCAGGTGCACCGGTAAGGCAAAATGCCATGACTCGAAACTCAAAGTGCTCGTGGTGGGTCTGAAATGCTGTCTTATGTTGATCTTCGGGTGCCATGCGAATTTGGTGGAAACCAGCACGGAGGTCCAACGTTGAAAACCAGGCAGCCCCATATAACTCGTCGAGCAGTTCATCCATAATAGGAACAGGAAACCGAGTTTTCACAGTAAGAGCATTCAGATGTCTATAGTCAACACAAAAGTGGTAGGGGTCGTCTTTCTTCTTAACCAAGATTACTGAAGAGGAGAACTCACTGTTGCTATGTTGAATAATGCTTGAAGACAACATTTCTTGGACTTGGTGCTCTATTTCAGTCTTCAACACGGGTGCATATTTGTATGGTCTCACATGAAATGGTTGGGCACCGGGTACAATAGAGATATGATGATCACAATCCCGGATAGGGGGTAGGCCAACAGGAAGTGCAAACATAGATTGGAACTTGCTAACCAGTGCTTGTAACTCGGCGGGCAAGGTGGAATACAATGACTGATCCTTATCTGTGAAGTCCGATAGCTGACAAAGCTCAATAATGGCATTTTGACCTTTGGCAGATTGGAGACCAAACAATTTGACCATAGAACCGTTGTACGGTATGATCAACCACTTGTCTGCCTAGTGCACCATCATAGGGCTGAATTTTTCAAGCCAATCCATACCCACTATTAAGTCATATTTCTGCAGTGGTAGCACACACAAACTAGAAGTGAAATCACATCCTGAGAGTGACCAGACTGCATCAACAAGTTCATGAGTGCATTGCATCTGAGCTCCATTTGCTACTTGTTTTGTCAAGGGCTTTGAAGTTGTCCCATGAACTGTACTGTTTTTGGATCAGCCACTCCCTCCATAGCTGCCTAGGAGAGACAAATAGCATTCAGTTCTTCTAAAGAGCCCTCATCCTCGTTGACTAGAAGCTAAAATAGTTGCCAGAGTTCATCCACAATGTGTAGTTGCACAAAGTCGGCACAACAGTGACCTTTAGCGTATTGTAGACCACATTTATAGCATAATCCCTTGGCCTTACGGTAAGCCAGTAAGGAAGCGAGCTTGTCATCCGTTCAGTGAGACTGAGGTGCACGAGCAGGGGTAGACTCATCATGCTTCAATGAAGACGCCTTGGGAGGTAATGGCAATGGAAAAGGAGTCTTGGAGAATGATTTTGAAGTAAATGAATTGTCCAGCTTCCTTGAATCACGACACCGATCACTAACCTCCTCCTGCAATTAAGCCAAAATAAAGGCAGTATCCAAATCCTTTGGGCGCTGAAGCATAACAACAGATTTAATATCATCTTTGAGACCATCAAGAAAACACATAATGTAGAACACCGGATCAGCATTAGGATTATATGCACGGAGTTGATCTATGAGCTGAGAAAAACGCTCAACATAATTGGATACTGTACTAGACTGACGAATATGAAATAGGTGTCTAATGTGGACTTCATGTTGATCCTCGCCAAAACGGTCAGCTACCATCTGTCCAAACTCTATCCAAGTGACATGATTCAGGTGATACTCTGTGGATTGGAGCCAACACGCCGCAGCGCCAGAAAAATGCATGGTTGCTATGCGTATCCAAACGCGAGGATCAACTGAATACATGGAAAAATAATCCGCACATCTTTTTTGCCACAATTTAGGATTATTACCATCAAAAGTGGGGAAAGGTACTTTAGGTAATTGACCCAGTAGGGGAGCAAGGGAATCATGCATAGTGGTGCCAAAATGGTCATGCCAATTTGGGTGAACAACATGTTGATATGGATCAAAACCAGAGGGCATACCATTGGGCGGGAGTAGGCTATGGGTATAGATGTACCCATGGTCGTCCTCCCAACGTTGATGAGCATCGTGGTACCTAGTGGGGCCGTCGACGAATGCCATGGGAGTAGGCTGGCGCTCCACCGTCGACGCGTACGGTCCCAGAATGCCTGCCCGAAGTGTAGGGGGTGGTGGTTGAAGACGATCCACGCGATAGCCCAGCTGGGAGACCTCAGCAAGGAGCGCGTCAACTGACGTCTAAATCCCACGCATTGAGTGGTCGACGCTGGGTCTCTAAGCATCGAGCGACGACGTGACCTGCTCCAGCGCCTCCACGCGCGTGGATAGGGCCCCATCGACCGCATCGATGTGCTCCCACGTTGTCGGCGTTTCGAGATCGGGGGGTCCCTCGCGCCGACGAGTGAGTGTCGCCGCGTGCCCCAGCCCAGATGGGTCGAGCGCGTGGGCGAGCGCGAAGGGGGGAAAGGAGCAAGGCGGCCGGAGACCGGCGTGAGAGAGGTGGGAATCCCGCGGCCTTCGTGTTCGTCCCGCGCCTAGGTCGGGTGCGCTTGCAGTAGGGGGTTACAAGCGTCCACGCGGGAGAGGGAAGCGAGCGGCCCCAAGAGAGCGCCTGTCCCGTCCTCGTCCCCGCGCGGCCAACCTTCTCTAAGAGGGCCCTGGTCCTTCCTTTTATAGGCGTAAGGAGAGGATCCAGGTGTACAATGGGGGTGTAGCAGAGTGCTACGTGTCTAGCAGGGGAGAGCTAGCGCCCTAAGTACATGCCGATGTGGCAGCCGGAGAGATTTTGGCACCTAGCTGGTGTGAAGTCGTGGCCGTCGGAGGAGCGACGGAGCCTGGCGGAGGGACAGCTGTCGGAGCGGTTGAGTCCTTGCTGACGTCCTCCTGCTTCCGTAAGAGGCTGAGAGCCGCCGTCGTCACAGAGCATGCGGGGCGCCATCATTGCCTATCTGGCGGAGCTAGCCAGATGGGACACCGGTCTTGTCCTCTGCGGCCCGAGTCAGCTCGGGGTAGGGTGATGATGGCGCTTCCTGTTGACGTGGCTGGCCTACGCCCTAGGTTGGGCGACGTGGAGGCTCCTCCGAAGCCGAGGTCGAGTCTGTCTTCCATGGCCGAGGCCAAGTCCGAGCCCCTGGGTCGGGCGAGGCGGAGGTCATTCGGCAGAGGCCAGGGCGGAGTCCGAGCCCTAGGGTCGGGCGAAGCGGAGTTCGTCGTCTTCTGGGGCTGAGCCCGAGTCCGAGCCCTGGGGTCGGGCGAAGCGGAGTTCGTCGTCTTCCAGGACTTAGCCCGAGTCCGAGCCCTGGGTCGGGCAGAGCGGAGTTCGCCGTCTTCCGGGACTTAGCCCGAGTCCGAGCCCTGGGTCGGGCGGAGCGGAGTTCACCGTCTTCCGGGACTTAGCCCGAGTCCGAGCCCTAGGTCGGGCGGAGCGGAGTTCGCCGTCTTCCGGGACTTAGCCCGAGTCCGAGCCCTGGGTCGGGCGGAGCTTCCTATGGTGCCTTTGGCAGGGCCCGACTACCTATCAGTCTCACTCTGTCAAGTGGCACTGCAGTCGGAGTGGCGCAGGCGGCGCTGTCCTTCTGTCAGGCCGGTCAGTGGAGCGGTGAAGTGACGGCGGTCACTTCGGCTCTGCCGGGGGGCGCACGTCAGGATAAAGGTGTCAGGTCACCTTTGCGTTAAAGGCTCCCGCGACTTGGTCGGTCGGTGCGGCGATTTGGTCAGGGTTGCTTCTTAGCGAAGGCAGGGCCTCGGGCGAGCCGGAGATGTGTCCGCCGTTGGAGGGGGGCCTCGGGCGAGACGAAAATCCTCCGGGGTCGGCTGCCCTTGTCCGAGGCTAGGCTCGGGCGAGGCACGATCGAGTCGCTCGAATGGACTGATCCCTGACTTAATCGCACCCATCAGGCCTTTGCAGCTTTATGCTGATGGGGGTTACCAGCTGAGAATTAGGAGTCTTGAGGGTACCCCTAATTATGGTCCCCGACAGTAGCCCCCGAGCCTCGAAGGGAGTGTTAGCACTCGCTTGGAGGCTTTAGTCGCACTTTTTTGAAAGGGGACTAGCCTTTCTCGGTTGCATTTTGTTCCGGTGGGTGCGCGCGAGCGCACCCGCCGGGTGTAGCCCCCGAGGCCTTGGAGGAGTGGTTTCACTCCTTCGAGGTCTTAATGCCTTGCGTGATGCTTCGGCTGGTCTGGTTGTTCCCTCATGCGAACTGGCCGTAGCCCGGGTGTACGGTCGGGGCCCAAGTTCTCGGGCTGGTATGTTGACGCTGTCAACGGTTCAGCCGGAGCCGGGTTTGCGAGAGCAGCCCCCGAGCCTCCGCACAGGGCGAGAGGGCGATCAGGGACAGACTCGGCTTTTTTACATACGCCCCTGCGTCGCCTTTCCGCAAGGAGGAGGGGGGGAAAGCGCCATGTTACCCTCGATGGGCGCCGAACATGGTGTCTCCGGTGAGCTGCAAGCGGGTAATCCGAGTGGACGTCCGTGCCCCGTTCGTTAGGGGTCGGCTAGGGGCCCAGAGGCACACCCAAAAGTACCTGCGGGTGATCTGCCGGACCCGGTCCCCTGGCGACGGGGTCCGAGGGCTCGATGCCTCCCTCTGATGGGATTCCGTTACAAGATCGCTCCCGCTGGTCTCGGAAATGTCCTAGGGTACCTCGGGAGCGCAGCCCGAGCCTTGGTTATGTATCGAACGTACCCCTGGTCATCCCTCACTCGGCGTTTGAGGCGGCTGTGAACCCTTCGGGGGCCAGCCTTCGAACCCCTGATCAGTAATGGGCGCGGAGCCCGAGTAGCCTGAGGCGGCCGTGGAACCCTTCGGGGGGCCGACCTTCGAACCTCTGACCAGTAGTGGGTGTAGGGCCCACGCGATCTGAGGCGACTGTCGAACCCTTCGGGGGGCTAGCCTTCGAACCTCTGATCAGTAGGGAGGCTCGGAGCCTGGTTCCTTCACGGGGAAGGATCCTTTTCGGGGTATCCCCCTTTCCCGGTCCCTGTTGCAAGAGATAGAGAAAAAGGAAAAAAGGAAAAGGATACGAAATCGAACGACGTGGCGTACCTCTTTTGGCGCGGTTATTTTGGCGAAGGCGAAGCGTCGCCCGCCTTTCCTGCCAGAAGCGCCGCCTGTCCTGCCGCGGAGTTAATGCGACGGAGCGAGTGGTTGGCGGGGCGGCCGCTGCGTGTGCATGAGCCGTTCGGGGAACGGCTCTTTCGCTTCGCGTTTTTGAATCCCGCATCCGGTCCGGGCGGAACGTTGGAACCGGCCTCGCCTTGGTCTTTATATACCCGGGAGAGGGTCTGGTGACGGTTCTTTGCTCCGCTTCCTGCCTCCCTCTTAGGTTTTCGCAACCTGAGAGACTTAGCCAGAGAAGAGGAAACTGCCCTTCCTGCCCCTCGCGCCGCCATCCCTTTCGCTCGGTGATGGCTGACCGGGTGACCATCATCTCGCCGCGCGATCCATGGCCCTTTTCCACGGTGACGGCGAGTGACCTGGAGGATCTGGTCGGCGAGGGTTTGCTCCGTCCTCTCACCGATAAGCAGCGACCGGAGTGGATTCCTCCCGTGGGTGGAGCCGCTCTGTCCCCACCGCCGGGGTACATCGTGAGCTTTGTCTCCTTCCACGAGCGGGGATTCGGTGTGCCGGCGGGCCGCTTCATGCGGGCGATCCTGTACCACTATGGGGTGGAGTTGCACAACCTCACCCCTAACTCCATCTCGCAGGCCGCCATCTTCGTAGCGGTGTGCGAGGGGTACTTGGGGATCGCCCCCCATTGGGATTTGTGGACCCATCTCTTTTGCGCGGAGCTTTTTGCCTTGCCAACGGGGGAGAGGAAAGTCCGTGCAGCGGTGCGGGCCGGCGGCTGTACCGTCCTGCTGAGGCAGTCGCGGGCGTCGCTGTATATTCTTGCCATCCTCGCGTCCTCGAACAAGGGGTGGCAGCGCCGGTGGTTCTACCTCCGGAACGACGGCGAGTTGCTCCCGCCGTTCTCCCAGCGAGTAGTCACCGCTGCCACCGACGCCTGGCGCCACGGGACCCCGCACGAGAGACAGAAAAACCTCGAGCCACTTCTCCAGGCCTTGGAGGCGTTGCGGAAGGGGGGACTCACCGCTGTGGGCGTGATTGCCGCCATCCACCATCGGAGGGTGCTTCCCTTGGCGGAGCGGCGGCTGTCGCTTTGGGAGATGACCCCGGAGGCCGACTGGGAGGGCTCGCGGATGTCCCCTGATCCTCTTCCCTTCGACGCCCTCCAATGGCGGGTGTCCGTTGCGTTGGGGAAGCCGGACCCCCACGCCTTCTCCCAGCTTTTGATGCGCCCCGACCGAGGGTGCGTGACTCTGGTGAGTGTCCGCTTCTTCCTTCTTCATACATCAGGTTGCTCCTGGTTCTTACGATTGGGGTTTTTCCCCTCCTCTTCAGGAGGTGGGGTGGCACAAGCCTTCCCTGCCACGGGTCCCGCAGGACGCGGTGGACCGAGCAGCGCGGCGGGTCGCCGTGGAGGAGAGGAAGAAGAAGAAGGACGTGGAGAAGGCCCGGGCCCGCGAGCGGAGGCGGGCCCGAGACGCCTTGGAAAAGCTCCATCGCCAGCAGGAGAGGGAGGGGCTCCCGAGGGAGCCGTCGCCGGAAACGCCCGAGACGACGACAATGATGAAGATGATGACGAGGAGGACGACATGGCCGCCCGTCTTGGCTTCAGCCCCGGCTTGGGGTTTGGCTAGGAGCCGTCAAGCCAGCCCCCGAGCGAGCTGACGCCATCAGTCCCCGGAGTCAGGACGTCGGGGTCCTGGCCTGAGGGGCGAGGGCAACCCGAGAGGGCTCCTGACCCCTCGGCTGGAGGAGCTGAGGTGACCCCGGGGGGCCAGGCCAGGGCGTCTGCTCCCCGGGAGCTGCCGCTCGTGCCGGCAGCGCAGGGAGGCGACCCTCAGGCCGCCGTTACAGTGCCTGCGCGATCTGCCCCCCGGGCGTCCAAAGCGAGGGCGGTGCCGAAGTTGCCAGCGAAGCGGACCTCGGCGGCGGTTCCGGGGGCCGGGATCCAAGAGACTTCCCCCCAGGCACGGTGGATCATGGCCCGGAGCGGGTAAGTATCTCGGAATGTCTTCGTCCTGGCTTTCCATTCATATGTCCCGGCCGTGATTTTTCTTTTCTCCTCAGCAAGCGAAGCCATGGCCTGACCGACCTGGCACCCCGGAAGACACTTAAGACGACGCTGGCTTGTGCGGCCAGCGCTGCTCCGGGCCTTGCCGTTCAGCCGACCCTTTCGCATGGCGTTCCACCTTAGGGGGCTCGGGCGGCGCCGGTCGCCGTGGAGCAGGTTCCCGAGGCTGGCTCCTCTGCCGAGGCGGCCATTGTGATAGGGGAGGCGGCTGACGCCGACGTGGTCCCGAGCCCACCAGTCGTGTCGGCCATGCCGGCGCCTGCCGCTACCGAAGTCGCCGCCGTCCCGGTTGGAGAGCGACCGGTTGCTGCCGACGTCGAGACGGCTGATGCGACGGCGCCCGGTGCCTCGGAAGAGGTGGGCGGGGAGGCGCGACCCGTCCCACCGGGCGGCAGCCTCATCGCTGCGCGGCGGAGCCTCGAGGTCCGGCGCCAGTTGCTCCGGTTCCGGACCCGTGAGGCCTCGGACCCCGTCTTCGTTCTCGATGATGAACGAGAGGACCAGTCCTGGGATGAGCTCCGCGAGTGTGCTGAAGCAACGGTGGGGTCGCTCCGGTCGTCGCTGGAGGTTTTCTGCAGGGACGTCCCTAGAATCTTCCAGGTAACGGTTTCTGGCATACCTTTTCTCTTCTGTGACTGAGGCATTCTTCGTGACGCCCCGTTTCCTTCCCTCAGGATCTGACGGATCGGAGCGCCGCCAAGTCGTCGTTCATCCGCCGCGAGGTCGATGTCTGGGGCTCGCTGCGGTCCCTGAGGACCTCGCTTGCCGGGGCTACTGCGCGCCTTTCTCAGCAGGGTGCCGAGGTAGCGGACCTCCAGTTGCTCTGCACTGACCTGAGAGCCGAGGCGGCAGCGGCACGCGCGGAGGCGGCTGCGGCGCGCACAGAGGCGGCCGCGGCGCGCGCAGAGGTGCAATGGCAGCGGTCAGAGTTCGTCCAGGTCGTCGAGGAGCGGGACCAATCTCGGGGCCGGGCTGCCGAGGCCGAAAGCCGGGCCGAAACCCTCGCAGCTGACTTAGCCGCAGCCCAGGTCGCGACCTCGAAGCAGCGTGCCCGGGCCAAAGGTACGCCTTGGCCATCCTTGGTTCTTGTTCTTGTTTGTTTCCTCTGCTTGTGTTTGAGATCTTTCTTCTGGCTGTTCGCAGAGCTCGAGTCCGCCCTCGATGAGTCCGCCAAGGCGCTTGCCGAGGCGCTTGCCGGGGCGGCCGAGCAGAGGGAGGCCGACCTCGCGGCCATGTCCGAAGCCGTCTCGGACGTTTATCAGATCCTTGGCTCCGGCGACGTTCCTTCAGGAAGCTCCCCTCAAAGCCGCCTTCAAGCCTTGGGTGATCACGCGCGCGGCAGACTCCGCGAGGCGCTACACCACGGCGTCAGGCGGGCCTTCGCCGTGCTCGCTTCCCACTACGTTGTGGACCTGGAGCGGGTTAGTGAGGGGTATTGTCTTCCTGACGAAGACGAAGCTGCCCTGGCGGAAGTCCAGCGGCTCGACGCGGTTGCCGCGGGTCCGAGCGCAGTGCTGGCGACCACCTTTGAGGCGGAAATCCTCCCTCCTGCGCCGTCGCCGGAAGCCGAGATGGACCTTACCGAAGGCGGGGACAGAGCAGAAGGCGCGACTCCTTCCCAAGGCGACGCCTAACTCTTGTTGGAACAGTTTCTGTTGGATGCACGTGTGTCTTCCTGCGGCCGCTGTGGCCTGAACACTTTGTTTCCATTGCATGAAGTCGTACTCTTCCTTTTATTTTGCGTGTCCGGCTTTGTCTGTCAATAACAGGGTGGCTTCTCGAGTAGGGGTCATTTTTCGTGGCGGGTGACGAGTGAAGGTGTCCCTAACCCGGAGGCATAGGAATCCCTCGGCTCAGTCGGCCTTGCCACTTACATGCACCCACGTTCGCTCCTTGGGGCCCTGTCTCTGACATAGCCGGGAGAACGCAAAAGCCTTTTTGACCGAAAATTTTGGACGATCTTGACGCAGAGGGGTTCCCCCCTTTTTAGCCCCCGAGGGAGGGTCGGGCTCTGCCGAGGCGAGGCCGACCCTTCCTTGACGACTAAGACTTGTGTGGGAGTGAGGTATACGAACAGCTTGAAAACATCTTAAGGGTAGAAGCGACGTAGCTGTCGGATGTTCCAAGCGTTGCCGTAGACCTCGCTTTGACTGCCGGCCAGCTTGTACGTTCCGGGCTCCAGAACGTCGGCGATGACACGCGGCCTCTCCCGGGGGTGCGTGCAGCCCCCGGGTGCCCCCAGCAAGGGCTCGGGGTGCTGTGCGATGGTCGGGGGTCTTCTCCTGGTTGGCTTTGATGCCCCGCTTGGAGATGATGAACCCCAAGACCATGCCCTGGGGCGCCCCGAGGACCCACCTTTCAGGGTTGAGCTCGACGCTTTTCGCTTCTTTTAGCTTGTGGATCTCCTCGCCTATCGCTCTGCGCTTCTCCTCGTTGAATCAGCGCAGAGGCTATTTTGACGGGTTGGGCTCTGGCCCGAATATCCAGCGAGTGCTCGGCGATATCCCTCGGTATGTCGGGCATGTCCGAGGGACTCCACGTGAAGACGTCGGCGTTCGCGCGGAGAAAGTCGACGAGCACTGTTTCCTGTTTGGGGTCGAGCCCGGAACCGATCCAGATCTGCTTGGAGGCGTCGCCACTGGGGTCGAGGGGGACGGCCTTAACCGTCTCCACTGGCTCGAAGTTGCTGGCATGACGCTTCACGTCTGGCACCTCTTTGGAGAGGCTTTCCAGGTCGGCGATGAGGGCCTCGGACTCGGCGAGGGCCTCGGCGTACTCCACGCACTCCACGTCGCATTCGAACGCGTGTTTGTACGTGGGGCCGACGGTGATGACCCCGTTGGGGCCCGGCATCTTGAGCTTCAGGTAGGTGTAGTTGGGGACGGCCATGAACTTCGCGTAGCATGGCCTCCCCAGTACCGCGTGGTAGGTTCCTCGGAACCCAACCACCTCGAACGTCAGAGTCTCCCTTCGGAAGTTGGAGGGCGTTCTGAAGCAGACGGGAAGGTCGAGTCGTCCGAGGGGCTGGACGCGCTTCCCGGGAATGATCCCGTGGAAGGGCGCAGCGCCTGCTCGGACGGAGGACAGATCGACACGCAGGAGCCTGAGGGTCTCGACGTAGATGATGTTGAGGCTGCTGCCCCCGTCCATAAGGACCTTGGTGAGCCTGACGTCGCCGATGACGGGGTCGACGACGAGCGGGTATTTCCCCGGGCTCGGCACGTGGTCGGGGTGGTCGTCTTGGTCGAAGGTGATGGGCTTGTCGGACCAGTCTAGATAGACCGGCGCCGCCACCTTGACCGAGCAGACCTCCCGGCGCTCTTGCTTGTGGTGCCGTGCCGAGGCATTCGCCGCATGCCCACCGTAGATCATGAAGCAGTCGCGGACCTCGGGGAACTCTCCTGCTTGGTGATCTTCCTTCTTGTCGTCGTCGCGGGCCCTGCCACCCTCCGCGGGTGGCCCAGCCCTGTGGAAGTGGCGCCGAAGCATGACGCACTCCTCAAGGGTGTGCTTGACGGGCCCCTGATGATAGGGGCACGGCTCCTTGAGCATCTTGTCGAAGAGGTTGGCACCTCCGGGGGCTTCCGAGGGTTCTTGTACTCGGCGGCGGCGACAAGGTCCACGTCGGCGGCGTCGCGTTTCGCTTGCGACTTCTTCTTGCCTTTCTTCTTGGCGCCGCGCGGAGTAGACGCCTCGGGAGCATCTTCTGATGGGCGGCCCTGGGGCTGCTTGTCCTTTTGGAAGATAGCCTCGACCGCCTCCTGGCCAGAGGCGAACTTGGTGGCGATGTCCATCAGCTCGCTCGCCCTAGTGGGGGTCTTGCGACCCAACTTGCTCACCAGGTCGCGGCAGGTGGTGCCGGCAAGGAACGCGCCGATGACATCCGAGTCGGTGATGTTGGGCAGCTCGGTGCGCTGCTTCGAGAATCACCGGATGTAGTCCCAGAGAGACTCTCCCGGCTGCTGCCGGCAGCTTCGGAGGTCCCAGGAATTCCCGGGGCGCACATACGTGCCCTGGAAATTGCCGGCGAAGGCTTGGACCAGGTCATCCCAGTTGGAGATCTGCCCCGGAGGCAGGTGCTCCAACCAGGCGCAAGCGGTGTCGGAGAGGAACAGGGGGAGGTTGCGGATGATGAGGTTGTCGTCGTCCGTTCCACCCAGCTGGCAGGCCAGGCGGTAGTCCGCGAGCCACAATTCCGGTCTCGTTTCCCCCGAGTACTTTGTGATAGTAGTCGGGGGTCAGAACCAGGTTGGGAACGGTGCCCGCCGGATGGCCCGGCTGAAGGCCTGCGGACCGGGTGGTTCGGGCGAGGGACTCCGATCCTCCCCGCTGTCATAGCGTCCCCCACACCTGGGGTGATAGCCTCGGCGCACCCTCTCGTCGAGGTGGGCCCGACGGTCGCGATGATGGTGCTCGTTGCCGAGGTGGCCCGGGGCCGCAGGCGAGGTGTTGCGCGTGCGCCCGGTGTAGACCGAGGCTTCCCGCATGAATCGGGAAGTCGCGGCATGAGGTTCCGAGGGGTATCCCTGCCTTCGGGAGGCAGAGCTCTCGGCCCGTCGGACCGCAGCGCCTTCCAGGAGGTTCTTGAGCTCTCCCTGGATTCGCCGACCCTCGGTGGTTGATGGCTCCGGCATCGCGCGGAGAAGCATCGCTGCTGCAGCCAGGTTCTGACCGACCCCACTGGATGCGGGTGGCGGCCTGACCCTGACGTCGTTGGCGACGCGGAGCTGGAGACCCTGGGGCAGGTGACGTATTTCTCCAGCTGGGGGTTGGCCCGCCCATGCCTGCCCGACGTCCCGGCGGATCGGCTCAAGCGCTCCTGCTCCCTCGTCGAGCCTGGCCTGCGCCCCGCGGACTTGCTCGAGCTGTGGGTCGTGACCCCCCGCTGGAACGGGGACCACAACTAGCTCCCGCGGGATGTCAGCGCGAGGCACCGACCTAGGGAGATCACCGTCCTCCGGCATGCCGAGATGATTGCCTTTGGAGGGACCCCCTAGATCGACGTGGAAACATTCGCGGCTTGGGCCGCAGTCCTCGTCGTCGAGGCTGCGGCTACCGTCGGAACAGTCGGAGAGGCAGTAGTCACATGCGGTCATGAAGTCCCGCATGGCACTAGGGTTGCCAAGTCCAGAGAAATCCCAACAGATGCTGGGGTCGTCGTCTTCCTCGGACCCGGTGGGCCCATAGGTCGAGACGTCCGTCAGCCGATCCCAAGGCGACCGCATGCGAAACCCCGGAGGGTTTGAACTCGCCTCTATGAGAGTGCCCGCCAAAGTAAGGTCGCTAGGCGGGTTGAGGCTGAATCCAAATGACGTAGGATGGGAATCGGTCGGTACCTTTTGGTCGACGAACGGCGATGAAGTCACGTCGGGGACTGACTGCACCGTCATCTCAGGTACGAGGGTGACGCCCAACAAGCCTTCCGCGAGCGTGCTGGCGTCGTCCGCTTGCTCGGGATTGGCATGTCGCGGGGAGACGGCGCTCGCCTTCGTCTCAAACGCGAGGTCGACGCCCGACGCGCCCCCCGTTGGGGCGCTAGGGACGTCGACTCGCTCGACAGCCGACGAGGCGCGGCCTCCTGCTTGGCCTTGGTTGCCCTGCCTCCTCCTCCGTTGGCGGGGGAGAGGACGGGGCGAGCCCGAATGTTGTTCTTCCACCACGCGGGGAAGACGTCGTCGATTCCGCCGCCGGCGGGCGGGCTGTCGGCCGCCATTATCGTTGTCGCGCGGCGGTGGAAGGAGTATCATGTCGTAGCTGCCGTCGAAGGACATGAACCCAAGACTCCCGAAACGGAGCACCGTCCCGGGTCGGAGAGGTTGCTGGAGACTGCCCATCTGGAGCTTGACGGGAAGCTGTTCGTCAACACGCAGCAGGCCCCTACCTGGCGCGCCAACTGTCGGCGTTTCGAGACTGGGGGGTCCCTCGGGCCGACGAGTGAGTGTCGCCGCGTGCCCCAGCCCAGATGGGTCGAGCGCGTGGGCGAGCGCGAAGGGGGGGGGAAAGGAGCGAGGCGGCCGGAGACCGGCGTGAGAGAGGTGGGAATCCCGCGGCCTTCGTGTTCGTCCCGCGCCCAGGTCGGGTGCGCTTGCAGCAGGGGGTTACAAGCGTCCACGCGGGAGAGGGAAGCGAGCGGCCCCAAGAGAGCGCCTGTCCTGTCCTCGTCCCCGCGCGACCAACCTTCTCTAAGAGGGCCCTGGTCCTTCCTTTTATAGGCGTAAGGAGAGGATCCAGGTGTACAATGGGGGTGTAGCAGAGTGCTACGTGTCTAGCGGGGGAGAGCTAGCGCCCTAAGTACATGCCGATGTGGCAGCCGAAGAGATTTTGGCACCCAGCTGGTGTGAAGTCGTGGCCGTCGGAGGAGCGACGGAGCCTGGCGGAGGGACATCTGTCGGAGCGGTTGAGTCCTTGCTGACGTCCTCCTGCTTCCGTAAGAGAGCTGAGAGCCGCCGTCGTCACAGAGCATGCGGGGCGCCATCATTGCCTATCTGGCGGAGCTAGCCAGATGGGACACCGGCCTTGTCCTCTACGGCCCGAGTCAGCTCGGGGTAGGGTGATGATGTCGCTTCCTGTTGACGTGGCTGGCCTGCGCCCTAGGTTGGGCGACGTGGAGGCTCCTCCGAAGCCGAGGTCGAGTCTGTCTTCCATGGCCGAGGCCGAGTCCGAGCCCCTCGGTCGGGCGAGGCGGAGGTCGTTCGGCAGAGGCCAGGGCGGAGTCCGAGCCCTGGAGTCGGGCGAAGCGGAGTTCGTCGTCTTCTGGGGCTGAGCCCGAGTCCGAGCCCTGGGGTCGGGCGAAGCGGAGTTCGTCGTCTTCCGGGACTTAGCCCGAGTTCGAGCCCTGGGTCGGGCGGAGCGGAGTTCGCCGTCTTCCGGGACTTATCCCGAGTCCTAGCCCTGGGTCGGGCGGAGCGGAGTTCGCCGTCTTCCGGGACTTAGCCCGAGTCCGAGCCCTAGGTCGGGCGGAGCGGAGTTCGTCGTCTTCCGAGACTTAGCCCGAGTCCGAGCCCTAGGTCAGGTGGAGCTTCCTATGGTGCCTTTGGCAGGGCCCGACTGCCTGTCAGTCTCACTCTGTCAAGTGGCACTGCAGTCGGAGTGGCGCAGGCGGCGCTGTCCTTCTGTCAGGCCGGTCAGTGGAGCGGTGAAGTGACGGCGGTCACTTCGGCTCTGCCGGGGGGCGCGCGTCAGGATAAAGGTGTCAGGTCACCTTTGCGTTAAAGGCTCCTGCGACTTGGTCGGTCGGTGCGGCGATTTGGTCAGGGTTGCTTCTTAGCGAAGGCAGGGCCTCGGGCGAGCCGGAGATGTGTCCGCCGTTGGAGGGGGGCCTCGGGCGAGACGAAAATCCTCCGGGGTCGGCTGCCCTTGTCCGAGGCTAGGCTCGGGCGAGGCACGATCGAGTCGCTCGAATGGACTGATCCCTGACTTAATCGCACCCATCAGGCCTTTGCAGCTTTATGCTGATGGGGGTTACCAGCTGAGAATTAGGAGTCTTGAGGGTACCCCTAATTATGGTCCCCGACACACGTATTGGATTGGAACTGAGTCACCTGATACTCCACTTGTGACGACAACTCCACCTTCAACTCTCGGGTCAGATCCGCACGGATCGACGCCGGATCGGCGATAGCCACCGCCGAGGTGAGAGTTGCGATGGCGTTGGCGTTGGCGTTGGTAGCTACCGAGCGTTGAAGCGCTTCCCAGTGGTTATCCTGGGCCTCCATCCGGTCATAGATTTGTTGGAGCAACCGTGATTGTGTTGCTAGGGTATTCGCCTATGCCTCCATTGCCTCCGTCAGATTGGAGTTGTTGGTGCTGCTCATCGTTGCGGACTGCGTGCCTAGAGATCGACGGGAATTTGATACCAATTGTTACAACTACTCTACTATCTATGAACAAAAGGAAGAGGAAGACATAATTACGAAGGAAGGAGCAAAGGTAGTATTAGTTCCGTGTAAATGTTCGACCCCTAGTTTCTTCTAGCCTCTCTCCTTATCTACTGCTATTGGCCCACATGGGCTTTACATGGACCACTTGTCCAATGGAAAAAGTGAATTAGGCCTACGGACACGATGGCCCGACACCTTGGCTTGCTCATCCTGTAGCACACTTTTATTAGAATTCACCTGTAGCCCCTTTGGTATGCTGACACAGTCATTTATGGTGGATCAGTCCCAGGCCAAGCACGGAATCCACTCGAGTGGCTATCTCTCAGTTCGCCCGACCTCCCCCCTCTTCTGGCTTCACCTTGCCCAATCCTGGGCTCGGTGCCTCGGGACTATCCGGGTTGGATTTTTTCTAGGTATACTCTTCCCTCATCCTCCTGATGACTTGTGGGCCCAGGGGCCTGGGGATATTTTCCCCAATAGAGAGTATTATTATTATGTAATAGTAACAAGCAAGTGACAAAAGCACGCAACATGTGGGTATCGCCAACAAATAGCTTTGTCGAATTGAAACTCAAACATTGGTGTAACAAAAACGCTCTATTGGTTAGATGAGGGTGCTTTGTTCCTTGCCCCAGGCAACAACAGTTCAATCCCGCACGAAGATTTCCATGCTTCATAGTTATAGCAGATGTCTGTAGGATAAAATAAACAGGGTAGATTTTGTATTTTGCATAAACATATGATAATCTCTAATTCTCGTCCCCAGTTTTGTTTTCTACATTTATCCAACTTTATTAGTATTGTTATCCAACTATTTTTTATGTTTTTAGAAAAATATGGTAATCTCTCTGTGTTTATCTCTACTGTAATTAAGTTGGAGTTTCTCCATTTGTGCGCCCTCTCCAGCAAGCACAGCGAGTGAAATAAAAAGTCCAAAAATGAGCACAGAGCTAGAGACTTCAAACCATCACCCTCTCCCCTCCCACGCCTAGGTTATAACTGTTGAAACTCACAACCATTTGTGTTCAACAAAGAATAGATATTGTATATATTCTGAATATAGAAACCATAGTAACACATAGGCAACCGACTAGCATAAAGAGAAACATAGAAACATCACCACCATTTTGGGACAATCTAATTTTTGTTTTCCTTACACTATCTCTAAAATGGTCACTGGTTGTAAAATCCCTTCTTGTGCAATTTAATGATATCTCTTGTTTTGTTAAGACAATTCTAGGTGACATCTAGAGTCTAGATATCAAAATCCTTCTGTTGGTAATCTTCATTTGGTATCTTGATCTTGTATATTAACCATGACAATAAGAGCTTGTAAGAGAATCTCAATCATGATCAAGCATAAGTTTAGGAATCTCCATTATACTCAAAGGTAAAGCATAAAGGTATATCACTTCATGACACTCTCATATTATATTTGTGCATCTAAGATTCCTTCCATGATAGTATGTGCATTAGTAATTAGCTATATGCAAATCTTTTATAATGCATTGCTATATCTCTCTCTTAGTTTTTTCCCTTTGTGTCCTTTTTTTAGAGATTAATGACAAAGGGGAGAAATTTGTGCATTAAAGCTTACTCATTTATCATAAGGGTGAGAAATACATAAAAGAGAAAGATGTAGCTTAACTTACAATCATGCCAAAATGAGAGATAAAGGAAGGGGAGTAATAAGAACATCAAAATTTTATTGGGATATCAAAAGGGGAGAAGTTTTATGGGGTGTAGTAGTTTGAATGAATAATTTGTCATGAGCATCGTCACATTGATCTTTGTGACGCTTTGCACTCCATAGATGTTATAGTATAGATATATAGTAGAGATTAGTAATTTGATTTAGCAAGAAAGATCCTAGAGGAGGCTTGATGTATGGTGACCAGATTGTGCCAACGGGGGTGTGATGTGCCATGGCATTTGAAATAGATTTATCGCATGTCAACTTAAGAAGCTTGAGAAATATTGTATTGGAGATCTCTTGTTTAGGTATAAATGATTTTGTGCTTGCTTATGCTTACTTTGCTTTGACATTACAACTATTACACATGCCTTGTCTATGCTAAAGTGAATCAGATGGTGATGGATGTGGATGATAATTGTTTGTGACTAGCTAACAGGCCCTAGCACCATTGAGTTATGGTTATATGGCTAACATAGCTCTAGCACACATCTTGGGCATGTAGTGAGAGTGGTTTTGATCGGGCACGATAATGTGATAATATCTTCTAACTGCATCGAGGTGGTAGGGTATCCCTAAAGGAACCTCTAAGGGTACCTATGGTGGCTATAGAAACCTTGTAGAGTTTTGTGGGAACTTAGTCGTTGTGGGCCACTTTCAATGGGTTGAGGTGCCTATGATGGGCATGTGAAATTGAGGATCCTATTGGAGGACATGTCTTGGTTTGCTAAGTAGTTAGTTGGGTAAATGGTTTGATATGATTGTTGTGTACTAGCTACTTTGGTTATGTGATATCGGCCTAGTGCTTTATTATTATTCTCTTATCTATCTTGGCTAGAAGCTCTTGTGAGTTGGCCACATCTACAAATATATGCCTTCTATATATTGTTGGATGGGACTAAGGGTATGTTTGTTTGGATTATAATATGTCTAGATTATATGATCCGACATATTTGAACTAAATTATAATCCCAAACAAATAATTCCTAAGGTTCCTCAACACTGCTCTCGTTTTTTTAGTTTTCTAGCTAATCTTCTTATGTAAAGCAATAATATTTATTCTTAGACTGCTTAATGTTGCATTTCCTCTTGGGTTAAGTACGAGCATTTTTATCATTCAATATATCGATGTTATGATTACAATAATTGATGTTATTTGGTAGGTCGTTTTGTGTTTTCTGGATAAACCGCCCGTGACATGCATACAGATATACACTATGTCTAGATAGATAGATATATAGTAAAAAGAATGTTGCTAGAAAAAAAAACTCAGAACGGATTACAGTTTAGAACAGAGAGGGTACTAATAAGCATAGGTTGATTGGAAACTTTATTTCTTGGCGTCAATAAATTAAAATGTCAGAGAACCAATACTGTTGGGGGCTTGTTCTCAAATGCTATGAATTAAGAACAAGACAACATAAAAGTGTTAAATGTCAAGCTCCTTCGTCCTTAGAAACAGTATATCCCTTTGGGTATAATGAATCCCACACGAAGGTTACGAAGGAAAAGACCTTCGTTAGGTTGATAAATGAGTAAACAGAATAATTATATATAAAATGTGCAAGTAATAATACCAGCATTATCATCGATATATTTCCATTATTAAATTAATAAAAACGAATTACAAATGTACCTTCAGATTGATGTAAGGTAAAGGTACAAATCGTGATGCAAAAAGGCGTGTGCCAAGTCAGCGTGAACAGTACGGGAGTACTGTTCACCTATTTATAGGCATGGGACGCAACCCGTACAAAATTACATTGATGCCCTTTATATTTATCAATAACTACAGTAATTCTTCGAGGTCCAATTCGGCTTTTCATCTTTAAGTCGGTTACTCTTTTCTGTTATTGTGCCGAAGCCTTTCTGCACATAGCTTCGTGATCGTCTTATCCTTCGTCATGATCGTTTTTCATTCCAGTCGCGCTTCGTCTTAACCATGCTCTTGTATATTTGCGGCCTGACTCCGAAGATGCCTGCTCCGAAGGTGCCTGTTCACACATTACACTTGGAAAATATTATCAGACTGTACTTTTGAGGACCTTCGGGAGCCGAAGGCCCCCAACAGTAGCCCCTCGCAATGTCAATTTATTGTAAAGATAAATTCATATTGCGACATGGACGAAGGCTTTAAGCCGAAGGTCCGAAAAAACACCTTCCTTTTGCTAGAATAGCAACAGTCATTGACAAGCGGGGCCCTCCAGTTTTCGACATACTGGGTGTATAAATACAAGCTCACCGCGAGTTTATTTGGCACACCCTTTTGCCACCTGCTTTTTCTCACCCAGCTATTAGCCTACGCACCCAGCTTTCAGCCTACGCAGCCAGCTTTCAGCCTGCGCGCGTCAGCATTTGCTCGGTCTTAGATTTTTAAGCTTCGGTGTCAAGTCTGGTTTGCCAGCATTCGCGAAAATGTCTGAGGATAAGATAGTTGCTGGTGCTTCGAAGCTAAGCCTTTCGGAGGAGATGCACCTGGGTTTTCTTGAGTCAATGTCGAAGACCAATACGGAAAAGATTGTCAAGGAAACTTTGGAGGGTTTATCGGAAGATACTGGCGACAGTGATAGCTATGATGTGGATAGTGGTGGGGAGGACTCCGAAGATCGCCCGTGGCGACCTAGTCACTCAAACTTCGGAAAATCAAGTATAAAGCAGAGTCACCTTGAAAATATGAGGGGGAGATATTTCCAGGATATATCCATCGTGAGGGCAGATGACGGAGAAAAAACTACGCCGACCCCCGAAGATAATGAGGTCGTGATCTTCCGAAGCTTTTTAAAGGCTGGGCTACGATTCCCTCTAAGCAGGTTTGTGGTAGAGGTTCTGAAATTATATCAAATCTACCTTCATCAACTTACCCCCGAGGCAGTGATAAGATTGGGAATCTTTGTCTGGGCCGTGAGGAGCCAGGGCCTGGAGCCAAGTGCAAAAAGCTTTTGCAATATACACGAGCTAGTATATGAGACGAAACCCTGGGGTAAGGAGCAATATCATAATAATTTTGGTTGCTATAGCTTCGGTGCCCGCTCTGGGTCAAGCTATCCCGTGCCAACCTTTCGGAAGAGATGGCCCGGGGAATGGATGAAGGAATGGTTCTACGTGAAGAATGATTTGAAGGTTCGGGAAGATATCAAAGACATCATCATGCGCCCTATCTAGCAGTGCTTCGGACTCCAGAAACCAAAGGTAGAAATGGACGAAGCAGCTGAAGAATGTTAGAGGGCCTTCGGCGTAGTCTGTTCTTTTATTGGGACCAGGGAATTAATGCAAGAGCACATTGCCTTCAGAGTGTGGCCACTTGTAGATGACTGGGAAATGCCGAAGGAGACCGTTAAAGAAACTGATGAGGGTGGACTAATCAGGCTGAAATATACATTCAAGTATGGAGATAAGTTTGTTGAACCGGATGATGATTGGCTGAAAAGCATTGAGAATGTAAGTGATGAATTGCTTGGGGCATACTCGAAGGCCGAAAACACTGCATTATCAGCAGCTTTCGGAGGCCGAAAAAAGAAGAGACTCAACCGAGTATTTGATGCAATTGGATTTATCTATCCCGACTACTATTATCCATTGCGAGGTCAAAAGAGAAAAAAATACTTCTCCTGCAAAGGACACTGCTTTGGCTGCTCCCGGGGAGCCAACGCCGAAGAGGAAGAAAGTAAAAGTGTCCACACACCCTCCACGTTGTATTGAGCCGGCCACAGTGCCTGAGTTTATTGGCGAGGCCTCTTCGGCCACCGAAGCCAGAGAACCAACTGCAACGCCAAAATCCGAAAAAATGGCCGAAGCACTAGCAATAAGAAAAGAGAAATCTGAAGAAAGAAAAACACTAGATGTTATAAGTCCTTCGTCAAAAGTTGAGTTAGCTAAAAGCCAGAAGGGGCCAGCAGCGACCCCGAAAAGAAAAAGGATGGTTAATGTGCTGGATGTTTTGGAGACAATTAAATCTTCAAGCACAACTCCAAAGAAAACTGTTGAAGTGTCTACTGAAGCCTTTGCTGCCGAAACTTTGAAGCAGCAGTTTGAAACTGAAACTGGGCCTTCGGAATCCACCAAGATACAACCTTTGAAGGCAAGTTTAGAAACTGAAAAAGCAAAAATAGCAGAGCCGATTCTGACTGAGGAAATTGGCACTGCCACCCCAAAGCATCTTCCAGAATACATGATTATATTGTGCGACATGCTTCGGGGAAGAAACTATCTGAAGAAGAGATTTTTGAAGCCAATCACTATGCCCGAGAACTGAAGTATCCGAGGGGGGCTGTAGTGTTCAATGGAACAAACGAAGATGATTTCCTGTACTGTCTCCCAGAGAATAAAGAATTATCCGTGTGTCGGGAGATGGCTAGAAGCATGGGGTTCCCGAAACTCGAAGCTGGCCTTTGCGCCATGACGAAAGAGGATCTTGCGGATAGCCTGGCGTACAATAGTCTGAAGGTACAAAAATTGTGAATTTTGAAGTTTATGAATTTTGAATTAGTTTTTTGCTCTTATGTTAACTCATTTATTCTTTTGAATAGGGCTTAATACTCAGCAATGCCTTAAGGGCTCAGAAGAATGCCGAAGATGAGAGCTGCACCATTGCTCTCAACAACCTTCGAACAGAGGTTATCAGGCTAAGAAACGAAGCCTTGGAGAAGGACAGAATTCTGCTTACATTAGTGGAAAAAATGAAGGAAGACGAAGCTAACTCTAAAACTCAAGCCGAAGCTCAGAAGCGTGAAATTGAAGATCTTCGTAAACAACTAGCCCGAGCCAAAGAAGAACGCACTCTTGAAGAAACAAGAAGAGAATTAAGCGATCAATGGGCAGATCATTTGGAAGTTAATGTTAAAGAGCTTCGTGCTTCTCAGAGAAGATGCTATGTTAAATCCATAGAGTGCGTTAAAAAGATAAAATCCAGCTTTGCTAACGTTGGCGCATTCTCTAGCGAAGAGAATTTCTCAAGGGGCAATCCCGAAGGTCCGATGGAATGGATCAGTAACGAAGCTGAGGCCTTCGAAGAAATCCTGAATAGCCGCGGAGACATATGTGCTTTTTCGGGTGCTAGAGGAATTGCTACTGTTTTGGAGAAGAAAGGTTGTGAGCATGTAAAATCTTTAGCGCAATCCGAAGCTACTTTGTCCTCCGAAGACATTAAAGACCCCTCAGCCGAAGCAAGCATGATCGGCGGAAAAATTTTCACCGATATCTGGGACAACGGCGACCGAGAAATGGCGCAAGAAATTATTCAAAAGAGTGAAAAAGGCATCCATGATGCTAGAAAAGTAGCGGCGGCTGCCGAAAAAAGTACAGAGCCTGAAGGGCAAATAGGTATTAATTAGTGATTTTTATTATGTTGTAATTTTTGATTCCAGACTTTGTTCACGGTTTGTAATAGTAATATAGCCGTATCTTCTCTTCGCTCAGAACCTGCTGAGGCATCTCCGGGCCCCCACCCGAAGGGGGACGATGAAATTAGAAAAATGGCCGAAGCCATTATGGACAAGGTTGTCGACCAGCTACTGAACGAAGCTACAGAAATAGTTCTTAAAGAGGATTAAATGCTACTGTAAAAACATTTGGAACGTAACGTATGTAATATATTGTAACTTTGAATGTAATATATAATCCATGTACAGTTTTTATTCTTTACGATGCATGAAATCTTGCATACATACCATTTTTTGAGCCTTCGGCGAAAAAACACCTTCCCTTCTTTTCATGCTTCGTGAAGAAAATCTTATACCACAAGAAATTGCATACTTCGCTAGTGAAGATTATCCAAGCTTCGTGAAATATTCTCCGACGCTATAGAAAAGTTTTTTGTTGCCTCTCTAATGGAGCTACACTTCTTCTCGACTTGTCTTGTGCTTTAGTACGATTTTCTCTTTTCCAAAATATTCTCCAAAGATCAATACTGTACTCCCTTCTTGTTCCACATGCAGTATGCTGTATGATGCTTATGTTATGCAGAATGATGTGATGATGTTATGTTATGTTATGCAAAATGACATTTGTGCCACAGATACATATCCCTGTAATAGAGCACACACACTTTTTATATCAGCGTTGACTTTTCGCTGTAAGCCTCCCTTAGGAGCTTCTTCGCCTTTTACTTTCAGCGGAATCAGCGTTTATTTTTTGCTGTAAGCCTCCCTTAGGACCTTCTTTGCCTTTTACTTTCGGCGGAATCATCGTTTATTTTTCGCTGTAAGCCTCCCTTAGGAGCTTCTTCGCCTTTTACTTTCGGCGGAATCAGCGCTGACTTTTCGCTGTAATCTCAGAAAACTTACTCTGCGCTCCTTTAGGAACGACTTTTCACTGTTTCGAAGAATTTGCACTGTGTCCGTTATATAAAAAAACTTTTGACAATACAACGGTCCTTCATGCCACCATAAATTCGTATGCTTCAGCAACTCAAGCCTATGGAGAAAGTGTTACAAGAAATTGAAAAACGATAAAATACACTTAAACTTCCCATAATTGTTCCTTATTAACAAAAAAAGTAATACTGAATGTAAAAATGCAAAAAAACTGTTGTTTTGGTAGGATATTTATCAATAAATGTGCTTCGACTCTGGCACAGTGCTATTGACTGTGCGAGCTTCAGATTCTTCTCTGAAGTCCCTCTGGGGTGAGAGTGCTGGCTCCCTTCTGGCTGCGAAGCTCGTTGTATTGGTGGTGGCGGTGAAAGCTGCTGCCAGGAAGCTTGGGGTTGGCTTGCCGAAGCAACAGAGGCTGCAGGGTGATTGCCTACATATTCTGGAATGTAAGGCGAATGGTACGAAGCAGTATGCATGACCTGCTTCGGCTGATTCTGTTGTGCAGCAGCTTCTGCTAACTCCTTTTGCTTCTGGATGGTAATGTGACACATCCTGGTGGTGTGGCCCTTACCTTCACCACAGAAAAGGCAGTATATTTTTCTTGGTTGATCCCCAAATCTTCCCTCGAAGCTCCTGGCGCCTTTGCCCCTTGGCGCTGGCGGTCGGAAGGAGCTTTGCTGTTGCCCCGAAGCTTGCGAGGAGCACTGTGGCCTTTGCTGTTGACTCGCTTTGTCGTCATTTTGAGTAGAATTGTGAATTGACCTGACGTGCCTTGGATAAAATCTTCCTCGGAAGCCCCTAGTCATTTCAGAGAACCTGAGAGCTTCCTCCCTTCTTTGGCGAAAATCATTGTCAGCTCGAATGTACTCGTCCATCTTCTGGAGCAGCTTCTCCAGTGTTTGAGGAGGCTTCCTGGCAAAGTACTGAGCTGCAGGTCCTGGCCGAAGCCCCTTGATCATGGCCTCAATGACAATTTCATTGGGCACTGTTGGTGCCTGCGCCCTCAGACGTAGGAACCTTCGGACATATGCCTGAAGGTATTCTTGTGATCCTGGGTGCACTGGAATAAAGCTTGAGCAGTGACTGGCTTCGTCTGAAACCCTTGGAAGCTGGTTATCAGCATATCCTTCAACTTTTGCCATGAGGTGATTGTCCCTGGCCTAAGGGAAGAGTACCAAGTTTGTGCAACGCTCCTGACAGCCATGACGAAGGACTTTGCCATGACCGTCGTGTTGCCACCATACGAAGATATAGTTGCCTCATAGCTCATCAAGAATTGTTTCGGGTCTGAATGCCCGTCGTACATGGGGAGCTGAGGCGGCTTGTAAGACTGTGGCCAAGGAACAGCCTGCAGTTATGTTGACAAGGGAGAAGCATCATCAAAAGCAAAATTTCCGTGATGGAAATCTTCATACCAGTCATCCTCGTTGTAGAAACCCTCTTGATGAAGCTCTCTGCGCGGGGGCCTTTAATTCTGGTCATCTTGAGCGAGATGTCGAAGCTCTTCAGAGGCTTCATCTATCTGCTTTTGAAGATCAGCTAGACGAGCCATCTTCTCCTTCTTCCGTTGAACCTGTTGATGGAGCATCTCCATTTTTTGTATTTCTTGGTCCAAGTCATCTTCCGGAGGCGTTGGGCTGATGGCCTTCCTCTTCTGGCTTCGGGCCTCCCTAAGAGAGACGACATCCTGATTGGGGTCCAGCGGCTGCAGAGTGGCAGCCCCTGTCGTTGAAGCTTTTTTCGGCGGCATGACGAAGGTGACGTTTGCCGAAGGTTTTCAAAACCCAAAAGTGGAAGTGAGTTGACCGGAGGTGGGCGCCAATGTTGGGGGCTTGTTCTCAAATGCTATGAATTAAGAACAAGACAACATAAAAGTGTTAAATGTCAAGCTCCTTCGTCCTTAGAAACAGTATATCCCTTTGGGTATAATGAATCCCGGACGAAGGTTACGAAGGAAAAGACCTTCGTTAGGTTGATAAATGAGTAAACAGAATAATTATATATAAAATGTGCAAGTAATAATACCAGCATTATCATCGATATATTTCCGTTATTAAATTAATAAAAACGAATTACAAATGTACCTTCAGATTGATGTAAGGTAAAGTACAAATCGTGATGCAAAAAGGCGTGTGCCAAGTCAGCGTGAACAGTACGGGAGTACTGTTCACCTATTTATAGGCACGGGACGCAGCCCGTACAAAATTACATTGATGCCCTTTATATTTATCAATAACTACAGTAATTCTTCGAGGTCCAATTCGGCTTTTCATCTTTAAGTCGGTTCCTCTTTTCTGTTATTGTGCCGAAGCCTTTCTGCACATAGCTTCGTGATCGTCTTATCCTTCGTCATGATCGTTTTTCATTCCAGTCGCGCTTCGTCTTAACCATGCTCTTGTATATTCGCGGCCTGACTCCGAAGATGCCTGCTCCGAAGGTGCCTGTTCACACATTACACTTGGAAAATATTATCAGACTATACTTTTGAGGACCTTCGGGAGCCGAAGGCCCCCAACAAATACTTTTCGTGAGCTGATATAAATCCAATTGAAGCTGTAAACCCGGCCAATATATTATGATCAGGATATAAGCATAATCACAAAATTGTATTCGTTTTAGGGTTAGATGTTAATAGATGTATGTGTTTTATATATGTGTGTTTAGATTCATTGTCATCCATTTGAATATGGACAAAAGTTAAAGAGCCAAAACAAACAATATATTGGAACATAGAAAGTATATCATAAATAGATTATAATAGTATCATGAATACACTCAAGAGCCTTACAGGGCATACTTGGAGGAAGGTACAACGAGGGGGTATGTAATAACTGAAAAAAAAATTAAAGGGAAATAAAACATGGTTTGTGATGCATGCATGCTTCCTCCCACGGCTAGATATGGAGAGAGGGGTTGCTTTATTTTCTGCAATATGACAAGAACAATATGAAATCCATGAGCATGCATGCATTCTCAGGCGCAAGGCACGAAAGTCCCGGCACTGCAGCCAGTGAAGCAGCTGAGCCCACAGGCCAATATAGCCGCACGTTGGCATGTCGCCACCGCGTCAGGTGGACAAGTGCCGCTAGAGGCGCCCGTCGAGCAGATCCCCTGAGCAAAGCTCTTGCATGGCTCAACACAGGCGGCGGTACAGTCAACGGCGGCACTAGTCACAGGTGAGGTCCCCGTGCACAGCAGCAGGGCAAGCAGGAGGACGAAGGCAGCAGTTGCGGTGGCAGCACGAGAAGCAGCCATTGTATTGAGACGTGGGTAGCTCTAGAGCAGGTTTAATTAGGTGTGAAGCTGATGGGTTGCAGTGGTCTGCTAATCTGATGGTGAACTGATGATATTTATAAGCAGTAAAAGAAAAAAAAACTTTTTTTAGTGTTGGGATGTACTATATATAGCCATGAAAAGCTTGACGACGACTGAGCTAATAATATAAGCATTGGCCAGCTTGGCTGCTTCGTACATCATACTGCTTCTAGTTGACTCCATACAATATGAGCACGCTGCTGCACCATATATCGCCAATAAATAATTATGAGCACTGTTTCGCGTTTACTCCAGCGATACAGTGTATCGCGTTTAGCCCTGAGCCGTCTGCTGCTCGCTCAAAAATAATAATAACTTATTCCATATGTTTTGGATCTTGTGTATGAACTATGAACCACAACCCTTAGTTTATTTAATTAGTTAGTCAAGAACGTTTCATTCCATCTCTCGTGCAGGCCCACATGCTTGAGGAGGGGGGGTCGAGAGGGGCGGCTGATCTAGGCTCCCATTTCGATGGTGAATTTATACAGGGTGGATCATGAGATCGAGAACTGAAAGTAAGTGCACAAAGGACATAAGGATCTAGACAGGTTCAGGCTCTCGATGTGAGTACCCCTACGTCTTGTATGTTGGTGGCGATTGCTTATGATTTGATGATCTGCCTTGGATGAGAGCTACCACCCCTTTTATAGTCCAAGAAGGTACGGTAGATTACGTGAAGCTTATCTAACCGTTAGCTAGATAATGATAGATATTGGCCTGAAACAATTATCCCTACAATCAAGAAGATCTCTCTCTCTATCTTTACATGTGGATTCCCTTAAAATAGGGATATATAGTTGTTATAAAGATGTCATCCTTATTACGAATCGTCATCTTCCCTTATTTGTTCATACATCCTGATCCTATTCTGCCATGTGGGCCAAGTCCCCTAATATCTGAGTCTGGGTCCATCGGCTAAGTCCGAGTTACTCAGTCCGCGTTCAAGTATCTAGACCAAGTCTGAGTTACTCAGTCCCACCAGTTAGTACCTTCATTACTGGAGTGTCTTGGATACCCTTGGTATATATCGTCAAAAGTAGCCCCTGAGTCTGACTTAGCAGAGTTGTCAACTCGGGTAATTTGGACTCTGTCGATTGAAACTTGCCTACTGATACTCCTACTATTGTTTCTCAGTTGTTCCCTCTAGTAGCTAAGTCATCTACACCAAGGTGTAGCCCCTGAGTCTTAGGAATCAACCTTTTACTATTCACAACTCAGCCAAAAAATACCGAACATGCGGTTAAGAATCTATGTGCTGATTCAGCTCCCACATACAACTCAGACAAAAATTATCGAACTAGCGCTTTAGAATTTGTGTATCACTTCAACTCCAACATATCGCTTTGGCTTTCGCCCTCTATTTCTATCTCCAGTTTCACATTCCTTCGAAAGGTTATAAATACTCGATCTACCAGCTTTAAGGGTTACTCAGACCCAACTCTTGAGCAACCTTCCCCATCGTCATCGCAACATTTGAGAGCACCTCTTCCGCCGCACTTCCACGCTTGATTCCTCAAACCCTAGGTCAAATCCTCCTACCTCAGTCATGAGTGCACAGTCATGGTCGCCTCACACCCACATGAGTTCAAGAAGTCTACCATTGAAATGAAGGATTTGAAGATATTAACAGCAATGAAGCTTCTTCCTGAGAAGGATATCATTCAGTGGAAACTCTTAAGCAAGAGCGATTCCTTCACCATGCTCGATGCATAGGCTATCAATTTTTCTTGCATGAGCTAGGGATTCTCGCTTCTGCACTTTTGAGGGACTTGTTGGATTATTATAAAATCGAGTTGATTCACCCAAACCCAAACTCAATCCTTCACATTGCTATCTTCATCGTACCCATTATCTGCACTTTATAGGCAATCACACTCTAAAATTACTCGAGTTCCTTAGCCAATGCCCAACCCAGCTTCTGGAATGGATGAGCGACCCAACATCTAAGTACATTAATGTTGTGGTAGCAGCTGCGAACATAATTATGGATATGAAAACTCTCGAGCTCTTTAGTGCGCATGTGACCATTAATTGGATTTGGCACCGAGTCCCCTCATTGAAAGAGAAAACCAACTATGCTTGGGAGCACAACTCTCGGTCCACTAATGCAGACATCCTAGAGGTCGATATGAAGGTGTACTTGAAGAAATCATTCTCAACATTGAAAGTTATCTCGATGGATGCTTTATGGAAACCTATTCTCTCACTGTACCTCGTCCGAAGGTATGTATTAAATCTCTATTGTTGAATATTGTCATTTTCATTACCCAACTTTGGGATCCTCCAAACTATGAGATAGATGCTCGTGCATAATTGGCCACCACAAGAACCAGAATGGATCCCAAAAGCTGTGAAGAATCAGGGTCTAGCCACTTCGCTAAGTAGTTGGCAAAGAGGGACCCTGTAGATCCTTCCCTAACAACTCACGCTAAAAGCCCAATCGCTTCCAAAAAAAGGAAGAGGTAGAAGGCCTCCGAGAAGGCCCCAATAGTCATCCATGTTCAAGACTCCCTACCCTAGGACTCTCCTCCATGAAGCCATCATCGATCAAGGCTAGCGAGGGTACAAACACCCCTGTGCTACTGGGAGGAGATCTTGGAGGCGATAGAAGAAGCCACCATTGAGCCCCTAACTCGACCAACAGTTACACCACTAGGGAAGACGACTTAGCTTCTAAGACCGAGTCCTAGTGGGATCTTCGATTTTTGGCCTCAAGAATGTAGGAGCTACATACCGCGGACGATGAATTACATCTTCCATGACCATCGACTGACTAGTGGAGGTCTACATCAATGATGTGGGGGTGAAATTAGCTCTAAAGGAAACACATTTAGCTAATCTTCACTAGGTACTTCAGAGGACCAAGCTTCACATTTTAAAGATGAACCCAATAAGTGTATATCAGAAGGTTCATTTTGAACCTATTATATCAGAAGGTTCAACTTGAATCTATTAGGAAGGATTGAGTCATTCATGCCCTTGGTGAAAATCAAGTGCAATCAAGAGTTAATGTGGGGACTAGAGCAGCAGATAGCATTTGACAACATCAAGTCCTACCTGGCCTCGCCACAAGTATTAGTGTCGCCGCAACCTGACAAGCTATTCTTGATATATCTATTGGCAGAAGCAACCTCCATCGACATAGTGTCGATTCAAGAATTTGAAGGCAAGTAAAGGGTGATTTTCTACCTCAATAGGTGTCTCCTCGACACCAAAACTAGGTACATAGAGTTGGAGCGACTATGCTTATGCCTATATGTTATATGCACCAAGCTTCAGCATTACTTGACCAACACAAAAGCCAAAATTATAAGCATGGATGATTTCATGAAACATATGCTCTTAGTCCCTATTCTGGAAGGATGCTTGGGCAAATGGATGTATGCCCTGTTAGAATTCGATATGTGGTATCAATCAACAAATATTGTGAAGGGACATGCCCTCATAGATCTCATCACTAAAAGAACACCTCCACTAACATTGATGGTTGTCATCAAAACATGGGTACTCTTCTTTTATGGATCAGTTTTTAATGTAGGCTGTGGTGTTGGGGTGTGGGTACTCTCGCCTTGGGGGCAATATTCAATTTTGCACTACGGTTAGAAGTAAGATGCACCAACAATCAAGTAGAGTATGAAGCCATTCAAAAAGGGATGGAATTGATTTTATAAGCTAGAATTGAGCCTATAGAAATATTCAAAGACTCAAAAGTGGTGATCAATCAGCTCATAGGGATTTCAATTGTAATAGTGATGCTTTGTACCCATATTTCAGAAACTACTGAGAATTGATGACAAGGTTACGCTTCATCACACTGATGTGGGTGCCATGGGAATAGAACTTAGAGGCCAACAAATTGGTCTAGATGGCATCTGATTACATGCCTGCCAACTAGGATGATGAAGTGGAGATTCTATAGATTGATGTAGTAGACTAGAAAGCCGAGATCTTCAACTACTTGAAGGATCCGGCTCAAGGTGCACGTAAGCAGATAAGGTACAAAGCCTTAAGTTATGTACTCATTGGAGATGAAATATATTATTATACACTTGAAGGACTACTATTGAAATGCTTGGGCCCCATTCAAGCCTTTAAGATGATGCATGATATGCACGAAGGCATGTGTGGAACACACTAGTCACCTCACTAGAGGAAGTGGTTAATCAGGAGGTCTAGCTACTATTGGTCGATGCTCTTGGAAGATTGTTTCATGTGCTATAGGGCTTGCCAAGAGTGTCAAAAATTAGGGCCATTCAAATTTCTCCATCCACTGATTTGAATCCCATCATCAAGTCATGGCCATTCAGAGGTTGGGCATTACCATAATCAACCAAATCAACATGTCCACTAGTAAGGGACACAAATGGATATTGGTAGCCACTGACTATTTCACCAAGTGGGTAGAAGCTACCCCGATGAAGAATGTCACAACTAAAGATGTGATTAGGTTTATGAAGGAGCATATCATATACATACTCGGGATACCTTAGACGATTACCACATATCAGGGGTTTGTATTTATCTAAGAGGAGTTCAAGAAGTTTGTAGAAGATATGGGGATCGCCCTAATTTAGTCATCACCATATTATGCTCAAGCCAATGGGTAGGCCAAGCCTAATCAAGTTTATTAGGTGGAAGACTGATGAATATGTGAAGCAATGGCATAAGAGGCTAGCCGAGGCATTATGGGCATATCGGATGTCATGTCATGGGGCAACCAACAACAAACCTTACCAGCTAGTATATAGCCAAAAGGTCGTAATGCCATGGGAGATCAGTATGAACTCAAGAAGAGTAACATTTTAAAATGATCTATCAGTCGATGAGTATGCCACCATAATGAACATCAATACTGAAGACATGGAAGAGTTGAGGTTATGGTTCCTAGAAAAGATCAAGGTGAACAAGGCTAAAGTCGCTTATGCTTGCAACAAGAAGGTCAGGCCTAAGTCATTTCAAATCGGTGACCTTGTCTGGGAGTTGGTACTATTAGTCGGGACCAAGGATCCAACCTACAAAAAATTGTCAGCAAATTGGCATGACCCCTATCACATAGTGGAAACAGCTCGAGACAACTATTATCAAATGGAAACTTTAGAGGGCATCAGGTGCAACAGAAATGTCAACGAAAAATATCTAAAGAAATGTTATCCAAACTTATGGATTGGAGCCTGAGAACCAACATACAATGTGTTGCCATCACTAAAGAAAGCAGTCGGTCAATGCTTTGCCATCATATTTAGAAAAAACATAATGATAAAAATAGAAACAACAAGCTGATGCATGGCTATATAGAGAAACCTGGGCATTAAGATCAGTTGCATAGGGGCAGGACCAGTCAAATATGTCCCCTGTGAAAATTTACATGTATCAACTATGGAGATCAATGCTAGTTGGCAGAATCTTTGTCAACGAATAAGAGCCAATGAGGATGTGGTTTTCTTATCAACTAGCAAACAGCTACAGGACTGACATAATGGCGTTTGAAACAATGAAAAATAGATAATCATGACAAAACAATTATGTAAGGAGACACATTAGGAATCAGGATTAAAGCCATCAATATTAGAGCAAAAGAGTTGATGGGTAGTACATGCATCACATTACAAATGTTGTAGGGGATTGACCCCTGCTAATGGTCCTATGGTACTATCTATAGTTTTCTATGCTTCAACGATAGTTGCTGTCACACCCGGATTTAGGGGGCCAAACCCGGGCGCGACTCACATGTGTGCTAGGATCAAGTCTCACACATATGATGACTCATGGTACATAAACAAATGTCACATCTTTAATATATAATGAAGTTCTGTACAAAATAGTTAAATAATTACATCATACGAAGACGACGATCCAGCAACCACCGTTGACTGGGAGACGACGACCTAGACCTCTTATGAACATCATCGCGACATCCTTCATGCTCCTCATCTTGACGGTACATGTTCTTGACCTAGGGGGATGTGAGTACATCAAGGGTGAGCTCACATATGTTCATCGCTCGACAAGTTGTGGGGAATAATGTGCATGAGCCCACTTACAGTGGGGCTCATGTGAAGTGTAAGGCTTACCAAAGAGGATGGTTAAAGTTGAGCATTGCTTTTAAAGTTGGTCAAAATTTTATTAGCAGTTACTAAGTATAAGTAGATACCAACCCAAATAAATAAGAGGTCAACATTAATAACAACACCCACAATGCAATGCATATGACAAATTAAGTTTAATTCCATAATTTACTCATGTGAGGGTCTGAGCTGCTCATGACCGTGAGCACGACTGATATACCAGTTTTACACTCAGCAGAGGTTGTGCATATTTACCCATAAGATGTGTTTCTCGATTAGCCAGGGTTAGCTAGACCCTTAGACACTTCCAAGGTGAATGGCTAGGCATCCACTGCGAGGCCTTTCCGAAGTTCCACTAGTTCAAGAAAATCTGCTACGGATTCAAGAAGAAGCATAGGAATCCCTCATCCGAAATGCAATCACAGCAGTTCGACCTAAGAACTTCCCTATACTCTGCAGTGACGCCTCCCTGCTTGCCCCTTTCGGGTAAGGTAATCTCACCCTAACTTTACTAATTACTTGGCCAAGGGCGTCCCATTCCACCCTTGTGGTAGCACTATTTTTTCGGGTGGTCGCTCCATGTTCTAATTAACATAATGATCTTATCATGAACAATAATTAAAACAACAGCAAAATTGGAAATTTCCCAAAACCAGGTAGAGCAATAGCAAATCTACCCAATAGTTCTTTTGTTTGCAAGCTGTGGGGTAAACAAAACTAGGGAAACCTATTGGGTCCCATCAAATTAACCTGAGCATGTCACAGTGTTTACCAAAGAATCATTATTAGGTTGAGAAGAGTGATCAAGGACACAACTTGCCTTAGACTTGAGATTCCCAAGTACCAAGTTGGTCTTCAGATTCTCGTGACCTCACCGCTAATCGTAGCAATACATACAAAGACAAGAAGTATATAAAAATAACATTACACCAAACATGAAAATAAACAATGTAAGAATATTCTATGCGATGCTACGAGATCGTGGGTTCGAGAACGACTAAAATTAGAGTTATGGTTATAAAGATATGATTTTCTGAAGTTTTAGGTGATTAAGTAGTGAAAATATATATTCTATGTTAACTAATATAAACCTTGTGAGAAAATATAATGAAGGAATAACTGATCAACTTTTAATCTAAGTTATATCATGAGCAGTGGTCATAGCCTAGTTTAGTTATACCAAGATTAATCTATTAAAACATAGGGTAAATAATATCTAACTATAAAAGTATGCTATATGGTATAGTCAATGTTGTTACTGCGCATTAAATATTTATACGAAGCTAACACAACTCGAACGGATTTAATCAGGGTTAAAACGAGAAAGTTATGAATTTTCTAAGTTTCCATATTTATTTTTATCTTGAAAACCATTTTATATTTTAATTTCTGAGGTTTCCCAAACCCGTGGACGACCGCCACAAATTCTCATAAACTTAGGGTTGTTTTTACAAAGGAAAGGACCTTTTTGTAATGATTCTTGAATAGGACACATGTATACCCTAGGGACTTTTTAGAAAAACGACGCAGCATATACACACGTGTGTACACTAAGCCGTGCGATCGCAATCCAATGGGTCAGATTAGATCACGAAATGGTGTTCTCCGTTATGTAATCTCATCCACCAAATCCTGATTGGACAGCCACGATGCAACGGGGTGAAAGGGTATCTCTTCATCTGATCAAGACTGTTCACCCGGTGATCGACGGCACCGACCTATCTTCCCCACCACAATATCGAAATCCGGCGACACCCTCGCCCCATGGCGGCGCACTCCAACAAGCCCTCCAACCCGACACGCCAGAGCACCAATACCGAAACCGGCCATTGCTACATCATGTGGACGCAAATTCGAACAAATGTCGAAGGTTCATACCTGGATCAGGTCCGACCTCGGAGCAGTGTGGCATGGCAGTGGAGAGATTACTCCGACAAGCAATTCACGTTCATGCTACGGCTTCCCATACTCGAAACAGCCTTGACTCCAATTAGTGTTCCCTAGTGAAGCACCCAGGCAGCCGTTGAAGCCTTGGCGACGACGAAATCGAAAATTTGCTTGCGACGGCGGTCCCACAGTCTCCTCTACTCACGATGACGACCATGACATTCTCCCATATCTCACTGTGACCCAAGGTCAATGGATGGGAGGACACCTTGGTCCCGCTTATATATTCCCGAGGCTAGGTCCAGGGTAGGTGGGGTTGGCCGGTGGACGGACCCGAGATCCCCGGTGGCTCCACCGGGTTCGGTTGCAACAAACTGAGCTAGAAGACGGTACTGGCGAGGTGGGTCCCAGTCGTCAGTGACCAAGCGCATGCAATTGTGAGGGTTGGGTTGCTGACGTGGGCTATTCCAGGGTGACCAACAGAGGGGGGCCCATCCGACAGTGTCAAAGAGAAACAAGAAAGGGGAGAAGTGCGTCGAGTGGGGCGTGAGTGCATGGTGTGGACCTGGTAAGGTGGGCCGAGACGTGAGGAATTCGGCCCAAGCGCAGGTATGGGTTTTACTTTTCTTTTTCTTTTTACATTTCCTATTTTTCCAAATTTCTATTTTAAATTTCCAAATTCAAACCCAGTTTTAAATTTAAATCTAAACTAAATGCACAATGCAAAGACCAGCATGAATGCAAGTATATCTTGATTATTTATTTATTGACCATTATATATCTTTAATTAAATGCTCTAAAACATATAACCAAGATAACTCCACATATTATTCTTTTTAGGAAAATATCATTTTTTGAAGGTGTGATCATTTACAAGTGGATTTTAAAATGAATATTTGTTTCTTACTTATTTTGAGGGAGAGTGATATATATTTTATTTTAGTAGTTACCTGGACACTTTGAAAAGTATTTTTAATTGTATATTTCTGAGAGGGTATTCCACTTCAAACTCTTTGAAGAATTTTAACAAATGCCACCAATAAAATTTTGAGATGTTACTGGACACCCTCACCATCATCATCATTGTTGTCTTCATCCTCACCGATGAAGTTGTCCTAACTAGGATTATCGTTGTAGTCCTAGCTACGATAGTCCTCTGCCTCTTCATCCTCACTGCTGCTATTGCTAAAGAGGGGCTCCCATGTGAATGTGCCAGGTCAACACTTCCTCTTATTCATTAGAAGAGTTGACGCCATCCTCCTTGGTGTCATTGGTGGTGGTGTCGTCCCAGCTCCATTGATCGTCTTCAACCAAAGAAATGAGGGGACCATATAATAGGGAGTTGGATCGGTCGATCTGCTCACCGTCGCCCCCTCCTCATCGACATCCATCAGCATGTAGTCAGATGCCTTAGGGTCGATGTAGATGGTAAATGTTGGGTCTTGACACATGGGCCCAAGCACTTGGGACGATGTGAGACAATAGTGCTCAACGAAATGGATGGCTATGGTGCTCAAGTCATTGTTGTTTAGTCCCGACTGCGCACTATGGGGTAGCCCACAAAGTGCTTTTGGGAGGACGACGATGGCGATCGCAAGTTGATGGTACGTGTAGGGGCACGTCGGAACACGGGAAGTTTATATAGGTTTGAGTTGCGTGAATGCATAATACCCTACATCCTGTGTGGTACTGAGTATTGAGTTTGCCTTGAGTTCACAGATTACAGGTGGTTTGTGGGTGGTGGAAGATGAGATCTCCTACCAATCTAGTGGTGAGCGTGGGTAGCGAGAGAGAGAGAGGTTTGGTAGGGGTACCTCTGCAGCCTTATATAGTCGATTGGATAGATATCCCTTCACAGATCATGGAGTCTATTAGAATTTATCTGCTTTCGCTATAGGTGTGCCGACTCTTCTAGTGTTCGGTTCCTTTTCTCCAAGTTATCCTCCGTGCAATTCGCCATCTGGTCACATGTGGGGTGCGTGCCCGGAATTCTAGTGACTTCTTTGTGATATACGCGCATGGATTGCATTATTGCGACATACTCTTCGGGATCCTTTCCTACCCAACGCGTCATATCTTTAGTAGGTTTCGCTTCATCCGGATGAGGCCTATTAGATGACTCATCAAGGGCCTATCAACCAGCCCATGGAATGTATTCATGTCGCAATGACTTAGGGGATATCTATCTCCCACACAAGTGTCTTGTCAAGCGTGTCCAATCCGAGAGAAAGATGAGGGTATTTATAGGGTAACCAAGGGTCTAGGGCCTAAAGTACGCTTGTACCCTTGGTTACCTAGTACATTATCATAATATATTGAACAACGAGGTAATTACGAAACACTGCTAGCTTAAGCCTAATCATACCAAGCGGCGTACTAGAAGGTGAGGTTGACATGTGGGCCTATTTTGCATGTAGAGGGCCCATTAGGCCTTGTTGGGGACTTGTTCTCAAATGTTATGAATCAAGAACAAGGCAACACAAAAAATGTTAAATATCAAATGCCCTTCGTCCGCTGAAGCATTATCTCCCCAAGGATTTAATGAACTTCAGACGAAGGCCTCGAACATAATATTACGAAGGTTTCACCTTCGTAATCAAATTCACAAAGATAATATAAAGTAATGTAAAATGTAAAACATCAAAGATAAACATGTCGGAAATAAATGGCATCATCCACATATTTTATCATATGAATATAAGATGTTAGAATACAATGTTTTAAGGTACGTTTATACCTTCGCTTTGACAAGTAATGATTCCGGAGAGATGCACTTGCAATGACAAGAATGTGTGAACAGTAAAGAAATATTGTTCACTATTTATAGGCACAGGACGCAGCCTGTGAAGAATTACAATCATGCCCCTCATAAGAGTTTACAACATTGACTCAGACCCTTAAGGACTAAAAGGTCATTCTATCTTTAAGTCGGCTCGATCCCCCATCTTCGGACATGCTGTAATACCGAAGCTCCATGAATGGTACCTTCGGCATTACGTTCAAGCAGCTTCAGCCGAAGCTGTTTTCTTTCCGCAGGACCTTCGACGATGAAGCATGGTCCCAACAGTAGCTCCTTCGCGGTGCTAGATCGTTTTTCGTAACGAGCTTGATCCGTGAAAAAAGTCTCTTAGGCTTCAGGAAGCCGAAGATCCGAAAAACACCTTCCCTGAGCTCGTTGTCGAGAAACGATCCAGTTTTCGAGCGCGTAGTAGTCCCACCATGCAGGTTCACTGTGTTGGTCTTTGCGGCCCACCGTGCAGCGGGTGCGAGCAACTGTTTGCCTGGTGTAAAAATCCTGACGATTCACCTTCTTACCTGCAGCACTATATAAACAGACAGGTAGGTGTGAAGTTACCACAGCATTCATTGCTATTGCACTGTTTTGCTGCCAAAAATTTAACCATAGCCGAAACCTGACTTTCGCATTCAAACAAAGCTCTAGCTCTGTGCCTGCTTCGTCAGAAGAAGAGCTTCAGAAGAAAGGTTATTAATTTCCAAGAAATTTTTAAGAAATTCAAAATCAAATGGCCAGAGTGCGTTCTATTGCTAGAGTTGAGCGCGAAGGAGACGAAGCCAAAGCTGCTGAAACTGTTCCGATTTCTGAAGCGATGAGGCGTTCTGGGCTGGCTCCATTAGAAGACACACCTGCTGCCGAAGCAACGCAATCTGATGTTGAAGAAATTGGTTCCGAAGATGAGTACAACTTCGGGATGCCAAGCAAACCTAGTCATCTGGACTTTGGAAAGTCCACCATCTCTGAAGATGATCTTCCAAAAATGGTGAAGCTGGGCTACTTCAGCGAAGCAAAAAAGAAGCTGGTTCGTTTTGGCGGAGAGGAAACTACTCCGAAGCCGAAAAAGAATCAGGTGGTAGTGTTCAAAAGCTTCTTCAAAGCAGGACTAAGATTTCCTTTGAATGGGATGATTGCTGATGTTTTGAAGAAATTTGGGGTTTACCTTCATTAGCTGACCCCTAATGCCATTGTTAGATTAAGTGTTTATATCTGGGCCCTTCGTAGTCAAGGAGTGGAACCGTTCGGCGAAGGTTTCTGTCGAGTCCATGAACTACACTATCAGACTAAAGCCAGAGGAGATGGTCTTCATGAGAATTTTGGATGTTACAACTTTGCTTATCGTAAAACTTCGAAGTTTCCAGTGATAAGCTACCGAAGCAAATGGCCAACCGGATGGAAGTCTGAGTGGTTTTATGTTAAAGTTGATAAAGATGAAGATAAATTGGTCCAGAGTCCACTGGAGCTAACCTTCGGAGAAACAAGGCCCCGATGCAACATGATAAGTGGAAGCCCGAGCCAAATTGCTTTGGCTGAATTTCGAACAATTTCAGAACATATTGGCACTAAGGACTTGGTGCAGGAATTTTTGGCTTTTAAAGTGTTCCCAACAATGAGGGATTGGGAGATGCCGAAGCTGGAGGGGGAAAAGAAAAAGGGCGAACTTGTTCGATTACCCTATTACTACAAGTTTAAGAAAAACTTTAAAGAACCCTACCAGGAATGGTTAGACACAATCGTGATTATGTGCAACGATATCCTTGGAAATTATTCTAAGAAGGAAGATCAGTTGATGACAGCAGCCTTCAGTAGTCGCCCGAAGCGAAGGTTGAATCGGGTGCTAGATGCCTTGAATTTTGACTATCCTGATTACGAGCAATTGGGCGGAGATGCCGGAGGCCCGAAGAGAAAAAGAATTGCCGACGCCCTTGATGAAGAAAGCACCAGATTGGCCAAAAAGAAAGAGGAAATTTCTGAAAAGCTGAGCCCTGAGCCGAAGGTGGCTGCTTCAAGAAAAAGAAAGACTGCATCTCCGGAACCAAAAACATTGGTCCAAGAGGAGGAAACTCCTGCAACACCTTCTGCTGCCGAAGTAGAAGAGATTCTGAAGGTAATGACTGAACCCTTGCCTGTCAAGCTAAGTCCACTGGCGCCGCAACTGACGAAGTTTTTTCAGAAGGACAAAGAAGCTTCGGTAGCAGAAAGTCCTGTAAAGCCGAAAAAATGAAGAATTATCCAAGTAACAGATGTGATTCATCAGACACCGCCACCGGCAATGGAGTCAAAAATTGTTTTTGCCGAGACCGCTGAAGCCGAAGGCGCCGCAGTCGAAGCTACCGGAGTGGAAACCATTGAAGCTGAAACCGGCGAAGCCGAAGCTACTGGGGCCGAAGCTGGGACCACCGAAGATTCGAACCTGGAAACCACACTTGAGGTTATTGACAATATTCTTCTGAAAATGGCTGAAGAAGAAGCTGCTGTGACTGTGGTGAACACGGCAACTGAAAAGGGAAAAGAGCAGATTGGTGACATTTTGGAAGAAGGAAATTTTAACTTTCAAGATTTGCTTGGACAAGAGTTAACAGGCGCCGAAAAAGAAGAGCTCAAAAAATATGCCATATCTTGCGGATATAAACCAGGGTCTATGCTATTTGGTGGGGTCAACGAAGGGAAGCTAAGATGCCTTCGGAATCGCACCGAGGCCAAAATTGTTAGAACCTTCTCCAAAAGTGTTGGCCTGCCGAAGATAGAAGCGGACCTTTGCAGGTACCAGCGACAACATATCGCCGGTAGTTTGCTCTATGCTAATTTCAAGGTAAAAAAGTATCGATTTTTTATTATTATATATTTCTTATTTTGAATTAAGTTGTTTTCTGACGAAGGTTGTTTTGGCAGAGTATACTTCTAAGTAAAGTGCTAAGAATGCAGCAAGATCTTGAGGATGAGAAGAACGAAGTTATTATCAAAGATCTAGAAAGAAAAGTCAAAAATTACGAAGCTGCTCTGACGGAAAAAGACTCCGTTATTCAGGATCTTAAAATCAAAGTTAAAGATTACGAAGCTGCCGTGGAAAAGAAAGACTTCGTCATTCAATCTTTGGAAGGTTCGCTGGCTGAAGCCCAAGCCGAAAATAGCAGGTTAAGCAATGAATTACTCAAACAGTCAGAAAAATATGAGCAAGAAAAGAAGAACCTTGAAACAAGTCTCAAGACTGAGATCGAGAAAAATTCAAATTTGGAAAAATCATTGAAGGAACTTCAAGAGAGATGCCTAGATTTCGGCAGCCGATGCGTGCAGTGGCTGAAGGATGTGTTTCACTCTATCGGAGCCAGTTCTGAAAAATTTACACCTTTAGCTGAAAACCTGCCCAGCACGTTGGAATATATTAAAGGCGAGGTTGACGCACTTGACGAAGTTATCTCTGGGCATGCTGACTTCTGCGCCCTGGTAGCTTCTCGAGGCACAACTACCGCTTTTCTGAAGGCTGGCTGTACGCATGGAAAAATTGTAAATAGACCAAACTTCAGCTTATCAGCATTAGATTTGATTGATATCCCAAGCCTAGCCCGAAGCATCGGAAATAGATTTATGACCCAGATTTGGGTAAATGGCGGGCGAAAAATGGCTGGTGATGAAGCTCGAAGTCACCTTAAGCCGGTAAGAAACTTATATTTGTTACTTTTACCTTCTCCTTGAAATTTGCACCTTTCTTATTCTGCTCTTTAATATGTGCAGGATGACGAAGCTGAATTATAACGAAGCTGAAGTATGGCGGCCTGAAGCTTAATAGTTGCTATAATAAACTTTCCTACAAAAAATTCTAGAGAGATCTTTGTAATATAGTTATGAAAAAACTTATGTAAATTTGTACATACCTTGTAATATATCTTATCTCCTTTATCCGTGTACAATCTGCTTTGCTGTGGACGAAACTTCTCTTTTGAGCCGAAGGCGAAAAACACCTTCCCTTCTTTTCGTACACAACGAAGCATGAAAACTTCCTCTTTCTACGAAGTTTTTCCTCATTGCCGAAGTATCTGTCTTTTTTGTGCGGTATGATGATGATTCTATATGTCTAAATGAATGTTTATGAATGCAAATGACATGATGTAATGTATCGTGCAAATGAATATCGGAACACATATTCAAAAACCATAATCATAGCCCTTCATCCCCTTGGGAATGATTCAAATCTTTTTGCCGTTTACTTTTCGGCTTCACCGTTTACTTTTCGGTGTATCAGCGTTGACTTTTCGCTATAAGCCTCCCTTAGGAGCTTCTTCACCTTTTACTTTCAGCGGAATCAGCGTTTATTTTTCGCTGTAAGCCTCCCTTAGGAGCTTCTTCGCCTTTTACTTTCAGCGGAATCAGCGTTTATTTTTCGCTGTAAGCTCTGCATTCCCTTAGGAACGACTTTTGAGCTTCTCCCTGTTTTCTTTTCTTTTTCCTTTGCATTTACATTTACATTTTTGGGGGATATCACTCTTATAGAATTGAAATAAGGAAAATTACATGCTGTGGCCCCATTAAAAACCTTTCTCCCCCTTTGGAAAGGAAAAGGGTGCCACAAAAAAGAATAGAAAAAATTACATCAAGCTAAACATAATATCGCCGAAGCTCATCCGCATTCCACGATCTAGGAATGTCGTTGCCGTCCATATCCTTTAATCTGTAGGAACCGGGTCTTGACGAAGATACTACCAGAAAGGGACCTTCCCATTTTAGTTGTAGTTTGCCCACTGTGTCTGGGTTGGCCACTCTTCGAAGCACCAAATGTCCTGGCTTAATGTTCTTCAACCGAACCTTTCTATCACGCTATTTTATTGTCTCGGCTTGGTATTTATTGATATTTTCCACAGCCTGAAGCCTGATCCCCTCTATAGCATCTTTTTCCACAGAGTAATCAGCTTCATCTTCGCCTTCTGCCGAAGCTATTGTTCTTATTGATCCTGCTTTGGCTTCTTCTGGGGTTATTGCTTCGTCACCAAACAATAGTTTGAATGGCGTAAAGCCTGTTGATCTTGACACTGTTGTCTTATGGCTCCACACCACTTTGATTAATTCTTCTGGCCACTTTCCCCTGGGCTGATTGAAGATTGACTTCATTATTCCTGTCATTATGATCCCATTAGCTCTTTTGACAAGTCCGTTTGACTCCGGATGTCGAACTAATGCAAAATGGATCTTCGTGCCAATTTGATCACAAAATTCTCTGAAAGCTTCAGAATCAAACTGTGTCCCATTATCCACAGTAATGGCCCTCGGTACTCCGAAGCGACAAACAATATTTTGCCAAAAAAACTTTTGGACAGTGACTGAAGTTATTGTGGCTAAAGGATTTGCCTCAATCCACTTAGAAAAATATTCCACTGCCACTACAACATATCTTAAATTTCCTTGTGCTGGTGGTAGCGGACCTAACAAATCAAGGCCCCACCTTTGCAACGGCCAAGTGGGTTGTATTAACTGAGTTAGAGACGAAGGTTGTTTTTGATCTCTTGCACATTTCTGACAACCTTCGCACTTTTGTACTAGTTCCGCTGCATCCGAAGCTGCTTTTGGCCAATAAAATCCTTGGCGAAAAACTTTTCCCAACAAAGGCCTAGATCCAATGTGAGATCCACACAAGCCTGCATGTATTTCCTTCATCAACTCTATACCTTCGGTTCTGGATAAACATTTGAGTAACGGAGAGCAGACGCCATGCTTGTACAGCTCCCCTTCTATTATTACATATGGACGAGCTCTTGCCTCTATTCTCTTGTTATAAGCTTCATCATCTGAAAGGAAATTACCCTTAAGGTAAGAGATGATTTCAGTTCTCCAGTCTTCACTATAAACAGGAGATATGTTAAGGACCGCTCTTTCGAGAAGTTCAACCGAAGGTGCTTTTATTGTTTCAAAAAATACTTCCGAAGGTAAGGGCAGCCCCTGTGCTGCTGACTTGGCTAGCAAATCAGCATGCTCATTTTCTCCTCGAGGAATATTTTTTACAGAAAACCCTTCAAAGGAAGCTTCAATCCTTCGGACAGTATCTAGATACTTCTCAAGCTTCGGGTCTCTTGCCTTACAACTTTTGTCAATATGACCAGAGATAACCTGGGAATCAGTTTTAAGAACCGCCCTTCTAATTCCCATTGCCTTTAACTTCCGAAGACCCAAAAGTAAAGCTTCGTACTCAGCAATGTTATTTGTGCAGCTAAAATCAAGTCTTGCTGCATAGCAAGTTTTAACTTTGGAGGGTGCGACCAAAACAGCAGCTGCTCCTGCTCCGAAGGTTCCCCAAGAACCATCGCAAAATACTGTCCATGCTTCGGCATCTTTATTTGCCTCTTCTACTTGAGCCCCTGGGGTCCAATCGGCAATGATGTCAGCTAACGCCTGGGATTGAATCGAAGATCTGTGTACATAATCAATGCAGAATTCATTGAGTTCCGCAGCCCACTTTCCAATTCTTCCAGTAGCTTCTCTATTTCTCATAATGTCCTTCAATGGTTGTGAAGAAGGGACAATTATATTGTATGCTTGGAAATAATGCCGAAGCTTTCTAGAAGCCATCAAAACAGCATATAGCACCTTCTCCAATTCTGTATAATTTTTCTTTGATAAACTAAGAACTTCAGATACAAAATATATTGGAGCTTGCTTCTTGATTTGCCCTTCAAGCTTCTCTTGGACAAGTGCCGCACTTACCGCTGAGTGCGAAGCTGCCACATATAACAACAGAGGAGCCCTTGGTGTTGGAGTTAACGCTGTTAGGTCTATCAAATACTGCTTCAGCTCTTCGAAGGCTTTTCTGCTGGACCGGTCCCCATTGAAAAACTTTGGCTGTCTTCAGCACTTCGAAGAATGGTAAATTTCTCTCTGCTGATCTAGATATGAATCTGTTGAGAGATGCTAGTCTTCCTGTCAATCTTTGGGCCCCCTTCTTTGTACTGGGTGGTTCCATTCGAAGGATAGCTTCGATTTTATTTGGATTAGCCTCAATCCCTTTTGTTGAAACTAGGCAGCCAAGAAATTTCCCTTTCTTCACTCCGAAGACACATTTTTCTGGATTCAACTTTAAACCGGCCTGTCTGAAATTAGCGAAGGTTTCCTGGAGGTCAGTGATGTGGTTCTCTTGCTTCGTGCTTTTTACAATGATATCATCAACATAAGTTAGCACATTCCTGCCTATCTGAGAATGGAGAACCTTCGCTGTCATTCTGCTGAAGCTTCCTCCAGCATTTTTGAGCCCCTCAGGCATCCGAAGGTAACAATATGTTCCACTAGGGGTTATGAAGTTGGTCTTCGGCTCATCCTCCTTCTTCATCCAGATTTGATGATAGCCTGAATAACAATCCAACAGACTCATAAGCTCTGATGAAGCTGCTGCATCAACTAAGGAATCTATCCTCGGCAATGGAAACTCGTCCTTCGGACAGGCCTTGTTGAGATCAGTAAAATCGATACACATCCTCCATTTACCATTGGCCTTTTTTACCATGACAGTGTTAGCCAACCATTCTGGGTATTTTACCTCTCTGATAACTCCAGCACTGAGAAGTCTTTTCACTTCATTTCGAGCACCTTCAGCCTTGTCATCAGACATCTTCCGAAGCCTCTATTTTCTGGGTCTAAAGGATGGATCAACATTAAGCGAATGCTCAATAACATCCATGTTAACTCCGTAAAGATCATTAGCCGACCATGCAAAGACATCTTTGTTGTTGAACAAGAATCTTATCAAGGTTTTCTCTTGTTCCTCAGACAATTGAGATCCTAGCAGCACCTTCTGCTCTGCGATATCTTCGCATAAAAGCATGGGTTTCGGTTGATCGGCCAAAGCAGCCTTCTCCCTTCTATGCTTGTACTGCTCACAAGCTTCGGCTTCATCTATGTTATGGATTGCTTTTGAGTCTGTCCAATTTCCTTCGGCCCTTCTGGCAGCTTCCTGACTTCCATGAATAGCAGTGGGCCCTTGGTCCGAAGGTATCTTCATGCAAAGATAAGCTGGATGAAGAATTGCTTCGAAGGCATTGAGAGTACCACGACCAATGATTGCATTGTAAGGGTATTCCATGTCAACAATATCAAATACAACTTGTTCAGTCCTTGTGTTGTTAATGAATCCGAAGGTTACTGGCATTGTAATTTTTCCAAGTGCCACGATCTGCCTTCCTCCGAAGCCACAAAGGGGATGTGTGGCATCATGGATTTTGTCTTCGGGCTCTTGCATCTGTCTGAAGGCCTTAGCAAATATGATATCAGTTGCGCTGCCTATATCAACCAAAACATTATGGACCAGAAATCCTTTGATCACACAAGAGATAACCATAGCATCGTTGTGTGGGTAATCCTTGAGTTGAAGATCTTCTTGAGAGAAGGTAATTGGAATGTGAGACCATCTTGATTTGATGAAGGGTCCTTGCACCCCGACATGTTGTACCCTTCTATGTGCCTCCTTCTTCTGCTTCTTGTTGGCTGGCTCTGAGCATGAACCGCCTATTATGGGGAGTACCAGCTTCGGAGCCGAAGCAGCTCCAGCTTGATCGTTGAACGAAGCCATCAGCTCAAAAAAGTGGAAGTGAGTTCACCGGAGGTGGGCGCCAATGTTGGGGACTTGTTCTCAAATGCTATGAATCAAGAACAAGGCAACACAAAAAATGTTAAATATCAAATGCCCTTTGTCCGCTGAAGCATTATCTCCCCAAGGATTTAATGAACTTCGGACGAAGGCCTCGAACATAAAATTACGAAGGTTTCACCTTCGTAATCAAATTCACAAAGATAATATAAAGTAATGTAAAATGTAAAACATCAAAGATAAACATGTCGGAAATAAATGGCATCATCCACATATTTTATCATATGAATATAAGATGTTAGAATACAATGTTTTAAGGTACGTTTATACATTCGTTTTGACAAGTAATGATTCCCGAGAGATGCACTTGCAATGACAAGAATGCGTGAACAGTAAAGAAATACTGTTCACTATTTATAGGCACAGGACGCAGCCTGTGAAGAATTACAATCATGCCCCTCATAAGAGTTTATAACATTGACTCAGACCCTTAAGGACTAAAAGGTCATTCTATCTTTAAGTCGGCTCGATCCCCCATCTTCGGACATGCTGTAATACCGAAGCTCCATGAATGGTACCTTCGGCATTACGTTCAAGCAGCTTCAGCCGAAGCTGTTTTCTTTCCGCAGGACCTTCGGCGATGAAGCATGGTCCCAACAGGCCTCTACTCTCCATAGTAGTGTTCTGGTCCCAAGTCCTAGAATCCTTCGTCTTAGGGTCTTCGAGGTCACTCCATAAGCCCATCTTCTGATATTACATTGAGGGGAAATGATTACTCTTCACTTCATCCGGGTCCTCGCCTCAGTCTTAATAGACCATGCTAGAAGGGGACCATTAGGAGCAAAGGCTTCGGGGTCTTCAGCCTTATGGGTCTGAAGCCCCACTATAAATCAGGCTCTCATTACCCATAGACCCTGACTGGGATCTATGGAACCTTCACCCCATGCAAGGGTGACCTCACATACGCGAAGAAGTTGCCGTCCTTAACCTCGCATACACGGAGAAGCCGTCGTCCTTAGGACTTGTTCACATTGTTTTGGTGCCCTACATTCATAGACAAGGTTAGTTTTGTGATTAGAGTCGGATGATCGAGGTCTAGTTTAGCCTTTGTTCCAAAAGTGAAGTTCCAAAGGATGATGTCTTCAGTAAGAGGACACGATGAAGGAGGTGAAGGAAGAGAATAGGGAGGATAAGCACGAGGGCTAGACGAGAATGAGAGGATGGATTTGAGAAGGAAAGAGTCACTCACCGCTGTTGGGGCGAAGGCAAAGACGCTACCCTTCGCTCCAGGCCTTCGTCACCTCGACGCACCAATGGAGGCAAGATGATCGGTGCGGTCCACCCTTTGTCCTCCTCACTGCAAGGCGAAGGCCCACGACGAAGTCTCCACATTCCGCGTCCTCACCCGACCTGGAGGCCCATGTGGGATTCGACCCATTGTAACAGGCTCCACATGGAGAGGCATGTTACGGCCCCGACTTGTAATAGCTTTTCTGTAATGACAATCTATAACCCTCCCTTATGGGAATATTCTGGGGAAAGTCCAGGTGCTCGAGGGCATAAACGTCCTTACAATGGGACGTTGGGCACTCGTGCACCTATAAATACCCCCGTACAGTGCCCTTGAGAGGCCAGATTAATAGAGCAATTGCGATCCCACGATAAACCTTGTTTGCACTCTTTCCACTTCCTCGTTGGATCAACTTGCTCAGGAGCGCAAGTTCCAACATTGGCGCCCATCGTTCGTGCTACGAACAAACCACCCGCGATGGCACCCAAAAGAGCTAGTTCGAAGGAAGCCCCATCCGTCGATGAAAGCAGCGAAGGCAGCACTGTTAGCTGAGAAAAAGGGCAAGGCCCCCGCAGACAACACCCACCAAGAAGCTGGCGAAGACGAAGCACTCCATAAGAGACAGTGCAATGATCAACACACTCCCGAAGGCACCCTCCGCACCTGCAGCTCTGGAGGGCAACCACAAGCACCACCCCCAGGCTTCGCTCCACTAGAGGGCGAGGACGCAACAGAGGACGGCGAAGTCATCGGCGTCTCAGCATAAGAACAGCTACAGCTACGGGCCCTGCGCCTCAAGAACCGCAACCTCCAAAAGCAGAAAGAAATCCTCGAAGCCAAGCGCCAACGTGTCTCCGTGCAAGCCAAGGTGCGTAAGATGATACGAGACGAGGAGCAGAGGGCCCGAGAACTGGAGCAAGAGATTGCGCTCATGCAGAGCGAAGGCCAGCACGATCTGCAGCACAACCCACCCCTCCAACAGCGCGCGCCAGCCGGAGACTTATTCATTCCCCAGCGCGAGCTCTTCATCCCGCACGCCGCAGCTTTCCAAGGCATCAACTACCTTGATGAGCGAAGCCCCCTGGCACCGCAACTCCAAGTGTCACCATGGCCCACCAACTTCAGGGTAGGGACCTACCCCAAGTACAACGGTAGCACCGACCTAGCACAATACATCATGAGCTATCAAGTCATCGTCGCATCATCCAGAGGGGACGATGCCACAATGGCCAAGTCCTTCATCATCGCCCTCGAGGGTCCGGCCTTGACCTGGTACACCAGGTTGCCCCCATTGTCCATTGACTCCTGGAGAAGTCTCCGAGACAAGTTTCTGCTCAATTTCCAAGGGTACCGCCCAGACATCGACGTCTTGGCGGAATTGTCGCTCTGTAAACAGCAAGAGAAGGAAACCCAGCGGGAATACTACCGCAAGTTCCTGACTCTCAAGTCACAACTGCCTTCGGTCGATGACCAAATTGCCATACACTACACCATCAGTGGCCTTCGGGCTGGCGTCCTATACAGTCACTACATCAGGGACCCACCCAAAAATCTCCAAGAGCTCTATCAGCTGTTCGAGAAGTATGCCAGATCCGAAGAGCTCCATCAGCGCAAGGTCGAGTCTCAGAGGAAGCCCAAGGACCCTCCGTAGTCCAGCCGCACCTGGACAAGGCCGTCACAGTCAGACTCTAGAAGGGACAGCCGCAGTCAACAGCAGGTGCACAACATAGCCAACCAGCACCCCACTAGCGAGGCCCCTCGTCGTCAAGAATATCCCCCCAGGGCCGAGGTAATGGCACGCGAGGCCGGGGCAGGGGACGGGCACAGCCGCCGCGCAGGTTTTACTGCTTGTTTCACGGCAAAGACTACGCACACCCAACAAGGGATTGCCCAGAAACTAAGGCCACCAAGGACAGGATGTCTCGGGCACAACCAGCCGACAATCAAAGAGTTGTCGCGCACACATATCACCACCACCAACCATACAACAACACCCATATCCAGCACCCGCCAACCACGCATATCAACATCATCAGGAAGTACAAGTCCTTCCACCCTCGCCTTCGCCTCCGCATCACCCAAACCCACACCATCAAAATCACCCACCAGCGCCGAAGCAAGAAGACTTCGCCGATCAACCGTATCGCGGAGTCATCCACATGATCACCGGAGGGTCCAGCACAGACTTTGAGTCGAAGTGGCAGAAGAGGGATCACTACCGAAGCATCAACCACGTCACCCTCACCGGCCCAGTTGTGCAGACAAAGTGGTCACATGTGTCACTAACCTTCGACGCTAGAGATGTCGATCTGCACAGCGCACCCCATGTCGACGCCATGGTAATCAACTGCAGTGTGGCAGGCTGGGACCTGCACAAAGTCCTAGTTGACAACGGCAGCCAGGTAGACATCATCTTCCTACACGCCTTCGACCGCATGGGCATCAGCCACAGCTTACTCAAGCCGTCGGACAACCCCCTATATGGCTTCGACAGCAAGGGCACTTTCCCTGTGGGCAAGATAGATCTACCCCTGTCATTCGGCGTTGCACCCAATGTGCGAAGCGAACAGGTCACATTTGACATCGTCGACATGGTCTACCCCTACAATGCCATAATGGGTCGGGGCTCCATCAACAAATTTGAAGCGGCCATTCACGGCCTGTATCTCTGCATGAAAATCCCGGGCCCGCAAGGTGTGATAACAGTTTACGGGAACCAGCAGACTGCGCGCAACATTGAGAGAGACTTCGTTCCAGGCCAATGGAACGTACACTGCCTTACAACAAAGTGTGAAGTCTCCAAGGCGAACCGTCCAACCATCGACGAAAAAGTCAAGGCATAGCTGCAGAGCAAGACGGTACGAAGACAGTTCCCCTCGACCCGGCAACGCCCAAGTAGACGGTTGTAATAAGCGAAGACCTGACTTCGCAGGACGAGGAGAAACTCATCTCCTGCCTCTCTAGAAACAAGGACGTCTTCGCCTGGTCCGCCCTCGACCTGGTCGGAGTCAGTCGAACCATCATCGAGCACAGCCTGGGCATCGACCCTTCAGGGCGCCCAAAGAAGCAGCGATTGTGCAAAATGTCCGATGAAAAAACAGAGGCCGCCAAAGCCGAAGTACACCGCCTGCTGGAGGCCAATTTCATCGAACCAATCGCCTATCCTACGTGGCTCACCAACATCGTCATGGTGCAAAAGAAAAGCGGCAAGTAGCGGATGTGCATCGATTTCACCAGCCTCAACAAGGCCTATCCCAAGGACAATTTTTCGCTTCCACGAATCGACAAGATAGTCGATAGTACAGCCGGATGCGAAGTCATGTCACTTCTTGACTACTTTTCCGGCTACCACCAGATATATATGAAGGAGGAAGACAAGGCTAGCACCAGTTTCATCACACCCTTCGGCACGTACTGCTTCATCAGAATGCCGGAGGGACTCAAGAACGCTGGCTCAACCTTCTCTCGCCTCACCAAGACGGTGCTCGAGAGCCAAGTGGGCCGCAACATCTTCACGTATGTGGACGACATCGTCGTCGCAAGAAGAAATAAAGAAGACCACCTGGCTGACCTCGCAGAGACATTTGCAAACATGCAGGACGCACGACTTCGCCTCAACCTAAGAAGTGCGTCTTCGGTGTCCGCCAAGGGAAAATACTGGGCTACTTGGTGTCGCACTGCGGGATCGAAGCGAACCCGACCAAGATTCAAGCAATCATCGACATGACACCTCCGCAGTCAGCTAGGGACGTCCAACGTCTGACAGGCAGATTGGCCGCCCTCAACATATTCATTTCCAAGTCTGCAGAGCAAAGTCTACCTTTCCTTAAGACACTGCGCGACGCAAAAGACTTCGCATGGGGACCAGAACAAGTGGCAGCCTTCGCATCACTCAAGCAGCACCTGTCAGAGTTTGCAATTCTTACCAGTCCCAAACCCTCGCTGCCTCTGTTGCTCTACGTCGCAGCCTCGCCACATGCAGTCAGCACAGCATTGGTCCAAGAGCAAGATAGAGAGGGCACAACCCGGCAGTGTCCAGTTTACTACGTCTCCAAAGTCCTCACGACTTCCAAATGCAACATGACAGAGTTAGAAAAAATTTCCTATGCAGTCGTCATGGCATCGCGCAAGTTGCGCCACTATTTCGAAGCGTTCAAGGTGCGGGTCACCTCGGACAGGGGACTAGGAGAACTATTCAGAAATCCGGAGGCGTCCGTCCGCATCGCCAAATGGGCAGCCGAACTCTCTGGGTACCATATCACCTTCGAGCCTAGGACAGCAATCAAGTCGCAAGTCCTGGCAGACTTCATTGTCGATTGGACAGGGCCAACACGGCCACAAGAACAGCCCTCAGAGAAGGTGTGGACCATCCACTGCGATGGTGCATGGTGCCATGAGGGGGCAGGTGCGGCAGCAATCATCACGTCACCCACAGGTGTCAAGCACAAATACGCAACACACCTTAGCTTCGCTCTGGAGTCCGACAGATGCACCAACAACATAGCAGAGTACGAAGCCATCATCCTAGGCCTTCGCAAGCTGAAAGCACTCGGCATCACTACCTGCATAGTCAAGATAGACTCCAAAGTCATCGCCGGCCAGGTAGAAAAAGAATATTCAGTGAAGGACCCTGCACTCATGCAGTATCTCACGACTGTTCGCAGTCTCGAGAGGCAATTCAAGGGCTTCACCTTACAACATGTGGACCGCGCCAGCAACAAGGAAGCCGACGCGTTGGCCAAGGCAGCAGCCAGAGGCGAGACCTTGCCCTCCGATGTGTTCTACCACGTCATTGGCACTCCAGCCTTCCGCAACCCAGAGGGATTACAAGTAACCAATGACGCCGAAGGCCATCGCATCATCAACCTCATCATGACTGAAGATTGGCGGACCCCCATAACACTGTTCCTGCAAGGATATTACCACCCGAGTGACATCAATGAGGCCAAGCGCCTCAAGCACCAAAGCCGGGACTTCGCACTAGTCGGTGGCCAGTTATACAAGAAGGGGATCAGTCAACCCATGCTAAAATGCGTCACCGAGACCGAAGGCATTCAGATCCTACGCGAAGTCCACAGCGGAACTTGTGGCTCTCAGTCAGGGCCCAGGGCCCTCGCTGCCAAGGTAATCCGTCAAGGATTTTACTGGCCCACTATAATCTACGTCGCGAATCGAGTCATGAGGTCCTGCGAAGCTTGCTAAGAATTTTCTCCTCACTCGGGCAACCCTTCACAGTTCACCAAGCTGATTGCCCACACATGGCCACTTCAACGCTGGGGGCTGGATATTGTCGGGCCACTACCTACGGCTCAAGGGAACCTCAAGTTCACCTTCGTCACCGTCGAATATTTTACCAAGTGGATCGAGGCCAGTGCAGTATCCACAATAACGTCGAAGACTGCCCAGAAGTTTTTCTAGCAAAACATTATTTGTCGGTTCAGAGTCCTATCCGAGCTCACAGTCGACAATGGCAAATAGTCTGACAGCCAGGACTTCAGGGACTTCTGCTTCTCCATCGGCACCAAGCTTGCCTTCGCCTTGGTGTATCACCCCTAATCCAACGGCGTCGTCGAGCGCGCCAACGGCAAGATTTTCACTGCCATCAAGAAAAGGCTCCTCGACGACAAGAAGGGTAAATGGGCCGACCAGCTACTTGAGGTAGTTTGGGCCCTGAACACGGCCGAATGCCGGGCGACCGGATTCACACCTTTTCGCCTATTATATGGATCGGAGGTGTGGCAGAACCTCCAAGTTATTGGGCCCACATGCACCTGTCCTTGTCCCAAAGACCTCAGACGGCTATGCATGTGCACCAGATAACTTAACAGGATCTGTCCGATTGCCCCAAGGACATCAGATAAACCACTTTCAACCAGAATCGCGGGATTAAGTAACACAAATCACACACACCAACATTGTTGCAGCGGAAATCTTACTACCCAATTTTACAAGTTACAAAAATTTTATATTATTTTATCGGAGTGATTACAAAAGTATAAGTTTGAAATATATGCTAGCTCAAATGACCATCCTCAATAAGAAGTATAGAAGAAGTACTTAGACTTATAAGAAGGCCGAGCCCACCGGCACTTAACACCATCAACAGCATCACAAAGTTAGGACCTGAAAAACAACAGGGAATAAAACCCTGAGTACGGAATTACTCAGCAAGACTTACCCGACTAAAGAAAAGACTCTCAAGGGTATGCTGGCTAGAGGGATTCAAGGTATGGCTTATCAAGAATCAAAGACTCTGTTTTGCAGAAAAGCTTACTACGAGTGGATCCTTAAAATCCAATTTTATTGTTAGGTTAGGTAAAGTTACCTGCATCTAGAGTTTTGTCTACCCTAGTTCAAACACTTGACCTGCACTAGCCAATTTCTTAACAACCCTTAATCTTTACTGGAGTTCTACGTATAAGTCAGTGACCAAGTCTCCATAACCGCGGAGGTACGGCGATCCGAATCGATTATACTCAGCTGAGGATCTCCAATCACACGACATATGTAGCACTTAACCCTTGCATATGTCAACCCACCACCGGGGTTCTTAAGACTAGATCAGGTTCACGCAAACTGAGAGCATAGATACACCACCGTCCAGCCTCTTGCTACGGAGGGTACACGCTACTCTCGCCACCGCTCCACGCCCATTTCGTGTTATCTTATTCTGGCCTTAGTCTGCCTGAGGCAAGGCTTACCCATGACGAGGCATGTGACCAGTTAAAGGGTCCTCGGTCATCAGGCCTACATCGACACGGTCCTTAATCGACTCAGACGGAGACACTACACCGAGACTCTCTTCTCGTGCAAGTCACCCGCCCGGTCTCAGCTTAATCATTTAAACCCAAAAACTTGGTACCTGGCAGAGGTACATCTTTTCCAATGTTGAATCCATCAAATTTTATTTTAAAAAACATCCCAACCACTTTTGCCACATCAACTTTTGTAAAAACAAAATATTTTGTTTTTCTAAAGCAATGCTAAGCATCAAAAATCTTTTGTAAAACAGGTGATCAAGGAAGGTAATCAAGTTCAAGGAAGGTAATGCAGGAATTGTTTTAGCAATCAACTCCTATCACCTAATGCATCAAGCAAGTGAAAAAAGATTTTTAAAACACAAGGAGGTGGAAAATGCACCGGGGCTTGCCTGAGTAACACTAGGTTAGTGTTGTTAGGTGACGTCCACTTGGCGATCATCTTCTGTCTTGACATTCGCCAGATTATCCATCTTCGGTTCCGTCCATCAACATCATCCTACGGGTTAGCCCGCGCTTGTGGTCAACTTGGCTTGTCTTCCGCATCACGCGATTATTTATCGTACCTCATGAGATGCACGATGCACATGTATGAGCACAAGTATAACATAACCGAATGATATAGAAAAGAGAATCGAATACTTAGCGGCAAGACATCGACACAGTCCTACGTAAGCACTAGACGCCTATAACTCACTGAACACAACAATCATGATTTTCTAATTTTACCAGATTTAATCAAAGAACAATAAATTATACGTACGTCTATTTAATTATATTTAACATATAAATCTATCAAGGCACTACTCACCGACCTACCCATCGACAATCATTATACAAGGTGATTAATTCACTATTGAACATAACCACACCACAACATCAGATCAATCCAATTACACTAGACATACGTTTCCACGTTGTGAATTAAAATGCATAAGATATAGGTCGATGGTGCTAACCACAATCGGCCATAGCCATGCTTAAAACTAACTTAACTAGTTTAAATATATTCGACAAGTATATCTATTGAAGCTTTATTCTCATAACCTACATCTCAGGCTGGCGATTCACTACCTGGCTTTGACTAGATTGCTGCAAGCAATTTGAGTATCCTAATAAATATTATATCTATAACCACAACATACCTATGCTACGAGCACGAGGACCGACGTAATTAATATATCCGAACTATCAATCAAACACTATCTGAAACAACGAATCGGCTTATCATTACCTAAACCCGATCTGAAGTTGTGAGATTGACGACGATGTCCGGTGGGAGCATTTTTTGGCACACCATGGAAGCGATGGATGGGGTTCGCTTTTTCTTTACCCAGATTCTCTAGATCTCTTTCTTGCGGCGACGTGACTATTGATGGAATCAACGGTCGACGATGCCGGTCACTAGAGCTGACCACAATGGGCACTACGTCTAGGACACGGCAGGGGACGACAGAAGGGAGGGCGACATAGGGGCGAGCTGGATATCGACGGCGAATTCGCAAAGATGGGGATCCGGTCGAGCTCGTGTAGGTAGGGGTAGTGTCTGGGCCTATACGTGATGACGGTCAGCACAAGCGAGGTGCGGCATCCAGTGACTAGAGCCAGGATACGACGTCCACGAGCTAGAGCAGATTGTGCCAAAAGATGGACGGCGCGAGGGCGAGCCGAGGCACCGAACGGTCGAGCGTGAGATAGAAGAGTGCGCGGCCAAGGACCCAGGCGTTCGAGACCGCCAGGCCTTGCCGAGGGCGCGGATGAGTGGAGGTATAGATGGCCACAAAGCCCACGGCCCGAAAGCCCGGCACGGAGCCCGTTAATTCGGCCCGGGACTGGCACGGCCCGGCCCGAGTGGAAACGGGCCAGGGCCCAGCCCGGCACGAAGCGCGTGCCGTGCTCGGCAGTGGTTTCGGCCCGTTGGGCTGGCCCGGGCACGGCACGACGGACTCGGGCTTTGAAATCGGCCCGTCTACGCGTGAGCAGAAGCCAGCTGCCAGCCAGCCGCCCAGCCCATAAGCCAGCCGCCAGCAGCCCCTAATTCCTATCGCCCGAAACGGAAAACCCTAGCGTCCATTCACTTTCACTCGCGCGGCGGCTTTCCAGCTCTCCTCTCCTCCTCCCCTCTCCGGTCTCCTCTCGCGAACTGGCGGCGCACCGGCCCTCCGTCTTCGGTCGCTCCAAGGTCCAAGCCTCCACCGCACCGGCGCGGCGGCGCTCCACCGACCACCGCTCGTCTGGTGCTCCACCGACCACCGCTCGTCTGGCGCTCCACCGCTCGTCTGGTGCTCCGTGCTCCACCTCTCGTCTTCGGTCTTCTGGAGTTCTGGTGCTCGTTCTCCGGCTAATCCTATCCTCCCCGTCTCTACATCGACCTGGATCTGAGTATCTGACCGGCCCAGGTAACATGTCGTAAACCCTAAGTCCCTAACCATAACTAACTGAGGTGAGATGTCTGGATCTAGCTCTTCATGGACCATATGCTCCTGATCTGGGTATTTATTTCTTGGAACATGCTTGTTGTTATTTGATTATTGCGTCTGGTACCTCCTGTCATTGCTTAATGTGGCTGTGCCTGATCTGCTCTGCTCTTCTCTGTGATGAACTCATGGTCATGACCTTGCTGTATTTTGGTAGGTCGTGAGGGATCGGTGCGCGCCACCTTGGCGGCGACGGAACCGGTGCTCCGACCCTACTGCTTACGCCATTAACGGAACCGGTGCTCCGACCCTACTGATTATTTAAAGTCTATGAGACTAACTACTACTATCTGTGAGACTGTGTAATAACTGTGATTTTGTGACTTCATTTTGTGACCTGAGAAGTGAGAAGTGAGAACTGTATTTATAGTCTATGAGACTAACTACTACTATTTGTGACTGTGAGACTGTGAAATAACTGTGATTTTGTGACTTCATTTTGTGACCTGAGAATTGTGAACTGTATTTATAGTATATGAGACTGAACTGTGATTTTGTGACTTCATTTTGTGACCTGAGAAATCTGTGAGACTGTGAAGTAACTGTGATTTTGGGACTTCATTTTGTGACCTGAGACAGTAGACAGTAGACAGAAAATTTTGTGACAGTTGTGTTTGTTGACCTGAAAACTGGGATTTATATGTGTGCGGGCTCGGGCTAGCCCGGTTGTGCAAATGGGCCGTGCTTATCGGACCGACCCGGCACGATCGTGCCTTATTCGTGCCGTGCTCGTGCAGATGGTTGAGCCCGTTGGGCGGCCCGGCACGGCACGGATAAATAATCGGGCTTAGTCGGGCCGGGCTTAATCGGGCCGGGCTTAATCGGGCCCGGGTCGGACCGGGCCGTGCCGCCCGTTTGAACTTCTATAAGTGGAGGCAGGTGACTCGACCACAGGCAAGGTCGGCGCTGATGGGTACATGCTCGCCATGACAAAAAAACGGTGGCGAGAGATCCGAGCAGAGGGAGTGGACAACTGAACACTAGAGACCCGCGCGAGGTGCTCGGCATCAGGGAGCGACCAGAAGAGGCGAGCTGCAGAGGGCGCGGCTGGAGCTGGGTCACGGGTGAGCAGAGGAGAGCGCCGAGGGAGCTTCGGGCAGAGAGCCGGACTGGTGGAGCAGGGGTGCCGTGGCTTGCGACGGCGAGCCGAGCGCAGAGGGAAGCGCATGCCTTGGGAGATAGGAACGAGCAGGGCGAAGCAGAGGCAGGGGCTGGACGCGCCATGGAAGAGAGCTGGAAGGAAGTCGACCGCGCGCGGCTGGCTGGGAAACATGGAGAAACAAGGGGCGCGGGCGGCCAGGGAAGAACGCCGGGGACTCCACGGTGATGGGGCGCGAGCAGGGAGGAATCCGAGGGGAAATCGCCATGGGAGCAGGGACCTCGGCTGGGGAAGAAGCTGCGCGCGGCGAGGGGAGCAGGCCGAGCGTGTAGAGAAGCAAGGCGCCATGGGGAAAGCTTCAGGGAGGAGCGAGCAGGAAGGAAGCGCGCTAGAGGAGGAACACGGCATGCTTGAGGGAGATGGAGATCGAGCAATTGATGTGCTCCGTGAGAAAGACAGACGCACGAATGAGGATAAGCCTGGGCGGTAAAAAAATCCTGGTGGCTTCGTACAGGAGAAAACGACGCACGTAGGGGATAAGACCGCGAGGAGAAAAAATCAGAAGCCAGCGGTGGAGCAGATTTTTTCCACTTTTTTTATTTCTTTTTTTAACAGAAATCGAAGATATTTTGGATCCCGGTATTTAGCGATAATCAAAGGGTTGATAGTATTTGTGACACGGTTTGATTCGATTCAAAACCCGATAAATTTTATCTGTGGTCTAAACGTTTGATTCCATAGTTGCGGCAATTGGTATGATAATCGGATCTCAATTTTCTTTTAGCGATATAAACTGGGTCGAATTAAACGAGATTGATAACAGTATTTGGACATGATTTAATTTAGCGAATTCTTTGAACTCGGATAAATTCGTACTGTTAATTCAGTTTTGACGATTTAGACCGAAGCGAAAAGCAATGGACTGGATTAAACAGACTTCGGCTTCGGTATTTTTAATCTGCGTGATTCGACTAATATTAGTCGCAACCATATCTGCCGATGAACACGCGATTTTGTCGTCAAAACAGCGTGCTGAAGGGTGAACTGAATCATATTCGCGCGCAAGATTTCACGCGATTCACATTATTTTACCCTGAACATTTTAGTCGTCAAGTTCCAACTAATTTGCTCGGGATAAAAAAAATCGCAAGAATAAATCGGGCCTCCGATTTCGTATCCGTGCGGGCGATGAATTTTAAATAATCACCGGACGCACCGATTTTCGAAACAGCTATGTTCCGAACACCACGAAAATTTTGGAAGAGCCCGGATAGATACAAATAAAAACGACGTCGCACTCGCGATAGACGAAACAGATACGATATTAAAATCGCGATAGGCAAAAATAATTAGACCTTAGGGTCCGTCTTATTCACCGATCTCACGTGCTTAAATCCATACTCGTTGTCGAGCGGAATATAAACACCTGGGGTGTTACAGCCCTCCCCCTTAAAAGAATCTCGTCCCGAGATTTGGAGTGAAAGACTTCTATGGGTAGAGAAGCATATAACCCATGTCCTTATCAGCGATAATCGTGAGACATTTCCAAATAAAGACAAGTGTCTCATGATGTCGTTTCTCTAGTAGACATAACATGTATCGCCTTAGGCTAATTTAGAAATGTCCACCAATAGAGACGATGTCTGCCAGAGGAACATATAAGGTTCCATGTGTGTAGTTTGCTTTTTCTGATGAGACTGTACTATGTGAGTCTGTTTGAGCGAGCGGTGAATATGTGACTTTCCCCAAACAGAAGCAGATGCAACCATCTTGGGTAAAATATACAAAAAGTGGTTTACCAACAAGTGGTTACAGGAAATTCATAGCACAGGGGACGGGTGTGGATATCAAATACTGTCGCGGTTAACATGTGGTTAACCCGAGAATTCAAGTCCACAAAAGATGGTATAGATTCGAGAAAATCACCCGCGAAGGGATCTGTAGATACGGACTTTACAACCAGTCCATTTTATCCAGCACTAGTCACAGCTCGACTTGATCACACATGCTGGAAAAGCACACGCGATGCGATCGAGGCATGACTAGAGCGATGATTAGGTGGTTATTGGTCGAATTAACTTGGTTTTTGTAAGTACTTTCTCAGGATGGTTTGTGCCAAAGTGAGTTTAGATAACTCGACAAATTGATCTCTAAACTCAACCTTTGTTCATTGGGCAGTTACAAGTTAGTAAAACCAACTTGTTGAACTACTTTTGACATTGAGCAGATCCTCTCAGTACCATCGGTAAGCCAACGGTCGAGAGTTTACTTTGGCTAACAGGAGATCATGCACTTGGGTAGAAATCCATTTGGTCAGGTTGTTCATCCGTTTCTTCCGTGCGGGAGGAACTGGCTTGTTTTGGAAACATATGAGTTAAATAAGAGAGCGAATGAACAAACTCCTGCATCTCAACAGCAGGGGAAATCCAATCTCCATTCTGAGAGCTAATTAGCTGTCTCTTGACACTAAAAAGCTCCAAGGCTTCACCTTTACACAAAGGACGTAAAGGGAACGGGTATGAGTAGTCACTACCAAGATCAAAAGAAATAAGACCACACATGAGAGTGGTATGCCCTTTTGATCCAACGGAGATGACAGATGTTGCTTGATCACTTGACAAACAACATAGAAATTGTTTCAAGGAAGGAGTCCACGGAAGATCACACATCAGTGTAGTTCCACAATGGATCATGACTAGAGACTTCGATACCAGCATGCGCCAAGCAGCAGAATCCTGTGTGCACATTCACAGGAGGCTCTTAGTTTCGCCGTGGTACCATAAGTCATTAATCGAGACGCCATTATCGAACTGGCACCAATAATGAATCTCACGTGGTAAGAATAATTTGCGCAAAGATAACATATCGATATAGTCTAATAATGGATTATGACTACTAACGGTGATACTAGCGGATGCCAAGTAGCGCAACCATGTGTGTGCATCCATAGGAGGCCCTCGGTTTCATCGTGGTGCCATCGGTTTTAGTCATAACACCATTGCTAGATGTAACCAATAAGAAATCTCGCGTGACACCAATGGATTGAACAAATGTGACAATATACAAAGAAATACTCCACCTGTAAGGATAGTTACAAGTAGAGAGCCAACTAGATCATGGCCCGATGAAATGAACAAGGCATGGCCATAACCTAAACTTGATGAAAGGAGTATGATGGAATACTGTTAATTCAGCCCCAAGCATAATTCTATGCCCATCAAAGAGATTACAAGGTCAAGGATTAAGTTGGTATGCCTTCGATAGGTATGGGGAAACCAAAGGCATCAAACTCAAGAAAATGGTCGGATATACCTTTCCTAGGTTAGGTTGATAAAGCAACATGGCGATCCTTAAGAATAGGCAAACTGGATAAAGGACATCAGCTTGTGTCAATTGAACAAAGGGATGGTTTAGGATGGAGACATGACTCGAGATTCTTGTTTCAAGTCCGAGTACACTTTATGTCCAATAAGGAAATTATCTAGGAATTTATTTGTATGTGTTTGGTCATGGAATGATAACGGAAAAATCAACTTTGGGTCATGGTTATCTAATTAAGAACATGGCCTAGTTTTGGGTTTAAGCAACCAAACTATTAACCCTCTATCGGCACATCAACACAAGAGCACACATAAAGCACCCTAAGAGGTCACCTAAAAAATGGAGGACACCTATTTCATTGGGGTTCATATCACAACATTACGCCACAATATCTACAATCAATGGTTACTGGAATAAGGATGAGAGAAGCATTTTAGGTGTATAGGTGACAAACATGATGCAACATTCAGGATGCATGCTCGTCCTATACGTCCTCACTGATTTTGCCAACATAAGGTGGCAATAGCGTTCTATATCGGTGGCATACTTACGACTCTCACGGTATTTTGCTAGTCGTTAGCTTCACATACGTTTTTGAGGTTAGTGTACCTGCAGAAAATTCCATTGCAGCCCAATTTTTCAATGATGCAAGTCACACATGACAGTTTATCACAGTTTATACTCCATATATTGCTATATGGAGGCCAGCTCATCATTAAGCGCCGAGCCATGCATAGGCGCCGTTGCCACACTTTAACCATAGGGCAACTCATTATGGTAACTCACCTTCTTACTTGAGCGTAGGTGCGTCGTTGCAAGTACATTACACTTCTTTGTATTCCCATGTCTGTATACCCATACACATCCATGGGATACTGAATTCCTAGAAAAGTAAATACTCCACATCGCAGCCTTCATATATACATATGTGGAACAAGTATATAATTAAGCGCTTTTTATACTCTTCCCTAGACCGACGTTTCTTCGGTCATGCTCTCACATCTCACCTTACCTGAGTGTCGATCCATTCAAAACTGAATGGCCTCAAAAATAACAATACACATGTATGCAATACCCCCGGTTGTGGGTTAGTGGTTTTTAAATAAGCCACCTAATAGTCTTAACTTAGGGCTTAATAGAGGATGTCGCTAGCATTATAGTTTTTCAAAACTGTTTTTCAAAGCCAAACAATGTGTTTAGTTGAAAATAGGTTTTTCAAAACCAAAACTTTTATTTTGAAAATACGTATGTGACCGTATATACTTAATCCAGCTCGATACCAGCCTGTGGCAGAACCTCCAAGTTATTGGGCCCACATGCACCTGTCCTTGTCCCAAAGACCTCAGACGACTATGCATGTGCACCAGATAACTTAACAGGATCTGTCCGATTGCCCCAAGGACATCGGATAAACCACTTTCAACCAGAATCGCGGGATTAAGTAACACAAATCACACACACCAACATTGTTGCAGCGGAAATCTTACTACCAAATTTTACAAGTTACAAAAATTTTATATTATTTTATCGGAGTGATTACAAAATTATAAGTTTGAAATATATGCTAGCTCAAGTGACCATCCTCAATAAGAAGTATAGAAGAAGTACTTAGACTTATAAGAAGGCCGAGCCCACCAGCACTTAACACCATCAACAGCATCACAAAGTTAGGACCTGAAAAACAACAGGGAATAAAACCCTGAGTACGGAATTACTCAGCAAGACTTACCCGACTAAAGAAAAGACTCTCAAGGGTATGCTGGCTAGAGGGATTCAAGGTATGGCTTATCAAGAATCAAAGACTCTGTTTTGCAGAAAAGCTTACTACGAGTGGATCCTTAAAATCCAATTTTATTGTTAGGTTAGGTAAAGTTACCTGCATCTAGAGTTCTGTCTACCCTAGTTCAAACACTTGACCTGCACTAGCCAATTTCTTAACAACCCTTAATCTTTACTGGAGTTCTACGTATAAGTCAGTGACCAAGTCTCCATAATCGCGGAGGTACGGCGATCCGAATCGATTATACTCAGATGAGGATCTCCAATCACACGACATATGTAGCACTTAACCCTTGCATATGTCAACCCGCCACCGGGGTTCTTAAGACCAGATCAGGTTCACGCAAACCGAGAGCACAGATACACCACCGTCCAGCCTCTTGCTATGGAGGGTACACGCAACTCTCGCCACCGCTCCACGCCCATTTCGTGTTATCTTATTCTGGCCTTAGTCTGCCTGAGGCAAGGCTTACCCATGACGAGGCATGTGACCAGTTAAAGGGTCCTCGGTCATCAGGCCTACATCGACACGGTCCTTAATCGACTCAAACGGAGACACTACACCGAGACTCTCTTCTCGTGCAAGTCACCCGCCCGGTCTCAGCTTAATCATTTAAACCCAAAAACTTGGTACCTGGCAGAGGTACATCTTTTCCGATGTTGAATCCATCAAATTTTATTTTCAAAAACATCCCAACCACTTTTGCCACATCAACTTTTGTAAAAACAAAACATTTTGTTTTTCTAAAGCAATGCTAAGCATCAAAAATCTTTTGTAAAACAGGTGATCAAGGAAGGTAATCAAGTTCAAGGAAGGTAATGCAGGAATTGTTTTAACAATCAACTCCTATCACCTAATGCATCAAGCAAGTGAAAAAAGATTTTTAAAACACAAGGAGGTGGCAAATGTACCGGGGCTTGCCTGAGTAACACTAGGTTAGTGTTGTTAGGTGATGTCCACTTGGCGATCATCTTCTGTCTTGACATTCGCCAGATTATCCATCTTCGGTTCCGTCCATCAACATCATTCTGCGGGTTAGCCCGCGCTTGGGGTCAACTTGGCTTGTCTTTCACATCACGCGATTATTTATCGTACCTCATGAGATGCACGATGCACATGTATGAGCACAAGTATAACATAACCGAATGATATAGAAAAGAGAATCGAATACTTAGCGGCAAGACATCGACACAATCCTACGTAAGCACTAGACGCCTATAACTCACTGAATACAACAATCATGATTTTCTAGTTTTACCAGATTTAATCAAAGAACAATAAATTATACGTACGTCTATTTAATTATATTTAACATATACATCTATCAAGGCACTACTCACCGACCTACCCATCGACAATCATTATACAAGGTGATTAATTCACTATTGAACATAACCACACCACAACATCAGATCAATCCAATTACACTAGACATACGTTTCCACATTGTGAATTAAAATGCATAAGATATAGGTCGATGGTGCTAACCACAATCGGCCGTAGCCATGCTTAAAACTAACTTAACTAGTTTAAATATATTCGACAAGTATATCTACTGAAGCTTTATTCTCATAACCTACATCTCAAGCTAGCGATTCACTACCTGGCTTTGACTAGATTGCTGCAAGCAATTTGAGTATCCTAATAAATATTATATCTATAACCACAACATACCTATGCTACGAGCACGAGGACCGACGTAATTAATATATCCGAACTATCAATCAAACACTATCTAAAACAACGAATCGGCTTATCATTACCTAAACCCGATCTGAAGTTGTGAGATTGATGACGATGTCCGGTGGGAGCATGTTTCGGCACACCATGGAAGCGATGGATGGGGTTCGCTTTTTCTTTACCCAGATTCTCTAGATCTCTTTCTCGCGGCGACATGACTATTGATGGAATCAACGGTCGACGATGTCGGTCACTAGAGCCGACCACAACGGGCACTACGTCTGGGACACGGCAGGGGACGACAGAAGGGAGGGCGACATAGGGGCGAGCTGGATATCGACGGCGAATTCGCAAAGATGGGGATCCGGTCGAGCTCGTGTAGGAAGGGTTGGTGTCTGGGCCTATACGTGATGACGGTCAGCACAAGCGAGGTGCGGCATCCAGCGACCAGAGCCAGGATACGACGTCCACGAGCTAGAGCAGTTTGTGCCCAAAGATGGATGGCGCGAGGGCGAGCCGAGGCACCGAACGGGCGAGCGTGAGATAGAAGAGTGCGCGGCCAAGGACCCAGGCGTTCGAGACCGCTAGGCCTTGCCGAGGGCGCGGATGAGTGGAGGCAGGTGACTCGACCACAGGCAAGGTCGGCGCTGATGGGTACATGCTCGCCATGACCAAAAAAATGGTGGCGAGAGATCCGAGCAGAGGGAGTGGACAGCTGAACACTAGAGACCCGCACGAGGTGCTCAGCATCAGGGAGCGAGCAGAAGAGGCGAGCTGTAGAGGGCGCGGCTGGAGCTGGGTCATGGGCGAGCAGAGGAGAGCGCCGAGGGAGCTTCGGGCAGAGAGCCGGACTGGTGGAGCAGGGGTGCCGTGGCTAGCGACGGCGAGCCGAGCGCAGAGGGAAGCGCACGCCATGGGAGATTGGAACGAGTAGGGCAAAGCAGAGGCAGGGGCTGGACGCGCCATGGAAGGGAGCTAGAAGGAAGTCGACCGCGCGTGGCTGGCTGGGAAACATGGAGAAACAAGGGGCGCGGGCGGCCAGGGAAGAACGCCGGGGACTCCACAGCGATGGGGCGTGAGCAGGGAGGAATCCGAGGGGAAATCGCCATGGGAGCAGGGACCTCAGCTGGGGAAGAAGCTGCGCGCGGCGAGGGGAGCAGGCCGGGCGTGTAGAGAAGCAAGGCGCCATGGGGAAAGCTTCAGGGAGGAGCGAGCAGGAAGGAAGCGCGCTGGAGGAGGAACACGGCGTGCTTGAGGGAGATGGAGATCGAGCAATTGATGTGCTCCGTGAGAAAGACAGACGCACGGATGAAGATAAGCCTGCGCGGTAAAAAAATCCTGGTGGCTTCGTACAGGAGAAGACGACGCACGTAGGGGACAAGACTGCGAGGAGAAAAAAATCAGAAGGCAGCGGTGGAGCAGATTTTTTTCCACTTTTTTTTTATTTCTTTTTTTAACAGAAATCGAAGATATTTTGGATCCTGGTATTTAGCGATAATCAAAGGATCGATAGTATTTGTGACACGGTTTGATTCGATTCAAAACCCGATAAATTTTATCTGTGGTCTAAACGTTTGATTCCATAGTTGCGGCAATTGGTATGATAATCAGATCTTAATTTTCTTTTAGCGATATAAACTGGGTCAAATTAAACGAGATTGATAACAGTATTTGGACATGATTTAATTTGGTGAATTCTTTGAACTCGGATAAATTCGTACTGTTAATTCAGTTTTTACGATTTAGACCGAAGCGAAAAGCAATGGACTGGATTAAACGGACTTCGGCTTCGGTATTTTTAATCTGCTTGATTCGACTAATATTAGTCGCAACCATATCTGCCGATGAACACGTGATTTTGTCGTCAAAACAGCGTGCTCAAGGGTGAACTAAATCATATTCACGCGCAAGATTTCACGCGATTCACATTATTTTACCCTGAACATTTTAGTCGTCAAGTTCCAACTAATTTGATCGGGATAAAAAAAATCGCAAGAATAAATCGAGCCTCCGATTTCGTATCCATACGGGCGATGAATTTTAAATAATTACCGGACGCACCGATTTTCGAAACAGTTATGTTCCGAACACCACGAAAATTTCGGAAGAGCCCGGATAGATACAAATAAAAACGACGTCGCACTCGCGATAGACGAAATAGATGCGATATTAAAATCGCGATAGGCAAAAATAATTAGACCTTTGGGTCCATCTTATTCACTGATCTCACATGCTTAAATCCATACTCGTTGTCGAGCGGAATATAAACACCTGGGGTGTTACAGGAGGCCATGACGCCGCAGGAGATTAAGCATGGGTTGCCCCGAACAAGCACATCAGCCGTCCCCGATGTCGACGAACCGACGTCCAAAGACCTCATCGACGGAGACCGCGTTTTCGCCCTGCAGGCCCTCAACAGATATCAAGCTCAAACCAAGGCCTGGCGCGACCACACAGTCATCCCAAGAGAGTTCAACGAAGGAGACGTCGTACTCGTCCGGACCACCCGGACAGAGTCACGAGGCAAGTTGGAGCCAAAATGGGAGGGACCTTTCATCGTCAAGTCAAAGGCGTCCCCCAGCGCGTACAGGCTAACAACGCCATCCGACGAAGATCTAGAGCATTCCTGGAATATTGACAATCTCCGCAAATTTTTTGTCTAAAGCTTTAGGGCCCATGCGCCCTTGTAATTCACCAAACAGTACTATTCCAGCCCGCACTCTTTTCCTCTCGGGGGTGAGGTTTTTAACGAGGCGGAGCCATGTAATATACCTGCAAAAATCCCTCGCAAAAACTCAGATGCAGCATGTCAAAAAAGAACGCATCGACGGTCTTCGGCATTCAACCACTCCGAAGTCACCGCGAGAGGCAGCGCAGACTACCCTCGTGTGCGACATTCTGCACAAAAGTCGCCTAAGGGTGCAGCCGGAATAGCACAATAAGTGCGCAAAAATCGAAGTCTTTTCCTAAAAGACTCTCCATATAAAAGTCGCCTAAGGGTGCAGCCGAAATAACACAATAAGTGCACAAAAATCGAAGTCTTTTCCTAAAAGGCTCTCCATGCAAAATTCGCCTAAGGGTGCAGCCAGAATAGCACAATAAGTGCGCAAAATCGAAGTCTTTTCCTAAAAGACTCTCCGTGCAAAAGTCGCCTAAGGGTGCAGCCGGAATAGCACAATAAGTGCGCAAAAATCAAAGTCTTTTCCTAAAAGACTCTCCGTGCAAAATTCACCTAAGGGTGCAGCCGGAATAGCACAATAAGTGCGCAAAATCATGCATCAATCGAAGTCTTTCATTTAAAGACACTCCACGCAAAAGTTGCCCATGGGTGCAGCCGGATCAACGAAGGCGTGCAGCCACATCATACAAATTACAGTTACATACACTCAGCGAGGGCATCATATATTACATTGGCTCAACCTTCGGGATGATACCCATCTTCCTGTAATTGAACAACATTATCCTCAATTCCTCACCCTCAAAAAGATTTCGCAGCTCCCCTTCACCTATGCTCACCCCAATCAGCGAGGACAACAATTCTCGTTTACCAGTCCGGTCCACGCAAAGGCGGCCACGCTCCATCCCAATACGATGACGCCTACCACTTCACGAAAATTCACTCACTCTTTGTTTCGCCACCGCCCTTCACCGCCTATACCCAGTACTCGCACCTGAGAGACCCTCGGAACCCTCCACGCGCGGCGAAGGCTCCGCTGCAGCCACATCTAACGCTGCGAAATAATCCAAGCCTTCATCCGAAGACTCCTCCGTCCACAAAATCGAACTCCCAGATTCACCATCAGACTCAAAACACTCAGACTCAGAGCCAAATGAATTATCATCTGGCACTACGGTTGAGGCTGCCACAAAATCAGTATTGTCAGTAGCGGTTGCTTGCGCAGGCCCAAACGTCGAAACCTGCGCAACAACCGAGGTTCAGTATCACACAAACAAAAGTTCACACTTGAAATCCCTAACCCCTATTCTGCCACCTGCGAAGGCCCGGCCGCTGCCGTGGGGTCTTCGGCACCAGGTTCGACCACCGCCTTCGAGGCGTCCTCGTCCGTTGGCGCAGGGGCTAGCTTGGGGTCTTCGCCAGCTCCAGTCGACGCGGGGGTCGCCGAGGGGCCCTTGCCTACATCGGTCGAAGGCGCCAGCTCCACCCCCGAGGCCTCGGGCAGCGTGCTGTCTAGATCGCCAAGGTCCTCAACCTCTTCGTCATGCGCCATCTGCAGCAATAGCACATTCATTCAGCCAAACCAAACATACCCACACATATAACCACACAAAGTGAGCCCTTACCTGATCCATTGCCCGGTCAGACCTCTCCCGGACCCCACATCCTGTCGAAGAGTGCCCCCGCCGACCGCTTAAGCACCGGGTCCTCGACCTGGAAGATTTCGCGTTCGAAGCCTTCGTCCGACTGGTCGAAGACCTCGAAATGCCCGCACCCCTCGCGGGACAAAGCATTCACGGCCCCCTCACAGGTGACGAGGGAGGCAAAGGACATGAGGCCCATCATGATTGTCGGTAGCACCCCCAGCTCCTCCTGCAGCCACTCAAGGAAGCGGAGGCCCACCTCTTGGCCGGGTGCTTCGAAGGCGGCGGTCCGCGCACCTAGCTCCCGGTACGCATCCACGAGCTGTGCATGCGTCCGCTCAACCTCCACGCGCGTCGAGGCCTCAGTTTTGTCCACGCGGTTGTGTAGGCCTCTAAGCTGCGCCTCTAGCTCCTCGGTGCATTGGCGAGCGAGACTAGCCTCCGCTGGCGCAAGTTTAGCCTCGGCTTGAGCAGCCTGCGCGTTGGCAATGGCCTTGTTCGCGTCCCTTCTCTCCTCCACCAACTGACGCCGGAGATCCCCCTTCTCGGCCTCCGCAGCGGCCAACCTCTCCGTCAGCCTGCGACTTTTGTTTTCCGCAGCCGACTTCTCCCGAACAGCATCTGTATGCTGCGCACGGAGACGCTCGACTTCGGCAGCAAACTCCGAAGTCAGGGCACCCGACGCAACATGGTCGGCGAAGGCGGCCGCCTGTCACAAAACCCATGAGATTCGCAACCACACAAAAACAATGAACCATCAAAGTCCAACACGACTTACATGCTTCAGCTGCTGCGACGCATGCCTCAGCTGCTGGGACATAGAGCCCGCCACATCTTTAGCAGTGGCGGCCGACGAAATCTCGCCGCTCGCGCAGAAGGTGGACCACGGGTCCTGCGAAGCAACCTTCGCCCCACTCGCCGTCGTTGGCGAGGTGGCCGCCACCGTAGTCAGGACGACAGCCAGCTGCCCCGCATCTGACCCTGCACCATGATCTTATTTCAGACCTAGTCCTCAAAAAAACACTCACCAACGAGGTAATCCCCCATGTAGATGTCCGTGTCAAAGTCGGCAACACGTGTCGCTGCCACCTCAGTGAGCGCCGGCGACGCCGGCCTTCGCTCCTTCGCGGCCTCGGCCGAGGGCAGCTTGCCCACGCCGGAAGCAGCAGCCCTCGCACCCGCCGAAGACTTGCTGGGCCCGAGGGCAGTCTGCTTCACGGCCGGCGGTGGTTTGCTGCTGCCAGGGGCGGCAGACTTCGCGCCTCCCGCACCTTCTTCGCTTCGCAGAAAGGGTCCCCGACCCTAGTGACTGCTCGGCGCTTCCACGCCGCATCCTGACGATCCCTCTCCATCACTACCGATACAACAGCAGCAATATTCCGCCCATAAGGAAAAATCTTCAATTCACGAGCCATACGAGACGTAAACATGTCTTCGCCGGCCGCGCGGGGGATCGGAACGTTCCTAGGCCATCGACCCCCGGTAACCCTCAGCATTCGCACCGAAGACTCCCGGAGCTCGGGCGAAGTCATCCTTCCCCTGAGGGCCACGCAAGTACCCATTAACTCCACAGCAAAACGATCGGAGACCCCAACCCTTCAGCTGCAGTACCTAATTTTCTCTTCTTCATGGCCAGTGCAGCATCCCACGAAGAACCTTCCCCAGCCGCAGCCACTGGTTTCTTCCCGCGGCGATCGACAGCCACAGCAGCGTCATCCCTAGGGTAGCCACCGTATGGCAAACGATTCAACTCGAAGACCCTATTCAAGCGAACGTTGGATCCACGAATATCCCACCTCAGCAAGGCCTCTGTCCTCGGCACATACCTCCCCACTATCCTCACTGCTCCGTCCTCCACTTCACGAACGAACGAGGCTAGGTCCCGGCCGCGCAGATCCAACGTGAAGGCCAGACTTCACACTTGCTGCCCGCCCAGGGAGGGCATCTGGCGAGGGCATACTTTGCCCAGCGCCCAGCCATGCGCCAAGGGCCACACCCCATAGCCGATGAATTCCTCAACCAAATCACGCCTGCTACTCATGCGGGTAGCACACCGAAGGGCCGCTTCGTCCCTATCATCCTCCACAACCTCAAACGACGGGAACGCCACATAACAGTGGGAGCACATCACGGCCGCCGGGAGTCCTAGGAGGTCTTCGACTTCGCCTCCTGATACATAAAACCAATAATCATACCAGTTGCCCCACTTGTTGCGGGCGTAGGGAACTAGTTCCACAACTTCCACCGAAGTCTTCCCAGTCCTCGACGTAAAGGTGCAGGATCCAAACTATGCAATCTTGCTTCCAATTTTTCTCTTCTGCCAGTGCAGACAATAATTCTTGGCGAAGACCTCTACGGAGGGCTGACCGCCATACGAAGTCACTGCCCAGACATACTTCGCCAAGGCCACCACGGCATTAGGTGTCCATTGGTGGATCTGCACGTCATACCTCTGCAAGACCTCCGCCACAAAACGATGTGCAGGTAGGCGAAGGCCGGCGGTAAAGAATGCCTCGAACACAACTATCTCACCCTCCGGCTCAGGGATCTCTTCCGCCCCCGAAACTCGGCCAACTCCATTCCAAAAATACCCCAACTGCTGCATGTCTTGCACGTGAACCGAGGAGATCCTCGAAACACCAAACTCTACCGTGTGGCCCGGGTGTAGCTCCACCGTCGCCAAGTCGCTCAAGGTATCCTCGGTCGACGATTCGCCCAATGGCATATTTGCAGCGGATGAAGAAGAAGACGACATTGCTACGTACCGTCGGCGACGGCGCGCGGTTTGCTTGACGCGGGCCACATCTCTGATGAAGAGGAACAAGGAGGGCAGGCGAGCGGGCGAACGATTTCAAAATGTTAGGGTTTTGCGGCGCACAGAAAGGTAAGACAACCCGAGTTGCGCCGCCCCCTTTTTATACACAGGGCGCAACAGAAAGGGAAATATGCATACACCTTTTCCTAATTGATTTTGGTGGTTGAATTGTGTAACACCCAAGTTGCAGGTAAAATAAAAATAAAAATAAGCGAGCACATCTCAACCCATGTATTGCCTTGTACTCATCATCATCATGGTAATAACCACATATGAGGAAAGAAATTTTAACAAAGTCATTTAAGACCCTTTTCACAAATGGATAATGGAGAAAAGAATAAATAATAATATTATAACCAATAGAACATCTGTTCACATTAATATTTAAGAATGGGAATTAGAATTCAATACAAAAAAGGGAGGGTTTCAAATTATTCCCTTAAAGCACCCTCTACAAAAATATACATATGAAGTCATGATGAAAACTATACAAATATCTATATTTATATATATACAAATATCTGATTGGGCAACCCATTTTAGCTACCCATTCATAATCACCTTTTCTTAAATGAAATCATGTGTGCACATTTCATAGTTAGAAGTATTATTATTATTATTATTGCTTAAAAATAAAGAATGAATAAACTGGCATCATGTGAATCTTTGTTGTGCATCTCAAGATAAAAGTTTGGAATTCAAACTTGAAATTGGATTCGAATTTAAAATAGAAGATTGGAAAATACGAAATAAAAGGAAAACAGAAAATCAAAGGAGACCGCCCATGGGCCAATTTCTCTGCTGTCGGCCCATCTCCACTTTCGCTGCCGCTCGGCCCATCTCGCGCGCCCCTGACCTAATTCCGTTGCACGGCGCCGACAGGTGGGCCACCTGTGTCGGTCTCTACGCGTGCGCTCGGTAGCGCTGACAGGCGGGGCCGAGCTGGCGGGATCGTCTTCCTCCAGTGATCCTCGCCAGGTTGTTGCAAGCGCTGCGCGTCTGGGGATCTCGCGGGCGGTTCGTGCTCGGCCTCTGCCCGAGCTTCTCGGCAACGGATACTATCAACTGGGGGCATATAAACCCGCCCCTGCGGTCTTCCCTAAACCATTGGCGCGCTAGAAAACGAGCCACCGCCGACGTAGATCCACAGCTTCACCGCCGTCACTGGTGTCGCCCCAAAACCACCAGGTACGCACGGCTCGGGCCTCGGGTTGGTTGTCGTTGGGGCGCCGCGGGCGGAGATCGACCGTGGTGCGCTGAATTCGTCGCTGAGATCGTGCCTCCGCCGTGGGCCACTGTCCGCCGTGGATCACTCCCTAGTCGCCATCTCTACCTACGGTGAGCCCCTAGTATGTATCGCCATCGTCCGAATTGTGCGTAGGGGCCTTCGAAGGACGTTGTAGGGGCCCAGATCAGCCGAATCCCGTGGCTCCGGCGAGGATCCGCCGTGACCTCGGGCGGCTCCGCCCCTGCTCAGGTGTTGGCGCAGGGGGGAAATTGTCGAGGTGCATCTGGCCGTCTGTTCCACGGTGATCGCGTAGGATTAGGTCTGGGTAGCGTTTTGCTCGCGACCATTAGATATCGATCGGACGGTGCGGGATGGATCAAGCTTAATAAAATCAGGGTCGTCGGTTTCCGATCCTGTGGCCTCCCTTGCGTACCGGTTCGCAAGATGGCCGATCTATTCTGATCTGTGGATGTAGGATCCAATGGCCCAAATCCCTCCTTACCCCTTCGACAGTGACCTTTTTACTAAAAGAGACCCCAAAGTTTCGCAGAATCAACCCGCGGTACACCTCGGGTGTGGCTGTGTCTGGGCGATTTTGCAAGTTAAACCCCGAGCTCCCTGGTTATTGTGTGCGCAGTCCAGAGCTCCGAGAAAATACGAAAAATGAATTTAGAAAATGAATTTCCAATGTAAAAAGAATTCTAGAACCTATTTAATGCATAGAAAATTCATTTTAGCTCCTTTTTAATCCATTCCAGTTCCTATAATTTTGTATTAATATTGTCTATTACTTGGTAACACTATTTTAACATGAAACCCATACTAGAATTAATTACTCAATTAATTTTGTAGCAAGCACATAAAACCTTCAGAAATTCATAACTCCTCCGTTATAATTCCGATTTGATCCGTTCAAGTTGCGTTAGTCTCGTATAAATATTTACTATGCAATAACAACATTTATTATACCATGTCTTGTTCATTTATATTTAGATCTTTATTTAACTTATGTTGGTTAGTCTCGTTAAACCACTTATTATTATAATCTACTAGAATATGATCTAAGGTCAATTTATAACTTAGATTAAAGCTGAGATAATTATTTAGAGAATAACCTCTTATATGATTTATATTAACTAATTTATGATATAGTTTAATATTTTAATCACATGAATCCTCTATAAAATCATAACTTCTTAGTCATAACCCCGATTTTAGTGGTTCTCGTTCCCACGATCTCGTAGCAACGCGTAGATTATTATTATTCAGCTTGTACTTATGTTTGGTGTGATGTTAATTTTGTCTATACCATGTCTGCTTGTATTGCTACGACTAGCTGTGAGGTTACGAGGATCTGAAGAATCACCCTGGTAATTGGAATCTCAAGTGCCAGGCAAGTTGTGCCCTTGATCACTTCTTTTACCCAATCATGTTCTTATTATTCATAATGATCTGCATAGGTTAATTTTGCTGGGACCCAATAGGGTACCCTAGATTTGACTATCTTTATACCTTGTTTCACCACTGGTTTTACTACTAAAGTTTTGGGTAGTTCATGCTATTGCTTTATGTGGATTTGGGTATAGAGATATTCATCACTCATTTTTATACTTGTTATTATCTGTCATTATTTTATGTTCATAATAAGATCATTATGTTAATGGGAACATGGAGAACCACCCGGGAAAACAGTGCTACCACAAGGGTTTAATGGGACGCCCTTGGCTGATTAACTAGGAAAGCTAGTGGAGGGCTACCTTACCCGAAAGGGGCAAGGGCAGTAGGGGAGTGGTCAGTGTAGGGAGGTCCTTGGGTTGATTTTGCTGCGATGGCGGTCAGACAAGAACCCTGCACTGGAGCTTCCTATAAACTGTAGCGGGTAGTCTGAAGCTAGTGGAACTTTGTAAAGGCCTCGTAGTGGTACCCTGCCTCGCTTCCTTGGTAGAGGTGTATGGAGTCTGATCAACTCCGTGGCAAATGGGTAACACGACTTGTGGGTAAAGATGCGCAACCTCTGCAGAGTGTAAAACTGGTATACTAGCCGTGCTCACGGTCATGAGCGGCTCGGACACTCACATGATTAATTTATGGAACTTAAACTTAATTTGTCATATCATTGCATTTGGGATTATTTTACTATTACTCTTACTTATTATTACTATGGTTTGGTATTCACTTACACTTAGTAATTGCTAATAAAATTTTGACCAACTTATAAAAGCAATGCTTAGCTTCAGCCTTTATTTCATTGATCAGCCTTACACTTCATGAACTCTCACCTTTGGTGAGTTCATGCCACATTATTCCCCACAACTTGTTGAGCTATGAACGTATGTGAGCTCACTCTTTCTGTCTCACACACCCCCCCACAGGAGAAGAACAGGTGGTCGAAGAGGAGCCGCCTAACACTGAGGCATTCGACTTGATCTAGGTGGCGTTTCTCAGTCGACATTGGCGCCGACGATCCTTAGTTTGTTTTACATTTATTCCTTTATTTTGTAATAAGTCTTCCGCTATGTAATAAATACTCTGATGTTTTATGACATTTATCTCTATACACTCTGTTATTATATATGTTGTCTTCTTTGGCGCATGTATGAGATGCACCCGACTTTGTTCCTTAAAGCCCGGGTGTGACAAATTGCCCAACACAAATAATTGGACTAACTAGTTTGCTCTAGATTATAAGTGTTACAGCTGCCAAAGGTTCACAATAAACCAATACAAGTCAAAAGAAAGGGTTCAAACAAAGGGAGCAAAAGATAACCAAAGGCAGCCATGGTCTGGTGCACCGGACTGTCCGATGGGCCACCAGACAGTGTTCGGTGCACCACCGGACAGTGTCCGGTGCACCAGGGAACTCCAACTCCAAACTCGCCAGTCTCGGGAATTCTGGGAGCCACTCCGCTAAAATTCACCGGACTGTCCGGTGCTACACCGGACTGTCCGGTGTGCTAGCGGAGCAACGGCTACTTCAGCGCCAACAGTCGTCTGCTACCGCATTCAATGCGCTACAGTGCGCGACAGAGTCAGAGCAGCGCCAGAAGGCGCACCGGACAGTGCACAGTGAATGTCCGGTGCACCACCGGACTGTCCGGTGGCCCAGAAGGCAGAAGCTCGAACGGTCGAACCCTAACGGTCGGATGACGTGGCTGGTGCACCGGACAGTGTCCGTTGGCGCATCGGACTGTCCGGTGCGCCCGTCGACAGCAGCCTCCACCAAACGACTAGTTTGGTGGTTGGGGCTATAAATACCCCAACCACCCCACCATTCATTGCATCCAAGTTTTCCACCTTCCAACACCTTACAAGAGCTATAGCATTCAATTCTAGACACAACCAAAGAGATCAAATCCTCTCCCAAGTCCAGAATCACTCCAAATCAAATAGTGACTAGAGAGAGTGACATTTGTGTTCATTTGAGCTCTTGCGCTTGGATTGCTTCTTTTCTTTCTCATTCTTTCTTGTGATCAACTCAATTGTAAACAAGGCAAGAGACACCAATTGTGTGGTGGTCCTTGCGGGGACTTTGTGTCCCGTGTGATTGAGAAGAGAAGCTCACTCGGTCTAAGTGACCGTTTGAGAGAGGGAAAGGGTTGAAAGAGACCCGGTCTTTGTGACCACCTCAATGGGGAGTAGGTTTGCAAGAACCGAACCTCGGTAAAACAAATCCTTGTGTCTCACTCTTTATTTGCTTGCGATTTGTTTTTCACCCTCTCTTGGACTCACTTATATTTCTAACGCTAACCCGGCTTGTAGTTGCGCTTAAGTTTATAAATTTCAGATTCGCCCTATTCACCCCCCTCTAGGCGACCTTCAATTGGTATTAGAGCCTGGTGCTTCATTAGAGCCTAACCGCTCGAAGTGATGTCGGGAGATCACGCCAAGAAGGAGATGGTGACCGGCGACAAGCCCGTTACAAGCCACGGGAAGGCTCCATTGGGAGAGTCCCACAACAAGGGGTAGGATAAGGAATCCTCCTCACACAAGTCGCATCGGAGTGGCGACAAGAAAAAGAAGATGAGGAAAGTGGTCTACTACGAGACCGATTCTTCATCGCCATCCACCTCCAGCTCCGACGCGCCGTCCATAACTTCTAAGAGCCATGAGCGCAAGAAGTTTAGTAAGATTCCCCTACGCTACCCTCGTATTTCAAAGCGTACTCCTTTACTTTCCGTTCCATTAGGCAAACCACCGGTTTTTTACGGTGAAGATTATAATATGTGGAGTGACAAAATGAGGCATCATCTAACCTCACTCCACACTAGCATTTGGAGCGTTGTTGAGTTTGGTGTACAGGTACCATCCGTAGGGGATGAAGACTATGATTCGGACGAAGTGGCCCAAATCCAACACTTCAACTCCCAAGCCACTACTTTACTCCTCGCCTCTCTAAGTCGAGAGGAGTATAATAAGGTGCAAGGGTTGAAGAGCGCAAAGGAAATTTGGGATGTGCTCAAGACCGCGCACGAAGGAGACGAGGTGACCAAGATCACCAAGCGGGAGACGATCGAGGGGGAGCTCGGTCGCTTCATGCTTCACCAAGGAGAGGATCCGCAAGCCATGTACAACCGCTTGAAGACCTTGGTGAACCAAGTGCGCAACCTCGGGAGCACCAAATGGGATGACCATGAGATGGTCAAGGTTATTCTTAGATCCCTCATTTTTCTTAACCCTACGCAAGTTCAATTAATTCAAGGTGATCCTAGATACACGCTAATGTCTCCTAAGGAGGTTATAGGGAAGTTTGTGAGCTTTGAGCTATTGATCAAAGGCTCAAAGAAAATCATCGAGCAAGGTGCCTCCTCCACGCCCGAGGCACAACCCATCGCATTCAAGGCAACGGAGGAGAAGAAGGAAGAGTCTACATCAAGTAGGCTCCCCATCGACGCCTCAAAGCTCGACAATGAGGAGATGGCTTTGATCATCAAAAGCTTTAGACAAATCCTCAAGCAAAGGAGGGGGAAGGACTACAAGCCCCACTCCAAGAAGGTTTGCTACAAGTGTGGTAAGCCCGGTCACTTTATTGCAAAATGTCCTATTTCTAGTGACAGTGACAGGGGCGACGACAAGAAGAGGAGAAGAAAGGAAAAGAAGAGATACCACAAGAAGAAGGGCGGCGATGCCCATGTGTGCCGCGAGTGGGACTCCGACGAGAGCTCCACCGACTCCTCCTCCGATGAGGATGCCGCCAACATCACCATCAACAAGGGACTCCTCTTCCCCAACATCGGCCACAAGTGCCTCATGGCAAAGGATGGCAAAAAGAAGAAGGTTAAATCCAAATCCTCCACTAAATATGCAACCTCTAGTGATGAGAATAATTCTAGTGATGATGAGGACAATTTGCTTACTCTTTTTGTCGATCTTAACATGCAACAAAATAAAAAATTGAATGAATTAATTAGTGCTATTCATGAGAAGGATGACCTCTTGGACACCCAAGAGGACTTCCTAATTAAGGAAAACAAGAAGCATGTTAAGGTTAAAAATGCTTATGCTCTAGAAGTAGAAAAATGTGAAAAATTATCTAGTGAGCTAAGCACTTGCCATGATTTGATTGCCAACCTTAGGAATGAGAATGCTAGATTAATTGCTAAGGTTGATTCAAATGAATGTGATGATTCATATGCCAATCTTAGAAATGATCATGCTATTTCTATTGCTAAGATTGAAAAATTAAATGTCTCTCTTGCTAGCCTTAGAAGTGAAAATGAAAAATTAATTGCTAAGGCTAATGAATTAAATGTTTGCAATGCTTACATTTCCAATCTTAGAGATGAAAATGCCATATTACATGCTAAGATTGTTGAATTAAATTCTTGCAAACCCTCTACATCTACCGTTGAGCATGTTTCCATTTGCACTAGATGTAGAGATGTTGACATTGATGCTATTCATGATCACATGGCTTTAATTAAACAACAAAATGATCATATAGCAAAATTAGATGCTAAAATTGCCGAGCATGAGCTAGATAATGAAAAATTTAAATTTGCTCGTAGTATGCTTCATAGTGGGAGACACCCTGGCATCAAGGATGGCATTGGCTTCCAAAAGGGAGACAATGTCAAACTTAATGCCCCTCCTAAAAGATTATCTAACTTTGTTAAGGGAAAGGCTCCCATGCCTCAGGATAACGAGGGTTACATTTTGTACCCTGCCGATTATCCCGAGCATAAGATTAGGAGAATTCATTCTAGGAAGTCTCACTCTAGCCCTAATCATGCTTTTTTGTATAAGAGTGAGGCATCTAGTTCTAGGCAATCAACTCATGCTAAATTGCCTAAGAAGAAAGCTCCTAGTGCATCAAATGAACCTAGCATTTCATTTAAAACTTTTGATGCATCTTATGTTTTGACTAGCAAATCTGGCAAAGTAGTTGCCAAGTATGTTGGGGGCAAACACAAGGGGTCAAAGACTTGTGTTTGGGTACCCAAAGTTCTTATATCTAATGTCAAAGGACCCAAAACTATTTGGGTACCTAAAATCAAGAACTAAATTTGTTTTGTAGGTTTATGCATCCGGGGGCTCAAGTTGGATCATCGATAGCGGGTGCACAAACCACATGACAGGGGAGAAAAAGATGTTCTCCTCCTATGAGAAAAACCAAGATCCCCAACGAGCTATCACATTCGGGGATGGAAATCAAGGTTTGGTCAAAGGATTGGGTAAAATTGCTATATCACCTGACCATTCTATTTCCAATGTTTTTCTTGTAGACTCTTTAGATTACAACTTGCTTTCTGTTTCCCAATTATGTAAAATGGGCTACAACTGTCTTTTTACGGATACAGGTGTTACTGTCTTTAGAAGAAGTGATGATTCAGTAGCTTTTAAGGGAGTATTAGAGGGTCAGCTATACCTAGTTGATTTCAATAGAGCTGAACTCGATACTTGCTTAATCGCTAAGACTAACATGGGTTGGCTCTAGCATCGCCGACTAGCCCATGTTGGGATGAAGAATCTTCACAAGATTCTAAAGGGAGAGCACATTTTGGGACTAACAAATGTGCATTTTGAGAAAGATAGGATCTGTAGCGCATGCCAAGCAGGGAAGCAAGTTGGTGTTCATCATCCACATAAGAACATCTTGATGACTGACATGCCACTTGAGCTCCTCCACATGGACCTATAAATACCCGTCGACAGCAGCCTCCACCAAACGGCTAGTTTGGTGGTTGGGGCTATAAATACCCCAACCACCCCACCATTCATTGCATCCAAGTTTTCCACCTTCCAACACCTTACAAGAGCTATAGCATTCAATTCTAGACACAACCAAAGAGATCAAATCCTCTCCCAAGTCCAGAATCACTCCAAATCAAATAGTGACTAGAGAGAGTGACATTTGTGTTCATTTGAGCTCTTGCGCTTGGATTGCTTCTTTTCTTTCTCATTCTTTCTTGTGATCAACTCAATTGTAAACAAGGCAAGAGACACCAATTGTGTGGTGGTCCTTGCGGGGACTTTGTGTCCCGTGTGATTGAGAAGAGAAGCTCACTCGGTCTAAGTGACCGTTTGAGAGAGGGAAAGGGTTGAAAGAGACCCAGTCTTTGTGACCACGTCAACGGGGAGTAGGTTTGCAATAACCGAACCTCGGTAAAACAAATCCTTGTGTCTCACTCTTTATTTGCTTGCGATTTGTTTTTCACCCTCTCTCTCGGACTCGCTTATATTTCTAACACTAACCCGGCTTGTAGTTGCGCTTAAGTTTATAAATTTCAGATTCGCCCTATTCACCACCCCTCTAGGCGACTATCAGCGACGCTTCGGGAAGCCCGCAGTCCAACAGTACCACTTCCATCAACGGTCACATCAAAAACCCCCGCGGAACCACTTCGAGCGAGGGCAGCATCTCCACCATCTAGCGACGTCTTCGGCACCAGATGACTCAGTCGAACTAGTCCCTCGGAGGGCAAATGTTGGGGCGAAGGCGAAGACGCTACCCTTCGCTCTAGGCCTTCGTCACCTCGTCGCACCAATGGAGGCAAGATGACCAGCGCGGTCCACCCTTCGTCCTCCTCACTGCAAGGCAAAGGCCCACGACGAAGTCTCCACATTCCGCGTCCTCATCCGACCTGGAGGCCCACGTGGGATTCGGCCCATTATAACAGGCCCCGCATGGAGAGGCGTGTTACGGGCCCGACTTGTAATAGCTTTTCTGTATTGACAATCTGTAACCCTCCCTTATGGTAATATTTTGGGGCAAGTTCACGAGGGCATAAACGTCCTTACAATGGGACGTTGGGCACTCGTGCACCTATAAATACTCCCGTACAGTGCCCTTGAGAGGCTAGATTAACAGAGCAATTGTGATCCCACGATAAACCTTGTTTGCACTCTTTCCACTTCCCCGTTGGATCAACTTGCTCAGGAGCGCAAGTTCCAACAACCGCATAAGAGGAAGAACTGTTTGCCATGGTGGGATGGGGATTTCTCCGCCTAGAGATGATCCTAGTGCAAACTAGTACTACTGAGGCTATCTCTAGCAGCTTCCCGTATCATATCTTCTATTTTAAACTTCAATATATAAATAGAGTAGTCTGTAGTGCAAAAGTGTGTTTTACATGGTGACATGCATGATCTGTTTTGAACAACCTAAGAGGAGACGAGAGGTTCAGAAGTGGAAGTGTCAAATTACAAGCCCTAAGGAGAGTTTGTGTAATGCATAGTCAACTAAGATGTTAAGTACATTTTGATTGCTAACACAATGCACAATTTTTCTACAAGGTCATGATTTAGTTTTTGGTATGAACATATTTTACCTAAACTTGGGGGGCATGTGTTGTCACCAAATCTTGACTAGTTTAGTGCAACTGGATTAGCTAATGGACTCTATTGTTAGGAAGCTATTTGTCTTATACAAGGGGATAGGCCCTACGGGCCATGTATCTGTAGGTAGGTCTTGGATAGATTAGAATCTCTTAAGGAGTGCTTATAGCTTTAAATCCAAGGACTATAAAATGTATATTTCATGATAATAATAAATAGAAGGTAGAAATTCACCCAAGCAACATGTGCTTCTCATCTCCTAGGCGCATCGCTACTACTTTCACAAGGCTTTCCAAGGTAAGCATCATGCTACCTTGATGTGATCTCTAGTAGATTGTAACACCCTGAATTTGGGGGTATAAAATTTCTTTCTTACTATCTACCAAATTCAGGAGTTACTCTAGTATCTCTCTCTAGCTCTTCTCTCTCTCTCTTTCTTTTGAGTAGATTTAGCTTAATTAGTGAGGGATTTATTAGTTATTTTTGTCAAATCATTATGGGTCATGAAATGTTGCATCATGTTGAGCTTAAAATATCCTTTGAATTGTTGCACATGTTTGATTTGGTTTGAAATTGAAACTTGGTTTGAATTTGAATTGAAAACCCTAGAGAAAATAAAATAGAAAATACATTAGAAATTTCCTAAAAATGGAAAATCCTAATTCATCCCAGCTCCGCACGCGTGCCCGCGCTGTCTGACTGGTGGAGCCCACCTGTCAGCGGTAACTCTTGTGCCCACACGCCCTCTCCCTCCTTCCCTCTGCTGCCTGGGTCCCGTTTATCGGTGTGTTCCTTCGCGCATCCGCGTGCCTGAGCCGCTGTCTAGTGGGCCCCATTTTCTAGTCTCTCCCCCTCCTCTAACTCCCGGTCCACGCGCCTGCCATGGCCGCGCCCATGTCCACGCGAATCTCGGCCACTACCATGCGCCCAACCCCTACTCAAGCCCCCTCCTGTCCGCTCGGCCATCTCCCCACTCACAGACACCCCAGCTTGCTTTCGCTCGTGCGTCGTTCCTTCTCGGAGCTCTTGGAAGACTGCCGCCGCTCGCTGTGCCCGCGCGCCCGTTCCACCGTCACTATTGGGGCTTCGCCGTGCCTTTCGCCTTGGTGAGTTCCGCCTCGGTGCCCACAACTTGAGATGCACCTCAACTTAATCTCTCCCTCTCTGGTTCCCTCTACCCGTGCTCACCAGAGCTTCCCTCATGCAGTCAGAAAGCCACCGTCGTCGACCCAAGCCCCTGTCATGTCCCTGCCGTCGTTCAAGGGTCCCGGAGCTATCTCTCAAGGTAACTCACCTCCCCACACCCCTAATTTCCCTTTCCCTACATTGTTGCTCACACAATTTCTCACCGAAGTAGGCTAGCGCCGCCGCCGGGCCGCTCTGCCGCAGACCGGTACCCTTCGGTGCCTCTGCACCAATGTCGAGCCCACGACCGAGTCCGTCGTGCCACCTTGAACCTACCTGAGCCCTCTCCAGCACCCCAGGAGCCCTCAGCGTGCCAGTGCCCATGCCCTTGCCTCCGGTGGAGCTCTGCCGTGGAGTCAGGCGGCGCTGCCGCTGGCAGCCAAGGAGACCCTACCTAGGTTTGTCGCGGGATCTCAACCATCCGTCTAAGATCAAGTGGCCTAGATTCAATTAGAGTAGACCTAATCCTACCCGTCCGATTCGGATCTTGGCCACTCGGGTCTCTGCTCCCTCACCCGCGCTCTGCCCCTGGGCCCTGCCGGTCAGCGCCTGTGCCCCCTAGCGCTGGGCCCGACTGGTCAGCCCGCCTCCCTTCTCGGTCACTGACACCGCCGGCTCGCCTGTCAGCGTTCGCTCATCCGCGCGCGCGCACTCGTCCATGGATCTAATCTTGGTCTTTGATTTTAGATCTAACGGTTAAGCAGACCTGATACCCTTTGCATGTAAATTTGATAAAGAAACCCTCGGCTTCATTATAATTAACCCTCCATCTTGAAAACTCGCACGCAGGCCCCTGAAACAGATCCCTGCACTTTTAAATAATTACAGAATTGGACCTATTTTCAGATTCCAAACTTCAGAACTTGTTTATTTCATATATTTTTGATATGAACTCCAAATTTAGTGATTCAAATTGCAAAATGTTCATAGGAATATTCTCTGTTCAAATAAATTATATTAAATCACAGTCTGTACACTCTAATTTTGTGTCTAAACTATAGGTTAGGGTATGTGTTGAATTATCCACTTAATAAAATAAATAAAAAGAAAACCCTAGTGGTTAATTGATATTTAATCTTGTGAGATTAATAATGTTTGTTACATTAATGTATCCCTGGTTTAAATTTGTTGTCTCATTAAAATAAGTAGAATTAGATAATGTAACCATGGAGATAGACAACACTTAAAGAATAATCAACTACTAGATGGGATTAGTTCACCCTATAATTTAAACTCCCTTTTGAGTTTATATTTTTTTCTCTTGGGATGTGTTCCATTGTTTGTACATGATTGATGTGCTGTTCATTTGTCATTTACGAAATGTATTGAATGTATGATCATTTTATTTAGACAACGAGCAGCCCGTGGTTCCTGAGTGTGTTGCCGAAGAACTTCCTGAGCAACAACCTGGTGAAGGCAAGTGTCCTCTGACCTATTATGTCCTACTTACTTTATAATTCACCGTCCCGCATTACATTATTGAAACCTAAGGATTGACTAGTCTGTATTTACTTATCCTTGTTTACCTTTTGGGTTAATCCTAGTTAGCTTATGCTATTGCTTCAACTTAATCAATGAACATGATGTGAACATTTATGATACGATGATGTTATCCCAATGATGATATTGTGATACTTTAGGGGACTCAGGCCATTTTCCTGAGTACCTCTCCATAAGGACCTGTTTGTTGAGTGACCACCCGGGATAACAGTGCAACCATGAGGGTGGAATGGGATGCCCTTAGCTAAATAATTAGATAAACCTAGGGGTGTAGTTGGCTTTGCCAGACGACCGTCAATGGGGGCCGGGGCATAGTGCTCGCTCTACCAAGGGGGGTGTAGAGGTTCATTCGATTTGGTTTTGTTAGTCACCCACCTTGGGGAGGTGTACTGCGTTTGTATGACTGGCAAATCCTAACGAGCAACTATGCACCACTGGAGTCTTTGTAAATGCTACGTAGTGAGACCCTACTAGGTCACCTTGGTAGTGATCAATGGGGAGTCATGATCTCTAGGCAAAATGGGAATCACGACTCGTGGGTAAAGTGTGCAACCTCTGTGGAGTGTTAGAAACCGGTATATCAGCCGAGCTCACGGTTAAGAGCGGCCTTGGGATCCTCTTTTATTAGAACTTTGGTTACTTTTATGATGATGGTTAATAATGATGGTTATAATTTGGATCTCTGGTATTTTCTCTTGGACGAGGTACATTTGGGTAATAATTGGGATTACTACTAAAACTTGGCTCTACTCATAGTAATAAATACTTGACCAACTAAAAGCACCTGCTTAACATAAACTCCACATACAACTAGTCCACTTTAGCCAAACGGGACATTTGCTGAGTACGTTGATGTGTACTCACCCTTGCTTTGCAAACCACCCCACCCTAGGTTGTCCCCACTGTACTCAGTGCTCAGGAGGAGATGCTAGCAACATGGAGGACTTTGAGGAGTTCTAGGACTACGACGAGTTCTAGTTTACCTTAGTGGCAAACCCCCAGTTAGCTGCCTATGTAGGCCTTATCTACTATGTTACGTATTTCCGCACTTTGATGTTAAAATGACTATGTTATAGACTCAGTGGATGTCTTGGACATCTTGTTGTAACAAGTACTTTTCTGCTATTTACTTTGAGCATTGTGTGATGATGTCCAATTATGTAATCGTTGTGTATGTGAGTTTCTGATCCTGGCACGTGCATGATTCGCATTCGGTTTGCCTTCCAAAACCGGGTGTGACATAATTGGTATCAAAGCCAGGCTGACTGTAGGACCGCTAACCTAGACTAGAATGGTCGCCCTAAGGACTATAGACCCCTACTCTTACCTTGATCTTTAGTGTCATTTCAAAAATTAGTCATCTTGACCAATTCTATGTTATTACTCATCTTACAAAATTTTGTCTCACTTTTCTTTCTGTTTACTTGCTGGTAATATAGTTCTACTCTCACTCTTGTGCTTACGATGTCTTTTGTAGATGGCTCTTATTAGATGCACTGCACGTAAGTCAGTGATCCCCTTTTTGCCTTCTTGCCTGGCGGAGCGTTCACTAAGTTGCACGGTGCTAGGTCAGTCCAACCACCTGGAGAGACTGCATCGTCGCCTACATGAGGAGCAGGAGCGCCGACGCCAGAAGCAGGATGTCACACCCGATTTTGGAAGGTAAATCGAATGCGAACCATGTACGTGCCAGGATCAGAAACTCACGTACACAACGATTACATAATGGGACATCATCACACAATGCTCGAAATAAATAGCGGCAAGGTACTTTATTACATCAAGATGTCCAAGACATCCATAGAGTCTAATACATAACCATTGTTCAACATAAATATCAAAGTGGGGAATTACGAAACATAGACGCTAAGCCTACACAGGCAGCTGACAGGGGGTTTGCCACTAAGAAAGAACTAGAATTCGTCGTAGTCCTGAAACTCCTCAAAATCTTCCATGTTGCCAGCATCACCTCCTGAGTACTGAGTACAGTGGGGACAACCTGGGGTGGGGTGGTTTGTAAAGCAAGGGTGAGTACACTTCAACGTACTCAGCAAATGTCCTGTTTGGCTAAAGTGGACTAGCTGTATATGGGGTTGAGGTCAAGAAGTTGCTTTTAAGTTAGTCAAGTATTTATTATTAGTAGTAGAGCCAACTTTTAGTAATAAACCCAGTTATTACCCAAGAGTACTTCCTCAAACGAGGAAATACCAAAGAACAGATTTAATAGCATCATTGTTAATCATCACCATAAAAGTATCCAAAGTTCTTCTAATCAAAGAGGATCCCAAGGCTGCTCTTAATCATGAGCTCGGCTGATATACCAGTTTTAACACTCTGCAGAGGTTGTACACTTTACCCACAAGTTGTGATCCCTTTCCAGCCTGGGTTGTATAGACCCGATCTTCACTAGCAAGGTGAATGGCTAGGAATACACTACGTGGCCTTTACAAAGATTCCCCTGGTGCATAGCTGCTCGTTAAGTTTCACCAGTCGTACAAACGCAGTACACCTCCCCAAGGTGGGTGACTAACAAAACCAAATCAAAAGAACCTCTACACCTCAACCTTGGCAGAGCGAGCACTACGCCCCGACCCACATTGACGGGCCTCCGGCAAAGCCAACTACACCCCCAGGTTCATCTAATTAATTAGCTAAGGGCATCTCATTCCACCCTCATGGTTGTACTGTTATCTCGGGTGGTCACTCCACGAACAGGTCCTTACAGAGAGGTACTCAGGAAAAAGGCCTGAGTCCCTAAGGTATCACAAGATCATCCACATAATCAGGATAATAGTATCGTATCATAAATGTTCACATCATGTTCATTGATTAAGTTAAGGCAATAGCAACATGCTAACCATGGTAACCCAAAAAGGTAAACAAGGATAAGGTAAATAGAAAGCTAGTCAATCCTTAGGTTTCAAAAAGTAATGTAGGACAGTGAATTATACAGTAAGTAGGACATATTGGGTCAGAGGACACTTGCCTTCACCAGGTTGCTGCTCAGGGAGGTCGCCAACAACACACTCAGGAACCTCGGACTGCTCGTTGTCTAAATAAAGCGAGCATGCTTTCAATACATTTGGAAAGTACAAATGAACATCACACCAAACATATACAAACATTGGAACACATCTTAAAAAGACACATTACTACATAAGGGATAATGAATTCAAAGTATAACATGAACTATAACATAAATTAACTTCATTTGGAAATAAATTATTATTTCTCTAAGTCTTACTTACAAGTACATAAACATGGTTCAAATTGTTTTATTGTGACCTAAGTTTAGACCAGAGATGATTTCATGTAATACACATTATTAGTCTCACAAGCTTACACATGTTTAAATCTCTAAGGTTCTCCTTTTATTTATTTTATTAAATAAATAAAAATACATCTACACTAGTTCATATTCAATCCTAAGAATTAAAGTGTGCAGACAGTAAATGAAACCATTTTATTCAAACAGAGAATAATTCTATGAACATTTTGCGATTTAAATCACTAAATTTGGAGTTCATATGCAAAAGTTATGAAATAAACAAGTTTGGGAATTCAAAATATGAAATTAGGGCTAATTCTGTGAATATTTAAAGTCCAGGGCTAAATCTGTAAGATTACAGGGGCTTGCGCGCGAAAACTAGGGACGGCGGGTTGATTTCCAATAAACCGAGGGTCTCTTTAATAAAACAGCCACGCGAAGGGGTATCGGGTGAATCTAACCGTCAGATCTAAAACCAACGGCTGAGATTAGATTTGCGGCTGAGGGGGCGTGCGCTGGCGGGCGAGCACTCACAAGCATGCCAGGGGCGTCAGCGATAGAGGGGGAGGGTGCACTGATCGAGCCGGTCCAGCGCCAGAGGACTTGGGCACTGACAGGCGGGCCAGGGCGTCAGTGCACGCGTGCGCGAAGCAGTATCCCGCAGTCTGGGCCGTGCGATCTAAATCGGACGGAGGGGGTCCGAGCCATTCGATCTGAATCGGACGGAGGGGGTCTGAGCCATTCGATTTGAATCGGACAAATGGGGTCCAGACCAGGGGAAAACAGACGGCTGCGGGCGGTGCCGCTCCTCTCTGCGGCGATGAGGTCGCCGGAGTTGAGGCTGGCACGAGCTAGGGTGGCTCCGGGGTCGCCGGAGTTGGGCAGAGAGGGAGAGGGCACCATGGCAAACTCAATGGCGGGGAAGAGGCCATGAATCCACGGGCAGAGAAGGAAGAACGGCGGTGAGAAGGTCTCGGGCGGGCCTGAGTAACTCCGGTGAGCCATTCCTGCCACGGGGAGGGGACTTAAGGCGCGCTAAGGCCTGGGCTAGCTTCAGCAAAGGCAGCGGTGACACAGGGACCTACTCCGAGGAACTAGACTAGGCTAAATCGGCCGGCCATCGCGCGAGCACGGCGAACCGCTGCGGCCGAGCACCGGCGAAGGCGAAATTGGTAGAGCACAGGGCGCAATAAGGGAAATTGGGCACGGGGACGGGTGTCTCACCTTGGGGCGGAGCTCAGGGAGGCTTGGGGCGGTCTCCGGTGAGCTGGATGGCCGGGAACGCGGGCGCGGGTCTCCAGCGGCGGCTGGCGGCATGGGCAGAGCGCGAGAGAGGGTGAAGCTGTGATAAATGAGGCGAGGGGTGTGTGCGGGGCACTGGCGGGGCTCTAATAACGGAGCTGGGCACGTGGGGGGCGTCGTGGCCGAGAAATCCGGCGACGTGCGCGAGTGCGCATGCGCCGATCCACGGCGAGCGTGTAGGGGGCGGAACTGATAGGTAGGGTCCACGGCGCAGAGAGAGGAGAAAGGGGCATGCGGAGCAACGGCTCGGCGACTGGCGAACCGGGCCCACGAGACAGAGAGAGCGCGCAGGCGAAAGAAATTGGCGCTGACAGGTTGGCCCCACTAGGCGGCGAGCGAGGGAGGGAGGGCGCGTGTGAAGGAGAATTGCCGCTGACAGGTGGGGTTCGCCTGTCAGACGGCGTGGGCGCACGGCCTGGCTGGGCCGACCGGGCTGGTTTGGGTTGCTTTCTCCTTTTCTTTTTCTCTAAATTTTCTAATTTCTTTTCCATTTCCTTTTCTATAGGGTTTTTCAAATCCAAATTCAAACTAGGTTTCAAATTCAAATAAATTCAAACTTGTGCAACACTTCAAAGAATATTTTAAACTCAGCATGACGCAACCTATCATGACTCATAAGGTTTTGGAAAAAATAAATAATTAACCTCCACTAGTTTAGGCTATCTCTAATCAAAAAGGAAAAGGGAGAATGAATCTAGAGAGAGAGAAAACCTAGAGTGAGAAAAAGAAGAGTAACACATGATTTTGGGTGATTATTAGAAAGAAATTTTATACCCCCAAAATCAGGGTGTCATAGACCTATCCCCCTTAAAAGAATCTCGCCCTCGAGACACAGGGTTGGCTAGAAAAGAGCTCAGGGTACTTAGATTTTAAATCATATTCTCGTTCCCAGGTTGCTTCTTCTTCCGAGTGATGACCCCATTTGACTTTGCGTATCCTAATGGTACTTCTCCGGGTGACCCGATCTGCTGTCTCCAGAATTTGAGTTGGCTTCTCAGATAAAGAGGAAAGTGGAAATAAAGGGATTACCCAACTAAATAACTGACTTTATTAATAACTACACCAAGTTGCAGGGGGTACCCACACCTTGGTGACAATCATTACAAAGATCCAACTTTAGTACATGTCCATCATAACAAGCATCCAACATAAGACAAGCAAACTAACTCTAACTAAAACTGACTTAGGCTAAGACACTAAACTAAGCATTATTATAGACTCCGACTTTGTCAATCTAAGGATCCAAATTTATGCAGGTCCTGCAGTCTGGAGTACCATAGTCGAAGCGACCATGGGGCAGTGAACGGTAAGGGTGCTGAATCCCGACACGGGTGGGAGAAGCACCATCCAAATAGTGGCATGATGCGCACTCAGCATGCAATTCCGCAACCTTCGCCTGAACCTTGCCCAACTCATCAAGGGCGTGGTCCAACTTTGTGTTGAGCACGGCGACCAGATTGACCATGCTGTTCAGCCTGGGATTGCCCTCACCCACTGGCGAGACAATCACACCTCCAGCACTGCCGGTCGAATGGCGAGGATAGTACTTCAGGTCAAGGCCATCAGTTACCCCACTGAACAATGAGCAATACTGAGCAAGTGCCTGTCGCGTTGCATCTTGCATGGCTGCCTCGGCAGTATCCCTCTCAGTAATAGAATAGTGCTCTGAGAAGGCCTCTGCACCCCGGAGATCATCGTTCGGACGGCGCACCAAGCAAGTAGCCTCCCACTGGTCCGGGTAGAGCCCGCGACGATGCTGGTAGACTACACAATGGTACTCGATAGACCAGGTGTGTCGGTCGAAGGTCCGACGCAACAGGGTATCGAGAGCATCATGGAAGTGACACCCGCGAGCAGCATCACGAGTGATGGGTCTAGCGATCCATCCCTCCAGCTCTGGCTCCTCCGAAAGCTCTGTGCCGTGGCTCAAACTGCCACCGGCATCGTCGTCGTCTCCGTTAGGGTCTCCTCCAGCAGCCGGGATGCCCTATGGTGGTGCAGGGGGCATCTCTGGATGAGGTGCAGGGGAAGGCGGCCTCTCAGACTCCAACTCCCGCTCAGGCGAGGGGGAAGAGTCCTACTGCTCCTGGTCCTGCTCCTGCTCTTGGCGTCGGCGCTCCTGCTCCTCGTGCAGGCGACAATGCAGTCTCTCCAGTTGACTGGACTGACCTGACACTGTGCGACGCAGTGGACGCTCTGTCAGGCGAGAAGGCAAAAAGGGGATCACAAGACGAGCCATCTACAAAGGACATCGTAAGCACAAGAGTAAGAGTAGAACTATGAGACCAGAAAGTAAATAGAAAGAAAAGTGAGATAAAACTTTTGAGATAAGTAAACCACATAGTGTTGGTCAAGATGACCATCTTTTGAAAAGACACTGAGGTCAAGGTAAGAGTAGGGGTCTATAGTCCTTAGGGCGACCATTCTAGTCTAGGTTAGCGGTCCTACAGTTAGCAAGGGCTTTGATACCACTTATGTCACACCCAGTTTTGGAAGGTAAACCGAATGTGAACCATGTACGTGCCAGGATCAGAAACTCACATACACAGAGATTACATAATGGGACATCATCACATAATGCTCGAAATAAATAGCGGCAAGGTACTTTATTACATCAAGATGTCCAAGACATCCACAGAGTCTAATACATAACCATTGTTCAACATAAATATCAAAGTGCGGAATTACGAAACGTAGACGCTAAGCCTACACAGGCAGCTGACTGGGGGTTTGCCACTAAGAAAGAACTAGAACTCGTCGTAGTCCTAAAACTCCTCGAAATCTTCCATGTTGCCAGCATCACCTCCTGAGTACTGAGTATAGTGGGGACAACCTGGGGTGGGGTGGTTTGTAAAGCAAGGGTGAGTACACTTCAACGTACTCAGCAAATGTCCCATTTGGCTAAAGTGGACTAGCTGTATATGGGGTTGAGGTCAAGCAGTTGCTTTTAAGTTTGTCAAGTATTTATTATTGTTGAATGGGAAAAAACCTAACCCTAATAAGGGTTGGGTGTGGTATTAATAGACTTGGGTAATTGGGCCTGGCCCATTACAAAGGGGTGAGAAGGTAATTACATGGGGAAGACCCCAAACCCTAGACGGGTATTCTAACACCCCCCCCGCAGTCACAACTCTAGCCTGTACAGATGTTGAGACTGGGTCGAAAGTCTAAAAATACACTCGACGGTAACCCCTTGGTGAAGATGTCGGTGAACTGCAGCGTGGTGGGGACGCTGAGAACCCAAACGTCACTGGTAGCGACACGCTCGCGGACGAAGTGCAGGTCGATCTCCACGTGCTTCGTGCGCTGATGTTGCACGGGGTTGGTGGAGAGGTAGACCGCGCTGACATTGTCGCAGTAGACGAGGGTGGCACGCTGGAGGGGACTGTGGAGCTCGTGGAGGAGCTGGCGCAGCCAGGAGGCCTCTGCCACGCTGTTGGCCACAGCACGGTACTTGGCCTTAGTGCTGGAGCGAGAGACGACGGGCTGTTGCTTGGCGGCCTAAGAGACGAGGGTTGCACCCAGGAACACGGCGTAACCAGAGGTGGACCGGCGCGTGTCGGGACAGCCAGCCCAGTCAGCGTCGGTGTAGACCACGAGCTCCGACGTTGGGGATGGTCGGAGTAGGAGGCCGTAGTCGAGGGAGTCATGGAGGTAGCGTAGAATCCGCTTGAGCGTGGTGAGATGGGGCTCCCGCGGAGTGTGCATATGCAGGCACACCTGCTGGACGGTGTATGCGATGTCGGGCCTAGAGAAGGTGAGGTACTGGAGCGTGCCGGTTAGGCTCCGGTAGGACGTCACATCGGCGACCGGAGGCCCGTCGTCCTTAGAGAGCTTTGCCTGAGTGTCGACATGTGTGGAGCAGGGCTTGCAGTAAGACATGCCAGCCCACTCCAGGATGTCGATGGCGTACTGGCGCTGGTGGAAGAAGAGACCCTGAGGCCGGCGCTCGGCGGTGATGCCGAGGAAGTGGTGTAGGGGCCCCAGGTCCTTCATCGCAAACTCTCGCTGAAGGGCGACGATCATGCGGTGTAGAAGGTCGGCGGTGGATGCCGTGAGCATAATGTCATCGACGTAGAGCAGGAGGTAGACGGTGTCATCGCCACGCCGGTAGATGAATAGGGATGTGTCCGACTTGGCCTCGATGAAGCCGATGGAGGCCAGGTAGGAGGCGAAGCGACTGTACCATGCCCGTGGCGCCTGCTTGAGGCCATACAGGGACCGGTTCAGCCGGTAGACCAGATCCGGACAGTCAGCATCGACGAAGCCGGTGGGCTGGCTGCAGTAGACAGTCTCCGTCAGAGTGCCATGGAGGAAGGCATTCTTGACATCGAGCTGATGGATCGCCCAGTCGCGGGAGAGGGCGACGGAGAGGACGACACGAACAGTGGCAAACCTGACGACGGGGCTGAAGGTCTCGTCGTAGTCCACACCGGGGCGCTGTGTGAAGCCCCGAAGGACCCAACGGGCCTTGTAGCGGTCGAGGGAGCCGTCCGAGGTCAGCTTGTGGCGAAAGAGCCACTTGCCGGTGACCATGTTGGTGCCTGGTGGGCACGACACCAGGTCCAAGGTGTGGTTGGCCAAGAGGGCCGCATAATCCTCCATAGCACGACGCCAATGTGGGTCGGCGAGGGCAGTGCGAACAGAGGAGGGCACCGGGGATGCGTCCGGTGGAGTGCAGGTCGTATCAGCTGCCAGGATCAGCCGGTCGACAGGGCAAAGAACGCCAGCGGCACGCCGAGTCACCATCGGGTGGACGTGCCCGGGGTCGTGGTGGATGGCGACCGGGTGGTACACTGACGGCTCGGAGCGGGCCGCTGGAACATCAGGAGCGGCGGGTATGGTCGGCTCGCGGCGGTGATAGACGACGGCGGGGTCGGCAAAGCGGGCCGTGCTCATCGACGTGCCTGAGTCGGCAGGCGCCGAGGTATCGGCGTGGCCGCGACGGTGGTAGACGAGCGTAGGGTCCACGAAGCGAGCCGGGGTTGATGGGACCGCACGTGGCGCAGGCGGAGTCGTCGAGGCCGCGCGTGGCGCAGGCGTAATCGACTAGGTCGCGCGTGACGCAGGCATGATCGGCACGGCCACACGTGGCGCAGGCATGATCGACAGGGCCGCGTGTGGCGCAGGAATGATCGACGGGGCCGCGTGTGGCGCAGGCGGGGTCGTCAGGGCCACACGTGACGCAGGAAAGATCGACGGGGCCGTGCGTGGCATGGGAATGGGCATGAGCGGTGGCATCGTGGCTGCACGAGGTACAGGTAACGGCGCAAGGCAGGGCACCAGGGGTGGGGGGAACCGGATCGGACTCGAGGAGTGAGTCGAGACCGGTGGGTGTGGTGGAGCCTGTAAGGGGAAACACATCTTCGTCGAAGATGACGTGACGAGAGATGATGATGCGGTGGGAGGTGAGGTCCAGACACTGATACCCCTTGTGGTCAGGGGAGTAGCCGAGGAAGAGGCAGCGAGTGGAGCGACGAGAGAGCTTGTTAGGGGCGGTAGCAGAAGTGTTAGGGTAGCAGGCACAGCCAAACATGCGCAGGTGGTCGTAGGTAGGGGCTGTGCCATATAGGGTGAAGTGAGGTGTAGGGTGGCTCACCGGCTTCGAGGGAAGACGGTTGAGGAGATGCGTGGCGGTATGAAGGGCCTCTGCCCAGTAGGTGGCAGGGAGAGACGCCTGAAAGAGAAGGCAACGGATCATGTTGGTGGTGGTGCGAATCATGCGCTCGGCTCGGCCGTTCTGAGCAGAGGTGTAGGGACACGAGAGACGCAACTTAACGCCGTGAGTGAGGAAGAATGAACGGGAGGCGTTGTTGTCGAACTCGCGGCCATTGTCGCACTGCAAGGCACGAACCGGGCGCCGGAACTGGGTGGATACCCAAGCGAAAAAGTGAGTGAGGGTGGTGAATGTGTCGGACTTCAGCCGAAGGGGGAAAGTCCAAAGGAAATGGGAGTAGTCGTCCAGAATGACCAGGTAGTATTTGTAGCCGGAGAGGCTAAGGACAGGAGACGTCTAGAGATCACAGTAAGATCAAAGGCCTGAACAACCCTAGACGTGGAGGTGGAAAAAGGAAGACGGGAGTGACGGCCAAGCTGACAAGCATGACAGAGGTGCTCAGAAGAGGCCCGAGTATAGGATATGTCAGAGTGGCCGGCAAGCTGGGACATGACGTCAGGTCTAGGGTGCCCGAGGCAACAGTGCCAAATGGCGGAGGAGGTGGTGGTAGTAGCAAGAGCATGTGATGTGGTGGTAGTAGTAAGGGCAGGAGATGAGGCTACTCTGGTGTGGAGAGTGGTGGGCAAGTGAAGGGAATAGAGGGGGCCAGAGCTGTCACAGCGAGCGAGCATAACATGTGTGGGAGGGTGGCGTATGGTGAGACCCCAGGGGTCGAACTCCATAGAGCACTGGTTGTCACTAGTGAAGCGACGAACCAAGAGGAGGGGATGAGTCAGTCCAGGAGCAACAAGGATGTCGTTAAGGCAGAATGGTCCTGGAAGAACCGATGCACCTACTGAGGTGACTGGGAGGGTGGAACCGTTGCCAACGACGATGGAGGAAGGATGTGAGGGTTGTGGTGGATGGGAGTGGAGTAACGAACTAGTTGTGGGGGTAGTGTGGAAGGAGGCCCCGGAGTCAACCACCCAATCGGCGGTGGGAGGGGGAGGTGGTGGTGGCGAAGGTACGGTGTGAGCGGAGAGGGCTAAAGAAGGTGCCCCGATAGAGGCGCTAGGGAGGGAGGGAGATGACACGGGCTCAACCGCTAGGGAGGCGATCGCAGCACATGGGAAGACAAGCGGTCCAGGCACATGACGGCCTGCCTGAGGGTGGATCTCGACGCAGTCCTGGAGAATAGGGTTCCAGACTGGATCGAAGGACACGAACATGCCCCAGATGAGCTGGCCGTTGTGGAGGAGGGCACGCACAGTCACAGGAGCGACGGGCAAGGTAAAGCTCATGTACAGTGGGGGTGACGCCAAGGAATCGGTGTGCGTGGGGACAACACTGGTAGGAGAAGCGCAGCTGCACGAGTAGCGAGGAGGGTTGTCCAGAAGGGCGCACGCTGCCAGTAGGATCGAGTCGGGCGGCTTGGCTGGGAGTTGGGGCCGTCAGCGCCTGACGGCAAGTGAAGAGGAGGCCACAGTGGGGAGTGCTTGCGGCAGGGAGAATGGCGAGCTGGGGACCAGCGGCCGACAGGAGCGAGGGGAGGAGGCCGGCTGGACGCCGGCCGATAGAGAAGGGGGAGAAGCAGGCCGGGACGGACCCGGCGGCGCTGGCGTGGAGGGAGATAGATCTGGCGGTGCAGGCGCGACGGGAGGGGGTCCAGCAGCGCGGGCGCGACAGAACAGGGCGCGCGTGGCACCGGCGGCTGGAGGAGACGGCGTAGGTGCGCGGTCCGGTGGGAGCAGAGGGAGGCGGCCGGCATAGTCAGGAGTTGGCCGACGGCGACCCTGAAGAGAGGGAGAAGGCGCGGAGTCGCGTCGGGGCGTGGGCGTGAGGCGGCCGGGCGCGTGGGATCGGCGCGGTCGGCCTTGGGCGGCTTCCTGGCGCGGTGGCTGCAGGGGCGTCTCTCCGGCTGGTGCGCGGGGCGAGGCACGACCCTAGCTGGGTGGCTTCCTGGCGCAGTGGTTGGAGGGGCATCGGGTCCGACCGGCGCGTGGCCCTGGCGGCTAGAGGCACGGGGTTGGGAAGCCAGGGAGCGGCGCCTTCGGCGTGGTCCGGGCAGGGGACGACGGTGCCTAGGGGAGCGCGACGTGTGGCGGCGTGGCAGGCAGGGGACGATGGTGAGGAGAGGCAGCATCCTGGGGAACGCGGTGCGCGACGGCGCGACAGGGAGAAGAGAGAGAGGAGAAAAAACTACAGTGGCTCTGGTACCATATTGAATGGGAAAAAACCTAACCCTAATCAGGGTTGGGTGTGGTATTAATAGACTTGGGTAATTGGGCCTGGCCCATTACAAAGGGGTGAGAAGGTAATTACATGGGGAAGACCCCAAACCCTAGACGGGTATTCTAACAATTATTATTAGTAGAGCCAACTTTTAGTAATAAACCCAGTTATTACCCAAGAGTACTTCCTCAAACGAGGAAATACCAAAGATCAGATTTAATAGCATCATTGTTAATCATCACCATAAAAGTATTCAAAGTTCTTCTAATCAAAGAGGATCCCAAGGCTGCTCTTAACCGTGAGCTCGACTGATATACCAGTTTTAACACTCTGCAGAGGTTGTACACTTAACCCACAAGTCGTGATCCCTTTCCAGCCTGGGTTGTACAGACCCGATCTTCACTACCAAGGTGAATGGCCAGGGATACACTACGTAGCCTTTACAAAGATTCCCCTGGTGCATAGCTGCTCGTTAGGTTTTGCCAGTCGTACAAACACAGTACACCTCCCAAAGGTGGGTGACTAACAAAACCAAATCGAAAGAACCTCTGCACCCCAACCTTGGCAGAGCGAGCACTACGCCCCGGCCCCCATTGACGGCCCTCCAGCAAAGCCAACTACACCCCTAGGTTCATTTAATTAATCAGCTAAGGGCGTCCCATTCCACCCTCATGGTTGTACTGTTATCCCGGGTGGTCAGTCCACGAACAGGTCCTTCCGGAGAGGTACTCAGGAAAAAAGCCTGAGCCCCCTAAGGTATCACAAGATCATCCATATAATCAGGATAACAGTATCATATCATAAATGTTCACATCATGTTCATTGATTAAGTTAAGGCAATAGCAACATGCTAACCATGGTAACCCAAAAAGGTAAACAACGATAAGGTAAATAGAAAGCTAGTCAATCCTTAGGTTTCATAAAGTAATGCGGGACAGTGAATTATACAGTAAGTAGGACATATTGGGTCAGAGGACACTTGCCTTCACCATTTTGCTGCTCAGGGAGGTCTCCAACAACACACTCAGGAACCTCGGACTGCTCATGGTCTAAATAAAGCGAGCATGCTTTCAATACATTTGGAAAGTACAAATGAACATCACACCAAACATATACAAACATTGGAACACATCTTAAAAAGACACATTACTACATAAGGGATAATGAATTCAAAGTATAACATGAACTATAACATAAATTAACTTCATTTGGAAATAAATTATTATTTCTCTAAGTGTTACTTACAATTACATAAACATGGTTCAAATTGTTTTATTGTGACCTAAGTTTAGACCATCGATGATTTCATGTAATACACATTATTAGTCTCACAGGCTTACACATGTTTAAATCTCTAAGGTTCTCCTTTTATTTATTTTATTAAATAAATAAAAATACATCTACACTAGTTCATATTCAATCCTAAGAATTAGAGTGTGCAGACAGTAAATAAAACCATTTTATTCAAACAGAGAATAATTCTATGAACATTTGCAATTTGAATCACTAAATTTGGAGTTCATATGCAAAAGTTATGAAATAACCAAGTTTGGGAATTCAAAATATGAAATTAGGGCTAATTCTGTGAATATTTAAAGGTCCAGGGCTAAATCTGTAAGATTACAGGGGCTTGCGCGCGAAAACCAGGGATGGCGGGTTGATTTCCAATAAACCGAGGGTCTCTTTAACAAAACAACCAAACGAAGGGGTATCGGGTGAATCTAACCGTCAGATCTAAAACCAACAGCTGAGATTAGATCTGCGGCCGAGCGCACGCGCGCGCGGGCGGGCGAGCACTGATAAGCGGGCCAGGGGCGTCAGTAATAGAGGAGGATGGTGCACTGACCGAGCGGGTCTAGTGCCAGAGGACTTGGGCGCTGACAGGCGGGCCAGGGCGTCAGGGCACACGTGCGCGAAGCGGTATCCCGTGGTCCGGGCCGTGCGATCTGAATCGAACGGAGGGGGTCCGAGCCGTTTGATCTAAATCGAACGGAGGGGGTTCGAGCCGTTCGATCTGAAACGGATGGAGGGGGTTCGAGCCATTCGATTTGAATCGGACGGAGGGGGTCCAGACCAGGGGGAACAGACGGCTACGGGCGGCGCCGCTCCTCTCTGCAGCGGTGAGGTCACTGGAGCTGAGGCTGGCGCGAGCTAGGGTGGCTCCGGGGTCACCGGAGTTGGGCAGAGAGGGAGAGGGCACCACGGCAAACTCAATGGCGGGGAAGAGGCCATGAATCCATGGGCAGAGAAGGGAGAACGTGGTGAGAAGGTCTCGGGCCGGCCAGAGTAACTCCGGTGAGCCATTCTGTCCACGGGGAGGGGACTTAAGGCACGCTAAGGCCTGGTCTAGCTTCAGCAGAAGCAGGGGTGACACAGGGACCTACTTCGGGGAACTAGACCGGGCTAAATCGGCCGGTCACCGCACGAGCACGGCGGACCACCGCGGCCGAGCACCGGCGAAGGCGAAATTGGCCGAGCACATAGCGTAATAAGGGAAATTGGGCACAGGGACACGTGTCTCACCTCGGGGCAGAGCTCGAGGAGGCTTGGGGCGATCTCCGGCGAGCTGGATGGCCGGGAACGCGAGCGCGGGTCTCCGGCTGTGGCTGGCAGCGTGGGCAGAGCACGAGAGAGGGTGAAGCTATGCAAAATGAGGTGAGGAGTGTGCGCGGGGCACTGGCGGGGCTCTAATAAGGGAGTTGGGCGCGTGGGGGTGTCGTGGCTGAGAAATCCGGCGACATGCGCGAGTGCGCACGCGCCGGTCCACGGCGAGCGTGGAGGGGGTGGAACTGGCAGGTAGGGTCCATGGTGCAGAGAGAGGAGAAAGGGGCGTGCGAGGCAATGGCTCAGCGACTGGCGAACTTGGCCCATGAGACAGAGAGAGAGAGAGAGCACAGGGGCGAAGGAATCTAGCGCCGACAGGTTGGCCCCACTCGGCGGCAAGCGAGGGAGGAAGGGCACGCGCGAGGGATAACTGCCGCTGATAGGCGGGGTTTGCCTGTCAGACGGCGTGGGCGCGCGGCCTGGCTGGGCCGACTAGGCTGGTTTGGGCTGCTTTCTCCTTTTCTTTTTCTCTGAATTTTCTAATTCCTTTTCCATTTCCTTTTCTATAGGGTTTTGAAATTCAAATTCAAACTAGGTTTCAAATTCAAATAAATTCAAACTTGTGCAACACTTCAAAGAATATTTTAAACTCAGCATGATGCAACATGTCATGACTCATAAGGTTTTGGTAAAAATAAATAATTAACCTCCACTAGTTTAGGCTATCTCTAATCAAAAAGGAAAAAGGGAGAATGAATCTAGAGAGAGAGAAAACCTAGAGTGAGAAAAAGAAGAGTAACACATGATTTTGGGTGATAATAAGAAAGAAATTTTATATCCCCAAAATCAAGGTGTTACACAGGAGCAGTAGGACTCTTCCCTCTCGCCTCAGTAGGAGGTGGAGTCTGGGAGGCAGCCTTCCCCTGCACCTCAGCCAGAGATGCCCCCTGCACCACCACAGGGCATCCTGACTGCTAGAGGAGACCCTAACGGAGACAACGACGATGACGACGACGCCAGTGGCAGTTCGAGCCACACCACGGAGCTGTCGAAGTTGCAAGAGCCTGAGGGATGGATAGCTAGACCCATCACTCATGACGCCGCTCATGGGTGTCACTTCCACGACACTCTCGACACCTTGCTACGTCGGGCCTTCGACTGACACACTTGGTCTATCCAGTATCGTTGTGTAGTCTATCAGCATCGTTGCGGGTTATACCTGGACCAGTGGGAGGCTACTTGCTTGGTGCACCATCCAGACAATGATCTCCGGGGTGCAGAGGCCTTCTCAGAGCACTATTCTATTACTGAGAAGGATACTGCCGAGGCAGCCATGCAAGACGCAGCATGACGTGCACTTTCTCAATATTGCTCGTTGTTCAGCGGGGTAGCTGACGGCCTCGACCTAAAATACTACCCTCGCTGTTCGACCGATAGTGCTGGAGGTGTGATTCTCTCACCTGTTGGTGAGGGCAATCCTAGGCTGAATAGTATGGTCAACCTGGTCGTCGTGCTCAACACCGAGCTGGACCACGCCCTTGACGAGTTAGGCAAGGTTCGAGCGGAGGTTGCAGAATTGCGTGCTGAGTGCGCAGCGTGCCACTATCTGGATGGTGGTTCTCCCGCCCCTGTCGGGATTCAGCACCCTTACTGTTCACCGCCCTTGGTTGCTTCGATTGTAGTACCCCTAACTGCAGGACACAAATAGATTTGGATCCATAGATCGACAGAGTCGGAGTGTGTAATAATGCTTAAGTCAGTGTCTTAGTCTCAGTTAGTCTTAGTTAGAGTTAGTTTGCTTGTCATACGTCTTGATGCTTGTCATGATGAACATGTAATTAAGTTGGATCTTTGTAATGATTGTTATCAAGGTGTGGGCATCCCCTGCAACTTGGTGTAGTTATTAATGAAGTCAGTTATTTAGTTGGGCAACATATTTACTTCCACTTTCCTCTTTATCTGAGAAGCTATGTTGGGAGTCAGTGAAGATGATCAATTGTTCAGTGCTATGAAGATTTTCCATATATATTTTCTTATGATGAAAGACTGTGGAGTTGGATCTGATATATGTGTGCTTTCTATAGATGTCTGAGAACAGGCGCCGAGGTACAAGGCGTGCTCAGCAGGAGCAGCAGGCACCCTAGGAAGATGCAGCTCAGCAGCAGTTGCCACCGCCACCCCCGATGACCATTGAGTAGATGCTCCTGATGCAGACCCAAGCAGTCCAAGCAATTGGTCAGACCTTAGCAGCGATGCAGCAGGTGTAGCAGCAGCCACCCCCACCTCAACCTCAAGTGGAAGTCCAGATGCCGCAGGTGCCCAGAGACAAGCGGGTAGAGTTCATGAGGGACCATCCCCCTGTCTTTGCCCATTCTGCTAATCCCATGGACGCTAAAGATTGGCTGCGTACCGTGGAAAATGACTTGCACACTGCTCAGTGCAATGATCATGAGAAGGTATTGTATGGTCCCTGTCAGCTAAGAGGAGCAGCACAGTCTTGGTGGGAATCTTACCTCGCCACCCATGCCAACCCTGAAGCCATCACCTAGGAGGAATTCAGGGATAACTTCCATCGCTACCATGTGCGCGAGGGACTGATGATAGTAAGGAAGGAGGAGTTCCTAGCATTGAAGCAAGATCCCCTGTCTGTCAGTGAGTATAGGGACAAGTTTCTGCAGCTGTCACGTTATGCGCCAAAAGATGTCAATACAGATGCTAAGAGGTAGTACCATTTCTTGAGAGGATTGGTTGATCCCCTTCACTACCAGTTGATGAACCACACTTTCCCTACCTTCCAACATTTGATCAACAGAGCCATTATGACTGAAAGGAAGCGTCGGGAGATGGAAGACATGAAACGTAAGATTGGTGGATCTTAGGCCAGGAGTAGCAGCCGTCCCCGCTACTCAAGCAACCCACCTCAGCAATTCAAGCAATGTCACCAGCACCAGCATCAGCGTTAAAACTAGCAACAGTAGCACCAGAGGCAGTTTCCTCAGCAGCAGCAATACCATCAGAATAACCATTAGGGAGGAAATCAGTACCAGCGTCAGAGCAACCAGGCACCTCACCTTCCTGCCATAGCAACCAAGCAGCCCCAGCGCAAGGAGGAGACCGTGCATGTTTTCACTGTGGGGAACAAGGCCATTGGGTGAATCATTGCCGAAAGAAAGCAACTCGGCAACTGCCAGCTCCCAATGCCCTTGCCAAGTAGAATGCAATGCAATAAGGAGGCAACAACTGTGGGCAGCCTCGTGCCCAGTATGGAAAGGTGAACCACCTAGAGGCTGACACAGTCTAGGAGACCCCATGAGTGGCACTAGGTACGTTCTCAGTCGAGTACCATTCTGCAAATGTGTTATTTGATACTAGAGCAACACATTCTTTTGTGACTGCACCATGGGTAGAATCACACAATATATCAGTAGCACCCATGTATCCACCTATGAGGGTTAGTTCAATTGGTGGGAGAACTCAAACAGATAGATTTTGCCCTAGTGCAAGAGTTCAAATAGGGGGGATAGAGTTCCTCGCTGATCTAATAGTTATGGGTAACCAGGATGCGACATTAGATGTCATCCTAGGGATAAATTGGCTAACCAAGTATCAAGCCAGTCTTAGCTGTGACAAGACAATGGTGAAGTTAGTGTCCTTATCTGAAAGTAGCCTAGAGGGGGGGTGAATAGGCTAATCTGAAAATTTTCACAACAAACTTCGAAAGATTATTAAATACACAGTTCAACTGGTGCAGGCTGGTTCAACAGCTACGTGCGCAAGTTGAACCACTCTGAACCAATCCAACTGTTTTATAAACTTTAGACTATAATCTACTCGAAAAAGTATTTCGCAAGTCCTTTTGAGAAGTAAAGTATAACTAAGTTAGAATGAGAAGATGAATATGTAAAGGCTATTTCACTTCTAGATCTACTCTATAAAAAAACTATATGTCAATCTTGCAAGTAAAAATATCTTAAGTTAAAGACAAGCAAGAACGCAAGACACAAGATTTAATCCGAGGTTCGGCCACACGACAAAGGTGTCCTACTCCCTGTTGAGGAGCCCACAAAGGGCCAGGTCTTTTTCAACCCTAATCCTCCAAAGCCGACCACAAAGGTCAAGGCAATCTCTTCTTATCTTAGCTCAAAGAGCGGGTGATACAAACTTCTTGTCCACAAATTTGGAGACTCCCAAGAAACCTCAAACAATCTTGAAACCTAGGGTTTCAAGAACACCAAGAACGCACAAGAGGTGTTTGCACAAGCTCAAGATTTTAAAAGAGATGGGAGAGGAGAAACCAAATCGTGAGCACAAGCACAAACCTCACACCCAAGAGCTCCTCCAACAAGGTTGAATCTTGAGGAAGATTTTAGTGTGAGAGATAAAGGGGGAGAGGAGTGCTTTGTCTCAAGTTAGGTGAGCAATAAATGTGTAAGTGTCCAGCCGCATTGAAGAAGGGGGTAGAGGGTTCTATTTATAGTCAAGGCTAAAAAACTAGCTGTTTGACCAGAAACTCGGCTGAAGACCGGTTGAACCGCCCCCTAGGGCGGTTGAACCGCCCCACTGGCAGGTCAGCAGACTGACTGCCAGTCTGACTGCCAGACTAACCTGCAGGCTGGTCAGGCATGATAGGACCGGTTGAACCACCCCCCTGACAACTCTGGTGACCTGACTGCCAGTCTGACTGGCAGACTGCAGGTCAGAAGTCAGAGGGGTCAGAGACCGGTTGAACTGCCCCTCAGGACCAGTTCAGCTGGTCTAGACTGAGAGTTTAGGAGAGAAAACCCTAGCTCAACTGCCCGGAGACAAGTTCAACTGGTGTATGGTCAAAGAGGTCCACAGCTGAAGTTGAAGTTCAGCTGGAGTTGAGAAAGCTCAACTCAACTGAAGTTTAGCTCAGCTACATCCAAAGAAGCTCAACTCAGCTGAAGTTAAGTTCAGCTGGAAAGATCAGCTACAGTTGAAGAAGTTCAGCTGCTTTTCAGCAGGAACACTCTAGGTTTCTCAAACCTAACCATGGTCAACCATAGAATGTTAAAGTGATTTTGGTTTTCAAAAATAGCTTTTGAATTTGGGGACTTGAGCTATAGCAAACACCATTACCTGTGCGAAAAATACTAAGGAAGAATTACATCATGCAACTCAAGATTTACATAAAATTTTATACGTCCATTGCATGAAGTCCCTGTTGCTTCCTTAAGTTCCTGTTGCTTTCTTATCATACACTGGGAACAAAAACTGTTAGTACCCTTATTTGTTTTGTCATTAAATCACCAATACCCTCATTAGGGGTTGATTGCACTTACAATCTCCCCCTTTTTGGTGATTGATGCCAAAACAATTAAGGTCAAAAAGATAAACATTTGAATTAGTAAAGTTCTTTTGAATGATTGTATGTAGATGGCTCCCCCTAAATGTGTGCATGAAAGTGAATCAAGTGAGTTGACATAATATGTCATATGAGCAACACATTTAGAGATAGTGACCAAGTCCATACTAAATATAATCATTCGAGGGTGCAAGAGTGTCATAAAAGGAGTTGTGATGCATATGACTATCTCTAAACACACATCATTTGTACTTCATAGCAAAGTAATCATTACAAACTGATGGGACAAGGGATGATGGCCAGAAGACCATCATATTACACTGAATAATATGCCAACAGTTTTATTTCAACATTAATAAGAGGATACAAGCCACAAAAGTGGCCAAAACAAAAACAATAATCAAAAGAGAAATATAGAACCAAAAGAACCACAAACAGAATGACTAGAAATTTGGATTTTCTCCCCCTTTTTGGCAGCAAGTACCAAAAACGAGGAGAGAGGGAGAAGAAGACATAGGAATCAATATCCTCCAGGAGGAGGATAGGACGGAGGATAAGATGGAGGATAGGATGTGTAGTCGGGAAAGAAGGTCTGCATCATGTCTTCCTCGAGTGAGGAGTCCCTAGGGGGCTCATCACCCATAGAAAAAATGGATGTAGAAGATGTATGATGATTAGGAGGAGGTGGAGGAGGAGGGTGGTGATGGAAACCAGAGCCGGAAGGCCACGGGTCACTAGGAATGGGTCCCGGACCCGGGTAGGGAGGAGGAGGATAGTGACCAGAGCCGGACGGCCTGGGGTCACCGGGAATGGGTCCCTGACCCGAGTAGGGAGGAGGAGGATGAGGAGGATCCGAGGTGTAGTATGGGTCATCAAAATCCTCGACCTCATCCTCCGGGGTAATGAATGGTACACCAAACTCCTGTTGGTGCCACTCATTAAGGTCTGCGGGGAAGGTAGGGGCTGGAGGTGGAGGGGACCCAGGAGGGAGAGGATGACCTATCTCGACTGCATAACAAAGAAAATCCTCATGCAGTCGGTCAGTCCTGCGATGGAGCATAGACTCCTTGACCGCCCGAGTGTAGCACATGGCGAAGACACCAAGAAGGCCCTTGGCCAGATGAATGAAAAGTCCCCGGCCTCGACCCCGTCCCTGGCTTGGACCACTTCCTCTCCCGCTGCGGTCCATCGGACGTGAGGCAGCGGCGGCGCGAGAGGAGAATGGGTGATGTGGAGGCTGAGGAGGTGGCTCATCAGAGGAAGCAGGGCCTCCAAACCCTGAGGGAGCTCGCTTCGTACGAGCAGCTGGGTTGGTGGAATCAACCCAGTAGGGTACGTAGCGGGAGTGTTTGACAGGTTTTTCGAAGTGAGTCTGGTGACTACTTCGATCATCTTCATAATAAAGGGTGCATGAAGACACCCCTTAAGAGGAGACTAGGAAGCATGAAGGATCTCTTCCCAGATTGTGTCAAACACATTGATGCGGGCGAGACTGTTGGGAGCAAGGAGAAGGAAGAGTCGACTCTCCCCAAGGACGTTCATTTGATTCCTACCCTTCGAGAGAACGGTCATCCTAGACAAAGAATTAAGGTACCTGTAGTACCTGTGCATGTTGGCGGTCATCCAGAACTCCAGATCCATAGAGACATGAATAAATTCAGTCTCTTCCCGCATGGGCAGCCGAATGTCATGAACTCGCATGTTGCTGCCCTGAATATCAGCATCAGAGAAGCCCAAAATATGGGCAAAACGACGGTAACTGACTTTGTGCTAGTTTCCCTGGATAAAGAAATACATGACTGGGTAATCATACCCATTAGCTTCTTCATCTACTTTCTTGACCCAGAGGGTGGCATAGAACTGAGCTACCACCTCGTCGTTCCAGGGGTATTCCATTGTCATAATATTTCTTAACCCCTTTCTCTCTAGGTTACGGAGAGCTGACGTCATGTCAGCATCTCCCATATTCTCACAACCTTCCCAGTTAATAAACCGATGCCTGATGACTGGGTGTTTCTTGGTCAAGATGACTGAATTATAGAAATCAGCCTGGAAAAGATTCCAGAACCGAGGGTCCTGGACACCAGGATGACGAGGTGTGAGAGAGGGGTTAGTGAACCTTAGACGTTGAAGGGCGTCCACCCCCTTCAGAGAGAAGTCGAACGAAGGTTCATTAGGTCCCCGGGCTACATTCACCGGATGCATGTGCAGGCCGGTGATGTAGGGAGTGTCAGACGGTGGAAGGTCGACGACGTCGTCGAACGCTCCATCCTCCTCCTAGTAAGGAGCGTATCCTGAGGAGGAGGTGCTGCGACGAGGACGAGTGGCGCCAACCTTTTGGCGCCTCCCGTGAGCAGGCTGCGAGGGCATTGAGGATCCCTCTCCTTCTATCCGGCCAGAGCCACGTCCTCTCTTAGAGAGGGAACGACAAGGCGAAGGAGAGGGAACCGGAGATTCCTCCTAAATCTCATCAGAGTCGCTGCTGAACTCAATCACGGATGGGTTGCGGCGACGCACCATGTTTGGAGAGGCTTTGGGAAGCTTGACCGGTTGAGGTGAGTGAGTGAGGAGGCTCAAACAAGGCTGAAATGCTAAGGCTTGAACGTTTGTGAGTGAGGGAAGAAAGGGGGAAGTCATATAAATAGGCAGCTGAACTGGTCAGCAGGGACCGGTTCAACCGATATCGTGCAGTGTGGTCAGGAGACCAGATTCGGTTAGGGGAATAAAACCAAAAAAATCTGACGCATCTGCAAAAAGGTGACTGACGGGACATAAATTAAAGCTGCAGATTCCAAAAGCAAAAGCTGAAAAAGTGCTGCACAAGTTTCTGAAAAGGTGCTGCAAAAAAGTGACTGAAAAGCGCTGCAATAAAGTGACCTGACGCCTGCAAAAGGTGCTGCGTAGACTGAAAAAGGCGTCTGAAAGTCGCTGACACGGTCTACAAAAGTGGTTGCGCAGACAGAAACCCGATCAGACTGACCGGTCAGAACCAGACCGGTTCAACCGGCCCCCACACCGGTTCAACCGGTTTCGGTCAGGGGAGTTTCTGGTTTCCCCTAGTTAAAACCTGCTGAGCTGAAGTTCAACTCAGAAGTTCAGCTGGTCTCTTCCAGCTGAACTAGAAAGTTCAGCTGGCCAAACCAGTTGAGCTTCGAGTGAGATTTTAAAATAATTTTTAACACTAAACCACATTTTAATTTTAACATTTTCACAAAGTTTTGAATGAACATCACTAAAATTTAAAACTTTTAAACAAAGAGCAGTGAATCAATCAATCTTTGTGTCCGTTTTCAAGTTAAGTTACGAGAATCCAAGATATTTAATTCACTCCTAAGGAAGCAAAATCTAGTCTCATCGAGGGGTTTTGTGAAGATATCGGCTAGTTAATTTTTAGTGTTTACATGACATAATTCGATATCTCCTTTTGCTTCGTGGTCTCTCAGAAAATGGTGTCTTATGTCTATGTGTTTAGTTCTAGAGTGTTGCACAGGATTATTATTGGCTAGTTTAATGGCGCTCTCATTGTCACATAGTAGTGGAATTCTTTTAAAATCATAGCCAAAATCCCTCAAAGTTTGCTTCATCCATAGCAACTGAGCACAACAAGCACCAGCAGCTATGTATTTGGCCTCGGCAGTGGAAAGTGCAACACAGTTTTGCTTCTTAGAGCTCCAAGACACTAGGGACCGCCCAAGAAATTGGCAAGTCCCCGAGGTGCTTTTTCGATCTACTTTGCAACCGGCGTAGTCTGAGTCAGAGTAGCCAAATAAATCGAAAGAGGAGCCCTTGGGATACCAGAGACCTAGATTTTGGGTGTGAACTAGATATCTCAAAATTCTCTTAACAGCCACTAGGTGACACTCTTTCAGGTTAGCTTGAAAACGAGCACACATGCACACACTAAGCATGATATCTAGCCTAAATGCACATAAATACAATAGAGATCCAATCATTGATCTATAAAGCTTTTGATCTATAGTTTTACCTTCTTCATTTAAGTCGAGATGACCATTTGAAGCCATTGGTGTCTTGGCGTGCTTTGCCTTTTCCATGCCAAACTTCTTGAGCATGTCTTGTGTGTACTTGGTTTGGCACAGAAAGGTTCCTTCCTTGAGTTGTTTAACTTGAAATCCTAGGAAGTACTTGAGCTCGCCCATCATGGACATCTCAAACCTATTTGTCATAACCCTACTAAATTCCTCACAAAATGTTTCATCAGTACTGCCAAATATAATGTCATCGACATATATTTGGCATACAAATAATTGATTGTCAACTTTGCGAGTAAATAAAGTAGAGTCTACTTTTCCTATTTCAAAACCATTTTTAAGCAAGAAATCTTTAAGACATTCATGTCATGCTCTAGGAGCTTGTTTAAGCCCATAGAGCGCTTTGTGAATAAGGTAGACATGGTTTGGCTTCTTAGGATCTTCAAAGCCTGGCGGTTGCTCCACATAGACTAATTCTTGCAGTGGTCTGTTTAGGAATGCACTTTTGACATCCATTTGATACAATTTGAAATCATGGTTAGTAGCATAGGCAATTAATATTCTTATGGACTCTAACCTTGCTACCAGTGCATAGGTCTCTCCAAAGTCAAGTCCTTCCACTTGAGTGAAACCTTGAGCAACCAGTCTCACCTTGTTCCTTGTGACCATGCCATTTTCATCTTGCTTGTTGCGGAAGACCCATTTAGTTCCAATGACGTTTTGCTTGGGTCTTGCTACTAAGGACCAGACTTCATTTCTTGTGAAGTTGTTAAGCTCTTCTTGCATAGCGATGATCCAGTCTGGATCGCTTAGTGCTTCTTCTACCTTAAGTGGTTCAAGAGAGGAGACAAACGAGTAAAATTCACAAAAATTTGCTAAACGAGATTGAGTTGTTACCCCTCTCCTGATGCTACCCAGGATATTGTCCACAGGATGATCTCTCTAAATGCCCTGGTGCACTCGAGGGTGAGGCACCAGAGAATGTCTTTGAATTTGATCATCTTGTTCAATGGCTTCTTCTTCTTCACTAGCAACTTCTTCTTGCTCATTTTCCACAATGGTTGGCATATCTTGTGGTAGAAGCTCTTCTTCAAGGATTGGATGACTTGAGGTTGATGGGTTTGCTTGGATGGAGGGATTTTCACCAACCACTCTAGCACTCCCATCAACAACCCTATTTGTCATCCAAATTCTCCCTTCGTCATCATCCTTTTCTTGTGGTTTCACCTGACCTATTGCAAGCTTCTTGATGGCTTCATTAGGTGGGATTTCATTTCCTACAATATCTTTAGAAACATGCCCTTGTGAGCCATTAGATTCATCAAATGTCACGTCTATCGCTATTTCAACAAGACCGGTGGTATTGTTGAAAACTCGATATCCATGCGCATTTGATGCATAACCAAGCAAGAAACCCTCGTTCACTCTAGGAGCAAACTTTGAGCTCTTGACTTTATTGTTAAGAATGTAGCATTTACACCCAAAAACTCTAAAGTAATCAACCTTAGGTTTGTTACCGGTGAGAAGCTCATAGGCAGTCTTCTTGTAAATCTTGTGAAGATAAAGGCGGTTGATTGCAGACAGGCAGCGTTGACCGCCTCTGCCAAAAATTGTTAGGTGTCTTGTACTCATCCAACATGGTTCTAGCGGCTTCGATTAGTGTTCGGTTCTTCCTTTCCATAACACCATTTTGTTGTGGAGTGTAGGGGACCGAGAACTCATGTTTGATTCCTTCTTCGCCTAAGAATTCTGCAACACCTGTATTCTTGAACTCTGTCCCATTATCACTTCTCACCTTTTTGATATTTAACTCAAACTCATTTTGAGCTCTTCTCATAAATTTCTTCAAAGTCTCTTGTGTTTCACCTTTGTCACTCAAAAAGAAAACCCAGGTGAAGCGAGAAAAATCAACAACAATAACTAAACCATACTTACTGCCACCAATACTAATGTAGGCCATGGGTCCAAAGAGGTCTATATGAAGAAGCTCCAAAGGCCTCTTGGTTGTGACCATGTTCTTTGATTGACGTGGAACGCCATGTTGCTTCCCTGCTTGACATGCGCTGCATACCTTGTTTTTCTCAAACATAACATTTGTTAGTCCAATAATGTGATTATCCTTTTGAAGTTTGGCCAAGTTCCTCATGCCAACATGAGCTAGCCGGTGATGCCAAAGCCAACCCTTGTCGGATTTAGCCACTAAACAAGTCTCAGGCGTCACTCTACTAGTTGTGAAATTAACAAGATAGAGTTTGCCCTTCAAGCGACCTGTAAAAGCAACAGAGGAATCCTCCCTTCTAAGAATCTTCACATCAACATTAGTAAATAGGCAATCATATCCCATTCCACAAAGTTGTGAAACGGACATCAAGTTATAGCTTAACGAATCAACTAGCAAAGCATTTGAAAGTGATTGGTGGTTAGAGATAGGAATGTTACCAACACCAATCACTTCACTCTTGCCACTATCTCCAAACACAATTTCTTGTGCTTCTTGAGTTAGTTGCAAGGAGTGAAACATGTCTTTCTCCCTGGTCATGTGATTTGTACATCCACTGTCAAGCACCCAGCTTGACCCACCAGAGGAGTAGACCTGCAAAACAAATTTAGGCTATGCTCTTAGGTACCCAAATTGAATTGGGTCCTACAGTGTTAGTTGTAGCCTTGGGTACCCACACACTTCTTTTCATGACCTTTCTCTTAGTGTAGGTACCCACATATTTAACAACCAATTTTCTTGAATCCCAAGTCAACATATAATCACAAAGATAAGAATGAGAAATGGGAGCTCTAAACTTTTCTCCATTTGTGGAGACCGCATCCTTCATCTTGTCCTTTGTGTAACCCAAGTTTACCTTTGCTTGAGTTGACTTGTCATTTGAGGAGTGAATCCTCCCCAAGGCATCATATAGGGTGGTTCCCTCTATGAACTTGGGGGATCTCCACCCCTTATTCTCTATGCTAGGGTTTACCTTATATGAGTTGTACCCAAGCCCCTTTCTCCCATTGTTGGATTTCAAGGACTTGTACTTGGGTTCAACTTTCTTTAACCCATCATTGCTAGAGCACTTCTTCAATATTTCTTTGATCTTAACCTGTGGGCTTTTCTTCCTTGCATGGTTAGTCAAACAACAAGAAGCATGATATTTTGAACAGTGTTTACAAATATCATTATTTGAGGAGCTAGCCTTAGACTTTTCAACTAAAGATGAAGTGTTGAAGTTCTTACAGTTGTCAAGTTGCACTTGGAGTTCTTGATTTTGAACTGTTAAGCATGACAAGCTTGATTCAAGTGCATCCCTTTCATTTGCAAGACTAACTATAGAGATTTTTACATTAGTCATTTCCTTTTCTTTATCCTCTATAGTTACTTTGGCTAAAGATATTTCCTTAGTCAAAACCTCAAGCATCTCATCTTTATTTGAAAGCAATTCTTGAAGCTCTAGGTTTCTCTCCTTTTCAAGGATAAGCAAGTCTTCTTGAGCATCAAGAGTTGCTTTTCTTTTATCTAGCTTCTCCATTAGTTTAGTGATTACATTGTATCCATTTAAACCAAATTCTTTAATCATCTTATTTTTCATAGCAAGTTGTTCTTCATCTTCACTAATAAAGTCATCATTAAACAAATGTACCATGTCTCCTTTTGCCATGAGGCAAGTTGGAGTGTAGGAATCGTCGTGAAGGTTGGTGAAGAGTTGCGAGCTTGAAGTAGATTGGATGGCGATGTTTGCCACCTCTTCCTCTTCTTTAGAGCTAGAACTTTCTTCATCGGAATTCCATTCTTCACCAATGTGGGCTTGACCATATTTCTTCTTCTTGAAATATCCCTTGTTCTTGCCCCCCTTTTTGAACTTATCCTTTTTGTATTCCTTCTTGGCTTCTTGTTCCTTTTTGTTTGGGCAATCTGCTATGAAATGACCGGTTTGGCCACATTCATAACATGCCCTCTTCTTTCCTTTTCTTTGATACTTATCATTTTTCCTCACAAACTTCTTGAAGGTTTTGATGAACATAGCCGTGTCTTCATCACTTGAACTATCTTCATCACTTGATGTTTCGACCACTTTCTTTGTCTTGTGATCTTTGTTCTTCTTGGAGGAATCTTGTTCATTTGAGATCAAGGCATGATTGTCTCTTGTCTTGATTGGGGCTTCTTCAGACTCATGTTGTTGAATCTTAGCAAATAGTTGGTGAGGTGTCATTTCCTCATAGTCATCACGGTCCCTTATCATTCTTGCTAGACTTTTATCCTTTTCTTTGTATGCTCTCATAAATAGTCTAGTAACCTTGGAGTCACTCCAATCTTCACTTCCAAGCACTCTTATTTTGTTGACCAACACCATTAGCCAGTCAAATAGTGATTGAAGTGACTCACCCTTAGTCCAATCATATCGGGCAAGCTCACTCTCCAAAGCTTCAATTCTATGTCTCTTAGCTTTGGGGTCTCCTTCATGTGACATTTTGAGAATGTTCCAAATATCACGAGCATCCTCTCTTCCTTGGACTTTCCGGTACTCTTCCGGACAAAGGCTTCCTTTTATTATGCTCACCGCTTGAGCATTGCGGTGCACTTCTTGCATCATTTCTGGAGTCATCTCTTCTCCTTGGGCAGGCTTATGCATACCTATATTGACAATCTCCCAAAGACTAGGATGCACACCGATTAAATGTGACTTCATCTTATCGGCCCACTCGTCATAGTTCAACTCACTAAGAGTTGGTAACATTCTAAGTGGGGCGGAAGAGAAGTTGGGAATAAAATTTCTAGAATAATCAAATTGAACTTTATTGAACTCATTACCTTTACTTTTGGTGGATGATACTTTGAGGGTGAGACTTACCTTGCTCATCACCTTTGACACCAAAAGTTCTACCAAATCATCATTGTATTCAAATTTTCCCTTTCCTTTGTCTTCTTCGGCCTTTCTTCTTGATTCTTCTTCTTCGGCCCTTTTCTTAGCATCTTCCTCTTTCATTTTGAGGAACATCTTCTCGGCAATCTTCATGGCGAGGTCGAGGACCTTGGGGTCCACTTCCTCACCGGAAGATGTGATGGGGATTTCCTCGAGGAGAGGATCTACATGGTCCCTTTGAGTAGACATGATCGTTTCCTCACGCGGTTAAGCGTAAAATGTGGTACGAAGCTCTGATACCAATTGAAAGTAGCCTAGAGGGGGGTGAATAGGCTAATCTAAAAATTTTCACAACAAACTTCGAAAGATTATTAAATACACAGTTCAACTGGTGCAGGCCGGTTCAACAGCTACGTGCGCAAGTTGAACCACTCTGAATCAATCCAACTGTTTTATAAACTTTAGACTATAATTTACTCAAAAAAGTATTTTGCAAGTCCTTTTGAGAAGTAAAGTATAACTAAGTTAGAATGAGAAGATGAATATGTAAAGGCTATTTCACTTCTAGATCTACTCTAAAAAAAACTATATGTCAATCTTGCAAGTAAAAATATCTTAAGTTAAAGACAAGCAAGAACGCAAGACACAAGATTTAATCCGAGGTTCGGCCACACCACAAAGGTGTCCTACTCCCCGTTGAGGAGCCCACAAAGGGCCGGGTCTTTTTCAACCCTAATCCTCCAAAGCCGACCACAAAGGTCAAGGCAATCTCTTCTTATCTTAGCTCAAAGAGCGGGTGATACAAACTTCTTGGGGTCGTCCACAAATTTGGAGACTCCCAAGCAACCTCAAACGATCTTGAAACCTAGGGTTTCAAGAACACCAAGAACACACAAGAGGTGTTTGCACAAGCTCAAGATTTTAAAAGAGACGGGAGAGGAGAAACCAAATCGTGAGCACAAGACCAAACCTCACACCCAAGAGCTCCTCCAACAAGGTTGAATCTTGAGGAAGATTTAAGTGTGAGATAGAAAGGGGGAGAGGAGTGCTTTGTCTCAAGTTAGGTGAGCAATAAATGTGTAAGTGTCCAGCCACATTGAAGAAGGGGTAGAGGGTTCTATTTATAGTCAAGGCTCAAAAACTAGCCGTTTGACCAGAAACTCGGCTGAAGACCGGTTGAACCGCCCCCTAGGGCGGTTGAACCGCCCCCCTGGCATGTCAGTAGACTGACTGCCAGTCTGACTGCCAGACTAACCTGCAGGCTGGTCAGGCATGACAGGACCGGTTGAACCGCCCCCCAAGGCGGTTGAACCGCCCCCTGACAACTCTGGTGACCTGACTGCCAGTCTGACTGGTAGACTGCAGGTCAGAAGTCAGAGGGGTCAGAGACTGGTTGAACTGCCCCTCAGGACCAGTTTAGCTGGTCTAGACCAGAGAGTTTAGGAGAGAAAACCCTAGCTCAACTGCTCGGAGACAAGTTCAGCTAGTGTATGGTCAAAGAGGTCCACAGCTGAAGTTGAAGTTCAGCTGGAGTTGAGAAAGCTCAACTCAGCTGAAGTTCAGCTCAGCTGAAAAGCTCAGCTGCAGCCAAAGAAGCTCAACTCAGCTAAAGTTAAGTTTAGCTGGAAAGCTCAGCTGCAGTTGAAGAAGTTCAGCTGCTTTTCAGCAGGAACACTCTAGGTTTCTCAAACCTAACCACGGTCAACCATAGAATGTTAAAGTGATTTTGGTTTTCAAAAATAGCTTTTGAATTTGGGGACTTGAGCTATAGCAAACACCATTACCTGTGTGAAAAATACTAAGGAAGAATTACATCATGCAACTCAAGATTTACATAAAATTTTATATGTCTGTTCCATGAAGTCCCTGTTGCTTCCTTAAGTTCTTGTTGCTTTCTTATCATACACTGGGAACAAAAACTGTTAGTACCCTTATTTGTTTTGTCATTAAATCACCAAAACCCTCATTAGGGGTTGATTGCACTTACATTATCAGCAGAGGAAGTGTTTGTAACACCCATGGTGTTACTGCCACGAAAACTTGAGCATAACATCATGAGCATTAGCATATCATGTGCTTGTTACACTTAGAATGCATTTACTAGGCAAGAAGTTCAAACAAGTTGTACTGATGTGACATGTCATGGGTGAAACCCTAGGGTAGGGTACTTAAACCTAAACTGAGCTTAGGGTGTCAATAAAGCCCAAATGAGTTAAATTTTCAAAACTTATTTGAAATGATCATGAGATATCAACTCTAATAGGATTTGATAGTGTTGGGGGCTTGTTCTCAAATGCTAAGAATTAAGAACAAGGCAACATAGAAAATGTTAAGGGTTAAAGTCCTTCGTCCTCCGAGACATTATATCCTTTCGGGATATAAAGAATTTTGGACGAAGGTTACGAAGGACGTACCTTCGCAAACTTAATAGTAAGGAACGAAGTATTCATACAGATCATAAGGTATGAAATAAACATTTAAATGTTATCATAGAATCATCTCCATTTTCATCATCATGAACGAATATAAATAACTTCGAATTAAAAATGTACCTTTAGTCTTGAAGAAAGCAAAAAGTACAGATGTGATGTGAAAGCAAAATGGCAAGTTCGCGTGAACAGTACAGAGGTACTGTTCATCTATTTATAGACTCAAGTCACAGCCTGTGACAAATTACAATTATGCCCCTTACAAAAGTTTACAACATTGACTCAGACCTCTATGGATAAAAAGGTCATTCTATCTTTATGTCGGTTTGTAACGCCGAAGCTCCATGAAAAGGAACCTTCGTCCATCTCCTGGGGACAGCTTCAGCCGAAGCTGCTTCTTCGTGTAAGACCTTCGGCGCACCGAAGCATGGCCCCAACAGTAGCCCCTTTCGCGGTGCTAGATCGTTTTTCGTAACGAGCTTGACCCGTGAAAAAAAGCATTTTCAGCTTCGGGAAGCCGAAGGTCCAAAAAACACCTTCCCTGAGCTCGTTGCGGAGAAACGATCCGGCTTCCGAGCGCGTGCCAGGCCCACCTTGCAGAGTTACTATTTGACCTTTGCGGTCCACTGCACAGCGAGTACAAGTGACTGCCCGCTTGGTGTAAAAATCCTGCCGCTTCGCCTTCTTACCTGCAGCACTATATAAACAGACGGGTAGGTGTGAAGTTACCACAGCATTCATTGCTATTTGCACTGTTTTGCTGCCAAAATTTTTAACTATAGCCGAAGCTTGACTCAGAACCGAACGAAGGTCCATCTCGACATCTGCTTCGTCAGAAAGAAAAGCTTCGGAAGAAAAGAAAAAAGAAAAGGTATCCAACTTCCCCAAATTCAGAATCAAATGGCCAGAGTACGATCTACTGCCAGAGTTGCACGTGAGGGAGACGAAGCCGAAGGTTCGAATACTGTGCCCATCTCTGAAGCGATGCAGCGTTCCGGACTGGTGACTGCGGAAGAAATGCCTGCTGCTGAAGCAAACCCGACAACTGCCGAGGGAGAAGAAGAAAACATTGAAGGGACTGATCCCGAAGATGACTACCGTATTGCCATGCCCAGCAAGCCCAGTCACCTAGATTTCGAAAAGTCGACTGTTTCAAAGGCTGATCTTTCCAAGATGGTGAAAGCAGGATTTTTCAATGAAGATCAGAAGAAGCTACTTCGCTTCGGGGGGGAAGAAACCACCCCGAAGCCAGAGAAGGACGAGATTATCATCTTCAAGAGCTTTTTAAAGGCTGGGCTGAGATTCCCTCTTCACGAGATTATTGCGGAGATACTGAAGAGGTTTGGTATCTACCTTCACCAGTTAACTCCTAACGCTATCGTTAGGCTTAGCGTTTATATTTGGGCCCTCCGAAGTCAAGCAGTGGAGCCATTTGCCGACAGTTTCTGTCGAGTTCATGAGCTACATTATCAAACAAAGGCCAGAAAAGATGGGCTACATGAAAACTTCGGTTGCTACAATTTTGCCTACCGGAAAACCGCAAAGTTTCCTGTAATCAGCTACCGAAGCAAATGGCCGACAGGCTGGAAATCAGAATGGTTCTATGTCAAGGTTGATGACAACAAGGAGAAGCTTGTGCAAAGTCCACTGGAGCTGATCTTCGGAGAAACCCGACCCCGCTGCAACATGACACCAGAGGGTCAGACTCAACAGGCAATGGATGAATTCAGTATTATTGCAGAGCATATCGGTACCAGGGATCTGGTTCAAGAATTCTTGGCATTCAGAGTCTTCCCTACTCTGAAAGAATGGGAAATGCCAAAATTAAAGGGGGAGAAGAAGGAGGGGGAACTTGTCCGGCTTCCTTATCACTTCAAATTCAAGAAATACTTTAAGAAGCCCTGCCAAGAGTGGCTGGACACAGTTAAGGTGATGTGTAATGAAATTCTTGGAAATTATTCGAAAAAAGAAGATCAACTGATGACAGCAGCCTTCGGCACCCGTCCGAAGCGAAGGCTGAACCGAGTGTTTGATGCCCTGGGCTTCGAGTACACTGACTATGAACGGCTGAACAAGGGTGCTGAGGGCCAAAAAAGAAAAAGAGTGGCCGAAGCTCTGGACAAGGATGAAGAAAGGCCAGCAAAAGAGAAGAAAATTCCCAAGAAAAGAAAAATATCAACTCCGAAGCGAAAATTATCCGAAGAAGAGGGGACCCCCACACCACCTTCTACCAGCGACGTGGAGGAAATTTTAAAGGTAATGACTGAACCCGTGCCCACGAAGCTAAGTCCACTAGGGCCTGAACTGACGAAGCTTTTTCGAAAGGTGGAAGTGCCGGAACAAACGAAGATAACCAAACCAAAGCGGCAAAGAATTATTGCAGTGACCGAAGTTATCGATAAGACGCCGCCGAGGGCGTCAATTCAGAAAACGGCAGCTGCTGAAGACACAACAAACGTCGAAGTCGCACCTTCGGAGGTCGCGGCTACCGAAGCCGCTACAGCCGAAGATGTGAACTTAGAAACTACTATTGAGGATATTGACAAAATTTTGGAAGACATGGCTGCAGAAGAAGCTGCCACTGCTGCTGAAAAAACCATGGCCACAGTGCCTGGGAAGGGGAAAAAATTGGCCGAAGATACTTCGGACGACGAAGCTTACACATTTCAAAATTTAATTGGGCAAAAACTGTCGAAGGCCGAAATGGAAGAACTTAAGGACTATGCCAAATCTTGCGGCTACAAGCCAGGAGCCCTTCTATTTGGAGGCATTGATGACGAAAAATTGGGCTGCATTCGAGACCAAACTGGAGCTAAGGTCATCGGTACTCTATCAAAGAGTATCGGTTTTCCGAAGCTAGAGACAGATATCAGCCGCTACCGACGACAACATATCGTCGACAGCTTATTCTATTCCAACTTCAAGGTAAACAATCTTTTCTCTGGTTTTTATTGTTGTTAATAATGAAAATGTTACTAACAAAAGTTGTTTCTGTGCAGAGCATGCTACTGAGCAAGGCTCTGAAGATGCAACAAGATTTGGAGGACAAAAAGCACGAAGCTATAATTGAAAATTTAGAGAGCAAGATAAAAGAACAATCAGCTATCATTGAAAAGAAAGACTTCGAGCTCCAATCGACCGAAGGCTTGCTGGCTGAGACTGAAGCTAAAGTATCAGAATTGAATTCGAAGCTTATCAGTCAATCAAAACAATTTGATCAGGAGAAGCTAGAGCTTAATTCGAAACTTGAAGCCGAAGTCCAGGCCAACTCAGACTTGAAAAAATCATTAACAAGCCTTCAAGACAAATGCTTGAAATTTGGCAATAATTGTATTGAACGATTAAAAAAGATATTTTTCTCTGTTGGAGCCAGCAGCGGGAAGTTTAACCCTTCAGCGGAAAATTTACCACAAGCCTTCGATCATATTGAAGCTGAAATCGAAGAACTTGACGAAGTTATAGCCGGGCACGGTGACTTCTGTGCCTGGGTAGCTTCACGGGGTACCGCTGCTGCGTTCCTGAAGGCCGGCTGCGAGCATGGGAAAATCGTCAACAGGCCCAACTTCACCCTGTCTCCATCAATCCTGGACGATATACCTGACCTCGCCCGAAGCATCTCAAATAGATTCATAAAAATGATATGGACAAAAGGCGGGCGGGAGAAGGCTGGAGACGAAGCTCGAAGTCATCTTGAAGCAGTAAGAAATGATACTTCGTACTTACCTTCTCCTTTGCACTTGATTTTTACTCATGATACCTTGATTTATGTAGGATGACGAAGGTGAAGATGATGCTTAAGATATGTCGCCGAAGCTGTCGCCGAAGCTGAAGCTTAATGAAGATCAGTAGAAGTAGGAAAAAAACTTAGGATACTTTTGTAACAACTTTTGTAAATACAATTAAACTGTTCTCAAGGAACTTTGTACATACCTTGTACTATATTCTTACCCTTCTACTGAGGCGCTTTGATGTGGACGAAATCAGTATTTTGAGCCGAGGGCGAAAAAACACCTTCCCTTCTTTTCGTACACAACGAAGCATAAGAGACCAATTCTTCTTTTTGCCGAGCAACGAAGCATAAAAGACCACTTCTTCTTTTTGCCGAAGCTTTTCTTTTTTGTACACAACAAAGCATAAGAGACCAATTCTTCTTTTTGCCGAAGCAACCACTTAGGAACACAAATGCTATGAATGGATGCTTATGAATGCAAATGTTATGATGTAATGTAATGTGCGAATGAATGTCCAAAGCATATGTCCGAAGCCACACTCTCAGCCATCATTTCCTTAGAAACAACCACACATCAGCTCTGCATTCCCTTAGGAACGACTTTGGAGCATCTTCGCCTTTTACTTAGACGGTATAAGCTCTGCATTCCCTTAGGAACGTCTTTGGAGCTTCTTCGCCTTTTACTTAGGCGGTATAAGCTCTGCATTCCCTTAGGAACGTCTTTGGAGCTTCTTCGCCTTTTACTTAGGCGGTATCAGCGTTGACTTTTCGCTGTGAGCTCTGCATCCCCTTAGGGACGTCTTTGGAGCTTCTTCTCTTTTTCAGTTTCGGCACTCGATGGTGCGTTCTCAGCTTTTACATTTACATTTTTTGGGGGGATTTTGCTCTTATAAAACTAAAAAGGAAATTACATATGATGGCCCCATTAAAAACCTTTCTCCCCCTTTAGAAAGGAAAAGGGTGCCATGAAAAAAGAAAAAGAAAAACATAAAAAGTTACATCAGGTTATACATAATATCTCCGAAGCTCATCTGCATTCCAAGATCTTGGAATTTCGTTGCCATCCATGTCCTTTAATCTGTACGAACCAGGCCTTGACGAGGATGCTACTAAGAAAGGCCCTTCCCATTTCAATTGTAACTTGCCCACTGTATCTGGGTTGGCCACTCTCCGAAGCACCAAGTGTACCGGCTCAATATTTTTTAAGCGGACCTTTCTATCTCGCCACCTGACTGTTTCAACTTGATATTTATTGATATTCTCCACGGCCTGAAGCCTGATCCCCTCTAAAGCATCTTTTTCCACAAGGCAAGCATCTTCGGGGCCTGATTCTGCCGAAGCTACTACCCTTATTGACCCAGCTTTAGCTTCTTCTGGAGTTATTGCTTCGTCACCGAATAATAATTTGAATGGGGTAAAGCCTGTAGACCTTGATGTTGTCGTATTGTGGCTCCACACCACTTTGGTCAACTGATCTGGCCACTTTCCCCTTGGTTGATTGAAGATTAACTTCATTATTCCTGTCATTATGATGCCGTTGGCCCTTTCAACAAGCCCATTCGACTCCGGATGCCTGACTGATGCAAAATGGATCTTCGTTCCAATTTGATCACAGAAATTTCTGAAAGCTTCGGAGTCGAACTGCGTTCCGTTATCTACAGTGATGGCCTTCGGTACCCCAAAGCGACAGACAATATTCTGCCAGAAAAACTTTTGGACAGTGGCCGAAGTTATTGTGGCTAATGGCTTCGCCTCAATCCACTTGGAAAAATACTCCACAGCTACTATAACATATCTTAGATTCCCTTGGGCCGGTGGTAATGGACCCAACAAGTCAAGGCCCCACCTTTGCAATGGCCAGATGGGTTGTATCAGCTGTGTCAAAGACGAAGGTTGCTTTTGATCTCTTGCACATTTCTGACAACCTTCGCACTTTTGAACTAACTCCGCTGCATCCGAAGCTGCCTTCGGCCAATAAAACCCTTGGCGAAAAACTTTTCCAAGTAACGGCCTAGATCCGATGTGGGATCCACACAGGCCTGCATGTATTTCTTTCATTAACTCTATACCTTCGGTTCTAGACAAGCACTTGAGCAGCGGGGCACAAACTCCATGCTTGTACAACTCCCCTTCTATCATGACATACGGACGAGCTCTTGCCTCTATCCTTTTATTATAAGCTTCGTCATCTGATAGGAAGTTGCCCTGAAGGTAAGAGATTATTTCAGTTCTCCAATCTTCGCTGTAAACAGGAGAAATATTGAGGACTGCTCTTTCAAGGAGCTCCACTGAAGGTGCCTTTATTGTTTCGAAGAAGACATCCGAAGGTAACGGCAGCCCCTGTGCTGCAGACTTGGCTAGTAAATCAGCATGCTTGTTTTGTCCTCGAGGGATATTCTTGACAGAAAATCCTTCGAAGGAGGCCTCGATCCTTCGGACCGTGTCTAGGTATTTTTCAAGCTTCGGGTCTTTAGCCTTGCAACTTTTGTCAATATGACCCGAAACAACCTGGGAATCAGTTTTAAGAATCGCCCTTCTGATTCCCATTGCCTTTAGTTTCCGAAGACCCAGGAGCAGGGCTTCGTACTCAGTTATATTATTTGTGCAGCTGAAGTCAAGTCTTGCTGCATAGCAAGTTTTAACCTTGGATGGTGAGACCAACACAGCAGCTGCACCTGCTCCGAAGGTTCCCCAAGAGCCATCACAAAACACTGTCCATACTTCGGCATCTTTATTTGCTTCTTCGTCCTGAGCCTCTGGCGTCCAGTCGGCAATGAAATCTGCCAATGCTTGAGACTGGATTGAGGATCTATGCACATAATCAATGTAAAATTCATTGAGCTCCGCAGCCCATTTTCCAATACGCCCAGTAGCTTCTCTATTTCTCATGATATCCTTCAACGGCTGCGAAGAAGGAACAATAACCCTTCTTCTGCTTCTTGTTAGCCGGCTCTGAGCAAGAACCGCCTGTTATCGGGAGCACCAGCTTCGAAGCCGAAGCAGCTCCAGCTTGATTGTTGAACGAAGCCATCAGCTCAGAGAAGTGGAAGTGAGTTCACCGGAGGTGGGCGCCAATGTTGGGGGCTTGTTCTCAAATGCTAAGAATTAAGAACAAGGCAACATAGAAAATGTTAAGGGTTAAAGTCCTTCGTCCTCCGAGACATTATATCCTTTCGGGATATAAAGAATTTTGGACGAAGGTTACGAAGGACGTACCTTCGCAAACTTAATAGTAAGGAACGAAGTATTCATACAGATCATAAGGTATGAAATAAACATTTAAATGTTATCATAGAATCATCTCCATTTTCATCATCATGAACGAATATAAATAACTTCGAATTAAAAATGTACCTTTAGTCTTGAAGAAAGCAAAAAGTACAGATGTGATGTGAAAGCAAAATGGCAAGTTCGCGTGAACAGTACAGAGGTACTGTTCATCTATTTATAGACTCAAGTCACAGCCTGTGACAAATTACAATTATGCCCCTTACAAAAGTTTACAACATTGACTCAGACCTCTATGGATAAAAAGGTCATTCTATCTTTATGTCGGTTTGTAACGCCGAAGCTCCATGAAAAGGAACCTTCGTCCATCTCCTGGGGACAGCTTCAGCCGAAGCTGCTTCTTCGTGTAAGACCTTCGGCGCACCGAAGCATGGCCCCAACAGATAGCATCCAAACTGTAACACCCTTGGTGTTACTGTTACTAAAACTTAAGCATAACATCATCAGCATTAGTATTTCATATGTTTGATACACCTAGAATGCATTCACGAGGCAAAAATTTCAAACAAGTTGTATTGATATGGCATTTTGCAAATAAAACCATAGAGTAGGGTACTTAACCCTAAATGGGGTTCAGAAGGGTAAAACAAAATCCAAATAGAGAAAACCCTAAAGCTTAAGTGAAATAGACATAAAATGTTACTAAGAATGGACCTAAATTACATTCACACCCCTGAAATACCAAAAATCCTAAAAAGGACCCTGGGAAACCCTAAACCTAAACCCTAGGGGGCTAAGTGCAAAATCAGTGCACTTTTGGACTAAAGTATTAAAACTATGATGTTAAAGCATATAAAGTCATATGATTCACAATCATGAAGATTTGCAAGTTAAACCCTAAGTTTTGGGCCTATTTGCAAAAAGCACCACTTAAACCCTATAAACCTAAGTCTGAAATTCAGTGACATTGGCTCAACTTTGGAGCTCTATATCTTTCAAATTATAAGGTTTTTGCTCTAGGTCACCACATCAATATTATAGAGCTATCAAAGGAGAATAACTTTGCTTAAGAGTGTAAGCATGGTTGTTATAAAAAATTGGAGAAAAGTACACCCAAAGATGGGCTGTCAGGCTGTCTGGGGACTGAATCTGGTGTGACAATATGATGAAGCCATCTTTGAGCTTAAATTTGATCATGATCCAGTCATTATCTGGTTATGATTACTATAACAAGATTAAAGCTGAATAATAGAGCAGCAACTTCTTTAAAGGCACATTGTCAAGTCATTACATGGAAGATGGAGATTTCTGCTCTGCAAATCAGGCTGTCAGGCCAACTGAAGCAATTGCGCCATTGTACAATAACCTGAATTGGATCAGGCCGCCAGCACGGAGATCTCGCCGCCGGCGACCACACGTGCAGATTCGTGCTCTCGTCGTGATTCACGCTGAATTAAACACAGGATAACGATCGTGGGGTGAAAAATCTCACCGCGGATGGGCTAGAATATGCTGTGAGCATGATGGTTCATCAGTGCTCACCGATGACGTGGCCAAGCGGCAATCGCCGGTGTGTTCGCCGTTTACCGGGTGGACGCCACGTGCTTAGGAGATCTACCACGTCGCCGTAGATATCCAGAGGAGGTTAGTTCCTCGCCGGAGGAACCACCCTGGGGAGCGCCACGATAGATCGTGCCGATGACTCGCCCTTCGTCTCGGTCGCCGGTCTCTCTACGCAAAATTGGACGCCACTGCTTAACCTCTCTATAAATTGAAGGCTGGGTCAGCTGTGCCATGTTATCGCAAATCCAAACCACCCGCTCCCACCCTCAATTAGCCACCATAGCCGGAGAATCGCCCTTTTCCCCCAAATTGGATCGCCGCACCACCGTGCATAGCTCGTCCGTGACCAGCCCGCTCTGGTAAGGCTTCGTCCATCTCAAGTATTGTTTTAGTAGCTCTGCATGCTCGTGAAGCTTACCATGGCAACCGTTGGACCAATTCAAGCTTGATTGAGCGGGAACGCAAGCTCATAGTCACGGTTTCCGCCATACACGTGGGCAGACCGTTCTTAGTGAGTTAATGTAAAATTAACGAGTGTTCCTAGGTCATTCTTGGTCGGTTATGCATTCTCGATAGCCAGACGTGGCAGCCATCGCCGGCCATGGCCAGTACAGGCCGCGTCGGGGACGAACGGCGAGCGCGCCGCGGTCAGGGAGCTATTAGGAGAAAAAACAAAATTCTAGGGACCTCTGTGCAACTGTCAGTGAGAGGATAAATAGTGGCTAGGGATTCTTAACAAATTATTCATAAAGCGAGGGCCTTTGTGCAAATTAACCAGTGCGCGCGCGGGCGAGCGTAAGCGCGTCCCTGTTCCTGTGCAGGCTATGCCGCCTGGGCTGAATTCGGCCCGGGACTCTTCACAGCTTTTTCCTTTTCTTTTTCAGCCAGAACTAAAACAATTTTATAAAATTATAGAAAAAAGGTAAAAATTTCAAACGAATTTTGCTAGATTCCTAATTTTCCATAGATTTTAATAAAAATAGTTTCATGATTTTTAGATCAAACAGGGAATTTTGGAGCATTTAAAATAGCCTAAAACATTGTTTCTGGATTTTTAGAAAATCAATAATAATTCCAAAAATCCCCAAACTTTTTAGATGACCTTTATACATTATTTAGAAGCTTTGGGTAGAATTTGGTATGATTTGGACCTTGTTTGATACTTAGACCCCAAAACCCTACCCACGCCCTTTGAATTCCTTAACTAACTCTGGAAACCCTAGGTTCTCGGAGAACCGTGAAGGAAAATTATATTCAAGACTTTAGAAAATAAACTTTTACTATCTTTGCACTCTCATGAGCATTACATGGGCATTCATTATTATGTATGGTTATATTTAGAAAACGAGGAAGAAGTTGAAGTAGAAGAAGAGAAGACTTCGCCACCACCACCTGAGGAACATCAGGCAGGCAGCTACTTTTATTTTGATATCTTTGGATCTGAGCCTGAATCACCTGTAAACCAAGGCAAGCCCCGGTGCATTTGCCACCTCCTTGATGCTTATAAAATCTTTCTCACTTGCTTGATGCATTAGGTGATAGGAGTTGAATGCTAAAACAATTCCTGCATTACCTTCCTTGAATTTGATTACCTTCCTTGGAATCCCTGTTTTACAAAAGGTTTTTCTTATGCTTAGTCTTGCTTTAGCAAAACAAAATGTTTTGTTCTTACAAAAGATGATGTGCAAAGTGGGAGGGATGCTTTTGAAAATAAAACTTGACGGCAGATCCATCATGGCCATGATGGGTTCAACATCGGAAAAGATGTACCTCTGCCAGGTACCAAACTTTGGGATTTTGAAATGATAAAGCTGAGACCGGGTGGGTGACTTGCACGAGAAGAGAGTCTCGGTGTAATGTCTCCGTCTGAGTCGATTAAGGACCGTGTCGATGTAGGCTTGATGACCGAGGACCCTTTAACTGGTCACATGCCTCATCATGGGTAAGCTTTGCCTCGGGCAGACTAAGGCCAGAATAAGATACCACGCAATGGGAGTGGAGAGATGGCGAGAGTAGCGTGTACCCTCCGTGGCAAGAGGCTGGACGGTGGTGTATCTGTGCTCTCGGTTGGCATGAACCTGATCTGGTCTTAAGAACCCGGTGGCGGGTTGACATATGCAAGGGTTAAGTGCTACATATGTCATGTGATCGGAGATCCTCAGCTGAGTATAATTGATTCGGATCGCCGTACCTTCGCGGTTATGAAGACTTGGTCACTGACCTATACGTAGAACTCCTGCAAAGATGAAGGGTTGTTAAGAAATTGGCTAGTGCAGGTCAAGTGATTGAAATAGGGTAGAGAGAACTCTAGATGCAGGTAAATTTACCCAACTTGACAATAAAATTGGATTTTTTTAAGGATCCACTTTTAGTAAGCATTTTTGCAAACAGAGTCTTTGATTATTGTTAAGCCTTACCTTGACTCCCTCAAGCCAGCATACCCTTGAGAGTCTTTTCTTTAGTCGGGTAAGACTTGCTGAGTAATTCCATACTCAGGGTTTTATTCCCTATTGTTTTTAGGTGAAGAAGCGACAAACTTTTGTTGCTTCTGTTCTAAGGTGGTACCAAAGGAAGAGCACCAGGAGTGAAGTTGCGGGAGGAAAGGATCCTCCATAAAAGCTTTTGTTTGATACTTATCAGGAGGGGTTTTTGCCTCCCATGGTTTGTAATAATAATACTCTGCACTCGTATATTATATCCTAGTCTGTAAATATTTAAATTTGTCTTACTTTTAAATAAAGCTAAGTTTATGTAACCGCTTCCGCATTTCTATATCTCTGATGATTTGTAATGTCTGCGTGACGGGTAAAACGCTCTTGGGAAAGGTAAGAAAAGCAGATACCGAACTTGTCAAGTGATTCAAGGGCACGTACAGGGTTGTCTGAGGTCTGTTGGACAAGGACGACTGTAGGTGGGCCTAATGACTTGGGAGGTTCCGTCAAAGCTGGTATCGAAGCGAAGCCCATCTCTGCAGATATTATGAGGCATCTTCAAAATGAATTTTCTAACACTTATCTAGAAAATTTCTTCCCTTCTTACCTAAGTATTTCTGAAGAGTTTATTTTGAAGACCGGATAGGAAGAGTGCTATGTATAGAAGGTTGAATCAACTAAGGTTGATTCTGTAATTACACATGCATCATGATAAAAACTATGCTAATAAGATTTTCCCCTTAGAAAAATGCCGCCACGTACAAGAAAGACTGCACGCAAGTCAACCGGGCTGATTGGCGTACCTCGTCATCAACTTGCCCCAAGACATGACGATAGCAGTAGCGGTAGTAACGATCCAATCGGGGATCTAGAAGCTCAAGTTAATCAGCTTCGATCAGAACTCCGACGCAGGAATGACATATGGGTTGCGGATGGCGAAAGAATCAATGAAATAAGAAGAGACATCCGCCAACTGCAAGACCAGCTAGCGGATCGAGATCTAGCGCTCGACTAGGCTGTGAACTCTCGTTCACTAGCTCGGGGCAAAGGAAGCTAGAGCTCGAGCCCGAGTGGAAGAGCTTAGCTCAACCGTGGATAGCTTGCAGGTTTATTGCAACACACTACATGAAGAAGTTCATGTACTGTACTCGCAAATGCACCCGAACGTCCTTGCGGATCCTATCAGGATGCAAGCCGGACCTTCTAGAGTAACGGGAGAAGCACTGGGTGGTGAGCTAGACCTTTTTAGGCCCCCTCCCTCTATGAAGTTGGTCGACGAATGGTCTCCTACGCCTGACAGCGAGGCTACCCAGAGTGACAAAAAGCAGTAGTATAGTATAGAAGTAGTACTATTGTGTAATAGGTGGTGTGATCCTATTGTAAAGTACGAGTCTGCAACATTACCTTTTTAAGTAATGTGAAATGGATGGTTTGTATGGCATATCATATTGCTCCAAATATTCTTTGCCTCAGATGCCTTCTAGGACTCGCGCTCAGGATGGGGCTGGTACCTCCTGTGGGAGGGAAGCGACCCTGAATCCACCTCCATTACCTCCAACTCTTGCCGAGGCCATCGCTGCCTTGGTAAACGCTACAGCAGACAATACCCCCTTTCTGCGGGAGATGGCAGGTCAACAACTCCAACAACAAGGCGGGCGGGCATATCTGCAAGGCCCCGTGAGACATCTTATCTAGACTTCTTTGAGACACGCCCTCCATTGTTCATCAAAGCAGAAGATCCTTTAGAGGCGGATGAATGGATCCGCGTCATTGAACAAAAATTCAGGCTTCTTCGGTGTTCAGAAACTCAAAAGCCCCTGTTTGCAGCACAACAACTGCGAGGCCCTACCAGTACATGGTGGGGAAACTTTGTGTCCGTTCAGCCGGCTGGTCATCAGATCACTTGGGATGAGTTTAAGTTAGCATTCAGAGAGCATTATATACCAGAAGGAGTCCTCCATATGAAGCAGGAGGAGTTCATGAAGCTTAAGCAAGGCAGGGATACTGTTACCCAGTATCTCAATAAATTCAATCACTTATCCCAATACGCAATCGATCAAGTCAACACTGACATAAAGAAGAAGAATTGTTTCATGAGAGGTTTGAATGATCGAATGCAAAGAAAGATGGCCACCTGCATCGACCTTACTTACGGAAGGGCTATCAGCACAGCGCTGGCAGTTAAGGCTAAATATGCAGGATCCGGAAAATCCAAGGGGAATGGAGGCAACAGGCCTAATCAGGGCCCCGAGAAAAGGCAAAGGTTGGTTATCTAACCTTTCAATCCGAATCGTTCTTTGTCGCGCCCACCCTCCTTCCCATTCAAGCAACCAGTGTTTATCCGTCCAACCACTGCCCCCACCACTACAAATCAGTCGGGTGCCCCTGGCACTCGTTTCCCTGCTCTTCCAAGCTCATCAACCGGCTACTTCAACTGTGGAAAGTCCGAGCATTTCATTAAGGTCTGTCCATACCCTAGGCAGAATCAATCAAATAATCAGCAAACCTCCAGAGGTTCCAAGGGAAATGCGGCAACTAGTACCGCGGGCAAGAATACAAGGAAAACTGGACAGGTTTATTACACTCAAGTGGCCACAACACCGGAAGGCGAACCGGTGATGATGGGTACGTTTCTCGTGGTAAATCACCCTGCACTTATTCTCTTTGATTCTGGTGCTTCACATACTTTCATAAGAAAAAAGTTCATGGAGAAACACTGCATTCCATATACTGAATCAAGGGAAGGGTTTAAAATACATTCGCCTGGGGGACAAATATTTACCAAAGAAGTGGCTTACCAAGTGCCCGTAACATTGGCTGGACGGGACTTTCCTACTAATATGATTGTTCTGAAAGGCCAAGACATAGATGTAATCTTGGGCATGAATTGGTTGACCAGCATAAAGCAATCCTCAACACTGATCTGAGAACTTCAGGTTGAGTTATGGCCCAGAAGAAATTCTTTTGTCTATCCCCATAGCTATTCCAGCTAAACCAATTGGCAGAAATTATGAAGCCATCATACCGGAGATGAAAGATATTCTGGTAGTATGTGAGTTCCCAGATGTCTTTCCAGAAGATTTGCCTGGACTGCCACTAGAAAGAGATGTAGAGTTTGTAATTGAGCTGAAGCCCGGTACAGCTCCTATTTCTAGAAGGTCGTACCGAATGCCTCCAAATGAGCTGGCAGAACTCAAGACCCAATTGCAAGATCTACTAGAGAAAGGATTCATCCAGCCAAGCTCATCGTCGTGGGGTTGTCCAGCCATCTTCGTCAAAAAGAAGGATCAAACATTGCGGATGTGCGTGGATTATCGACCCCTTAATGAGGTCACTATTAAGAATAAATACCCTCTTCGGCGGATTGATATTTTATTTGATCAACTGACTGGAGCAAGGGTTTTCTCCAAGATTGACCTCAGATCGGGCTATCATCAGATCCGTATCAGGCCTAAGGATATACCAAAGACCGCATTCACTACGCGGTATGGGTTATTTGAATATTTGGTAATGTCTTTCGGACTGACGAATGCTCCTGCCCACTTCACTTATTTGATGAACTCAGTATTTATGCCTGAGTTAGACAAGTTTGTGGTGGTCTTCATTGACGATATTTTAATATACTCCAAGAATGAAGAGGAGCATGCTCAACACTTATGGATCGTATTAACGCGTTTAAGGGAACATCAATTATATGACAAGTTCAGTAAATACGCGTTTTGGCTGGAAGAAATCCAATTTCTGGGACATGTATTATCTGCCAAGGGGATTGCGGTGGATCCCAGCAAAGTCAAGGATATTTTGGAGTGGAAACCCCCAACCACTGTACATCAAGTCTGAAGTTTCCTTGGACTAGCTGGCTATTACCGCCGATTTATACCAGATTTTTCCAAACTTGTGAAACCAATCACGAGTTTATTGAAGAATGATATTAAATTCAATTGGTCTTCAAAATGTAATGAAGCCTTTGAGAAATTGAAGGTATTATTAACCACTACTCCGGTATTGGCTCAACCAGATATTGAAAAGCCTTTTAATGTGTATTGTGACGCATCAGGTAGTGGTCTCGGCTGTGTATTAATGCAAGAAGGCCGAGTAATAGCTTATGCTTCAAGGCAGTTGCGCCAACATGAGGAATATTATCAAACTCATGACCTGGAGTTAGCTGCTGTGGTTCATGCCCTGAAGATATGGCATCATTATCTGCTGGGTAATATCTGTCACATTTATACAGATCATAAAAGCTTGAAGTATATTTTCACCCAGTCAGAATTGAACATGAGACAAAGGCGATGGCTTGAGCTTATTATGGATTATGAACTGGAGATTCATTATCACCCAGGCAAAGCTAATGTAGTGGCAGATGCCTTGAGTCGCAAGACTTTTTGTCATTGTCTTACAATGGGGACTTCTGACATTACGTTATGCCAAGAAATGGAGAATTTAAACCTGGGAATGATTCAGCATGGAACCTTAAATCAACTAAAGCTTGAGTCAATCCTTTTACAAAAGATAATTGACACACAAAAGAATGATGAGGGTATGAGACACATTCTTGAAAAGATAAAGGCTGGAAAAGACAACTGCTTCAAAGAAGACGATCAAGGTGTTGTATGGTTTAACAACCGCATAGTTGTGCCGAAGAATGAAGAGGTCCGCCAGCAAATCTTAGATGAAGCACATCTTAGTCGCTATTCTATTCATCCCGAAAGCACTAAGATGTATCAAGATCTGAAACAGCATTATTGGTGGACGAAGATGAAGATTGAAATCGCACGCTATGTGGCTAGATGTGACACTTGTAAACGTGTCAAGGCCATACACATGAAAGCTGCCGGTCCATTACAATCTCTACCAATACCAACATGGAAATGGGAAGATATTAGTATGGACTTTATTGTGGGATTGCCCAGAACCGCAAAGGGGTATGATTCTATCTGGGTTATTGTTGATCGGCTTACGAAAATTGCTCATTTTCTGCCAGTCAAGACATATTACCCGGTTCTCACCTATGCGGAATTATACATTGCTCGCATTCTCAGTTTGCATGGTATTCCAAAGACTATAGTGTCGGATCATGGACCTCAATTTGTATCCAAATTTTGGGAAGAACTTCACAAATCCTTGGGTACTAAGTTGCTCCATAGTTCGGCCTATCATCCGCAAACCTGTGGGCAAACTGAGAGGGTGAATCAGATACTTGAAAACATGTTGCGGGCTTGTGCTTTGGAATTCCCACAAAAATGGGATGATTGTTTACCATTAGCGGAGTTCTCATATAATAATAGCTATCAAGAAAGCATTAAGATGGCACCCTTTGAAGCTTTATATGGACGACGATGTCGTACTCTGTTAAATTGGTCTGAACCAGGTGAAAGGTACTTCTTCAGGCCTGATATGGTGAAAGAGAGCGAAGAAAAGGTTCAGAGAATAATTCATAATTTGAAGAAAGCTCAAGCTCGTCAGAAGAGTTATGTAGACAAGCGACGACAACCTTTGTACTTTCTGGTTGGAGATTATGTATACCTAAAAGTTTCACCAATGAAGGAGGTAACACGTTTCGGGGTAAAAGGGAAGCTTGCACCCCGGTACATTGGTCCTTTCCTTGTACTTGAGCAATGTGGACCAGTGGCGTACCGACTCCTATTACCCGAAACCTTGTCTGTTGTACATAATGTGTTCCACGTGTCTCAGTTGAAGAGGTGTCTTCGGGTTCTAGATCGAACAGTCGAAGTAATAGATGTTGTCCTAGAGCCAGACTTGACATATTCAGAGCACCCTATTTCGAGTCTTGGATCAAAAGGACAGGGTTACCAGGAGAAAAACTCTCAAGTTTTACAAGATACAGTGGAACCAACATTCAGAAGATGAGGCTACATGGGAAACTCAAGACTTTTTAGACAAGAATTTCCCAGGCTTTTTAGCCTCATGTAATTTGTAAAGTGTATAAAATTGTTGTAATAAAGGAGTGAGCCCCAAACCACCCCTGCGTTGTACCAAAACTCAGGAAATAAAAATGTGAAGCATTTCCTTTTCCACTACTTACCCTAGGACTTTTAATCTCGGGACGAGATTCTTTTATGGGGGGGAAGGATGTAACGCCCCTGGTGTTACTGTTACTAAAACTTAAGCATAACATCATCAGCATTAGCATTTCATATGTTTGATACACCTAGAATGCATTCACGAGGCAAAAATTTCAAACAAGTTGTATTGATATGGCATTTTGCAAATAAAACCCTAGAGTAGGGTACTTAACCCTAAATGGGGTTCAGAAGGGTAAAACAAAATCCAAATAGAGAAAACCCTAAAGCTTAAGTGAAATAGACATAAAATGTTACTAAGAATGGACCTAAATTACATTCACACCCCTGAAATACCAAAAACCCTAAAAAGGACCCTGGGAAACCCTAAACCTAAACCCTAGGGGGCTAAGTGCAAAATCAGTGCACTTTTGGACTAAAGTGTAAAAACTATGATGTTAAAGCATATAAAGTCATATGATTCACAATCATGAAGATTTGCAAGTTAAACCCTAAGTTTTGGGCCTATTTGCAAAAAGCACCACTTAAACCCTATAAACCTAAGTCTGAAATTCAGTGACATTGGCTCAACTTTGGAGCTCTATATCTTTCAAATTATAAGGTTTCTGCCCTAGGTCACCACATCAATATTATAGAGCTATCAAATGAGAATAACTTTGCTTAAGAGTGTAAGCATGGTTGTTATAAAAAATTGGAGAAAAGTACACCCAAAGATGGGCTGTCAGGCTGTCTGTGGACTGAATCTGGTGTGACAGTATGATGAAGCCATCTTTGAGCTTAAATTTGATCATGATCCAGTCATTATCTGGTTATGATTACTATAACAAGATTAAAGCTGAATAATAGAGCAGCAACTTCTTTAAAGGCAGATTGTCAAGTCATTACATGGAAGATGGAGATTTCTGCTCTGCAAATCAGGCTGTCAGGCCAACTGAAACAATTGCGCCATTCTACAGTAACCTGAATTGGATCAGGCCGCCAGCGCAGAGATCTCGCCGCCGGCGACCACACGCGTGGACTCGTGCTCTCGTCGTGATTCACGCTGAATTAAACACAGGATAACGATCGTGGGGTGAAAAATCTCGCCGCGGATGGGCTGGAATATGCTGTGAGCATGATGGTTCATCGGTGCTCACTGACGACGTGGCCAAGCGGCAATCGCCGGCGTGTTCGTCGTTTACCGGGTGGACGCCACGTGCTTAATAGATCTACCATGTCGTCGTAGATATCCAGAGGAGGTTAGTTCCTCGCCGGAGGAACCACCCTAGGGAGCGCCACGATAGATCACGCCGATGACTCACCGTTCGTCTCGACCGCCGGTCTCTCTGCGCAAAATTGGACGCCACCGCTTAACCTCTCTATAAATTGAAAGTCGGGTCAGCTGCGCCATGTTATCGCAAAGCCAAAGCACCCGCTCCCACCCTCAATTAGCCACCATAGCCGGAGAATCGCCCTTTTCCCCCAAATTGGATCGCCGCGCCACCGTGCATAGCTCGTCCGTGACCAGCCCGCTCTGGTAAGGCTCCGTCCATCTCAAGTATTGTTTTATTAGCTCTGCATGCTCGTGAAGCTTACCATGGCAACCGTTGGACCAATTCAAGCTTGATTGAGTGGGAACGCAAGCTCATGGTCACGGTTTCCGCCATACACGTGGGCAGACCGTTCTTAGCGAGTTCATGTCAAATTAACGAGTGTTCCTAGGTCATTCTTGGTTGGTTATGCATTCTCGATAGCCAAACGTGGCAGCCATCGCCGGCCATGGCTAGTACAGGCCACGTCGGGGACGAACGGCGAGCGCGCCGCGGTCAGGGAGCTATTGGGAGAAGAAACAAAATTCCAGGGACCTCTGCGCAACTGTCACTTAAATAGTGGCTAGGGATTCTTAACAAATTATTCATAAAGTGAGGGCCTCTGTGCAAATTAACCAGTGCGCGTGCGGGTGCGCGTAGGCGCGTCCCTGTTCCTGTGCAGGCTGGGCCGCCTGGGCTGAATTCGGCCCGGGACTGTTCACAGCTTTTTCCTTTTCTTTTTCTACCAGAACTAAAACAATTTTAGAAAATTATAGAAAAATGGTAAAAATGTCAAACAAATTTTGCTAGATTCCTAATTTTCCATAGAATTTAATAAAGATAGTTTCATGATTTTTAGATCAAACATAGAATTTTGGAGCATTTAAAATAGCCTAAAACATTGTTTCTGGATTTATACATTAATAATTCCAAAAATCCCCAAACTTTTTAGATGACCTTTATACATTATTTAGAAGCTTTGGGTAGAATTTGGTATGATTTGGACCTTGTTTCATACTTAGACCCCAAAACCCTACCCCTGCCCTTTGAATTCCCTTACTAACTCTGGAAACCCTAGGCTCTCGGAGAACCGTGAAGGAAAATTATATTCAAGACTTTAGAAAATAAACTTTTACTATCTTTGCACTCTCATGAGCATTACATGGGCATTCATTATTATGTATGGTTATATTTAGAAAACGAGGAAGAAGTTGAAGTAGAAGAAGAGAAGACTTCGCCGCCACCACCTGAGGAACATCAGGCAGGCAGCTACTTTTATTTTGATATCTGCGGATCTGAGCCTGATTCACCTGTAAACCAAGGCAAGCCCCGGTGCATTTGCCACCTCCTTGATGCTTATAAAATCTTTCTCACTTGCTTGATGCATTAAGTGATAGGAGTTGAATGCTAAAACAATTCCTGCATTACCTTCCTTGAATTTGATTACCTTCCTTGGAATCCCTGTTTTACAAAAGGTTTTTCTTATGCTTAGTCTTTCTTTAGCAAAACAAAATGTTTTGTTCTTACAAAAGATGATGTGTAAAGTGGGAGGGATGTTTTTGAAAATAAAACTTGATGGTGGATCCATCATGGCCATGATGGGTTCAACATCGGAAAAGATGTACCTCTGCTAGGTACCAAACTTTGGGATTTTGAAATGATAAAGCTGAGGCCGGGCGGGTGACTTGCACAAGAAGAGAGTCTCGGTGTAGTGTCTCCGTCTGAGTCGATTAAGGACCATGTCGATGTAGGCTTGATGACCGAGGACCCTTTAACTGTCACATGCCTTGTCATGGGTAAGCTTTGCCTCGGGCAGACTAAGGCCAGAATAAGATACCACACAATGGGAGTGGAGAGATGGCGAGAGTAGCGTGTACCCTCCGTGGCAAGAGGCTGGACGGTGGTGTATCTGTGCTCTCGGTTGGCATGAACCTGATCTGGTCTTAAGAACCCCGATGGTGGGTTGACATATGCAAGGGTTAAGTGCTACATATCTCGTGTGATCGGAGATCCTCAGCTGAGTATAATCGATTCGGATCACCGTACCTTCGCGGTTATGAAGACTTGGTCACTGACCTATACGTAGAACTCTAGTAAAGATGAAGGGTTGTTAAGAAATTGGCTAGTGCAGGTCAAGTGATTGAAATAGGGTAGAGAGAACTCTAGATGCAGGTAACTTTACCCAACCTGACAATAAAATTTGATTTTTTTAAGGATCCACTTTTAGTAAGCATTTCTGCAAATAGAGTCTTTGATTATTGTTAAGCCTTACCTTGACTCCCTCAAGCCAGCATACCCTTGAGAGTCTTTTCTTTAGTCGGGTAAGACTTGCTGAGTAATTCCATACTCAGGGTTTTATTCCCTATTGTTTATGGTGAAGAAGTGACAAACTTTTGTTGCTTCTGTTCTAAGGTGGTACCAAAGGAAGAGCACCAAGAGTGAAGTTGCGGGAGGAAAGGATCCTCCATAAAAACTTTTGTTTGATACTTATCGGGAGGGGTTTTTGCCTCATATGGTTTGTAATAATAATACTCTGCACTCGTATATTATATCCTGGTCTGTAAATATTTAACTTTGTCTTACTTTTAAATAAAGGTAAGTTTATGTAACCGCTTCCGCATTTCTATATCTCTGATGATTTGTAATGTCTGCGTGACGGGTAAAACGCTCTTGGGAAAAGTAAGAAAAGCAAATACCGAACTTGTTAAGTGATTCAGGGGCACCTATAGGGTTGTCTGAGGTCTGTTGGACAAGGACAACTGTAGGTGGGCCTAATGACTTGGGAGGTTCCGTCACACAAACCCTAGAAGTGCCAAAAACCCTAAAAAGTACCACTAGAAACCCCAAAATAGAATCCCTAGGGGGTTATATGCAAATGTTGCCCACTTTTGGACCTAAGTGCAAAACCCAAGGTATTTGGGCACCTCAAATCACATGGTTCACATGTATGAGGATTTGCAAATTAAACCATGAGATTTGGACTCATTTGCAAAAAGCACCACTTAAACCCTATTGGGTTAAGTCTGAAATTCAGTGAACTTAGGGCATCTTTGGAACCTTATATCTTTTAATCCATGAATAATTTGCCCTAGGTCAATACATCAAGGTTATAGAGCTATAATAGGAGAACAACTTTGCTTAAGTAACTAAACATTGTTTACATACAAAAATTGGAGAAAAATGAGCCCAAAGTTGTGCTGTCAGTCAGCCTTGGATCTGAACTTTCAGTGACAGTGAAGTTGGATGAACTTAGGGCTTGATTTTGAGTAAGATCTGTTGCTCGATTGAGGATAGTCGCCATAGTCGATTTGTAGCTGGATCATAGGGCTACAAGTTTGCTATGGATAGATTGACAAGTTCTTGCACAAAAATCCGAGATCTTGGCACTGTAATTTGGTCTGTCAGGCGCTTTGAACAAGTGCTCATAGTACAGTAACTGAAAAAGATCCTGGGTTCAGATCCCCTCGCTGCTGATGAGCCGTGTGCTCGGATTCGTGCCGCCGTGGTGATTCGTGTCCAGCGTTGGTGGATAACGAAGAAGGGGTAAGAAATATCGCGTCGTAGATAACCTCCGGCCACTGTTCTCATCGGCCGACGTGTCCTGCCGCGGTTGATCGCGCTGGCATCACCAGAGTTCGCCATTATCCGGCCCGGCTGCATGCCTCAAAGCCTTACCACGTCACAGTGAGTCACCGTAACCCACCCGTTCATCGTCGGTGAGTCCGCCACGATGAAAGCCACCAAGCTCTCGCGACAGTACATCTCCTTATCTCCGACCGCCACCGCACCAACTCCAATACACGCGCCACCGCCCCCAGAGCCTATAAATTGAGGGTGCTATCAGGTCCGTAAGGTAGTCAAGCACCCAATCCACCAAGTCGTGTCTCCAATTGCTCACCAGAGCTCCCCAATTTCGGATTTCCCTCAAATTGGTCCGAAACACCGCGCCTTGTGACCTCGCCATGGTCAGCATGCTCCAGGTCCGCTCATGTCCTCTGACTCCTCGTTTCAGTATCCTTAGGTGCTCTTGATACTCTCTGATCCATCCAATTGAGCTAGAATCCATTGGATCATCGGGAACATCTCGGTCGGTCCATTCCTCGCGCTGTCACCGTGAACAGGGTGATGTAGAGCTCGAATCCAGCAATTAAGTGAGGGGAAATAGTCGCGTAGGGTTGAATTCGGTGTCCAGTAAAGGGGAGGGCTAGCCGTTGCATAGTTTGGCTAGTACAGGTTCGCTAGAGTTTGGTCTGGCGCCGCTCGCCGTCGTGGACCTGGCGTTGTAGAGAAACAGAAGTCCGAGGGGATTTTTGTAACTGTCAGTGAGACATGGGAATAGCGCTGCGACCCCTTTTCCAGTTATTCAAATCAGCAAGGACCTATTCACAAAGCTGGCAGCGCGGGCGCGGGTGCAGGTGTCTTTACCTGGACATGGGCCAGATTGGGCTAGTTTCAACCCAATACTGTAGAATCTTTCTCTTTTTCTTTTTCTTCTAGAATTAGAGAAATCTTAGAAAATTATAGAAAAAATGCTAAAAATACAAGACCAATTTTCCTAGGTTCCTAATTTTCCATAGTATTTAATAAAAATAGTTTTATAATTTTTATTCCAAATAGGGAATTGTGGGGTATTTAAAATAGCCAATGCTTATACTTCTAGAATTTTAGAAACTAATTAATAATTCCAAAAATCACCAAACTTTTTAGACAAGCTTTAGATGTTATTTAGAAGCCTTGGGTAAAGTTTGGCATGAATTGGACTATGTTTGGTACCTAGAACCCAAAACCCTAGTCTCCTGCCCTATGAACTTCACTATAGACTCCAAAAACCCTAGTTTCCCAGAGATCCGTGAAGGAAAATTATATTCGAGACATAGATAATATACTTTTATTGTCTTTGCATTTTCATGAGCATTCATGATTATATATGCTATATATAGAAAACGAGGAAGAGATAGAAGTTGAAGAAGCAAGGACTACACCACCACCACCACCTGAAGAACCCTAGACCGGGAACTGGTTTTATTTTGACATCTGTGGAGCAGAACCTGACTCACCTATAACACAAGGCAAGCCTCAGTGCATTTGCCACCTCCTTGCTATTTTAAAATCTTTCTCACCTACTTGATGCATTAGGTGATAGGAGTTGTGTGCTAAACCAGTTGCTGCATTCCCTTCCTTGAGGATTTGATTACTTTTCCTTAATCCCTATTTTACAAAAAGGATTTTCTTATGCTTAGCTTTGCTCTAGAAAAACAAAATGTTTTGTTTTGACAAAAGATGATGCTTCAAGTGGGTGGGGTGTTTTCAAAATAAAACTTGATGGTGGATCCATCATGGCCATGATGGGTTCAACATCAGAAAAGATGTACCTCTGCCAGGTACCAAACTTTGGGTTTAAAATGATAAAGCTGAGACCGGGTAGGTGACTTGCACGAGAAGAGAGTCTCGGTGTAGTGTCTCCGTCTGAGTCGATTAAGGACCGTCTCGATGTAGGCTTGATGATCGAGGACCTTTTAACTGGTCACATGCCTCATCATGGGTAAGCTTTGCCTCGGGCAGACTAATACCAGAATAAGATAACATGCAATGGGAGTGGAGAGATGGCGAGAGTAGCGTGTACCCTCTGTGGCAAGAGGCTGGACGGTGGTGTATCTGTGCTCTCGGTTGGCGTGAACCTAATCTGGTCTTAAAAACCCCGGTGGCGAGTTGACATATGCAAGGGTTAAGTGCTACATATGTCGTGTGATTAGAGATCCTCAGCTGAGTATTAATCGATTCGGATCGCCCTTACTTCTCGGACATGAAGACTTGGTCACTGCCCTACACGTAGCAATCCAGTGAACAAGAAGGGTTGATAAGAAATTGGCTAGTATAGGTTAAGTGCTTGAACTAGGGTAGAAAGAACTCTAGAACTTAGGTAATGACTTAACTTGCTAATAAAACTGGACTTCTAAGGATCCACTATTAGTAAGCATTTCTGCAAACAGAGTCTTGATTATTGATAAGCCATACCTTGATTCCCAAAGGTCAGCATATCCTTGAGAGTCTTTTTATTTTGACGGGTAAGACTTGCGAAAGTACACTTCGTACTCAGGGCTTTGTCCCATGTTGTTTTAGGTGAGGAAGCAGCAAATTTTTGTTGCTTTTGTTCCAAGGTGGTGCCAAAGGAAGAAAACCAAGACTGAAGCCTCGGGAGGAAGTGTCCTCCTTTAAGAAAAACTTGTTACTGTTTATCGGGAGGGGTTTTTGCCTCCCAAGTTATGTAATAATATTACTCCAGCACTCCTATATTTTGCTCTGATCTATAATAATACTACTCTTTCTATACTTTAATCTAAAATAAAGTTGTTGTAATTGCTTCCGCATACTCGTACCTCCGATGTGTTGTAATAACTGCGTGACGGGTGAAACGCTCTTGGGCAAGGTAAAGAATACAGATACCGAACTTGTCAAGTGATCAGGTGCACCTGCAGGGTTGTCCGAGGTCCGATGGATAAGGACAACTATAGGTGGGCCTAATAACTTGGGAGGTTCCGTCATAGCTGGTTTCAGAGTGAATCCCATCTCTGCAGATGTTATGAGGCATTTTCAAAAAGAATTTTCAAAGACTTATCTAATAAAATTTCTTTCCTTCTTATCTAACTACCTTCTGAAGTACTTATTTTAAAGACCAGATAGTAGAGTGCAATGTATAGAAGGTTGTGAATCAATTAAGGTTGATTCTGTAATTATGCATGCATCATGATAAAAATTATACTAATAAGATTTTCCCCTTATGGAGATATGCCGCCGCGCACAAGGTAAACCGCGCGCAAGTCCACAGGACCGATTGGCGTGCCTCGCCATCAGCTAGCTCCAAGGCATGAGGATAGTAGCAGCGGCAGCAATGATCCCATTGGAGATCTAGAAGCTTAGGTGGAGGATGGTCAGCGCATAAATGAGTTAAGAACTGACATCCGGCATCTGCAAGACGAGCTTGCTGAATGAGATTTGGCACTCGATTGGGCCGTCAACTCACATTCCATTGCTTAGGACCGAGAGGCTAAAGCTCGAGCCCGTGTGGAGGAGCTTAGCACGGTCGTGGATAACTTGCAGGTGTACTGCAATATATTGCATGAGGAAGTTCATGAATTGTATTCGCAACTGCACCCTGATGTACTTGCAGACCCTGTCAGAGTAGGAGCTGGACCTTCTGGAACTGCAGGTGAAGCATTTGGCGGGGAACTGGATCTTTTCAAGCCCCCTCCTTCAATGAACCTGGCTGATGAATGGGCCCCTACACCCGACAACGAAGTTGCTAAGGATAATAAATGCTAGCAATAGTATAGTGTAGAAATACTGTTGATGTAGAATAGGTAATGTAGTCATGTTGTGCTATGAGTTTGTAGCATTACATCTTAAGTAATGTGAAATGATGCTATGTATCAGCATGTGATATTTTTCCAAATATTTCATTGCTTCAGATGTCATCCCGAACTCGTGCACATGATGGCACGGGAACATCTCGTGGCCAAGAAGATACACCAAATCCACCGCCAGTTCCACCCACGCTGGCCGAGGCTATCGCTGCCTTGGTCACCGCGACCGCTGACAACACCTTCTTCCTTCGCAAAATGGCGGGACAGCAATATCAATAGCAAGGCGGGAGAGCTTATCCGCAAGGACCCCGTGAAACTTCATATTTGGATTTCTCGGAAACACGTCCCCCACTATTCGTCAAGGCTGAAGATCCCCTTGAAGCTAACGAATGGATTCGGGTCATTGAGCAGAAGTTTGGACAACTTCGATGCACGGAGACCCAGAAGCCCTTGTTTGCGGCTCAGCAGTTAAGAGGCCCTGCCAGCACCTGGTGGTGAAATTATGTGGCCATTCAGCCTGCCGGCCATCAAGTCACCTAGGACAAATTTAAGATGGCATTTTGGGAGCACTACATTCCAGAAGGAGTGCTCCATATGAAGCAAGAAGAATTCATGAAGCTTAAGCAAGGTGGAGATACTGTTACACAATATCTCAACAAGTTCAATCATTTGTCCCAGTATGCCATTGACCAGGTCAACACTGACCTAAAAAAGAACTGTTTTATGAGGGGCCTTAATGACCGGCTACAACGGAAGATGGCCACCTGCCTCGACCTCTCCTATAGTAGGGCTGTCAGCACAGTGCTGGCAGTTGAAGCCAAGTATGTAGGCCCAGGCAAGTCAAAGGGCTATGGAGGTGACAGGTCCAACCAGGGGCCTGAAAAGCGACAAAGGTTGGTGATCCGACCTTTCAATCAAAACTGTTCTTCACCTCGTCCACCCTCCTACTCCTTTAAATAGCCTGTATTCATCCGCCCTGCTACTGCCCCCACTTCAATAACTCAGCCGAGTGCCCCCGGTACTCGTTTCCCTGCACTCCCAAGTTCATCTATCGGTTGCTTCAATTGTGGGAAGTATGGACATTTCAACAAAGACTGCCCATATCCGAGGCGGAACAACTCCAATAATCAGCAGAATCTAGGGAGTTCCAGCCAAGGCAAGGGAAACACGGCAAATAATGTAGCAGGCAAGAATATGAAGAAAACTGGGTGAATCTATTATACACAAGTGGCCACGACACCGGAGGGAGAGCCGGTCATGATGGGTACGTTTCTCGTGGCCAATCACCCTGCAGCCATTCTCTTTGATTCTGGTGCTTCACATACATTCATAAGCAAGAAGTTTGTGGAAAAATATTGCATTCCATACATTGAATCAAGGGAAGGGTTTATAATTCATTCGCCTGGGGGACAAATATTCACTAAAGAAGTGGCTTTCCATGTGCCCGTAACATTGGTTGAACAGGACTTTCCTACAAATATGATTGTTCTAAAAGGCCAAGATATAGATGTTATTCTGGGCATGAATTGGTTAGCCCAGCATAAAGCTATCCTCAACACTGATCTGAGAACCATCAGGTTGAGCTATGGCCAAGAAGAGGTTCTCTTGTCCATTCCCGTAGCTACTACAGCTAAACCATTTGGCAGAGTATATGAAGCCATCATACCGGAGATCCAAGATATTCCAGTAGTATGTGAATTCCCGGACGTCTTTCCGGAAGATCTACTTGCATTGCCTCCAGAGAGAGATGTAGAATTTGTGATTGAATTGAAGCCCGGTACGGCTCCTATTTCTAGAAGGTCGTACTGAATGCCTCCGAATGAGTTGGCAGAGCTCAAAACACAATTACAAGATCTTCTAGAAAAGGGATTCATCCGACCAAGCTCGTCGCCATGGGGTTGTCTAGCCATCTTTGTTAAGAAGTACCAAATGCTTCGGATGTGCGTGGATTACAGACCCCTTAATGAGGTCACAATCAAGAATAAGTACCCTCTTCCCCGGAATGATATCTTATTTGATTAGCTTACCGGAGCTCGGGTATTTTCCAAGATTGACCTCAGGTCGAGTTACCATAAGATCCGTATCCGACCCGAAGATATACCTAAAACCGCATTCACTACGCGGTATGGATTATTTGAATATCTTGTTATGTTGTTCAGATTAACAAATGCTCGTGCCCACTTCACATAACTTATGAACTCGGTATTCATGCCTGAGTTGGATAAATTCGTGGTAGTCTTCATTGATGATATTTTGATATATTCCAAGAATGAAGAGGAGCATGCTCGGCATTTGCGGATTGTATTAACGCGCCTAAGGGAGCATCAATTATATGCTAAATTCAGTAAATGCGTGTTTTGGCTGGAGGAGATCCAATTTTTGGGACACGTATTATCTGCCAAGGGGATTGCGGTGGATCCCAGCAAAGTCAAGGATATTTTGGAGTGGAAACCACCAACCACTGTACATCAAGTCCGAAGTTTCCTTGGACTGGTTGGTTATTACCGCTGATTTATTCCAGATTTTTCCAAGCTTGTGAAGCCCATCACAAGTTTATTGAAGAATGATACCAAATTTAATTAGTCTTCAAGATGTAATGAAGCCTTCGAACAGCTGAAGGTGTCATTGACCACTGCTCCGGTATTAGCTCAACTGGACATTGAAAAGCCATTTGATGTGTATTGTGACGCGTTAGGCAGTGGTTTAGGTTGTGTCTTGATGCAAGAAGGCTGAGTTGTGGCATACGCCTCAAGACAGTTACGTCGGTATGAGGAACATTATCCAACTCATGACCTGGAATTAGCTGCTGTGGTTCATGCTCTGAAAATATGGCGTCATTATCTGCTGGGGAATATCTGTCATATCTATATAGATCATAAAAGCTTGAAATACATCTTTACCCAGTCAGAGCTGAATATGAGGCAGAGGAGATGGCTTGAGCTGATTAAGGATTATGAATTGGAAATTCACTATCACCCAGGCAAGGCCAATGTAGTGGCAGATGCGCTAAGTCGCAAGGCTTCCTGCCATTGTCTTACAATGAAGACTTCTGACATTACATTATGCCAAGAAATGGAGAAGTTGAACCTGGGAATGATTCAACATGGAACTTCAAATCACTTGAAGCTTGAGTCGGTTCTTCTGCAAAGAATAATTGATGCACAAAGAAATGATGAGGGTATGAAACACATTCATGAGAAAATGGAGGCCGGTAAAGCCAACTGCTTCAGAAAAGATGATCAAGGTGTTGTATGGTTTAATAACCGCATAGTTGTGCCCAAGAATGATGAGATCCACTAGCAAATTTTAGATGAAGCACATCTTAGTCGCTACTCTATTCATCCCGGGAGCACTAAGATGTATCATGATCTAAAGCAGCATTATTGGTGGACAAAGATGAAGATTGAAATTGCACGCTATGTGGTGAGATGTGACACTTGCAGATGTGTCAAGGCCATACATATGAAAACAGTTGGTCCATTGCAATCGCTACCTATCCCAACTTGGAAATGGGAGGATATAAGCATGGACATTATTGTGGGACTGCCTAGAATAGCAAAAGGCTATGATTCTATTTGGGTTATCATTGATCGACTTACAAAGATCGCCCACTTTCTCCTAGTCAAAGTAAAGTATCCAGTAATCGCATATGCAGAACTGTATATCGCTTGCATTCTCAGTTTGCATGGTGTTCCGAAGACAATAGTGTCGGATCGTGGCCCTCAATTCGTATCCAAATTCTGGGAAGAACTTCACAAATCCTTGGGTACTAAATTGCTCCACAGTTTGGCCTATCATCCTCAAACTAGTGGACAGACTGAGAGAGTAAATCATATACTTGAGGATATGTTGCGAGCATGTGTTCTGGAATTCCCACAGAAATGGAATGATTGCTTACCATTGGCGGAGTTCTCATACAATAACAGCTATCAAGAGAGCATCAAAATGGCACCCTTTGAAGCTTTGTATGGACGACGGTGTCGTACTCCGTTAAACTGGTCTGAACTAGGAGAGAGATGGTTTTTCAGGCCTGATATGGTAAAAGAAACGGAAGAGAAGGTTCAACGAATAATACATAATTTGAAAGAAGCCCAAGCTCGTCAAAAGAGTTACGCAGACAAACGATGCAAGCCCTTGTACTTTCAAGTTGAAGATTATGTCTACCTAAAAGTCTCTCCAATGAAGGGTGTATCTCATTTCGAGGTAAAAGGGAAGCTTGCACCTCGATACATTGGTCCTTTTCCCATCCTTGAAAGATATGGACCAGTGGCATACCGACTCCAATTACCCGAAACATTGTCTGTTGTGCACAATGTGTTCCACGTATCTCAATTGAAGAAGTGTCTTCGGGTTCCAGATCGAACTGTTGAAGTGACAGATGTTGCCTTAGAACTAGACTTGACATATTCAGAACATCCTATTCGAGTTTTGGATCAAAAGGACAGGGTTACCCAAAGGAGAACTTTCAAGTTTTATAAGATACAATGGAACCAACACATGGAAGATGAAGCTACTTGGGAAACTCAAGACTTTTTAGACAAAAATTTCCTAGGCTTTTTAGCTTCATGTAAATTGTAAGATATGTACACTTGTTGTAATAAAGGAACCCCATACCACCCCTGCCTTGTACCAAAAATAAGGAAATAAAAATATGACACGTTTCCTTTTCCATTACTTGCCCTAGGACTTTTAATCTCGGGACGAGATTCTTTTATGGGGGGGAAGGATGTAACACCCCTGGTGTTACTACCGCTAAAACTTGAGCATAACATCATGAGCATTAGCATATCATGTGCTTGTTACACTTAGAATGCATTCACTAGGCAAAAAGTTCAAACAAGTTGTACTGATGTGACATGTCATGGGTGAAACCCTAGGGTAGGGTACTTAAACCTAAACTGAGCTTAGGGTGTCAATAAAGCCCAAATGAGTTAAATTTTCAAAACTTATTAGAAATGGTCATGAGATATCAACTCTAATAGGATTTGATAGCATCCAAACCCTAGAAGTGCCAAAAACCCTAAAAAGTACCACTGGAAACCCCAAAATAGAATCCCTAGGGGGTTATATGCAAATGTTGCCCACTTTTGGACCTAAGTGCAAAAACAAAGGTTTTTAGGCACCTCAAATCACATGGTTCACATGTATGAGGATTTGCAAATTAAACCATGAGATTTGGACTTATTTGCAAAAAGCACCACTTAAACCCTATTGGGTTAAGTCTGAAATTCAGTGAACTTAGGGCATCTTTGGAACCTTATATCTTTTAATCCATGAATAATTTGCCCTAGGTCAATACATCAAGGTTATAGAGCTATAATAGGAGAACAACTTTGCTTAAGTAACTAAACTTTGTTTACATACAAAAATTGGAGAAAAATTAGCCCAAATTTGTGTTGTCAGTCAGCCTTGGATCTGAACTTTCAGTGACAGTGAAGTTGGATGAACTTAGGGCCTGATTTTGAGTAAGATCTGTTTCTCGATTGAGGATAGTCACCATAGTCAATTTGTAGCTGGATCATAGGGTTACAAGTTTGCTACGGATAGATTGACAAGTTCTTGCACAAAAATCCAAGATCTTGGTGTTGTAATTTGGTCTGTCAGGCGCTCTGAACAAGTGCTCATAGTACAGTAACTGAAAAAGATCCGGGGTTCAGATCCCCTCACCGCCGACGAGCCATGCGCTCGGATTCGTGCCGCCATGGTGATTCGTGTCCAGCGCTGGTGGATAACGAAGAAGGGGTAAGAAATATCGCGTCGTAGATAACCTCCGACCACTGTTCTCACCGGTCGTCGTGTCCCACCGCGGTTGATCGCGCTGGCATCACTAGAGTTCGCAGTTATCCGGCCCGGCTGCGTGCCTCAAAGCCTTACCACGTCATAGTGAGTCACTGTAACCCACCCGTTCATCGCTGGTGAGTCCGCCACGATGAAAGCCACCAAGCTCTCGCGATTGTACATCTCCTTCTCTCCGACCGCCACCACGCCAACTCTAATTCACGCGCCACCGCCCCCGGAGCCTATAAATTGAGTGTGCCATCAGGTCCGTAAGGTAGTCAAGCACCCAATCCACCAAGTCGTGTCTCCAATTGCTCACCAGAGCTCCCCAATTTTGGATTTCCCCCAAATTGGTCTGAAACACTGCGCCTTGTGACCTTGCCATGGTCAGCATGCTCCAGGTCCGCTCATGTCCTCTGACTCCTCATTTTAGTATCCTTAGGTGCTCCTGATACTCTCTGACCCATCCAATTGAGCTAGAATCCATTGGATCATCGGGAACATCTCGGTCGGTCCATTCCTCGCGCTGTCACCGTGAACAGGGTGATGTAGAGTTCGAATCCAGCAATTAAGTGAGGGGAAATAATCGCGTAGGGTTGAATTCGGTGTCCAGCAAAGGGGAGGGCTAGCCGTTGCGTAGTTTGGCCAGTACAGGTTCGCTGGAGTTCGGTTTAGTGCCGCTCGCCATCGTGGACCTGGCGTTGTAGAGAAACAGAAGTCCAGGGGGATTTTTGTAACTGTCAATGAGACATGGGAATAGCGTCGTGACCCCTTTTCCAGTTATTCAAATCAGCAAGGACCTATTCGCAAAGCCGGCAGCACGGGCGCGGGCGCACACATCTTTACCTGGACATGGGCCAGATTGGGCCGGTTTCAACCCAATACTGTAGAATCTTTCTCTTTTTCTTTTTCTTCTAGACTTAGAGAAATCCTAGAAAATTATAGAAAAATGCTAAAAATACAAGACCAATTTTCCTAGGTTCCTAATTTTCCATAGTCTTTAATAAAACTAGTTTTATAATTTTTATTCCAAATAGGGAATTGTGGAGTATTTAAAATAGCCAAAGCTTAACTTCTAGAATTTTAGAAACTAATTAATAATTCCAAAAATCACCAAACTTTTTAGACAAGCTTTAGATGTTAATTAGAAGCCTTGGGTAAGGTTTGGCATGAATTGGACTATGTTTGGTACCTAGAACCCAAAACCCTAATCTCCTGCCCTATGAACTTCACTATCGACTCCAAAAACCCTAGTTTCCCGGAGATCCGTGAAGGAAAATTATATTCAAGACCTAGATAATATACTTTTATTGTCTTTGCATTTTCTTGAGCATTACATCAGCATTCATGATTATATATGCTATATATAGAAAACGAGGAAGAGATAGAAGTTGAAGAAGCAAGGACTACACCACCACCACCACCTGAAGAACCCTAGATCGGGAACTGGTTTTATTTTGACATCTGTGGAGCAGAACCTGACTCACCTATAACACAAGGCAAGCCCCGGTGCATTTGCCACGTCCTTGCTATTATAAAATCTTTCTCACCTGCTTGATGCATTAGGTGATAGGAGTTGTGTGCTAAACCAGTTGCTGCATTCCCTTCCTTGAGGATTTGATTACTTTTCCTTAATCCCTGTTTTGCAAAAAGGTTTTTCTTATGCTTAGCTTTGCTCTAGAAAAACAAAATGTTTTGTTTTGACAAAAGATGATGCTTCAAGTGGGTGGGGTGTTTTCAAAATAAAACTTGATGGTGGATCCATCATGGCCATGATGGGTTCAACATCGGAAAAGATGTACCTCTGCCAGGTACCAAACTTTGGGTTTAAAATGATAAAGCTGAGACCGGGCGGGTGACTTGCACGAGAAGAGAGTCTCGGTGTAGTGTCTCCGTCTGAGTCGATTAAGGACCGTCTCGATGTAGGCTTGATGATCGAGGACCTTTTAACTGGTCACATGCCTCATCATGGGTAAGCTTTGCCTCGGGCAGACTAATACCAGAATAAGATAACACGCAATGGGAGTGGAGAGATGGCGAGAGTAGCATGTACCCATCGTGGCAAGAGGCTGGACGGTGGTGTATCTGTGCTCTCGGTTGGCGTGAACCTGATCTGGTCTTAAGAACCCCGGTGGTGAGTTGACATATGCAAGGGTTAAGTGCTACATATGTCGTGTGATTAGAGATCCTCAGCTGAGTATTAATCGATTAGGATCGCCATTACTTCTAGGGCATGAAGACTTGGTCACTGCCCTACACGTAGCAATCCAGTGAACAAGAAGGGTTGATAAGAAATTGGCTAGTATAGGTCAAGTGCTTGAACTAGGGTAGAAAGAACTCTAGAACTCAGGTAATGACTTAACTTGCTAATAAAACTGGACTTCTAAGGATCCACTATTAGTAAGCATTTTTGCAAACAGAGTCTTGATTATTGATAAGCCATACCTTGATTCCCAAAGGCCAGCATATCCTTGAGAGTCTTTTTATTTTGATGGGTAAGACTTGCGAAAGTACACTTCGTACTCAGGGCTTTGTCCCATGTTGTTTTAGGTGAGGAAGCAGCAAATTTTTGTTGCTTTTGTTCCAAGGTGGTGCCAAAGGAAGAAAACCAAGACCGAAGCCTCGGGAGGAAGTGTCCTCCTTTAAGAAAAACTTGTTACTGTTTATCGGGAGGGGGTTTTGCCTCCCAAGTTATGTAATAATATTACTCCAGCACTCCTATATTTTGCTCTGGTCTATAATAATACTACTCTTTCTATACTTTAATCTAAAATAAAGTTGTTGTAATTGCTTCTGCGTACTCGTACCTCCGATGTGTTGTAATATCTGCGTGACGGGTGAAACGCTCTTGGGCAAGGTAAAGGATACAGATACCGAACTTGTCAAGTGATCAGGTGCACCTGCAGGGTTGTCCGAGGTCCGATGGACAAGGACAACTGTAGGTGGGCCTAATAACTTGGGAGGTTCCGTCATAGCTGGTATTAGAGCAAATCCCATCTCTGCAGATGTTATGAGGCATTTTCAAAAAGAATTTTCAAAGACTTATCTAATAAAATTTCTTTCCTTCTTATCTAACTATCTTTTGAAGTACTTATTTTAAAGACCAGATAGTAGAGTGCAATGTATAGAAGGTTGTGAATCAACTAAGGTTGATTCTGTAATTATGCATGCATCATGATAAAAATTATACTAATAAGATTTTCCCCTTATGGAGATATGCCGTCGCGCACAAGGAAAACCGCGCGCAAGTCCATAGGACCGATTGGCGTGCCTCGCCATCAGCTAGCTCCAAGGCATGAGGATAGTAGCAGCGACAGCAATGATCCCATTGGAGATCTAGAAGCTTAGGTGGAGTAGCTTCGAACGGAATTGCATCATAGAAACAGTGTGTGGGTCGAGGATGGTCAGCGCATAAATGAGTTAAGAACTGACATCCAGCATCTGCAAGACGAGCTTGCCGAACGAGATTTGGCACTCGATTGGGTCGTCAACTCGCGTTCCATTGCTTGGGACCGAGAGGCTAAAGCTCGAGCCCGTGTGGAGGAGCTTAGCACGGCCGTGGATAACTTGCAGGTGTACTGCAATACATTGCATGAGGAAGTTCATGAATTGTATTCGCAACTGCACCCTGATGTACCTGCAGACCCTATCGGAGTAGGAGCTGGACATTCTGGAACAGCAGGTGAAGCATTTGGCGGGGAACTAGAACTTTTCAAGCCCCCTCCGTCAATGAACCTGGCTGACGAATGGGCCCCTACACCCGACAATGAAGCTGCTAAGGATAATAAATGCTAGCAGTAGTATAGTGTAGAAATAGTGTTGATGTAGAATAGGTAATGTAGTCATGTTGTACTATGAGTTTGTAACATTACATCTTAAGTAATGTGAAATGATGGTATGTATCAGCATGTGATATTTTTTTAAATATTTCTTTGCTTTAGATGCCATCCCGAACTCATGCACATGACGGCACGGGAACATCCCGTGGCCAAGAAGATACACCAAATCCACCGCCAGTTCCACCCACGGTGGCCGAGGCTATCGCTGCCTTGGTCACCACGGCCGCTGACAACACCCACTTCCTTCATGAAATGGCGAGACAACAATATCAACTAGGGTAGAAAGAACTCTAGAACTCAGGTAATGACTTAACTTGCTAATAAAACTGGACTTCTAAGGATCCACTATTAGTAAGCATTTCTGCAAACAAAGTCTTGATTATTGATAAGCCATACCTTGATTCCCAAAGGCCAGCATATCCTTGAGAGTCTTTTTATTTTGACGGGTAAGACTTGCAAAAGTACACTTCATACTCAGGGCTTTGTCCCATGTTGTTTTAGGTGAGGAAGCAGCAAATTTTTGTTGCTTTTGTTCCAAGGTGGTGACAAAGGAACAAAACCAAGACTGAAGCCTCGGGAGGAAGTGTCCTCCTTTAAGAAAAACTTGTTACTGTTTATCGGGAGGGGTTTTTGCCTCCCAAGTTATGTAATAATATTACTCCAGCACTCCTATATTTTGCTTTGGTCTGTAATAATACTACTCTTTCTATACTTTAATCTAAAATAAAGTTGTTGTAACTACTTCCGCATACTCGTACCTCCGATGTGTTGTAATATCTGCGTGACGGGTGGAACGCTCTTTGGCAAGGTAAAGAATACAGATACCGAACTTGTCAAGTGATCAGGTGCACCTACAGGGTTGTTCGAGGTCCGATGGACAAGGACAACTGTAGGTGGGCCTAATAACTTGGGAGGTTCCGTCACAGTGTTAGTGGAGTTGGTCTTGTCTACACCAAGCAAAGGAAGCTGTCACCAAGTCACCGCCCATATTGGGAAAATCGAACCATCAGAAGTTATCAACGTAGTATCAGAATTCCCAAATGTGTTTCCCGAGGAGTTACCAGGTATGACACCTGAAAGGAAAGTTGAATTTGCCATAGAGCTTATACCTGGCACCACCCCTATTTCCAAGAGAGCCTATCGAGTGTCCAAACCAGACCTGGTGGAACTCAAGAAGCAGATTGATGAGTTGTTAGAGAAAGGCTACATTAGACCAAGTACCTCGCCTTGGGCAGCCCCAGTGCTATTTGTGGAGAAGAAGGATGGAACAAAGAGGATGTGCATTGACTACAGATCCTTGAATGAAGTCACTGTCAAGAATAAGTACCCCTGCCCAGAATTGAAGACTTATTCGATCAGTTGAGAGGAGCCGATGTGTTCTCAAAGATAGATCTGAGGTCAGGTTACCATCAGCTTAGAATCCAGCCTTCGAATATACCGAGGACAGCCTTTATCACCAAGTATGGGCTATATGAGTTCACGGTCATGCCATTCGGTTTGATGAATGCGCTAGCCTATTTCATGTAATTGATGAACAGTGTGTTTATGGACTACCTCAACAAGTTTCTAGTGGTGTTCATTGATGATATCCTCGTATATTCCCAGAATGAGCAAGAGCATGAAGAGCACTTGAGGAAAGTACTGCAGAGGCTACGAGATTGTCAGTTGTATGCCAAGCATAGAAAGTGCGAGTTCTGGATCAGCGAAGTCCTGTTCTTGGGTCACATTATAAACTGAGAGGGATTAGCTGTGGATTCAAAAAAGGTAGCAGCTATTCTAGACTGGAAAGCACCAAAAGATGCCAGAGGAATCAAGAGTTTCTTTGGAATGGCCGGTTATTATCGGTGTTTCATTGAAGGTTTCTCCAAGATTGCCAGGCCAATGAAAGCCTTGTTGGCAAAGAAGGTTGAGTTCAAGTGGACCCCAGCATGCCAAAAGTCCTTTGAGACATTGAAGGAGAAATTGACAACAGCACGAGTATTGATTCTGCCAGATGTCCTTAAGTCATTCTCAGTATATTGTGATGCTTCGTACACCGGACTGGGATGTGTGTTAATGCAAGGAGAGTAGTGGCATACTCGTCTCGATAGTTGAAGATTCATGAGAAGAATTATCCTACTCATGATCTGGAGTTAGCAGCAGTAGTTCATGCACTGAAGACCTGGAGGCACTATTTGTATGGGCAAAAGTGTGATATCTACACGGACCACAAGAGTCTCAAGTACATATTTACTCAGCCAGAGCTAAACATGAGGCAGCAAAGATGGCTCAAGTTAATCAAAGACTATGAGCTGGAGATCCATTATCACCCAGGCAAAGCAAATGTGGTTGCAGATGCTGAGCAAAAAAAGTTAAGTCAATATGTTGGCCGCTCACCCCATGCCATATGAGCTAGCAAAGGAATTCGACTGATTAAGTATCGGATTTCTAAACAACACTCAAGGAGTGACAATTGAGCTGGAACCCACCCTAGAGCAAGATATCAGGAAGGGCTAGAAGGATGATGAGAAGATCAACGAGATCCGGTAGCTGACCATAGATGGAAAAGGCAAGGATTTCCATGAAGATGCAGAAGGAGTGGTATGGTTCAAGGATAGACTGTGTGTTCCCGACAACAAATCGATCCGGGAACTGATTCTCAAGGAAGCTCATGAGGCAGCATATTCTATACACCCTGGTAGCGAGAAGATGTACCAATACCTGAAGAAAAGATTCTAGTGGTATGGTATGAAAAGGGAGATAGCAGAGTATATGGTTGTATGCGAGAGTTGTCAAAGGATTAAGATAGAACATCAGAGGCCCGTAGGTTTGTTGCAGCCATTGCAGATCCCTCAGTGGAAATGGGATGAGATCAGAATGGATTTTATAGTCGGTTTGCCTCTCACTTGTACTGGTTATGACTCCATCTGGGTAGTAGTGGACCGTTTGACAAAGGCAGCCCATTTCATACCAGTCAAGACCACCTACAACAGTGCAGTGTTGGTCGAACTATACATGTCTCGGATTGTGTGCTTGCATGGCATTCCAAAAAAGATAGTATCATACATAGGCACCCGATTCACTTCTGATTTTTTGGAAACAATTACATGAAGCATTGGGCACACACTTGAAGTTTAGTTCAGCTTATCACCCGTAGACAGATGGTCAAACAGAGAGAACCAACCAGATTCTTGAAGACATGTTGAGGGCTTGTGCTTTGCAAGACAAGATAGGTTATGGCAAGAGGCTACCGTATGTAGAATTCTCATACAACAACAGCTACAAACTAGTCTGAAGATGTCACCATTCGAAGCACTTTATGGGAGAAATTGCAGAACTCCGTTGCATTGGGACCAACCCGGCGAAAGGCAGGTGTTCGGTCCAGATATTTTGCTTGAAGCTGAAGAGAACATCAGAATGGTTCGAGAAAATCTAAAGACAGCACAGTCCAGACAGCGAAGCTATGCTGACACCCGAAGAAGAGAAGTGAGTTTTGAAGTGGGAGATTATGTTTACTTCAAGGTGTCACCAATCAGAGGAATCAAAAGATTCGGAGTTGGGTGTAACACCCCTGGTGTTACAGTCACTAAAACTTGAGCATAACATCATAAGCATTGACACACCTAGAGTGCATTCACTAGGTAAAGAGTTCAAACAAGTTGTATTGATGTGACATGTTATAAGCAAAACCCTAGGATACAGTGTTTAACCCTAGATTGGGCTTAAGGGGGTAACCAAAGCCTAAACAAGTGAAAACTTCAAAACTTATTAGAGATAGTCATAAAATGTCACCATGGATGAACTTAAGTGATGTCCAAACCCTAGAATCCCCAAAAACCCTAAAAAGAACCCTAGAAAGCCCTAAACTTAAACCTTAGGGGGCTAAGTGCAAAATTAGTACACTTCTGGACTAAAGTGCAAAAACCATTAGATTAGAGCATCATAACTCATGTGGTTCACAAGTATGCGGATTTGCAACTTAAATCCTAAGTTTTGGACTTATTTGCAAAAGAGCCACACTTGAACTCCATAGGTCAAGTCTAAATTTCAGTGTAATTGGCTCAACTTTGGGGCCTTGTAACTTTCAAACTATAAGGATTTTGCCCTAGGTCACCACATCAAGTTTGTAGAGCTATCATAGGAGAACAAGTTTCCTTAAGCAACTAACCACTCGTGCTGAATGAAAACTGAAGATAAATGAGTCTAAAGTTGGACTGTCAGACTGCTTGGAGACTGAAATTCAGACTGACAGTGGAATGGCATGAAGTTAGGGTTTGAATTCAATCATGATCCAGTGGGAATTTGACTAGGGATGCTATAACAAAGATGAAGATGGTTTGTAGGGCTACAATTTTGCTGCAGAGCATTGGTTGTGTTACCATGGAAAATTGGGAGAAAATTGGACTCAAAGTTGATATGTCAGGCTATCTAATGAGCAATCTGATGGTACAGTGAACCGGATAGGATCAGGTTCAGCCCCCTCGCCGCCGATGAGCCGCGTGCGGATTTGTGTGGTTGCCGCCGTGATTCGTGCTTGGGTCAGCTAGATAACGCCGGGGGGGTTAGTAAATATCACACCGCGGATATGCTCCAGCCAATAATTTACTCCGACCACCGTACCGAGCTTGCCACGGCCGCTTCGGATGAGTTCGCCGGAGGCAGCCGCTTCACGGCCTTGCACCACGTACCTGGGCACATTCACCGCATCGCCGTGGCTCACTTTAGTCATCCGATCATCGCCGGTGAGGTCGCCACGGTATATTCCACGAATTCCCTGCGACAGTGATTTTCTGCTTCTCCGGCCGCCGCGCGTCGTCGTCCAATTCACTGGCCATCGCTCTTGCCTACTATAAATTGAGGCCGCCGTGAGCTCTGTAGGGTAGTCAAGCACCAAGCCACCCAAACCGTGCCTTAAATCGATCACCAGAGCTCGCTAATTTCTCATTCTCCCCAATCACTGTTTCCGCCACCGTAGAAGCACCTCACTGTGGTCAGCCCGTTCCAGGTATGCTCATACCCCCTACTCCCTTGTTTTAGCTTCCTTAGGTTCCCTGGATACCTCTTGGTCCGTTCAATTGAACTGAGCCACCATAGATCGCCGGGAACACGGTTGGTCGTCCGCCTTACCCGCTGTCATCGTGGATAGAGCTGGTTAGATCGCCATTAGTGAAATTAAGTTAGGGGAAACTTCGGTTAAGGCTTGAATTAGGTGCCAATCGATGGAGAGCGCCAGTCTTTGCGTGCTCCAGCCAGTCTAGACTCGCCGGTGCTCGGGTCTCCGCCGTGCGAGGTCAGGGACTTGGCGCTGTGAAGAATTAGAAGCTGAGGGACTTTTCTGCAAGTGTCAGCGACTCACGAAAATAGTGTAAGAACCTGCTTCAGGTTATTCAGAAAGACAGGGCTTTTTCTGCAAAGTCTGCAGCACGGGCGCGCGCGGGCGCGGTTTCACCAGTGGATGGGCTGACTGGGCCGGTTTAGGTCCAATACTATTCACAGTTTTCCTTTTTCTTTTTCTGCCAGAGCTAAAGAAATTCTAGAAAATTGTAGAAAATGATAAAATTACCAAACCAATTTTGCTAGGTCTCTTATTTCTTATAGTATTTAATTAAAATAGTTTTAGGATTTATAGTCTAAACAGGAAATTATAGAGTAATTAAAACAGCCTAAGACCTTGCTTCTGGATTTTTAGAGAATAAATAATAAGTCCAAAATTCACTAAATTTTTAGGATAATCTCTAAATAATATTTAGAAACCTTGGGTAGAGTTTGGTATGATTTGGACCATGTTTGATACTTAGAACGCAAAACCCTATCCCCTGCCCTCTATGAACTTCACTATTGACTCCGAAAACCCTAAGTTCTCGGAGAACCGTGAAGGAAAGTTGTATTCAAGACTTAAGATAATAAACTCTTATTATCTTTGCACTCTCATGATCATTACATGGGCATTCATTATTATGTATGGTTATATTTAGAAAACGAAGAAGAAGTAGAAGTCAAAGAAGCGAAGACTTCACCACCACCACCTGAGGAACATCAGGCAGGCAACTGTTTTTATTTTGATATCTACGGAACAGAGCCTGATTCACCAGTAACACAAGGCAAGCCCCGGTGCATTTGCCACCCCCTTGTTGCTTTTAAAATCTTTCTCACTTGCTTGATGCATTAGGTAATAGGAGTTGTGTGCTAAACCAATTCCTGCATTTCCTTCCTTGGATTGATTACTTCTCCTTAAATCCCTGTTTTACAAAAGGTTTTTCTTATGCCTAGCTTTGCTTTAGAAAAACAAAATGTTTTCTCAAAAGATGATGTTGCAAAGTGGGTGGGATGTTTTCAAAAATAAAACTTGATGGTGGATCCATCATGGCCATGATGGGTTCAACATCGGAAAAGATGTACCTCTGCCAGGTACCAAACTTTGGGTTTGAAATGATTAAGCTGAGACCGGGCGGGTGACTTGCACGAGAGGAGAGTCTCGGTGTAGTGTCTCCGTCTGAGTCGATTAAGGACCGTGTCGATGTAGGCTTGCTGACCAAGGACCCTTTAACTGGTCACATGCCTCATCATGGGTAAGCTTTGCCTCAGACAGACTAATACCAGAATAAGATAACACGCAATGGGAGTGGAGAGATGGCTAGAGTAGCGTGTACCCTCCGTGGCAAGAGGCTAGACGGTGGTGTATTTGTGCTCTCGGTTAGCGTGAACCTGATCTGGTCTTAAGAACCTTGGTGGCGAGTTAACATATGCAAGGGTTAAGTGCTACATATGTCGTGTGATTGGAGATCCTCAGCTGAGTATAATCGATTCGGATCATCGTAACTTCGTGGATATGAAGACTTGGTCACTGCCCTATACGTAGCAATCCAGTGAAGATAAAGGGTTGTTAAGAAATTGGCTAGTATAGGTCAAGTGATTGAATTAGGGTAGAAAGAACCCTAGCTGCAGGTAATTTTACTTAACTTGACAAATAAACTTGATTTTTAAGGATCCACTGTTAGTAAGCATTTCTGCAAACAGAGTCCTTGACTATTGATAAGCCATTCCTTGATTCCCATAAAAGCCAGCATATCCTTGAGAGTCTTTTACTTCGTCGGGTAAGTCTTGCGAAAGTACACTTCGTACTCAGGGCTTTGTCCCATGTTGTTTTAGGTGAAGAAGCGGCAAACTTTTGTTGCTTCTGTTCAAAGGTGGTACCCAAAGAAGAGCACCAGGAGTAAAGCTTCGGGATGAAAGGATCCTCCGTTAAAAACTTTTTACTGTTTATGCGGGAGGAGTTTTTGCCTCCCATGTTTTGTAATAATAATACTCAGCACTCCTATATTTGTTTCTGGTCTGTAATAATCCAACTCTTTCTTACTTTTAATATAAGGTAAGTTATTGTAATTGCTTCTGCATTTTTGTATCTCCGATGTGTTATAATGTCTGCGTGACGGGTGAAACGCTCTTGGGAAAGGTAAAGAAAGCAGATACCGAACTTGTCAAGTGATTCAGGGGCACCTACAGGGTTGTCTGAGGTCCGTTGGACATGGACAACTGTAGGTGGACCTAATGACTTGGGAGGTTCCATCACAGCTAGTATCGGAGCTAAGCCCATCTCTGTAGATGTTATGAGGCATTTTCAAAAAGAATTTTCAAAAACTTATCTAGAAAATTTCTTTCTTTCTTATCTAACCACCTTCTGAGTACTTAATCGAAACACCAGATAATTGAGTGAAATGTATAGAGGGTGTGAATCAACTAAGGTTGATTCTGTAATTACACATGCATCATGCTAAAAACTATGCTAATAAGATTTTCCCCCTTAAGAAATGTCGCTGCGCACCAGAAAGACCGGGCGCAAGTCTACCGGGTCAATCAGCGTACCTCACCATCAACTTGCCCCGAGGCATGAAGGCAGTAGCAGTGGTAGCAACGATCCAATCGGGGATCTGGAAGCCCAAATTGATCAGCTTCGATCAGAACTCCGTCACAGGAACGACATATGGGTCGCGAATGGTGAAAGAATAAACGAATGAAGAACAGACATCCGCCACCTGCAAGATCAGCTCGCGAAACGAGATCTAGCGCTCGACTAGGCGGTTAACTCTCGTTCGCTTGCCTGGGCTAAGGAAGCTAAAGCTCGAGCCCGCGTGGAGGAGCTTAGCACCGCCATAGACCACTTGCAAGTGTATTGTAATACACAACATGAAGAAGTTCATGTATTGTATTCCCAACTGCACCCCAACGTACCTGTGGATCCTGTCGGGATAGAAGCCAAACCTTCTGGGACAGTGGGAGAAGCCTTTGGTGGTGAACTAGACCTTTTCAGGCCTCCTCCCTCTATGAAGTTGGTGGATGAATGGTCTCCTACTCCCGACAGCGAGGCTACCAAAAGTGACAAGAAGCAAGAGTAGTATAGTGTAGAAGTAGTAGTAATGTATAATAGGTAATGTAATCCTGTTGTAAATTCGAGTCTGTATCATTACCCTTTTCAGTAATGTAAATGGATGGTTTTCTTTGGCATATTATATTTTTCAAATACTCTTTGCCTCAGATGCCTTCCAAGACTCGTGCATAGGATGGAGCAGGGACCTCTCATGGGAGGGAAACAACTCCGAACCCACCCCCGGTACCTCCAACATTAGCTGAGGCCATCGCTGCCTTGGTTAACGCTACAGCTGATAACAACCGCTTTCTGCGGGAAATGGCGGGACAACAAATGCAGCAACAAAGCGGGCGAGCGTATCAGCAAGGACCCCGCGAAATGTCATATCTGGATTTCTCAGAGACACGTCCCCCATTATTTGTCAAGGCGAAAGATCCTTTGGAAGCGGATGAGTGGATCCATGTTATCGAACAGAAGTCCGGGCTTCTCCGATGCACGGAGATTCAAAAGCCCTTATTTGCAGCACAACAGTTGCGCGGCCCTGCCAGTACCTGGTGGAGAAATTTTGTAGCCGTTCAACCGGCTGGTCATCAAATTACCTAGGATGAGTTCAAGTTGGCTTTTCGGGAGCACTATATTCCTGAGGGAGTGCTCCATATGAAAAAGGAGGAGTTTATGAAGCTGAAACAGGGTGGGGATACTGTCACCCAGTATCTCAACAAATTCAACCACTTATCCCAATATGCTATCGATCAAGTCAACACGGATTTAAAGAAGAGAAATTGCTTCATGAGAGGCCTTAATGACCGAATGCAATGGAAGATGGCCACCTGCATTGATCTTTCCTACAGAAGGGCTGTCAGTACTGCACTAGCAGTCGAAGCTAAATATGCAGGCTCGGGAAAATCAAAGGGTTACGGAGGTGACAGGCCTAGTCAGGGGTCTCAGAAAAGACAAAGGTTGGTAATTCGACCTTTTAATCCGAATCGCTCTTCTTCACGTCCACCCTCCTACCCTTTCAAACAACCGGTCTTCATTCGCCCCGCTACTGCCCCCACTCCAACCAATCAGTCGAGTGCCCCTGGTACTCGTTTCCCTGCTCTCCCAAGCTCATCAACCGGCTGCTTTAACTGTGGAAAGTCCGGACACTTTATCAAGGACTGTCCATACCCGAAGCAGAATCGATCAAGTAATCAGCAGAGTTCTGGGAATTCCACTCAAGTCAAGGGAATTACGGCAAACAATACCGCGGGCAAAAATATGAGGAAAATGGGGCGGATTTATTATACTCAAGTGGCCACAACACCGGAAGGCGAACCGGTTATGATGGGTACGTTCCTCGTGGTCAATCACCCCACAATTATTCTTTTTTATTCTGGTGCTTCACATACATTCATAAGCAAGAAATTTGTGGAGCAACATTGCATTCCATACCGTGAATCAAGGGAAGAGTTTAAAATTCATTCGCCTAGGGGACAAATATTTACTAAAGAAGTGGCTTTCCAAGTGCCTATAACATTGGCTGAACGGGACTTTCCTACTAATATGATTGTTCTGAAAGGCCAAGATATAGATGTAATTTTGGGCATGAATTGGTTGGCCCAACATAAAGCTATTCTCAACACAAATTTGAGAACTGTCAGATTGAGTCATGGCCAAGAAGAGGTTCTCTTGACCATCCCCGTAGCCATTCCAGCTAAACCATTTGGCAGAGCGTATGAAGCTATCATACCAGAGATCCAAGATATTCCGGTAGTATGTGAGTTTCTAGACGTCTTTCCAGAAGATTTGCCCGGATTGCCTCCAGAGAGAGATAGAAATTGTGATTGAGTTGAAGCCTGGTAGGCTCCTATTTCTAGAAGGTCGTACCGAATGCCACCAAATGAATTGGCAGAGCTCAAGACCCAATTACAAGATCTACTAGAGAAAGGATTCATCTGGCCAAGCTCGTCGCCATGGGGTTGTCCAGCCATCTTTGTTAAGAAGAAGGATCAAACACTACGGATGTGCGTGGATTATAGACCCCTTAATGAGGTTACCATCAAAAATAAGTATCCTCTTCCTCGGATTGACATTTTATTTGATCAACTAACTGGAGCGAGGGTATTCTCTAAGATTGACCTCAGATCGGGCTATCATCAGATCTGTATCCGACCCGAAGATATACCAAAGACCGCATTCACTATGCGGTATGGCTTGTTTGAATATCTGGTTATGTCTTTCGGACTAACAAATGCTCCTTCCCACTTAACCTATCTTATGAACTCGACATTCATGCCCGAGCTGGATAAATTTGTGGTGGTATGAAGCGCCCCAGATCCTCTGGGACTCAAATGTGATACAATTACTAGTCCCAGGAGGCTAGTAAACACATTTATACATTAGATAGTTCTAGATCAGCTTAAACGAGACAAACCTATAAAGGTGGCGATCAACTTTAAGAGTTGGTCCACAACTCGGGACATATCATCAGAGTGGGGCTGAAGCAGCCCGATATACGCAGCAAAGCAAATCAGCGGTCCAACAGCCACAGGCAAGGTTGGGAACAGTCTTAACTCTTTCCCGATCTCCTTTTCTGAAAAACAACAAATAAGCAAGGGTGAGTACAAACGTACTCAGCAGCCCACCTTCACGCGCAGAATGGGGAAAACAGATATAATGCATGGAATATGTGGAGCTCAGGATATTTTGCAGAAACAGCAATATTTTATGCAGGGTTGTTTTGAAAAACATTTTGTATTTTGCAAAGCGCATCCTCTCCAAAAGGAGCAGGAAGTTTTTCAATATTAAAACAAAATCCCCTGGACTAAACCATCCAGGTATCTCAGCAGTTTTCCACTGGTTTTCATTTTCAAAAACAGCTACTGGACTTCCCATCCACCATAGCTCACGGCTCAACCGCCGGACCTTTTAAAAACCATTTTTCTCAAACGCACCCTTTTTTAAACAAAACACTAATTGTCATACCACACTAGACTCGTCCATACCAGTGGACACGGACTATTCGTATAGGTTTTCAAACTCTGCACAGAGGTGTACACTTTACCCACTAGTCTGGCTCTGCGATCTCATAGCTAGTGAGACCCGAATCCGAATCTCTTTCTTTCCTCGCACATCCCTACCTTAACGGTTATACCGGAAGGAGTCAGGCCACCGCCATACCCAAACCGGACAAAACATTCCCCCTCCTTATCCTCCCGGTGCTCCCCAGCCTTCATAACCCTGGGGTTTGAACCGTACGAGTTCAGATTGAGTGACTGCCCACACAGTCTTGAGTGGTTGTACTTACCATGAGTACAGGTAGTGAAGGATGACAAACCAGTCCTTATATGAGGGGACAATCCTTCTGCTCACTCCTAAACCAGCTGAGCCATCACCTTAGGCCCTCCCCTAAACTAGGGAGTCCTTGATCATCCCTACTCAAAGGTGATAAGGGTGAAAACCCTTCATCCTACACATTTTGAAAAGCATTTTCTTTTGAAAACTCACACCTTTCCTCAAATCATTTGTAACAAATATATCAGGGATTGATTGCGGCAAGCGGCTAGGTGGCCATAATAACTTGACTCAAAATCATATCTTGCATAAAATAATAGGCTGAGTGTTGTGGTTGAAAAAAAATAGGTAATTTATGCATCAAAGGGATCCAGTGAGCTTGCTGTGCTTATCCGGCGGAAGGGGGGAGAGCTCGCGGAACTGGCTTCTAGCTCCACCGCCTGGCGTAGACTTGTAGATCTGGCCTCCATGAGACGGCACGAACGCTCCGATAACTATGCAACATGAACAAGCAAACATACAAACCAGCAAGTATACCAACAAATATTTAGTATAGTGGTCAGAATAGCGATATATGGATGGGTAGAGTCTTGAGCAGAATCTGTGTCATGTGGTGTTGAGATACTACTGGTGGTGGAGCGGAGGTGCTTACCAGGAGGGTGGACTGGAGGCGAAGCGACACTATGCGTGTAGCCGGCAGAGCGGAGTAACTGAGTGGATGGGGTGTTTGCCTTGGCTGAGGGTGTTGAGTGTGTGTGGAGAGAGAGGGTAGCTGGGTGTATTTATAGCTGGGTGTATGTGGTGTAGCACAGTGAAGTTCACTGTTGGTGAGAATAGTGACGAATGAATCGTCTGACTTAATATGAACAGGAGAGTTATAGGCAGAATATGGGACAAGAGTATTTTGGGAGTTTTCTAGAATATGAACCATGCTTAAGGGATGACATGGTTGGATAGGGAATAGTTTGATAAGAATTTAGAAACAAGAATTATTGGAATCGGAGTTTGGAAGCCTGGTTCAAAGGAATCTCAAAGTTAAGCGTGCTCAACTTGGAGAAACCTGGGATGGGTGATCAGATGGGGAGTTCCCACTGGAAGGAAAATCACAGTCACCGGAGTTCGTATGACTGGAATATGGGTCTGGCTGGTCTTAGGTGGACTGGACAGCATGATGGATGAGTAGTTGAAATTTGGGGCGATCGGATGATCGATGAATAGTAACGATGAATAGTGACAACGAAAAAAGCTACCATAGATATCATCGATGAATAGTGTCGGTGAATAGTAACGATGGTGAACCATGTCGATGAATAGTAACGCTAATGAATAGTAATGCTGAATAGTAACAATGAATAGTGATGGTGAATAGTCCGTATGAACGAACGATGAACGATGAATAGGAACTATGAACGGACGAACGATCGAATGATCGGACGAACGAACGATCAGAATTTCGGCAGCATAACGGCAGGACAAAGATTATCTGGAAGAATGATGAATAGGGACTATGAACAAACGATGAACGATGAATAGTAACTATGAATGAATGATGAACGATCGAATGATCGAACGAACGAATGATTGGAATTTCAGCAGCATAACGGCAGGAAAAAGATTATTTGGACGAACGAACGGACGAACGATCGAACGATCGGACGAACGGACGAACGAACCATGAACGATCGGACGAACGAACAAACAAACTAAGAACAGGGGGACGAACGATCGAAGAACAACCGAACGATCCTTGTGCTTGTGGGTGCTTGTGTGGGAGGTGGAGTGGGCGTGTGGGGGGGAGTGGAGAGAGTTGCCATGAAATGGCTTGGGGTGGGATGAGAGAAGGCCCTTGCCCCTCTATTTATAGCCATGGTGGGGCGATTAGGGGGAGGGATGAGAGGATTAGTGGGAGGATGAGAGGATTAGTGGGAGATTAGCATAGATTTGTCTTATATGAGTGTAATTAGCTTGTAGAGCTCATCGTATGACACTGGAGGCATACGTATACGTATGAGCATGAGGAAAGTTTTGAAGAAAATATTTGTGGGGACTTCAAAAATGATTCGGAAGGTATTTCTCAAGAAGAAAATACTTGGAGGTATATTGGTGGAATATTTGGACATTATTTTTGGAAAGAAATTGAGTGGGGTTACTGGGGAAATATCTGGACAATATTTCTGGAAAGAATTTGAGGGGGATCACTGAGGAAATATTTGTAGGATATTTTGAGGAGGATTTTGGAGGGAATATAGACTACTATATTTTTATTTGCTGATATCAACTCGCAAACAAACATTTTGAAATGAAATTTGAAGTTCATTTTGAATTTAGAGCGAGTTTGAGAAATTTTCAAGATTTGAATTTTTGGGATGCTACATGGTATTCATTGATGATATTTTAATATATTCTAAGAATAAAGAGGAGCATGCTCAGCATTTACGGGTCGTGTTAACACGCTTAAGAGAACATCAGTTATATGCTAAATTCAGTAAGTGTGCGTTTTGGCTAGAAGAAATCCAATTTCTGGGACATGTATTATCTGCCAAGGGGATTGCGGTGGATCCCAGCAAAGTCAAGGATATTTTGGAGTTGAAACCCCCAACCACTGTACATCAAGTTCGAAGTTTCCTTGGACTAGCTGGCTATTACCGCCGATTCATACCAGATTTTTCCAAGCTTGTGAAACCAATCACAAGTTTATTGAAAAATGATACTAAATTTATTTGGTCTTCAAAATGTAATGAAGCCTTTGAACAGTTGAAGATATTATTAACCACTACTCCGGTATTGGCTCAACCGGATATTGAAAAGTCTTTTGATGTGTATTGTGACGCATCAGGCAGTGGTCTCGGCTGTGTTCTAATGCAAGAAGGCCGAGTGATAGCTTATGCTTCAAGGCAGTTGCGCCAACATGAGGAACATTATCCAACTCATGATCTGGAGTTAGCTGCGGTGGTTCATGCCCTAAAAATCTGGCATCATTATCTGCTGGGGAATATCTATCACATTTATACAGATCATAAAAGCTTGAAGTATATCTTCACCCAGTCAGAGTTGAACATGAGACAGAGGCGATGGCTCGAGCTTATTAAGGACTATGAATTGGAAATTCATTATCACCCAGGCAAGGCCAATGTAGTGGCAGATGCACTCAGCCGTAAGGCTTCCTATCACTGTCTTGCGGTAAAGACCTCTGACAATACACTATGCCAGGAGATGGAGAAGTTAAACCTGGGAATGATCCAACATGGAACCTTAAATCAACTAAAGCTTGAGTCAGTCCTTTTACAAAGGATAATTGATGCTCAAAAGGATGATGAGGGTATGAAGCACATCCATGAGAAAATAAAGGCCGGAAGAGCCACATGTTTTAGAAAAGACGATCAAGGCATTATATGGTTCAACAACCGCATAGTTGTGCCAATGAATGAAGAAATCCGCCAGCAAATTTTGGATGAAGTGCATCTTAAGCACTAAGATGTATCATGATCTAAAACAGCATTATTGGTGGACAAAAATGAAGATTGAAATCGCACGCTATGTGGCAAGATGTGACACTTGTAAACGTGTCAAGGCCATACACATGAAAGCTGCTAGGCCATTGCAATCGTTACCAATTCCAACATGGAAATGGGAGGATATTAGTATGGACTTGATTATGGGACTGCCCAGGTGAAAGGGAAATGTGCCCTTGGGCCATTTCTAAGTGTTTTGGTGATTTAGTGCCCAACACAGGTGCCTAATTGTAAAATGGTGGACAAAGTACAAATCAAGGATGAAGGTATGTTTCTCAAACTTAGTACATTGTTTTATGGACTAATGTATTGTGTCTAAGTGCTGGAAACAGAAAAATTCGAGTTGGAGAAGAGATGGCTCGAGCAGCCAAAGTCTGCCCAGTCTGGGTGCACCGGACTGTCCGGTGGTGCACCGGACAGTGTCCGGTGCGCCAGGCTGGCTTGGGCAAAGTGGCTGCTCTCGGGACTTCGACGGCGGTGTACGGCTAAAATTCACCGGACTATCCGGTGTGCACCGGACTGTCCGGTGGGCCGCTCACAGGCTAACTCGTCGCTCTCGGGAAACCATCAACGGCGTACGGCTAAAAATCACCGGACTGTCCGGTGTGCACCGGACTGTCCGGTGTGCACCGGACTGTCCGGTGAGCCAACGGTCGGCCGGGCCAACGGTCGGCCGCGCAATCTGCGCGAGACACGTGGCCGAGCCAACGGCTAGATGATGGCACCGGACTGTCCGGTGTGCACCGGACATGTCAAGTGCACCAACGGCTCCCAGGCTGCCAACGGTCGACTGCGCTGTTTATGGAAAGAAATCGGGCACCGGACATGTCCGGTGTGCACCGGACTGTCCGGTGCGCCAGACGACAGAAGGCAAGAATTGCCTTCCCAGATTGCTCCCAACGGCTCCTAGCTGCCTTGGGGCTATAAAAGGGACCCCTAGGCGCATGGAGGAGGATACCAAGCATCCTTTGAGCATCATTGATCACTCACACTTCATTCTCGCGCACTTGTTCGACATTTTAGTGATTTGAGCTCCGTTCTAGTGTGCTAGTCTCTTGAGCTCAAGTCTGGGTTTTGCGTGTGCGTATTCGCTGTGATCTTTGTGTCGTGTGTGAGTTGCTAATCCCTCCCTTGCTCTGTGATTCTTCGTGAACATCTTGTGTAAGGGCGAGAGGCTCCAAGCTGTGGAGATTCCTCGCAAACGGGATTAAGAGAAGCAAAGCAACACCGCGGTATTCAAGTTGGTCTTTGGACCGCTTGAGAGGGGTTGATTGCAACCCTTGTCCGTTGGGACGCCACAACGTGGAGTAGGCAAGCGTTGGTCTTGGCCGAACCACGGGATAACCACTGTGCCATCTCTGTGATTGATATCTCTTGGTTATTGTGTTGTGTTGAGATCCTTCTCTAGCCACTTGGCATATTACTGTGCTAACAAGTAACCAAGTTTTGTGGCTTAAGTTTTTGAAGTGTTACAGGATCACCTATTCACCCCCCCCCCCCCTCTAGGTGCTCTCAATTGGTATCAGAGCCGTTCTCTTCAAGAAAGGGACTAACCGCCTGAAGAGATGGATCCTAAAGGCAAGGGGATGGTGATCAACGACAAGGAGAAGGAGTCCTTCGTCAACGAGCCCAATGATGACAGGCCCACCGACTCAGGCTCGGGCCACAAAAGAAAAGACGGGAGGAAGAAGAAGACAAGGTGCATCAAGGAAATTGTCTACTACGACAGCGACGAATCTTCCTCCTCTCAAAAGGACGACGATGACTACGATAGACGAAAGACGGTTAACTCAAACTTTTCTTTCGATTATTCGTGCATCCCGCATAGTTCAAATGCTCAATTGCTCCCCATTCCACTTGGCAAGCCCCCTCACTTTGATGGAGAGGATTACGGATTTTGGAGCCCCAAAATGCGTACTCACCTGTTTTCTCTCCATCCAAGCATTTGGGAGATTGTGGAAAGTGGAATGAAATTTGATAGCTCGGATAGCCCTGTGTTTATTAATGAACAGATTCATAAAAATGCACAAGCTACTACTGTGTTGCTAGCCTCTTTGTGCAGGGACGAGTATCACAAGGTGAGCGGCTTGGACAATGCCAAGCAGATCTGGGACACCCTCAAGATCTCTCATGAGGGAAACGACGTCACCTTGCTCACCAAAATGGAGTTGGTGGAGGGTGAGCTTGGACGGTTCGCGATGATAAGGGGCAAGGAGCCGACACAAACATACAACCGGCTCAAGACCCTTATCAACAAAATAAGGAGCTACGGGAGCACGCGATGGACGGACCACGACGTCGTCCGCCTAATGCTAAGGTCATTTACCGTTCTTGATCCTCATTTGGTGAACAATATACGTGAAAATCCCAGGTACACCAAGATGTCGCCTGAAGAAGTTCTCGGGAAGTTCGTAAGCGGGCGAATGATGATCAAGGAGGCAAGATACGTGGACGACGCGTTGAACGGTCCTAGTCATGAGCCTCAACCCTTTGCTCTCAAGGCAACAAGGAGCAAGGAGGCGCTACCAAGCAAGGTGGCGCAAGTTGAGGCGGCCGGACTCAATGATGAGGAGATGGCCCTCATCATTAAGCGCTTCAAGACGGCGCTTAAAGGTCGCAAGGGGCAGCCAAGCAAGACCAAAGCCAAGGGGAAGCGCTCATGCTTCAAATGCGGTAAGCTTGGTCATTTTATTGCTAACTGTCCCGACAATGATAGTGATCAGGACCAAGGGAACAAGAGGGAGAAAAAGAAGCATTACAAGAAGGCCAAGGGCGAGGCACATATCGGAAAGGAGTGGGATTCGGATTGTTCCTCCTCCGAATCTGACAATGAAGGACTCGCCGCCACCGCCTTCAACAAGTCATCCCTCTTCCCCAACGAGCGTCACACTTGCCTCATGGCAAGAGAGAAGAAAGTAAGCACTCATACTAGTACTTATGCTTCTTCAAGTGAAGATGAGTCTAGTGATGATGATGAGATAGATTACTCATGCTTATTCAAGGGATTAGATAGAACCAAGGTAGACAAAATTAATGAATTAATTGATGCCTTGAATGACAAGAATATGCTTTTAGAAAAACAAGAGGATTTGTTGTATGAAGAACATGATAAATTTGTAGAAGCACAGAAATCTCTTGCTCTAGAAATTAAGAGGAATGAAATGCTCTCTAGTGAATTATCTTCTTGTCATGAAACTATTGCTAAGTTAAAAAGTTTTAATGATGATTTAAATGCTAAACTAGAAGTAGCTAGTAAATCTAATTCTTGTGTAGAAATTGTTGAAACTTGTAATACGTGTAAAGATTTTGACATTGATGCTTGTAGTGATCATTTAGTTTCAATATCCAAATTAAATGATGAATTAGCTAGTCTTAATGCCCAACTTAAGACTAGCAAGAATGAATTTGACAAGCTAAAATTTGCAAGGGATGCCTACACGATTGGTAGACACCCCTCAATTAAGGATGGACTTGGCTACAAGAGGGAAGCCAAGAACTTGACAAGCCATAAGGCTCCCATCTCCGCCAAGGAGAAAGGGAAGGCCCCTATGGCTAGTAGTGTGCAAAAGAACCATGCCTTTATGTACTATGATAGAAGACAACCTAGAAATGCTTATAGGAGTTGTAATGTATATAATGCCTTTGATTCTCATGCCATGGTTGCTTCTAGTTCTTCTTATGTGCATAATAGAAATGTTGGTAGGAGAAATGTTATTCATAATATGCCTAGGAGAAATGTCGTTAATGTTCCTAGGAAAGTTAATGAACCTTCTACAATATATCATGCTTTAAATGCTTCTTTTGCTATTTGTAGAAAGGATAGGAAGATAGTTGCTAGAAAATTAGGGGCAAGATGCAAGGGAGACAAAACTTGCATTTGGGTCCCTAAGGATATTTGTGCTAACCTTGCAGGACCCAACATGAGTTGGGTACCTAAGACCCAAGCCTAAATTTGCCTTGCAGGTTTATGCATCCGGGGGTTCAAGCTGGATTATTGACAGCGGATGCACAAACCATATGACGGGGGAGAAGAAGATGTTCACCTCCTATGTCAAGAATAAAGATTCCCAAGATTCAATAATATTTGGTGATGGGAACCAAGGCAAAGTAAAAGGGTTAGGTAAAATTGCAATCTCAAATGAGCACTCTATCTCTAATGTGTTTTTAGTAGAGTCTCTTGGATATAATTTGCTATCTGTTAGTCAATTATGCAATATGGGATATAACTGTTTGTTTACAAATGTAGATGTGTCTGTCTTTAGAAGATGTGATGGTTCACTAGCTTTTAAGGGTGTACTAGACGGCAAGCTTTACTTAGTTGATTTTGCAAAAGAAGAGGCCGGTCTAGATGCATGCTTAATGGCTAAGACTTGCATGGGCTGGCTGTGGCATCGCCGCTTAACACATGTGGGGATGAAGAACCTCCACAAGCTTCTAAAGGGAGAACACGTGATAGGTCTAACCAATGTTCATTTCGAAAAAGATAGACCTTGTGCAGCTTGTCAAGCAGGGAAACAGGTGGGAGGCTCTCATCACACCAAAAATGTGATGACAACATCAAGACCCCTGGAGCTGCTACATATGGACCTCTTCGGACCCGTCGCCTATCTGAGCATAGGAGGAAGTAAGTATGGTCTAGTTATCGTTGATGACTTTTCCCGCTTCACTTGGGTGTTCTTTTGCAGGATAAGTCTGAAACCCAAGGGACCCTCAAGCGCTTCCTAAGGAGAGCTCAAAATGAGTTTGAGCTCAAGGTGAAGAAGATAAGGAGCGACAACGGGTCCGAATTCAAGAACCTTCAAGTGGAGGAGTTTCTTGAGGAGGAGGGGATCAAGCACGAGTTCTCCGCTCCCTACACACCTCAGCAAAATGGTGTGGTAGAGAGGAAGAACAGGACGCTCATAGATATGGCGAGGACTATGCTTGGAGAATTCAAGACCCCCGAGTGCTTTTGGTCGGAAGCCGTGAACACGGCTTGCCACGCCATCAACAGGGTCTACCTTCACCGCCTCCTCAAGAAGACGTCGTATGAGCTGCTAACCGGTAACAAACCTAATGTATCGTATTTTCGTGTTTTTGGGAGTAAATGCTACATTCTAGTGAAGAAGGGTAGGAATTCCAAATTTGCTCCCAAAGCCGTAGAAGGGTTTCTATTAGGTTATGATTCAAATACAAAGGCGTATAGGGTCTTCAACAAATCATCGGGTTTGGTTGAAGTCTCTAGCGACGTTGTATTTGATGAGACTAATGGCTCTCCAAGAGAGCAAGTTGTTGATCTTGATGATGTAGATGAAGAAGACGTTCCAACGGCCGCGATGCACACCATGGCAATTGGAGATGTACGGCCTCAGGAACATTTGGAGCAAGATCAACCGTCTTCCTCAACTATGGTGCATCCCCCAACCCAAGATGACGAACAGGTACCTCAAGTGGAGGCACATGATCAAGGGGGAGCACAGGATGTTCAAGAGGAAGAAGCATCTCAGGCACCTCCAACCCAAGTTCGAGCGACGATTCAAAGGGATCATCCCGTCGACCAGATATTGGGTGATATTAGCAAGGGAGTAACTACTCGCTCAAGATTAGTTAATTTTTGTGAGCATTACTCTTTTGTCTCTTCTATTGAGCCTTTCAGGGTAGAAGAGGCCTTGCTAGATCCGGACTGGGTGTTGGCCATGCAGGAGGAACTCAACAACTTCAAGCGCAACGAAGTTTGGACACTGGTGCCTCGTCCCAAGCAAAATGTTGTGGGAACCAAGTGGGTGTTTCGCAACAAACAGGACGAGCACGGGGTGGTGACGAGGAACAAGGCTCGACTTGTGGCAAAAGGTTATGCCCAAGTCGCAGGTTTGGACTTTGAGGAGACTTTTGCTCTTGTGGCTAGGCTAGAATCAATTCGTATCTTGCTAGCATATGCCGCTCACCATTCTTTCAGGTTGTACCAAATGGATGTGAAGAGCGCTTTCCTCAACGGGCTGATCAAGGAGGAGGTGTACGTGGAGCAGCCCCTTGGCTTTGAGGATGAACGGTACCCCGACCACGTGTGTAAGCTCTCTAAGGCGCTCTATGGACTTAAACAAGCCCCAAGAGCATGGTATGAATGCCTTAGAGACTTTTTAATTGCTAATGCTTTCAAGGTTGGGAAAGCCGATCCAACTCTTTTTACTAAGACTTGCAATGGTGATCTTTTTGTGTGCCAAATTTATGTCGATGACATAATATTTGGTTCTACTAATCAAAAGTCTTGTGAAGAGTTTAGCAGGGTGATGACGCAGAAATTCGAGATGTCAATGATGGGCGAGTTGAACTACTTCCTTGGGTTCCAAGAGAAGCAACTCAAGGACGGCACTTTCATCTCCCAAACGAAGTACACGCAAGACTTGCTAAAGCGGTTTGGGATGAAGGACGCCAAGCCCGCAAAGACGCCGATGGGAACTAACGGACACACCGACCTCAACAAAGGTGGTAAGTCCGTTGATCAAAAAGCATACCGGTCCATGATAGGTTCTCTGCTTTATCTATGTGCTAGTAGACCGGATATTATGCTTAGCGTATGCATGTGTGCTAGATTTCAATCTGATCCTAAGGAGTGTCACTTAGTGGCTGTGAAGCGAATTCTTCGATATTTAGTCGCTACGCCTTGCTTCGGGATCTGGTATCCAAAGGGGTCTAACTTTGACTTGATTGGGTACTCAGATTCCGACTATGTTGGATGTAAGGTCGATAGGAAGAGTACATCGGGGACGTGCCAATTCTTAGGAAGGTCCCTGGAGTCATGGAACTCTAAGAAACAAACCTCCGTTGCCCTATCCACCGCTGAGGCCGAGTACGTTGCTGCGGGACAGTGTTGTGCGCAACTACTTTGGATGAGGCAAACCCTCCGGGACTTTGGCTACAATCTAAGCAAAGTCCCACTCCTATGTGATAATGAGAGTGCTATCCGAATAGCGGAAAATCCTGTTGAGCACAGCCGCACAAAGCACATTGACATCCGGCATCACTTTTTGAGAGACCACCAGCAAAAGGGGGATATCGAAGTGTTTCATGTTAGCACCGAGAACCAGCTAGCTGATATCTTTACCAAGCCTCTAGATGAGAAGACCTTCTACAGGCTGCGTAGTGAGCTCAATATCTTAGATTCGCGGAACTTGGATTGAAATGTAGCATACATATGTTTATGCTTTTGATTATGTTCATTCTACATATTGTTGCTTATTGTGGTGCTCAAGTTGTACAAACACTCCCTGGACCTCACAAGTCCTGTTTGCAAGTGATGCACATATTTAGGGGGAGCTGTGCTACAACTTGACCCTTTGAGACTAACCATGTACTTGAGTTTCGTTGTTTTAGTCTCCAAGGAAAATTGAAAGGGAAAAGGTGGACTTGGACCATGCAAGACTTCCACTGCACTCCGATGAAAAGAGTAACTTTTCCAAGTTCATCTTCATACTCTTATTGCCTTTGTGTTCTTATTTGAAGATTTTGGTGAGGCAATGGGGTTAAAGGGCCAAGATTGATCCTGTTTTGGTGCTTGATGCCAAAGGGGGAGAAAATAAAGGCTAAAGCAATAAATGGATCAGCTACCACTTGAGAAATTTTGAAATAGTATATTAGAGCTTTTGGTTTGTCAAAACTCTTTTATTGTCTCTTATGTCAAAAGTTGGCCTCTTGTGGGGAGAAGTGTTGATTATGGGAAAAAGGGGGAGTTTTTGAAATCCTTGATCAAATTTCTTTGGAAAACCTCTCTTTATGTCTCTACAAGTGGTCTTGACTTAGAGATAGGAATTTGAGTTTGATTTGCAAAAACAAACCAAGTGGTGGCATAGAGTGATCCATATATGTCAAAATTGAATCAAAACAATTTTGATTTCTTATTTGATTTGATTTTGTACTTGTTCTACTTGCTTTATGTTGTGTTGGCATAAATCACCAAAAAGGGGGAGATTGAAAGGGAAATGTGCCCTTGGGCCATTTCTAAGTGTTTTGGTGATTTAGTGCCCAACACAGGTGCCTAATTGTAAAATGGTGGACAAAGTACAAATCAAGGATGAAGGTATGTTTCTCAAACTTAGTACATTGTTTTATGGACTAATGTATTGTGTCTAAGTGCTGGAAACAGAAAAAATCGAGTTGGAGAAGAGATGGCTCGAGCAGCCAAAGTCTGCCCAGTCTGGGTGCACCGGACTGTCCGGTGGTGCACCGGACAGTGTCCGGTGCGCCAGGCTGGCTTGGGCAAAGTGGCTGCTCTCGGGACTTCGACGGCGGTGTACGGCTAAAATTCACCGGACTGTCCGGTGGGCCGCTCACAGGCTAACTCGTCGCTCTCGGGAAACCATCAACGGCGTACGGCTAAAAATCACCGGACTGTCCGGTGTGCACCGGACTGTCCGGTGAGCCAACGGTCGGCCGGGCCAACGGTCGGCCGCGCAATCTGCGCGGGACACGTGGCCGAGCCAACGGCTAGATGATGGCACCGGACTGTCCGGTGTGCACCGGACATGTCAAGTGCACCAACGGCTCCCAGGCTGCCAACGGTCGACTGCGCTGTTTATGGAAAGAAATCGGGCACCGGACATGTCCGGTGTGCACCGGACTGTCCGGTGCGCCAGACGACAGAAGGCAAGAATTGCCTTCCTAGATTGCTCCCAACGGCTCCTAGCTGCCTTGGGGCTATAAAAGGGACCCCTAGGCGCATGGAGGAGGATACCAAGCATCCTTTGAGCATCATTGATCACTCACACTTCATTCTCGCGCACTTGTTCGACATTTTAGTGATTTGAGCTCCGTTCTAGTGTGCTAGTCTCTTGAGCTCAAGTCTGGGTTTTGCGTGTGCGTATTCGCTGTGATCTATGTGTCGTGTGTGAGTTGCTAATCCCTCCCTTGCTCTGTGATTCTTCGTGAACATCTTGTGTAAGGGCGAGAGGCTCCAAGCTGTGGAGATTCCTCGCAAACGGGATTAAGAGAAGCAAAGCAACACCGTGGTATTCAAGTTGGTCTTTGGACCGCTTGAGAGGGGTTGATTGCAACCCTCGTCCGTTGGGACGCCACAACGTGGAGTAGGCAAGCGTTGGTCTTGGCCGAACCACGGGATAACCACTGTGCCATCTCTGTGATTGATATCTCTTGGTTATTGTGTTGTGTTGAGATCCTTCTCTAGCCACTTGGCATATTACTGTGCTAACAAGTAACCAAGTTTTGTGGCTTAAGTTTTTGAAGTGTTACAGGATCACCTATTCACCCCCCCCCCCCTCTAGGTGCTCTCACCAGGACCGCCAAAGGATATGATTCTATCTGGGTTATCATTGATCAACTTACAAAGATCGCCCACTTCCTTCCTGTTAGGGTTAAGTATACAGTGGCCACATATGCAGAGTTGTACATTGCTCGCATCCTCAGTTTGCACGGTGTTCCGAAGACTATAGTGTCGGATCATGGACCTCAATTTGTAGCCAAGTTTTGGGAAGCACTTCACAAATCCTTGGGTACTAAGTTGCTCCATAGTTCGGCCTATCATCCTCAGACCAGTGGGCAGACTGAGAGAGTGAATCAAATACTTGAGGACATGTTATGGGCTTGTGCTTTGGAATTACCATAGAAATGGGATGATTGTTTACCATTAGCAGAGTTCTCATATAATAATAGCTATCAAGAAAGCATTAAGATGGCACCCTTCGAAGCTTTGTATGGCCAACGGTGTCGTACTCCATTAAACTGGTCTGAACCAGGTGAAAGGAGTTTCTTCAGGCCAGATATGGTAAAGGAGACAGAAGAGAAAGTTCAACGAATAATTCGTAATTTGAAGAAAGCCCAAGCTCAACAGAAGAGTTACGCAGACAAACGACGGATACCCTTGTACTTTTTAGTTGGAGATTATGTCTATCTAAAAGTCTCACCAATAAAGGGTGTATCCCATTTCAGGGTAAAAGGGAAGCTTGCACCTCGGTACATTGGTCCTTTCCTTGTTCTTGAACAGTGTGGACCAGTGGCATACCGACTCCAGCTACCCAAAACCTTGTCTGCTGTACATAATGTGTTCCACGTGTCTCAGTTGAAGAAGTGTCTTCAGGTTCTAGATCAAATTGTTGAAGTAACGGATGTTGCCTTAAAACCAGACTTAACATATTCAGAACACCCTATTCAAGTCTTGGATCAAAAGGATAGAATTACACGAAGGAAAACTCTCAAGTTTTACAAGATAGAGTGGAACCAGCATTCAGAAGATGAGGCTACATGGGAAACTCGGGACTTCTTAGAAAAGAATTTCCTAGGCTTTTTAGCCTCATGTAATTTGTAAAGTATACAATTGTTGTAATAAAGGAGTGAACCCCAAACCACCCCTGCCTTGTACCAAGAATAAGGAAATAAAAGTGTGAAGCATTTCCTTTTCCATTACTTGCCCTAGGACTTTTAATCTCGAGATGAGATTCTTTTATGGGGGGAAGGATGTAACACCCCTGGTGTTACGGTTACTAAAACTTGAGCATAACATCATAAGCATTGACACACCTAGAGTGCATTCACTAGGGAAAAAGTTCAAATAAGTTGTATTTATGTGGCATGTTATAAGCAAAACCCTAGGATACAGTGTTTAACCCTAGATTGGGCTTAAAGGGGTAACCAAAGCCTAAACAAGTGAAAACTTCAAAACTTATTAGAGATAGTCATAAAATGTCACCATGGATGAACTTAAGTGATGTCCAAACCCTAGAATCCCCAAAAACCCTAAAAAGAACCCTGGAAAGCCCTAAACTTAAACCTTAGGGGGCTAAGTGCAAAATTAGTACACTTCTGGACTAAAGTGCAAAAACCATGAGATTAGAGCATCTTAACTCATGTGGTTCACAAGTATGGGGATTTGCAACTTAAATCCTAAGTTTTGGACTTATTTGCAAAAGAGCCACACTTGAACTCCATAGGCTAAGTCTGAATTTCAGTGTAATTGGCTCAACTTTGGGGCCTTGTAACTTTCAAACTATAAGGATTTTGCCCTAGGTCACCACATCAAGTTTGTAGAGCTATCATAGGAGAACAAGTATACTTAAGCAACTAACCACTGGTGCTGAATGAAAACTGAAGATAAATGAGTCTGAAGTTGGACTGTCAGACTGCTTGGAGTCTGAAATTCAGACTGACAGTGGAATGGCATGAAGTTAGGGTTCGAATTCAATCATGATCCAGTGGGAATTTGACTAGGGATGCTATAACAAAGATGAAGATGGTTTGTAGGGCCTTGCGCCACATACCTGGGCACATTCACCGCATCACCGTGACTCACTTTAGTCATCCGATCATCGCCGGTGAGGTCGCCACGGTATATTCCACAAATTCCCTGTGCCAGTGACTTTCTGCTTCTCCGGCCGCCGCACGTCATCGTCCAATTCACTGGCCATCGCTCTTGCCTACTATAAATTGAGGCCGTCGTGAGCTCCGTAGGGTAGTCAAGCACCAAGCCACCCAAACCGTGCCCTCAATCGATCACCAGAGCTCGCTAATTTCTCATTCTCCCCAATCACTGTTTCCGCCACCGTAGAAGCACCTCACCGTGTTCAGCCCGTTCTAGGTATGCTCATACCCCCTGCTCCCTTGTTTTAGCTTCCTTAGGTTCCCTAGATACCTCTCGGTCCGTTCAATTGAACTGAGCCACCATAGATCGCCGGGAACGCGGTTGGCCGTCCGCCTTACCCGCTGTCACCGTGGACAGAGCCGATTAGATCGCCATTAGTGAAATTAAGTTAGGGAAACTTCGGTTAAGGCTTGAATTAGGTGCCAGTCGATGGAGAGCGCCGGTCTTTGCGTGCTCCGGCTAGTCTAGACTCGCCGGTGATCAGGTCTCCGCCGTGCGAGGTCAGGGACTTGGCGCTGTGAAGAATTAGAAGCTCACGGACTTTTCTGCAAGTGTCAGCGACTCACGAAAATAGTGTAAGAACCCGCTTCAGGTTATTCAGAAAGACAGGGCATTTTCTGCAAAGTCTGCAGCGTGGGCGCGGTTTCACCAGTGGATGGGCCGACTGGGCCGGTTTAGGTCCAATACTATTCACAGTTTTCCTTTTTCTTTTTCTGCCAGAGCTAAAGAAATTCTAGAAAATTGTAGAAAAATGATAAAATTTCCAAACCAATTTTGCTAGGTCTCTAATTTCCTATAGTATTTAATTAGTATAGTTTTAGGATTTATAGTCCAAACAGGAAATTATAGAGTAATTAAAACAGCCTAAGACCTTGTTTCTCGATTTTTAGAGAATAAATAATAAGTCCAAAATTCACTAAATTTTTAGGGTAATTTCTAAATAATATTTAGAAACCTTGGGTAGAGTTTGGTATGATTTGGACCATGTTTGATACTTAGAACCCAAAACCCTACCCCCTACCCTATGAACTTCACTATTGACTCCGGAAACCCTAAGTTCTCGAAGAACCGTGAAGGAAAGTTGTATTCAAGACTTTAGATAATAAGCTCTTATTATCTTTGCACTCTCATGAGCATTACATGGGCATTCATTATTATGTATGGTTATATTTAGAAAACGAAGAAGAAGTAGAAGTCGAAGAAGCGAAGACTTCACCACCACCACCTAAGGAACATCGGGCAGGCAACTGTTTTTATTTTGATATCTGCGGAATAGAGCCTGATTCACCAGTAACACACGGCAAGCCCCGGTGCATTTTCCACCCCCTTGTTGCTTTTAAAAACTTTCTCACTTGCTTGATGCATTAGGTAATAGGAGTTGTGTGCTAAACCAATTCCTGCATTTCCTTCCTTGGATTGATTACTTCTCCTTAAATCCCTGTTTTACAGAAGGTTTTTCTTATGCTTAGCTTTGCTTTAGAAAAACAAAATGTTTTCTCAAAAGATGATGTTGCAAAGGGGGTGGGATGTTTTCAAAAATAAAACTTGATGGTGGATCCATCATGGCCATGATGGGTTCAACATCGGGAAAGATGTACCTCTGCCAGGTACCAAACTTTGGGTTTGAAATGATTAAGCTGAGACCGGGCGGGTGACTTGCACGAGAGGAGAGTCTCGGTGTAGTGTCTCCGTCTGAGTCAATTAAGGACCGTGTCGATGTAGGCTTGCTGACCGAGGACCCTTTAACTAGTCACATGCCTCATCATGGGTAAGCTTTGCCTCGGGCAGACTAATACCAGAATAAGATAACACGCAATGGGAGTGGAGAGATGGCGAGAGTAGTGTGTACCCTCCGTGGCAAGAGGCTGGACGGTGGTGTATCTGTGCTCTCGGTTGGCGTGAACCTAATCTGGTCTTAAGAACCCCAGTGGCAAGTTGACATATGCAAGGGTTAAGTGCTACATATGTCGTGTGATTGGAGATCCTCAACTGAGTATAATCGATTCAGATCGCTGTAACTTCGCGAATATGAAGACTTGGTCACTGCCATATATGTAGCAATCCAGTGAAGATAAAGGGTTGTTAAGAAATTGGCTAGTATAGGTCAAGTGATTGAATTAGGGTAGAAAGAACCCTAGCTGCAGGTAATTTTACTTAACTTGACAAATAAAAGTTGATTTTGAAGGATCCACTGTTAGTAAGCATTTCTGCAAATAGAGTCCTTGACTATTGATAAGCCATTCATTGATTCCCATAAAAGCCAGCATATCCTTGAGAATCTTTTACTTCATCAGGTAAGTCTTGCGAAAGTACACTTCGTACTCAGGGCTTTGTCCCATGTTGTTTTAGGTGAAGAAGCGGCAAACTTTTGTTGCTTCTGTTCAAAAGTGGTACCCAAAGAAGAGCACCAGGAGTAAAGCTTCGGGAGGAAATGATCCTCCATTAAAAACTTTTTACTGCTTATGCGGGAGGAGTTTTTGCCTCCCATGTTTTGTAATAATAATATTCAACACTCCTATATTTGTTTCTGGTCTGTAATAATCCAACTCTTTCTTACTTTTAATATAAGGTAAGTTATTGTAATTTCTTCCGCATTTTCGTATCTCCGTTGTGTTATAATGTCTGCGTCACGGGTGAAATGCTCTTGGGAAAGGTAAAGAAAGCAGATACCGAACTTGTCAACTGATTCAGGGGCACCTGCAGGGTTGTCTGAGGTCCGTTGGACAAGGACAACTGTAGGTGAGCCTAATGACTTGGGAGGTTCTGTCACATTGGGCAAGCTAGCACCTCGATACATCGGACCGTACCAGATCCAAGCAAGACGTCAAGAAGTAGCATATCAGCTCAGCCTACCAGAGAGTCTGTCAGCTGTGCACGACGTGTTCCATGTGTCCCAGCTGAAGAAATGCTTGAGAGTGCCAGAAGAGCAGTTGCCAACAGAGGACCTTGAAGTTCAAGAAGATCTGACATATATTGAGAAGCCAACTCAGATTCTGGAGACAGCAGATCGGGTTACTCAGAGAAGCACCATCAGGATGTGCAAAGTCAAATGGGGTCACCACTCAGAGGAAGAAGCAACCTGGGAAAGAGAAGATGATTTGAAAGCCAAGTACCCTGAACTATTTTCTAGCCAACCCTGAATCTCGAGGGCGAGATTCTTTTTAAGGGGGATAGGTCTGTAACACCCTGAATTTAGGGTATAAAAATTTCTTTCTAACTATCTACCAAATTCAGGTGTTACTCTTGTATCTCTCTCTAGCTCTTCTCTCTCTCTCTTTCTTTTGAGTAGATTTAGCTTAATTAGTGAGGGATTTATTAGTGTCAAATCATTATGAGTCATGAAATGTTGCATCATGCTGAGCTTAAAATATCCTTTGAATTGTTGCACATGTTTGATTTGGTTTGAAATTGAAACTTGGTTTGAATTTGAATTGAAAACCCTAGAGAAAATAAAATAGAAAAGGCATTAGAAATTCCCTGAAAATGGAAAATCCTAATTTGGCCCAGCTAGCCCAAGCCAGCCTAGCTCCGCGCGCGCGCCCGTGTCGTCTGACTGGTGGAGCCCACCTGTCAGCGGTAACTCTCGCACCCGCACGCCCTCTCCCTCCCTCTCTCTGCCGCCTGGGTCCCACTTGTCAGTGCGTTCCTTCGCGCATCCACGTGCCTGAGCCGCTATCTGGCGGGCCCCGCTTTTCAGTCTCTCTCCCTTCCTCTAACTCCTAGTCCGCGCGCCCACCATGGCCACGCCCAGATCCACACGAATCCCGACCACTACCCACGCGCCCAACCCCTACTCAAGCCCCCTTCCATCCACTCTGCCATCTCCCCACTCGCAGACACCCCAGCTCACTTCTGCTCATCCGCCGTTCCTTCTTAGAGCTCTTGGAAGACCGCCACCGCTCGCCGTGCCCACACGCCCGTTCCGCCATCACCGTTGGGGCTTCGCCGTGCCTTTCGCCTCGGTGCCTGCAACTTGAGACATGCCTCAACTTACTCTCTCCCTCTCTGGTTCCCTCTGCCCATGCTCACTGGAGCTTCCCTCGCGTAGTCGGAAAGTCGTCGCCATCGACCCAAGCCCCTATCGTGTCCCTGTCGTCGTTCAAGGGTCCCAGAGCTGTCTCTCAAGGTAACTTAGCTCCCCACGCCCCTAATTTCCCTTTCCCTACCTTGTTGCTCGCAAAACTGCTCGCTGAAGTAGGCTAGCATCGCCGCCGGGCCGCTCGGCCATAGACCGGTACCCTCCGGTGCCTCTGCGCTAGTGTCGAGCCCACGACCGAGTCCGTGGTGCCACCTTGAACCCGCCTAAGCCCTCTCTAGCACCGCAGGACCCCCTGCGTGCACGTGCCCTCGCCTCCGGCGGAGCTCCACCGCGGAGTTGGGCGGCGCTGCCGCTGGCAGCCAAGGAAACCCTAACCAGGTTTGCCACAGGATCTCAACCGTACATCTGAGATCAAGTGGCCTAGATTCAATTAGAGCAAACCAAATCCTACCCGTCTGATTCGGATCTAGTTGCTCAGGTCTGCTCCCTCACCCGCGCTCTACCCTAGGGCCCACCGGTCAGCGCCTACGCCCCCTGGCGCTGGGCCCGACTGGTCAGTCCGCCTCCCTTCTTAGTCGCTGACACTATCGGCCCACCTATCAGCGTTCGCTCGTCCACGCACGCGCGCACTCGTCCGCGGATCTAATCTCGGCCGTTGATTTTAGATCTAACGGTTGTGTAGACCCGATACCCCTTCGCATATAAATTTGTTAAAGAAACCCTTGGCTTCGTTATAAGTAACCCATCGTCCTGAAAACTCGCGTGCAGGCCCCTGAGTTCTTATAAACAGATCCCTGCACTTTAAATAACCGCCATCAATGGGGGCCAGGGCATAGTGCTCGCTCTACCAAGGAGGGTGCAGAGGTTCATTCGATTCAGTTTTGTTAGTCACCCACCTTGGGGAGGTGTACTGCGTTTGTACGACTGGCGAAACCTAACGAGCAGCTATGCACTAGGGGAGCCTTTGTAAAGGCTATGTAGTGAGACCCTACTAGGTCACCTTGGTAGTGATCAATGGGGAGTCATGATCTCTGGGCAGAATGGGAATCATGACTCGTGGGTAAAGTGTGCAACCTCTGCAGAGTGTTAGAAACTGGTATATCGGCCAAGCTCACAGTTAAGAGCGGCCTTGGGATCCTCTTTTATTAGAACTTTGGTTACTTTTATGATGATGGTTAATAATGATGGTTATAATTGGATATCTGGTATTTCCTCTTGGAGGAGGTACATTTGGGTAATAATTGGGATTACTACTAAAACTTGGCTCTACTCATAGTAATAAATACTTGACCAACTAAAAGCAACTTCTTAACCTTAACTCCACATACAGCTAGTCCACTTTAGCCAAACGAGATATTTGCTGAGTACGTTGATGTGTACTCACCCTTGCTTTGCAAACCACCCCACCCCAGGTTGTCCCCACTGTACTCAGTGCTCAGGAGGAGATGCTGGCAACATGGAGGACTTTGAGGAGTTCCAGGACTACAACGAGTTCTAGTTTACCATAGTGGCAAACCCCCAGTCAGCTGCCTGTGTAGGCCTTATCTACTACGTTACGTATTTCCGCACTTTGATGTTAAAATGACTATGTTATAGACTCAGTGGATGTCTTGGACATCTTGTTGTAATATAGTACTTTTCCACTATTTACTTTTAGCATTGTGTGATGATGTCCAATTATGTAATCGATGTGTACGTGAGTTTCTGATCCTGGCACGTACATGGTTCGCATTCGGTTTGCCTTCCAAAACTGGGTGTGACAGATTGATTTAGGTCAGTACGATGTTATCACCTTACTCCCAATAGATCTTTACTAAGCATTGTTGGCAAGATCTGCTTGTTATCCCGTGTAGTCTTTGAGAGCAACTAGAGGGGGGGTGAATAGGTGATCCTGTAAAACTTAAACTTAAGCCACAAAAACTTGATTAAGCGTTAGCACAATAATCGCCAAGTGGCTAGAGAGGAGTTCTTGCAAGACACGATAACCACAAGAGAATCAACACAGATAGACACAGTGGTTTATCCCGTGGTTCGGCCAAGTACAAAACTTGCCTACTTCCACGTTGTGGCGTCCCAACGGACGAGGGTTGCAATCAACCCCTCTCAAGCGGTCCAAAGACCCACTTGAATACCATGGTGTTTTGCTTAGCTTTTCTATATCCCGTTCGCGAGGAATCTCCACAACTTGTAGCCTCTCGCCCTTACACTTGAAGTTCACAAAGAAGCACGGAGTAAGGGAGGGATGAGCAACGCACACAAGACACAAAATCACAGTGACAACACGCACACAAGTCGCAACAAGAGCTCGCAACACAACCCGACGAGTTCACAACTCAAATAGAGCTCTAGATGCTATTACGAAGAAACAAATGCGTGGAATCGAAGTCTCGGTGGTTAGGAATGCTTTGAGTATGCTTAGTGTACTCCTCCATGCGCCTAGGGGTCCCTTTTATAGCCCTAAGGCAGCTAGGAGCCGTTGAGAGCATTCCAGGAAGGCAGATCTTGCCTTCTGTCGCCTGGCGCACCGGACAGTCCGGTGCACCACCGGACACTGTCCGGTGCGGATTTGTTTCCTTATATGGCGAAGCCGACCGTTGCTGATTGAGAGCCGTTGGCGCACCGGACACTGTCCGGTGCACACCGGACAGTCCGGTGCTCCAATGTGACCGTTGGCTCGACCACGCGTCACACGCGGAATCCTCGGCCGACCGTTGCCCCGGCTGACCGTTGGCTCACCGGACAGTCCAGTGAATTATAGCCGTACGCCGTTGATTACTTCCCGAGAGCGACGACGTCGCCTGTGAACGGCTCACCGGACAGTCCGGTGCACCACCGGACAGTCCGGTGAATTATAGCCGTACACGCCGTCGAAGTCCCGAGAACAGCAAGTTCGCTAGAGTCAGCCTGGCGCACCGGACACTGTCCGGTGCACCACCGGACAGTCCGGTGCACCCAGACTGAGCAGACTTTGGCTGAACAAAGCCATCTCTTCTCCAACTTGTTTTCTCATGTTTCCAGCACTTAGACACAATACATTAGTCCATAAAACAATGTACTAAGTCTAGAAACATACCTTTACTTTTGATTTGCACTTTGTCCACCACTTTGCATAGAATACCACAAAAGCACTTGTGTTGGCACTCAATCACCAAAATACTTAGAAATGGCCCAAGGGCACATTTCCCTTTCAATCTCCCCTTTTTTGGTGATTTATGCCAACACAACATAAAGCAACTAGAACAAGTGCAATATCAATGCAAATGAAAACTCAAAATTGTTTTGATTCATTTTTGGTATATATGGATCATACTTTGCCACCACTTGGTTTGTTTTTGCAAATCAACCTCAATTTCCTATCTCTAAGTCAAACATACTTGTAGAGACATAAAGAGAGTTGTTCCAATAGAAATTGATCACAGTGTCAAAAACTCCCCCTATTTCCCATAATCAACCATTCTCCCCACAAGAGACTAACTTTTGACAAAAAGAGTCAATAAGAGTATTTTGACAAAACAAAAGCTCTATTCTATTATTTTCAAAATCCTCAAGTGGTAGCTGATCCATTTATTGCTTTAGCCTTATTTTCTCCCCTTTGGCATCAAGCACCAAAACGGGATCAATCTTGGCCCTTGAACCCCATTGCCTCACCAAAATCTTCAAATAAGAATACAAAGGCAATAGGAGTACATGAGATGAACTTGGAATAAGTTACCCTCTCATCGGAGTGCAGTGGAAATGGTCCAAGTCCACCTTTTCCCTTTCAAACCTCCTTTGAGACTAAATTAAGAACACTCAAGCACACGGTTAGTCTCAAAGGGTCAAGTTGTAGCACATCTCCCCCTAAATATGTGCATCACGTGCAAATGACTTGTGAGGTCCGGGGAGTGCTTGTACAACTTGAGCACCATACATAAGCAACAAAATGCATAAGGAACATGATCAAAGGCATAAACACATGTATGCTATAAATCAATCCAAGTTCCGCGAATCTAAGACATTGAGCTCACTACGCAACCTGCAAAAGGTCTTCTCATCTAGAGGCTTGGTAAAGATATCGGCTAGCTGGTTCTCGGTGCTAATATAGAACACTTCGATATCTCCCTTTTGCTGGTGGTCTCTCAAAAAGTGATGCCGGATGTCAATGTGCTTTGTGCGGCTGTGCTCAACAGGATTATCCGCTATGCGGATAGCACTCTCATTATCACATAGGAGTGGGACTTTGCTCAGATTGTAGCCAAAGTCCCGAAGGGTTTGCCTCATCCAAAGTAGTTGCGTGCAACACTGTCCTACGGCAACATACTCGGCCTCAACGGTGGATAGGGCAACGGAGGTTTGTTTCTTAGAATTCCATGACACCAGGGACCTTCCTAAGAATTGGCACGTCCCCGATGTACTCTTCCTATCGACCTTACATCCAGCATAGTCGGAATCTGAATATCCAATCAAGTCAAAGGTAGACCCCTTTGGATACCAGATCCCGAAGCAAGGCGTAGCGACTAAATATCTAAGAATTCGCTTCACGGCCACTAAGTGACACTCCCTTGGATCGGATTGAAATCTAGCACACATGCATACGCTAAGCATAATATCCGGTCTACTAGCACACAAATAAAGTAAAGACCCTATCATAGACCGGAATGCCTTTTGATCAACGGACTTACCTCCTTTGTTGAGGTCGGTGTGTCCGTCGGTTCCCATCGGAGTCTTTGCGGGCTTGGCGTCCTTCATCCCAAACCGCTTTAGCAAGTCTTGCGTGTACTTCGTTTGGGAGATGAAAGTGCCGTCCTTGAGTTGCTTCACTTGGAACCCAAGGAAGTAGTTCAACTCGCCCATCATCGACATCTCGAATTTCTGCGTCATCACCCTGCTAAACTCTTCACAAGACTTTTGATTAGTAGAACCAAATATTATGTCATCGACATAAATTTGGCACACAAAAAGATCACCATTGCAAGTCTTAGTAAAAAGAGTTGGATCGGCTTTCCCAACCTTGAAATCATTAGCAATTAAAAAGTCTCTAAGGCATTCATACCATGCTCTTGGGGCTTGCTTAAGTCCATAGAGCGCCTTAGAGAGCTTACACACGTGGTCGGGGTACCATTCATCCTCGAAGCCAGGGGGTTGCTCCACGTACACCTCCTCCTTGAGTGGCCCGTTGAGGAAGGCGCTCTTCACATCCATTTGGTACAACCTGAAAGAATGGTGAGCGGCATATGCTAGCAAGATACGAATGGACTCTAGCCTAGCCACAGGAGCAAAAGTCTCCTCAAAGTCCAAACCTGCGACTTGGGCATAACCTTTTGCCACAAGTCGAGCCTTGTTCCTTGTCACCACCCCGTGCTCATATTGTTTGTTGCGGAACACCCACTTGGTTCCCACAAAATTTTGCTTGTGACGAGGCACCAGTGTCCAAACTTCATTACGCTTGAAGTTGTTGAGCTCCTCCTGCATGGCCAACACCCAGTCCGGATCTAGCAAGGCCTCTTCTACCCTGAAAGGCTCAATAGAAGAGACAAAAGAGTAATGCTCACAAAAATTCACCAATCTAGAGCGAGTAGTTACTCCCTTGCTAATATCACCCAAAATTTGGTCGACGGGATGATTCCTTTGAATCGTCGCTTGAACTTGGGTTGGAGGTGCCGGTTGTGCTTCTTCCTCCATCACATGATCATTTTGTGCTCCCCCTTGATCACACGCCTCCTTTTGATGAACCTGTTCATCGTCTTGAGTTGGGGGATGCACCATTGTTGAGGAAGAAGGTTGTTCTTGCTCCAATGGTTCCTGTGGTCGCACATCGCCAATCGCCATGGTGCGCATTGCGGCCGTTGGAACGTCTTCTTCATCTACATCATCAAGATCAACAACTTGCTCTTTTGGAGAGCCATTAGTCTCATCAAATACAACATCGCTAGAGACTTCAACCAAACCTGATGATTTGTTGAAGACCCTATACGCCTTTGTATTTGAGTCATAACCTAATAAAAACCCTTCTACAGCTTTGGGAGCAAATTTAGAAGTTCTACCTTTCTTCACAAGAATATAACACTTGCTCCCAAATACACGAAAGTACGAAACATTGGGTTTGTTACCGGTTAGTAGCTCATATGAAGTCTTCTTGAGGAGGCGGTGAAGGTAGACCCTGTTGATGGCGTGGCAAGCCGTGTTCACGGCTTCCAACCAAAAGCGCTCGGGGGTCTTGAACTCTCCAAGCATCGTCCTCGCCATATCGATGAGCGTCCTGTTCTTCCTCTCTACCACACCATTTTGTTGTGGTGTGTAGGGAGCGGAGAACTCGTGCTTGATCCCTTCCTCCTCAAGATACTCCTCCACTTGAAGGTTCTTGAACTCGGACCCGTTGTCGCTCCTTATCTTCTTCACCTTGAGCTCAAACTCATTTTGAGCTCTCCTGAGGAAGCGCTTGAGGGTCCCTTGGGTTTCAGATTTATCCTGCAAAAAGAATACCCAAGTGAAGCGAGAAAAATCATAACTATAACAAGACCATACTTACTTCCTCCTATACTTAGATAGGCGACGGGTCCGAAGAGGTCCATATGAAGCATCTCCAAAGGTCTTGATGTGGTCATCACATTTTTGGTGTGATGAGAGCTTCCCACTTGTTTACCTGCTTGACAAGCTACACAAGGTCTATCTTTTTCGAAATGCACATTAGTTAGACCTATCACGTGTTCTCCCTTTAGAAGCTTGTGAAGGTTCTTCATCCCCACATGTGTTAAACGCCGATGCCACAGCCAGCCCATGCAAGTCTTAGCAATTAAGCATGCATCTAGACCGGCCTCCTCTTTTGCAAAATCAACTAAATAAAGTTTGTCGTCTAGTACACCCTTAAAAGCTAGTGAACCATCACACCTTCTAAAGACAGACACATCTACATTTGTGAATAAACAATTATATCCCATTTTGCATAATTGACTAACAGATAACAAATTATATCCAAGAGACTCAACTAAAAACACATTAGAAATAGAGTGCTCGGATGAAATAGCAATTTTTCCTAACCCTTTCACCTTGCCTTGATTCCCATCACCGAATATTATTGAATCTTGGGGATCCTTGTTCTTGACGTAGGAAGAGAACATCCTCTTCTCCCCCGTCATGTGGTTTGTGCATCCGCTGTCGATAATCCAGCTTGATCCCCCGGATGCATAAACCTGCAAGGCAAATTAAGGCTTGGGTCTTAGGTACCCAACTCTTGTTGGGTCCTACAAGGTTAGTCACAATGGTCTTAGGGACCCAAATGCAAGTTTTATCTCCCTTGCATCTTGCCCCTAATTTCCTAGCAATTACCTTCTTATCCTTTCTACAAATGGCAAATGAAGCATTGCAAGCATGATATATTGTTGAAGGTTCATTAATTTTCCTAGGAACATTAACAATATTTCTCCTAGGCATATGATGAACAACATTTCTCCTAGACATATCTCTACCATGCATATAGGAAGAACTAGAAGCAAACATGGCATGAGAATCAAAAGCATCATATCTTCTATAGGCATTCCTAGAATGTCTCCTATCATGATACATGAAAGCATGGTTCTTTTTAACACTACTAGCCATAGGGGCCTTCCCTTTCTCCTTGGCGGAGATGGGAGCCTTATGGCTTGTTAAGTTCTTGGCTTCCCTCTTGAAGCCAAGTCCATCCTTAATTGAGGGGTGTCTACCAATCGTGTAGGCATTCCTTGCAAATTTTAACTTATCAAATTCACTTTTGCTAGTCTTAAGTTGGGCATTAAGACTAGCCACTTCATCATTTAACTTTGTAATAGACACTAGGTGTTCACTACAAGCATCCACATTAAAATCTTTACACCTAGTGCAAATCATAACATGTTCTACACAAGAGTTAGATTTATTTGCTACTTCTAATTTAGCATTTAAATCATTATTAACATCCTTTAAACTAGAAATTGTCTCATGGCAAGTAGATAGTTCACAAGAAAGCATTTCATTCCTTTTAACTTCTAAAGCATGAGATTTTTGTGCCTCTACGAATTTATCATGCTCTTCATATAAAAGATCCTCTTGCTTTTCTAATAACCTATTCTTATCATTTAAAGCATCAATCAATTCATTGATTTTATTAATTTTATTTCTATCTAAACCTTTAAATAAACTAGAATAGTCTATTTCATCATCATCACTAGACTCATCATCACTTGAAGAAGCATAAGTGGTATCCCGAGTACATACCTTCTTCTCCTTTGCCACGAGGCATGTGTGATGCTCGTTGGGGAAGAGGGATGACTTGTTGAAGGCAGCGGTGGCAAGTCCTTCATCGTCGGATGAAGAGCAATCCGAGTCCCACTCCTTGCCAAGATGTGCCTCGCCCTTAGCCTTCTTGTACTTCTTCTTCTTCTTTTCCCCTTTCTTCTCTTGTTCTTGGTCACTATCATTATCAGGGCAATTAGCGATAAAATGACCAATCTTACCGCACTTGAAGCAGGAGCGCTTTCCCTTCGTCTTGTTCTTCTTGGGATGCTCCTTGCGGCCCTTTAGCGCCGTCTTGAAGCGCTTGATGATGAGGGCCATTTCTTCATCATTAAGCCCGGCCGCCTCTACTTGCGCCACCTTGCTAGGTAGCGCCTCCTTGCTCCTCGTTGCCTTGAGAGCAATAGTTTGAGGCTCTTGGATTGGTCCATTTAGTGCATCATCGACGTATCTCGCCTCCTTGATCATCATTCGCCCGCTTACGAACTTTCCAAGAACTTCTTCGGGCGACATCTTGGTGTACCTAGGATTTTCACGAATATTGTTCACCAGATGTGGATCAAGTACAGTAAAGGACCTTAGCATTAGACGAACGACGTCGTGGTCCGTCCATCGCGTGCTTCCGTAGCTCCTTATTTTATTGATGAGGGTCTTGAGCTGGTTGTATGTTTGGGTTGGCTCCTCGCCCCTTATCATCGCGAATCTTCCAAGCTCGCCCTCCACCAACTCCATCTTGGTGAGCAAGGTGACATCGTTCCCCTCATGAGAGATCTTGAGGGTGTCCCAGATCTGCTTGGCATTGTCCAAGCCGCTCACCTTATGGTACTCGTCCCTGCACAAAGAGGCTAACAACACAGTAGTAGCTTGTGCATTTTTATGAATCTGTTCATTAATAAATATAGGACTATCCGAGCTATCAAATTTCATTCCATTCTCAACAATCTCCCATATGCTTGGATGGAGAGAGAACAGGTGACTACGCATTTTGTGACTCCAAAATCTGTAGTCCTCCCCATCAAAGTGTGGAGGTTTGCAAAGAGGGATGGAAAGCAAATGTGCATTTGAACTCTGCGGAATACGAGAGTAATCGAAAGAAAAGTTCGAATTAACCGTCTTTCTTTTGTCGTAGTCGTTGTCATCGTTGTCCTTTTGGGAAGAAGTGGACTCGTCGCTGTCGTCGTAGTAGACGATCTCCTTGATGCGCCTTGTCTTCTTCTTCTTCCCATCTTTATGTTTGTGGCCCGAGCCCGAGTCGGTAGGCTTGTCATCCTTTGGCTCGTTGACGAAGGACTCCTTCTCCTTATCGTTGATCACAATTCCCTTCCCCTTAGGATCCATCTCTTCGGGCGATTAGTCCCTTCGTGAAGAGAACGGCTCTGATACCAATTGAGAGCACCTAGAGGGGGGGTGAATAGGTGATCCTGTAAAACTTAAACTTAAGCCACAAAAACTTGATTAAGCGTTAGCACAATAATCGCCAAGTGGCTAGAGAGGAGTTCTTGCAAGACATGATAACCACAAGAGAATCAACACAGATAGACACAGTGGTTTATCCCGTGGTTCGGCCAAGTACAAAACTTGCCTACTTCCACGTTGTGGCGTCCCAACAGACGAGGGTTGCAATCAACCCCTCTCAAGCGGTCCAAAGACCCACTTGAATACCACGGTGTTTTGCTTAGCTTTTCTATATCCCGTTCGCGAGGAATCTCCACAACTTGGAGCCTCTCGCCCTTACACTTGAAGTTCACAAAGAAGCACGGAGTAAGGGAGGGATGAGCAACGCACACAAGACACAAAATCACAGTGACAACATGCACACAAGTCGCAACAAGAGCTCGCAACACAACCCGACGAGTTCACAACTCAAATAGAGCTCTAGATGCTATTACAAAGAAACAAATGCGTGGAATCGAAGTCTCGGTGCTTAGGAATGCTTTGAGTATGCTTAGTGTACTCCTCCATGCGCCTAGGGTCCCTTTTATAGCCCCAAGGCAGCTAGGAGCCGTTGAGAGCATTCCAGGAAGGCAGATCTTGCCTTCTGTCGTCTGGCGCACCGAAGAGTCCGGTGCACCATCGGACACTGTCCGGTGCGGATTTGTTTCCTTATATGGCGAAGCCGACCGTTGCTGATTGAGAGCCGTTGGCGCACCAGACACTGTCCGGTGCACACCGGACAGTCCGGTGCTCCAATGTGACCGTTGGCTCGACCACGCGTCACGCGCGGAATCCTCGGCCGACCGTTGCCCCGGCTGACCGTTGGCTCACCGGACAGTCCGGTGCACCACCGGACAGTCCGGTGAATTATAGCCGTACGCCGTTGATTACTTTCCGAGAGCGACGACGTCGCCTGTGAACGGCTCACCGGACAGTCCGGTGCACCACCGGACAGTCCGGTGCACCACCGGACAGTCCGGTGAATTATAGCCGTACACGCCGTCGAAGTCCCGAGAACAGCAAGTTCGCCAGAGTCAGCCTGGCGCACCGGACACTGTCCGGTGCACCACCGGACAGTCCGGTGCACCCAGACTGAGCAGACTTTGGCTGAACAAAGCCATCTCTTCTCCAACTTGTTTTCTCCTGTTTCCAGCACTTAGACACAATACATTAGTCCATAAAACAATGTACTAAGTCTAGAAACATACCTTTACTTTTGATTTGCACTTTGTCCACCACTTTGCATAGAATACCACAAAAGCACTTGTGTTGGCACTCAATCACCAAAATACTTAGAAATGGCCCAAGGGCACATTTCCCTTTCAGTCTTTAGCTTACTTTCTATGTAGAACTTCATGTTATTAGATTGATCTTACATGGCCAGATGTGTATCTCTCATTCGGTTGCTACACTCTATGACATGCAGCTGCAACATGTGCATGTGGCAACTCGAGAGGTTGATACGTATCTGATACCCTACCTTATATGATTTAGTCACATTATATATTCTAGATGTACTTATTTGGAAGTCCCGATCCATGTTTGAATGCAGGATCATCGGCTTACAGTCGTGGATGTTCCTAGGGTTATTAGTGTGATGCATACTTTAGATTGATTGTTTACCATTTATCTGGCCCTAGATTTAATTAACAGTGTGAGTAGTAATTGTGACATTTTGGCCAATTTCTGAGCTTTGGGTTGTGCATGTGGCATATGTCGCTCTAGGATCAATGATCCTCTAAATCATGCTTTAGACAAGTTTGTTTATCTTGTCGGTCGCTTTCAATGCAATGTTACTTTCATTAATTTATTTATTACCGACCCATAAAAGATGATAATCAGCTTAAGGGAGCCGACCAGTGCAACCAACATGAGCCGATCAACACAATCTGTGCAGAATTTGATGTTTAATTGGTGTTGTGTATTTGTAGAGAAATCACCGACCACAACACAACCTCCCTGGTTATAGGGTGGCATGCTTAGGACCTCCTGGCACACCCAAATTCAAGGGGTAAAGTCGGGTGCGTCTCATATGTGCGCCAAAGAAGAACAACACATATAATGACTAAGTATATAGAGATAAATGTCACAAACATTATTACATTGCGGAAGTGTCTTACAAAAATAAAGCCAAAAGTTTAGTGGTGATCAAGACACAAGATGGTATAGGAGAAATTAACATCACACCAAACATCAGAACAGAATGCATGATAATATTCTACACATCGTAACAAGATCATAGGTTTGAGAACCACTAAATTCGAAGCTACGGTCAACAAGTTATGATTTTCTGAAGGTTTTAAGTGGTTGATATAGAAATAACTAAGCGCATAAATTTTAATCTATGTTGCATGACAAAACATGATTACTAGATGATAAACAATATTATTATGAATTTAATGCAACTGAAATGGATCAAAAAGGAATTGAAATGAATTACTTATGAATTAAACAAAATTCTAGAATTATTTTTATATAAGAAAATCAATTTCAGTGTATTTCACTTAATTAATAAACTGTTTGGACTGCGCCATACATTCTAGAGAGCTCAGAGTGCAATCCATAAATTCCAGGGCTCAGTTGCAAATACTTTTTTAACTAGATTGGGCGGCGGGTTCATTCACTAAAAACATAGGGTTTCTTATGTAAAAATGCTTGGCCAAAGGGGTATTCTCAATTTACGTCTGTTGGATCTCATGCCTACGGTCAGGATTAGATTTGCAACCATCTGAAACGTTGCACTATGCAGGCCCTTGGATTTGGATTGACCAGTTAGGGTTTTAAGTCACGCGGATTGCATGGCAACCGCTCGATCGAGGATCTATGGCTTGGACTAACCTGCCCCAAAGCTGAAATTTGACATGAGATCACTACCGCACACTGGCCATCCAATGACCGAGTGGTTGTCTCCCCAACTCAACAGCGGACACGGCTACACCGCCCACCAGTGCGGCCACAAAGCTCGTCGGAGGATGCAAATGGCACCCAAACAAGCTATACTCCAAACCGATAAGTACTACACGATTAGTAAAGAAAGGCGAACACAACGAGAAGTGGTTATATGGTGGCGGGGACCGGAGCGAGGCCAGCCATGTCGCATGGTTTCCACCGATCTCCAGTGAGGAATTCCGATGGCCCCAGAGATCTATTTTGGGTGCAGAGTGAAATTGTACTGACCCAAGGGATTACCGAAGCTAGCAAAGGCAGTTCTCACCGGAAGGAAGGAAGAGGAGAGATTGGTCGTGGCGCTGAGCGACCGTGGCGGCGATGGCAAGGTGTCGTGGCGGAGATTCATGCACTTCAGTGGAATTTGCGCACCATGGACCCACAACACATGGTTAGGGCATGCTGGTGAACGCCCTCGACCACTTCGAGGTACCAGACGATGATGACGACGAACCTTCTCCCCCTGGCCACCGTGAGCTCGAGTTTTCCCTCTCCACTCAATAACCTTCGGATGGACGCGAGTATTGGCAAGTGCTGAGAATGACGCGGCTTGTTGGTTTTATGCAGAGGCCGTTGGCCCGCAACTAACTCCCTAAGATCACTGCGAACACTCGGCCATCGGGAGTCAGCGCCGCGCGGGAGAGATCTTCGCGCCATGGCACGGTGAAACTAGTTACTAGGCCTGGATGACAGCGTTCCTCTGTGGAGCTGCGCCCGGTTGACATTAGGGGCCCACACGTTAGCACAGAGGAGTGAGTAGAGGCACGCGAACAAGGAAAGCAGAGGGTGACTGACGAATAGGGCCCGCATGGAGGTGACTTGAAGAGGAGAAGCGCGCGGAGACTGACGCCGAGGCCCCACTAGTTGGCACGCGCCCCAACCCCAGGACATCTCGGCGGGAGGAATTAGGCCGGCCAGTTTCGGCCCAAGGCACCGAGGAGGTCTTTTCCTTTCTTTTTTTCTTCCATTTCCATTTTATTTGCTTTCCTTTTTTCTTCCAAAATGTCAAATTCAGTGTGAATTCATTTCAAATATTGTATTCACCATTCAATTGTCACAAACTAAAAATACTAGCATGGGATGCACATCTTTTAGTTTAACCCTATTAATTGGTTATGCAAGAAGAAAAGGAAATACAATAATTCCCCCAAGGTTCCATGATCCTCATGCCACTAACATATAACCATATTTATTTATTTATTTTTCTATTATATATATTTTGGGCTTTACACCTCCCTTGACTGTCTCTAGCACTAGAGACAGTCAAAGCTGCTTCACAAGGGACGACTGTAGTAGCATCGCACCTTTCGCCCCCTCGTGTGTGACGATCGACCACAGGTTTTCCGCGACAAAAGTGTCATATTTTTTGAGCTTTTGTAACCTTGTGTTATAGTTGTTAAGTACAAAAATATACTTACGCTTGTTTTATGTCATATACTTGGAAAATCAATCTCAAATGGGTAACTACCAATCAATTCCAAGTCAAACAAATGGTGATATCTTTGCTGGGTATCTCGAGGACTCCTAGACTTATGATTAACTAGTCGGCGTCTCTATGTGATGGAGGCCATCATGAGTGTAACACCCGGGTTTCGGGGCACCAAGACCCGGACGCGAACATATATAATCATCAGGTGTGTTAGGACTAAGTCTCACACATATGATGAATCATGGCACAGGATCAAATGTCACATCTTTACTACATAACATGAGTTCTATACAAAATAAATAAATAAATACATCATATGAAGACAACGGTCCAGCAACCCAAAGTTGACTGGAAGACGACGGCCTAGACCTCTCACGAACTCGTCACAGCATCCTCCATGCGCCTCATTCTGTGGTACCTGTTGTTGACCTATGGGGGTGTGAGACAACAAGAGTGAGCTCACATACGTTCATCGCTCAACAAGTTGTGAGGAATAATGTGCATGAACTCGCCAAAGGTGGGAGCTCACGTGAATTGTAAGGCTTACCAAAGAGGATGGTTAGAGCTGAGCATTGCTTTTAAAGTTGGTCCAAATTTTATTAGCAGTTAATAAGTATAAGTAAATACCAACCCAATTAGTAGAACAAAAGTAATAACAACACCTGCGATGCAATGCATATGACAAATTGAATTTAGTTCTATAAATTAAACATGTGAGGGTCCGAGCTGCTCATGACCGTGAGCACGGCTAGTATACCAGTTTTACACTCTGTAGAGGTTGCACATCTTTACCCATAAGTCATGTTACCCATCTGCCAAGAGAAGGCCAATCCCATACACCTCTACTGAGGAGGCGAGGCAGGGTAACACTACAAGGCATTTACAAAGTTCCACTAGCTTCAGAAAACCCGCTACAGTTTATAGGAAGCTCCAATGCAGGGATCCCTCGCCTGACCGCCATCGCAGCAAAATCAACCCAATGACCTCCCTACACTGACCACTCCCCTACTGCCCTTGCCCCTTTCGGGTAAGGTAGTCATCCACTAGCTTTCCTAATTAATCAGCCAAGGGGTCCCATTCCTCCCTTGTGGTAGCACTGTTTTCCCGAGTGATCGCTCCATGTTCCAATTAACATAATGATCTTAACATGAACAGTAAATAACAACTAATAATAAAAGTGTGATCATGAATAATGTGTATCTCTATACCCAAAACCACATAAAGCAATAGCAGGTACTACCCAAGAATTCAATGGTAAACAAGGTATAAAGATAGTCAAACTAGGGTAACCTATTGGGTCCCATCAAAATTAACCTATGCAGATCATTATGATTAATCAGAACATGACTGGATAAAAAGAAGTGATCAAGGGCACAACTTTCCTAGGACTTGAGATTCCAGGTACCAACTTGCTCTTCAGATGACTCGTAACCTCGCGCTAGTCATAGCAATACAAACAAACAGTGTATAGGCAAAATTAACATCACACCAAACATAAGAACAAACTGAATAATAATAATCTACGCGTCGCTACGAGATCGTGGGATCGAGAACCGCTAAATTCGGGGTTACGGTTATGAAGTTATGGTTTTCCGAAGATCAACGTGGTTAAGTATAGAATATACTAAGTGTAACATTTTAACCTATATTTCATGACAAAACAAAGTTACCAGATGATAATAAATATTATTGTGAGACTAATGCAACTAGAATGGATCAAAATGGAGTTACGGTTATTGAGTTATGAATTTCCAAAAGATTTAATAGTGGTGTATAAAAGAAATTAAGTATAAAATTTCAGTTTAGGTTTCATAACAAAATAAAGTTACTGGATGATAAACAATATTATTATAAGTCTAATGCAACTGGAATGAATTAATTTGGAGTTAAAATGGATTTAATACAAATTAAACAAGTTTCTTGATTTATTTTTAAACTAAAAATCCTTTTTCTGAATTGTTTTATCCCTTTTATTCTCTGATTGGACTGGGGACACTATTCTGCAAAAGACTAGGGGTTGTTTTATAAGAAACCAGGGCCCAACCGTAATTACTTTATACTAGGATAGGACGGCGGGTTGATTCGTTAGAATTCCGAGGGTGTATTCGCAAAAAGGGATCAGTGAAGGGGTACGCGCTGATCTGTGCCGTCCGATCAAGATCCGAGGGCCTAGATTTACCTAGCTGAATCGGTATTCACCAGATATGATCCCAGCCATCCAACCCCGATCGGACAGTCATAAAGCATCGCGGCGAAGGGATATGGTCGCGTCTAATTTGGACCGCCCATCTAAACGGCCCGAGGCCATCTTCAACCTCCCGTCGTATGGGCACGGCGGCGCGGCCAAGTTCCGCCCACGGAGTTCACCGAGGCGACACCGCCCGTCGCACTGATGCCCAAAACTCAGCGATGACTGGTTCAAAACGTTGTGGGTACCAAAGCGAAGCTAGGGAAACATCTTTACTAGAGATCATTGCGGGTGGATCCTCGGCCACGGTGGTGAGCAGTAGTGGTGCGTCGACGAAGAATTTCGGCCGCTCCAAACATCGAACGACCCAGGTGAGAGCACCACGAACATTGTTATGGTCCAACAAAAGCATCTGGGCAATCTTCCAGGGAGAGTTGGCAATGTGGAAAGGCTCCAGGTGTGGCGGCTTCCCACGACTTCCCTGGCGCGAATAACCTGGTGCTGGTGCTCATGGCCGAAGGGGAGGAGCTCTGCTATTTATAGAAGAGCAGGCGCGAATTCTAAGGAGGGCAGGAGATAAACAAATCTGACATGGGCCGCGCTGAGTGGAGTTATGGGCCGGTGGTAACGGTTTTAGCCCAAGGCGAGTTTTCTTCTGTGCTTATTATTTTCCTTTTGTATTTCTATCTCCCAACTTCATATTCCCACTCAATTCATAATTTGAATTCAAATTTGCTTATAGGTTTCACACAAGGATCAAGTGCTCAAATTAAAAGAACTAGCCTAAAATAATATATTTATTCCTATATATATATATATATTTTTCTTCATAGTGTATATTGTTTTTCTTTTCTTTTCTTTCCCTCCTTCCTTTTCAAATTCTATTTTTTTAACCTAAACTTGTCTCGCGAATTTAAACATAAATGCACAATTACAAGAACCTCAGCATGAGATGCATATTTCTATATTTATTTATTTGCTATTTGACTGCTTTTCTTCTCTTAAGTGAGTATGCACAAAAAAAGAAATTAAATAATTCCAAAAACACTTTCATGAAAAATACATGTATTTATTTATTTTATTATTTTTACCTTATATGAATTTTAGGGCTTTACAATGAGATAATAATGTTTATTATTTTGTTATGAATTGTAAAATAGAAAGTTCTTATGATATATGATTAAACATTATGTAATAAAACAATTTCTTTGCTATTATATTTAGTTTTTTCATAGTATTTGTGGACTTTCATTGTAACACGCCTATCGTCTACAGAGCTAGAATGGTCTCGGTAAATTGGTAATCTCTACGACGATGGCTCTAGTTGTGCACAATCTTCTAATCTAGTTATCACTGTTTTAAAAATCATTATTAATCGATGATTAATGGTTACCGATAGATATCTGATATGATTAACATGTAATCAACTAAGTAATCGGTCATTCTGATTAATCGGTCATTGATCCGATTAATAGGGTGTTGCTCCAATTTTATCAGCCATTGATCTAACCCTATCAAACAAAAAGACCCATTAGAAGTGTGACACAATGGTCTAGCAACGCTATAGACACTTCATATTCCTCTTGTGAAAGCATTTGGAGCATCTTTGATATGGTAACACATTTTTGTCCAATGTCATATTGTCATCAATTAGGCTAAAAATAATCTTGTCTATTCTAAATTGTTTGGCTCATTTAATTTGCAATATACGTGTATACTAAGAGAAGAAATAAGCTAGATGCACAAAGTGCAAGTGATCTTGTCTTTGTTCAATTCAATGCAAGATTGATTAGCAAAAAAAGAAAGAAACAAGACTAAAAATGTTAATATACTTCTATCTAATGTTGCTTCTAATGCTTAAGATTGGCTGGTTGAAGGATGTGATTATATTAATGAAGAAAATGAAGCTATGCAACTTTGAAGCTGTGGGAACGTGTTCTGGGGCCGTACTCAGAGAGGTGTGGTCATATCATTAGCGACTTCTCAGCGTACGCGCCTGCTGTTCGGATGACTGGTCATGGTCTGAGATGTCATGTCTTGTCTTAGTGGATGTGGACTTTGTGACGTCTGACTTGGGTTTCCCTCACGCTTCTCTTCCTTGATTAGGACTTGGGTGGTCATTCCATCCCACGGACTTGCTTGGTAGGGATCTGATCGATCGCTCCATTCCGCGGATTTACCCGACAGGAACTTGGTTGGTTGCCCCGCCTCATATCCTTGCTCGGCAGGGACCTGATTGATCGCTCCACTTCGCGAACTTGCTCGATAGAGGCTTAGTCGGTGCTCCACCTCGCGGTCTTGCTCGGCGAGGTCTGGTTGTTCCGCCATGCGGACTTGCTCGACAGGAAACTAATCGTCCGCTCTACCTCGCACTCCTGCTCAGCAGGGACCTGGTCGGACTTGCTTGGTAGAGACCAAATCGTCACTCTGCTCTACGAACTTGCTCGACATGGATCTAGTGGGTCATCTTGCCTTACGAACTTGCTTAGCGCGAAGACTTTGATTGACAAGAAGGTTTTATAGATCTTACTTTTGGTAGCCTGTTTTTATATACCCGACGATTATAAGTTCAGCTCTCCAAATACGTAAATTATAATAGCGTATCTCCAAACTTAAAAATTACAATAGCATCCAAATAAACTTTTTTAACCAGATGAAAATAGGAGATACAGACGTGCTACCGTATTTTACCTCAATGACGAAACTACCCCTGCCCCTTCTTCTTCTCCAGCCTCCAGCCGGCGCCGCCTCCCCGCTCCGCTCCCTCCTGCCACCTGCGCGCAGCCTCACGGCGATGTCAGCGGCTACGTCGACAACGCCGTCGAGCGGAGTGTATCCTTCCCCGGTGTCCCCTCCCTACCCGGCCGCCTCCAAGGACCTGGAGCTCCGGCGCGCCATGACCGCCTCCGCGCGCTCCGCGGCCTTCGCGTCTGTGGACGTCGTGTTCGAGGACGAGTGGCTCGCCGTCGTCGACAAACCCGCCGGCGTCTACTGCGACGCCCTCCTCACCTCCTTCCCTTGCTCTGCCGTCTCAGGTAAATAAGATGGAGCTTAAAAGGAATCACCTTATAGGTGGCGCTGAGCTAATTGCTTGTGATTTCGTATGTTGATCATCCAGTGTCAGTAATATCGATGATTTGGATGAAGAAATTGGCGTATTTAGGTAGTATGATGATATCTTTGTGTAATACAACATGCTGTCTAATGTTACTTTACTGATGGCAATGCCATTGCTCAATACTTGGTTTAGTTTAGGACATACAGGCTATGTGATTAATGCAAAGGATGAGTAAAAAAATGTGCATTGGAGGCTATTTAGGAGCATTACAGTGTGGAATGCGTTTTGACAAATTGTGCAATAGTGTGTTTCATCACACTGCCACAGGCATAAGGCAATCTGTATTCAAGTGTTGATTCTCATTCTATTTCCAAATGATCCAAGCTCATATAATGTTGCCTGTAATGGACTAGTTTAACAATTCCTACTAGCAAGTGAGTGTCCAGCACTGAAAATATGATATGCTATGATGACAATCAGCGTTTTAAATGTGTCGCCTAGGCGTCCAGACGCCCAAAAAATCTGAGGTGCCTAGGCGTTCACGCGGTGGTCCAACGCCTTGTCTCACCTTACCACTTTAAGAACCATGGTGACAAAAAAAAAAGAAATTTGTTTCATGCACTCTTTGGAAGTTTTTTAATTGAATACAATATCCACTCTTTGGTATTTGTTTCATGCATTGTCTCCCAAAGCATATGGAATTAGTTATGTCTGGCTAGTAGTTAGTACCTTTAAACTTTAGGACTATAGTTGCTACTTGCTACTTGTGGACTGGCTGAGGTGAGGAAACAGCACTTGTGATCTGTCTGTCTTTTGTCAGAAGGTAAAAGTTTGATTCTTAAGTAATCCACTACATAATAATATCAGAGTGTTTTATTTTAATATTTTTATCATCTAGATTTCATTATTTGAAGCCACAATCGGATTGTTTTTTTTCTTTACATTAGTATTGTTCTTGCTTTACTATTTCTAAGTTCTTACTTACAAAAGAGATGATACACTATTGCTAAGTTCTCACTACAGGCAAACATTTCTTGCGACTTGCAGAGAATCCAGCAACTAAACCTAACCTTCACCTTGCAAACAGGCTGGACCGTGATACTAGTGGGCTCATGGTTATTACCAAATGCAACAAAGTTGCTGGGAAGCTAGTGAAGGCATTCACTGACCATAAAGTCAAGAAAACATATCTAGCTCTCTGCATAGGTTTCCCACCGGCATGGGAAAAGATCAAGATATGTTCTGGCCATGGGCGATCGAAACATGGCGCTTGGCGTGTATATGCTATGTCTGATGTTGGCCGTTCGCTCCCAGGCGGCTCTGTTGTACGGGACATGAGCACGCGGTTTGAAGTTCTAGGGGTCAACGATAAAGGGCAGTTCAGAGAACCCCACAGCTTGGACACCGACGATATCGAGCCAATTACTGTGCAAGAAAAGGCGGCTGACCAGACTTGTGGCGGTGATGCGAACAGCAGTGTCATCTTGGTTAGAGCCTATCCCCAGAGCGGCCGGACACACCAGATTCGTCTACACTGCCAGTATCTTGGTCTCCCGATCAGAGGTGATGTGAAGTACGGCGGGGTGATCGAGTGGGACGGCGTAGAGTGTGATGGCCATGCACTGCATGCGGAGAGCTTGTCATTTGTACACCCCATCACTGGATTGCCCATCACTCTCCGGTCACCTCTCCCTCCATGGGCAAAAGATTGCATATCAGCAATGGAATAAAGTTCCCTTGATCTCATTGTGATGCACGATGCTCCAGTTGGCACTGAAATGTCCACCAAAGATGTAACTCTGAGATCTCAAAAGGCATCATCTCTTGAAGACCTTTTCTGGGAGTAGCGTTGGGAAATAGCACTATCACACATACTGAGTCCACTGTTACAGGCAGTTTTACTTGAGACTGTAATTTTAGCACGTGTACCGTAGAGATATCGAGTTGTTTGTTGTAGTTTTGTTTCAAATTGTGAGTACCCAAACGCAGGCACACACAACACATGTTGTACCATGGGTATTTATTTATTTATTTGGTCGTTCAACAAGGCATCTGGAAAGTTCCTTAAACACCAGAAAATTTTGAGATCCACATCTAAGCTGTTCTTGAAAGGGAGGCAGCAGAATGGGATTTCTCAGTGTTCCAGGTGCAGTTCTGCACCTGAGCTAGTTCTTGGTATGGATGGCCATTCGAGTGACAACTGAAAATCAATTAAGCACGTGGCTGTTCAAGAATTTGTACTTGCATAACCATGAGCTGCAGAAATTGGTAAAAAAAAAAGAAATATAGAGAGAGAACTTGCATAACCCTGTGTCATGTGAAGTGAGGACAGTTTCTCCACCTCACCTGATGGTAAATTTGTTTGAGTGGATGAAACTTTTAGGTGCAGAGGGAATCATTGGAACATGGAAAAGGTTTTCCTCATATCATCCTTTCTTTGATGCAAATGAATGAAGCACAGGCCACAGGGAAGTTTACCCTGCCGACAAGTTATTGAAAATTGAAATGTCTAAACGCGCTGGGAACATAGTAGTACAATCCAATCCAATCAGTTGACATGCTCATATTGGGGGGGGGGGGGGCGGGAGCAGCAGGTCTGTCGGATGAAAATCTTCAAAAAAAAATCATGTCGTCCTGGCTGTTGCGCCAGAGGAACCGTCCATTATTCTCTCCAACGGTTGCCGCAGCTGGGGTTGCAGCAGACGAAGAAGAGCGTCATCCCCTCCTCGCCTCTCGCAGTGGCCTGCAGTACCATGGCACAGTGAGCTCAAGTTTCTGGCCCATGGTCTACGAAGAAGAAGAAGACGATGCTATTGCTAGCTCTCAAGTATGCGTGTTCAGTTGCCATGGACCCCGTTTCCGAAGGAGGTGACAGGTGACCGACCTGGAAGAAGACGGCCTCGCCGTGGCCGCAGGAGGAGCAGCGCACGGACTTGGTGCGGGGCAGCGTGGGGTCGCCGGCCACGTCCTGGAGCACCTGGGTGAACTCCCCGGCGCTGTGGTGCACCACGTTCCGGTACACGCAGTTGTTGTCCGCGACCTCCTGCGGAGAGCGTTTGGAGACCGCGTCAGATTCTAGGAACCGTGGAGATCGAAAAAAAAAAACAAGAGAGCTCTTGTGCTTCGGAGAGATCCGAATGGATCCCGACAGACACGAGATGCTGAACGGGCGGAGGAAGGAAGGACACCTGGTGGTCGCAGTTCCGGCAGGCGTAGAGGAGCACCTTCTGCTCCCGGTCCTCCTTGGGGTACAGGATGTTGTTGCTGCCATGGCCAAGAAACAGAAACGATGCCGCCGTCAGTATACAGCAGGGCAGAGCACAGCAGCTTGAGTGAGCAAAGGAAGCGAGCGAGCGAGCAGGCAGCGTCGTCGTTATTATTACCATTCACGGCAAAACTTCATGGTACTCATGGCTGCTAGCTGACCGGCGGGATAGCCTGTTTGTCTGCCGCGTTGACCCCGGTGCTGCCTGCCTGTCGTCTGGCTGCTTCGTCGAGATCTTGTTCTTGGTGGTGGAGCTGAGCTGAGCTGAATCGTATTCCTCTTTGCAGCAAGTGGTTGATTGGGAGTGGAGATTTGGTGAGCCCAAGGAGGCACCGCACCACTGGCTAAGCTATTTTAAAATATCGTTTTATTTGAATTGGTGATGCGCAGACTTGTGGGGCGTCTGGGCGGGTGGGGACACGAAACACAGACACTACCCGGGTCTCACTCTCACCGGGAAAGATAGTTTTATGGGGAATCGCAATAATCTGTCCGGCCAACCAATCAACACCATCTTACTCGCGTGGTCCCGCCCTCTCAAAAGAAGTTAGACATAGACGTAATTCAAATATCAAGAAATATATTTAATTCTCTATAACAACACTAGTACTAGTGAATCGACGTATGTGTCTCTAAAGAGCACTTTATATTATGAGACAAGACTAAAAAATAGTTATGTCTTATCATATTAATAAAATATTTACACTTAAAGCTACTAATAAGGATTGACTCTCAAGCCGTCGTTAACTACTCGTTGAGAGAGCCGTGTTGATAGTGTGAAGACTATAAGGTGTCAGATTCAAAAAAATAAGGGAGGCTTCATTGCAAGTGGCTGAAAGTTATGATGATCCATTAACAAGTAGTGAATCTAAATCCTTGACAGACAGTGAACTCGGTAAATTCGAATTTATAGTGGCAATAGTAATTTGGTATGACATATTATCTAAAGTTAATTTTGTCAGCAAGCAGCTACAAAGCAAAGGACATGGTTATTGGTGTTGCCATTCGGAAGGTACAATAGCTTATTTTCCTTTTGAGTGGGTATAGAGAAACAAACTTTTCAAGAGCAATAGAATTTGCCAAAGAAATTGTATTTAAGATAGATATTGATCCAAATTTCCACACGAAACGTAAAATCGAAAGAAATACAATTTGATGAGAGTCTTGAAGATGCATCTATTGCTTTGCAATCTGCACAAGTCATTTAGCGTTAATTATGTCATTGTTTTTGTTGATCAAGCTATATATTCATATAAGGATGGTGTGAAATGATATATATCGAAGTTTTATAATAAAGTAAAAGAATCATTGTGTTATATTATATTTTAAAATTTTATAATCTCTGTTATAAATAGCCAATAATTTTAGATAGGTCACGTCTTGGACTACAACTCTTCAGCCCCGATGCACATCCATCTCTAGTCTCAAATAATATTTTAGAATTTGTTTGGAAGCAAGAGAATTTAGGAGACTAAAATCATCTTTCTGTTCAAGATGGAATAGAAAGAGAATTTTAGCCCCTTAGATGGATATGGATGTTCCACGGATGTCGCTGAACATGTCTGTCACTAACAAATCGTGTTTGTTATCTATGACAGTGTTTGTTTCACCTTTTTTCTGGCTTCTAGCAGGTAGAAGCTGCCGTAGACTGCCAAACATACAACTTTTCAGCATGTTTATTTGAGAATCGTTTTGGTGAAAACTATCCAAAATCAACGTAAACATAGAATTGATTGAGTTCTCGTAATAGTAGGAATATGCCACTTTCTAGATCCTAAACCCTACGAACTCCTTCATCTTTTTTCGTAAATAACTCATACAATACTCAAATTCACTGCTAGATTCTCAAAAAAAAATGTTAGAAAAAAGCTAAACCAAATAGAGCCTACGTTTATGTCAAACAAAAAAAATGCTAAGGGAGACCGGCCAGAGATAGGGATGAATAGGAGTTATTGAACCATTATAAGACCATGTTCTGTAGTTTATCCAAAACATAGTTTTTGTATTGTTCTGTACTGTATACCGTAATGTTCGTATAGTTTAAATATGAGTATGAGTAAGTTGCTGAAAATAGTCTAGTAGACCATAGGACAGGAGCTTGTTTGTTTTTAGTTTTTTTTCTGACGAGCTTCTAGGAGAATCTAGTTGTGGAGATAATTTAAGTATTATGTGGATTACGTATAGAAAAAGATAAAGTAGTTCACAGATTTTAGATCTAGAAAGTGACGTATTTCTAGTGTCCCGATGACTCAAACTCAAACGATTCTCTAACCCTGATTTTAAACAGTTTTCGTCAAAGTCATTCTTAAAAAAAAGGGAAATTTGGATCCATACCATTAAAAGATCACCACTTTGGATCCATACCATTACTATCTCACTTATATGTGGTCCACATAAGTCAATGACATGTGAGATCCATGGTATATATCTAAAGTTTGGATCTTTTAATGGTATAGATCCAATTGTTCCTACTGAAAACAAGCCACCACAGTCCTTTAATGGTCGACGATCGCTTTTGACGGCCAAAAAACAAGCGACGGTCGACGATCGCTTTTGACGGCCAAAAACTGAAAACAAGCCACCACAGTCCAGCAGCACCGGTTTCATTCTGGAAGCAGAATCGGAGGTGGATTCCCTGAAGCCACCGCCGGAAAAAACACTCCTTTTTATGTATCTCTTTCCCAGCGCATACTCGCCGGCCGCCGCGTTGGACTCTAGAGCCGCGTCCAGCACTCCAACCTGTCAATCGCCATGGTTCCGTTGTTATGCGCACGACTATTCCAACTCCGTTCTAGAAGTGTCTCTCTCTCGTCCCTGCCTTGACTTGCCTCCTCCGGAAAGGAAGACGAACCCATTTCTTGCAGTGCCACAGGAAGGAGCAAGACGATCCATATTTGGAGAGGCCATTTGGCATCCAGAGCATTCAGATAAACTTGAAAGAGCAAGAAAAACGAGGCCTCGTTTCTTGCGGTGCCTGTGCGTGCGGCGGCAGCGCATGCGCATTCTCTCCCCTCCCCGTTCTCCTCTCCCCGGACAACCCGGCCGCGCCGCCCCCCTTTCTTCCACCCTCGTTGGTAGAGTACCGATATAGTTCCCCCCATCGGCCAGGAATCCTCGCATCGCATCACGACACCCGGTTCCTCTCCCTCCCTTCCCTTCCTCTGCTTCCGGGGAGGAGGAGAGGAAAGAGACAGACGAAGGGCGCACCGGGAAGGAGGACCTGGAGGAGGAGGCACACAACACAATCCTTCCTCTTGCACGCGGAGTCCTCAAGCGGGCCTCCTCCTCGGCCTTGGCTCAAATTCCGGGTGCCATAACACGACCTCCGCCGGCGGCCACCGGCAGCCATGTCGCCCTTCTACCTCGCTCGCGGTGCTTCCAAGGTCCGTCCCGTCCGTGCTTGTATTTCATTCGTGTTCTCGATCGGGCCTCTGTTAAGAGGCAGAGACCTCGCCTGATTCTGGTTGAAAAGGCTTGGCTTGGATTTTGAGGATCGGGTCTATTTGGCGCGCAGCTAGTGAGAAGGATTACCTCGGAGACATCGGTCGAGCTCAAGATTCTATCTGATAAATGGCGGCTTCTCCTCGCTGGCCTCATTTTCCAGGTAAATATACCGCGGCTGTGACATTACTCCCTCTCCCACTCCCATGGGGTGATTCTGGTTGAAAAGGCTTGACTTGGATTCATTCATTCTTAATGCTTTTTCAGAGATATTTTCTTTTGTGTACTAATACTAAATTGATAGATGATCAGCTCGGCATTTGCAGTTTTCCTACTTACAGTTCCGCGTAATAATTATTCTGTATTTATTTTCTTAATGATATAAAATAGTACATACATGGTTTGGCCGCTCATGGGGTTCATTATCTGCACCGGCCGGGCCCTACCCTTCAAGATCTTGGCTTCATGATTCTTCCGGTATGTCTGAGTGATTGAGAACCAATGCACAACATCTAACACTATTGAATTAAATAATGCTAATGTTTTCTTATTTGCATCTTTTATCTGAATTTGATGTAGGAGCTTGGGAAAGAAAGGGGTTACATCAGTGAGACATTGTTTACATTCGTCTTCCTCACCTTCGTTTTGGTACTCATCTCTTTTTGTTGTCTTATTTTGCCTCGGTGTAGATGGCCATGATTGTACATTGGAACTTGGAAGTTGGCTATTTGTCTTAAATAAACCAACGAAGAATAACTTTGCGATGTATATCTGATGCATAACTATGTCAATGCTTCATTCACAATGTACTCTTTATTCACATTTGCATTCTCCAATGGCTACCAAATGTTCTTGTTCTATTCCTGAAACGGATCTATTTTGTTCAAACCCACAAGTTTAACCAACTCAAAAAAAGATTGATGGACGTAACCCTGCTTTTATAAAGCCAAATCTGTCTTACAAATGAAGTAACTTAACTCAATTGTGACAACATGATTTTTCAATTTGCAGTTGTTTTTTCCCTGAAATGGACCAATCTTTTTTCTAGCTGCAAGTTTTGCATTGCTCAGTTGTAACAGTGTCAATTTTGCTTTGCAGTGGACATTTCATCCTTTCATCCTTCAGACTAAACGCTTCTACACTGTTCTGATATGGCGCAGGGTACTTGCCTTCTTATGTGTGAGTGTTTCTTTATTGCAAGTTCCTTCTATTTGTTTTCCTAATCAGATGATAGCTTAGTTTCTATTCTATAACTTACTAGGAATATATGTTTTTTGTTTCTTCAGGCTTCTCAGTTTCTTCGAATAATAACATTCTATGCAACACAGCTTCCAGGACCTAATTATCATTGTCGCGAGGTACATATTTTGTTATAAGTTGATTATTATGTGCTATGTCATTATGACTCGGGAATACTTTTATTAATCTCATAATACACAGGGTTCGCCTCTGGCTAGATTACCACCACCCCAGAATGCAGCTGAGGTCTTTCTGATTAATTGTAAGTGGTGATTCCCTATGCGTCAATATATTGTGCATCTCTTTCTGTATGTCCAAATATCCTGAGCTTTGTTCTGTCATTTGACTACAGTCCCAACAGGAGTGATTTATGGATGTGGTGACTTGATATTTTCATCCCACATGATTTTCACCCTAGTTTTTGTCATAACATACCAGAAATATGGAAGCATAAGGTGAGTAATTGTTGTCCAAATATTTTCTTCTTGTTTATGTCGGCTCATTTGTGAAAGATATGTTGAATGATGTTTAAGTCCTTTTTTTTGCCAATTCATGTCAGGTTTTGTAAGATGCTTGCTTGGTGCATAGCTGTTGCTCAGAGTCTTCTTATTATATGTTCTCGCAAGCATTACAGTGTTGACGTTGTTGTTGCATGGTAAGTGCATATTTATTGAACTGGGTGTTTATGCCATGTTTCTTTTTCCATTTGTTGATGTATCTTTCTTACACAGGTATACTGTGAATTTGGTCGTCTTCTTTGTGGATAAGAAGCTTACAGGTGAGAAAGAATCTACGCCGATGTCGAGAGTAATCATTTTCTATGTGGTTCCATACATCACTAACGCTTGAATTTCATCCTGTAGAACTTCCTGATCGATCAGTGGGGTCCACATCAGTACTTCCTGTGAGTGCAAGGGATAAAGATACCAAGTTGAAAGAAGAAAATACCAGATTGCTGAATGGTAACTCTATGGATTCAGCTGATCGGGTATGGAATTATCATGACGAGATGGCTATAATTTTGTTGAACTATCTTTCTTATTACCTGAACTTAGCAATATTATGTTGCGATGCAGAGGCCACGAACACAAATGAATGGGAAGCAAATTGAGAATGAAAGCCATGTTGATAGTGAAACTGTGAAAACATGATCAACTATCATGGAGGGGATTTTGTTAGCTAAGAGACGTTTCAGACGACTAAAGAAGAAATATGGGATGCCATCCGCTTTGGTGCCTACTGCCTAGCTCCTTGATGACTTCATGAAATATAGCTACGAAGGAAATAGTTTTACATCTCGCTGTTCTAGGCAGCAGAAGTTTTGTTTGCAAAACTGTACATCTTCCTCAGCTCTCTCATTGTAACCCCTTTTCTTTCTGGTTTCTTTCATTTATTTACCAGCTTGGAATTCAGATTATTTATACTAGTTGTGTATAGTTAGCACAGGTTCTTTGCATGTGAACAGTAATCATATGGACAATATAAGATTGTTCTTGTTATAAGCACCACTTTTTATTATTCAACTTTTTATTCAAGTGAAACAGCCGTAGTGTAAAAGGATGAAAGTGGTGACACGTTGTATCTCTTTGGTGGTGACACGTTATATCTCTTTGGTGGTGACACGTTACCCGCATTGTTTTGTTCTATATGCATTCACTCGATAGGAAGAGAAAAAGGCTGAAAGCTTATAGAACCTTAATGGTTTTGATGATTAATCTCTACTACTTATTAAGGCTCTAAGGGTAGCCCGCCACTTTTGGTTCTGCCACCCGAACTCCCGCCCAGCGCCCTGCGAAATCTCCAAAATTCCCGCCCAACGCGCCCTGCGAAAATCTCCGAAATTCCCGCCCAACACCCCTGCGAATTCCCGCCCAGCGCGCCTTCACTGGGAATCTGGGTTTCTGACCAGTGCTGTCGTGCAGGCAATGAACATTTTGCTGCCCGAGAACGAAGTCTCTTTCAATGTTGCGGGCCACCTGTTGGTCGCCGAAGATTGTAATGACTCTGCCGGGTCCTAGGATTTTCATGCATAAGTGCAATCCGTGGATTGTTGCTTCGAAGGCATTGATGGCCCCCCTACCCAAGATTGCGTTGTATGGGTATACCATGTCAATGACATCGAAGGTGATGTGTTCTGTCCTTGCATTTGTACCGGTGCCGAAGGATATTGGTAAGACAATTTTTCCGAGGGATAGGGTGGCCTTGCCTCCGAACCCAAAGAGGGGGTTGTCTGCCGGCTGTAGTTGCTTCGGGTTTATTCCCATTTTGTCGAAGGCATGGAGAAAAAGGATGTCGGCCTGGCTGCCGTTGTCCACGAGGGCTTTGCGAATTTCCCAACCTGCCACATTGCAGCTAACTACCATGGCATTGGTGTGCGGGGCGTTGCGGAGGTTGACGTCGTTTGAATCGAATGTCAATGAGACATGCGACCACTTCGTCTAGATGACTGGTCCGTTGATGGCGACGTGATTTACACTTCGATAATACTCTCTTTGCTGACTCCTCGTATCGAAGTCTGTGCTTGAGCCTCCACTGATCACGTTTATGATGCCGTGAACCGAAGGTTGGGGGTAGCCCTCCTCTTCATTTGGCGGTGTAGGTAACTGCCTTTGCTGGTGGATTGGTTGTGGAGGCGACGGGGGTAGCAGTAGCCTTTCTGGGGGTGCTGGCAGCTGTTGGTAGTTTGGCTGGTACTGTTTGTACTGGTATGCTTCTTGCTGGTTGTACTGTGGCGGAAAAGTAAGGGCTATAATAGTCTTCGCTGGTTGCTCTGGGTAGTCCCTTTTCCCTTTTTCTGCGTCCATCCGCTCTTTTACTTCTCTGTAAGCGCGGTAGTCTTTGGTTGAGTGACTGGAGCTTTCGTGGAATATGCAGTACGACCTGTATTCGCGGGGTGGGCCTCGTCCACACTCCCTTCCCCTTGGGGTCCTGCCGCCTCTTACAGTTGGTAGCTTTGGTCGTAGCTGCGTTCGGTGTCCTCGGGTGGCTGCTGCTGTTGCTGATGTTGGATGTTGTGAACTTGTGTCTGCTGCGAAGGCTGTTGTGTTTGTGCCCATGGTTTGGAGCTCCCTGGATGCGAGGGGTCCTTTGGCCTGCGTTGCGCCTCAATTTTGCGGTAGTGGAGGTCTTCGTAACGTGCGTACTTTTCAAACAGCTGGTAGAGTTCCTGGAGGGTTGTCGGGGGGTCCCAAGTACAGTGACTGTACAGCTGTCCTGCGTGGAGGTCGCTGATGGTGTAGTGGATGGCTATTCCGTCTTCTACCGACGGCATCTGTGACTTCAGCGACAAGAACTTGCTGTAATAGTCGCGAAGGCTTTCCCTCTCCAGCTGTCTGCACAGTGACAACTCCGCGAGGGCGTCGGTTTGTGGTCGGTACCTTTGGAAATTGAGGAGGATTTTTTCCCGAAGGGCTACCCAAAAGTCGATTGTCAGCGGAGGTAGTCTGGTGTACCATGTTAAGGCGGGGCCCTCCAGGGCGATGATGAGGGACTTTGCCAAGCGTTATCATCCCCTTCGGATGAGGCCACCGTGACTTGATAGCTCATGATAAACTGCGAAGGGTCGGCCTTCCCGTTATACCTTGGCCAGTTGCCGGCCCTGTAGTTGCTTGGCCACGGCGTTGCCTGCAGTTTGGCGGAGAGTGGACATCTGTTGTGTGTGAAATTGAAGGCCTGGAATGTATCGCTCTGCGGGGTCTGCCTGACTTCATCGAAACTGCTCATTCTTACATGGCCATGCGAAGGGTGCGCTGGGTCTTGGGCCTGCAGTTGCTGGATTTCTTGCTCGAGGGCCTGGAGGTGCTCTTTCTCTTGCTGGATGAGGAGGCGCACCCTTGTTTGGGCCTCGCTGCGCTGCTGCCTTGCCGCGAGGGCATCTCTTTGTTTCTGGAGGATGGAGTTGCGCGTGCGAAGGCTTTTGAGCAGCAACAACTCCTCAGTGTTGATGTCGAGGTCTGGCCTGACCTGTATGTCTTCGTCATCGTTTTCCGAGGGCATCCCGAACGGGTGGCGAGGGCCTGCTGTTGCGGCGAAGCTCGGTGGGATGGGAGGCAGGTTCCTTGTCATGTCTGGCCAAACCTTGGCTTGGTATGGTTGGCTTTTTGGGTTAGGCGAGGGGTCTCCTGAGTCTTCTGAGCTGGTGGTATGGACCTCGCCTGCTTGCTCGGTGGAGACTGCTGTCAGCTTTTGTTTTGCGAGGGGGTCCTCGGCCTGTGGATCAATGGTGGCCTTTGGGTTGGGTGGTGGGGAATGATCGGCGACGAGGGCTGTCTTGCCTTTCTTGGCGGCGAGGGCGGTCCTCGCGTCGTCGTCGTTTGGTGGTGGGCTAGCACGGGTGGTCTTCTTGGGAGGCATCGTGGGTGTTGTCTTCGTCGCATAAACGGTGGGCGCCAAATGTTGGACACTGTCACGCGGCTGGGCTGACAGGTGGACCCAAACACTTAGGGAGCAGGTGAGAGCTCAGGTGTACAACAAAACAAACTAGGGAACTGTAGCTTCTCGTTATGCGTGTCCCATCCCGCTACAGGACGGGGGTATTTATAGGCCCGTCCGGGGGTAGGTGGTCCAAAGTACGACCCTACCCCTGGCTACCAACTATATTCGAGGGATATCTCGCCTAACGGAGTAATTACAGTGCTGCCCGTACAGTAATCTGCGTACACCAGACAACACACCCACACGCTACGCTGACAGGTGGGCCCTTGGCGGTGTCTTCTGGAGCACCCGGGGAGTGCAGGGTCGACTTGTGGCCTTCGTCATGAGAGCCTTCGCGTCGTCGCTCCCCTTGGTCGCGACCGGCCTGGGCGCGTCCTTTAGTCGATGTGGAAACGGAGGCCTCGGTTATCGACGACTTGCTGTTGCCCGCCTGGTCGAAGACCCCTTCGCTCGTGTTCCTTCGTAAGGCTGATAAAAGTATAGTCTTCGCTCTGTGGCCGGGGACGTGCTCGGCCTTCGGCTGTTTGGACGTCCTGAGGCCTTCGTACGACGTGGTCTCTCCTCGGCTCTCTGTTAAGTCGAGGGGCGCCTTCGCTGATGGCCTCTTTGCTCATGGATCTGCGGAAGCTTATTAGGGCAGAAACAGGGTCTTCGTCCGATTGGTTGAGGGTCTGTTCGGCTTCCGCCCAACAGTAGTTATTTTGTTATGATGTCGGTCATTCTGTTTTTTATGAAGTGTCAGTCGTTCTTTAATTTGAAGTCAGTAATTCTATTTTGAAGTTAGTAATTTTAAGTTAAACTCAGTCCTTTTTGTGTTATGATGTGTCAGTCATTCTGTTTTTATATTTTTTTTGTATTCAGTCATTGTGGTTACATTGGTCATCCTTGTTCAGTAGTTCTAATTTGAAATCAGTAATTCTAATTAGAATTACTCGGTCATTTTATGAATATTAGTCATTCCATTTTTTTTAGCCATCAACAAGGAATTCAGACATAATATTTGGCGTGAGAACCCAATGAATCACGCTAAGAAAATACAACTTTAAAAAAATCATTTGCGGCGACGTAATAAATGTGCATTTGTGGTGACATAAAAAATTTATTTGGGTTCATTGGCGTGAGAACCCAATAAAGTAGAAGCGGTGACAATGTGACATAATAATTGTGCATGCAACAATACTACCAATACTTGAGTACGTCGCTGCATGCCAAACCACGTGAGCAGCAGTTTTCCTTTGCACGTGCAGCATAGTTCATAGTTCAACGTATGGTGCGCGATCGGCTCCTGCTGCATGCTGGTGCGCGACATGCATCCACGTGGGCCTGGCTGGCTCCTGCTGCATGCCGCCTGCGGATGGCTGCGTGCGGCTCGCGCCAGGGAGGCGCCCACCGGGGCTGGTGCCAAATAACTATTTGGCACCTCTCTCTCTCTCTCTCTCTCTATATATATATATATATATATATATATATATATATATATCACATAGGGTGATAGACCAGTGGTCCATCACCTGGACCTGACTAGGCCGCCCGTCCGCGCCAGCCTCCCTCCCCCCGCACGCGGCTCTGCGCCCGCCCCCAGCCGGTCGACCGAGCCGCCCTCCGCGCCCGCTCAACCGCTCGACTGAGCCGCCCCACCACACAAGAGTTGAGCCGAGCCACCGTGAGCCCGAGCGCACCTCGCCTGAAATGACTTAATGTAACCTAAAATGACTTAAATGTTACCTAGACTTTGGAATGACTTAATGTTACCTAGATGACTTAAATGTTGTCTGGACGCTAGAATGACTTAGTATTTTCTAGAATGACTGAACCAATAACATAAGAAATGTCTGAGAAACCCAGAAAAATGGCTGAACAATAATAACTTAATGTTTCCTGAAAAAAGGACTTAATATTTACTAGAATGACTTAATTTTGATTGGAATGACTTAACGTTGTTTGAATGTCTGCATGATTTTGCTTGGACTCTAAAATGATTTAATGTTGTCTGGACGCTAGAATGACTTAATATTGCCTAGAATGACTGAACCAATAACAAGGAATGTCTGAGATGCATAAAAAGAATGACAGAATGACTTAATATACACTGGAATGTATGAAACAGAAGGAAAATAACTTAATACGCGCGCGTATATGGAGCCGACGCGTGCGCGCAGGGAGCCACGCGTGGGGGGAGAGCCAACGCGTGGCTAGGGGACGAGCTGCGCTGGGCGGAGCCGAGCGGGGCGCGCCAGGTGGTCCAGGTGATGGACCGTTGGGTCCATCACCCTAGGTGATGAAAAGAGTATATATATATATATATATATATATATATACTAGGTAGGTGCCCGTGCGATGCCACGGAACATAAATTGCGAACGTCCAATGGACTTCATTTGAGACAAGTGATGCCCAAAAAAATGGGGGTAAACTGACACAGCTATCACTTGCATTACTTGCCCTATGCACGGAAGAATCTGACACAACTATCACCCATGAAGATTTCCGGTTAACTTGTGGAACCGGACTTCATTTGAGACAAGACAACAATACCAGTGTTGAGCTTGCCACTCGGCCATGGCACACGCGAGAACACGGGATGATCAAGTAAGAACTGAACAGAATGCACTAATACAAAAGGCTGGCTTGCGTTCGCTTCCTTGCTCCACAGGAAGCATAGCTGATATACAAATCGAGAAGCAATTTATGTTCCGTGGCATCGCACGGGCACCTACCTAGTAACGATATAAGACTATAATAATTAACATGTGTTTTATAGACAGTTTAAGTTATATCACAATGATGGCATGTGTTTTATAGACAATTAAAGTTATGTCACAATGATGGTGATTGTTTGGGCAATCAATAGTTTTTATGCTTCTAAGTATGGAATTCATTTTGGTTTTCAAAGGATACATGACAAGGTTAAGGATGGACTAGTTCTTAGTATTGATTGGAGTTAAGAGACACTCAGAAGAGTTTAGTACTATGTTTCTTTTGATCGTACTATAAAGGAGAGTATGGACTATTAGCCTAACTTAGGTGAGTCTAATATGTTAAAGTGTGGTGCACATTTGTTAAAACTAGCATATAGGGGAGGCTGGGGTGGAAAGGGGAGGGGTCAGCGGTGCCAATGGCATGAGTGAGGAGGAGGGGTAGGATGAGGGGGAGGCTGGGGGCTATGGCATGAGTGAGGAGGAGGGGTAGGATGAGGGGGAGGCTGGGGGCTATGGGGTCGCAAGGGAGGGAGAGAGGGAGGGAGGGATGAGAGACGATCTAAATAATATTGTCTATTGAATTTGAGTGAGTAAGGTAGAGGGGGTTATCCAACGATTTGAATCGTTGGTTTTGATGGTGTGTTAAGTTTAGATACAATTTGCTCGGTGAATTTAATGTAGGTTACGGGTGTGGGAGTGATTTGGTTGGATGGGTTTTACAAAGTTTATAGTGGTGGATTAGATAGAGGTATATATTAGCACTAGGTAGCTCAAAGGTAGCCTAAAAGTCATTTGGAACAAACCTCATCCATAAAGTTTTTGAATTGGAAGTGATTTGAAGGTGGTTGAAGGCGCCAAACCTTAAGAAACAAGATCATTAGACCATCGAGCATGGTTTGACACCTGCCAAAGAAGACCTAATCATCGGACCCCAAGAAATAGGGCTATTGTACTATAGTGTTTTAGTGTCAGGGTGTCCATAAACATATCAGAGAGGTCTATATGTATTGGACTAGACCAATGGGTCTCATCGAACTAGAATATGCAACTGTAGCAGCTAATGTTCTTCCTATAGGGCGTCAAATATTGTGAACAGGATGAATGTGAGACTATTGAGTCTTGGTCCAACGCCTTCCAAAATGTGATCAGAGATGTTTTATGAGCATCAATCTGATCAGACGAGGAGGCTGAAAGGGAATTAGGCTTACACCTTTTTCCTAAATGATTTTGGTGATTGAATTGCCCAACACAAATAATTGGACTAACTAGTTTGCTCTAGTCTATAAGTTCTACAGGTGTCAAAGGTTCACAATAAGCCAATAAAAAGACCAAGAAAAGGGTTCAAACAAAAGAGCAAAAGACAACCCGGAAGGCACCCTGGTCTGGCGCACCGGACAGTGTCCGGTGCACCACCGGACAGTGTCCGGTGCACCAGGGCGATCGAAGCCAAACTCGCTACCTTCGGGAATTCTCAAGGGCGCTCCGATATAATTCACCGGACTGTCCGGTGAGTTACCGGACAGTGTCCGGTGCACACCGGACTGTCCGGTGTGCCAGCGGAAGCAACGGCTACTACGGCGCCAACGGTCACCTGCAGAGGCATTTAATGCGCTACAGTGCGCGCCAGAGTCAGAGCACGCGCGGGGGGCGCACCGGACAGTCTACAGTACCTGTACGGTGCACCACCGGACAGCCAGGCGACCCCACAAGTCAGAGCTCTAACGGTCGGAACCCAACGACCTGGTGACGTGGATGGCGCACCGGACAGTGTCCGATGGCGCACCGGACTGTCCGGTGCGCCATGCGACCGAAGCCCTCACCAAACGGCTAGTTTGGTGGTTGGGGTTATAAATACCCCCAACCATCCCACATTCAAGTCATCCAAGTTTTCCACCTTCCAACTACTTACAAGAGCTAGGCATTCAATACAAGACACACCAAAGAGATCCAATCCTCTCCCAATTCCACTCAAAGCTTTAGTGATTAGAGAGAGTGATTGTTGTGTTCATTTGAGCTCTTGCGCTTGGATTGCTTCTTCTTTCTCATTCTTTCTTGCGATCATCTCAATTGTAATTGAGGCAAGAGACACCAATTGTGTGGTGGTCCTTGCGGGGAAGTTTGGTTCCCGGTTGATTGAGAAGAGAAGCTCACTCGGTCCGAGGGACCGTTTGAGAGAGGGAAAGGGTTGAAAGAGACCCGGTCTTTGTGACCACCTCAACGGGGAGTAGGTTTGAGAGAACCGAACCTCGGTAAAACAAATCCTTGTGTCTCACTTCTTTATTCGCTTGCGATTTGTTTTTACGCCCTCTCTCGGACTCGATTATATTTCTAACGCTAACCTGGCTTGTAGTTGTGATTAACTTTGTAAATTTCAGTTTCGCCCTATTCACCCTCCCTCTAGGCGACTTTCAATTGGTATCGGAGCCCAGTGCTTCATTAGAGCCTAACCGCTCGAAGTAATGTCGGGAGATCACGCCAAGAGGGAGATGGAGACCGGCGACAAGCCCACTACAAGCCACGGGAAGGCTTCATCGAAAGAGTCCCGCAACAAGGGGAAGGGGAAGGAGAAGAAATCCTCTTCCCACAAGTCGCATCGGAGTGGCAACAAGCACAAGAAGATGAGGAAAGTGGTCTACTACGAGACCGATACTTCATCACCTTCCACCTCCGACTCTGACGCGCCGTCCGTAACTTCTAAGCGCCATGAGCGCAAGAAGTTTAATAAGATCCCCCTACGCTATCCTCGCATTCCTAAACATACACCTTTACTTTTCGTCCCATTAGGCAAGCCACCAATGTTTGATGGTGAAGATTATGCTAGGTGGAGTGATATGATGCGATATCACCTAACCTCACTCCACAAAAGTATATGGGATGTTATTGAGTTTGGTGTACAGGTACCATCCGTAGGGGATGAAGATTATGATGAGGACAAAGTGGCCTAAATCCAACACTTCAACTCCCAAGCCACAACTATACTCCTCGCCTCTCTAAGTCGAGAGGAGTATAATAGGTGCAAGGGTTGAAAAGTGCTAAGGAAATTTGGGACGTACTAAAGACCGCACACGAAGGAGACGAGGTGACCAAAATCACCAAGCGGGAAACGATCGAGGGGGAGCTCGGTCGCTTCCGTCTCCACCAAGGGGAGGAGCCACAAGACATGTACAACCGGCTCAAAACCTTGGTGAACCAAGTGCGCAACCTCGGGAGCAAAAAATAGGATGACCACGAAGTGGTTAAGGTTATTCTTAGATCACTTGTTTTCCTTAACCCTACTCAAGTTCAATTGATTCGTGGCAATCCTAGATATACACTAATGACTCTCGAGAAAGTAATCGGGAATTTTGTGAGCTTTGAATTGATGATCAAAGGCTCAAAGAAGATCAACGAGCTTGATGGCCCCTCCACGTCCGAAGCACAACCGGTCGCATTCAAAGCGACGGAGGAGAAGAAGGAGTCTACATCAAGTAGACAACCCATTGACGCCTCCAAGCTCGACAACGAGGAAATAGCGCTCATCATCAAGAGCTTCCGCCAAATCCTCAAGCAAAGGAGGGGAAGGATTACAAGCCCCGCTCCAAGAAAGTGTGCTACAAATGTGGTAAGCCCGGTCACTTTATTGCCAAATGTCCTATTTCTAGTGACAGTGACAGGGGCGACGACAAGAAGGGGAGAAGAAAGGAGAAGAAGAGATATCACAAGAAGAAGGGCGGCGATGCCCATGTGTGCCGTGAGTGGGACTCCGACGAGAGCTCCACCGACTCCTCCTCCGACGAGGACGCCGCAAACATCGCCGTCACCAAGGGTCTTCTCTTCCCCAACGTCGACCACAAGTGCCTCATGGCTAAAGATGGAAAAAAGAAGAAGGTTAAATCCAAATCCTCCACTAAATATGAGTTCTATAGTGATGATAATGCTAGTGATGAGGAAGATAATTTGCGTACCCTTTTTGCCAACCTCAACATGCAACAAAAGGAAAAAATTAAATGAATTGATTAGTGCCATCCATGAGAAGGATGATCTCTTGGACTCCCAAGAGGACTTCCTTATTAAAGAAAACAAAAAGTATGTTAAGGTTAAAAATGCTTGTGCTGTAGAAGTAGAGAAATGTGAAAAATTATCTAGGGAGCTAAGCACTTGCCATGAGACTATTGACAACCTTAGAAATGAGAATGCTAATTTGTTAGCTAAGGTTGATTCAAATGTTTGTGATGTTTCAATTCCCAATCTTAGAAATGATAATAATGATTTGCTTGCTAAGATTGAAGAATTAAACATTTCTCTTACTAGTCTTAGGATTGAGAATGAAAAATTGCTTGCTAAGGCTAAAGAACTAGATGTTTGCAATGTTACAATTTCCGATCTTAGAGATAAAAATGATATATTGCGTGCTAAGATTGTTGAACTTAATTCTTGCAAACCCTCTACATCTACCACTGAGCATCTCACTATTTGCACTAGATGTAGAGATATTGATGTTAATGCTGTTCATGATCACATGGCTTTAATTAAACAACAAAATGATCTATAGCAAAATTAGATGCTAAAATTGCCGAGCATAACTTAGAAAATGAAAAGTTTAAATTTGCTAGAAGTATGCTCTATAGTAGGAGACGCCCTGGCATCAAGGATGGCATTGGCTTCCAAAAGGGGGACAATGTCAAACTTAATGCCCCTCCTAAAAGATTGTCTAATTTTGTTAAGGGCAAGACTCCCATGCCTCAGGATAACGAGGGTTACATTTTGTACCCTGCCGACTATCCTGAGAGCAAAATTAGGATAATTCACTCTAGGAAGTCTTACTCTGGCCCTAATCATGCGTTCATGTATAAGGGTGAGACATCTAGCTCTAGGCAACCAACCCGTGCTAAGTTGCCTAAGAAAAAAACTCCTAGTGCATCAAATGATCATGACATTTCATTTAAAACTTTTGATGCATCTTATGTTTTGACTAACAAATCAGGCAAGGTAGTTGCCAAGTTTGTTGGGGGCAAACACAAGGGCTCCAAGACTTGTGTTTAGGTACCCAAAGTTCTTATGTCTAATGCCAAAGGACCCAAAACCGTTTGGGTACCTAAAGTCAAGAACTAAAATTGTTTTGTAGGTTTATGCATCCAGGGGCTCAAGTTGGATCATCGATAGCGGGTGCACAAACCACATGACAGGGGAGAAGAAAATGTTTTCCTCCTATGAGAAAAATCAAGATCCCCAAAGAGCGATCACATTCGGGGATGGAAACCAAGGTTTGGTCAAAGGTTTGGGTAAAATTGCTATATCACCTGACCATTTCATTTCCAATGTTTTTCTTGTAGACTCTTTAGATTACAATTTGCTTTCCGTATCTCAATTATGTCAAATGGGCTACAACTGTCCTTTTACTGATGTAGGTGTCACTGTCTTTAGAAGAAGTGATGATTCAATAGCATTTAAGGGAGTGTTAGAGGGTCAGCTATACTTGGTAGATTTTCATAGAGCTGAACTCGACACTTGCTTAATTGCTAAGACTAACATGGGTTGGCTCTGGCACCGCTGACTAGCCCATGTTGGGATGAAGAATCTTCATAAGCTTCTAAAGGGAGAGCATATTTTAGGATTAACAAATGTTCATTTTGAGAAAGACAGGATTTGTAGCGCATGCCAAGCAGGGAAGCAAGTTGGCACTCATCATCCACACAAGAACATCATGACGACTGACTGGCCACTAGAGCTCCTACACATGGACCTATTCGGCCCGATAGCTTACATAAGCATCGGCGGGAGTAAGTACTGTCTAGTTATTGTGGATGATTATTCTCGCTTTACTTGGGTGTTCTTTTTGCAGGAAAAATCACAAACCCAAGAGACCTTAAAGGGATTCTTGAGACGGGCTCAAAATGAGTTCGGCTTAAGGATCAAGAAAATAAGAAGCGACAATGGGACGGAGTTCAAGAATTCACAAATTGAAGGCTTCCTTAAGGAGGAGGGCATCAAGCATGAGTTCTCTTCTCCCTACACCCCACAACAAAATGGTGTAGTGGAGAGGAAGAATCGAACTCTATTAGACATGGCAAGAACCATGCTTGATGAGTACAAGACACCGGATCGGTTTTGGGCCGAGGCGGTTAACACCGCTTGCTACGCCATCAACCGGTTATATCTACACTGAATCCTCAAGAAGACATCATACGAACTCCTAACCGGTAAAAAGCCCAACATTTCATATTTTAGAGTCTTTGGTAGCAAATGCTTTATTCTTGTTAAAAAAGGTAGAAAATCGAAATTTGCTCCTAAGACAGTAGAAGGCTTTTTACTAGGATATGACTCAAACACAAGGGCATATAGAGTCTTTAACAAGTCCTCGGGACTAGTTGAAGTTTCTTGTGACGTTGTGTTTGATGAAACTAACGGCTCTCAAGTAGAGCAAGTTGATCTTGATGAGATAGGTAATGAAGAGGCTCCATGCATCGCGCTAAGGAACATGTCCATTGGGGATGTGTGTCCTAAGGAATCCGAAGAGCCACCACATGCACAAGATCAACCATCCTCCTCCACGCAAGCATCTCCACCAACTCAAAATGAGGATGAGGCTCAAATTGATGAAGGAGAAAATCAAAATGATGAGCCACCTCAAGATGACGGCAATGATCAAGGGGGAGATGCAAATGATCAAGACAAGGAGGATGAAGAACCAAGGCCGCCACACCCAAGAGTCCACCAAGCAATCCAACGAGATCACCCCGTCGACACCATCCTCGGCGACATTCATAAGGGGGTAACCACTAGATCTCGTGTTGCACATTTTTGTGAGCATTACTCTTTTGTTTCCTCTATTGAGCCACACAGGGTAGAGGAAGCACTCCAAGATTCGGATTGGGTGATGGTGATGCAAGAGGAGCTCAACAATTTCACTAGGAACGAGGTATGACATTTAGTTCTACGTCCTAATCAAAATGTTGTAGGAACCAAATGGGTCTTCCGCAACAAGCAAGATGAGCATGATGTGGTGACAAGGAACAAAGCTCGACTTGTGGCCAAGGGATACTCCCAAGTCGAAGGTTTGGATTTTGGTGAAACCTATGCACCCGTAGCTAGGCTTGAGTCAATTCGTATATTATTAGCCTATGCTACTTACCATGGCTTCAAGCTTTATCAAATGGACGTGAAGAGTGCCTTCCTCAATGGACCAATCAAGGAAAAGGTCTATGTTGAGCAACCTCCCGGCTTTGAAGACAGTGAGTACCCTAACCATGTCTATAGGGTCTCTAAGGCGCTTTATGGGCTCAAGCAAGCCCCAAGAGCATGGTATGAATGCCTAAGAGATTTCCTTATTGCTAATGGCTTCAAAGTCGGAAAGGCCGATCCTACTTTATTTACTAAAACTCTTGATAATGATTTGTTTATATGCCAAATTTATGTTGATGATATTATATTTGGGTCTACTGACGAATCTACATGTGAGGAATTTAGTAGGATCATGACACAGAAATTCGAGATGTCAATGATGGGGGAGTTGAAGTATTTCTTAGGATTTCAAGTAAAGCAACTCCAAGAGGGCACCTTCATCAGCCAAACGAAGTATACTCAAGACATTCTAAACAAGTTTGGAATGAAGGATGCCAAGCCCATCAAGACTCCCATGGGAACCGATGGACATCTCGACCTCGACACGGAAGGTAAATCCGTCGATCAAAAGGTATACCGGTCGATGATAAGTTCATTACTCTATTTATGTGCATCTCGACCAGACATTATGCTTTCCGTATGCATGTGTGCAAGATTCCAAGCCGACCCTAAGGAATCTCACCTTACGGGCGTAAAACGAATCTTGAGATATTTGGCTTACACTCCTAAGTTTGGGCTTTGGTACCCTCGGGGATCCACATTTGATTTAATTAGTTATTCGGATGCCGATTGAGCGGGGTGTAAAATTAATAGAAAGAGCACATCAGGGACTTGCCAGTTCTTGGGGAGATCCTTGGTGTCTTGGGCTTCAAAGAAGCAAAATTCCGTAGCTCTTTCTATCGCCGAAGCCGAGTATATTGCCGCAGGCCATTGTTGCGCGCAATTGCTTTGGATGAGGCAAACCCTTAGGGACTATGGTTACAAATTAACCAAAGTTCCTCTTCTATGTGATAATGAGAGTGCAATCCGTATGGCGGATAATCCCGTTGAGCATAGCCGCACTAAACACATAGCCATTCGGTATCATTTTCTTAGGGATCACCAACAAAAGGGGGATATCGAGATTGCATACATTAATACTAAAGATCAATTAGCCGATATCTTTACCAAGCCATTAGATGAACAAACATTTACCAGACTTAGGCATGAGCTAAATATTCTTGATTCTAGGAATTTCTTTTGATGTCTTGCATATATAGCTCATAAATATACCTTTGATCATGTCTCTTTCAAATGCTATGACTAATATGTTTTCAAGTGAATTTCAACCCAAGTCATAGGTATATTGAAAGGGAATTGGAGTCTTCGGCGAATTCAAAGGCTTCCACTCCACTCTATCACTCATCCTTCGCCGTCGCTCCGAGCATCTCTCCGTCTTTAGTATAATCTTCACTCATATGTCTTATTTGCCAAAGGGGAGAAAGTAGTTAGAAAAGGGCTTATATTTCACTCAAACATCCGTTTTTGGCGATTCATGCCAAAGGGGGAGAGTATTAAGCCCAAAGCAAAAGGACCGCATCACCACCCTAATTTTAAAACTAATGAGTTTCAAGTTGGTAAATTTCAAATTGGTATCTTATTGTATTCAAAAGGGGGAGAAAGTAGTATTTTCAAAATTGATATCTTAAAACCCTCTTGAACACTAAGAGGAGAATTCATTGAGGGGGAGTTTTGTTTAAGTCAAAGGAAAAACATTTGAAATAGGGGGAGAAAATTTCAAATCTTGAAAATGCTTCTCAAAATCGTATTCATTTACCTTTGACTATTTGCAAAAGGACTTTGAAAAGGATTTACAAAAAAAGAATTTGCAAAAACAAAACATGTGGTGCAAGCATGGTCCAAAATGTCAAAAATTAAAGAAACAATCCATCGTATCTTATAAGTATTTATATTGGCTCAATTCCAAGTAACCTTTGCACTTACATTATGCAAACTAGTTCAATTATGTACTTCTATACTTGCTTTGGTTTGTGTTGGCATCAATCACCAAAAAGGGGGAGATTGAAAGGGAATTAGGCTTACACCTTTTTCCTAAATGATTTTGGTGGTTGAATTGCCCAACACAAATAATTGGACTAACTAGTTTGCTCTAGTCTATAAGTTCTACAAGTGCCAAAGGTTCACAATAAGCAAATAAAAAGACCAAGAAAAGGGTTCAAACAAAAGAGCAAAAGACAACCCGGAAGGCACCCTGGTCTGGCGCACCGGACTGTCCGGTGTGCCACCGGACAGTGTCCGGTGCACCACCGGACAATGTCCGGTGCACCAGGGCGATCGAAGCCAAACTCGCTACCTTCGGGAATTCTCAAGGGCGCTCCGCTATAATTCACCGGACTGTCCGGTGAGTTACCGGACAGTGTCCGGTGCACACCGGACTGTCCGGTGTGCCAGCGGAAGCAACGGCTACTACGGCGCCAACGGTCACCTGCAGAGGCATTTAATGCGCTACAGTGCGCGCCAGAGTCAGAGCACGCGTGGGGGGCGCACCGGACAGTCTACAGTACCTGTCCGGTGCACCACCGGACAGCCAGGCGACCCCACAAGTCAGAGCTCCAACGGTCGGAACCCAACGGCCTGGTGACGTGGCTGGCGCACCGGACTGTCCGGTGCGCCATGCGGCAGAAGCCCTCACCAAACGGCTAGTTTGGTGGTTGGGGTTATAAATACCCCCAACCATCCCACATTCAAGTCATCCAAGTTTTCCACCTTCCAACTACTTACAAGAGCTAGGCATTCAATACAAGACACACCAAAGAGATCAAATCCTCTCCCAATTCCACTCAAAGCTTTAGTGATTAGAGAGAGTGATTGTTGTGTTCATTTGAGCTCTTGCGCTTGGATTGCTTCTTCTTTCTCATTCTTTCTTGCGATCATCTCAATTGTAATTGAGGCAAGAGACACCAATTGTGTGGTGGTCCTTGCGGGGAAGTTTGGTTCCCGGTTGATTGAGAAGAGAAGCTCACTCGGTCCGAGGGACCGTTTGAGAGAGGGAAAGGGTTGAAAGAGACCCGGTCTTTGTGACCACCTCAACGGGGAGTAGGTTTGAGAGAACCGAACCTCGGTAAAACAAATCCTTGTGTCTCACTTCTTTATTCGCTTGTGATTTGTTTTTACGCCCTCTCTCGGACTCGATTATATTTCTAACGCTAACCTAGCTTGTAGTTGTGATTAACTTTGTAAATTTCAGTTTCGCCCTATTCACCCCCCCTATAGGCGACTTTCAGAGGCATCATGACATATTCTCTTGTAGGATTGCCTAACACAGTGAGGTCACTATGACCATTGAGTCTTGTTGTACCGAGGGCTATGGTCTGACACTCAGGCATTAGATGGTCTAATGCCTCTGTATTTATCCTAGAGTTACTATATCTGCTTGTTGGATGGTTGGGGTGCATAAATGCAACACCAACTCGTCTATTCTAGCTCTCTTGTCCATGTGTTTAGCTGAAGAACCCATTTGGAGGGAAAGCAGGGTCCTTTGCCTACTAAGGTGATTGAAATTTGGTATCACCAGATTAATGCACTGTTAATGCATTAAGAGAAGCAAGTGTTCATTTACCATTCTCACTAGCCTTGGTTAGATCAAGTGAGAGTTTTTGCTTGTTACTTCTGGTGATCAGCATCACCTAGACAGTTTGGTGGTGATCAAGAGTTCCGTGTTCGCTAGATGGAGATTGTGGGTGGCCCAAATTAAGGTGTAAATGGTTGTGGGTGATTCATCATGCTAGTGGCAAAAAATCAAATCGTGGAGAGCATTTGGTCCTTGTGTGGATCAAGGGAAAGCGACACCCTTGTGTAGGTGCTCCAATGGAAACTACTTGGGTGTCGACTCTCTGATACCTTGGCAAAACATCATCATCTTTCTAGCCCTTTTACTTTGAGAATTTACATTTGAGCATTTCAATTTTTGCCTTTATATTATTAGAATTTCTATGCTAAAATAGGGTTGGAACCTATGGTGCAAAAACTTTTCATAATATAGAAACTCTATTAGGCGCAACGAGTGAAGTGGGCTATCTCATAGGATCTAATTGTTGAAAGAAATTAGATTGGCCCAATTCACCTATCTCTTAGACATCTTGATCCTTTCTATGAGCATATATTGTGTCTAGAGAGAGGTGAATATGCCTATAAAAAATAACGGTCTAAAAATTATTAGCAATGGGAGCATCACTATCACTGCCAGCCTCTTAGCGACACTGTTGCGTGCATTGACCTATACAAGGTCACTATTCAAAAATTGTCTAATGAAAATTAGATCAAGTAAATTTGTAAGCTTAATGGGGTAGAGTAGAGCCTAATACACTAGTTTAGTATAGTCATATAAGCATAAATTAATAGATTGGGACCAAACACTAATATAACTTCATAAGAAAGTAAAACATAATATAAAGCAAGAATGTAATAAACACAAGAATGTATCACATAAACATAAGAATGTATCACATGGTTCAACTAATGATTCATGCAATAAACACAAGAATGCAATAAACATAATTTTAAGAAGGGTTTTTTTATAAATCATCATCAAAATATGAGAGGTTAAGAGCATGTTTGGTTCATGACTAACTGCACCACACTTTGACTAAGGTTAGTCGTTCAAATCGAAGAACTAACCTTAGACAGAAAAGTTAGACAAAGTGTGGCAAGTTAGGCAGCGAACCAAACAGACCTTAAACATCCCGGTCATCAGATTTGACCTCTGATGATTAAGTCAATTATTTATCAGGACTAATGGTTCTATTGAGAAACGACCTAATTTGATGTTTAGTAAAAAATTAGTTACCGGGACTAAGGGTATACTCGTTTTGGATTATAATTTGTCCAGATTATATAATCTAGCTTAAATAATCTAGATAGAAATCAGGTTATATAATCTGGAAGTCAGATTATCATAATTCCATGATTTACTCAAAACATGTTTATTTGAGATTATTTTGGCAAAATACTCACTATCCATGGTAACTTGAAGACAAATTATCCACCATTGCAACTTCTTATAAAAAAAAATTAATCTATTTTTACTTGCTCCCGTCACGCAACACATAACTAAAATCAATGATAAAAATTTCAATAAGTTGGTTTGTCCTAAATCATTTGATCTAGATTATTTAATCTCTCATATAATCTAGATTATATAATTTATAAGGTGAACCAAACTGCCACTAAGGATAATAATAGCCTTCATGGGTTACAGGTTGCATGCATTGATCGCTAAATCTGATTATCCTAGATTAGACAACGACTACTATGCAAGCAGTCCTTCTGTGCAAGCAAACTATCTGATCCATTAGATTACGATCCAACCACAGATACAACCATGGTTTGTCAGTGGTTTTTTTATAAAGATTATTGAGCTGGTGGTGGAAGAGTTTAAGTGTTAAATGTGACCTACGGTTAGATCACAATCTAATGGATCAGATGGTTTGCTTGCACGCTTGCACAGAATGACTGCTTGCATAGCAGTCCCCTAGATTAAGCCAAGTAAAGAAGCAACTTTGTGAAATCACATATCTGAAGGTCGCTAGCTAGCTATCTACTCAGCCGGTTCTTCCATCCAATCCACAATATATCGTATCGAATCACAAACACGGGATGTCTGGATGAATGAACAGCACGTATGTATGGACTATGGAGTCACAAGAGCTGCCGGTGCTACGGGAAAAAAAAAACGTTCAGCATCGCATTCGCAAGATTCAGCAGCGGCATTGCATTTGCCGCCACCTGAATGCGCAACCTTTTCAGAGTTCAAATTCAAACAAAAGGGTAAACTTTTGCCGGAGCGGAGAGCGCGCGGAGGTGGTCACGGCACGGCGGCGTACCACGTCACGCATAGGGCGCAGACAACGGGGATGGGTACTTCCCGGCCGCCGGCGACGAGGCCAGACGAGGCAAGGCAAGGGCCGACGTGTGGAGGGGCAGGGGCAATCTCGTCATTTACCCTAACAAGTACAACACGGGGGCACGTGACTATCTCGTGTTCTTCCATTCTCTCCTCTCTTCTCACCAGCGGAGAGAAAGCAAACCCTAGTCCCCGTCGTCGCCGCCGGCAACCCTTCGGATCTGCGGCGAGCGCCACAGCGGTTAGAGCGAATCCACCCAGGGGGAGATTGAAGCCCCTTTGTCTGGGAATTTCGCGGGCAAGCAAGCGGTTGGTGATTTGGTGGTGAAGGAGGCTATGGGGTCGTCGTCGAAGGTGGTGCGGCCGGAGGAGGTGCTGGAGTCGCTGAAGAACGACGGCAGCATCGACGCGCTCCGCATGAAGATCATCGCCCAGCTCAAGGCCAACGTGCGTGCACGCTTCCCTTCCTCCCCCGATTCCCCTCCTATTCCTCTGAGTTGAGAGTGCATTTTATCTAAGAAACTACTTCCAGCTCCTCCTTACTATTACTATTACGTTAGAAATTGTTTCTTGTAAGATAAGAGATATGTTAGGGCCTGTTCGGTTTTCTCTCGATCTATATGGATTGGAGGGGATTAGGTAGGATTAAATCCATAAAGTCAAAATTCTTCATAATTTTTCCAATCCCTAAGACATAGGAATAACCGAGCAAGGCCTTATCGTTTTTTGCACAAGAATTTGGGTACTTAGTTGTCCTTTGGTGTCACGAGCTGTTTCCTCATTGGTTCTGTTCTACTTTTCCCTATATCTATGTAATGTATCGGGAATTGGTTTGCACAAGAATGTAGATATTTACTTGTCCTTTGGCGTCACTTGGCACATGTTGTTTCATCAGTGGTGTAATTCTGTTTTCCCCTCCTTTGAGCATTATGTTCTGGGAAATCTTATTTATTAGCATAAAGTTTCATGCGTGCGTATAGCAGGATATTCTTGTTGATGTTGAATAAAAATCATTTCTGCATTGTCTTATGCTCCATGTGCCCTTCTTTATGCTCTTGGCATCACTCTATGCAAGGCTCACCTGACCAATAGAGTATTGAGAAGTGGGGACTTGGCGATGAAATTTTTTACTTTGATTTCAGGAAGATATGAAGAAAAACACTATGATGATGGTGGAGCAAAGCAAGGTACTGAATACTCCTGGAGCTGAGAAAAAGACAAAGAGGGAGTTGTTTGATGCACTTCGACAGGAACTGGAGTAAGCTCGTCTTTCTGTTTGAATCTATGCTCAGTAACAGTACATTGCCTGGTTGGTATTTGGCCTTAACCACAAGTTGCTTATCTGGATCTTACAAAATGTTTATTGCAGATTTTACTAAAAAGTAAAAAAAAAAAACTGTAGCCTTAGCCTCCTACACAAATCTCAGGTCTAGGATTAGTTATCTTCCTAACATATCGTTGTCCATTGCTGGTTGTTCCAAAAGTACTAGAGTGATATAGTTTCCATGATTTTATTTGTTCTTCCATTGTTCTGGTGTATTATTTGTATTGTGGGAAATTCATCCTCCCGTGTTTTGCAGTTTTCAACTCCATTCCCAGCTTCTTGCCTCAACCAGGATGAAGATTTCATCAAAACTATGATGCAATGCTAACTGCTTGTATGCAATGCAGGACCCCAGTCCTTGAAAAAGCCTCCAAGGCAGTTTGGGAGCTGATTCTAGACAATGGTGGGTTAGGGAAAGAGATAACTGAAACGGTTGAGAAAGTCTTCTGCCGGCTCAGTGGAATCGACATGATGCCACCTCCGCCTTCAGGCGCTGGTGCTCATCGAGAGAAAGATGACATGGCCTTCGATGAAAAAGTTGTGAAGAGCAAGGAGGTGGATGCCTTTGAACCATCCTCATCAAGGAAGAGACCCTTCAGCGACGTCAGCCGAAAAGGTGCAGGTGCTTTACCTAATGGCAGTGCTACAGACCAGCATGATGAGTCCGAGGATAGTGACCAGAAGATATGATGCTCTGCTCTCTGCTCTAATTTTTAGTTCAGGCTGAAGTAGCTTTGCTGCTTGAATGATAACGAGTCAAATGGTGATCCCTGCATATTCTATGGTTGTATGGTATATTGGCAAGTTAGACCTTTTCTGTTCATACAAGTTCTGTGAGCAACTGCTATAGGATATTTAAGTTTTCAAATCTGCTGCTGTCGAGTTTCTTCTTAATATAGGATAAATTTGTTGACTATTACTCTTGACAGTTTTGTGGTATGTTTAACCTGTAATCATTCAAGAGTGTTGTAATCATCAAGAGTTATAACTTAGATGCTTCTTAATCTTGCAGTATTCTATTCATTTTCTAGCAATTTTCTAATGGTTGCTTGGTCAGTGTTGGTTGGTAATAATTTATTCTTGTTTAGTTTTTGTTCACCAAAGCACTCGTTTAGCGTAAACATGAATGGACTGAAGCCATCCCACCGAAATTTCCAGAAAGATTTTACATGGTTCATCTAATCTACGATGACTTCAAACAAAAACACCAGTTATTAAAAAAAACATCAATAGCAACGAAAGATCTTTGTACCCACTAAAAAGTCCCTCCGTTTTTTTGAAAAAAATAATCTCCAATGTCCTTGGTAGCCAAAAGAATACACAGCTATTATATCAGCTGCAATAAAGGAAACACACATTAGGGTCACACAAGGAGATTGTTACTCATAATAAGTCAGAGAAGAATGGTTCTACTAGTACAGCTGTGCCTGTGATAGCATTACATCATCGACATCATGAACTGGGCTAGAACTTTTAGATCCTGTTAGGCTTCAGTCGACGGTGTTCATCCCTCCAGTCACAAATCATTAAGCCACAAACTCATGATGAAATTTGTTTGGTGACCGGTGCCGGCTTCAGCATCAGGCATCGATGAAGTGGATGTCAAAGGTGCTCGGATGGATCTGCCACACATTCAGGGAAGCGTATTCCTCCAAGCACTCCTTCAATTGAGCCTCGCTGTATCCCTATGATCCAGACATACATTTTCAGCACCAACCAAATTTCCAGCAATCAGACCATTGTTGTACCAGTATGTGTCTGTAAAAGTAGAAGCTGTACCTTTCTGGAGATCAAGTTAAGAGCATGAGCATATCTCACGTCCATGCTGCTCGTCCTCGCGGCCTCGTCTCTCAGGATGGAATATATGTCAGATATCGCATCAAGGCCAGACCGCTGGCGGTCGTCCGAGTACAACGAGTACTTGGACATCTGCATCAGCCGCAGTGCTTCGTCGACGTCGCTCTGGGCCACGGTTTCTGAGAACCTAAGCCTTGCCAAGGCCTGAAACAGGCGAGCAGCAGCAGCAGAAGCATTGTTTAAAGAGAGGTACTTTCGTATGGTATTGTGAAGGGAAAATAGCCATAGCCAAGTTTTACTTACGATAGAGATACGGAGTATGCTCAGAAGCGTCCTGATGGTTGTGTAGGAGGTTGGCGCATTCGACTTCGCCTCCTCTTGGCGGATGCTGGAATATGCAGTCGCAATGTATTCCTCGAGCTCTCTAGGAACAGATGGAACGACTCTTCTGGCGGCAGATATGTATGCCCTGTGAACAGGTAAAGATTGTAGACCAAGTATTACATAATGCAGAGATGCTACACGGCGATTTTACTCGTATTTCAGGTTTTATACTTCCTGGAGCTTCCAACTAAAATATGAGCAATTCAACTATGAAATTGAAATTAAGTGAAACATGAGCACTGCCACTTTGAGTTGAGGAACAGTGTCCTTGCCTGAGCACAGATGGCTCGAGTGGCGTGAACCCCAGCGCCGGCGACTCAAGGTTTTGATGAACATGAACAATGTGCCTCGCCATTTCGAGATCGGTTTCCATATCTGCGCGATCCAGGATCAACCAAAGCAGGTCGAAACGGGACAGGAGCGCTGGAGGTAGATTTATATTTTCTGCTGGAGTCCTCCTCATGTCGTACCTTCCCCTGAATGGTTAGAGGTAATTACCATTGTCAACTGATGAAAATTTCTTTTCATCCCTTAGAAAGAATGATTTATGCATATGAAAATTTACCATGCTGGATTTGCAGCAGCCAGAATTGCAGTTCTCGCATTGAGAGAGGTGGTGATGCCAGCCTTGGCAATGCTAACTGTTTGCTGCTCCATTACCTCATGGATTGCTGTTCGGTCTGACTCTTCCATCTTGTCAAACTCATCTATAGCACAAATCCCCATATCTGCCAGTACCTGGAACCCAAGAGTTTGTGCTATGAGAGATTGAATGCCTATGATTTGGACGAGATGAAACCTTTATGGGGGTTGCTACCCACAGTTTGTAGTGCTACCATAACAGCTAAAGCGAGAGCTCCAAACAAATGAAAGTGAAGGTTTACCAGTAATATAAGTACGGAATCTCAACTGTTGAAAGATTTGAAAGAGAAAAAAACTACATATTTTCTCAATAGCTGTATCGAAACACTGGAGTAAACTTCATATATATGCTTGTGGAAAGCACAAACAGCTATACACTTACAGTTCAGTAGAAAAGAGAAATACAGTAAAAGGTGCCATCATAAGGAGGTGTTGGTCTTACCAGTGCTCCACCCTCGAGGACAAACTCATTTGTTACTGGATCCTTTTGGACGGCGGCGGTAAGACCAACACCACTGCTCCCACGTCCAGTGGTGTACACTCCTCTTGGTGCAACATTGATAATATGCTTCAGAAGTTGACTCTTTGCAACACCAGGATCTCCCATCATGCATATATGCAGGTCGCCTCTGATCTGTACGTTTACATTTCAGTCAATATTGAGATGTGAAATGTTGGAGAGAACAAAGCCTCGGATGGAAATGACATTATGCTGAGTCCTAGCAGAATACATACCTTCATGCCATCTGCGAGCTTCCTATGTGGTGCACCAACAAGTAGTAACAGCAGGGCTTTTTTGACGTCTTCATGGCCAAATATTTCAGGTGCCAAGGACCTTGCCAACTTACTGTAGATATCACCATCCTCAGCCAATCTGTCAATTTGTTCTTGTTCATCACCTTTGAGATCATACCTGCAACAGTTTTGCAATCTCTATCAGACAGCTGCAGAAGATAAATAGATTGCTCGGCATGAAACCTAGATGACTTACTCCTCATATTTTTTCTTGAAATGTGTGACAGACATTGCTTCCAAGTAAGTATCAGCAACTAATCCTGCACGCATTGCTCTAAACCCATAGTAAGGCATAGGGAGAAAAATTCCTGACATCTCAACCACATCTCCAGGTGCAACCTGCTCATGATAGCATTTAGTACTTGGTTATATTACATAATATCTTTAGTGAGTTCTTAATTCTCGAGAGCATTGAGCTAGTGAATTGAATAAACCAAAAACATAAATCTAAAAGCAGCTTGCTTCTGAAGCTAAGTGTAGAGTACATTGATAGAAATAGCGATAACAGAAGAGTAGAAGCTATTGTCGCGCAAAGCAACCCAAAAAAACAGCTCATTTCAGTAAAGCTACTATTTTGTTTTACCTTTCTAGTCAGCTCTCCTCTTAGATGAACAGTCAGAGAACGAGGAATGTGGCCCTTGGGTACATGCTCTGCTAACTCTTGAAGCTTCACCTGCAAGACAATGTAGTTGTTATATGGAAGTGGAATCCAAAATATGATGAAATTTTGGCTGGTCCTTTGAATGGAAAAAGATAGCCCTGCTTGACCAGATTGTGAAGAAAAGTTAATACCTCCTGAAATTTCAAAAACTTCGATGCACGCAGTTGAAGGATTAGATTCCCCTTTGCTTTGTTCAGCTTGCATCGTTGAGATGGACATTCAATGAGGGGCATAAACACTCTAGCAGTCACTTCCTGCCAAATTCAAAACAAAAGTTTCATTCAAAATAGAACTTAGACCAGATACAAAATTCTAGGTATGTAGCTGACTATAGACAGAAGTGTCTTTCAGTGAGATCATTTATCATACGGTGTCAAATATAGAACCAAATCACTAAGGAAGCCTAAAATGAAATCAAGTACCTGGTATATCTCAAAGCCACATTCTTCACATGTATAAACAGCAACCTGCATCAAGGGCTTCACATCCGAGCAGCGAGTAACAATCCCAGATATTTTCACAAGCTGCCCAATGTTGGATGCCTTTACTTGCCTAATGGTGAGCGGAGTTGCCTTTGAGAATGTCTTGATGTAAACCTCACTACAGTGCCAAAACAAAATCAATTTTAGACAAACATCAACAGAGCTCGATAAATGGATATTCAGGAAAATTGTTGAACTGCAGTTCCAGTTGGAGATACAGAATTAGGTAGCTCCAATAACAATTTTAGGTCCATTTTGTTTAACCAGATTATCGAAACCAGGTCACCATTCAGCATTCACCAAGGCAAATTTAGGACGAGGCCACTTACAAAAACCGTTTGATATCTGGTGGCATTCTCTGCAGCGGGTCCGTGCCGTCCGCGCCGCCGTCCGCCCCCTCGTCCACACGCTGCGTCATCAGGATGTCCCGGTCCTCGTCGACGGTGTACGCCTCAGTGGGCTCCGGCATGATCTCGTCCATGGCCTCCGCGAAGATGCCGACGTAGCGCCGCGTGTTCTCAGTGACACGCTGCAGGAACTCCTCATCGACGTCCTTGTGCTGCGCACCCGAAAACAACATTTTGCAGCCAAAATCACACCTTGCGTCCGCAAAACTGGCATATAGAAGGGAACTGAATGGTGTGGAGGTGAGGAGCTGGTACATGAAACAGGTCGTCCAGCTCGATCTGGACCGTGCGTATCTTCCTGTTGGCGACATCTTGCTGCGACCAGAGGGAGAAATCAGCGTGATACTGCAGATCTGGAAGAGGCAACCCTAGAACACGGGGAAGAGAAGAGATCGTGGGTAGGTACCAGGATGTTCAGGTACTTGAGGTCGCCGTGAGGGCCGACGAAGTTGGACAGGAAGTCCTTGGCGAGCGCTGCAGAGAGAAACCAAACGCCATGAACCAACGCACCGCCAGAGAACTGTCGTTCAGGAACCATCGAGGAGCAACCGGAGAAACGGTTCGGGGTGGTTCCGGTGGATGTTGCAACAGCAACGCGTACCTTTGTCTGCGGTGAAGTCGGGGTTCTTCATCCCGGCGGCGGCGGCGAGTGAGTGGGAGGCAGAGAAGGCCGGGGTGCGGGAGGGAGGCGGCACCGTGTTGGGCTGGGGGGGATGGCGGGAAGAAGGGAATAAGATGAAGGTTTTGGCGGGAAGGGAGAGGGCTGCGTGGCGGGAAGTGCGGGCTGGCCCGGACTTCGAGTGGGCCGAGATGTCGTGGACCTATGAGAAGCACGATTGGACCTTAATCCCCACACCACCCAGAATTCATACTTTTATTAGAAGCAAGATTTGTCATAGTCGTACTTCTACTAATAAAAAGATAATAGGGCTTCAATATTTACCGGAATTGTGGTCACAGCCTTCTCACACAAACCAGTGGGTTGAACAGCTGCTAATAAAAGTATGAATTCTGGGTCGTTCGATCTTCTTCCATCACGGCATATCGGTCTGTGTCTCGACGGTTGCTGCACCTGTGCCGTTCTGCCGCCCACCTGCACCCGGATCCTTGAAATGCAATTCACTCTAGTGATCATTATTTATTTGAAATTTAATTTATTTTAGTAATTATAACTTAGGCACATATTAATTAAGCTAGCATGATTCTATACAGAGATTAAGTTAATATAATTCTGTATATAATACTTTTGTGCGATATTATGATACTTATATGTCGCATTTTTACTACGGTAAAATAAATTGAAGAGTGTGCTAGCTATAAGTTGCCGAGTAGACATGCATCATAGGGATCTATAGAATCAATTTATATTTCTCATGCTATGAATTTGAAATATATATATATATATATATATATATATATATATATATATATATAATGTGAAGTTATAGAATGTTAAATTCTAAACTAAATAGTCTTGTTTATCAGGTAGATTCTAGGTGCTGTTTGGTTTATATATTTGTAATGTAATAGGTAACAAATAACGTTAAATCATGTTTGTTTAAGTCCAACCGTAATCGGATACCACACTAGAAATTGATATCAGCCTATTCAAACTTGTTACCGCTGGTAATCGAATGCAATCCATTACCGTTACCATTTACGTTACATTTTAGGAACCAAACGGCACCCTAGTTCCTCTAAAATAAAAAAATCCGAAACGGCAGCTAACCTTTGCCATCAAATAGGCAAAGGAGCCGTAGACTATAGGCTTGTTTGGATAGCAACTTCCCAGACAACTACCATATGATCCTAGTCCTAGGTATAGGAAATCCAACGTCTAGTGTTACTATCAGGACCAGACAAGTTCTTGCCGCCACCATCCAAACAGAACCTATTTTATGTCGTCTTGGTTTTTTAGTTGTCGTGCAGTTTTGACACTACAAAATTCAAGGTATGTTTCTTTGAGTTACAGTTTAGGGTTTTTGAGTCAAAAGTTGGGTTTACAGTAGCTTTTGGCTTCTGACTTTTCTTCTGTTGTTGCTTTTGTACTATATTTTTATCTTCTCGTCTTAACAAAAAGATAAAAAAAAGTTTGCTCAAAACATGTTTTTCACCATTTAGGTTTTAAAATATAGATTTCTAGTTTTTAAAAGGCAACTCAATAACTAGAGTATTTGTTTTAACTTCTGTCTTTTGGTTTACAGAAGTTTGATAAAAGCTCGGATGATACAATTTTGTTATAAAAAATATATAATATCACAAAGTTGTTTTGTGGTTTTATGAGACATGGACATAAAACTATGGTTTAGAAAAAATAATGTCATGAGTTGAGTTTCTAAAACTCCAAAAGACTATACTTTGTTGTATCCAAACATCTATTAGCTTTGGGAAACCTAAGTATTTGTTAAACCATAGTATTTTTCCCATACAAAAATTATTTTCCATCCAAACATGTGCCCCTTTGATGATTTTGAAGATACCTTTTTCTCTCATTCATTCTCTCGTTCAATATACATTTTGGTGTCAGCTATTTGTAGTGTTATTTAACTCACTCAACATTCTCATCCTTCTCGTTTTTATATTAAGTCATTCTAATTATATTTTTAATACATTTGGTAACATTCAAGTATTTCTTAATCACGTGTGATCTGATTTAAGGCACTTTCATGATTATTTAATACATTCCCTTTTTCTCTTAGTCATTCAATACATGTTTTGTTTGATTAAATCATTCGGTTACGGTCTACCATTCAATTATTTTTGTAGCTTATTTAAGGTATTTCATATTATTTGCAGATGTTACAAGACTTTATTACAAATATTTTAATTCATTCAATAGTTTATTCTCCTCGAGACTTATAATATATTTTAAGTCATTCTTTCTATTAGATTAACATAATTATTTTATCATGATTGGAGTCGCTTAATTAACGGGTGAGGCACGCCATGAAACGTGGGGGCACATGGTGGGTTGTTGGGGCGTGCGATTTGATCGGGGCGCGGTGGGTAGCGCGCCCGATTGGAGTGTTGGGCAAGTAGGGGTGGCACATGGTTGGTGGTCAGAGCGTGCGAGCTGATCGGGTTATGGGCGGTTAGCACGTCGGGGACCGATTTAGTTGTCTAGGCGATGGACCCAATGTACACACACGGTGTCGCTATTCATTATCCAAGGTGATACCCCAGAGGTCCATCACCTGAACCAACCCACCATGCACACCAGCTCGCCCAACCGATTACAATGTTTCTCGCTCGGCCATGCCCCACTCATCTAGTCCGCTCGAGCGACAAGAGTCACACCACCTAGTGTCCGCAATTTGTCATCATCGCGCATGCACTCATCCACCGCAGTAGTCGCCTCCCCGCCCTCGACCCATCGATCTCTTCTTCATGGTGGGCAATTTGGTCCTTTAAACGTTGAGTGGCTAAATGATTTCCTACTATACTTCGTTGACGTTGAATTGTTGAATATTTGTTCCTATTGTTGTTTGTTAAACAATGAGTGATTGAAGTAAGCCTTAGATTTCTGAATGATTCTTGTAAATTTTTTTAAAATGATGCATGGCTGAAGTAAACCTTAGATAAGTTGAATGTTTGTAACCGCTATATTTCATTAATCCGTAAATGACTGAAGTAAACCTTGAATTGTTGAATGTTTCATCTTTGTAAAATTTTTAAAAGATGAATGGTTGAAGTAAACATTGAATCAATGAGTCTTTGGGTTGGGATAGTTGTGGGTTGCGGACGGCAGGCGGATCAGCCCCGTTATGCACGTGCAGACCTGTTTCAACTCTTGATCAATTGGTGTGGTTGGTTCCCTAATCTGGTTAGTTTCCTGGTATGGTTGGTTCTCTGGTGGGTTGATTCGGTTAGATCTTTTCGTCCATGTGATGGTCCATGCGTGTCCTTCACGCTAGTTGATGAATAAGTTTGATAGAGAGATTTTTATCACTCTGAATAGTTGAACATCTCTGAGAGATTGAGGTAGCAGATCTTAAATCTGACAAATAACAGGCGTCTCAACGTGGACGGATAGGTTGCTACCACTTAATGAATATCGATCGTTGTGTCTTCCTCAAACAAATCGAGACATTAAAAAATGTAAAGGCATAGGATAACTTCAAGACATAAATTGATCTCGAGAAACTTGATGACATATATAATGGGTGTCTTGAGCTATATCTTAAGAATATGTTTAAGAGAGTAAATGTAAAAAAACTGAAGGCACGTATCTTGATGAAGATACTGTCTCTTGACAGAGGACTACCTAATTAATCAATTTAATTTATTGAATATTATGATTGAGGCAATGAATATAGTAAGATACATATTTTAGACACGTTCACTATATTATACTTTATCTGTTCATAAATATATGACACCGTTAATTTTTTTAAAAAAACTTTGATCACTCGTCTTATTTAAAAAATTAATGAGTTATCATTTATTTTTTTATTTATTTTATCACTTAAGTTAGTTTGTGCTTGACTTAATTTTTTTATTTTTGAATAAATATTTTGGAATAATACGAGTGGTCAAAATTTTCGGGAAAAAAATCAATAATGTCATATTGTCGGGGACCATAATTAGGGGTACCTTCAAGGCTCCTAATTCTCAGCTGGTAACCTCATCAGCATAAAGCTGCAAAGGCCTGATGGGTGCGATCAAGTTAGGGATCAGTCCATTCGAGGGGCTCGATCACGCCTCGCCCGAGCCTAGCCTCGGACAAGGGCAGCCGACCCCGGAGGATCTCCGCCTCGCCCGAGGCCCCCCTCCAGCGGCGAACACGTTCCCGGCTCGCCCGAGGCCCTGTCTTCGCCAAGAAGCAACCCCGACCAAATCGCAGGAGCATTTAATGCAAAGGTGGCCTGACACCTTTATCCTGACGCGCGCCCCTCAGCTGACAGAGCCGAAGTGACCGCCGTCACTTCGCCGCTCCACTGACCGGTCTGACAGAAAGACAGCGCCGCCTGCGCCGCTCCGACTGCGGTGCCACTTGACAGAGTGAGGCTGACAGGCAGTCAGGCCCGGCCGCACACCATAGGAAACTCCGCTCCGCCCGACCCAGGGCTCGGACTCGGGCTAAGCCCCGGAAGACGGCGAACTCCGCTCCGCCCGACCCAGGGCTCGGACTCGGGCTATGCCCCGGAAGACGGCGAACTCCGCTCCGCCCGACCCAGGGCTCGGACTCGGGCTAAGCCCCGGAAGACGGCGAACTCCGCTCCGCCCGACCCAGGGCTCGGACTCGGGCTATGCCCCGGAAGACGACGAACTCCGCTCCGCCCGACCTAGGGCTCGGACTCGGGCTAAGCCCCGGAAGACGGCGAACTCCGCTCCGCCCGACCCAGGGCTCGGACTCGGGCTAAGCCCCGGAAGACGGCGAACTCCGCTCCGCCCGACCCAGGGCTCGGACTCGGGCTAAGCCCCGGAAGACGGCGAACTCCGCTCCGCCCGACCCAGGGCTCGGACTCGGGCTAAGCCCCGGAAGACGACAAACTCCGCTCCGCCCAACCCAGGGCTCGGACTCGGGCTAAGCCCCAGAAGACGGCGAACTCCGCTCCGCCCGATTCAGGGCTCGGACTTGGGCTCAGCTCCAGAAGACGACGAACACCGCTTCGCCCGACCCTAGGACTCCAATTCCGCCCTGGCCTCAGCCAACGGCCTCCGCCTCGCCCGACCTAGGGGCTCGGCCTCGGCCTCGGCCACGGAAGACGAACTCGACCTCGACCTCGGAGGAGCCTCCACATCGCCCAACCTAGGGCGCGGACCAGCCACGTCAACAGGAGGCGCCATCATTACCCTACTCCAGGCTGACTTAGGCTACGGGGAACAAGACCGGTGTCCCATCAGGCTCGCTCCGCCAGATAGGCGATGATGGCGCCCCGCACGCTCCCTGACGATGGCGGCTCTCGGCCCCCTTACGGAAGCAAGAGGACGTCAGCAAGGACTCGACGACCCCGACAGCTGTCCCTCCGCCAGGCTCCAGCACTCCTCCGACGGCCACGACATCACACAAACCGGGCGCCAAAATCTCTCCGGCCGCCACGATGGCGTGTACTTAGGGCACTAGCTCTCCTCCGCTAGACACGTAGCACTCTGCTACACCCCCCATTGTACACCTGGATCCTCTCCTTACGCCTATAAAAGGAAGGACCAGGGCCCTCTTAGAGAGGGTTGGCCGCGCGGGGATGAGGACGAGACGGGCGCTCGCGTGAGGCCACTCGCTCCTTCCCCCGTGTGGACGCTTGTAACCCCCTACTGCAAGCGCACCCGACCTGGGCGCGGGACGAACACGAAGGCCGCGGGATTTCCACCTCTCTCACGCCCATCTCCGGCCTCCTCGCTTTCCCCCCTTCGCGTTCGGCCTCGCGTCGACCCATCTGGGCTGGGGCACGCGGCGACACTTCACTCGTCGGCTCAGGGACCCCCCGGTCTCAAAACGCCGACAATTGGCGCGCCAGGTAGGGGCCTGCTGCGTGTTGACGAACAGCTTCCCGTCAAGCTCCAGATGGGTAGTCTCCAGCAACCTCTCCGGCCCGGGACGGTGCTCCGTTTCGGGAGCCTTGAGTTCATGTCCCTCGACGGCAGCTACGACATGATACTCTTTCCACCGCCGGGCGACAGCGACAGTGGCGGCCGACAGTCCGCCCGCCGGCGGCGGGATCAACGACGTCTTCCCCGCGTGGTGGAAGAACAACCTTCGAGCTCGCCCCGTCCTCTTCCCCGTCGACGGAGGAGGAGGAGGCGGGGCAACCAAGGCCAAGCAGGAGGCGACGCCTCGCCGACCGTCGAGCGAGTCGACAACGTCAGCACTCCAACGGGGGGCGCGCTGGGCATCGGCCCCGCGCTTGAGACAAAGACGAGCGCTGTCTCCCCGCGACACGTCAATCCCGAGCAAACGGACGACGCCAGCACGCTCGCGAAAGGCTTGCTGGGTGTCGCCTTCGTACCTGAGACGACGGTGCAGTCAGCCCCCGACGTGACCTCATCACCGCCCGTCGACCAACAGGTACCAACCGATTCCCATCCCACGCCTTTCGGATTTAGCCTCGACCCGCCTAGCGGCTCCGCTTTGGCGGACGCTTTCGTAGAGGCGAATCCGAACCCTCTGGGATCTCGTATGCGGTCGCCTTGGGACCAGCTGACGGACGTCTCGACCTACGGGCCCTCCGGGTCCGAGGAAGACGACGAGCCCAGCTTCTGTTGGGATTTCTCCGGACTTGGCAACCCCAGTGCCATGCAGGACCTCATGACCGCATGCGACTACTGCCTTTCCGACTGTTCCGACGGTAGCCGTAGCCTCGGCGACGAGGACTACGGCCCGAGCCGCGAATGTTTCCACGTCGATCTAGGGGGTCCCTCCAAAGGCAACCATCTCGGCATGCCGGAGGACGGTGATCTCCCTAGGCCGGTGCCTCGCGTTGACATCCCGCGGGAGCTAGCTGTGGTCCCCGTTCCGGCGGGGGGTCACGACCCACAACTCGAGCAAATCCGCGGGGTGCAGGCTAGGCTCGACGAGGGAGCAGGAGCGCTCGAGCCAATCCGCCGGGACGTCGGGCAGGCATGGGCGAGCCAACCTCCGGCCGGAGAAATGCGTCATCTACCCCAGGGTTTCCAGCACCGCATCGCCGATGATGTCAGGGTCAGGCCGCCACCCGCATCCAGTGGGGTCGGCCAGAACCTGGCTGCAGCAGCAATGCTCCTCCGCGCGATGCCGGAGCCATCAACCACCGAGGGGTGGCGAATCCAGGGAGAGCTCAAGGATCTCCTGGAAGGCGCCGCGGTCCGGCGGGCCGAGAGCTCCGCCTCCCGAAGGCAGGGGTACCCCTCGGAACATCATGCCGCGACTTCCCGATTCATGCGGGAAGCCTCGGTCTACACCGGGCGCACGCGCAACACAGCGCCTGCGGCCCCGGGTCGCCTCGGCAACGAGCACCACCACCGCGATCGTTGGGCCCACCTCGACGAGAGGGTGCGCCGAGGCTACCACCCCAGGCGTGGGGGACGCTACGACAGCGGGGAGGATCGGAGTCCCTCGCCCGAACCACCCGGTCCGCAGGCCTTCAGCCGGGCCATACGACGGGCGCCGTTCCCGACCCGGTTCCGACCCCGACTACTATGTAACACCCGGATTTTAGGGGTCCAAAACCCGGGCGTAAACATAATCACCAGGTGTGCTGGGACCAAGTCTCACACATATGATGAATCATGGCACAGGATCGAATGTCACATCTTTACTATATAACAGGAGTTCTATTCAAAATAAATAATTACATTATAAGGAGACAACGGTCCAGCAACCCAAAGTTGACTGGGAGACGACGGCCTAGATCTCTCACGAACACTTCACAGCATCCTCCATGCGCCTCATCCTGTGGTACCTGTTCTTGACCTGTGGGGGGGGTGTGAGACAGCAAGAGTGAGCTCACATTCGTTCATCGCTCAACAAGTTGTGGGGAATAATGTGCATGAACTCGCCAAAGGTGGGAGCTCACGTGAAGTGTAAGGCTTACCAATGAAGATGGTTAGAGCTGAGCATTGCTTTTAAAGTTGGTCAAAATTTTATTAGCAGTTACTAAGTATAAGTAAATACCAACCCAGTTAAATAGTAGAACAAAAGTAACAACATCACCTGCGATGCAATGCATATGACAAATTGAATTTAGTTCCATAAATTAATCATGTGAGGGTCCGAGCCGCTCATGACCGTGAGCACGGCTAGTATACTAGTTTTACACTCTGCAGAGGTTGCGCATCTTTACCCACAAGTCGTGTATCCCATGTCGCCAGGGTTTGCAAGGCCCTTAGACACTACCGAGGTGAATGGCTAGGGATCCACTACGAGGCCTTTACAAAGTTCCACTAGCTTCCGAAAACCCGCTACAGTTTATAGGAAGTTCCAATGCAGGAATCCCTTGCAGGACTGCCATCGCAGCAAAATCCTCCCGAGGGCCTCCCTACACTGACCACTCCCCTACTGCCCTTGCCCCTTTCGGGTAAGGTAGTCTTCCACTAGCTTTCCTAATTAATCAACCAAGGGGTCCCATTCCTCCCTTGTGGTAGCACTGTTTTCCCGGGTGGTCGCTCCATGTTCCAATTAACATAATGATCTTATCATGAACAATAAATAACAACTGATAACAAAAGTGTAATCATGAATAGTGTATCTCCATACCCAAAACCACATATAGCACTAGCAAGTACTACCCAGAAAGTTCAGTGGTAAACAAGGTATAAAGATAATCAAACTAGGTAACCTGTTGGGTCCCATCAAATTAACCTATACAGATCATTATGATTAATCAGAACATGGCTAGGTAAAAAGAAGTGATCAAGGGCACAACTTGCCTGGGACTTGAGATTCCAGGTACCAGGATGATCTTCAGGTGACTCGTGACCTCACGCTAGTCGTAGCAATACAAACAAACATGGGATAGGCAAAATTAACATTACACCAAACATATATGCAAAATACATATTAATAATCTACATATTTAAATAAGATCACAGGAACAGGAATTATTAATTTTGGAGTTATAGATTTTAAGTTATGGATTTCTGAAGTTATTAGGTACTTAGAATAGATTAATCTCAAATGAACATTTTTAGTTCAAGTTTCATGGCTAAATAGAGGCACTAGGTGATAGACAACAAAATTATTGCAACTGGAATGACTTAATTTGGAGTTAAGATGAATTTAATATGAATTATACAAGTTTCTGGATTTATTTTTGTATTAAAAATCAATTTCCATAATTAATTCTCTAATTTTACTACTCCCTGGACTGCGCGCCAATAACAGATAAACACAGGGACTATTTCATAAAAATTCCTTAGACTCAGATGTATTCCGCGGGGGACGGCGGGTTTGTTTTTGGAAAAGTGGAGGGTCTCTTTATGAAGTTTGCCACGCGAAGGGGTATCCGATGATATGGGCCGTCAGATCGACTACGGAGCGTCCCGATTAGATCGGCCCTCCGCCAACCGGTATCCAGCCGCAACCACAGGATGTGAGATCAACGGCCCAAGTCTTAAGTAGCTGAGATCGATCCACATACGTCGGATCAAGATCAACGGCGCATATTCGGTGGACGAAAGGGTATGCGCCGACCTAATCCCAACCATACCCCAGAGATCCGACGATCGCCATCAATCCACTGCACGTTCTAATCTCCACCGCCCAAACCCAAATCGACGGCCGAGCCCACATCTTCTTCTCAACATCCACCCGAGGCAGCGCCGCCCAAATCGACGGCCGCGACCTCGCCGGAGCAAACCAAATCCGCGCCCTGACGCCCAATCCCGCGGCTAAACGTCGACAATCGACTCCAGGCTGAGCCTAGAACTTGATAAACAAAAACTTACCACGAATCCAGGCACAATCGGTGCGGCTCGCGACGAGAAGAAGCTCCGTGATGGAAGGTCCGCCCAATCCACGATTCTGGGCGAAAACCTGCCCGGCCAAAGCCACGGACCTGACCAGCGCGGTGCGGTGAAGCCCCCAAGGCGAGCAATCGGATCCCGAGCGACGGTATGGACGTGGTTCCACGGCGGACCGACGAGTTCCCCCGCGAGCTTGGTTTATGGGGGGGGGGAGATTTCACCCGTGATGACGATGGCTAGGGGTAAAGAGGGGCCGAATTTTATACTGATGCAGAGTCCGCGTTGTTGGCGCTGTTGCCCGAGATCGCTGGTAGCGCCACCGGGTTCGGTTGTGGAATCACCGGAGTCCGCGCGGGTTGTTACAGAGCGCCGCGCGCGAAGTCTGCGGAGGGGAAAGACCCGACTGCACGGGCCCGCCCGTCAGTGGTTGGAGGGCGCGCGCGGTGACTGACTCCGAGGGCCCACCTGTCGGCGCGGGAGTTCCCCCCCGATGGCGCGCATATGTTTAAATGGGCCATGCGAAGACAGTTCAAAGTTGGGCCGAGTAGTGGAGTCTGCCAGCCCAAGTTGTATTTTTACTCTTTTTCTTTTATCTTTTCCAAATACCATTCAATTTCAAACTCATGTTTCAAACCTCCAAATTTTTAGGTGTCAAAAATAATCTTAATATGAACATAATATCTATTGTTTATAATTTTATTATTTTCCCTATTATTTATTTATGGAAGAAATAAATGACCTCATTAAAATTCCCATTCCCCTTATCTCATGTTATGTCTTTATTTAAAATTGGAAGTTTAATTTATGTTATGGTGTTGATAAAGTGCCTCACACAAAATTATAAATAAGAGATTCATCCATCTTTGTTTGTTTACTGATTGCTCCACTATTTCAATATTATTGATAGATCATAATAAGGAAGGATCCTAATTAAATTTTCAAAGGTTTCAACAATTCCCAAATTAAATATATTAGCTTATTTATTCTACTATTATTATTATTTCCAATTTTAGGCTTTACAAATCCTACCCCCCTTAAAAATAATCTCGTCCTCGAGATTAGTAATAAAAGGGATGTATGCTCATATTGTTTTCGGAACATATGCACAAACAAAAAAAATCTCGGCATGATGCATAATCCTTTAACAAAACATAGGTTTAATAGACCTTACTATTATCACTAAAATAGTAATAACACTAACTAATAGCTAAACTAATATTTAGGTCTTACAAATAGTAATATATATATATATATATGTATATATGTATCTATATCTATGTTTATCTCTCTATTCTTGTTGCTCGTTGACTTCTTCACCGACTACTTCATCTTCAACTGGCTCTTCTCCTTGAATTTCTAGTTCACCGGGTTCAGCTTCTACTTCTGCATGATGGGCATATCCCCGGTTGATAGACAGGGGCTGACTCTTTCCTGCCGAGGCTTGTCCTTGCTTCATCGGAGCCGGTGTAGTGTAGGCAGCTCTGTTGGGACAGTAGTTGGCGTAGTGTCCCGGTTGTCCACACTTGAAGCATGCCCTGTTGGCGGTTGTGTTAGGAGCAACGGGTCCTACTGGGGTGCTTGCTTTTGGAGGAGCAGTTGGTGCCTGTTGAGTTTGTTGTCCAGAACTGCCACTAGCTGGTGTACTTGGAGTGGTAGTATAGCGAGGACGGGAACTACTTCCAGCCTGCCCTTGGTTGACAGCCTTTCTTTTCTCTCCAAATATACTCCTCTTGTTTTCTACAGCAATAGCTTTGTCAAGTAGCCTTTGGAAGGATGGGAATGTGTGCGATACCAGTTGATATTGCAAGGGTCCAATTAAACCGTCCAGAAAAAGCTCCTGCTTTTGCTCATCATCCTCTACATCTCTAGGAGCATATCGAGATAACTGGATGAATTTGTCTCTATATTCACTTACGGACATACTTCCTTGCTTGAGGGAGAGAAACTCCTTTCTCTTAATCTTCATGAGTCCAGCGGGAATATGGTAATTTCTGAATTGTGTGGAGAATTCTGCCCAGGTAATTGTATCGACAGCAACATGAGCAGCGCAGTACGCATCCCACCAATCCGCAGCGGAACCAGCAAGACGACCTGATGCATAGAGTACTTTCTCTCTATCCGAGCACTGAGCTATGTTGAGCATCTTCTCTATGGACTTTAACCAGTCATCTGCTTGCAGCGGATCTGCGGAGTTGGAGAAGGTTGGTGGTTTGTGGCTCATGAATTCCCGGTGCTTATCTCGGGGTGGAACTGGTGGTGGAGGTGGAGGCAATGGCACTTGTTGTTGTTGCTGCTGTTGTTGAAGTTGTTGCTGCAGCTGCTGTTGTTGTACCCTTCTCTCCTGGCGTATCTCTTCCCGCTCTTGGCGCATTTCCCGACGTGCATCCTCTCTTTCCTGGTGCATTTCCTGGCGTTCTTGCTGCATTTGGGTGCGCATATCTGCCATAGTGTCAGCCATTTGCTGCATCATCCTCATTTGAGCTGCAATTAGTGGATCGACTCCGCCTGGTGGAGGATTAGGAGGATTCATCTCTGCTGACCGTGGTTGGGGTTGTCGATATATCCACCGAGTGTGTCGATTAGCAGGTAAATCAATTCCACCACCCCGCCTGGTATTGACCATCTAAGTTAGAAGCATATGGTAAGATAGCTTTGCAAGGGAATCATTTAGTAGACAGAATGAATAAGCTAATAGTTGGTTATGTACTGAAACTTCTTTGGCAGGGCTGGGCCAGATATTCTATGTCAAGACTAGGGTAATTAGTTGTACGAGGTGAATGTCCAAAGGTAAGATAGAATATGTCAAGATGAGATAGATACATTTTAATGGAGGATAATCTAAGTTGCTTAGTTTTCTTATGAATTCTATTTATGCCTATACGTATATGCAGATGTAATTGTGGGCATCACTCCACAACCCATCACACTCAATCAAAAATCCAAATCAGACAAATATCATAAGAACAAACATTCAAGTGCATAGATAACCATAAAAATAGTTTTGCTTTTGTTCCTATGATTAGGTCTCCTATTCCTAAAGGTCACTTTAGGCACGGGATTTCAAAGTGTGAAATCCACATTTGTCTTAGAAAAGAAAAGGTAAGTATAATCAGAGTAAAGCGGAAATAGTTGAGAATTGATTAAGAAAAGTTTAGAAAGAATTAGAGTAGTAAAGGTAAGTAAGTATTGATTGTCCAGTTCTATCTAGGTTTCGTCCTACAGTCAACATTCCTCTGATACCACTTCTGTAACACCCGGATTTTAGGGGTCCAAAACCCGGGCGTAAACATAATCACCAGGTGTGCTGGGACCAAGTCTCACACATATGATGAATCATGGCACAGGATCGAATGTCACATCTTTACTATATAACAGGAGTTCTATTCAAAATAAATAATTACATTATAAGGAGACAACGGTCCAGCAACCCAAAGTTGACTGGGAGACGACGGCCTAGATCTCTCACGAACACTTCACAGCATCCTCCATGCGCCTCATCCTGTGGTACCTGTTCTTGACCTGTGGGGGGGGGGTGTGAGACAGCAAGAGTGAGCTCACATTCGTTCATCGCTCAACAAGTTGTGGGGAATAATGTGCATGAACTCGCCAAAGGTGGGAGCTCACGTGAAGTGTAAGGCTTACCAATGAAGATGGTTAGAGCTGAGCATTGCTTTTAAAGTTGGTCAAAATTTTATTAGCAGTTACTAAGTATAAGTAAATACCAACCCAGTTAAATAGTAGAACAAAAGTAACAACATCACCTGCGATGCAATGCATATGACAAATTGAATTTAGTTCCATAAATTAATCATGTGAGGGTCCGAGCCGCTCATGACCGTGAGCACGGCTAGTATACTAGTTTTACACTCTGCAGAGGTTGCGCATCTTTACCCACAAGTCGTGTATCCCATGTCGCCAGGGTTTGCAAGGCCCTTAGACACTACCGAGGTGAATGGCTAGGGATCCACTACGAGGCCTTTACAAAGTTCCACTAGCTTCCGAAAACCCGCTACAGTTTATAGGAAGTTCCAATGCAGGAATCCCTTGCAGGACTGCCATCGCAGCAAAATCCTCCCGAGGGCCTCCCTACACTGACCACTCCCCTACTGCCCTTGCCCCTTTCGGGTAAGGTAGTCTTCCACTAGCTTTCCTAATTAATCAGCCAAGGGGTCCCATTCCTCCCTTGTGGTAGCACTGTTTTCCCGGGTGGTCGCTCCATGTTCCAATTAACATAATGATCTTATCATGAACAATAAATAACAACTGATAACAAAAGTGTAATCATGAATAGTGTATCTCCATACCCAAAACCACATATAGCACTAGCAAGTACTACCCAGAAAGTTCAGTGGTAAACAAGGTATAAAGATAATCAAACTAGGTAACCTGTTGGGTCCCATCAAATTAACCTATGCAGATCATTATGATTAATCAGAACATGGCTGGGTAAAAAGAAGTGATGAAGGGCACAACTTGCCTGGGACTTGAGATTCCAGGTACCAGGATGATCTTCAGGTGACTCGTGACCTCACGCTAGTCGTAGCAATACAAACAAACATGGGATAGGCAAAATTAACATTACACCAAACATATATGCAAAATACATATTAATAATCTACATATTTAAATAAGATCACTGTAAAGCCCAAAATTGGTATAAAAAATGAATAAATAAATAAATTTATAACAAGGTGTTTTGGGGATTCCTTGAATTTCTTTTTATACTCAACTAATGGCAATAAATTATGCAAATAAAATAAATAAATAAACATGCATTTCATGCTGAACTCTTTTGGTTTGTATAATCACTTTAAGTTTGAAATTTTGAAACTAGATTTGAATTTATAAAAAGAAACTAGAAAACATAAAAGAAAATAAAAAAAAACAAAGAAGAGATGACTCACATGCGCTTGGGCCAAATTCCCCTCACTCGGCCCACAAACGCGCGTGCTCTCGGCCTTCCTGTCCGCCGCACTCAGCCTCTACGCGCGGGCCCGGTCTGCCAGCCTCACTCCAGCTTCTCCCCGTCCACCCAGCTCTCGCTGACCGGTAACCCCGCCTGTCAGTCGTCTTCCTCAACGGACTTGGCCGTATGGTGCGTGGAACTCGGCCGTGGTCGCCCACCGCCCTTGCTCCAGCCTACCTCCCTGTATGTTCCGCGCATACGCGTTGGCATAATGTCGCTGCCCGTGGCCCGCACCAAAGACTTATCTCCCTCCTCACAACAACCTCCGCTCAACGCGCTGTGAACTCCGGGCTCCGCCGCACGCATGCCTACCGAACTCGCCGCGGAATCCGCGATTCGACCTTCTAACCAACCGGCCGAGATCCTCGTTGCCTGCCTGCCCCTATTTAAGCACCGGTCGAGGCGTTGCCCTCACTCCATCTTCAGCCGACCGTGAGCCCCCATTGCCGCCGCGGTGACGGAACTCAGTCCGCCGCGTGCTAAGTGCCTCCCGCCGTCGATTTGCCCTCCGTTGAGCGTGCGGGTTCACCTCCGTGATCCCTTGAAGTTGTTGCAGGGGCCTCCCGGGCTTGTCTTCGTCCCTTGAGCACCGAATTGCTCATCGACGCTTGTGTCGTCGCCGCAGACCCGCTCTCCTCCGTGGACAGCCCCCTTCGTCGCATAATACTCGGTATGGATCCCTACACCATGCTCGCCAAGTCCTCCTTTACGTGTAGCTCGGTCCAATTCGTATTTGGCGTTCGGATACAGCCGATTGACAACCTCGCCGGCGTGCTCCGCCGAGCGTGCGGGGCGGCGCCGCCGGGCGCGTGTGTTCTGTTGGGGGATCGTCGTGGTTCGTTGGATCCGGCGCTGACGGTCGAGATTAGAGGATAGGGTAACCTTTGCACAACTAAACCGTGTCCGTAGGATTCATGGCGGGCGGGTTAGATTAGATCGGGGTAGGATCGACCTTCGTCCGTTGATTCTGGATCGAACGATCGGGGCGGATTATCTGTTTTATAACGCGATAATCTAATCTTGCGCGTCGGTTTGTGATCGGACGGTCATCGTCCGCCCGTACCCCTTCGGCTGGACTGTTTAGCTATTAGGCCCCTCTGTTCTATAGTAATCAACCCGCGGTCCGTAGAGTTGTTTTCTGTGTCTCAGAAAAACTTACCCCGAAACCCCTGCGTTTTCCAGAAAATGAGGCCCCGTCCATAGAGTTATAAAATCAGGTTAATGAATTAGAAAAAGAGTTTTTAATATAAAAACAATTCCTAGAATTTATATAATTGATAGAAAATTCATATGAACTCCAAATTGATCTATTCTAGTTCCTATAATTTTGTAATATTATTGTTCATCAAATAGTACCACTGTTTTTACAAGAAATACACATTAAAATTTATTTCTCACTTAACCTTATATTGAAGGCATAAAAATCTTTGGAAATTCATAACTTAAAATATATAACTCCAAAATTAATGGTTCCTGTTCCTATGACTTTATTTTAATAGGTAGATTATTAATATGTATTTTGTTCTTATGTTTGGTGTAATGTTAATTTTTGTCTATGTAATGTTTGTTTGTATTGCTACGACTAGAGCAAGGTCACGAGTCACCCGAAGATCATCCTGGTACCTGGAATCTCAAGTCCCAGGCAAGTTGTGCCCTTGATCACTTCTTTTTACCTACTCATGTTCTAATTAATCATAATGATCTGCATAGGTTAATTTTGATGGGACCCAATAGGTTACCCTAGTTTGACTATCTTTATACCTTGTTCACCACTGAATCTCTGGGTAGTACTTGCTATCGCTTTATGTGGTTTTGGGTATAGAGATACACATACACTATTCATGATTATCCTTTTATTGTCAGTTGTTATTTACTGTTCATGTTAAGATCATTATGTTAATTGGAACATGGAGAACCACCCGGGAAAACAGTGCTACCACAAGGGTTTAATGGGACGCCCTTGGCTGATTAATTAGGAAAGCTAGTGGAAGACTACCTTACCCGGAAGGGGCAAGGGCAGTAGGGGAGTGGTCAGTGTAGGGAGGTCCCTGGTTGATTTTGCTGCGATGGCGGTCAGTCAGGAACCCTGCATTGGAACTTCCTATAAACTGTAGCGGGTTTTCGGAAGCTAGTGGAACTTTGTAAAGGCCTCGTAGTGGATCCCTAGCCATTCACCTCGGTAGTGTCTAAGGGCCTTGCAAACCCTGGCGACATGGGATACACGACTTGTGGGTAAAGATGCGCAACCTCTGCAGAGTGTAAAACTAGTATACTAGCCGTGCTCACGGTCATGAGCGGCTCGGACCCTCACATGATTAAATTATGGAACTTAAACTCAATTTGTCATATGCATTGCATCGCAGGTGAAGTTGTTACTTTTGTTCTACTACTTAACTGGGTTGGTATTTACTTATACTTAGTAACTGCTAATAAAATTTTGACCAACTTTAAAAGCAATGCTCAGCTCTAACCATCTTCTTTGGTAAGCCTTACACTTCACGTGAGCTCCCACCTTTGGCGAGTTCATGCACATTATTCCCCACAACTTGTTGAGCGATGAACGTATGTGAGCTCACTCTTGCTGTCTCACACCCCCCCACAGGTCAAGAACAGGTACCGCAGGATGAGGCGCTTGGAGGATGTTGTGGTGTATTCGAGAGAAGTCTAGGCCGTCGTCTCCCAGTCAACTTTGGGTTGCTGGACCGTTGTCTCCTTATAATGTAATTATTTATTTTGTACAGAATTCCTATTATGTAGTAAAGATATGACATTCGATCCTGTGCCATGATTCATCATATGTGTGAGACTTGGTCCCAGCACACCTGGTGATTATGTTCGCGCCCGAGTTTTGGACCCCTAAAATCCGGGTGTGACAATCACAGGAACAGGAATTATTAATTTTGGAGTTATAGATTTTAAGTTATGGATTTCTGAAGTTATTAGGTACTTAGAATAGATTAATCTCAAATGAACATTTTTAGTTCAAGTTTCATGGCTAAATAGAGGCACTAGGTGATAGACAACAAAATTATTGCAACTGGAATGACTTAATTTGGAGTTAAGATGAATTTAATATGAATTATACAAGTTTCTGGATTTATTTTTGTATTAAAAATCAATTTCCAGAATTAATTCTCTAATTTTACTACTCCCTGGACTGTGCGCCAATAACAGATAAACACAGGGACTATTTCATAAAAATTCCTTAGACTCAGATGTATTCCGCGGGGGACGGCGGGTTTGTTTTTGGAAAAGTGGAGGGTCTCTTTATGAAGTTTGCCACGCGAAGGGGTATCCGATGATATGGGCCGTCAGATCGACTACGGAGCGTCCCGATTAGATTGGCCCTCCGCCAACCGGTATCCAGCCGCAACCACAGGATGTGAGATCAACGGCCCAGGTCTTAAGTAGCTGAGATCGATCCACATACGTCGGATCAAGATCAACGGCGCATATTCGGTGGACGAAAGGGTATGCGCCGACCTAATCCCAACCATACCCCAGAGATCCGACGATCGCCATCAATCCACTGCACGTTCTAATCTCCACCGCCCAAACCCAAATCGACGGCCGAGCCCACATCTTCTTCTCAACATCCACCCGAGGCAGCGCCGCCCAAATCGACGGCCGCGACCTCGCCGGAGCAAACCAAATCCGCGCCCTGACGCCCAATCCCGCGGCTAAACGTCGACAATCGACTCCAGGCTGAGCCTAGAACTTGATAAACAAAAACTTACCACGAATCCGGGCACAATCGGTGCGGCTCGCGACGAGAAGAAGCTCCGTGATGGAAGGTCCGCCCAATCCACGATTCTGGGCGAAAACCTGCCCGGCCAAAGCCACGGACCTGACCAGCGCGGTGCGGTGAAGGCCCCAAGGCGAGCAATCGGATCCCGAGCGACGGTATGGACGTGGTTCCACGGCGGACCGACGAGTTCCCCCGCGAGCTTGGTTTATGGGGGGGGGGGAAGATTTCACTCGTGATGACGATGGCTAGGGGTAAAGAGGGGCCGAATTTTATACTGATGCAGAGTCCGCGTTGTTGGCGCTGTTGCCCGAGATCGCTGGTAGCGCCACCGGGTTCGGTTGTGGAATCACCGGAGTCCGCGCGGGTTGTTACAGAGCGCCGCGCGCGAAGTCTGCGGAGGGGAAAGACCCGACTGCACGGGCCCGCCCGTCAGTGGTTGGAGGGCGCGCGCGGTGACTGACTCCGAGGGCCCGCCTGTCGGCGCGGGAGTTCCCCCCCGATGGCGCGCATATGTTTAAATGGGCCATGCGAAGACAGTTCAAAGTTGGGCCGAGTAGTGGAGTCTGCCAGCCCAAGTTGTATTTTTACTCTTTTTCTTTTATCTTTTCCAAATACCATTCAATTTCAAACTCATGTTTCAAACCTCCAAATTTTTAGGTGTCAAAAATAATCTTAATATGAACATAATATCTATTGTTTATAATTTTATTATTTTCCCTATTATTTATTTATGGAAGAAATAAATGACCTCATTAAAATTCCCATTCCCCTTATCTCATGTTATGTCTTTATTTAAAATTGGAAGTTTAATTTATGTTATGGTGTTGATAAAGTGCCTCACACAAAATTATAAATAAGAGATTCATCCATCTTTGTTTGTTTACTGATTGCTCCACTATTTCAATATTATTGATAGATCATAATAAGGAAGGATCCTAATTAAATTTTCAAAGGTTTCAACAATTCCCAAATTAAATATATTAGCTTATTTATTCTACTATTATTATTATTTCCAATTTTAGGCTTTACAAATCCTACCCCCCTTAAAAATAATCTCGTCCTCGAGATTAGTAATAAAAGGGATGTATGCTCATATTGTTTTCGGAACATATGCACAAACAAAAAAAATCTCGGCATGATGCATAATCCTTTAACAAAACATAGGTTTAATAGACCTTACTATTATCACTAAAATAGTAATAACACTAACTAATAGCTAAACTAATATTTAGGTCTTACAAATAGTAATATATATATATATATATGTATATATGTATCTATATCTATGTTTATCTCTCTATTCTTGTTGCTCGTTGACTTCTTCACCGACTACTTCATCTTCAACTGGCTCTTCTCCTTGAATTTCTAGTTCACCGGGTTCAGCTTCTACTTCTGCATGATGGGCATATCCCCGGTTGATAGACAGGGGCTAACTCTTTCCTGCCGAGGTTTGTCCTTGCTTCATCGGAGCCGGTGTAGTGTAGGCAGCTCTGTTGGGACAGTAGTTGGCGTAGTGTCCCGGTTGTCCACACTTGAAGCATGCCCTGTTGGCGGTTGTGTTAGGAGCAACGGGTCCTACTGGGGTGCTTGCTTTTGGAGGAGCAGTTGGTGCCTGTTGAGTTTGTTGTCCAGAACTGCCACTAGCTGGTGTACTTGGAGTGGTAGTATAGCGAGGACGGGAACTACTTCCAGCCTGCCCTTGGTTGACAGCCTTTCTTTTCTCTCCAAATATACTCCTCTTGTTTTCTACAGCAATAGCTTTGTCAAGTAGCCTTTGGAAGGATGGGAATGTGTGCGATACCAGTTGATATTGCAAGGGTCCAATTAAACCGTCCAGAAAAAGCTCCTGCTTTTGCTCATCATCCTCTACATCTCTAGGAGCGTATCGAGATAACTGGATGAATTTGTCTCTATATTCACTTACGGACATACTTCCTTGCTTGAGGGAGAGAAACTCCTTTCTCTTAATCTTCATGAGTCCAGCGGGAATATGGTAATTTCTGAATTGTGTGGAGAATTCTGCCCAGGTAATTGTATCGACAGCAACATGAGCAGCGCAGTATGCATCCCACCAATCCGCAGCGGAACCAGCAAGACGACCTGATGCATAGAGTACTTTCTCTCTATCCGAGCACTGAGCTATGTTGAGCATCTTCTCTATGGACTTTAACCAGTCATCTGCTTGCAGCGGATCTGCGGAGTTGGAGAAGGTTGGTGGTTTGTGGCTCATGAATTCCCGGTGCTTATCTCGGGGTGGAACTGGTGGTGGAGGTGGAGGCAATGGCACTTGTTGTTGCTGCTGCTGTTGTTGAAGTTGTTGCTGCAGCTGCTGTTGTTGTACCCTTCTCTCCTGGCGTATCTCTTCCCGCTCTTGGCGCATTTCCCGACGTGCATCCTCTCTTTCCTGGTGCATTTCCTGGCGTTCTTGCTGCATTTGGGTGCGCATATCTGCCATAGTGTCAGCCATTTGCTGCATCATCCTCATTTGAGCTGCAATTAGTGGATCGACTCCGCTTGGTGGAGGATTAGGAGGATTCATCTCTGCTGACCGTGGTTGGGGTTGTCGATATATCCACCGAGTGTGTCGATTAGCAGGTAAATCAATTCCACCACCCCGCCTGGTATTGACCATCTAAGTTAGAAGCATATGGTAAGATAGCTTTGCAAGGGAATCATTTAGTAGACAGAATGAATAAGCTAATAGTTGGTTATGTACTGAAACTTCTTTGGTGGGGCTGGGCCAGATATTCTATGTCAAGACTAGGGTAATTAGTTGTACGAGGTGAATGTCCAAAGGTAAGATAGAATATGTCAAGATGAGATAGATACATTTTAATGGAGGATAATCTAAGTTGCTTAGTTTTCTTATGAATTCTATTTATGCCTATACGTATATGCAGATGTAATTGTGGGCATCACTCCACAACCCATCACACTCAATCAAAAATCCAAATCAGACAAATATCATAAGAACAAACATTCAAGTGCATAGATAACCATAAAAATAGTTTTGCTTTTGTTCCTATGATTAGGTCTCCTATTCCTAAAGGTCACTTTAGGCACGGGATTTCAAAGTGTGAAATCCACATTTGTCTTAGAAAAGAAAAGGTAAGTATAATCAGAGTAAAGCGGAAATAGTTGAGAATTGATTAAGAAAAGTTTAGAAAGAATTAGAGTAGTAAAGGTAAGTAAGTATTGATTGTCCAGTTCTATCTAGGTTTCGTCCTACAGTCAACATTCCTCTGATACCACTTCTGTAACACCCGGATTTTAGGGGTCCAAAACCCGGGCGTAAACATAATCACCAGGTGTGCTGGGACCAAGTCTCACACATATGATGAATCATGGCACAGGATCGAATGTCACATCTTTACTATATAACAGGAGTTCTATTCAAAATAAATAATTACATTATAAGGAGACAACGGTCCAGCAACCCAAAGTTGACTGGGAGACGACGGCCTAGATCTCTCACGAACACTTCACAGCATCCTCCATGCGCCTCATCCTGTGGTACCTGTTCTTGACCTGTGGGGGGGGGTGTGAGACAGCAAGAGTGAGCTCACATTCGTTCATCGCTCAACAAGTTGTGGGGAATAATGTGCATGAACTCGCCAAAGGTGGGAGCTCACGTGAAGTGTAAGGCTTACCAATGAAGATGGTTAGAGCTGAGCATTGCTTTTAAAGTTGGTCAAAATTTTATTAGCAGTTACTAAGTATAAGTAAATACCAACCCAGTTAAATAGTAGAACAAAAGTAACAACATCACCTGCGATGCAATGCATATGACAAATTGAATTTAGTTCCATAAATTAATCATGTGAGGGTCCGAGCCGCTCATGACCGTGAGCACGGCTAGTATACTAGTTTTACACTCTGCAGAGGTTGCGCATCTTTACCCACAAGTCGTGTATCCCATGTCGCCAGGGTTTGCAAGGCCCTTAGACACTACCGAGGTGAATGGCTAGGGATCCACTACGAGGCCTTTACAAAGTTCCACTAGCTTCCGAAAACCCGCTACAGTTTATAGGAAGTTCCAATGCAGGAATCCCTTGCAGGACTGCCATCGCAGCAAAATCCTCCCGAGGGCCTCCCTACACTGACCACTCCCCTACTGCCCTTGCCCCTTTCGGGTAAGGTAGTCTTCCACTAGCTTTCCTAATTAATCAGCCAAGGGGTCCCATTCCTCCCTTGTGGTAGCACTGTTTTCCCGGGTGGTCGCTCCATGTTCCAATTAACATAATGATCTTATCATGAACAATAAATAACAACTGATAACAAAAGTGTAATCATGAATAGTGTATCTCCATACCCAAAACCACATATAGCACTAGCAAGTACTACCCAGAAAGTTCAGTGGTAAACAAGGTATAAAGATAATCAAACTAGGTAACCTGTTGGGTCCCATCAAATTAACCTATGCAGATCATTATGATTAATCAGAACATGGCTGGGTAAAAAGAAGTGATCAAGGGCACAACTTGCCTGGGACTTGAGATTCTAGGTACCAGGATGATCTTCAGGTGACTCGTGACCTCACGCTAGTCGTAGCAATACAAACAAACATGGGATAGGCAAAATTAACATTACACCAAACATATATGCAAAATACATATTAATAATCTACATATTTAAATAAGATCACAGGAACAGGAATTATTAATTTTGGAGTTATAGATTTTAAGTTATGGATTTCTGAAGTTATTAGGTACTTAGAATAGATTAATCTCAAATGAACATTTTTAGTTCAAGTTTCATGGCTAAATAGAGGCACTAGGTGATAGACAACAAAATTATTGCAACTGGAATGACTTAATTTGGAGTTAAGATGAATTTAATATGAATTATACAAGTTTCTGGATTTATTTTTGTATTAAAAATCAATTTCCAGAATTAATTCTCTAATTTTACTACTCCCTGGACTGCGCGCCAATAACAGATAAACACAGGGACTATTTCATAAAAATTCCTTAGACTCAGATGTATTCCGCGGGGGACGGCGGGTTTGTTTTTGGAAAAGTGGAGGGTCTCTTTATGAAGTTTGCCACGCGAAGGGGTATCCGATGATATGGGCCGTCAGATCGACTACGGAGCGTCCCGATTAGATCGGCCCTCCGCCAACCGGTATCCAGCCGCAACCACAGGATGTGAGATCAATGGCCCAGGTCTTAAGTAGCTGAGATCGATCCACATACGTCGGATCAAGATCAACGGCGCATATTCGGTGGACGAAAGGGTATGCGCCGACCTAATCCCAACCATACCCCAGAGATCCGACGATCGCCATCAATCCACTGCACGTTCTAATCTCCACCGCCCAAACCCAAATCGACGGCCGAGCCCACATCTTCTTCTCAACATCCACCCGAGGCAGCGCCGCCCAAATCGACGGCCGCGACCTCGCCGGAGCAAACCAAATCCGCGCCCTGACGCCCAATCCCGCGGCTAAACGTCGACAATCGACTCCAGGCTGAGCCTAGAACTTGATAAACAAAAACTTACCACGAATCCGGGCACAATCGGTGCGGCTCGCGACGAGAAGAAGCTCCGTGATGGAAGGTCCGCCCAATCCACGATTCTGGGCGAAAACCTGCCCGGCCAAAGCCACGGACCTGACCAGCGCGGTGCGGTGAAGCCCCCAAGGCGAGCAATCGGATCCCGAGCGACGGTATGGACGTGGTTCCACGGCGGACCGACGAGTTCCCCCGCGAGCTTGGTTTATGGGGGGGGGGAAGATTTCACCCGTGATGACGATGGCTAGGGGTAAAGAGGGGCCGAATTTTATACTGATGCAGAGTCCGCGTTGTTGGCGCTGTTGCCCGAGATCGCTGGTAGCGCCACCGGGTTCGGTTGTGGAATCACCGGAGTCCGCGCGGGTTGTTACAGAGCGCCGCGCGCGAAGTCTGCGGAGGGGAAAGACCCGACTGCACGGGCCCGCCCGTCAGTGGTTGGAGGGCGCGCGCGGTGACTGACTCCGAGGGCCCGCCTGTCGGCGCGGGAGTTCCCCCCCGATGGCGCGCATATGTTTAAATGGGCCATGCGAAGACAGTTCAAAGTTGGGCCGAGTAGTGGAGTCTGCCAGCCCAAGTTGTATTTTTACTCTTTTTCTTTTATCTTTTCCAAATACCATTCAATTTCAAACTCATGTTTCAAACCTCCAAATTTTTAGGTGTCAAAAATAATCTTAATATGAACATAATATCTATTGTTTATAATTTTATTATTTTCCCTATTATTTATTTATGGAAGAAATAAATGACCTCATTAAAATTCCCATTCCCCTTATCTCATGTTATGTCTTTATTTAAAATTGGAAGTTTAATTTATGTTATGGTGTTGATAAAGTGCCTCACACAAAATTATAAATAAGAGATTCATCCATCTTTGTTTGTTTACTGATTGCTCCACTATTTCAATATTATTGATAGATCATAATAAGGAAGGATCCTAATTAAATTTTCAAAGGTTTCAACAATTCCCAAATTAAATATATTAGCTTATTTATTCTACTATTATTATTATTTCCAATTTTAGGCTTTACATACTATCACAAAGTACTCGGGGGAGACGAGACCGGAACTGTGGCTCGCGGACTACCGTCTGGCCTGCCAACTGGGTGGAACGGACGATGACAACCTCATCATCCGCAACCTCCCCCTGTTCCTCTCCGATACCGCTCGCGCCTGGTTGGAGCACCTGCCTCCGGGGCAGATCTCCAACTGGGACGACCTAGTCCAAGCTTTTGCCGGCAATTTCCAGGGCACGTACGTGCGCCCCGGGAATTCCTGGGACCTTCGAAGCTGCCGACAGCAGCCGGAAGAGTCTCTCCGGGACTACATCCGGCGATTCTCGAAGCAGCGCACCGAGCTGCCCAACATCACCGACTCGGACGTCATCGGCGCGTTCCTCGCCGGCACCACCTGCCGCGACCTGGTGAGCAAGCTGGGTCGCAAGACCCCCACCAGGGCGAGCGAGCTGATGGACATCGCCACCAAGTTTGCCTCCGGCCAGGAGGCGGTCGAGGCTATCTTCCGGAAGGACAAGCAGCCCCAGGGCCGCCCATCGGAAGATGCCCCCGAGGCGTCAGCTCAGCACGACGCCAGGAAGAAGGGCAAGAAGAAGTCGCAAGCGAAACGCGACGCCGTCGATGCGGACCTTGTCGCCGCCGCCGAGCACAAGAACCCTCGGAAGCCCCTCGGAGGTCCCAACCTCTTCGACAAGATGCTTAAGGAGCCGTGCCCCTATCACCAGGGGCCCGTCAAGCACACCCTTGAGGAGTGCGTCATGCTTCGGCGCCACTTCCATAGGGCCGGGCCACCCGCGGAGGGTGGCAGGGCCCGCGACGACGACAAAAAGGAAGATCACCAGGCAGGAGAGTTCCCCGAGGTCCGCGACTGCTTCATGATCTACGGCGGGCAAGCGGCGAACGCCTCGGCTCGGCACCGCAAGCAAGAGCGCCGGGAGGTCTGTTCGGTGAAGGTGGCGGCGCCAGTCTACCTAGACTGGTCCGACAAGCCCATCACCTTCGACCAGGCCGACCACCCTGACCATGTGCCGAGCCCGGGGAAATACCCACTCGTAGTCGACCCCGTCATCGGCGACGTCAGGCTCACCAAGGTCCTCATGGACGGAGGCAGCAGCCTCAACATCATCTACGCCGAGACCCTCGGGCTTCTGCGTATCGATCTGTCCTCGGTCCGAGCGGGCACTGCGCCTTTCCATGGGATCATCCTTGGGAAGCGCGTCCAGCCCCTCGGACAACTCGATCTTCCCGTCTGCTTTGGAACACCCTCTAACTTCCGAAGGGAGACCTTGACGTTCGAGGTGGTCGGGTTCCGAGGAGCCTACCACGCGGTACTGGGGAGGCCCTGCTACGCGAAGTTCATGGCCGTCCCCAACTACACCTACCTCAAGCTCTAGATGCCGGGCCCCAACGGGGTCATCACCGTCGGCCCCATGTACAAACACGCGTTCGAATGCGATGTGGAGTGCGTGGAGTACGCCGAGGCCCTCGTCGAGTCCGAGGCCCTCATCGCCGACCTGGAGAGCCTCTCCAAGGAGGTGCCATACGTGAAGCGTCATGCCGGCAACTTCGAGCCAGCAGAGACGGTTAAGTCCGTCCCCCTCGACCCCAGCAGCGACGCCTCCAAGCAAGTCCGGATCGGCTCCGGGCTCGATCCCAAATAGGAAGCAGTGCTCGTCGACTTTCTCCGCGCGAACGCCGACGTCTTTGCGTGGTGTCCCTCGGACATGCCCGGCATACCGAGGGATGTCGCCGAGCACTCGCTGGACATCCGAGCTGGAGCCCGACCCGTCAAGCAGCCTCTGCGTCGATTCGACGAGGAGAAGCGCAGAGCCATAGCCGAGGAGATCCACAAGCTAATGGCGGCAGGGTTCATCAAAGAGGTATTCCATCCCAAATGGCTTGCCAACCCTGTGCTTGTGAGAAAGAAAGGGGGGAAATGGCGGATGTGTGTAGACTACACTGGTCTGAACAAAGCATGTCCGAAGGTTCCCTACCCTCTGCCTCGCATCGATCAGATCGTGGATTCCACTGCTGGGTGCGAAACCCTGTCTTTCCTCGATGCCTACTCAGGGTATCACCAAATCAGGATGAAAGAGTCCGACCAGCTCGCGACTTCTTTCATCACACCCTTCGGCATGTACTGCTATGTCACCATGTCGTTCGGCTTGAGGAATGCGGGCGCGACGTACCAGCGGTGCATGAACCATGTGTTCGGCGAACACATTGGCCGCACGGTCGAGGCTTACGTCGATGACATCGTAGTCAAGACGAGGAAAGCCTCTGACCTCCTTTCCGACCTTGAAGTGACATTCCGATGTCTCAAGGCGAAAGGCGTCAAGCTCAATCCCGAAAAGTGTGTCTTCGGGGTGCCCCGAGGCATGCTCTTGGGGTTCATCGTCTCCGAGCGGGGCATCGAAGACAACCCGGAGAAGATCACAGCCATCACCAGCATGGGGCCCATCAAGGACTTGAAAAGCGTACAAAGGGTCATGGGATGTCTCGCGGCTCTGAGCCGTTTCATCTCACGCCTCAGCGAAAGAGGTCTACCCCTGTACCGCCTCTTAAGGAAGGCCGAGCGCTTCACTTGGACCCCTAAGGCCGAGGAAGCCCTCGGGAACCTGAAGGCGCTCCTCACGAAGGCGCCTATCCTGGTGCCCCCTAAAAGTCGCCTAGAGGGGGGGTGAATAGGGCGAAACTGAAAATCTCAAAAATAATCACAACTACAAGCCGGGTTAGCGTTAGAAATATAATAGAGTCCGCGAGAGAGGGCGCAAAACAAATGGCAAGCGAATAACGAAGTGAGACACGTGGATTTGTTTTACCGAGGTTCGGTTCTTTCAAACCTACTCCCCGTTGAGGAGGCCACAAAGGTCGGGTCTCTTTCAACCCTTCCCTCTCTCAAACGGTCCCTCGGACCGAGTGAGCTTCTCCTTCTCAAATCACTTGGGAATCAAACTTCCCGCAAGGACCACCACACAATTGGTGTCTCTTGCCTCAATTACAAGTGAGTGTTTGATCACAAGAAAGAATGCCAAAGAAAAAGAAGCGATCCAAGCGCAAGAGCTCAAATGAACACTACAAATCACTCTCTCTAGTCACTAGGGCTTTGTGAGGAGTTGGGAGAGGATTTGATCTCTTTTAGTGTGCTTTGCAATGAATGCTAGCTCTTGTATAGTGGTTGGAAGTTGGAAAACTTGGATGCAATGAATGGTGGGGTGGTTGGGGTATTTATAGCCCCAACCACCAAACATGACCGTTGGTGGAGGCTGTCTGTTCGATGGCGCACCGGACAGTCCGGTGCACACCGGACATGTCCGGTGCCCCCGCCACGTCATCAATGCCGTTGGATTCTGACCGTTGGAGCTTCTGACTTCTGGGCCCGCCTGGATGTCCGGTGCACACCGGACATCAACTGTTCATTGTCCGGTGTGCCAGTATGGGCGCGCCTGACTTCTGCACGCGCAGAGCGCGCATTGAATGCGCCTGCAGGTGACCGTTGGCGTGAAGTAGCCGTTGCCCCGAGGACGCACCGGACAGTCCGGTGCACACCGGACATGTCCGGTGAATTATAGTGGAGCGGCTGCTGCGCGAACCCGAGGCTGGCGAGTTGAGGAGGCCGCGCTTCCATGGAGCACCGGACACTGTCCGGTGTACACCGGACAGTCCGGTGAATTATAGCAGTGCGGCTTGAGAAATTCCCGAAGGTGGCGAGTTCGAGTTGGAGTCCTCTGGTGGCGCACCGGACACTGTCCGGTGTACACCGGACAGTCCGGTGCCTCCAACCAGAGGTGCCTTCGGTTGCCTCTTTGCTCCTTTGTTGAATCCAAAACTTGATCTTTTTATTTGCTGAGTGTGAACCTTTTGCACCTGTATAACTTATACACTAGAGCAAACTAGTTAGTCCAATATTTGTGTTGGGCACTTCAACCACCAAAATTATTTAGGAACTAGGTGTAAGCCTAATTCCCTTTCAATCTCCCCCTTTTTGGTGATTGATGCCAACACAAACCAAAGCAAATATAGAAGTGCATAATTGAACTAGTTTGCATGATGTAAGTGCAAAGGTTGCTTGGAATTGAGCCAATACAAATACTTACATGATGCGCATGGATTGTTTTCTTTGTTTTTGACATATTGGACCATATTTGCACCAAAAGTTTTGTTTTGCAAACTCTTTTGTAAATTCTTTTCAAAGTCCTTTTGCAAGATAGTCAAAGGTAAATGAATAAGATTTTGCAAAGCATTTTCAAGTTTTGAAATTTTCTTCCTTTGTTTCAAATGCTTTCCCTTTGACTAAACAAAACTCCCCCTCAAATAAAGTCTCCTCTTAGTGTTCAAGAGGGTTTTAAGATATCAAGTTTTTAAAAATCCTACTTGCTCCCCCTTTAGAACACAAAGAGATACCAATTTTGAAATTTACTAATTGAAAATCATCAAATTTTAAAATTAGGGTGGTGGTGCGGTCCTTTTGCTTTGGGCTCATATTTTCTCCCCCTTTGGCATGAATCGCCAAAAACGGAATCATTAGAGCCCAATGAAGTACTTTCTCCTCCTTTGGTCATAGAATAAATGAGTGAAGATTATACCAAAGTTGGAGAGATGCTCGGAGTGACGGCGAAGGATGAGTGATAGAGCGGAGTGGAAGCCTTTGTCTTCGCCGAAGACTCCAATTTCCTTTCAATATACCTATGACTTGGTTTGAAATACACTTGAAAACACATTAGTCATAGCATATAAAAGAGACATGATCAAAGGTATTCTTATGAGCTATGTGTGCAAGGTTAGCAAAAGAAATTCCTAGAATCAAGAATATTAAGCTCATGCCTAAGTCGGGTAAAAGATTGTTCATCAAGTGGCTTGGTAAAGATATCGGCTAATTGACCTTTGGTGTTAATGTATGAAATCTCGATATCCCCCTTTTGTTGGTGATCCCGAAGAAAATGATACCGAATGGCTATGTGTTTAGTGCGGCTATGCTCAACGGGATTATCCGCCATGCGGATTGCACTCTCATTATCACATAGAAGAGGGACTTTGGTTAATTTGTAACCGTAGTCCCGCAGGGTTTGCCTCATCCAAAGCAATTGCGCGCAACAATGGCCTGCGGCAATATACTCGGCTTCGACAGTAGAAAGAGCGACCGAATTTTGCTTCTTTGAAGCCCATCACACCAAGGATCTTCCCAAGAACTGGCAAGTCCCCGATGTGCTCTTCCTATTAATTTTACACCCTGCCCAATCGGCATCCGAATAACCAATCAAATCAAAAGTGGATCCCCGAGGGTACCAAAGCCCAAACTTAGGAGTATAAGCCAAATATCTCAAGATTCGTTTTACGGCCGTAAGGTGTGATTCCTTAGGGTCGGCTTGGAATCTTGCACACATGCATACGGAAAGCATAATGTCCGGTCGAGATGCACATAAATAAAGCAATGAACCAATCATCGACCGGTATACCTTTTGATCCACGGACTTACCTCCCGTGTCGAGGTCGAGATGCCCATTTGTTCCCATGGGAGTCTTGATGGGCTTGGCATCCTTCATTCCAAACTTGCTTAGAATGTCTTGAGTATACTTCGTTTGGCTAATGAAAGTGCCCTCTTGGAGTTGCTTGACTTGAAATCCTAAGAAATATTTCAACTCCCCCATCATAGACATCTCGAATTTCTGTGTCATGATCCTACTAAATTCTTCACATGTAGATTTGTTAGTAGACCCAAATATAATATCATCAACATAAATTTGGCACACGAACAAATCATTGTCAAGAGTTTTAGTGAATAAAGTAGGATCGGCTTTGCCGACTTTGAAGCCATTTGCAATAAGGAAATCTCTAAGGCATTCATACCATGCTCTTGGGGCTTGCTTGAGCCCATAAAGCGCCTTAGAGAGCCTATAAACATGGTTAGGGTACTCACTGTCTTCAAAGCCGGGAGGTTGCTCAACATAGACCTCCTCCTTGATTGGTCCATTGAGGAAGGCACTCTTCACGTCCATTTGATAAAGCTTGAAGCCATGGTAAGTAGCATAGGCTAATAATATGCGAATTGACTCAAGTCTAGCTACGGGTGCATAGGTTTCACCAAAATCCAAACCTTCGACTTGTGAATACCCCTTGGCCACGAGTCGAGCTTTGTTCCTTGTCACCACACCATGCTCGTCTTGCTTGTTGCGGAAGACCCACTTGGTTCCTACAACATTTTGATTAGGACGTGGAACTAAATGCCATACCTCATTCCTTGTGAAATTGTTGAGCTCCTCTTGCATCGCCACCACCCAATCCGAATCTTGAAGTGCTTCCTCTACCCTGTGTGGCTCAATAGAGGAAACAAAAGAGTAATGTTCACAAAAATGTGCAACACGAGATCGAGTAGTTACCCCCTTATGAATGTCGCCGAGGATGGTGTCGACGGGGTGATCTCGTTGTATTGCTTGGTGGACTCTTGGGTGTGGCGGCCTTGGTTGTTCATCCTCCTTGTCGTCATCATTTGCATCTCCCCCTTGATTATTGCCGTCATCTTGAGGAGGCTCATCATTTTGTTCTACCTCTTTGTCAACTTGAGCCTCGTCCTCATTTTGGGTTGGTGGAGATGCTTGCGTGGAGGAGGATGGTTGATCTTGTGCATGTGGAGGCTCTTCGGATTCCTTAGGACACACATCCCCAATGGACATGTTCCTTAGCGCTATGAATGGAGCCTGTTCTTCACCTATCTCATCAAGATCAACTTGCTCTACTTGAGAGCCGTTAGTCTCATCAAACACAACGTCACAAGAAACTTCAACAAGTCCTGTGGACTTGTTAAAGACTCTATATGCCCTTGTGTTTGAGTCATATCCTAGTAAAAAGCCTTCTACAGTTTTAGGAGCAAATTTAGATTTTCTACTTCTTTTGACAAGAATAAAACATTTGCTACCAAAAACTCTAAAATATGAAATATTTGGCTTTTTACCGGTTAGGAGTTCATAGGATGTCTTCTTGAGGATTCGGTGTAGATATAACCGGTTGATGGCGTAGCAAGCGGTGTTGACTGCTTCGGCCCAAAACCGATCCGGTGTCTTGTACTCATCAAGCATGGTTCTTGCCATGTCCAATAGAGTTCGATTCTTCCTCTCCAGTACACCATTTTGTTGTGGAGTGTAGGGAGAAGAGAACTCATGCTTGATGCCCTCCTCCTCAAGGAAGCCTTCAATTTGAGAGTTCTTGAACTCCGTCCCATTGTCGCTTCTGATTTTCTTGATCCTTAAGCCGAACTCATTTTGAGCCCGTCTCAAGAATCCCTTTAAGGTCTCTTGGGTATGAGATTTTTCTTGCAAAAAGAACACCCAAGTGAAGCGAGAATAATCATCCACAATAACTAGACAGTACTTACTCCCGCCGATGCTTATGTAAGCAATCGGGCCGAATAGGTCCATATGTAGGAGCTCCAGTGGCCTGTCACTAGTCATGATGTTCTTGTGTGGATGATGAGTGCCAACTTGCTTCCCGGCTTGGCATGCTCTACAAATCCTGTCTTTCTCAAAATGAACATTGGTTAGTCCTAAAATGTGTTCTCCCTTTAGAAGTTTGTGAAGATTCTTCATTCCAACATGGGCTAGTCGGCGGTGCCAGAGCCAACCCAAGTTAGTCTTAGCAACCAAGCAAGTGTCGAGTTCAGCTCTATCAAAATCTACCAAGTATAGCTGTCCCTCTAACACTCCCTTAAATGCTATTGAATCATCACTTCTTCTAAAGACAGTGACACCAATATCGGTAAATAGACAGTTGTAGCCCATTTGACATAATTGGGATACGGAAAGCAAATTGTAATCTAGAGAATCTACGAGAAAAACATTGGAAATAGTGTGGTCAGGTGATATAGCAATTTTACCCAGTCCTTTGACCAAACCTTGATTTCCATCCCCGAATGTGATAGCTCGTTGGGGATCTTGGTTTTTCTCATATGAGGAGAACATCTTTTTCTCCCCTGTCATGTGGTTTGTGCACCCGCTGTCGAGTATCCAACTTGAGCCCCCGGATGCATAAACCTACAAAACAATTTTAGTTCTTGACTTTAGGTACCCAAACGGTTTTGGGTCCTTTGGCATTAGAAACAAGAACTTTGGGTACCCAAACACAAGTCTTGGAGCCCTTGTGTTTGCCCCCAACAATCTTGGCAACTACCTTGCCGGATTTGTTAGTTAAAACATATGATGCATCAAAAGTTTTGAATGAAATAGCATGATCATTTGATGCATTAGGGACTTTCTTTCTAGGCAACTTGGCACGGGTTGGTTGCCTAGAGCTAGATGTCTCACCCTTATACATAAAAGCATGGTTAGGGCCAGAGTGAGACTTCCTAGAATGAGTTCTCCTAATTTTGCTCTCAGGATAGCCGGTAGGGTACAAAATGTAACCTTCGTTATCCTGAGGCATGGGAGCCTTGCCCTTGACAAAGTTAGACAAGTTCTTAGGAGGGGCATTAAGTTTGACATTGTCTCCCCTTTGGAAGCCAATGCCATCCTTGATGCCAGGGCGTCTCCCATTATAGAGCATACTTCTAGCAAATTTAAACTTTTCATTTTCCAAGTTATGCTCGGCAATTTTTGCATCTAGTAATGCTATATGATCATTTTGTTGTTTAATTAAAGCCATGTGATCATGAATAGCATTGATATCAACATCTCTACATCTGGTACAAATAGAAACATGCTCAACATCAGATGTAGAGGGTTTGCAAGATTTTAGTTCAATAACCTTAGCATGTAATAAATCATTTTTAGTTCTAAGGTCGGAAATAGTGGCATTGCAAACATCAAAATTCTTAGCCTTAGCAAGCAATTTTTCATTCTCAATCTTAAGGCTAGCAAGAGAAACATTCAACTCATCAATTCTAGCAAGTAAATCGACATTATCATCTTTAGAATTGGAAGTTGAAACATTGCAAACATGTGAATCAACCTTAGCAATTAATCTAGCATTTTCATCTCTAAGGTTGTCAATAGTGCCATGGCATGTGCTTAGCTCACTAGTTAATTTGTTACATTTTTCTATCTCTAGAGCATAAGCATTTTTAACCTTAACATGTTTCTTATTTTCCTTGATTAGGAAGTCCTCTTGGGAGTCCAAGAGATCATCCTTTTCATGGATGGCACTAATTAGCTCATTTAATTTTTCTTTTTGTTCCATGTTAAGGTTGGCAAAAAGGATACGCAAATTATCTTCCTCACCACTAGCATTATCATCACTAGAAGATTCATATTTAGTGGAGGAGTTAGATTTAACCTTCTTCCTTTTGCCGTCTTTTGCCATGAGGCACTTGTGGCCGACGTTGGGGAAGAGGAGTCCCTTGGTGACGGCGATGTTGGCGGCGTCCTCGTCGGAGGAGGACTCGGTGGAGCTCTCGTCGGAGTCCCATTCCCGGCAAACATGGGCATCGCCGCCCTTCTTCTTGTAGTACTTCTTCTTTTCTCTCCTCTTTCCCTTCTTGTCGTCGCCCCTGTCACTGTCACTAGACATAGGACATTTTGCAATAAAATGACCGAGCTTACCACATTTGTAGCAAACCTTCTTGGAACGGGATTTGTAGTCCTTTCCCTTCCGTTGCTTGAGGATTTGCCGAAAGCTTTTGATGATTAGGGCCATCTCCTCATTGTCGAGCTTGGAGGCGTCAATTGGTTGTCTACTTGGTGTAGACTCCTCCTTCTTCTCCTCCGTTGCCTTGAAGGCCACCGGTTGCGCCTCGGATGTGGAAGGTTCGTCAAGCTCGTTGATCTTCTTTGAGCCCTTAATCATGCATTCAAAGCTCACAAAATTCCCGATAACTTCCTCGGGGGTCATTAGTGGATATCTAGGATTACCACGAATTAATTGGACTTGAGTAGGGTTAAGGAAAATAAGAGCTCTTAAAATAACCTTAACCACCTCGTGATCGTCCCACTTTTTGCTCCCGAGGTTGCGCACTTGGTTCACCAAGGTTTTGAGCCGGTTGTACATATCTTGTGGCTCCTCCCCTTGGCGAAGACGAAAGCGACCGAGCTCCCCCTCGATCGTTTCCCGCTTGGTGATCTTGGTGAGCTCATCACCCTCGTGCGCCGTCTTGAGTAGGTCCCAAATCTCCTTTGCATTCTTCAACCCTTGTACTTTGTTGTATTCCTCCTTGCTTAGAGAAGCGAGGAGAATGGTTGTGGCTTGGGAGTTGAAGTGCTCGATTTGGGCTACTTCGTCCGTATCATAATCCTCATCCCCTATTGATGGTACCTGTGCTCCAAACTCAACAACATTCCATATACTTTTGTGGAGTGAGATTAGATGAAATTTCATTAAATCACTCCACCTAGCATAATCTTCGCCATCAAAAGTCGGCGGTTTGCCTAATGGAACGGAAAGTAAAGGAGTATGTCTAGATGTACGGGGATAGTGTAAGGGGATCTTACTAAACTTCTTGCGCTCTTGGCGCTTAGAAGTTATGGACGGTGCATCGGAGTCGGAGGTGGATGTTGATGAAGTGTCGGTCTCGTAGTAGACCACCTTCCTCATCCTCTTGTGCTTGTCCCCACTCCGATGTGGCTTGTGAGAAGAAGATTTTTCCTTCTTCTCCTTGTGGTGAGAAGAGGAAGATCTTTTCTCCTTCCGCTTGGAGGAGTTCTTCTTCTTCTCCCTTCTCTTGGTGCGGGACTCTTCCGATGAAGTGCTCCCTTGGCTTGTAGTGGGCTTGTCGCCGGTCTCCATCTCCCTCTTGGTGTGATCTCCCGACATCACTTCGAGCGGTTAGGCTCTAATGAAGCACCGGGCTTTGATACCAATTGAAAGTCGCCTAGAGGGGGGGTGAATAGGGCGAAACTGAAAATCTCAAAAATAATCACAACTACAAGCCGGGTTAGCGTTAGAAATATAATAGAGTCCGCGAGAGAGGGCGCAAAACAAATGGCAAGCGAATAACGAAGTGAGACACGTGGATTTGTTTTACCGAGGTTCGGTTCTTTCAAACCTACTCCCCGTTGAGGAGGCCACAAAGGCCGGGTCTCTTTCAACCCTTCCCTCTCTCAAACGGTCCCTCGGACCGAGTGAGCTTCTCCTTCTCAAATCACTTGGGAATCAAACTTCCCGCAAGGACCACCACACAATTGGTGTCTCTTGCCTCAATTACAAGTGAGTGTTTGATCACAAGAAAGAATGCCAAAGAAAAAGAAGCGATCCAAGCGCAAGAGCTCAAATGAACACTACAAATCACTCTCTCTAGTCACTAGGGCTTTGTGAGGAGTTGGGAGAGGATTTGATCTCTTTTGGTGTGCTTTGCAATGAATGCTAGCTCTTGTATAGTGGTTGGAAGTTGGAAAACTTGGATGCAATGAATGGTGGGGTGGTTGGGGTATTTATAGCCCCAACCACCAAACATGACCGTTGGTGGAGGCTGTCTGTTCGATGGCGCACCGGACAGTCCGGTGCACACCGGACATGTCCGGTGCCCCCGCCACGTCATCAATGCCGTTGGATTCTGACCGTTGGAGCTTCTGACTTCTGGGCCCGCCTGGACACCGGACATCAACTGTTCATTGTCCGGTGTGCCAGTATGGGCGCGCCTGACTTCTGCGCGCGCAGAGCGCGCATTGAATGCGCCTGCAGGTGACCGTTGGCGCGAAGTAGCCGTTGCCCCGAGGACGCACCGGACAGTCCGGTGCACACCGGACATGTCCGGTGAATTATAGTGGAGCGGCTGCTACGCGAACCCGAGGCTGGCGAGTTGAGGAGGCCGCGCTTCCATGGAGCACCGGACACAGTCCGGTGTACACCGGACAGTCCGGTGAATTATAGCAGTGCGGCTTGAGAAATTCCCGAAGGTGGCGAGTTCGAGTTGGAGTCCTCTGGTGGCGCACCGGACACTGTCCGGTGTACACCGGACAGTCCGGTGCCTCCAGACCAGAGGTGCCTTCGGTTGCCTCTTTGCTCCTTTGTTGAATCCAAAACTTGATCTTTTTATTTGCTGAGTGTGAACCTTTTGCACCTGTATAACTTATACACTAGAGCAAACTAGTTAGTCCAATATTTGTGTTGGGCACTTCAACCACCAAAATTATTTAGGAACTAGGTGTAAGCCTAATTCCCTTTCACCCCCAGCTGCCGGAGAAGCCCTCTTGGTCTACGTCGCCGCGACCACTCAGGTGGTTAGCGCCGCGATTGTGGTCGAGAGGCAAGAAGAGGGGCATGCATTGCCCGTTCAGAGGCCAGGCTACTTCATCAGTGAGGTACTGTCCGAGACCAAGATCCGCTACCCACAAATCCAGAAGCTGCTGTACGCGGTGATCCTGACGCGGCGGAAGTTGCAACACTACTTCGAGTCTCATCCGGTGACGGTGGTGTCATCCTTCCCCCTGGGAGAGATCATCCACTCCCGAGAGGCTTCGGGTAGGATCGCGAAGTGGGCGGTGGAGATCATGGGCGAGACGATCTCGTTCGCCCCCCGGAAGGCCATCAAGTCCCAGGTCCTGGCGGACTTCGTGGCTGAATGGGCCGACACCCAGCTCCCGACGGCTCCGATCCAACCGGAGCTTTGGACCATATTTTTCGACGGGTCGCTGATGAAGACAGGGGCCGGCGCAGGCCTCCTCTTCGTCTCGCCCCTCGGGAAGCACCTACGCTACGTGCTACGCCTCCACTTCCTTGCGTCCAACAATGTGGCGGAGTACGAGGCTCTGGTAAACGGGTTGCGAATCGCCATCGAGCTAGGGGTCTGACGCCTCGACGCTCGCGGTGACTCGCAGCTCGTCATCGACCAAGTCATGAAGAACTCCCACTGCCGCGACCCGAAGATGGAAGCCTACTGCGATGAGGTTCGGCGCCTGGAAGACAAGTTCTACGGGCTCGAGCTCAACCACATCGCCCGACGCTACAACAAGACTGCGGACGAGCTGGCTAAAATAGCCTCGGGGCGAACAACGGTTCCCCCCGGACGTCTTCTCCCGAGATCTGCATCAACCCTCCGTCAAGATCGACGACACGCCCGAGCCTGAGGCACCCTCGACCCAGCCCGAGGTACCCTCGGCACAGTCCGAGGCACCCTCGGCTCGGCCCGAGGCACCCTCGGTTCGGCCCGAGGTACCCTCGGCCCCCGAGGGCGAAACGCTGCGCGTCGAGGGGGAGCAAAGCGGGGTCACGCCTGATCAAAACTGGCAGACCCCGTACCTGCAATATCTCCACCGAGGAGAGCTACCCCTTGACCGAGCCGAAGCTCGGCGGTTGGCGCGGCGCGCCAAGTCGTTCGTCTTGCTGGGAGAAGGGAAGGAGCTCTACCACCGCAGCCCTTCCGGCATCCTCCAGCGATGCATCTCCACCACCGAAGGTCAGGAACTCCTCCAAGAGATACACTCGGGGGCTTGCGGCCACCACGCAGCACCTCGAGCCCTTGTCGGAAATGCTTTCCGACAAGGTTTCTACTGGCCAACGGCGGTGGCCGACGCCACTAGAATTGTCCGCGCCTGCGAAGGGTGTCAGTTCTACGCAAGGCAGACCCACCTGCCCGCTCAGGCTCTGCAGACAATACCCATCACATGGCCTTTTGCTGTGTGGGGTCTGGACCTCGTCGGCCCCTTGCAGAAGGCACCCGGGGGCTACACGCACCTGTTGGTCGCCATCGACAAATTTTCCAAGTGGATCGAGGTCCGACCCCTAAACAGCATCAGGTCCGAGCAGGCGGTGGCGTTCTTCACCAACATCATCCATCGTTTCGGGGTCCCGAACTCCATCATCACCGACAACGGTACCCAGTTCACCGGCAGAAAGTTCCTGGACTTCTGCGAGGATCACCACATCCGGGTAGACTGGGCTGCCGTGGCTCACCCCATGACAAATGGGCAAGTAGAGCGTGCCAACGGCATGATTCTACAAGGACTCAAGCCTCGGATCTACAACGACCTCAACAAGTTCGGCAAGCGATGGATGAAGGAACTCCCCTCGGTGGTCTGGAGCTTGAGAACGACACCGAGCCGAGCCACGGGCTTCACGCTGTTCTTTCTAGTCTATGGGGCCGAGGCCATCTTGCCCATAGACCTGGAATACGGTTTCTCGAGGACGAGGGCCTATGACGACCAAAGCAACTAAGCTAGTCGAGAAGACTCGCTGGACTAGCTGGAAGAGGCTCGGGACAGGGCCTTACTACACTCGGCGTGGTACCAGCAGTCCATGCGACGCTACCACACCCGAGGGGTCCGGTCCCGAGACCTCCAGGTGGGCGACCTGGTGCTTTGGCTGCGACAAGACGCCCGAGGTCGACACAAGCTCACGCCCCCCTGGGAGGGGCCGTTCGTCATCGCCAAAGTTCTAAAACCCGGAACATACAAGCTGGCCAACAGCCAAGGCGAGGTCTACAACAACGCTTGGAACATCCAACAGCTACGTCGCTTCTACCTTTAAGATGTTTTCAAGTTGTTCATATACCTCACTCTCACGCAAAGTTTAGTCGTCAAGGAAGGGTCAGCCTTGCCTCGGCAAAGCCGGACCCTCCTTCGAGGGCTAAAAGGGGGGAACCCCCTCTGCGTCGAAATTTTCCTCGAAAAAAGATCTTTTCCACCGGAATGTCTTTCGTGCTTTTCGACTACTTCGAAAGTGGATCCTGAAAACGGCGGAGTACACGTAAGCAGCCAAGGCTGACCGAGCCGAGGGACTCCTACGCCTCTGGGATACGGATACCAAACTCATCACCTTCTGCGATAAGTAACTCGCGCTCGGATAAGTGACTCCACGGACCGAACAAGTCTTCATGCTCGAGAAGCTCCTCTGCCAAAATGATTTTTCGGGCCTTCTAGACTGCGTCGGTAACAGAACCCTATGGACGAGTAAGAGCGCGCGTAAGCGGTAAGGCCGACCGAGCCGAGGGATTCCTACGCCTCCGGGATACGGATACCTCACTCATCACCTTCCGTGAAAAGCAACTCTCGCCCGCACAAACAGTTCTATTACCGACAAAAAAAGTCCAGATACTCGAAATAGGAGGAAAGGAGACGTGGCTTTACAATACGGTGAGGGTGTGTTTCGGCCTCGGCGGCCGTAGAAAACACACGCTACAAGATAATCCGATCCTGCAGGCTCGGATCTTGACGGCTAAAGGGAGCAGCAGCACCCTCGGCGTCGACAACACCTCTAGCGAGGTCCGACCTAGCCTCGGGCGGCGACGCGGTCCAAGAGTCTCCGCTCTGAAGGACAACGTCATCACCAAGCCCGGGCCATCGCCGCCAGGGTCTTCTCCAAGAATCCGGCCCGAGCAGGCAGCTCGGCCGGTCACCCCGGGGCCTCGGCTAGCTGTCCCCCAAGGACATCAGCCCGGCCCGAGGCCTCGGCAGGTCAATTCCGGCGTCGGTCCCGCTAATGGACGACCCGGCTAGGCTCCGGCCGACCTGGTCTTCTTTTCGAACCGACTATGCCTCTGTTCGTGCTGGCACCGCTACCCCTGGCCTCGGCTCATCGAAGAGCGGTCGAGGGTTTCCACTAACTAAGCAAGGGAAGCCTCGGATAACAAGGCTGACCGAGCCGAGGGACTCCTACGCCTCCGGGATACGGGTACCTCACTCGTCGCCTTTACACGGGGCGACTCACGCTTGGTGAAGCGGTTCGGACAACCAACCGGCGAGTCTTAGTGCTCGAAAATGAGGAAAAAACACGGCTCCGTGCCGAAATTACATACATGTTCAGGCCTCGACAGCCACAATGAACAAAAACACCGGCATTCGAAGTGCCATTACAAACGGAACTCCGGTTCCGTCCCCACAGCAGCAGCCATGATCCTAGAACGGGCGCGGCCACCGGAAGGCTTTCGTTCGCGTCCCTACTCAAGGGACACGAAACAGACATCAAAGCCAAAGAGCCGGGGGCCGGCCCGTGGGCGGCGCTGATGGCCTCGACGAGGGGGAGCTTCCTCCGACTGCCACCACAGCAGCACGGACGGTGGCGTCCGCCTCTCCACCAACGCCGGCGGTCTGCGAGGCGCACCGGCAGGTCCTCACTCCCGTCCTCGCCGCGAAAGCGAAGAAGAGGGCGGAATGTTGCATCCTAGCTGGGCAGCAACAGTTCGCCTTCCCCGGCATGGCTGAAGGACGCCTCCTCCGCAGAACTGGAGGATGGTTTCCACCACCAGAAGCTGGAAGAGGAGGTGGCCAGCCGACCCGCGCAGGAGGTAGAGCCCCGGCTCGCCTCGCTCTCCGCCCCTGCAAGGATGATGAACATCCTTGAAGCTGAGAGCGGAGCCAAGATCGCAGCCTGGCTTGCTCCTCCCCACCCAGAGGCTGGTGGTCACCGTCTTGGGTGACCACCGGCGAGGGAATGCAGCCAGGCTGCCTGATGAAAATCCTTGAAGCCGAACGACGGCTGAAAGGTACCAACTCCCGCAGAGTTGCGTTCCTCCAACGACGAAGCGGAAAGACGGCGGATACCCCCCATCCGAGGGCTTGGAAGATGGAAAGACACGATGCATAAGGGAGCGCGAAGACACGGTCGCCTTCCAAGAGGGTCACCCTCCTTTTAAAGGCGACTCTCCCTGCTTGCGTCCCCAGCCGTCGTGGGCTGAGTCTTCTCCAACACGCTCCAAGGTCCTCCCCCTACGGCGCGGGGGCTGGGTCCCACACGTCATGTAAGCCGGCGCAGAGCAGAAGAAGCCAAACCGCCGCGCGTGGTGCGTGCAAACGCCCAGCGGTTATAAGCGGCTCTCCACTTTTGCCCAGACCAGCGGGCGAAAGGGCGGGCAGCCATGCAGGCGGCATGCAACCGCGCCAAGTGGGCGCGCTTCTCTGACTCCCAACATGCCCAACATGGAGGCTCAGACCCACGCGTCATGCAACCGGCGCGCCGGATGCTTCGTGCAGGCAACTGCACCGCCACCTGCGCCACCACCGCGCCTCCTCGACTGCGGAACCAATACCGTGACTCGAGGCGACCCAGCGCACGACCCAGCGGCTCCAGGCTGGCACGACGGTCAATGCGGCCGAAAACGGGCCGACGGTAATGGCGGTGGCAGGCGGGTAGGAGCAGCGGTCACGTCGTCAGCCAAGCTTACGTCCCATCCGGGGGCAGCGAGAGAACCCTCTCCCACGGCGTGAAGACAATGCGCCCGTGACCCGTTCCTCGAACGGCTCACGCACGCGCAACGGCTACCCCGCGAACCACTCGCCCCGTCGCATTAACTCCGCGGCAGGACGGGCGGCGCCTCTGGCAGGAGAAGCGAGCGATGCTTCGCCTTCGCCATAATGACCGCGTCAAAAAAGGTACGTCGCGTCGTTCGATTTCGTATCCTTTTCCTTTTTTCCTCTTCCTCTCTCTTGCAACAGGGACCGGGAAAGGGGGATACCCCGAAAAGGATCCTTCCCTGTGAAGGAACCAGGCTTCGAGCCTCCCTACTGATCAGAGGTTCGAAGGCTGGCCCCTCGGAAGGGTTCAACAACCGCCTCAGAGCACGTGGGCTCCACACCCACTACTGGTCAGAGGTTCGAAGGCCGGCCCCTCGGAAGGGTTCAACGGCCGCCTCAGGCTACTCGGGCTCCGCGCCCACTACTGATCAGGGGTTCGAAGGCTGGCCCCCGAAGGGTTCACAGCCGCCTCAGACACAGAGCGAGGGATGACCATGGGTACGTTCGATACATAACCAAGGCTCGGGCTGCGCTCCCGAGGTACCCTAGGACATTTCCGAGACCAGCGGGAACGATCTTGTAACGGAATCCCATCAGAGGGAGGCATCGAGCCCTCGGACCCCGTCGCCAGGGGACCGGGTCCGGTAGATCACCCGCAGGTACTTTTGGGCGCGCCTCTGGGCCCCTAGCCGACCCCTAACGAATGGGGCACAGACGTCCGCTCGGATCACCCGCCTGCAGCTCACCGGAGACACCATGTTCGGTGCCCACCGAGGGCAACATGGCGCTCTCCCCCCCTCCTCCTTGCGGAAAGGCGACGCAGGGGCATATGTAAAAAAGTCGAGTCTGTCCCTGATCGCCCTCTCGCCCTGTGCAGAGGCTCGGGGGCTGCTCTCGCAAACCCGGCTCTGGCCAAACCGTTGACAGCGTCAACATACCAGCCCGAGAACTTGGGACCCGACCGTACACCCGGGATACGGCCGGCTCGCATGAGGGAACGACCAGACCAGCCGAAGCATTGCGCGAGGCGTTAAGACCTCGGAGGAGTCAAACCACTCCTCCGAGGCCTCGGGGGCTACACCCGGTGGGTGCGCTCGCGCGCACCCACCGGAACAAAACGCAACCGAGAAAGGCTGGTCCCCTTGCAAAAAAGTGCGACGAAAGCCTCCAAGCGAGTGCTAACACTCCCTTCGAGGCTCGGGGGCTACTGTCGGGGACCATAATTAGGGGTACCCTCAAGGCTCCTAATTCTCAGCTGGTAACCCCCATCAGCATAAAGCTGCAAAGGCCTGATGGGTGCGATCAAGTCAGGGATCAGTCCATTCGAGGGGCTCGATCACGCCTCGCCCGAGCCTAGCCTCGGACAAGGGCAACCGACCCCGGAGGATCTCCGCCTCGCCCGAGGCCCCCCTCCAGCGGCGAACACGTTCCCGGCTCGCCCGAGGCCCTGTCTTCGCCAAGAAGCAACCCCGACCAAATCACAGGAGCATTTAATGCAAAGGTGGCCTGACACCTTTATCCTGACGCGCGCCCCTCAGCTGACAGAGCCGAAGTGACCGCCGTCACTTCGTCGCTCCACTGACCGATCTGACAGAAAGACAGCGCCGCCTGCGCCGCTCCGACTGCGGTGCCACTTGACAGAGTGAGGCTGACAGGCAGTCAGGCCCGGCCGCACACCATAGGAAACTCCGCTCCGCCCGACCCAGGGCTCGGACTCGGGCTAAGCCCCGGAAGACGGCGAACTCTGCTCCGCCCGACCCAGGGCTCGGACTCGGGCTAAGCCCCGGAAGACGGCGAACTCCGCTCCACCCGACCCAGGGCTCGGACTCGGGCTAAGCCCCCGAAGACGGCGAACTCCGCTCCGCCCGACCCAGGGCTCGGACTCGGGCTAAGCCTCGGAAGACGACGAACTCCGCTCCGCCCAACCCAGGGCTCGGACTCGGGCTAAGCCCCGGAAGACGGCGAACTCCGCTCCGCCCGACCCAGGGCTCGGACTCGGGCTAAGCCCCGGAAGACGACGAACTCCGCTCCGCCCGACCCAGGGCTCGGACTCGGGCTAAGCCCCGAAAGACGACGAACTCCGCTCCGCCCAACCCAGGGCTCGGACTCGGGCTAAGCCCCGGAAGACGGCGAACTCCGCACCGCCCGATCCAGGGCTCGGACTTGGGCTTAGCTCTAGAAGACGATGAACTCCGCTTCGCCCGACCCCAGGACTCCAATTCCGCCCTGGCCTTAGCCAACGGCCTCCGCCTCGCCCGACCTAGGGGCTCGGACTCGGCCTCGGCCACGGAAGACGAACTCGACCTCGACCTCGGAGGAGCCTCCACATCGCCCAACCTAGGGCGTGGACCAGCCACGTCAACAGGAGGCGCCATCATTACCCTACTCCAGGCTGACTCAGGCTACGGGGAACAAGACCGGCGTCCCATCTGGCTCGCTCCGCCAGATAGGCGATGATGGCGCCCCGCACGCTCCCTGACGATGGCGGCTCTCGGCCCCCTTACGGAAGCAAGAGGACGTCAGCAAGGACTCGACGGCCCCGACAGCTGTCCCTCCGCCAGGCTCCAGCACTCCTCCGACGGCTACGACATCACACAAACCGGGCGCCAAAATCTCTCCGGTCGCCACGATGGCGTGTACTTAGGGCACTAGCTCTCCTGCGCTAGACACGTAGCACTCTGCTACACCCCCATTGTACACCTAGATCCTCTCCTTACGCCTATAAAAGGAAGGACCAGGGCCCTCTTAGAGAGGGTTGGCCGCGCGGGGACGAGGACGAGACGGGCGCTCGCGTGAGGCCACTCGCTCCTTCCCCCGTGTGGACGCTTGTAACCCCCTACTGCAAGCGCACCCGACCTGGGCGCGGGACGAACACGAAGGCCGCGGGATTTCCACCTCTCTCACGCCCATCTCCGGCCTCCTCGCTTTCCCCCCTTCGCGTTCGGCCTCGCGTCGACCCATCTGGGCTGGGGCACGCGGCGACACTTCACTCGTCGGCTCAGGGACCCCCGGTCTCGAAACGCCGACACATATATTTATGAACGGAGGTAGTATTATGTTTTAGTTGTGTTTTATACTTAAAGTATCGTGCAGCATTATCAGGTTGTACATGCCCTTATCCACCCAAAATACATGTGTCTTTTTTTTCCACGGCGGCTCTGTCAACTTTGGACTATCCATCGAGGAATTGAACAGAGTCAAGGAGATTTTGTTAGTTGATGGGTTTTGTCAACGTTAACACACCCAAAAAAAAGTGAGGAGAGGAGAAAAAGAAGCGTAAACTCTAGGACGTCTGCCACGCATGAATGCATGCACTTGGAAGGCCACCATCACAGTCAAGCCCGCTGGACGCCCAGATTTCCTAAACCATGAGCCTACCCTTCCTGGATTCATGTTGTTGATGCATGGCAAATACTTGTGGGTGGAATTACACCTATTGGTATCATGTCGTCAACAGGATTAAAGTTTAATCACTTTTAGTCTCTAAACTGTCTGACTGTATGACTGAATAATAAGGCATCGCCAATAAAAACTATAAGACTAAAGTTCAGTGCTTAGGCCCCGTTTGGTTTTTTTAGTTCAGGGATTAAAGTTTAGTCCCTATCCTATTTGGTTCTAGAGACTAAAACTATTCAAAACATATTAAATAAATCATAAGAGGACTAAAATACCCCTCAACATTCTGCCACCATTAGTGCAACTAAAATAAAGGAGGGGCAAAAGGTAGAATTTATATGGTTTAGTCCCTTTTAGTCGCCCCTTGAGGGACTAGAGACTAAAACACTTTAGTGCCAATTTTAGTCCTACCGTTTGGCAATTTAAGGACTAAATGAGACTAAAATAATAAAAGGGAAATGTGCCCTTGGACCATTTCTAAGTATTTTGGTGATTGAGTGCCAATGCAAGTGCTTTTGTGTTGATCTATGCAATATGGTGGACAAAGTGCAAATCAATTCAAAAGGTATGTTTCTAGACTTAGTACATTGTTTTATGGACTAATGTATTGTGTCTAAGTGCTGGAAACAGGAAAGATTGAATTGGAAATGAGATGGCTCTGTTCAGCCAAAGTTAGCTCGGTCTGGGTGCACCGGACTGTCCGGTGTGACAGGCTGACTCTGGTGAACTTGCTGCTCTCGGGACTTCGACGACGGTGTACGACTATAATTCATCGGACTGTCCGGTGGTGCACCGGACTGTCCGGTGAGCCGTTCACAGGCGAACTCGTCGCTCTCGGGAGTTGATTAACGGCGTACGGCTAAAATTCACCAAACTGTCCGGTGAGTCACCGGACTGTCCGATGAGCCAATGGTCAGCCGGGGCAACGGTCGGCCGAGGATTCCGCGCGTGACGCGTGGCCGAGCCAACGGTCACATTGGTGCACCGGACTGTCCGGTGTGCACCGGACAGTGTCCGGTGCGCCAACGGCTCTCAATCTGCAACGGTCGGCTTCGCCAAATAAGGAAGGATATCTGCACCGGACAGTGTTCGGTGGTGCACCGGACTGTCCGGTGCGCCAGTCGACAGAAGGCAAGAACTGCCTTCCAGGAGTGTTCTCAACGGCTCCTAGCTGCCTTGAGGCTATAAAAGGGACCCCTAGGCGCATGGAGGAGAACATCAAGCATACTCAAAGCATTCCTAAGCACCAAGACTTCGATTCCACGCATTTGTTTCTTCGTGATAGCATCTAGAGCTCTTGTTGAGTTGTGAACTCGTCGGGTTGTGTTGCGAGCTCTTGTTGCGACTTGTGTGCGTGTTGACATTCTGATTTTGTGTCTTGTGTGCGTTGCTCATCCCTCCCTTACTCCGTGCTTCTTTGTGAACTTCAAGTGTAAGGGCGAGAGGCTCCAAGTTGTGGAGATTCCTCGCGAACGGGATTAAGAAAAGCAAAGCAAAACACTGTGATATTCAAGTGGGTCTTTGGACCGCTTGAGAGGGGTTGATTGCAACCCTCGTCCGTTGGGACGCCACAACGTGGAGTAGGCAAGCGTTGGTCTTGGCCGAACCACGGGATAACCATCGTGCCATCTCTGTGATTGATCTCTTGTGGTTATTGTGTTTTGTTGAGACTCCTCTCTAGCCACTTGGCGATTATTGTGCTAACGCTTAACCAAGTTTTTGCGGCTTAAGTTTCAAATTTTACAGGATCACCTATTCACTCCCTCTAGGTGCTCTCAAATAAAGGGACTAATCTTTAGTCCCTCAAACCAAACGGAGCCTTAATTAAATTTAGGAGGATCACTAAAGTAACCAAACACCACCCCTGTAAACTAGCTATTCAAGATTTCTTGTGATCATTTGCAGTTTGGAACCTTCGTTAGTGCACACCAGGGAGCTTTGACCTAACCTTAAAACGTGGCCGGAAAGGAGGAACTGAGATAAAGATTAGCAAATGGATGCATGGATTGGAGCACGTTTATGGTGCTTTTTCGATCGACTTTCTTTAAGTTTCTTTCCACCGTACGTAGCTGCTCTCATCGTCTCCTCTTAGTCACATACTCTCTCTTTCTCTCTCTAATTTACTCACTAACTACTAAGAGAACCACTTCCAGTTTGAGTAGGACATTACTCTCTATCTGTGTGTGTGTGTTTGATCGATCTACTCTTATATTAGGCAAGCTGCCACAAGTTTGCTGGTAGCCTAAACAAAGGGGCAGAAGCTGTTGTTTTCCGTTTGGTTCAAACACAACTGTGTTATTTATACATGAATTGCCTTTTGATACACGGCTCGATCTCTAGCTCTTGCCATTTAAAACCCTGCGTTAGGTTTCCGTCTTCGCCTGCGTTATTAAAGAGACATTGTGGGAGGGGAGTGGGGACCTAGCGCCAAATTAACAAAGTGGTTGCTTAATTAACAAAGCTCCTTTTATACCATGCATGCATGCATGGGATGAGAAAGACCCACACGTGTTCTTCTTTTTCTTTTCTTTTCACTTTAAAATAGAGTAATGGATAAGTCCAAAAACATGTACTAGCAAAAGGACAAAAAAAAAAAAACGTGGCACTCCATGCTAGCTGGCCGAGAAATTTCCAGTTTCACAATGTGTTGTTGACAAACATTTCGACAGCTTCATTTGTATTGCAGAAACCGTTGGATATGCTCTCTACGCTAGCTGGTTAAAAGGTAACTATGGTAGATCTAATCCTAACCACCTCTCTAATCCACGCTCTTGATCGTGCGCCACCCTAACCATGGTTGCAGCCCCTGGTCATACGTTGTTATATAAAAGGAAAAGGGGACCGACGTGTTATCCAATGCTAACATCTCACACAAACCCTAATCCACTTATACAGTGAAGATTCCATCGCCTAGGCATGTGCTGCGAACACAAGGTTGACTTGTTTCTTGTGGTTCAGATTGATGATGAGTGATTGTCAACGGGTAGCACTCTGGGGTAGTCAATGGACTGACCAGAGTGTGAGATTATGTTTGTACAACCATGTCGGTCAACTTGTGGTGTGCAGGTGTGGAGCACATGAACGGTGGTCGATGACTGAGGTGAAGGTCATGCGGACTCGTGCTGATGGACCGGGAGCGGTGAAGGGCGAGTGTTGGGTCTTGACTGATGGATCAGAGCAGCCAGGTGACCAACTGCGGTGGCTGACACCTGGGACACACACTTGTGCGAGGACGTGGTGGAGTGGACCATGTTGCCGGTGTGGTCGAGGACTGGCGGGACACGCGTCTGATCGTGTAGGACGTGCACAAGGTGCGGTGCTCACGGCAGGTTTGGTGGTTTGGGCCTCAAAACCACCCAGCGCTACGGATGGTGGGTTTTGGTGAGTTTGGGCCTCAAAACTCTGTGGTGGCGGTTCTGGAGGGAACCGGTGGTGGCACGTGGTGTGATCGCGGAGGGTGCGTCAAGGCAAAGCAACTCCGTGTGAAGGACGTGGCTGTCGGATCGAAACCTAGGAGTTAGTTCATTTCGCCCCCGGTGGAGTGGATAGGCTCTATGTAAATAGGGATAGTTTAGGAAGTGAGAATAACCCTCTATAAATAGAGGGGGGCTGGCTAGTTCAGCATCCCTTGGCTGCCATTTATTCTGAGCATTCATTCTAGAGCTCCTAGTTTTCTCTCTTGGTAGACACCAGTTGAGCCTAGGGTTCCGCAGTGATTTTGTACTTCGACTGTGTTCTTGATTTTCAAGTTTAATCAGAGGTAGGGTTGCCGGTCCGACCCACAGGGCTCTTTGGCTTCAAATCTCAGTTTGTACCCTTGCTGGAATTTCTGAAGTTTTATAGTCTTGGTTTCTCCTTTTCCCCGATCTTGTGTGTTGGTGAAAAACCTTTTATTCCTTTGAGAGGATTTGGTTTGGGGATTGATTGGTGGTGAGTTATACTCGTCGGACCAGTATATACACCTAGTTGTTGCATATTTTGGTCGCGATTTGAGAAAACCCCAATTTGAACTCGTTCTAGAAAACCCCAACAAAACCCCAATTTCTGGCTGTAATTTTAAATCTGCAGGTGATTTACAAGTCGAATTGAGCTCAAAATTTGGGAAGGTCTTGGAATTGTATTTGCTCAGGTGTGTGTAAAATTTCATCTCAATCGGAGTTCGTTTGGTTCAGTTTTGAATTCAAGAATAGAATTTCATACTGCTGAAAACAACACTTGTTGAAGATACTGTATTGGATCGTTTTAGACTTTTTGGTGTCTGATTTGCGATCCGTTTATTTTGCTGGTCTCATGTGAGTATTAGGAACATTTTGTAATCATGAGATCACTCGTTCGCTGATGTGTTTATGGTTTGAGCACTTGCTTCATCTCAATTGAAGTGAAGTGTTAATTTTCAGTGTTTGGAGACAAAAATTCGATTGGCTCCCATTCACCCCCTCTGGTCACCTTACCAGTCCTACAATTGGTATCAGAGGCGGTTAAGGATTTCCCTTCCCTAATCGGTTCGAAATCCATGTAGGCGACATAGAACGAGGTGTTGGCAAACCTCCATTCTTCGATGGGACCAATTACCCGTATTGGAAGATTCGCATATTTGCGTATCTTCAGAGCATCAGTTACCGGATTTGGGAAATTTGCCTAGATGCGATTTTCGATGCTACAAGTGGCCGGATCACTCCAATTCAAATGGAGTTCCATGATTCGAACAACAAAGCTCGAAACGCTTTATTCTCGTGTATCTCGCTTGGTGAGTTTGAGCGAAGGGTTTGGGAGGTGAAGATCTTGGCGATCATCGAGTCGCCCAACTATGAGACTCTTACCATGGACAAGCTCTTTAGCAAGCTCATGTCCACAGAGATTGACCACCAGGCTCGGGCCAAGATTGAGAACCCTAGTGCACCCACCATGGCCCTGGTCTCTGAAGGTGGTTCTGCTTCTAACTCTTCACCTGCTATGTTTGCTCTATCTTCTTTGTTGTCTATTATAGAGGAGCAGGTGGAGAGCCTTGGGGATGAGGAGCTGGCACTTGTGGCCACCCGGTTCACACGATTCCACAACAACCGTATGAGCCGGCGGCGTGGCGGGTCCAAGGACGGATGCTACAACTGTGGCGATCCCGACCACTTCGTTGCCAGCTGCCCCAAGAAGGGCAAATCGGAGTCTGGCCCGCGCGACCATCACTCTAGTCGGCACAAGGGCAAGTACTCCTCCAGCAAGTACAAGTCCAAGGGAGGATTCGACAAGGAGGCGCTCAAGAAGAATTACCTTTAGAAGGCAAAGATCAAGGAGCGTGCCTTCCTCGCCTCCCTCAGCGACCTCGACCATGACTCCGACGATGTTGTATCTTCCTCGAGCGATGAGGAGACTGAGAGGCGGGTCGAGGACAAGCTGAACGGGTTGTGCTTCATTGTCGACACCACAAGAGGCTTTTGCACCATGGCACTTGGTGAGGACGCAGTCGGCACCAGCGACAACAAAGACATCGACGACGACACTACTTCTGAGGTACTACCTTCCACCGATGATCTCGCCGCTGAGATAGAAGAGCTAAACGCTGCTTTGGCTAGTCAGGATAAGTTGCTTAGGCAGGCTTCTCATGAGAGGAGAGAGTTTAGATCCAAGTATGAGAGCACACTTAGGGAACTTGAGTCTACTAGAGCTTCAGTTGAGGTGTTCGACGAGACTGAATGTGATGAATGCACTCTACACATGTCGAACATCACCACTTTGCAGACCAAGTACTCCACCTTGCTAGATGAGCGCGACGAGTTGAGATCTAGGTCTATCCTGTTGGGTGCGTGTACCGTTTGTCCTGTCTTGTAGTCTGAGCTAGCAGAGAGAGACGCTAGGATAGCTTTGCTTGAGAAGGCTAGCTCAGTGAGTGCCCCTGCACCTGCGCAGTGTGCACTTTCTGAGGGTTTGCAATCTGCCCTTGAGTCCTACAGACATGACAAGACAAGAATCGAGGAAGAAAACACATACCTTCGATCTATCTTGAGTTGGGTGTCGTGAAGTGAGCCGTAGTTGGGCATGATGGTCAGTCAGATCAAGAGGGGAACTGGCGGACCGGGGTTAGGCTTTGCTACTAACGATGGGAGTGTCACTCGCTTTGGGAAGGTTGGTGAGTGCAGTGGTTTGACACCTTCAGAAAACCTTCACCCACTCCCAAGCTTATCAAAACCACCTCTACTAAGCCTGTCACCCCTGTCAGAGATGATGTGATTGATGAACCTATGAGAGCTCCTCCTCAGAACAAGTGTGGCTTCCAAACCCTAACCATCTTAGGAAGACACTTGACACCTTTCCTGACATCTCTAGCGATCCCCTTCCTAGAGCCCTTCAGCCATCCAAAAAGAAAGCCCCCTCCCACAAACAAAATCCACCCAAGAGAGAGGTGAGGTACCATTGTGAATATCGTGAGAGGGATGGGCATCTAGCTTCTTTTTGCTTTAGGAGGAAGAGAGATTAGCGGCGGGTTTCTGTTGGGGGTCTTCTTCTCCATCGAAGGTCCTAAAGACAAAAACACCTTCAGTAAGATAATACAAAGGCTCGTCGAAGCTATCATCAACTTCGGTTGTGCTTCTCAAGACGAAGACTTTGTGTACAAGCAACGTTGCAGAATGCCGAAGCTCAATAGCTTCGGCTCAGACCAAGTAAAGAAATAAAAGACTAAATGAACCTTATTAGCTTTAGTTGCTTGTAAATAAGCATTTAAGGGTACAGATGTAATTTTACCCGGGCTGCGTCCCGTGCCTATAAATAGGTGAACAGTAACCCCGTACTGTTCATGCTAGATTGTATTCACTTTCTCGCATCCGCACCTTCAAGCAAGCCGAAGGTATCAATGTAATATTAACATTATTAATATTCGTTTCTGTTTTATGGAATATAAGAATAAATCAATCAATGAGATGCAGTTATCATATTTATCCTTTCGCATTCCTACTCGCATATTAAATGATGAAGGTATGTCCTTCTTAAACTTTGTCTAGCAAAGCTTTATGCCCATAAGGAGATAATGCTTCGGATAGACGAAGGTATGTAATGACTAACAACTGTGTTGCCTTGTACTTGATATATAGCATTTGAGAACAAGTAACCAACATTTGCGCCCACCTCCGGTGAACTCACTTCCACAATTGCGATAATGGCTTCACAAGGCAACCAAGCTGTGGCACCTTCTGCTACGAAGCTGGTGCTCCCAATCAGAGACGGCTCAAGTTCTGAACCAACCAATAAGAAGCAGAAGAAGGAAGCATAGAGATGGGTACAACATGTTGGAGTGCAAGGACCCTTCATCAAGTCCAAAGGGTCTCACATACCAATCACCTTCTCCCAGGAAGACCTTCAGCTCAAGGTTTATCCTCACAATGTTGCAATGGTCATATTTTGTGTCATCAAGGGGTTCCTGGTCCATAATGTCGTAGTGGATACAGGCAGTGCGGTAGACATAATCTTTGCGAAGGCTTTCAAACAAACGTAAGAGCTAGATGACAAGATACATGATGCAACACACCCCCTCTGCGGCTTCAGAGGAAGACAGTTTGTGGGGCTCGGCAAGATAACTATGCCAATCACCTTCGGCTATGTTCACAATACAAGGACAGAACAGGTTGTCTTCGACATTGTCGTATGGAGTATCCCTACAATGCAATCATTGGTCGGGGGACGCTGAATGCCTTCGAAGCAATACTCCACCCAACATATCTTTGCATGAAGATACATTCTGACCAAGGGCCTATCGATGTGCATGGAAGCCAAGAGGCTACCAGGAGAGCCAAAGATAGCTGGATAGATTTGAAGGCCATCCATAACATAGATGAAGTCGAAGCTCATCAACAATATTGAAAGTCGCCTAGAGGGGGGTGAATAGGCGGAATCTGAAATTTATAAACTCAAGGCACAACTACAAGCCGGGGTTAGCATTAGAAATAAAATCGAGCCCGAGAGAGAGAGGGCGAAAAACAAATCAAAAGCAAATGAAGCGGATGACATGGTGATTTGTTTTACCGAGGTTCGGTTCTTGCAAACCTACTCCCCGTTGAGGTGGTCACAAAGACCGGGTCTCTTTCAACTCTTTCCCTCTCTCAAACGGTCACCTAGACCGAGTGAGCTTTCTCCTTAATCAAACGGGTCACTTAGACCCCTACAAGGACCACCACACAATTGGTGTCTCTTGCTTTGATTACAAGTAGCTTGAGAACAAGAATGGGGAAGAAGAAAGCGATCCAAGAACAAGAGCTCAAAGAACATGAGCAAAACTCTCTCTCTAGTCACTATTTGTTTGGAGTGGAATTGGGACTTGGTGAGGCTTTGATTCTATTGAATTGTGTCTTGTATTGATTGCACTAGCTCTTGTATTGAATGAGATATCTGAAAAACTTGGATGCTTGAAGTGGTGGTGGTTGGGGGGTATTTATAGCCCCAACCACCAAACCAACCGTTGGGGAAGGCTGCTGTCGATGGGTGCACCTAATAGTCCGGTGCGCCAGCCACGTCACCCAACTGTTAGGGTTCTGACGGTTTCGACCATTGGAGCTCTGACATCTTGGGGCACCGGACAGTCTGGTGCCACACCGGACAACAACTGTTCATTGTCCGGTGCGCCTTCTGGCGCTGCTCTGACTCTGCGCGAACTGTCCGCGCACTGTTCACGCACACTGTTGCTTTTGCAGACGACCGTTGGCGCAGTAGCCGTTGCTCCGCTTGGCACACAGGACAGTCCGGTGGCACACCGGACAGTCCAATGAATTTTAGCGGAGCGGCCTCCGAGAAACCCGAAGCTGAGGAGTTCAGAGTGTACGGTCCCTGGTGCACCGGTGAAAGGGAAATGTGCCCTTGGGCCATTTCTAAAGTGTTTTGGTGATTAAGTGCCCAACACATATTCTCTAAGTGTTAAATTGTGCCAAAGATTGAAGAAGTGCAAATCATGTAACAAGGTACGTTTCTAGACTTAGTACATTGATTTGGGTACTAATGTATTGTGTCTAAGTGCTAGAAACAGGAGAAAATGGATTAGAAAAAAGTTGGCCGTGTACAGCCAACTGCTGCTCGGTCTGGGTGCACCGGACAGTGTCCGGTGCGCCAGGACCAGTCTCGGTGAACTGGCCGCTCTTGGGACTCGACGACGGCGTACGGCTACAATTCACCGGACTGTCCGGTGGTGCACCGGAATGTCCGATGAGTCGTTCGCGGCGAAGTCGTCGCTCTCGGGAAAAGTTTAATGGCGTATGGCTAAAATTCACCGGACTGTCCGATGGGGCATGGGACTGTCCGATGAGCCAACGGTTGACTGGGCAACGGTCGACCGCGTAATCCGCAGGCGACGCGTGGCCCGCTCCAATGGTTGGCAGGGGGCACCGGACTGTCCGGTGTGCACCGGACAGTGTCCGGTGCGCCAACTGCTGTGAATCTGCAACGGTCGACTGCGCCAAAATAGGAAGGAGATCCGCACCGGACTGTCTACAGGGACTGTCCGGTGCACCACACGACAGAAGGGAAGATTAGCCTTCCAAGATTGTCTCCAATGGCTCCTAGCTGCCTTGGGGCTATAAAAGGGACCCCTAGGCGCATGGAGGAGTCACCCAAGCATACTCTAAGCATTCTAAGTCTTCCATACTCCGTCTCCACGCACTTGATCGACTATGTTAGTGATTTGAGCTCCGTTCTAGTTGTGAACTCATTGTGCTTCATTTTGAGCTCAAGTCTTAGCTTGTGTGCGTGTGTATTCCTGCGAATTTGTATGTGTTGCTTCCCACCCTTACTCTTGTGCTTTCACTGTGATCTTTGTTGTAAGGGCGAGATACTCCAACTTGTGGAGATTCCTCGCAAACGGGAAAAAGAGATAAGCAAAGAAAAGTCGTGGTATTTAAGTTGATCATTGGATCACTTGAAAGGGGTTGAGTGCAACCCTCGTCCATTGGGTCGCCACAACGTGGAGGTAGGCAAGTGTTATACTTGACCGAACCATGGGATAAACTCGCGTGTCTCTTGTGATTATTTCTCTGTGATACTTGTGTGTTCGCAAGAGCTTGCTACTTAGCCATACTAACACTTAACCAAGTTTTGTGGCTATTAGTTGTTGAATTTTACAGGATCACCTATTCACCCCCCTCTAGGTGCTCTCAATTGGTATCAGAGCCGTTCTCTTCATGAAAGGGACTAATCGCCCGAAGAGATAGATCCTAAGGGAAAGGGGATGGTGGTCAACGATAAGGAGAAGGAGTCCATCTTCAACGAGCCAAGGGACGACAAGCCCACTGACTCTGGCTCAAGTCATAAGAAGAAGGATGGGAAGAAAAAGAGGCGCATCAAGAAGATCGTCTACTACGATAGCGACGAGTCTTCTTCTTCCCCAAGAGACGACGACGACGAGAAAAAGAAACCGGTTAATTCAAAATTTTCATTTGATTATTCTCGTATTCCTTTTAATTCCAATGCTCATTTGCTTTCAATTCCTCTTGGTAAACCTCCACACTTTGATGGAGAGGACTACTCTTTTTGGAGTCACAAAATGCGTAGTCACTTATTTTCTCTCCATCCTAGTATTTGGGAGAGAGTTGAAAATGGAATGCAATTTGATAGTATAGATAACCCTGTATTCATTAACGAACAAATTCATAAGAATGCACAAGCTACCACTTTTTTGTTAGCATCATTGTGCAGGGATGAATACAACAAGGTGATCGGCTTGGACAACGCCAAGCAAATATGGGACACCCTCAAGATATCGCATGAGGGGAACGACGCCACCATGATCACCAAAATGGAGTTGGTGGAAGGAGAGCTAGGAAGGTTTGCCATGATCAGGGGAGAGGAGCCAACTCAAACATACAACAGGCTCAAGACCCTGGTCAACAAGATCAGGAGCTGTGGAAGCACGAGATGGACAGACCACGACGTTGTCCGACTTATGCTCAGGTCTTTCATTGTTATTGACCGTCATCTTGTGAACCTCATCCGTGAAAATCCCAGGTACACAAAGATGACGCCCGAGGAGATACTCGGAAAGTTTGTGAGCGGGCATATGATGGTCAAGGAAGCAAGATATGTTGATGATGCATTAAACGGCCCAATGCCCATCTATGAGCCCCAGCCCGTTGCACTTAAGGCAACAAGCAGCAGCAGGGAGGCGCTACCTAGCAAGGTGGCACAAGTTGAGGCTGTCGGGCTAAACGAAGATGAGATGGCCCTCATCATCAAGCGCTTCAAGACCGCGCTAAAAGGACGCAAGGAGCATCCCAACAAGAGCAAAGCAAAGGGAAAGCACTCCTGTTTTAAATGCGGTAAGACTGGTCATTTTATAGCAAATTGTCCCAATAATGCTAATGACCAGGAACAAGAAAAGAGCGGGAAGAGGGAGAAGAAGAAGGCCTACAAGAAGGCAAAGGGCGAGGCGCACCTTGGCAAAGAATGAGATTTAGATTGCTCTTCTTCCGACTCCGACGACGAAGGACTCGCTGCCTCAGCCTTCAACAAATCGTCACTCTTCCCCAACGACCGCCACACTTGCCTCATGGCAAAGGAGAAAAAGGTAAGCGCTCGAGAAACCCCCAAGTATACTACTTCAAGCGATGATGAAGTAGATTATACTGAATTATTTAAGGATTTAGATAGAGCAAAAGTAGATAAAATTAATGAGTTAATTGATGCTTTGAATGAAAAAGATAGATTGTTAGGGAAGCAAGAAGATATTTTGTACGAAGAGCATGACAAGTTTGTTAGTGTGCAAAAATCTCTTGCTTTAGAGGTTAAAAGGAATGAAATGCTATCTTCTGAATTATCTGCTTGTCATGAAACTGTGTCTAGCTTAAAGAGTGTTAATGATGATTTAAATGCTAAGCTAGAAGTAGCTAATAAAACTAGATCTTGTGTAGAACATGTTGCCATTTGTAATAGGTGTAAGGATTTTGATGTTGATGCTTGTGTTGAACACCTGACATCAATTACTAAATTAAATAATGAGGTGGCAAGTCTTAATGCTCAACTTAAGACTTGCAAGATAGATTTTGATAAGTAAAAATTGCTAGGGATGCCTACACCGTTGGTAGACATCCCTCAATTAAGGATGGACTTGGCTTTCGAAAGGAAGCCAAGAACTTAACAAGCCAAAGGGCTCCCATTCCCAACAAGGAGAAAGGGAAGGCCCCTATGGCTAGTAGTAATCAAAAGAATCATGCTTTCATGTATAATGATAGAAAATTCTCTAGAAATTCTAATAGGAGTTATAATGCTTTTGATTCTCATGCTATGATTGCTTCAAGTTCTAATTTTAATGGTAGGCCTAGGAGAAATTTTGTGTCTCATGCTCCTAAGAAAATGTGTAATAAACCTACCACTGTTTTTAATGCTTGCAACACTACATATGTACTTTCATGTAAAAATGAAAAAGTGGTTGCTAGAAAGTTGGGGTCCAAATGCAAGGGAGACAAGACTTGCATTTGGGTCCCAAAGGCTATTGTAACTAACCTCGTAGGACCCAACAAAAGTTGGGTACCTAAAACCCAAGTGTAAATTGCCTTGCAGGTTTATGCATCCGGGGGCTCAAGCTGGATTATTGACAGCGGATGCACAAACCACATGACGGGGGGAGAAGAAGATGTTCACCTCCTACGTCAAGAGCAAGGATTCCTAGGACTTGATCATTTTTGGAGATGGGAACCAAGGCAAGGTTAAAGGACTAGGAAAGATAGCCATCTCATCCGAGCATTCCATATCCAATGTGTTCTTAGTTGAATCGCTCGGGTACAACTTATTATCTGTCAGTCAACTGTGTAATATGGGTTATAATTGTCTATTTACCAATGTAGATGTGTCTGTCTTTAGAAGGAGTGATGGTTCATTAGCTTTTAAGGGTGTACTAGACGGCAAACTCTACTTAGTTGATTTTTCGAAAGAGGAGGCCGATCTAGATGCATGCTTAATTGCTAAGACTAGCATGGGCTGGCTGTGGCATCGCCGTCTAGCACATGTTGGGATGAAGAACCTTCATAAACTTCTAAAAGGAGAACATGTGTTAGGTCTAACCAATGCATTTTTCGAAAAAGATACACCTTGTGCAGCTTGTCAAGCAGGTAAACAGGTGGGAAGCACTCACCACAACAAGAATGTGATGACCACATCAAGGCCTCTGGAGCTACTTCATATGGACCTCTTCGGACCCGTTGCCTACCCCAGCATCGGGGGAAGTAAGTATGGTCTTGTTATTGTTGATGATTTTTCCCACTTCACTTGGATATTCTTTTTGCAGGATAAATCAGAAACCCAAGGGACCCTAAAGCGCTTTCTAAGGAGAGCTCAAAACGAATTTGAGCTCAAGGTGAAAAAGATAAGAAGCGACAACGGGTCTGAGTTCAAGAACTTATAAGTGGAGGAGTACCTTGAGGAGGAAGGAATCAAGAACGAATTCTCCGCTCCGTACACACCACAGCAAAACAGTGTGGTAGAGAGGAAGAACAGGACGCTTATCGACATGGCGAGGACGATGCTTGGAGAATTCAAGACGCCCGAGCGGTTTTAGTCGGAAGCTGTGAACACAGCTTGCCACGCCATAAACTGGGTCTACCTTCATCGCCTCCTCAAGAAGACCTCGTATGAACTTCTAACCGGTAACAAACCCAACGTTTCATACTTTCGTGTATTTGGGAGTAAATGTTATATTCTAGTAAAGAAAGGTAGAAATTCCAAATTTGCTCCCAAAGCTGTAGAAGGGTTTTTGCTAGGTTATGACTCAAATACAAAGGCGTATAGAGTCTTCAACAAATCATCGGGTTTGGTTGAAGTCTCTAGCGACGTTGTATTTGATGAAACTAATGGCTCTCCAAGAGAGCAAGTTGATCTTGATGATGTAGATGAAGATGATGTTCCAACGGCCGAAATGCGCATGATGGCGATTGGAGATGTGCGACCAAAGGAACACCAAGAGCAAGATCAACCTTCTTCCTCAACGATGGTGCATCCCTCAACTCAAGATGATGAACAGGTTCCTCAAGAAGAGGCGCATGATCAAGGGGGAGCACAGGAAGAACCAGCTTTGGAGGAAGAAGCACCACGGGCCCCTCCAACTCAAGTCCGAGCGACGATTCAAAGGAATCATCCCGTCGACCAGATTCTGGGTGATATAAGCAAGGGAGTAACTACTCACTCAAGACTAGCTAACTTTTGTGAGCATTACTCGTTTGTCTCTTCTATTGAGCCTTTCAGGGTAGAAGAGGCCTTGCAAGATCCGGACTGGGTGTTGGCCATGCAGGAAGAGCTCAACAACTTCAAGAGGAATGAAGTTTGGAGCATGGTGCCACATCCCAAGCAAAACGTTATGGGAACCAAGTGGGTGTTCCACAACAAGCAAGACGAGCACGGGGTGGTGACACGAAACAAGGCTCGACTTGTGGCAAAAGGTTATGCCCAAGTCGCAGGTTTGGATTTCAAGGAGACTTTTGCTCTTGTGGCTAGGCTAGAGTCTATTCGCATTATATTAGCCTATGCCGCTCACCACTCTTTCAGGTTGTTCCAAATGGATGTGAAGAGCGCTTTCCTTAATGGGCCAATCAAGGAGGAGGTGTACGTGGAGCAACCCCCTTGCTTTGAGGATGAACGGTACCCCGACCATGTGTGTAAGCTCTCTAAGGCGCTCTATGGACTTAAGCAAGCCCCAAGAGCTTGGTATGAATGCCTTAGAGATTTCCTAATTGCTAATGCTTTCAAGGTTGGGAAAGCCGATCCAACTCTTTCCACTAAGACTTGTGATGGTGACCTAATTGTGTGCCAAATTTATGTCGATGACATAATATTTGGTTCTACTAACCAAAAGTCTTGTGAGGAGTTTAGCAGGGTGATGACACAGAAATTTGAGATGTCGATGATGGGCGAGTTGAACTACTTCCTTGGATTCCAAGTGAAGCAACTCAAGGACGGCACCTTCATCTCCCAAGCGAAGTACACGCAAGACCTGCTCAAGCGGTTCGGGATGAAGGACACCAAGCCCGCGAAGACACCAATGGGAACCGACGGACATGTCGACCTCAACAAAGGAGGTAAGTCCGTTGATCAAAAGGCATATCGGTCTATGATAAGTTCCTTGCTTTATTTATGTGCTAGTAGACTGGATATTATGCTTAGCGTTTGCATGTGTGCTAGATATCAATCCGACCCAAGGGAATGTCACCTTGTGGCCATTAAGCGGATTCTTAGATATTTAGTTGCTATGCCTTGCTTCGGGATCTGGTATCCAAAGGGGTCTACCTTTGACTTGATTGGATATTCAGACTCCGATTATGCCGGGTGCAAGGTTGATAGGAAGAGTACATCAGGGACGTGCCAATTCCTAGGAAGGTCCCTGGTGTCATGGAGATCAAAGAAACAAACTTCCGTTGCCCTATCCACCGTTGAGGCCCAGTATGTTGCCGCAGGACAGTGTTGCGCACAACTACTTTGGATGAGGCAAACCCTCTGGGACTTTTGCTACAATCTGAGCAAAGTCCCACTCCTATGTGACAATGAGAGTGCAATCCGTATGGCGGATAATCCTGTTGAACACAGCCGCACTAAGCACATAGACATCCGACATCACTTCCTGAGAGACCACCAGCAAAAGGGGGATATCGAGGTGTACCATATCAACACCGAGAACCAGCTAGCCGATATCTTCACCAAGCCTTTAGATGAGAAAAGGTTTTGCAGGTTGCGTAGTGAGCTAAATGTCCTAGATTCACATAACTTGGATTGATCTATAGCATACATGTGTTTTATGCCTTTGATCATGTTAATTTATGCATTTCAATCTATTTTTGTTCATTTGTGGTGCTCAAGTTGTACACATGATCCCCGGACCTCACAAGTCCATTTGCAAGTGATGCACTTATTTAGCAAGAGGCATGCTACAACTTGACCCTTTGAGACTAACCTTTGTGTTTGAGTTTACTTGATTTAGTCTCAAAAGTGAATTGAAAGGGAAAGGTGAACTTGGACCATGCAAAGACTTCCACTGCACTCCGGTATTAACTCCAAGTTCATATCTATGCTCTTATTGCCTTTTTGCACTTAATTGACAATTTTGGTATGGCAATGGGGTCAAAGGGCCAAGAATGATCCTGTTTTGGTGCTTAATGCCAAAGGGGGAGAAATTAAGGCCAAAGCAAATGGATCAGCTGCCACTTGTGAAATTTCAAAAAGAGTAGAGTTAGAACTTTTTGATTTGTCCAAAACACTCTTATTGCAAAATTTGGTCTCTTGTGGGGAGAATTTATGACTATGGGAATAAGGGGGAGTTTTTGGCTCTTAATCAATTTTACTCGGGGATTATCTCTCTTTGTGCCCAAACATGTGAGTTTGTTGTAGAGATAGGAAAATGAATTTGATTTTCAAAAACAAACCAAGTGGTGGCAAAGTATGATCCAAATATGCCAAATTAGAGACAAAAACAATTTGGTTCTTGTTTACATTGATATTGTACTTCTTTTGGTTGCTTTTGGATGTGTTGGCATAAATCACCAAAAAGGGGGAGATTGAAATGGAAATGTGCCCTTGGGCCATTTCTAAAGTGTTTTGGTGATTAAGTGCCCAACACATATTCTCTAAGTGTCAAATTGTGCCAAAGATTGAAGAAGTGCAAATCATGTAACAAAGTACGTTTCTAGTTTTAGTACATTGATTTGGGTACTAATGTATTGTGTCTAAGTGCTAGAAACAGGCGAAAATGGATTAGAAAAGAGTTGGCCGTGTACAGCCAACTGCTGCTCGGTCTAGGTGCACCGGACAGTGTGCGGTGCGCCAGGACCATTCTCGGTGAACTGACCGCTCTCGGGACTCGACAGCGGCGTACGACTACAATTCATCGGACTGTCCGGTGGTGCACCGGACTGTCCGGTGAGTTGTCCGCGGCGAAGTCGTCGCTCTCGGGAAAAGTTCAATGGCATACGACTAAAATTCACCGGACTGTCCGGTGAGCCAACGACCGACTGGGCAACGGTCGACCGCGCAATCCGCGGGCGACGCGTGGCCCGCTCCAACGGTCGGCAGGGGGCACCGGACTGTCCGGTGTGCCAACTGCCGTGAATCTGCAACGGTCGACTGCGCCAAAATAGGAAGGAGATCCGCACCGGACTATCTACAGGGACTGTCCGGTGGCGCACCGAACTGTCCGGTGCGCCACACGATAGAAGGCAAGATTAGCCTTCCAAGATTGTCTCCAACGGCTCCTAGCTGCCTTGGGGCTATAAAAGGGACCCTAGGCGCATGGAGGAGTCACCCAAGCATACTCTAAGCATTCTAAGTCTTCCACACTCCGTCTCCACGCATTTGATCGACTGTGTTAGTGATTTGAGCTCCGTTCTAGTTGTGAACTCATTGTGCTTCATTTTGAGCTCAAGTCTTAGCTTGTGTGCGTGTGTATTCCTGCGAATTTGTGTGTGTTGCTTCCCACCCTTACTCTTGTGCTTTCACTGTGATCTTTGTTGTAAGGGTGAGAGACTCCAACTTGTGGAGATTCCTCGCAAACGAGAAAAAGAGATAAGCAAAGAAAAGTCGTGGTATTCAAGTTGATCAATGGATCACTTGAAAGGGGTTGAGTGCAACCCTCATCCATTGGGACGCCACAACATGGAGGTAGGCAAGTGTTATACTTGACCGAACCTCAGGATAAACTCGCGTGTCTCTTGTTATTGTTTCTCTGTGATACTTGTGTGTTCGCAAGAGCTCGCTACTTAGCCATACTAACACTTAACCAAGTTTTGTGGCTATTAGTTGTTGAATTTTACAGGATCACCTATTCACCCCCCATCTAGGTGCTCTCAACCGGACACTCCGATGCGCCAGACCAGGGCACACTTCGGTTTTCTTTTGCTCCTTTCTTTTGAACCCTAACTTGATCTTTTTATTGGTTAGTGTTGAACCTTTGGCACCTGTAGAATATATAATCTAGAGCAAACTAGTTAGTCCAATTATTTGTGTTGGGCATTTCAACCACCAAAATCATTTAGGAAAAGGTTTGACCCTATTTCCCTTTCAATCTCCCCCTTTTTGGTGATTGATGCCAACACAAACCAAAGCAAATATATAAGTGCAGAATTGAACTAGTTTGCATAAGGTAAGTGCAAAGGTTGCTTGGAATTAAACCAATATCTACTTACATTAGATATGCATGGATTGCTTTCTTTCTTTTAACATTTTGGACCACATTTGCACCACGGTTTTGTTTTTGCAAATCCTTTTGGAAAATCTTTTCAAAGTCTTTTTGCAAATAGTCAAAGGCTTTATGAGTGAGATTGCAAGAAGCATTTTCAAGATTTGAAATTTTCTCCCCCTGTTTCAAATGCTTTTCCTTTGACTAAACAAAACTCCCCCTAAATGAAATTCTCCTCTTAGTTTTCAAGAGGGTTTTGAGATATATATCAATTTGAAATATAGATTCCAATTGAGATATTCTTTAGAGGAAAACCAATTTTGGAAGATACTAATTTGAAAACTTTATTTCGAAAATTTTGAAATTGGTGGTGGTGCGGTCCTTTTGCTTTGGGCTAATACTCTCTCCCCGTTTAGCATGAATCGCCAAAAACGGAGACTTTGTGAGCCCTTTTAAATTCTCTCCTCCTTTGGCCAACAATATATGAGTGAAGATTATACCAATGTGGAGAGATGGCGGAATACCGGCAAAGGGTAAATAATATCGATGGAGTTTAGTAGAAGCGTCGTCTTTGCCGAGTACTCCATTTCCCTTTCAATCTATGACTTAGAAGAAATGCACTTGAAAACACATTAGTCATAGCAAATGAAAGAGATATGATCAAGGTATATAAATGAACTATGTGTGCAATGTTTCAATCAAAATTCCTAGAATCAAGAATATTTAGCTCATTCCTAAGTTTGGTAAAGGATTTCTCATCTAATGGTTTGGTAAAGATATTGGCTAATTGTTCTTTGGTGTTAATATAGGCTATCTCGATATCCCCCCTTTGTTGGTGATCCCTCAAAAAGTGAAACCGAATGTCTATGTGCTTAGTGCGGCTGTGTTCAACGGGATTCTCCACCATGTGGATAGCACTCTCATTGTCACATAGGAGAGGGACTTTGCTCAATTTGTAGCCATAGTCCCTGAGGGTTTGCCTCATCCAAAGTAATTGCACACAACAATGTCCTGCGGCAATATACTCGGCTTCGGCGGTTGATAGGGCTACTGGATTTTGTTTCTTTGAAGCCTAAGACACCAGGGATCTCCCTAGAAACTGACAAGTCCCTAATGTGCTCTTCCTATCAATTTTACACCCTGCCCAATCGGCATCAGAATATCCTATTAAATCAAAGGTGGATCCTCTGGGGTACCAAAGACCAAACTTAGGTGTATAAACTAAATATCTCATGATTCGCTTCACGGCCCTAAGATGAACTTCCTTAGGGTCGGCTTGGAACCTTGCACACATGCATACGGAAAGCATAATATCCGGTCGAGATGCATATAAATAGAGTAAAGATCCTATCATCGACCGGTATACCTTTTGATCTATGGATTTACCTCCCGTGTCGAGGTCGAGATGTTCATTGGTTCCCATGGGTGTCTTGATGGGCTTGGCATCCTTCATCCCAAACTTCTTAAGAATGTCTTGAATGTATTCCGTTTGACTGATGAAGGTGCCCTCTTGGAGTTGCTTGATTTGGAATCCTAAGAAATATCTCAACTCCCCCATCATAGACATCTCGAATTTTTGTACCATAATCCTACTAAATTCTTCACAAGTAGATTTGTTAGTAGACCCAAATATAATATCATCAACATAAATTTGGCATATGAACAGATCATTTGCAATAATTTTAGTGAAGAGAGTAGTATCGGCTTTGCCGACTTTGAAGCCATTAGTGATAAGAAAGTCTCGAAGGCATTCATACCATGCTCTTGGGGCTTGCTTGAGCTAGGGATGGATTCGGATATTTATTCGGATGTCATTTTTTTGGTCTTCTTTCTTCGATTGTGAACAACTAACATATAGAATTTGCTATGTAAATTTATATTCTTGTTTTTAGCATTGAGACTATTAATCTTCACAAAAAATAAACATTAAATTCATTCTATATATTTTTAAATAATTCATATAAAATTCGGATGTCTATTCGAATACGGATTCAGATGTTTTTTCACCTTTTTTGTTGTAGGGAGAAAATAATGTACACAAAAAATTATACAAAAATTTATTTAAATACTTCATAATATTCTTAATAACATTGCCGAAAATTAACTTTAAATTCTATATATATCTATGCTAAAATATTAGATTTGTGATACAATTCGGATGTTTTAGGAACATCCCTAGCTTGAGCCCATAAAGCGCCTTTGAGAGTTCATAGACATGGTTAGGATACTCACTATCTTCAAAGCTGGGAGGTTGCTCGACATAGACCTCTTGCTGGATTGGTCCATTAAGGAAGGCACTCTTCACGTCCATTTGATAGAGCTTGAAGCCATGGTAAGTAGCATAGGCAAGTAATATATGATTTGACTCAAGCCTAGCTACGAGTGCATAAGTTTCTCCAAAATCCAAACCTTCAACTTGTGAATATCCTTTGGCTACAAGTCAGGCTTTGTTTCTTATCACCACACCATGCTCATCTTGCTTGTTACAGAATACCCACTTGGTACCTACAACATTTTGGTTAGGACGTGGAACTACATGCCATACCTCATTTCTCGTGAAGTTGTTGAGCTCCTCTTGCATTGCCAGCACCCAATCCGAATCTCTTAGTGCATCCTCAATCCTGTAAGGCTCAATAGAGGACACAAAGGAGTAATGTTCACAAAAATGAGCGACTCAAGATCGAGTAGTTACCCCCTTATGAATATCGCTGAGGATGGAGTTCACGGGGTGATCTCTTTGAATCGCTTGGTGGACTCTTGGGTGAGGTGGTCTTTGACCCTGTATTTCCTATTCATCTTCCTTGTCTTGATTAACTTCATCTCCCCCTTGATCATTGCCGTCTTCTTGAGGTGGCTCATCTTCTTGATCTTCTTCTTCATCACCTTGAGCCTGTTCCTCATCTTGGGTTGGTGGTGATGCTTGAATGGAAGGTGACGGTTGATCTTGTGCTTGAATGGGTTCTTCGGATTCCTTAGGACACACATCCCCAATGGGCATGTTCCTTAGGGCGACGCACAGAGCCTCTTCATCATCTAATTCATCAAGATCAACTTGCTCCACTTGGGAGCCATTAGTCTCATCAAACACAATGTCACAAGAAAATTCAACTAGTCCAGTGGACTTGTTAAAGACTCTATATGCCCTTGTGTTTGAATCATATCCTAGTAAAAAGCCTTCTACAGCCTTAGGAGCAAATTTGGATTTTCTACCTCTTTTAACAAGAATAAAACATTTGCTACCAAATACTCTAAAATATGAAACATTGGGCTTTTTACCGGTTAGGAGTTCATAAGATGTCTTCTTGAGGATTCGGTGCAGATATAATCGATTGATGGAGTAGCAAGCGGTGTTAATCGCCTCGGCCCAAAACCGGTCCGGTGTCTTGTACTCATCAAGCATGGTCCTCGCCATGTAAAGTAGAGTTATATTCTTCCTCTCCACTACACCATTTTGTTGAGGTGTGTAGGGAGAAGAGAACTCATGCTTGATACCCTCCTCCTCAAGAAAGCCTTCTATTTGTGAGTTCTTGAACTCCGTCCCATTGTCGCTTCTTATTTTCTTGATCCTCAATCCGAATTCATTTTGAGCCCATCTCAAGAATCCTTTCAAGGTCTCTTGGGTTTGAGATTTTTCCTACAAAAAGAACACCCAAGTGAAGCGAGAATAGTCATCCACAATTACAAGACAATACTTACTCCCGCCGATGCTTATGTAAGCTATCGGGCCGAATAAATCCATGTGGAGTAGCTCAAGCGACCTGTCGATTGTCATGATGTTCTTGTGTGGATGATGGGCACCAACTTGCTTCCCTACTTGACATGCGCTACAAACCCTGTCTTTCTCAAAATGAACATTGGTTAGTCCCAAAATGTGTTCTCCCTTTAGAAGCTTGTGAAGATTCTTCATCCCAACATGGGCTAGTCGGCGATGCCAGAGCCAACCCATATTAGTCTTAGCAATTAAGAAAGTATCGAGTTCAGCTCTATTGAAATCAACTAAGTGTAGCTGACCCTCCAATACTCCCTTAAATGCTACTGAATCATCACTTCTTCTAAAGACAGTAACACCTATGTTGGAGACTTGTTCTCAAATGCTATGGATTAAAAACAAGGCAACACAAAAGGTTAATGGTTAACGCCCTTTGTCCTTCGAAGCATTATTTCCCTCAGGATATAATGATCTTCACACGAAGGTCATGAAGGACGTACCTTCATCATCACAGTATAAAATAATGAAAGGAGAAGCATATGAAACATGAGAAATAACTTAAATGATCACATGACATCATTAATATTTCTTTTTTATATCATTATGAATGAACGTGAACAATATTGAATTACATTTATACCTTCGGCTTGACAAAAGGCAAAAGTCCAAGCGTGACGCACGAGCAAATGCAAGTCAACGTGAACAGTACGGGAGTACCGTTCATCTATTTATAGGCACAGGGCGCAGCCTGTGTAAAATTACATTTATGTCCTTCACATTTACTACTGTATTATGGACAACTCATTGAGGTCTGGATGGCCTTTTCCCCTTTAAGTCGGTTCCTTTTTCCACTGTTGAGCCGAAGCTATTCCGCCTGTAGCTTCGGAGCAGCATCATCCTTCGTTCTGACCATGCTTCTTACGTCGTGTACAACTTCGATCTATATCCAAAGGTACTTGTTTACATGTTACACTTGGAAAACATTGTTAAACCACATTTTTGAGGACCTTTAGAGGACGAAGGCCCCCAACAGTAGCCCCTCGCGGTATTAATTTGAACAAATTCAGACTGCGACCTGGACGAAGGCCTTAAGCCGAAGGTCCGAAAAAACACCTTCCCTTTGCTAGAATAGCAACAATCAATGACAGACGGGACCCTCCAACTCGGGGCACGTCGAGCGTATAAATAAGAACTCACCCTGACCACATTTGGTACGCTATTTGTGCCGCTTGCTTTATTTGCTCAATTTTATAGCTCTTGCTCACCAACGTTTGCTTAGTTTTTCGAGTTCTTTAAGCTTCGTCTTGAAGGGCACGTTTTCATTATTTCCGAAGAGAAGATGTCTCAAGACAGGAAAGTTGTTGTTGAGACGAAGCTAACCGAAGAGGAGAAGCTCTTTGAACAAAAGAAGGCTGCGGATCCTTATATAGCTGGGTTTCTAGAATCAATGGCAAAATCAAATACAGAGAAGATTACAAAAGAAATGCTGGAGGGCTTGTCTAAGGATACTAGTGACAGTGACAGCTATGATGCAGAGAGTGGGGGTAAAGATTCCGAAGATCGGCCGTGGAGGCCAAGCCATACAATTTTCGAAAAGTCGACCATCAAGCAAAGTCACCTTGAGAGCATGAGGGGAAGGTACTTTCAGGATTTATCTATTGTGAGGGCTGGCGAAAACAATACCACTCCTGCGCCTGAGAAGGATGAAGTTGTGATCTTTCGAAGCTTTTTTAAAGCTGGGCTTTGGTTCCCACTGAGCAGGTTCGTGGTGGAAGTGTTGAAAACCTTCCAAATTTTCCTTCATCAACTGATCCCCGAAGCCATATTGAGGATGGGAGTCTTCGTCTGGGCAGTAAGAGCCAAGGAATAGAGCCAAGCGCAAAATGTTTCTGCAACATGCATGAACTTACGTATGAGACGAAGGCTACGTGAAAGGAATAGTATCACAACAACTTCGGTTGTTACGGATTTACCGCCCGTCCCAACGCAAGCCATCCAGTACCAACATTTAGGAAAAGATGGCCGAGAAATTGGATGGAGGAATGGTTCTATGTGAAGAACGACTTAGCAGAGAGAGAGGATGTTAAGGAGGTCATTATGCGTCCCATATGGTCCCGCTTCGGCCTTCGAAGGCCGAAGGTTGAAATTGACGAAGCCGTCGAAGCATGTCAGAAGGCATTTGGTACTGTCTGCTTCTTTATTGGTACAAGAGATTTGGTTCAAGAGCACATAGAATATAGAGTATGGCCACTTATAGAGAGCTGGGAAATGCCGAAGGAGACCATCACCGAATCTAGTGAAGGTGAACTGGTCCGGCTGAAGTACTCATTCAGATACAGAGATAAATTCGATGAACCAAACAATGACTGGCTAAAATGCATCGAAGTTACCAGTGATGAACTGCTTGGATCATATTCCAAGGCAGAAGACAATGCACTATCCACAGCCTTCGGGGGTCGGGGAAAAAAGAGGTTGAATAGAATTTTTGATGCCATTGGTTTTGTCTACCTCGACTACCGCTATCCACTACGAGGTCAGGGAAAGAAGAGGAAAACTGCTGCTTCGGCCACTCTAGTCGAGCCTGCTCCGAAGGGTAAAAAGTTAAAGGTCCTTACCCACCGGCCACGCTATATTGAACCGGCCGTGGTACCTGAGTTTGGCGGGGGGACTTCTTCAGCTGCTGAACCAAGAGAGGCCATTCCCCCTACGCAAAAGGCTGGAGAGCCGGCTATAATGCCGAAGGAAGCTTCGGATGATCTGGCTGAGTCGAAGACTAAGAAAGATAAGGTTGAAAAGCCAAATATTATAGAAATAAGAGCGCTAGAAATTTTAAGCCCTTCATCAGAAGTAACAGTACCGAAGGCACAAAAAAGTTCTGCCGCAACTCCCAAAAGTAGAAGGATGGCAAATGTACTAGATGTGTTAGAATCAGTAAAGGCTTTAAGCTCTACTCCTTCAGAGAAAATCGCCGAGGTTTCGAAACTGCAAACCGAATCTGAAACAAAACCGACTGAAATCGAAGCTGCAGTAGGCCGAGCTAGTGCCGAAGCTAGGCCTTCAGAGCTTGCCGAGAAAAGACCTTCGGAAACTGAAGAGAAGGCAACAGAAGAAAAAACCTCAGAGCAAATTTTGCCTGAAAAGGTTGCTACTCCTGCTCTGAAGCTTTGGAAGAGAGCATTGATTACATTATCCGCCATGCTTCGGGAAAGACGCTTACTTTGGAAGAAAAACAAGAAGCCCAGCATTATGCCCAAAGACTGAAATACCCAAAAGGGGCACTGGTGTTTAATGGCAGTGGAGAAGAAGACTTTTTATATTGTCTCCCGGATAACAAAGAGATATCCGTCAGCCGGGAGATAGGAAGAAGCTTCGGATTTCCGAAGCTAGAAGACAACCTCTCCGTATTGTCAAAAGATAAGCTAGCTGATAGTTTAGCATATAATAGCATAAAGGTACGAAAATCAATTCTTATATTTGAAAACGAATTATTTTGTTTATTTATACTTAACTCTGTACTCCTCTTGCAGGGCTTGATCCTTAGCAATGCCCTCAGGGCAAAGAAAAATATCGAAGATGAAGGGTATATAATGGCTCTGGACAACCTTCGCTCAGAGGTGATTGAGCTAAGAAACGAAGGCCTTGAAAAAGATAAAATATTAATTTCATTGATAAACAAAATAAAAGAAGACGAAGCTAATTCGAAAGTTCAAGCTGAGGCCCAGAAGAGTGAAATTGAAGATCTTCGGAAACAATTGGCTGAGGCCAAATTAAAATGCGCTGTCGCTGAAGCTGACCGAGATGCCAGTGAGTACTGGAAAAATTATTTTGAAAAGACAGTTGCAGAGCTTCGCGCATCAAAGGAAAGGTGTTTCGAAAAATCTGTGGAGTGTGTGAAAAAGATGAAGACTAGCTTCGCCAACATGGGCGCCTACTCTAACAAAGACAATTTCATACGAGGCGACCCTGAGGGCGTTATTGAGTGGATCAGTTGTGAAGCCGAAGCTTTTGAGGAAATCCTAAGTGATCGTGGGGACGTCTGCGCCTCCTCTGGTGCGAGAGGAGTTGTCGCTGTCCTGGAGAAGGCGGGTTGCGAACATGTTAAATCCTTGGCCCAGGCCGAAGGTGCCTTCTCTGTTGACGATACGAAGGATCCGTCAGCCGAAGCAAGTTTAATAGGCAGAAATTTTTTTACTGATATCTGGGAAAATGGTGGCCGAAAGATGGCTCATGAAATAATGAAGAAGAGCGAAAAAGATACTCATGATGCTCCGGAAGCGACGAAAAAAGCTGAGAAAGATGTGGAACTCAAAAGACGGATAGGTATTTCTTAATGGCTTTTAGCTTTGTTGTTTATTTTCGTGACTTCGAGTTAATTGGTGTTTTTATTCCGCAGCTGAACTACCTCCTCCTCCAGAGCCGTTTGACCCATTGGCTGACCCAGAAACAAGGAAAGCAATAGATGTCATTAATGTGGCCGAAGCTATTGTCGACGAAGTTGTTACCAAACTGTTTAACGAAGTTGCAGAGAAAGTTCTAAAGGAAGAATAAGAGTTACTGTAAAAACATTTCTAGGGTGTTAATGCAACATTTGCTGAACTAAGTTTGTAATATTTGATGTTTATATTTTCCAATGTAATATGTAAGTTATTTGTAAGTCAACTCTTTGCGATGCATGAAATTTTATGTACATACCGTTTTTGAGCCATTGGCAAAAAACACCTTCCCTTCTTTTCATGCTTCGCAAAGAAGAATTTTTATCCTTCATAAAATCATTCACACTTCGTAAAAACATCGATGCTTCTTAGTCAATAGATCCCTTCTTCCATATCAGGATTGATGAAACTGTGATTCTTAGCTTGCTTTTGTCTTAGCACCTTTTCATTTTTGTAAGGCAATCTCCGAAGATCGACTTTGTTTTTAATTGTTGTCATCGGTGTGGTATGATGTATGATGAGATGCTATGCGATATGATGTGATGATATGATGCAAAGAATGATGCTAATGCTGAAGACACATACTCCCACTGAAACACAATCTTTGTGTCCCCTTAGGAACGATCAAAATCTCTTTGCCGTTTATTTTTCGGCTTCACTGCTTATTTTTTGGTGTAAGTTCTACATCCCCTTAGGAACGTCTTTTGAACTTCTTCGCCTTCTATTTCGGCGGTATTCGTGTTGACTTTTCGCGCTTCGCCTTATATTTCGGCGGTATTTGGCTCTACATTCCCTTTGGAACGACTTTTGAGCAGAAAACTTACACTGCGCTCCCTTGGGAACGACTTTTTGTAGCTTCGGCGAACTTACGCTGCATTCCTTTGGAACGACTTTCTATAGCTTCGATAAAAGTCACAATGCGATCCTTAGCTCTGCAGCTAGGCCTTCAGAGCTTGCCGAGAAAAGACCTTCGGAAACTGAAGAGAAGGCAACAGAAGAAAAAACCTCAGAGCAAATTTTGCCTGAAAAGGTTGCTACTCCTGCTCTGAAGCTTTGGAAGAGAGCATTGATTACATTATCCGCCATGCTTCGGGAAAGACGCTTACTTTGGAAGAAAAACAAGAAGCCCAGCATTATGCCCAAAGACTGAAATACCCAAAAGGGGCACTGGTGTTTAATGGCAGTGGAGAAGAAGACTTTTTATATTGTCTCCCGGATAACAAAGAGATATCCGTCAGCCGGGAGATAGGAAGAAGCTTCGGATTTCCGAAGCTAGAAGACAACCTCTCCGTATTGTCAAAAGATAAGCTAGCTGATAGTTTAGCATATAATAGCATAAAGGTACGAAAATCAATTCTTATATTTGAAAACGAATTATTTTGTTTATTTATACTTAACTCTGTACTCCTCTTGCAGGGCTTGATCCTTAGCAATGCCCTCAGGGCAAAGAAAAATATCGAAGATGAAGGGTATATAATGGCTCTGGACAACCTTCGCTCAGAGGTGATTGAGCTAAGAAACGAAGGCCTTGAAAAAGATAAAATATTAATTTCATTGATAAACAAAATAAAAGAAGACGAAGCTAATTCGAAAGTTCAAGCTGAGGCCCAGAAGAGTGAAATTGAAGATCTTCGGAAACAATTGGCTGAGGCCAAATTAAAATGCGCTGTCGCTGAAGCTGACCGAGATGCCAGTGAGTACTGGAAAAATTATTTTGAAAAGACAGTTGCAGAGCTTCGCGCATCAAAGGAAAGGTGTTTCGAAAAATCTGTGGAGTGTGTGAAAAAGATGAAGACTAGCTTCGCCAACATGGGCGCCTACTCTAACAAAGACAATTTCATACGAGGCGACCCTGAGGGCGTTATTGAGTGGATCAGTTGTGAAGCCGAAGCTTTTGAGGAAATCCTAAGTGATCGTGGGGACGTCTGCGCCTCCTCTGGTGCGAGAGGAGTTGTCGCTGTCCTGGAGAAGGCGGGTTGCGAACATGTTAAATCCTTGGCCCAGGCCGAAGGTGCCTTCTCTGTTGACGATACGAAGGATCCGTCAGCCGAAGCAAGTTTAATAGGCAGAAATTTTTTTACTGATATCTGGGAAAATGGTGGCCGAAAGATGGCTCATGAAATAATGAAGAAGAGCGAAAAAGATACTCATGATGCTCCGGAAGCGACGAAAAAAGCTGAGAAAGATGTGGAACTCAAAAGACGGATAGGTATTTCTTAATGGCTTTTAGCTTTGTTGTTTATTTTCGTGACTTCGAGTTAATTGGTGTTTTTATTCCGCAGCTGAACTACCTCCTCCTCCAGAGCCGTTTGACCCATTGGCTGACCCAGAAACAAGGAAAGCAATAGATGTCATTAATGTGGCCGAAGCTATTGTCGACGAAGTTGTTACCAAACTGTTTAACGAAGTTGCAGAGAAAGTTCTAAAGGAAGAATAAGAGTTACTGTAAAAACATTTCTAGGGTGTTAATGCAACATTTGCTGAACTAAGTTTGTAATATTTGATGTTTATATTTTCCAATGTAATATGTAAGTTATTTGTAAGTCAACTCTTTGCGATGCATGAAATTTTATGTACATACCGTTTTTGAGCCATTGGCAAAAAACACCTTCCCTTCTTTTCATGCTTCGCAAAGAAGAATTTTTATCCTTCATAAAATCATTCACACTTCGTAAAAACATCGATGCTTCTTAGTCAATAGATCCCTTCTTCCATATCAGGATTGATGAAACTGTGATTCTTAGCTTGCTTTTGTCTTAGCACCTTTTCATTTTTGTAAGGCAATCTCCGAAGATCGACTTTGTTTTTAATTGTTGTCATCGGTGTGGTATGATGTATGATGAGATGCTATGCGATATGATGTGATGATATGATGCAAAGAATGATGCTAATGCTGAAGACACATACTCCCACTGAAACACAATCTTTGTGTCCCCTTAGGAACGATCAAAATCTCTTTGCCGTTTATTTTTCGGCTTCACTGCTTATTTTTTGGTGTAAGTTCTACATCCCCTTAGGAACGTCTTTTGAACTTCTTCGCCTTCTATTTCGGCGGTATTCGTGTTGACTTTTCGCGCTTCGCCTTATATTTCGGCGGTATTTGGCTCTACATTCCCTTTGGAACGACTTTTGAGCAGAAAACTTACACTGCGCTCCCTTGGGAACGACTTTTTGTAGCTTCGGCGAACTTACGCTGCATTCCTTTGGAACGACTTTCTATAGCTTCGATAAAAGTCACAATGCGATCCTTAGCTCTGCATTCCCCTTAGGAACGACTTTTGAGCTTCGGCAATTTGGGGCTTCGTAAATCTGTGAAAAGATATATTTCTCAAGAACGAAGCTATTTAAAAACAACAAGAAGACTAGGTTTTCATTGATTGTTGCTTATTAAAAAAGAAAATGATAAGGAATATAAAAGTGCTTCAGAGGTAGGATATGTCTCAATAGATGTGTTTTGATTCTGGCACAGTACTGTTGACTGTGCGAGCTTCGGATTCCTCCCTGAGGTCACGCTGCTGATGGGTCTGATGGCTCCCTTCTGGTTGCTGACCTCGTGAATAGGCAGGTTGTAGTGGCGGCGCAGGTGGAAGCTGTGGCCAGGAAGCCTGTGGCTGACTAGCCGAAGCAACAGAGGCTGCAGGATGGTTGCCCACATACTCTGGTATGTAGGGTGAGTGACACGAAGCCGTATGCAGAACCTACTTCGGTTGGTTTTGCCGAGCTTCGACTTCTGCGATCTCCTTCTACTTTTGGATAGTGATTTGGCACATTCTTGTAGTATGGCCCTTGTCTTCTCCACAAAATAGGCAGTAGATCTTTTTGGGCTGATCCCCATATCTTCCTCTGAAGCCCCTGGCGCCTCTGCCTCTTGGAGCTGGTGGCCGGAAAGAACTTTGTTGCTGCCCCGAAGATTGTGAAGTATACTGTGACCTCTGCAACTGATTTCCTCTGTCATCACTCTGAGTGGAGTTGTGAATTGACCTGACATGCCTCGGGTGGATTCTTCCTCCGAAGCCCCTGGTCATCTCAGAGAACTTGTAAGCCTCCTCCCTTCTTTGGCGGAAGTCATTGTCAGCTCGGATATATTCATTTATCTTTTGAAGCAGCTTCTCCAGAGTCTGTGGAGGCTTTCTAGCAAAATACTAAGCAGTAGGTCTTGGACGAAGCCCCTTAATCATGGCCTCAATGACAATTTCATTGGGCACTGTAGGCGCTTGTGCTCTTAGTCGCAAGAACCTTCGAACATATGCTTGAAGATACTCCTCATGGTCTTGCGTGCATTGAAACAGGGCCTGAGCTGTGACCGGCTTCGTCTGAAAACCTTGGAAACTTATCAATAGCATATTCTTGAGCTTCTGCCACGAAGTAATAGTCCCTGGCCGAAGAGAAGAATACCATGTTTGAGCCACATTCTGAACTGCCATGACGAAGGACTTGGCCATGACAGCTGCATTGCCTCCATATGAAGATATGGTTGCTTCATAACTCATCAAAAACTGCTTTGGATCCGAATGCCCATCATACATAGGGAGCTGAGGTGGCTTGTATGATGGAGGCCACGGGATAGCTTGCAGTTCTGGTGCCAAGGGAGAAGCAGCATCAAAGGTAAAGGTATCATGATTAAAATCATCATACCATCCATCCTCGTTGAATAAACCTTCTTGATGAAGCTCCCTATGTTGGGGCCTTCGATCTTGTTCGTCTTGAACAAGATGGCGTACTTCTTCAGTGGTTTCGTCGATCTGCCTTTGAAGATCAGCCAGTCAGGCCATCTTCTCCTTCTTCCTTTGTACTTGCTGATGGATTATCTCCATGTTTCTGATTTCTTGGTCCAACTCTTCCTCCTGGAGTGTTGGACTAGTGGCCTTCCTCTTCTGGCTTCTGGCCTCTCAGAGAGAAAGGGTCTCTTGATTTGGGTCCAGTGGCTGTAGTGCGGCAGCCCTTGGCGCTGAAGTTTTCTTCAGCGGCATGACGAAGGTCGGTGCTTGCCGAAGGTGGTCGAAAAAAGGGTTCACCGGAGGTGGGCGCCAATGTTGGAGACTTGTTCTCAAATGCTATGGATTAAGAACAAGGCAACACAGAAAAGGTTAATGGTTAACGCCCTTTGTCCTTCGAAGCATTATTTCCCTCAGGATATAATGATCTTCAGACGAAGGTCATGAAGGACGTACCTTCATCATCACAGTATATATTAATGAAAGGAGAAGCATATGAAACATGAGAAATAACTTAAATGATCACATGACATCATTAATATTTCTTTTTTATATCATTATGAATGAACGTGAACAATATTGAATTACATTTATACCTTCGGCTTGACAGAAGGCAAAAGTCCAAGCGTGACGCACGAGCAAATGCAAGTCAACGTGAACAGTGCGGGAGTATTGTTCATCTATTTATAGGCACAGGGCGCAGCCTGTGTAAAATTACATTTATGTCCTTCGCATTTACTACTGTATTATGGACAACTCATCGAGGTCTAGATGGCCTTTTCCCCTTTAAGTCGGTTCCTTTTTCCGCTGTTGAGCCGAAGCTATTCCGCCCGTAGCTTCGGAGCAGCATCATCCTTCGTTCTGACCATGCTTTGATCTATATCCGAAGGTACCTGTTTACATGTTACACATGGAAAACATTGTTAAACCACGTTTTGAGGACCTTCAGAGGACGAAGGCCCCCAACAACCAACATCTGTAAATAGATAGTTGTAGCCCATATTGCATAATTGAGAGACTGAAAGCAAATTGTAGTCTAATGAATCTACAAGAAAAACATTGGAAATAGAATGGTCAGGTGATGTAGCAATTTTACCCAATCCTTTGACCAAACCTTGATTTCCATCCCCGAATGTGATAGCTCTTTGGGGATCTTTGTTTTTCTCAAAGGAGGAGAACATCCTTTTCTCCCCTGTCATGTGGTTTGTGCATCCGCTATCAATGATCCAACTTGAGCCTCCGGATGCATAAACCTGCAAAACAATTTAGGCCTTGTTCTTAGGTACCCAAACAGTCTTGGGTCCTTTCACGTTAGAAACAAGCACCTTGGGTACCCAAACACAAGTCTTTGAGCCCTTGTGTTTGGCCCCAACATATTTGGCAACTACCTTGCCTGATTTGTTAGTTAGCACATATGAAGCATCAAAAGTCTTAAATGAAATGATTGGCTCATTTGATACAGTAGGAGATTTCCTTTTACGCAATTTAGCATGAGTTGATTGCCTAGAACTAGATGTCTCATTCTTATACATAAAAGCATGATGAGAGCTAGAATGAGACTTCCTAGAATGAATTCTCCTAATTTTATCTTTGGGATAACCAGCAGGATATAAAATGTAACCCTCGTTATCATGAACCATGAGGGCTTTGCCCTTAATAAAGTTAGACAATATTTTAGGGGCATTAAGCTTGACATTGCCTCCCTGTTGGAAGCCAATGCCATCCTTAATGCCAGGGCATCTCCCATTATAGAGCATGCTACGAGCAAATTTAAAATTTTCATTTTCTAGTTCATGCTCGGTAATTTTAGCATCTAGTTTAGCTATATGATCATTTTGTTGTTTAATCATAGCAACGTGATAATGAATAGCTTCAATATTAACATCTCTACATCTAGTACAAATAGTAACATGATCAACACTAGATGTAGATGATTTGCAAACATTTAATTCATCTACCTTAGATTTTAGCATGGCATTATTATCTCTAAGATAGGAAATAGAATCATTGCAAACATTTAAATCTTTAGTCTTTGAAATTAAACAAGCATTTTCATCTCTAAGGCTAGAAATTGTAATATTCAATTTGTCAATCATAGCAATTAAATCATCATTTTCATTTCTAAGACTAACAATTGAATCATTACATGAATCTAATTTTTCAACCTTAGCAATTAAGTTGGCATTCTCGGTTCTAAGGTTGGAAATTGATTCATGGCAAATGCTAAGCTCACTAGTCAATTTTTCACATTTTTCTATCTCTTGAGCATAGGCATTTTTCACCTAACATGCTTCTTGTTTTCCTTAATAAGAAATTCCTCTTGGCTATCCAAGAGTTCATCCTTCTCATGAATAGCACCTATCAATTCATTTAATTTTTCTTTTTGTTGCATGTTAAGGTTGGCAAAAAGACTAAGCAAATTTTCTTCATCATCACTAGAGCTAGCCTCATCACTAGATGTTGTATATTTGGTAGAGGCTCTAGATTTTACCTTCTTTTTGCCGTCCTTTGCCATAAAGCATTTGTGGCCGACGTTGGGGAAGAGGAGGCCTTTGTTGACGACGATGTTGGCGGTGTCCTCATCGGAGGAGTCAGTGGAGCTCTCATCGGAGTCCCATTCCCGACACACGTGGGCATCACCGCCCTTCTTCTTGTAGTACTTCTTCTTCTCCTTCCTCTTTCCCTTCTTGTCGTTGTCCCTGTCACTATCACTAGACATAGGGCATTTAGCGATAAAATGACCGGGCTTACCACATTTGTAGCACACCCTTTTGGAGCGGGGCTTGTAATCCTTCCCCCTCCTTTGCTTGAGGATTTGACGGAAACTCTTGATGATGAGTGCCATCTCCTCATTATCGAGCTTGGAGGCGTCGATGGGGAGCCTACTCGATGTAGACTCCTCTTTCTTCTCCTCCGTCACTTTGAATGCGACGGGTTGCACCTCGGGTGTGGAGGTGCCGCCTTTCTCCAAGTTGACTATTTGTTTGGAGCCTTTGATCATCAATTCAAAGCTCACAAACTTCCCTATAACCTCCTCGAGAGACATTAGCTTATATCTAGGATCACCACGAATTAATTGAATTTGTGTAGGATTAAGAAAAACAAGTGATCTTAGAATAACCTTGACCATTTCATGGTCATCCCATTTGGTGCTCCCGAGGTTGCGCACTTGGTTGACCAAGGTTTTGAGCCGGTTGTACATTGCTTGTGGCTCCTCTCCTTAGTTGAGAATGAATAGACCGAGCTCCCCCTCGATCGTTTCCCGCTTGGTGATCTTGGTCACCTCATCCCCTTCATGCGCGGTCTTTAGCACGTCCCAAATCTCCTTGGCGCTCTTCAACCCTTGCACCTTATTATACTCCTCTCGACATAGAGAGGCGAGGAGTATAGTGGTGGCTTGGGAGTTGAAGTGCCGGATTTGGGCAACCTCGTCTGAGTCATAGCCTTCATCCCCCATGGATGGTACCTGCGCTCCAAACTCAACAATGTACCAAATGCTAGAGTGGAGTGAGGTTAGATGGTGCCTCATTTTATCACTCCACATACAATAATCTTCACCGTCAAAAACCGGTGGTTTGCCTAGTGGGACAGAAAGTAAAGGAGTGTGTTTGGAAATACGATGATAGCGTAGGGGAATCTTACTAAACTTCTTGCGCTCATGGCGCTTAGAAGTGACGGACGGCGCGTCGGAGCCGGAGGTGGATGGCGACGAAGAGTCGGTCTCGTAGTAGACCACCTTCTTCATCTTCTTCTTCTTGTCGCCACTCCGATGCGACTTGACGCGGGGAGGGGATTCCTCCTTGCCTTTGGCGCCGGACTCCCTTCATGAAGCCTTCCCGTGGCTTGTGGCCTTCTCGCTGGTTTCCATCTCCTTCTTGGCGTGGTCTCCCGACATCACTTCGAGTTGTTAGACTCTAATGAAGTACCGGGCTCTGATACCAATTGAAAGTCGCCTAGAGGGGGGTGAATAGGCAGAATCTGAAATTTATAAACTTAAGGCACAACTACAAGCCGGGGTTAGCGTTAGAAATAAAATCGAGTCTGAGAGAGAGGGCGAAAAACAAATCAAAAGCAAATGAAGCGGACGACACAGTGATTTGTTTTACCGAGGTTTGGTTCTTGCAAACCTACTCCCCGTTGAGGTGGTCACAAAGACCGAGTCTCTTTCAACCCTTTCCCACTCTCAAATGGTCACCTAGACCGAGTGAGCTTTCTCCTTAATCAAACGGGTCACTTAGACCCCTACAAGGACCACCAGACAATTGGTGTCTCTTGCTTTGATTACAAGTAGCTTGAGAACAAGAATGGGGAAGAAGAAAGCGATCCAAGAACAAGAGCTCAAAGAACACGAGCAAAACTCTCTCTCTAGTCACTATTTGTTTGGAGTGGAATTGGGACTTAGAGAGGCTTTGATTCTATTGAATTGTGTCTTGTATTGAGTGCACTAGCTCTTGTATTGAATGAGATGTCTGAAAAACTTGGATGCTTGAAGTGGTGGTGGTTGGGGGGGTATTTATAGCCCCAACCACCAAACCAACTATTGGGGAAGGCTGCTATCGATGGGTGCACCGGACAGTCCGGTGTGCCACCGGACACTGTCCGATGCACCAACCACGTCACCCAACCGTTATGGTTCTGACGATTTCGACCGTTGGAGCTCTGACATCTTGGGGGCACCAGATAGTCCGGTGCCGCACCGGACAGCAACTGTTCATTGTCCGATGCGCCTTCTGGCGCTGCTCTGACTCTGCGCGAACTGTCCGCGCACTGTTCACGTACACTGTTGCTTTTGCAGACGACCGTTGGCGCAGTAGCTGTTGCTCCGCTTGGCGCACCAGACAGTCCGATGAATTTTAGCGGAGCGGCCTCCGAGAAACCTGAAGCTGAGGAGTTCAGAGTGTACGGTCCCTGGTGCACCGGACAGTCCGATGCGTTAGACCAGGGCACACTTCAGTTTTCTTTTGCTCCTTTCTTTTGAACCCTAACTTGATCTTTTTATTGGTTTGTGTTGAACCTTTGGCACCTATAGAATATATAATCTAGAGCAAACTAGTTAGTCCAATTATTTGTGTTGGGCATTTCAACCACCAAAATCATTTAGGAAAAGGTTTGACCCTATTTCCCTTTCAAATATAAACATAAAAGAGACAAGGCTGCTTCAGCAGATCAACCAAAGCCAATGCTTTTGTGCGAAGACATAGCCGAGCAGAAGGTGCTATTGGGACCCCAATTATCTGATGAATAGGAGAAGGCTTTGTTGAAATTTCTGTTCAATAACAAGGTTGTCTTTGCCTGGTCAGCCAATGACCTTTGTGGTGTCAATAGAGATGTCATTGAGCATTCACTCAATGTAGACCCAGCCATCAGGCCGAGAAAGCATAAGCTTCGGAAAATGTACGATGATAAAGCCGAAGGAGCATGGAACGAAGTCAAAAGGCTTCTGAGTGCCGGAGTTATTAGAGAAGTAACATACCCAGAGTGGCTGGCCAACTCTGTGATGGTGAAAAAGGCTAATGGAAAATGGAGAATGTGCATTGACTTCACAGATCTCAATAAGGCATGCCCAAAGGATGAATTCCCATTGCCAAGGATAGATTGTGTTGTGGATGCAGCGGCTACTTCAGAGCTCATGAGCTTATTGGACTGCTACTCAGGTTATCATCAAATTTGGATGAAGAAGGAGGATGAACCTAAGACAAGCTTCATAACCCCTAGTGGGACCTATTGCTACCTTCGAATGCCTGAGGGGCTCAAGAATGTTGGAGGAAGTTTCAGTAGGATGACTACCAAAGTCCTTCACTCCTAAATTGGCAAAATGTGCTAACATATGTTGATGATATCATAGTAAAGAGCACGAAGCAAGAAAATCATGTTGCTGATTTGCAAGAAACATTTGCTAACTTCAGAAGAGCTGGTCTTAAATTAAATCTAGAAAAATGTGTCTTCGGAGTGAAGAAGGGCAAATTTCTTGGTTGCTTGGTATCAACAAAGGGTATCGAAGCTAATCCAAGTAAGATAGAAGCTATACTTCGGATGGAGCCACCAAAGTCAAGAAAAGGTGCCCAAAGGTTAACAGGAAGGCTGGCATCATTGAATAGATTTATTTCAAGATCAGCAGAGAGGAATTTGCCATTATTCGAGGTGCTGAAGTCAGACGAAGTCTTTCAATTGGGACCAACCCAGCAAAAAGCCTTCGAAGAACTGAAGCAGTATTTGATAGAACTGACAACCTTAACCCCACCTTTGTCAGGAACTCCATTGTTGTTGTATGTAGTTGCTTCCGTTGCTGCGGTTAGTACAGCACTGGTGCAAGAGAAGCAGGATGGACAGACAAGAAAACAAGTGCCAGTGTACTTCGTCTCTGAAGTACTTAGTGCATCAAAGAAAAATTATACAGAGTTAGAGAAGGTACTATATGCTGTATTAGTGGCTTTCAGGAAGCTTCGGCATTTCTTCCAAACATACCATATCATAGTACCTTCTTCACAACTCCTCAAGGACATAATGAGAAACAGAGAAGCCACAGGAAGAGTTGGAAAATAGGCTGCAGAATTGAATGAATTCACTATCGATTTCGTTCATAGATCTTCGATCCAATCCCAAGTGTTAGCAGACTTCATTGCTGATTCGACGCCAGGGGCTCAAGAAGAAGAGCAAACAAATGATGCCGAAGCCTGGATATTATTTTGTGATGGGTCCTAGGGAACATTCGGCGTAGGAGTAGCTGTTGTTTTAATTTCACCATCAAAAATCAAAACCTGCTATGCAATAAGATTGGACTTTAACTACACAAATAACATTGCAGAATACGAAGCCCTTCTCTTGCGGCTTTGAAAGCTTAAGGCAATGGGAATAAGAAGGGCAATACTAAAATCCGACTCACGAGTCATCTCAGGTCACATTGACAAAAGTAGCAAAGCAAGGGACCCGAAGCTAGAAAAATATCTGGATGCAGTCCAAAGGATGAAAGCCTCTTTCGAAGGTTTCTCTGTTAAAAACATCCCAAGAGGAGAAAATGAGCATGCCGATTTGTTAGCTAAATCAGCGACACAGGGGCTTCTGTTACCTTCGGAGGTGTTCTTTGAAACAATAAAAGCACCTTCGGTTGAGCTCATGGAAAGAGCGGTTCTTACAATCTCACCAGTGCACAGTGAAGATTGGAGGACTGAGATTGTATCTTTCCTCCAAGGCAATTGTCTTCGAATGACGAAGTTTACAATAAAAGAATGGAAGCAAGAATAAGACCCTATGTAATTATAGAGGGAGAGTGGTATAAACAAGGAGTCTGCTCTCCATTGCTCAAATGCTTGTCCAGAGCCGAAGGTCAAGAATTGATGAAGGAGATACATGCAGGATTGTGTGGAGCTCATATTGGATCTAGGCCTTTACTGGGAAAGGTTTTCAGACAAGGATTTTACTGGTCGAAGGCAACTTCGGATGTAGTGGACTTGGTCCAAAAATGTGAAAATTGTCATAAGTGTGCCAGAGACCAAAAACAACCTTCGTCTCTAACACAACTAATCCAACCTACTTGGTCGCTGCAGAGATGGGGCCTCGATTTGTTAGGTCCACTTCTACCAGCATAAGACAACTTGAAATATGTTGTGGTGGCAGTGGAGTACTTCTCTAAGTGGATCAAAGCAAAACCCTTAGCTACAATAACTTCGACCACAATACATAAATTCTTTTGGCAAAATATTGTTTGTTGCTTCGGCATGCCGAAGGCTATCACTGTTGACAACGAAACTCAATTCGATGCTGAAATATTCGAAACCTTTTGTGACCAGATTGGTACAAAAATACACTTTGCATCAGTGAGACATCTAGAGTCAAATGGACTGGTAGAAAGAGCAAACTGAATTATAATAACAGGAATAATGAAGTCAATCTTAAACCATCCCAAAGGGAAGTGTCCAGACGAATTAATAAAGGTGGTGTGGAACCACAACACTGTCGTTTCAAGGTCAACAGGCTTTACTCCATTCAAGCTTCTGTTTGGTGACAAGGCAATAACACCGGAAGAAGCAAGAAGGGGCTCAATAAGGACCTTGGCTTCGACAGAAGATAAAGAGGATTACAAAATAACAAAAGACACCATAGAAGGTACCAGGCTCCAAGCAATAGATCACATCAATAAGTACCAGGCTGAAACAATCAAATGGCGCGACCGCAAGGTAAAACTGAAAAACATCAAGCCAGGACATTTGGTGCTTCATAGAGTGGTCAACCCAGATACAGTGGGAAAGCTTCAGCTCAAGTGGGAAGGTCCCTTTCTTGTGGTATCTTCATCGAGACCTGGATCTTACAGGTTGAAAGACATGGATGGCAATGACATACCAAGGTCTTGGAACACGGATGAGCTTCGAAGATATTATGTGTAAACTATGTAATTTTCTTATTTTTCCCTATGGCACCCTTTTCCTTTCAAGAGGGGAGAAAGGTTTTTAATGGGCCATATGTTGTTATTTTCATTTCTTGTGCAGCCTTGTGCAATGCAAGGGCCAAATTCCCCCACATGTAAAATGTAAAATCTAGGATTACACCATCGAGTGTAAAAAACTATGATGAAGCTTCAAAGTCGTCCCTAAGGGGATGCAGAGCTAAGATATCACCTAAGAGGTGAAAAAGCTTCAAAGTCATTCCTAAAGGGACACAGAGTAAGTTACGAAGCTCCAAAGTCCTTCCTAAGGGAATGCAGAGCTAAAATACCACCTAAATCAAAGGTGAAGAAGCTCCAAAGTCGTTCCTAAGGGAATGCAGAGCATAAATACCATTTAAGTAAAAGGTGAAGAAGCTCCAAAGTCGTTCCTAAGGGGATGCAGAGCTTAGCTCCAAAGTCGTTCCCAAGGGAATGCAGAGCTATAATACCACCTAAGTAAAAGGTGAAGAGACTCCAAAGACATTCCTAAGGGGATGCAGAGTCTGTGTGTGTTTTTGGCATACATTTGCATATTTCATCACATCATCTATTGCATTCATACAAACATATATTAGACATTCGTAGGCTCATCATCATGACATAAATCATAGACAACAACAGGAAAAACATGAGATGCCTGTCTTCGGTGAGAAGATGCTTCGTTGTATACGAAGATGCTTTGTATCAAATGAAACTTCGTTGTATACGAAGATGCTTCGTATCAAATGAAACTTCGTTGTATATGAAGATGTTTCGTATCTAATGAAACTTCGTTGTATACAAAGATGCTTCGTCTCAAATGAAATCTCGTTGCATATGAACAATGCTTCGATGTTAACGAAAAGAAGGGAAGGTGTTTTTCGCCTTCGGCTCAAAAAGCTACAAGCATCGGTTTCGTCCATAGCAAAGCAGTTCACACATGAAGCAAAAGGTAAAATGGTATTACAAGATATTTACAAATGTTTACAATAATTTGTCCACTGTCAATTGCAACTTTTTGTCATATGGTACAAAGGATTTCCAAGTGTTTCTACAGATAACTACAAAAGGACATTCTAAGGTCTTCTTCAGCATTTCAGAACTAGCTTCGGCTCATCGACCTTCGGTGCCATCATTCTATAGAATAGCAAAGTACAAGGTAATCAGAAATCTAATAAGAGAAAGTCAAGGTAAAAGAACAAAGGTAAAGTCCCATACTGTGTTAAGCAGCTTCCGGGCTTCATCTCCAGACAATTCACGCCCGCCCTTAGCCCAAATTTGAGTAATAAACATATTCCCTATGCTACGGGCTTCGGTTGGAACGTCAACCAGATCCGATGATGAAAGATTGAAATTCAGCCTGTTAACAGCTGTCGCATGATTACATCCGGCTTTTATGAAGGCGGCAGCTGTATCACGAGAAGCTACCAGTGCACAGAAGTCTCCATGGCCGGTTATGACTTCGTCAAGGACATCAACCTCCTTTTCAATACATTCGAGCGCCCTAGGTATATCTTCGGCAGAGAGGCTGGTTTCCTCAGATGCAGCTCCAACTGAATTGAAAATGCTTCTCAACCGAGTGGTGCATTGACTTGCAAACTCGAAGCATTTCTCCTTCAGAGCCCTAAGTGCCTGACTCAACTTCGTATTTTTCTCAGTCTCAACATTAAGTGTTGCTTTCAAAGCTTTGTTTTCCTTTTTGAATTGATTAGAGTTTTCCTTCAAAAGTGCCCGGGTGTCTGCCAGTTCTTTGCCTAACTTCTTGTTCTGAGCTTGTGCTTCGACAAGGTACCCTTCAGCTGAACATAACATTTTGTCCTTCTCCTTCAAAGAGTCTTCGAGTTCTTTGACCTTATCTTCTAAACCTTTGATAATAATTTCGTTTTTCCTGCCTTCGTAGTCTTGTTGCATCTTTAAAGCTTTGCTTAGTAATAAACTCTGTAAAAGCAAGCCCGAACTTAGAATATTTAAGTTAATACAGACACATCATGGGTAACTTTAAAGAGGGTTCTTACTTTAAAGTTGGAATAAAACAGGCTCCCTATGATATGTTGGCGCCTGTAACAGCTGATATCCTTCTCAAGCTTTGGGAATCCGATGCTCTTCGACAGGGTGCCTATAATTTTTGCACCGGCACGATCACGGATGCACCCTACAACTTCTTCGTCCACCCTGCCAAAGAGCATGGACCCCAGCTAGTAGCCACAGTTGATAGCAAATTCCTTCAACTCTGCCATATCCTCTTCGGAAAGCTGCTGGCCACCCAGGTGCCGTAGGTCAAAGTCCGCTTCTTCCGAAGAGATTTCTTTAGCCTTCTTCCCTTTGTCTAAAACTTCTGTGGCCACCTCCTTCTCCACAACCATGTCTAATATATTTTTGTCAATTTCGGACATGGTGGCTGAGAGATCTTCGCCTTCAGTTACAATGGCAGCTTCGGCATCAGTAGATTTGACAGTCTTGTCTACCAAAACTGGAGGCGAGGTTTGCTCAATTGCCTGCAATATGTTCATCATACGTCGCTTTTTCTGGCCCCCGTCTCTTCCGTCGGTAGCTGAAGGGATTTCCTTTTTCTGTAAAAGGTTTGTTAGTTCTAATCCTAGAGGACTTAGCAGCTTGAATGGTGGGAACTCAGTCATTACCTTCAAAATTTCTTACACTTCGGTAGCAGAAGGTGACGGAGGGCTCGTAGTTTTCCCTGGCGCATCATGTACCTTCGGTTCGACAGAAGTCATCCTATCAAGCTTTTGTTTCTTAGGAGCTAGTGCTTTTGGCTCTGATGCTATTTCATCATCTTCAAAGCCACTTCGTCTTCCTTCACAGATCGGGCAGCTTGCCTGCTCAAAATGCTGACAACTCTTTTTCTTTTTGCTCCCTCGGCTCCTTCGCCAAGTCTGTCATAATCTGGGTACTCGAAGTTCAAGGCATCCATTACCCGATTTAACCTTCGTTTCGGTCGGGTACCGAAGGCAGCAGTCATTAATTGATCTTCTTTCTTTGTGTAATTTCCAAGAATTTCATTACACATAGTTTCTATCATTTCTAACCATTATGTACATGGTTTTTTGAATTGCTTTTCAAACTTGAAGCGGAAGGGGAGTCGAATAAGTTCATATTTCTTTCCTCCTTCCTTCTTCTTCGGCATCCCCAGCCGCTTGAGGTTGGAAAGGTTTTATTTGCCAGGTATTCCTGCACTAAGTCCCTAGTGCTAATTTCAGCAGCCACCACTCTGAATTCGACTTTGACCAGCTGGCATGGGGAGCCGAGTTGCATATTGCATAATGGCCTTGTCATCCCGAAGCTCAGCCTCGGAGGACTCATAACCATCGTCATGAGTTTTTCCCTCTTCTTCTCATCAGCTTTCACGTAGAACCATTCGCTTGTCCACTTGGTCGGCCACTTAGTGCGGTAGCTGATCACCGGGGCCTTCGTGTCCTTTCAGTATGCAAAATTATAACATCCAAAGTTTTTGTGAAGACCATCAGCTCTGGCCTTCGCCTGATAGTGTAACTCATGCACTCGGCAAAAACTTTCGGCATTGGCACTTTGGCCCTGGCTTCGGAGAGCCCATATGTAGACACTCAGTCTGACAATAGCATTTGGTGTCAGCTGATGAAGATATATTTCAAACCTTTTCAAAACATCTCCTATTATATCATATAGAGGAAACCGAAGCCCTGCCCTGAAGAAACTTTTAAATACAATAACTTCATCCTCCTTCGGCTCCGAAATCACTTCTTCGCTAGCAAAGCGAATAAGTTTACTCTCATCTTCCCCAAAATAGCCTAGCTTCTTCATCATAACCAGGTCCTCTTCTGATACGCTAGATTTTCCGAATTTAGTATGGCTAGGTTTTGATGGGCTTAGAATACTATTGTCTTCTTTGTTTTCATTGTCACTCCTGTCCTCAACTACAGTCTGCTCAGCTTCGGCAGTTTCACCATCGGCAATAGCTCCTTCCGACACAACTAGACCTGATCGCCTCATCACTTCTGATATTGGCATTGTTTCTGTCACTTCAGCCTCAATTCCCTCATGGGACACCCTAGCGGTGGATCTTACTCAGGCCATTTCAAGTGTTGCGGTTCCTTAAGACGAAGTTAACTTCGAATGATGAAGAGTGCGTTTGGAAATCGCAATCCAGAAAGCTTCGACTTTGGTTAAAATTTTTAAGAGCATAACTGTGCGATGACAATGAATGCCGTGGTAACTCCTCACCAACCTGTCTGCTTATATAGTGCTGTAGGGGAAGAAGGCGGACCGCCAGACCGTCTACACTGACTGAGCGGTGGATCGGCCGACGCTCGGAATATTCTAATCGTTTTTCACAATAAGCTTAGAGAAGGTGTTTTTGGACCTTCGGCATTCCGAAGCCTTTGTGTTTTTCGCGGATCAAGCTCGTTACGAAAAAACGATCTAGCACCGCGAAGGGGCTACTATTGGGGTCTTCTTCTCCACCGAAGGTCCTCAAGACAAAAACACCTTCGCTAAGATAATACAAAGGGTCGCCGAAGCTATCATCAACTTCGGTTGTGCTTCTCAAGACGAAGACTTTGTGTACAAGCAACGTTGCAGAATGCCAAAGCTCAATAGCTTTGGCTCGGACCAAGCAAAGAAATAAAAGACTAAATGGACCTTATTAGCTTTAGTTGCTTGTAAATAAGCGTTTAAGGGTACGAATGTAATTTTACCCGGGCTGCGTCTCGTGCCTATAAATAGATGAACAGTAACCCCGTACTGTTCATGCTAGATTGTATTCACTTTCTCGCATCCGCACCTTCAAGCAAGCCGAAGGTATCAATGTAATATCAACATTGTTAATATTCATTTCTATTTTATGGAATATAAGAATAAATCAATCAATGAGATGCAGTTATCATATTTATCCTTTTGCATTCCTACTCGTATATTAAATGATGAAGGTATGTCCTTCTTATCCTTCGTCTTGTGAAGCTTTATGCCCATAAGAAGATAATGCTTCGTATAGATGAAGGTATGTAATGACTAACGACTGTGTTGCCTTGTTCTTGATATATAGCATTTGAGAACAAGTAACCAATAGTTTCTGAGTCGAGTAGGAAGGACATGAACCACCCCTCTCATGTGTTCAAGCTCAGCCTGTTCAGAGATGTCCTGGGAGGCCTAGAGGTGTTTTGCCTCTTGCCGCTAGGCCTCAGGCAGTGAGACCACGTGGTGGTCGTGTCTGACGGGATGCTGGTCGTGTGTCATATGGCCAAGGACCATGTGACAGAGACTTTGGTTCATACTTCCCCAGCATACCACAACCTTCTTGTGGTGATCGCTTCCCATCGGGACCGGGGATGTTTGGTGTTTTCCCTAACACTTTTCAGGGGCAAATGCCGCAGCACTAGTATTCTTCACAGTTTGCTTACCCTAGTGTTGTGCCATTTGCTCACCCCGTGTCTTACTATTGATGCAGGATGAAGGCCTGGAGAACACGTGGCTCATGGATTCTGGTTGTTCGCGCCACATGACCGGAAGCTCAAAATGGTTCTCTAGCCTCGACCCCGTGATTGGTAAGGAATATATCACATTCGGGGATAAGTCAAGAGGTAAGGTTGTTTCTCGTGGCACCATTCGGGTGAACGAGAGCTTTATTCTCAAGGATGTTGCTTTGGTCTCGACCCTGCATTTCAATCTGCTTTCAGTTTCGCAACTCCTTGAGGATTGACTATGAAGTGCGCTTTAAAAAGGGCTTGTCTCGAGTTTTGGATGCCTATGGGGATCTTATTTGCCAGATTTCCCCTTTTGGTTGAGTTTTTAGCGCTGATTTTTCACATTCTTCTGGCCCTTCTTGATGTTTGTTGGCAGGATCTTCCTCTTCTCTTTGGAAGTGGTATAAGAGGTTAGGTCACTTGAGCTTTGATCTTTTGTGTCGTTTGAGCTCACTTGACCTCATCCAAGGATTGCGCAACTTAAAATTTGAGAAAGATCTTGTCTGTCACCCTTGTCGTCATGGCAAAATGATTGCCGCTTCCCATTTCCCGGTCACCAAGGTGATGACCTTGCATCCTGGCGAATTGCTTCATATGGACACTGTTGGTCTAGCTAGGGTTTGCCCTTTTGGAGGGAAGTGGTATGTGCTTGTAGTTGTCGACGACTTCTCTCGCTACTCTTGGGTGTTCTTTATGACGGTGAAGGATGAAGCTTTTACTCATGCTCGAGATTTGATTCTTCGGTTGCAAAATGAGTTTCCTAAAAATGCCATGAGAGCTATATGCAGTGATAATGACACAGAATTCAAAAATACTCAATTAGCAACGTTTTGTGCTTCTTTGGGACTCAAGCATCAGTTTTCCTCTTCGTTTGTGCCCCAGCAGAATGGTATTGTTGAACGCAAAAATCGAACCCTTGTTGAGATGGCCAGGATGATGCTTGATGAGCATAGGACTCCTAGGTGTTTTTGGGCCGAAGCGATCAACACTGCTTGCCATGTGTCCAATCGCATCTTTCTTCGGGCTTTTCTGAACAAAACTTCTTATGAGCTACGATTTGGACGGCCACCCAAGGTCAGTCATTTTAGGGTATTTGGCTGCAGGTGCTTTGTGCTAAAACAGGGTAATCTGGACAAGTTTGAGTCCCGGTCTTCTGATGGGGTTTTTTCTAGGTTATGCATTACATTCTCATGCTTATTGTGTTCTTAACCTAGAGACTAACCACATTATGGAGACTTGTGTGGTTACAATCGATGAGACTGCACCTTGTCCATCCCCTGTCTTTGAGCCTGCAAGTCTAGATCAGATGGGACAAACCATCTTTGTGTAGGAGGAGCACGATGATGTCGATTGGGTTGCTCTCGAGCCAACTCCACCGGCCGCCCCAGTCGAGCCTGCTTCCACTACTACGGCTGACTAACCCGACCCCACTCCTTCCACCACTTGGGGTCCGCTCGAGCTAGCTCCTGCTGAGACTGGAGGAGTTGAAGCTACTGTTGAGGGGGAGGCCACTTCCTCAAGGGAGGATCCACAGCATATTCAGCGCCGTCACCCACCTCAGCAGATGATCGGGGAGCTTCACGAGCAAGTCACTCGCTCTAGGTCACACCACATTTCTTATTTTTCTCACTCAGCTTTTGTTGCTACTTTTGAACCCCAAGATGTTGGACATGCTTTATCTAATCCTAACTAGGTTAATGCTATGCATGAGGAGCTTGAAAATTTTGAAAGAAATCAGGTTTGGGTTTTGGTGCCACCTCCTTCTAACTGCCATCCCATCGGTACAAAATGGATTTTCAAAAACAAAGTGAGGATGGTTTGGTAGTGAGAAACAAGGCGAGGTTGGTTGCCCAAGGGTATTGCCAAAAAGAAGGAATTGATTATGAGGAGACCTTTGCTCCTCTTGCCCGTTTAGAGGCCATTATGATCCTTTTAGCCTTTGATGCTTCAAAGGGTTTTAAGCTTTTTCAAATGGATGTCAAAAGTGCCTTTTTGAATGGGTATATAGAGGAAGAGGTATATGTTAGGCAGCCCCTGGTTTTGAGAGTTCCAAGTTTCCAAACCACATTTTTAAACTCCAAAAAGCTTTGTATAGTTTGAAACAAGCCCCTAGAGCCTGGTATGAGCGTTTGAAATCTTTTCTACTTTCTAAGGGTTTTAAAATGGGCTCTATGGACAAAACTCTTTTTCTCCTCAAACATAATAATGACACCCTTTTAGTCCAGATTTACGTGGATGATATCATCTTTGGTGGTTCTTCTAATGCTCTTGTGTCTAGATTTTCAGATCTTATGAGTAGGGAATTTGAGATGAGCATGATGGGTGAGCTAAATTTCTTTCTTGGGTTGCAAATCAAGTAGACTCAAGACAAGACCTTTGCACATCAAGGCAAGTATACAAAGGACGTCCTGAAGAAGTTCGACATGGGTGAGGGCAAGCCTCTTTCTACGCCCATGTCCACCTCGATGACACTTGACACTGATGAGGATGGTGAACCCGTGGACCAGAAGGAGTACAGGAGCATGATTGGCTCTCTCCTGTATTTGACTGCCACGAGGCCGGACATACACTTCGCAGTGTGTTTGTGCGCTCGTTTCCAGGCTTCCCCACACACATCTCACAGAAAGGCTGTGAAACGGATTATGAGGTACCTACGTTTCACTCCTGAGTTTGGTTTGTGGTACTCCTCATCGTCCATTCTGTCCTTGTGCAGATATTCTGATGCTGATTTTGCAGGTTGTCTTTTGGAGTGCAAGTCTACTTCTGAGACTTGTCAGTTTTTGGGTACTTCATTGGTTTCATGGTCTTCTCGAAAATAGTCTAGTGTTGCCCTGTCTACCACAGAGGTCGAGTATGTTGTTGTCGCTAGCTGTTGTTCGCAGTTACTTTGGATGATGGCTACCTTACAGGATTTTGGCTTGGATTTTCATCATGTGCCTCTGCTTTGTGATAGCACGAGTGCCATAAGTGTTGCCAAGAATCCTGTGCTGCATTCGAGGACCAAGCACATTGATGTTCGCTTTCACTTTCTTCGTGATCATTATGAGAAAGGCGACATCGAATTGCGCTATATTGATACCACTCGCCAGCTTGCTGACATTTTGACCAAACCCCTTGATCAAAAAAACTTTTGTTCATTTGCGAGGGGAATTGGGTGTTTGTTTCCCTTTTTGATTAGAGGGCTCCCTTTTGGTATTTTCTTCTTATTTTCTGCTTTCACTTTCTTTTGTATTATATCTGCATGTCATATTGAGCTTCACTTGTATAACTGCTAGAATGTGACTCTGCTCCTAGTAGTATGTTCTTTGTGTACATGATAATGCTATGGCATGCTTAGGCTCTTTTTGCTCATATTGATACAATATTGTTGAGCTAAATTGTTTTCATAATTGTGAACTTGACTATTACTTGCTCAATCTAAAATTGTTCACCATTAAGATTGACACCTAGCATGTGTAGGATGTGTTGAAATCCTTTTTGCTATTACTAGTATGCTAGGTGGCTATGTCTCATGCCTTGAGTCATTCACTTGTCTTGATTTATTCATATCGTGCTAAAAATTCAAAATCAAGATAAGTGATAATCAGAAAGGTCGAGATGGGTTTGTATTTGTCACCACATCACTGTATCAAGGCTGCTTCCATTTGCACTTTTGGATGAACTTGAGCAGTGTAGTGAACGATCGAAACCGGTGTTTTTAGCTTCTGATTGCTTGTCTGCATAGGCTACACCCGGTTGAAAAGTCAAACAAAGACAATGCTTACAACCTCTCGCACTCACATGCTTTTCAATGAAATTTGGAATCCGCTGCAAAATCCGATAATTCTTGAAAATTTCAAATGGTATCTATTTCAGATATGTTTCTAGCATGATGAGTGATCACTGTTTGGGGTAGTTCACCTTGTTCACTTGTGATGGGCACTTAGTTGATTTCTTGCTTACTATATGCTTAGTGTTTTCTTTGTGGTGAACATCTCTTTGAAATGCTTAAAACTGAATCAAAATACTTACACTTCACATATCTTGTGCATATGCCCAGTTTGAGCATCTGCTAGCACGTGCATTTATTGCTGCACACTTAGCACATCACCACTTAGATCATTTTTTACACTCTGGCTGGTATACTCCTGAAGCCCATGCATTTTCTCTATTTCATACTCTCTGTTGCATTTCTGTTTTTTTCAGGGGAGGTTCTCTTATCAAGGGGGAGTTTTTTTCTTTTTACCCCTGTCTGTGCTTGATAAGTTCACTTGTCAACAAGGGGGAGAGATTTTGAGATTTCTCGTTTCCTCTATCTAGGGGGAGAATTTTGTCTTTCGGGCTTCCCCTCATTCAAGAGGACAAGATGTGATATTTGGAGCTATTGCTAGTTGTGTTGAGCCGTTTGCCTCCTTCTGGAGGAACTAGCTTTGATTTTAGCTTTTCTGATGATCTTATGCTCTGGATTGTTTTTTGTGCTCCGATAAAGCCTTTTGTGCTCCGTTGAGATTTTGGCTTCTGGCTAGTGGTGTTGAACCCTGCTTTTGCCTCTTATTGAGGGCTAGTCTTTTCTTGCTTGGTCGTGTTGAGCCGTTGCCCATTTCTTTGGGGACCAAGTTTTGCTTACTCTAAATGACTTGTCTGGCTTTTATCTGGCTTATGGTCATTTGAGTGAGTTTCTCTTTTTCTTCCTCTTTCTATTTACATATGCTCAAATGGTGGTGTTGACAATGCACTCATCAAGGGGGAGATTGTGAACATAAGGTTGACTTGTCCCTTATGGTTCGGGTTGATGATGAGTGATTGTCAACGGGTAGCACTCTAGGGTAGTCAGTGGACTGACCAGAGTGTGAGATCATGTTTGTGCTACCATGTTGGTAGACTTGTGGTGTACAGGTGTGGAGCACAGGAACGGTGGTCGATGGCTGAGGTGAAGGTCATGCGGGCTCGTGCTGATGGACCGGGAGCAGTGAAGGGTGAGTGCTGGGTCTTGACTGACAGACCAGAGCGGCTAGGTGACCAACCGCGGTGGCTAAGACCTGGGACACGCACTTGTGCAAGGATGTGGTAGAGTGGACCGTGTTGTCGGCATGGTCAAGAACTGGCAGGACACGCGTCTGATCATGGAGGACGTGCACGAGGTGCGGTGCTCACGGCATGTTTGGTGGTTTGGGCCTCAAAACCACCCAGCGCTACGGATGACGGGTTTTGCTGAGTTTAGGCCTCAAAACTCGGCGGTGGTGGTTCCAGAGGGAACCGGTGGCGGCACGCGGCGTGATCGCGGAGGGTGCATCAAGGTGAAGCAACTCTGTGTGAAGGACGTGGCCGTCGGATCGAAAACCTAGGAGTTGGTCTATTTCACCCTCAGTGGAGTGGATAGGCTCTATGTAAGGGCTAGTTTGGCACTCCCATTTTCCAATGGGATTTCCAATTTCCCAAGGGAAAATGAACTAATTTCCCTTGGGAAAATGAAAACCCCTTGGAAAAATGGGGTTCCCAAACTAGCCCTAAATAGGGGTAATTTAGGAAGTGAGAATAACCCTCTATAAATAGAGGAGAGGGCTGGTTAGTTCAGCATCTCTTGGCTTCCATTTATTCTGAGCACTCATTCTAGAGCTCCTAGTTTTCTCTCTAGGTAGACACCAGTTGAGCCGAGGGTTCCGCAGTGATTTTGTACTTCGATTGTGTTCTTGATTTTCAAGTTTAATTAGAGGAAGGGTCGCCGGTCCAGCCCACAGGGCTCTTTGGCTTCAAATCTCAGTTTGTACCCTTGCTGGAATTTCTGAAGTTTTATAGTCTTGGTTTCTCCTTTTCCCTGATCTTGTGTGTTGGTGAAAAACCTTTTATTCCTTTGAGAGGATTTGGTTTGGGGGTTGATTGGTGGAGAGTTGCACTCTTTGGACCACTGCATACACCTAGTTGTTGCATATTTTGGTCGCGATTTGAGAAAAACTCAGTTTGAACTCGTTCTAGAAAACCCCAACAAAACCCCAATTTTTGGTTGTAATTTTAAATCTGTGGGTGATTCACAAGTCGAATTGAGCTCAAAATTTGGGGAGATCTTGGAAACGTATTTGCTCAGGTGTGTGTAAAACTTCATCTCAATCAGAGTTTGTTTGGTTCAGTTTTGAATTCAAGAACAAAATTTCGTACTGCTGAAAACAACACTTGTTGACGATACTGTATTGGACCGTTTTGGACTTTTTGGTGTCCGATTTGCGATCTGTTTGTTTTGCTGGTCTCATGTGAGTATTAGGAATGTTTTGTAATCATGAGATCACTCGTTCGTTGATGTGTTTATGGTTTGAGCACTTGCTTCATCTCAATTGAAGTGAAGTGTTAATTTTCAGTGTTTGGAGACAAAAATTCGATTGGCTCCCATTCACCCCCCTCTAGTTGCCTTACCGGTCCTACATGTGCAGTGACCAGAAGAGCTCTATAGAGACCAATGGAACGGGCTCTAGATTCGATCCGCCTTCTCTGCAGGGGAATGGAGGCGATGACGACCCTCCTCCTCAACAAGACGCTCCATGCACCAAGATCCTCCACCACCTCTATAAGGTGGAGGATCCTATGTCACCACTTACGGTAACCCGTAACCTTGCCCTTAATCAAGGGCAAGACGGTATGCCTTAAGCACCCACTCCCTCTCTGTGTTTATGTGTGTTCTTTGCTAGTTAGATTAGATCAACTCTCTCTTTTACTCAAGTGCTGACAGATTGTTAAGTAGACATTGTTAAAGATCCTATAAACCTATCAATGACATCTGGAGTCAGGATTGTTGTCCACTTAGGTTAATCCAAGTGTGTATTGATTTAGAAAAGATAGGAAGTACTCAGAACAGATCCGAGTCAATAAGAAGTAAAGAACCGAGGGAGGCTCGGGGTCCCTAAGACAAGAACATAAAGAATCAAGAAATAGAAAGAAAGCAAGATGGATTTGAGGAGGGAGCAGTAATTCCCGTGCAATCAAACTCAACTCAATGTTCCTCTTGGATCCATATCCAAGAAACAATCCAAGGGGCTCAGGTACTAACCCTAACCTAAGTCTCGACTTCAAATTCGGGAAGAATAATTAGATCGAGTTCAAGAAGAACCCTAAAACATAAACTATCCCCAAATCAAAACGTAAAGGGAAAACGGGGATCATAAATCACTAGAGGGGGAGAAGAAGGATCTTACCAGGGCCTAACCATTGGTGGACCATTGTCCGTGGTGCTCAAGCTCCACCTCCCTCCCTCCTAGAAGTGCCAAGGCACTATCGAGGAGCTCACCGACGAGGAAGGCGCTCGTCGGTAGGGAGTCCCACAGTGGTGCCACCATGGCTGCCGCTCTTGTCCTGACATCACTGGAGTTCAATAGAAAGAGGGGATGAGAGAAAATAGCTAGAGAAGATTAGAGAGAGGAGAGCGGTGCAGCACACAAGCACACAGATAAAAGGACTGAGAAAGAAGGAGAGTGTGTTAGTTTTTTTTCAAAATGTTTGGTATTTATTTGCGTGCACAGTGCGTCATCGAATCTCAGCCGCCAGATTGAATTTGACGACCACAGTTAAGGCAGGGGAGTCGGTGTGGCCACTGGGCCGAAATGGCGGCTCAAGCCTAGGTTGCAGCATGTGCACGCCTCAGTTCTCCCACATAGGTCATTGGGCCTCACAGCAATGGGCCTAGGGGCCAATAATGAAAACCATTGGGGAAGGTTGCCATTTCTATTTTTAGTCAATTTATGTATTCCTTTATTTATTTTTGCAGAATAGAAAATAAATAAATAAAAATAGAAAACAACAAAAAAATTAGAGAAATATTTTTCTGAAATGTAGTTTTTAGAAGAGATAGTTTGGACTATTTTGTTTTTTGCCGCGTACTCTAGATTATTTTTCTATGCATTATTGTTCATTTTGAAGCCAACATGGATTAATTTTCATTGCATAGAAATTTAGTAATTTGTGGCATTTTAAATGTTGACCAACATTGAATATTTTAGCATATTTGGAATACGTTTTCTATATCATCCAACGATGGTTTAGAATTTTTAGCACTAGATGTTTGTTTATGTGGCATGGTTATTATTTGACCAACGTTTAGTTTGTGCAAGTTCTATGTTTTAGTACTTTATTTCAATTGTTCTGAATATTTTCTATTTTTTGCAAAGGTGCACACACTGCCCTGCTGGTTGGTCAGATATGGCAGATTGAACTGCTAGATGGTACTAATTACAACTCTTAGCAGAAAAAGATTGAGATGGTGACTACAGTGGGTGAGATAGATTACTCACTGTGGTTTGAGAAACCCACTGAGCCTATAGCAGGCTCACCTTAGTATGACCATAAGATTGTTACAGTACAACATTGATAAGTTCAAGTGGAAAAGATCGAACATAAAGTGCTTGATCATAATCAAGAGTCTCATCAAAGACCCTATTAAGGGTGTTGTTCTAGAGTGTGAGATAACCAAGGAGTACCTTGAGAAGATAACTTCTCATTTCACTAGGTCCTCTAAGGCTTATGCATGTTCCTTGATGATGGAGTTTTTCAACACTAAATATGATGGAAGTGATGTGAGGCCATTCATTCAGAAAATGATTTCCATTGTATCTAAACTAAAAAATACCTTGGGCAACCTATGCATGAGGAGCTTGTTGTGCTTATGATCCACGTAAGGAGTTTGAGACCTTTTATGTTCAGTATAACATTAGTGTCAAAGACAAGTGGAACCTGGACTAGCGTATGACATAGTTTGTTTAGGAAGAGGAAAGGTTAAAGAGTCAAAAAAGGTGACTCTATTAACTTTGTCACACACTGTTCCAAAATAGAACAAGAATTCCAAGAAGCAAGGAAAACAGACCGACAAGGCTTCAACTAGCAACAACCAGCCAAAGCAGTCCGACAACTTCCCAGTTCCCCTATACACATGCCTCTACTACAAGAAGACATGTCACTACAAAAGGAAGTGTCCATATTTTTCTAAAGTACCTGCTAGAGAATGGTAAGGACCAAGTTACCTTCATAGATGAGTCTTTATACTTAGAATATCTAATTATTCTTGGTGGATTGACTCAGGAGCAACTACTCATGTTGCTAATTCTCTACAAGGATTTCATTTAAGCCAAAGGCTCCCAAAGGCCAATGAACAATGGCCAAAGGAGTCGAAGCAACAGTCGAAGACGTTGGAGATCTACATCTTAGTTTAGCTAATGGCTTTGTACTATTATTGAGAGATGTACTCTTTGTTCCTTCCTTGAGAATGAACTTAATTTTAGTTTCTAGATTAGACGACGAGGATATTAATTGTCACTTTAGTGATAAACATTGTACCATTCAGTTTGGTAATAATAATGTGGGTCTCGCCATCTGACGCTATGTGCTTTATTTGCTTTCACATTGTGATGTTGTTAATGAGTTAAACTCACTAGAATCTCAACCGAAAAGAAAAGGAAATGATGGAGAAACCTCATCAGAATTATGGAAATATTATTTAGGCCATATTTCGATGAGGAGAATATAATGTCTCGTTAAGGAAGATATTCTCTATCCCTTAGATTTTATAGACTTAGAATAATGCAGAGAGTACATAAAGGGTAAATTTGTGAAGCAGGTCAAGAAAACTGCTAAGCATAGTACAAGAGTGTTAGAAATAATTCATATAGATATTTATGGTCCTTTCCAAGTAAGGACAATAAATGGTTTGATTCATTCATATCCATCACAGATAACTACTCTCACTATAGTTATATTTATCCTATTAAGAAAATGTCATATGCCTTAGACAAGTTTAAACAGTTCAAGGCTGAGGTAGAGAATCAACACAACCTGAAAATAAAGATAGTAAGATCAGACCATGGGGGAGTATTACAGACACCATACAGAGTATGGACAAGTACCAGGGCCTTTTGCGAGATCCCTAAAATAAAATGGCATAGTTGCCCAGTATTCAACACCTGGTGAACCCCAACAAAATAGGGTAGCCGAAAGAAGAAATAGAACACTAATGGACATGGCGAGGAGTATGTTAAGTTACTCTAGCTTGTTGTTGGGTCTGTGGATGGAGGCTTTAAAAATTGCTATCCATATACTCAACAGAGTGACAAGTAAATCAATACCTAAAACCCCATATGAGTTATGGACTGACAGAAAGCCCACACTCAACTATCTACATATATGGCGTTGTCCAGCTGAAGCTAGAATATTTAACACCGAGCAGGGAAAACTAGATGAAAGAACCACTAATTGCTAATTTATTAGTTACCCTGAGAAGTCAAATGGATTCAGATTCTACTGTCCAAGTAGATAGACTAAGTTTGTAGAAATCAGACATGCTATATTTTTATAAGATGAAATGATGAAGGGGAACAAGATACTCAAAGAAGTTGACATTCAGGAAAAGAGGATGAGTATCCCGATTCCGATGGCTAAAGCTAGAATAAAATGTATTCATGACACAACCAAAGGGATTTGTAGTGCATGGTAAAGAAAGTATGGAATGTCACTTACGGAAGTCCATTTATGGTATGAAGCAAGCTTCTAGACAGTGGTATCTCAGGTTTGATCAGACTATAAGAAAGATTGGTTTTGAGGGAAATAAGGAAGACAATTGCATTTACGCAAAGTTTAAGAATGGAAAGTACATCTTCCTTGTCTTGCATGTTAATGACAATACTTTTGGCTAGTGGTGATAAGAATATACTATCGAAAACAAAGAAGTTTCTATCCTCGAACTTTGATATGAAAGACATGGGAGAAGCCTCCTATGTTCTTAGAATAGAAATTCATAAAGATAGAAAGGAGTATTAGGACTCGCACAGAAGACGTACATAGAAAACGTACTAAAGAGGTACAATATGCACCAATGTAAGGCTTTGCATGCACCAATAGTCAAGGGTGAGAAGTTTGGGAATTATGAGTGCCCCCAGAATTAATATGAGAGCACAAGGTTAGTATGTACCCTTGTAGTTCGAGTTGTGATGAGTGATTATTAACAAGTGTAGCGTACTTGGTTCAATCGGGTGGACTAACTAGGGCATAAGTTTATTGGTGCAACATGTCTCTTGGCTTATGGTGTGGAGGTGTGGAGTTTAGTGCCGATGGTTGACTACAAAGGTGAAGGTCACGTGAGTTCGTACCGATAGACTAGGGACGGCGAAGGACAATATATGTGTGCATTCATGAGTATTGGGAACAACAGTAAATGCACGGGCTACATTTTGATATGAGGGGATAAAGTATAAATATATGTGTGGATCTTTAATTTCCATTCTAATCTTACAACTGACAAAAACCAAGAAGTTGGATACACGCGCATACTGTTAGTTCATTGGGACCGGTGAAATACACATGCGATCCACTAAACTATGGTAGAATCAGGAGACATTGGCTAGCAAGCTGTCGTGTTTTTGAAGCTACAGGTAGAAGTAGAACCCAGCATCATCTCTTACGACAATGTGGCACGCATATTCGCATATATACAGGTAAGGCCCTGTTTGGGAACAAAGTTTTTGAAAACCACAGTTTTTGAAATACTATACTATACTTTAGTTATGACAATACCGTAGTTTATAATACCGCAGTTTTGAAAACTGAGGTCCAGAGCTAAGTTTAGAATGCCTTAAAACAACTATAGTATTTGCAATACTTCAGTTTTGAAAACAGAGATTTTACCAAGCTTGCCAAACACCATTATGTATATAATACTGCAGTATTTGAGAATACTGCAGTATTCTTCTAAAACTGCAGAAAAACTTTGTTCCCAAACACCCCCTAAGTGAAAGATGAGTAACATCTAAAATAACCGGTAATAACATAGTGGGTTCTTCCTCCGACAGCGATACTTGTTGGTTTTGCAGCAATTGGCATGAATAATTAGGACGATTGGCTTGCCAAAACTTTATGTTTATTATATATATATATATATATATATATATATATATATAGTATATTAGGAGCTCGGACTTTCAATAACTAAAGGAAGCCTAGGCCAGACAGTGCAATCCGGTCGAGCTGGACCAGGTTCAGACGTCTATAAAAGAAAATCCGGAGTGCTAAGGTTTAGTTTTTGACGCCCCATCCCGATTCATTAGCGACAGCGCGTGCGACGATGGCGGTTGCCCGATAGCGCGAGCGCTGGTGGACCTCCGGTTAGTGGCGGCGGTGGCCACGGCCCCCCGACCTCAACGAGCGGTGGCGGCGGTTCCTCGATCCGGAGTAGAGGCGGCGGTTCCCAGATCGGCGGCGGCGGCTCCCCGGTCCAGAGGGCGAGCGATGGCAGTGCCCTTATGCAGGCAAGCGGCGGCGTCCCCAGGACCCCGAGGCGGCGGCACTTCCAAGGCCGACGAGCAAGCGGCGCCCTCGATGTGCGAATAGTGACGGCGACACACGAGGCGCGAAGTTCGAGTGGTATCACGGAAGGTGCGAGGTGCGCGCAGCGACGATCGCGCATGACATCCTCCGATCCGGCGCAGTTCAGGCGGCCGGAATGACGACATACATCTGTGCTTATGTCGTCGATGACGTCCTCCGGCGACTACCTCCTCTAATTCGTGTTTTCTTTTTTGATTATTGTGTTTTATGCCTACCACATGTATTATTTACACTAAAAACTGTACTATTTTATGCTTTAAACACGAAGTTCCTATATCAGTTTGCTGCATGCATATTTTTTGCATGCACATTAGAAAGACAATTTCTTGATTTATGCTGTTCGTAATTACCATAAAAAATCAAATCATTTATGTTCATAAATGCCAGATTTATAAGTATTTATGTGACGTTGTATAAGAATTTAAGCTCTATGTGACTTATGCCATCCAATTTTTTGCGCGTATGAACTGGAAAGGAAAATATAATCCAAAATTTGCGCGCATGCAATAGAAACTCCCATGATTTGCCATAATTTTTGGATCTATATAAAAATAGAAATCACATGCATGCGGCTGCCATATTTTTTGGATCTACCATAAAAATAGGATCGTAATAACAACCTATTAGAGCTATCAACCTCTCACATTGTATCGGTATTTACGCTTATAATTGATGAATTTTACACTCAAAACTTAAGGTTTTTACGCTCGAACCTGGAGATGCGTCCACAGTGAACAACATGCAAGATTTTTTATGCAGTGTATCGAATTGCATAAATACCTACACCGTGTAGTATAATTAGTATTAGTATATATCATAAACTGGTTCTAATGTGTTTAGCTGCATGGATATTGGAGGGATCCTATATTTATGAAGGAAATAAAATATTAAATACGATTTGTTGTTTCTATGCATGCAATTCATTTCCTCTCATTGCACATTTTTTCCATCATAAATTCGTGCGCATGCAGCTTGTAACAGATTTTTACGCATTATACTGAATTGCATAATTATCTACACAGTGTAACATATTTAGTATCAGTATATATCATAAAATGGTCCTTACGAGTCTAGCTGCATGGCTGTTGCAGCGATCCTAAATTTATAAAGGAAATAAAACATTTAAAAATAGAAACCGTCACACGTATCCTTTCTAAATTTACGCGCATGCAAGGGAACGTGTTTGACTTATGCATGCATTTTGTCATATTTTTTGATCTGTATAAAAATAGAAACCGCATGCATGTGGCCGCCATATTTTTTGGATCTGCCATAAAAATAGGATCGTAATAACAACCTACTAGAGCTATCAACCTCTCACATTGACTCGGTATTTACGCTTATAATTGAGGGATTTTATGCTCAAAAATTAAGGTTTTTACGTTTCAACCTGGAGATGCGTCTACCAGTGAACAACATGCCAGCGAATTGCATAAATATCTACACTGTATAGTATAATTAGTATCACTATGTATCATAAAGTAGTTATAATGTATTTAGTTGCATGGTTGTTGGAGGGATTCTATTTTGTTTCTATGCGTGCAATTTATTTCCTTTCATTGCACATTTTTTCTATCATAAATTCGTGCGCATGCAGCTGGCAACAGATTTTTACGCAGTATACCGAATTGCATAATTATCTACACAGTGTAGCATATTTAGTATCAGTATATATCATAAAATGGTTCTTACGAGTCTAGCTACATGGCTGTTGCAGCGATCCTAAATTTATGGAGGAAATAAAGCATTTAAATATAGAAACTGCCACACATATCTTTCCTAAATTTACGCGCATGCAAAGGAACGTGTTTGACTTATGCATGCATTCCTTTTTTGCACGCACGGATGTGGGGCGAGTGGCGCACCCGACAGCCTCGTCGAGTCGGCGCGCTAGGTTGAACCAGATTGCAGGGGTGGTCGACCTGAGCTTCCTTTAACTATTGAAAGCCTAGGGCTCCCGTTATACCTGTCATATATATATATATATATATATATATATATATATATATATATATATATATATATATATATATATAACTAAATGTATGTAAACAATTAAACATGGTAAGAAAAATCATGTTAAAGGATTTGACGCTGACATCAAAGTTCGATTTTAAGATTTGTTCGGTTGCATTTAGATCGAAATGGATTAGGCTAGTAGATTATCTATCTCATCACCTATTTCAAACTTATCTCTGTAAGCAAACAGTGGTATCTATAGTTCTACGTCCCCTATTTACACACTCTACTAGAGAGTAGAGACAGTCTTAAATTTCTTCTAATCTCCTTCGATCTAGATCGAACTGGACATAACCTTATCAAGGTTTTTATAATGCTCTATTCTGGTGAGGATCAATCAATCAGCTAGGGTAATTAAAGCAGGACTGGAGGAGGGTGGAATACTTTCTAGACAGACCAATAAAACAAATGCATTTACGGAATACCTGAGAATATTTTTTGACAGGGATCATGTGGACGGCTGTATGCACTTGCATGCATGGATATGCTCACCGACGCATGTATTTCTTATTGTTTTAAATTATTTTAAAAGAAAATTTTAAAACCAATCTATTCAAAATTTTATTTCTAATTTAACTCGTTTGACCACAATAATCTTTAATACGACTATATATGCGCATTGGCCTGACTCGTCTATGGCGTGCTGGGGCAGGCTGGCACGTGGGCTGTCGAGGCTGCCCAGATCCGACATGCCAGATGTTACATAGGCCGGAGGGCCGAAGCACGGTAAGCCTAGCAATGTGTGTCGGGCCCGAAATCACATAAATTTATCTCATTTATACACAAAAATTATCATAGAAATACACATGAATTTTACATTGAAATAAACAGAAATACATCTTCATTCAGCTCTCCAAGAATCCAGCTTATTATACATAATATATTATCTCCAATTGCATTAAACATAGGCCATCACAGACATAGAACAACCATAAGAAAATCTCTCAATGTCACGAACAAATAGGTAATATAAAATTTAGTTGGAGCTTTAGTGCAATACTGACTCATTAAAAATCTTTCTAGTAAAAACCCACACCTCATAAGAAAACCTAGGAAGGAAAAGAGTACAACCAGATCTTTATAAAGTTCATAGTCTAGTCCACAGTGCATGTTCATGGTTATTACAAAACAACATACATAGATATAAAACCACAAGAAGTTCAAGCTTTTTCCTTCCTCCTTCCCCTTGCTCATCTTTGCTTCCTTCTTGATCATTTCTCTTGCTCTCAGGTGATAATTGCTGCTCATCAGACTTGTCCGAACTTGCAGATTGAGCTAGTAGAGAAGAACGCTAGGATGGCCTTGCTTGAGAAGGCTAGCTCAGTGAGTGCACCTATACCTGCTCAGTGTGCACTTCGTGAAGGTTTGCAGTCCACACTTTAAGTCTTGCAGATAAGACAAGACTAGAATCAAGTAGGAAAACACATACCTTCGATCAATCTTGAGCTAGACATCTAGCAGTGAGCCTGAGTTGGGCTGATAGTGTTGCCACCCGAAACCCGCCAGCGAGAGACGATATACAACATAAGGAGCCAGGAGGTCTCCAGGGCAACTGGTGGGCCCTGGTCCCTCGATCAACGGCTTGAATCCTGGCGCACAACCTAGCTAAGAGGTTTGCTAGGCGTGCCACTTGATCTATACCCAATCATATATATATAGGTAAGTGAAAGTTGAGTAACATCTAAAATAACGGGTAATAACATAGTAGGTTCTTCCTCCGATAGCGATACTTGTTGGTTTTGCAGCAATTGGCATGAATAATTAGGACGATTGGCTTGCCAAAACTTTGTGTTTATCATATATATATATATATATATATATAAATGTATGTAAACAAATAAACATGGTAAGAAAAACCATGTTAAAGGATCTGACGCTGACATCAAAGTTCGATTTTAGGGTTGTTCGGTTGCATTTGGATCGAAGGGGATAAGGCTAGTAGATTCTCTATCTCATCCCCTATTTCAAAATTATCTCTGCAAGCAAACCGTGTTATCTATAGTTCCGCGTCCCCTATTTACACACTCTACCGGAGACAGTCTTAATCCCTCTTAATCTCCTTCGATTCGGACGAAACCGGACATAACCTTATTAAGGTTTTTATAATGCTCCATTCTGGTGAGGATCAATCAATCAGCTAGGGCAATTAAAGCAGGACTAGAGGAGGGTGGAATACTTTCCAGACAAGCCAATAAAACAAATGCATTTACGGAATATACCTGAGAATATTTTTTGACAGGGATCATGTGGACGGCGGTATGCACTTGCATGCATGGATATGCTCACCGACGCATGTATTTTTTATTGTTTTAAAAATCATTTTTAAAAGAAATTTTAAAACCAATCTATTCAAAATTTTATTTCTAAATTTAACTTGTTTGACCGCAATAATATCTAATACGATTATATATGCGCATTGGCCTGACCCGTCTATGGTGTGCCCAGGCACGATATAGATAGGCCATCATGCCGGGCCAGGTTGGCACGTGGGCTATCTAGGCTGCCTAGATTCGGCACGTCAGATGTTACATGGGTTATCTTTATATACACTATTTAATGTTCTTTATAAAGACTAAAATTTAGTCCTAAAGTTTAGAGTGACTACGGAGTCTAAGATGTATCAATCATGATTAATAACTCTAATACAAGTTGAGTACCTAAATAGGGATAGCAATTTAACCCGCAAAACTGAAATCCGACAGATAGGTTTGGATACATGAGAAGATTTTGACCCGTGGGTGCACCCCTCACCTGACCTGAAGTTTCACGGATGAGAGTGTTGGTTTCTATTTCAACGCGCGGGTGACCTGTACCCAACCTGAAATTAAACTTATCCTTTATTATGTTAAAAATGATTAAGATACAATGGTAATTATTTTTGATTAAGTAATTTGACTAATGATTCATGAAATATTTTGTTGCCGCTTAACGTGGGAAGGCTTAAAATCCGTAGATATAATTATTTACATCTGAATTATTGTTTAAAAGAGTACACTAGGTAAAACCCACGGTGCGACAGGTTCGGGTCTGATTTTGGAATTGCACTTACGGTGCGACCGTGAACGAATTTTTGATCCACCCAACCGATAACCATATATATACCCAACCCTTAGAAAGTATGTACACCTCGTGAGAGTACATAACACATCACATTGCAACAAACACAAGATAATTAATACTATGTTACGGTCCAATTCCAATCAACCACGCCGTCTAGAACCACGAGATCCCCGGTGTCCCACTAATCCGTCAGCAGCCGCACATGGTAAGGGTGTACCTAGCAATTCGCCCGCACGATGCACGAGCAGGAACAACCCACGGAGCCCCACAAGGGCCACTGACAGACACGCAAGACCAGACCAGTAAAGATTCCCTTCACCTTTCTCCCATCAGCATTTCATGGGAGCCATTCTGCCATGACAAGAGAATTACAAAGATGCCCTCGTCCCGGCATTAAATACACCTCCCCGCTCGGCCTGATCCCCTCCCCCTTTCCTCTTCTCCGCCTCCGGTTGGAGTGGCTCGCCTTCTTACCCGCAGCCAGCACGAGCTTGTCGAGATTTCAGCTCGTTTCTCCGCCAGTGGTCGAGCAGGCCAGCTTCCCAGGACCGAAGCTCTGCCCGGTTCGCCAGTCCAGGAACTTCTGCTCTCCCGGGGCCAGAGATCCAAACAAACCTCTGCGTTGGGGTTCTCCGGGGTTCCTTGCGCTGGAGGGAGGTTTCGTTCTCAACGGCCATGGTTTGGCTGAGAAGCAGCATATTGATGCGAAATCTCTGAGCTTTATGAAGATCGCCACTCACCTGCGCCGCTCCTGCTTCCTCCACTCCTTCTCGGTCGTCTTCCTCTACTGGTTTTATGTGATCTCGTAACTTGCCCTCCCCCGGATCCGCCATTCCCCGTGCCCTCTCTCTCTCTCTCTCTCCGTCCCCTCTTGCTTCTCACTTCTTTCTTGCCTTCCCGAACAACCGCCGAATAATAATTTTGTTGGAGGTAAAGTAGCCAGACCGACCGGGGAAAAAAAAGACCGTGTCTTGATGTCGTCGTCGTCGCTGTCGCCGGCGGGGAGGACGTCCGGGTCGGACGGCGACTCGGCGGCGGACACGCGCCGGCGCGAGAAGCGGCGGCTGTCGAACCGCGAGTCGGCGCGGCGGTCGCGGCTGCGGAAGCAGCAGCACCTGGACGAGCTGGCCCAGGAGGCGGCGCTCCTGCAGGCCGAGAACGCGCGCGTGGCGGCCCGCGCCGCCGACGTCGCGTCGCAGCACGCGCGCGTCGAGCAGGAGAACGCCGTGCTCCGCGCCCGCGCCGCCGAGCTCGGCGCTCGCCTCCGCTCCGTCAACGAGGTGCTCCGCGTCGTCGAGGAGTTCAGCGGCGTCGCCATGGACATCCAGGAGGAAGTGCCGCCGGCGGACGACCCGCTGCTCCGCCCCTGGCAGCTGCCCTGCTACCCGGCCGCCGCCATGCCCATCGGCGCCCCGCATATGCTCCGCTACTGATGAGTGATGAATGATTGCCCCCGCCAACCATACGAGGCAGACAGAGCCGGGGCTGGTCGGCAAACGAGACAAGAAGAATTGGCTGCGTCTCAACAACACATGATTATTGCTGCTGATCTGTTCTCTCTGTGTGTATGAGATGATGCTCGTTTACATATGTATCTGGTTGGTTGTACTTTCGGTATTGTAATGTTATTATATCAATAAGTGTTATGTAATCTCCTACGTTTGAGTGTTTATTCGATGATTCAATTTTTGTGTACGATTAACAAGTTACTCCATGAAAGCATTTCTCATGGAGTTCAGTTTGGAAAAAAAATCAAGCTAATTGAGGTGTTAACTTCACTTCGCATGATTATGTGTTTCTTATGGAATAATGTTGAACACCAAAAGTGGCGGACGGTCCGCGTCCCCGCAATCAGATTAACTCGAGCGATTATCCGTATCTTGTGTGTGATTATCCATCTAATTACGCGAAATTTGTTAGCTATCGCATAGGAACATGTTTAGACCTCCCCTATACATATGAAGGGGTACGATCAATTGATAACCCAAACATATTTTAATCGAACCAATTACTTTATTTATCGTTCCTTTATCATTCATGCCCTATGAGTAGATGTAGCCTATCCTTAGTTCCAGTTTTCCGTATATCCACCCCGTATTCGACTCTGTCATCTAGATTCGTCTTGTGTGGGCTGCCGAGCCCAAGACGACCATAGTATTGTACCCCTCCGGGAGGGCAAGATCTGGTTGTCAATCCAAAAGATCTCTTGCTCGAATTGATCTCAAAATTTCTAGACGACTCTACGTCGTCTTGGGACGCTCCAGTTGACCTGTCAACCCGGAGCACCATAAGATCTCTCCTCCAGGGGCGAGATCTAGGTTCCTACAAGGAGAAAGACGACAATGTGCCATCGCGGACCATCCGACCCAGAACGCAGATCGTCCAGTGCGACACCGGGAAAGCGCCGCTCCTGTGCTTGGGTCGCGGACCGTTCGGCCCAGAGCCGCAGATCGTCCGCGTCGCCGCAGTGGGCATCGCCAGAAGGTAGACCCCTAGTGATTGGCGCCGCCCAGATTGGCGCCAATATACTTTTTGGCGACTCCGCTGGAGATCCATTTCCCTGATGCGCCGTTTGGATCATTGGAATTGAATTCCATTCTAATAATAGTAGTTTAGGCATATATCAATTAAGCTAATTCAGTTTTATGCAAAATATATTTGTATACTATTATTAGCAAGATGTCGAAGATATTTATGTACTATATTTTTACTATATATGAGTGAGACAAAAGTGTCATGTAAGTTACAGAGTCGAAACAAATTCTACTAATGCATAAAATCATTTCCCATCCTCCACCCCGTGAATTTGAGATAGGCTTATATCTGAACTTTGGAAAGTGGCGGAATGTCAAATTCCAAACTAAATAAGTTACTTTATTGAGTGAATTCCAATTCCTCTAATGTCCCGTTTGTTTCGTTCGAATTGAATTCCATTTTAATAATTATAATTTAGTCAAAACTAATTAAGTTCATATATTTATATATGTACTATATTTGTATATTATCTTAAATCATATCAGAGAGATAGTTATATACTACATTCATGTTATAGCGAAGCAAGTAGAAGAGTGTGCTATAAATTATATATAAGAAAAATAGCATGTAAATCTATAAAATCAATTTCCATCTCTCGCCCCATGAATTTGAGATAGGCTTTTATGATAAATTTGAAAAGTGGTGGAATGTCACATTCTAAAAAATAGTCTATTCCATTAGTAAGATTCCAATTCCTCAAAATGAAAGGAAACAAATGGGACCTAAAAGATTTCGTGTGGCACCTCATTGTAAGTAACGCCATAATATCTGACGTCATTCAATCTCCTAAAAATTCTTTATGTGTGTAAAGCCCAAAATTCATATAAGGGAAAAATAATAAAATAAAGAAATAAAGAAATAAAATAGTAAATTCAGATATCTCAAATTAAACTTGAGTTCTGAAAATTGAGGACTGAATTTTGAAACCAAGAATTATTTTAGAAAAGAAGTAATAGAAAAATTTTCTATTTACCTAAATGATTATTCATTTCATTAAATAATGCACCATAAGCATTTATTTACATGAATATTAAATTTAGAAGACTCAAGTCGGGACTAGATCTTATTTTAAGTCTAACACATAAAATTTAAACTCAGAAAATAAATAATAGAAGATACTTCATTGAGTAGTTCTACTCATAAATTATACATACTCTTAAAACAATCAAGAAACCCTTAACTGAGAATATACAATACCTTCTTTTAAAATAAATAGATAATGAATATTTATGTTTGAAATAACTTTTAATTCTTACCCACATTCAAAAATGCTATCTTCCTAAAAAGAAAGGAACATTATGGGTGTGTTTCATATTTCAAACATCTATCAAACAAATAAATTAATTAAAATAAATAGATATCTACTGCATCATGATTGATTTTGGGTGTATATTAAATTTGAATTCTTAAACTTTATCTTGGATTGGAATTTGAATTTTGTAAATCAAATGGGAATAATATGGGAATATCTCATTTGACTAGGTAAATAATGGATATATAAGATAAAATAAACCATGTATAACAAGTTGGTGTTTTTGGTTGACCACTTAAATATACTTTAAATTTGAACTCTATTTGCATCTAATTCAAAATTTGAATTTGAATTCAAAATGGAAATACAAAATATAAAAGAAATAGAAAACAAGAAAAGAAAAAGAAAAGAAAATTGGAAAACCCCGTGTGGGACGATTTTTCCCCAACTCCGGCCCATCCCGCGCTCGGTCGGCCCAACTTCAGCGCGCAAACCATCCTGTGCCCGCACTCAAGGGCAGTGGCTGGCGTTGTGGGGCCCGTATGTCATCTAGTCCCACTCCCGTCTCTCACGCTTGGGTGATTGACACGTGGACCACCCTAGTCAGAGTCTTCCTCAACCGTCCACGAGCTTCACGCCGTACGCCGCGCCAAGTGTGCTAGCCCGATTCCGAGTCCACGCCTCCGACTAAATCGCCGCCCCAGTCGCCAACTAAACACCGACCGCTCTGAACTTCGTGTGCATATATGCGAGCACCCGTGACCCCCCATCGCCGTGTGCGGTTGATCGGAACCATGGGTGAGAGAGAGAAAATGGATGTTGCTGCGGCAGGGGAAACCTCGGTTAGCACCATCAGGCGGACCCAAAACCCTCCCAAAATCTTCGTCGTGGTTCATGGAGGGCGTCCCTGGCCTCGTCGCACGGGAATGGCGACTAGAGGACCTGTGATTTCTCATCAGCGCTCCTTCTCCGTCTCGGATCCGCGAGCCGTCGTGTGCTGCGCCAACTGCATCTCAATCACGTGTGAGTTTGCGTTTGCCTGATTCGCCTCCATTCCCTTTTCGTGTAGCGTCTGTTTAATCGAGCTGGGGGCATTGGTTGGGCCGGAGCACATCGCGCCGACAATGGCGCCGCCGCTGGGGCCGGTTCGCCGTTGTTGAGCGTGGTCGGAGGAGGAGAAGAACGTCGTCCGTTGGATCCGGGTTGGGTGGTCAGGATTGCGAGCCACGTAACGTTTCGGCTAGGAAGTGCTACGTCCGTCTGATGGTGGATGGGTGGCTTAGATTGGATCTAGCTATAGGACTGACCTGGGCCATCGATCTTAGATCCGTAGGTCGCAGATCAATATCCGTCGCTTTGATTTGTGTTCTAATCTAGGCCGTTCAGCCGAGATTGGACGACTCAGATGGCCTCGTACCCCTTAGACCGTGTAAACATCCAAAAGAACCCCTGGAGTATTAGAGAATAAACCCGCCATCCACTGCGGGATTAGCCTGAGTCTAGAAAATTTTATACGCTAGCCCCTGTCTCCTCTGGTATTTGGCGCGCAGTCCACACAGATAATAAAACCGATAAAATTATTTAGAAAATGAATTTTTAATATAAAAGCAATTGCAGAAACTTATTTAACCCCTAAAAAATTTATATCAAGTCCAAATTGATCCATTCTAGTTTTTATAATTTTGTAATATTATTGTTTATTATTTAGTGCCACTGTTTTGACATGAAAGCCACATTAAAAATTTATCTCCTAGTTAATCTTATACCAAATACATAGCAACTTCGGAAATTCATAACTCCTCCGTTTTAATTTTGAATTGACTCGTTCCAGTTGTATTAGCTTCGTATAAATATTTACTACGCAGTAACGACATTAATTATACCATGTCACATACTTTATTATTTATTTATCCTATGACTACTAGATTAAATCTTCTAAATCAAATCTAACCAGCCCATAATTATAATTTGATTGACATATGATCTCTAGTCAAGATATAATTAAAACTAAAGTTGAGTTCATTACATATAGAATATTCTCTCATATGTTGTATACTAATCAATTCATAATAGAGTTTAATACTTAAATTACGTAGATCTTCCATAAATCATAACTCCTTAACCATGACTCCGATTTTATGGGGCTTCCTGTATTGCTCTTCCTAGAAACTGTATCAGGTTTTCTGAAGCTAGTGGAACTAGGTAACGGCCTCGTAGTGTTACCCTACCTGTAGAGGTGTATGGGACTCATGACCCCATGGAAGATGGGTAACATGACTTGTGGGTAAATGGTACAACCTCTTTAGAGTGTAAAACTGGTATACTAGCCGTGCTCGCGGTCATGAGCAGCTCAGGACTCTCGCATGATTAAATTATGGAACTTAATTCAATTTATCATTTGCATTGCATGAGATTTATTATTAATTTTGTTCTATTATTATTATGGTTTGGTATTTTACTTACATCTAGTAATTGCTAATAAAATTTTGACCAACTTTAAAAGCAATGCTCAGCTTTAACCATTACCTTTGGTAAGCCTTACACTTCACATGAGCTCCCACCTTTGGCAAGTTCATGCACATTATTCCCCACAACTTGTTGAGCGATGAACATATGTGAGCTCACTCTTGCTATCTCACACCCCCACAGGTAAAGAACAGGTACCACAGGATGGGGCGCATGGAGGGCGCTGCAATGTGTTCGTGAGAGGTCTAGGCCGTCGTCTCCCAGTCAACTTTGGGTTGCTGTATCGTTGTCTCCTTACGATATAATTATTTATTATTTTGTATAGAACCCCTATTATATAATAAAGTTGTGACATTCATTTCTGTACCATGATTCATCATATGTATGAGACTTGGTCCCAGCACACCTGGTGATCATGTTCGCGCCCGGGTCCCTAAAACCCGGGTGTGACAATGTGACAATCGGATTAAAAGTGTGGACGAATATATAGAGGAATTATGTCGTAAGTTAGAAAAAATGCGTACGTCCAATTCTTTGCTACGAGAATTGGGCACCAAAACAACTACGCCAAACATATCGGCAACAAATGGGTTTTCTCTGTCCCAGCCATATTAGGTATGCCGACGAACTTGTATCCGGGGCAACCGCTGTTGTCATCTTCACTATGCGGTGGATCGGCTCTGGGCATGACCGGACAGTCCGGCTCCCTATTGGACCGTCTGGCACCTTACGCCATACAGTCCGGAGTCACGCAGAGCCCACCAAAAGGCTCGCTCGACATGACTGGACAGTACGGGTATAGTACCGAATCGTCATGTCCCTTCATAGACCGTCTGACTGCATAAGTCGGACCATTCGGAGCACCGAAAGCCACCTATGGTCAGCCTAGTGCAAAAGGCCAGCATAAATATAGCCGACCACCTAAGCCCTAAGAGCCGAAAAAGACACCTGTCGCGAGCTTGTTTGGCCCGCTAAGGCCAAATCTTCTGTTCGCTCTCACCCGCACTCGACACAAAAGGAGAAAGTTAAGTTCACATTTAATATTGTTAAGTGCGATAAATAAAATATTTGATGAGTTACTTAGGGTGTTTGGTTGGAGAGTCAATTAGAATGGAGCGGTTCTATTCTAGTTTTGAGCCGTTCTATTCTTCGTTTGACAAGCAAAACAGAGTCACTCTATTTTTTGTTTGGTTGAAGAGTGGAATAGAGCGGAGTAGCTCCGTTCTTTGTTTGGTTGGAGAGTCATATGAGTGTAGAGGGGAGAAGAGGGAGGAGAGCGCTCGCATCCGACCATTTTGGTGGAGCGGGAGCACTCCAACTATTTATGGTAAATTTCCATGTGGAGACTCTAGGAGCCGCTTCGCTCCTTTTTTGTTGGAAACCAAACATCCAAAAAACTAGAATGGAGCCGCTCCATTATTCTCCACTCCTCAACTAAACAAACCCTTAAGCATGGTAACATTAAATTATCACATATAATTCCTCTAGTTGAAGAATTAAAAGGGATTGTATATTGTAAATGGCATGACTCCTTTCTTCATAACACCAATGATTGTGTTGTCTTCCGTCGACAAATACAATCGTCTATAAACAAAGGCCGGTTGAGATTTCAAAAAGAGGTGAAGATTGACATACCACCTGCCCCTGTCACCACATTAGAGCCGATCAGGAAAAAAGTCTTAGTTCGTCCATGTGCGACCGATAAAAGTAAAGATAAAAATATCATCATTGGTGATCCTCGCACGCCAAATATGTTATGCAGAGTTGTTACTCGGAAGGATCTAGAGCACCCTAAGATCTCTTCTCCTAGGACGAGATCTAGGTTACTGCAAGGAGGAAGATGACCTTGCGCCATCACGGATCGTCTGGCCCAGAGCGCAGACCGTCTGGTGCAATGTCGGGAAGGCACCGCTCTTGCATCCAGGTCGCGGACAGTCCGCTCCGCCGCAGAGGACACTTCTAGATGGTACACCTCTAGTGATTGGCACCACCCAGATCAGCGCTAACAAATAACATAACAGAAGTATAAAAAAGATTTCATAATTCACAAAAAACGATGAGATTCATACCAAACCTCAAAGCAAGGAGAAAAGCACCAAAACATCAAATCGAAGGGCGACATATCTTCTGTTGCAAAGCTCACTACCGGAATCCGGGCCTTTGCCGAGTGCCAGGAGCTTTGCCGAGTGCTTTTTGTCGGGCACTCGGCAAAGAAGCCTTTGTCGAGAGCCACACTCGGCAAAGTCCTGCTCTAGGTAACGAGCTCGTTTACCGAGCGTAGGACACTTGGCACAAAAATGCACTCGGCAAAGACACCTTTGTCGAGTGCCGAACACTCGGCGAAGACGGCTCTCATTAAAGAGCCGTCAGCTGCCGTCTAAAGCTGACGGTCGTTAACCTTTGCCGAGGGCCGAGGATTGGCACTCGGCAAAGAGGATTCTTTGCTGAGTGTCAACCAGCTGACACTCGGCAAAGACCTCTTTACCGAGTGCCTTTTTTGGGCACTCGACAAAGCATATTTTTATTTTTTTAAATTTTGGCAACCAAACTTTTTGTGGTATGTTCCTACACTATGTAGACCTACATATACCATTTTGGGACAATTATAACAATGTTTTCAATAGCTAGTAGATTTAGTTCCTTTATTTGAATTTCTTCGGAAAATTCAGATTTGAACTGCAAGTCACTCGAAACTTGGAAAACTGTGCATGCAAAAATGATACCCATGCTATTTAGCACAAGTTACGACCAATTTCAGGAGCGGACCGGAAACTTCGAGCAACATTGTAACACTGAATTTGGGGTATAAAATTTCTTTGCTCATATTCACAAATTCAGGTGTTACTCCTCTCTTCTCATCTCCCCCAATCTCCTCTTTCTCTTTTCTATAGAAGAAGAGTGATTATTTTTATTTGTAAATGTAATTATAATCTAGTAGGCTAAACTCCAAGGGAGTATAAAATGTTGCATCATGTTGAACCCTAAACTCCACTTTTGTTTGATGCATATGCTTGAGGGTGCTAATTTGAAATTGTGGCATATTTGGAATTGAGTCAAATGGAGTAAATAAAAAGAAAAGGGAAAACAATTTCCGAAATAAAAGAAAAAGGTAAAGTGGCCCGCAACCCCCTCTCCCCTCGGCCTTTCGGCCCAGCCGGCCCACCACGCGCGCGCCCGCTCCCTCTCTCTCTCTCTCTCTCTGCTCGTGGCCCCCCTCTGTCAGCTCCCTCGTCCCCGCGTAACCGCCCTCCCGAGCTGCGCGCACGCCGAGGACTCCGCGCCCACGTCGCGCATCGAGCTCGCAACCGCCCCGCCCTCGGCCACTTGAAACCCAGAGCCCCACTCACTCTCCCCCTCCCTCATTTGCACACCTGCCGCAACCGCCCCGCCCTCGGCCACATGAAACCCCAGAGCCCCACTCACTCTCCCCCTCCCTCATTTGCACACCTACAGAGCCTCATTTCAACCCCCGCGCTGCGTGCACGCCAGGGAGGAGCCACCGTTGTCCGCTGCCGTCCCGAGCCCGTTTCCCCGTCGACGTCGGAGCCCTGCTGTGCCCTCTGCCACGGTGAGCTCCGCCTCGACGTCCGCAACTCGGGACATGCTCCAATTTCTCCTCTCCCTCCCTGATTTCCTCTGCCCGTGCTCACCCGCCGTCCTCCGCGCAGTCCCGGTGACGCCACCATTGACCTAAGCCTTCGTCGCGCCTTCACCGCCACCGAGAGGTTCCTGGGGTACGCCTTGAGGTAAGGAACCTCCCCTGCCCTCTACTTTTCCCTCCCTTGCTCTCTATTGTGCTTGATTTCTCGTCGGAGTCGGTTGGCCGGAGAAGAGGGCCGAAGCCGGCCGCCCGATCCCCGTCGTCCATCTCACATCGGACGGTTCATTTTTTAAATAACCCAAGCCTAATCTTAACTGTCCGCCTGGAATCTGACGGCCCAGAGCCACCCCCGCACCCCGCCTTCCTGTCGCTGGGCCCCGCCTGTCAGCCGCCCGCACCCGAGCCCCTGCCCGCGCGGCCCCGCCTGTCAGCCGCCCGCGCCCGAGCGCCTGCCCACGCGGCCCCGCCTGTCAGCCGCTCGTGCCCCCCGCGCGCTCGCGCGCCTGCCCGCCGATCTAATCCCGAGCGTCGATCCAAGATCCAACGACCGAGGAAGCCCGATACCCCTTCGCCCGCGCAAATTTCTTAAAGAGACCCTCGGTTTTCTGCAAATTAACCCGCCGTCCCTGGTATTTTGCAGTTAGGTCCTCAGACCTTTTATTTAATCAGGAATAAGTATTTAAAGAGTATTTTTAATCCCTAATCTTGTAAAATTCATAACTTTGTCATATGAACTCCAAATTAGGTGCTTCAAATTGCAAAATGTTCATAATGTTTTTATCTACCTGTTTAAAACAATGTTCCCCTGCTGTTTTTATGTCCCAATTAATAGTTGATCTCTAGTTTAGAATTAATGTTATTGGAACCCTAATAGAAATAAAATAAAGATAGTAGACTCTAATAAAAGTTGGAGTACTTAAGTTTATAGACTTAACACCATATAATGATTAACCCCACCACTAAACTAACTTTATCTGAACAATATGATAGTGACATAGACCTGGTTAGTGAATAATGAATCACTTTGTATAGTCATCTACCCTAGACCTAGTGAACACCATATTGCCAATCTTTTTCTATTTGAACCTATGATCTCCCTGCTGCACATGTTTGGTATATTGCTCTTTTTTTATTTCCCAAGTGTATAGAATGAATGATTGCTTTGCGTAGACAACGAGCAGTCTGTGTTTCCCGAGGAAGTTGCAGGAGAAGTCCCTGAGCAGCAGCTTGGTGAAGGCAAGTGTCCTCTGACCCATTGTGTCCCATTTACTTTATAATACACTGTCCCGCATACTATGAACAACCTAAGGATTTACTAGCTTTCTATTTACCTTGTCCTTGATTTACCTTTTTGGGTTACTATGGTTAGCTACATGCTAGCGCTTTACTTTAATCAATGGACATGATGAGATACAATGATGATACTGTGATTTTATTCTGGATATGATGATATACTTGTGGCATTTAATGGGACTCGGGCTATTTCCCGAGTACCTCTCCGTAAGGACCTATTCGTTGAGAGACCACCCGGGATAACAGTGCAACCATGAGGGTGAAATGGGGCGCCCTTAGCTGATTAATTAGAGGAACTAGAGGTGTAGTTGCTTCGCCGTCGTGCCGTCAATGGGGTCCAGGCACAGTGCTTGCTCTGCCGAGGCTGGGTGCCGAGGTTCTTTCGTTTTGCTTTTGTTAGTCACCCCCCTGTGGGGAGGGGTACTGTGTTTATCAAACTGGAGAAACCTAACGGGCGGCTATGACCTCTAGGGAATCTTTGTAAAGGCTACGTAGTGATACCCTGCCGGACCACCTAGGAAGTGATCGATGGGGAGTCATGATCCTCGGGCAAAATGGGAATCACGGCTCATGGGTAAAGTGTGCGACCTCTGCAGAGGGTAATGAAACTGATATATCAGCCGTGCTCACGGTAAAGAGTAGCCTTGGGATCCTCTTTGATTAGAGATACTTCGGATACACCTCAGATGATGACTTTGTAGGAAACGGGTGACGCCTAAGAGGGGGGGTGAATTAGGACTTCTAAAACTTTTACTAAACTAGGCCACAAATAAATCCCTAGAGCAAAACCTATGTAAATAATCAAAACTAGAATGTGCAAACTAGGTTTTGTCTAAGTGTTGCTATCTCTACCACAAAGGCTAAGTTTCAATCTAAACTAAATAAGTATGACTACAAGATTGAAACTTAAATGCTTACTATAAATGCGGAATGTAAAGAGCTAAGTAGAGAAGCAAACTCTCGTGGATGACGCCGGTATTTTTACCGAGGTATCCGGAACCACGCAAGGTCCCGACTAATCCTCGTTGGTGCCCCTATGCAAAGGGAAGCCCACGCGAGGGCCAAGCACCACGGTCGAGTAACTCCGTAGAGAGCCGCGGGCCTTCTCCACGCGCAAGTGGTGCTCCGCTTCCGGCTCCTCTCGGACGCTCCCTGCCGTCTCCACTATCGAGCTTCCGGCCGAAACGCCGCGGGCCTCGTTCCCTCCGGTACACGGTGGCGGCCGTGACACAAACGCGGTTGTCACCGTCTCGCAAGACTCTCGCCCCACTCGGTACAATTACAACGACTCACGCAAGAGCCGAGGGGTTGTGAGGTTAATCTAAACTCACTCAACAATCTAGGGTTCACCTAGAGCAAGCGCTAAAGCGGTCTAACTAACCTAAGCACTTCGCAAAGCACCTACGCTAATCACCGAGTGATTCTATTAAGCACTTGGGTGTTTGAGCTCTTGGAAATATGCACTATGTGTATTGGTATGTTGCTTGGGCTCTCACACATGAGAATGGCCGGTTGGGGTGGTATTTATAGCCTCCACACCCCCAACTAGACGTTGGACAGAAAGCAGCAGCTTTCTGTCGTCGGGTGCACCGGACAGTCCGGTGCACCACCGGACACTGCACAGTAGATGTCCGGTGCACGCCACGTCAGCCGACCGTTGGCGCCTGTAGCAGTCGACCATTGGATCCGACCGTTGCCGTCTACCCGTTGGCACACCGGACAGTCCGGTGCACACCGGACAGATCGGTGCTACAGCCAGAGAGCGACTGTCTATGGCCTCTCTGCGCAGACTGTCCGGTGCACACCGGACACCAATGTCCGGTGCGCCACCAGGCGCTGGCTGACAACCCTCATCTTGGATTTCTTCGCTGATTTCTTCGGGCTTCTTTGTTCTTGAGTATTGGACTCCTATGTATCTTTTTATGTCTTCTTTTGAGGTGTTGCATCCTCATTGCCTTGGTCCAATTCTCTTCGCATCCTGTGAACTACAAACACAAACACTAGAAAACTTATTAGTTCACAGATTGTGTTGTTCATCAAACACCAAAACTCAATTAGCCAAATGGCCCAGGGTCCATTTTCCTTACAATCTCCCCCTTTTTGGTGATTGATGACAACACAACCAAAGCAAGCAAATAATACAAGTATTTGAATGAAAATATGCATTTACTTGCTAAGATGCATGAATGTCCCCACAATGTGATATTATGGACTTAAGCCTCCCCCTAACTCCATAATTCACTTACTTCCTATTTTTGGACCAAATAACCAAAACCACTTGAAAAACCATTTGTAGATATAAAATTTTAAATTGGTGGTGTTTGGTGTTTGATATAGTTTTCATTGCTTTGGTCCCTAAACTTCTCCCCCTTTGGCATCAACCACCGAAAAGGAAGACATTAAAAGCATGTAGGAAGTAAATAAAAGCTTGCCCTCAACAAGAATTGTATCAAATGGTATCACTAGAAGGATATTAAAATAAACCATATGAATGATACCGGTTGAAAGGAACTCCCCCTAAATGAGTGTTCTCCTTAGAAAGAAGTTTCTCCCCCTTTTTAGAGATGAAGAAATACTCCCCCTGACAGAGATCCTCTACTTAGGAAAAAGCATGTGAAAATTAGAGGTGCAAGACAAGATTTGAAAAGACTAACTTCCCTTATGCATAGGTAACAGAATATGAGTTAACTACTTATGCATTTTTGCAACAAGGAAGCATATGATATGAAATATAGTCTAATCAAATATTGGAGAAGACATGTAAATGATACTAGATGTAGTCTCAAAAGATACCGATTGAAATTTAATGGCGAGCTTGAGAGACATGAGAGTTCTTGGAGATTTTGCAGTGGAAGATTGTTGTCTTTCTCCGGGGACCTTAATTTCCTTACAATGAGACTATCACATGAAATAGACTTGAAAAGGTGTTAGTCTCAAAGTGTTAGATTATAGAGTAACCTCCCCCTAAAGGTGTGCATACAAATTTTGAATACTTGTAGGAGACATGCACTTTGATTTGATATCAAGAGGGGCAAATTATCCATAATCCTAACTTTGGCACAAATAAGTTAAATGATACAACTTGTAGAAATCAAAACTTTCAATTTATGCATCATTTATTATGGAGTGATATAGAAGCTATGTGCCGTGCTTAAATAAACATTTTAAACCATGTAGGTTTGCTTAAGTATATGAATTTAAAAATTAGCAATCCTACCATATGATTTACCTAGTATGCATGATTTTGAACAAAAGTACAAAACAAATGTAATACTAGGCAAGAAAGGTAAACTAGATACAAGGTAAATAGATACGCATATCTAAAAACAAGAGATACAATAAATCTATTTACCTTAGTCATGGGTGGGAAATTTGGGTCCAAAATTTTCACTAACCCACTTGGCAATAAACTTGATCCAATATGATGTATCCCATGATATACATCCCGAATTTGCCAAGTCTCCAAATTTCCCGACGACCTTTGGTCCACTCACTTCCCTCTCGGGATCCAAACCTTCTTGGTGCTTTTCATGGTTGAAATTATCTCCTTTGGCACCCAGATGCGTTTAGCCCCTTTTCCTTTGTTGGCTTGCTTATTGGCCTTGATTGCTATCACCTTTCCGTTCTTTTTCTTCTTGATCAAATATGGTGTAGCATCCTTTTTGTTTACCTTTTTGATGTAGGTGTTGGAGATTTTGCTTGATGGCTTTTGCTTGAGCTTTTGCCTTTTTTTATCCCCGGTCATCGCCTTGCATTGGAAAGACTTGTGGCCTTCCATGTGGCATAGCCTACAAATCACAGTTTCTCCCTCTACAGGCTTGTTCACTCCCGCAGTGGTGTTATCCTGTGGAGGTCGAATTTGTTTGGCTTTGTCTTTCTTGTCATACAAAGCCTTGCCAAGGCGAGCCACTTCTTGCTTTAATTGTTCATTTTCCTTTGCAACCTCATCCGAACATGTCTCTACAACAATATTCTCAACAATGACTTGGTTGCAGGGGTTAGAATCATCAATTAAATCAAAGCAGGAAGTAGAAGCATCTTTCTTAATTATTTCAGGTATTTCAACTAAAGATGCTGCTGGGGTGCTACCAATGTTTTCTAGCTTAGTAGTTAGCTCATTGTTGTGTATGCTAAGAATTTCCATTTTCTCTAGCAAATTTTCAATAGCTTCTTGGGAGCTAGCTAACTTAGCCTTAAGTTTTTCATTCTTTTTAATAAGGCTATCATCGGTAGCAGTGGATGGAGCACTAGATTCTAATAGCTCAATTTTAGTTGATAGCTCACTATTTAAGTTTGCAAAAGTTTCAAATTTTTCTAGCAAACCTTTGTAACCATTTTGAGAGCTAACCAGCTTATTTTTCAAAGTTTTAAGTTGAGCTTTTTGCTTAGTGCAAACATCTTGGAAAAATTCTACGGCTTCCGCAAGCTCATCTAGAGAGGGCTTTCCCTCACCTTCATCATCACTACTACTTTCATCACTAGAGGATGGAATGCTTTTGTTACCTCTTGCCATAAGGCATTTGTGTGATGACCGTGATGATCGTGACGAGGACCGGTGGCTGCGCGTCCTTGGAGGTTCATCTTCACTTAAAGAATCATCCCAAGTTCTAACACTTGTTAGCGCCTTGCCTTTGCTCCTCTCCTTTTTGGGTTTGGCCATATTTGGACAGTTGTCCCTGAAGTGGCCCTTCTCCCCACATGCGAAGCATCCTCTCTTCCTTTGCTTTTTCCTGTCAATGTTAAAGAGAAGATCCTCGACCTGCAGGGGCACACCCATTAGATTAATCTTGCGGATCATCCCCATTACCTTTCTGACGCGTCGGATTGTTTCTTCGTCCTCGGAGGATGATGTGCATGGTTGATTATCTTCATCATCATCACTTTCTTCTTCTTCCTCTTCTTCACTTGAGGAACTTGGAGTGGGAGCCTTCTTTTTGCCCTTCCTTTCATCACATGCAAAAGCATATGGTCTTGAGGAAGTTGGCTCCTCTCCCTGACTCATTTTTCGCGACATCTCAAAAGCCGCGATTTTCCCAATCACGATGGTCGGGGTCATGTTGCTCAGGTCCTCCATGTTGTGAAGGATGGTGATGATGCTCCCATATCTTTGTTGAGGTAGCAGGGAGATAATCTTCCTCACAATGTCTGCATCACCTAGCTTATTAATGCCAATAGAATTGAGCTTATTGATAATTAGATTCAATCGAGAATACATGTCTCTAACAAGCTCATCATCTTTCATAGCAAAAGAATTATACTCATTTAAGACTAGGCAATGTTTTTGCTCACGGACATTGGATGTGCCGTCATGGAGCTCATGCAATTTTAGCCAAATCTCATTAGCAGTTTTCAGGGTAAATACTTGATTGAAAATATCCATGCTAAGAGATTCATACAAGCAATTTTTGGCTCTAGCATTTAAATGGATTTCTTTTTCCTCACTCGTGGTGGGTTTCTCGGGATTCTTGAGGGGTTTCATCCCGTCACGAGTGACTCTCCAAACACCTAGATCAACGGCCTCTAGGTAACAAGCCATTCTAGCACTATAATATGGGAAGTTAGTGCCGTCGAAGTGTGGTGGCCTATGGGTATCCATACCTTCCTCTAAAAAGCGTCGGCTCTTTTAGCAGTGAAGCTAAAGCGTTTCAAATGAGCCAAACCGGGCTCCGATACCACTTGTAGGAAACGGGTGACGCCTAAGAGGGGGGGTGAATTAGGACTTCTAGAACTTTTACTAAACTAGGCCACAAATAAATCCCTAGAGCAAAACCTATGCAAATAATCAAAACTAGAATGTGCAAACTAGGTTTTGTCTAAGTGTTGCTATCTCTACCGCAAAGGCTAAGTTTCAATCTACACTAAATAAGTATGACTACAAGATTGAAACTTAAATGCTTACTATAAATGCGGAATGTAAAGAGCTAAGTAGAGAATCAAACTCTCGTGGATGACGCCGGTATTTTTACCGAGGTATCCGGAACCACGCAAGGTCCCGACTAATCCTCGTTGGTGCCCCTATGCAAAGGGAAGCCCACGCGAGGGCCAAGCACCACGGTCGAGTAACTCCGTAGAGAGCCGCGGGCCTTCTCCACGCGCAAGTGGTGCTCCGCTTCCGGCTCCTCTCGGACGCTCCCCGCCGTCTCCACTATCGAGCTTCCGGCCGAAACGCCGCGGGCCTCGTTCCCTCCGGTACACGGTGGCGGCCGTGACACAAACGCGGTTGTCACGGTCTCGCAAGACTCTCGCCCCACTCGGTACAATTACAACGACTCACGCAAGAGCCGAGGGGTTGTGAGGTTAATCTAAACTCACTCAACAATCTAGGGTTCACCTAGAGCAAGCGCTAAAGCGGTCTAACTAACCTAAGCACTTCGCAAAGCACCTACGCTAATCACCGAGTGATTCTATTAAGCACTTGGGTGTTTGAGCTCTTGGAAATATGCACTATGTGTATTGGTATGTTGCTTGGGCTCTCACACATGAGAATGGCCGGTTGGGGTGGTACTAATAGCCTCCACACCCCCAACTAGCCGTTGGACAGAAAGCAGCAGCTTTCTGTCGTCGGGTGCACCGGACAGTCCGGTGCACCACCGGACACTGCACAGTAGATGTCCGGTGCACGCCACGTCAGCTGACCGTTGGCGCCTGTAGCAGTCGACCGTTGGATCCGACCGTTGTCGTCTGCCCGTTGGCACACCGGACAGTCCGGTGCACACCGGACAGACCGGTGCTATAGCCAGAGAGCGCCTGTCTGTGGCCTCTCTGCGCAGACTGTCCGGTGCATCACCGGACAGTCCGGTGCACACCGGACACCAATGTCCGGTGCGCCACCAGGCGCTGGCTGACAGCCCTCATCTTGGATTTCTTCGCTGATTTCTTCGGGCTTCTTTGTTCTTGAGTATTGGACTCCTATGTATCTTTTTATGTCTTCTTTTGAGGTGTTGCATCCTCATTGCCTTGGTCCAATTTTCTTCGCATCCTGTGAACTACAAACACAAACACTAGAAAACTTATTAGTTCACGGATTGTGTTGTTCATCAAACACCAAAACTCAATTAGCCAAATGGCCCAGGGTCCATTTTCCTTACAGACTTCAATGATGATGGTTAATGATGGTGACTTTAATTATGAATTCTAGTATTTCCTCTCTAAGGAGGTACTTTTTGGGATTATAACTTGGGTTTTATGATAAAATCTGGCTTCTACTAACAATAAATACCTGACCAACTAAAAGCAACTGCTTGAGCCTAACCCCACATAAAAGCTAGTCCACTTCAGCCAAACGGGGCATTTGCTGAGTACGTTAATGTGTACTCATCCTTGCTTTACCACAAAACACCAGGTTGTCCACATTGCAACCACTGCTCAGGAGAAGATGAAGCCGTGGAAGGAGACTTCCAGGAGTTCCAAGACTACGACGAGTTCTAGGTGTGGGTTGGCGGCAAACCCCCAGTCAGCTGCCTATGAAGGCCCTATCTTTACTGCGTTTTGCTTAGCACTTTGATTTACCCGTTAAGTTGATGACTATGTGGATGTCTCTGACTCTGTGATGTAATAAGTTAATACTCTTTTATGTTATTATTCGAGCACTGTGCGATGATGTTCATTTATGTAATCGCTGTGTACGTGAATTCTGATCCTGGCACGTACATAGTTCGCATTCGGTTTGCCTTCTGAAACCGGGTGTGACATAAGTGGTATCAAAGCCCGTGCTGACTGTAGGACCGCTGACCTAGAGTAGCACTAGCCGTACTAAGGACTATTGACCCTCATTCTCACCTTGACCTCTGGTGTCACTTCAAAAGTCGGTCACCTCGACCAACCCTATGTTCTACTACATATATATGTATACATATTATATTATACCTTGCCAAAATTTTATTTTGTTCTGCCTATGGTTTACTTACTTGTCATATTAGTTCTGTTCTTACTCTTATGCTTACGGTGTCTTTTGTAGATGGCTCATCTTAGACACACTGCCCGTAAGTCGGTGATCCCTTTCCTTCCGTCTCGCCTTGCGGAGCGTCCTCTGCGCCGCACAGTGTTCGATCAGTCGAGTCACCTGGAGAGGCTGCACCACCGCCTGCGTGAGGAGCAAGAGTGCCAGCGTCAGCAGAGGGAGCAGCAGGGCTCTTCCTCCCCGCCTGAGCAGGAGGTGGAGTCCGTGAGGTGTCGTTCCCCTGTTCCCCAGCTAGAGGCGCCCCCTACACCACCGCAGGACGCCCCGGCTGCTGGAGGAGGTCCTGGAGGAGACCCCAACGACGGCTCAGACCACAGTACTGAGTCCTCTGAGCCGCAGGAGGTGGAGGGATGGGTCGCCCGACCCATCACCTGTGACGCCGCTCGTGGTTGTCACTTCCACGACGCACTCGACACCTTGTTGCGTCGGGCTTTCGACCGGCACACCTGGTCGATCGAGTATCGTTGTGTAGTCTACCAACACAGTCGCGGGAGGTACCCGAACCACTGGGAGGCTACCTGCCTAGTACGCCGTCTGGAGGATGACCTTTGGGGTGCAGAGGCCTTCTCGGAGCATTACTCCATTTCCGAGAGGGACACTGCAGAGGCGGTTATGCAGGACACAGCACGGCGTGCACTCTCCCAGTACTGTTCCTTATTCGGTGGGGTGGCCGATGGTCTTAACCTTAGGTACTACCCCCGCTGTCCTACTAGTAGTACAGAGAGTGTGGTTGTCTCGCCTATTGGTGAGGATAACCCTAGGTTGAGCAGCACAGTCAACCTAGTCGCTGTGCTTAACACCGAGCTGGACCACTCTCTGGACGAGCTGAGCAGGGCTCGCACGGAGATTGCTGAGTTGTGTGCTGAGCTGGCAGAGCGCCGCCACCAGGAGGGTGGTTCTCCCGCTCCTGTTGGGACTCAGCACCCTTACCGCTCGCCGCCACGTGGTCACCACACCTATGGTTCCCCTGCCTGTAGGACCAGGATAGATCTGGATCCTTAGATCGTTAGCGTCGGAGTTTGTAATAAATTCTTAAGTCAGATGTCTCAGTCTTAGATAGTCAGTTTAGTTTGCTTATCAGTTGCTTCCATGCTTGTTATGATGAACTTGTGCTGGATTTGAATCTTTGTAATGACTGTTGCCAACATGTGGGCTTCCCCTGTAGCTTGGTTTAGCTAGTGATATTAATAAAGTCAGTTATTTAGTTGGGAAACCATTTACTTCTACTTTCCTTTTTTTATCTGAGAAGCTGTATTGGATCATAATGAGGATCAGTGAAGTTCCTTATCCACTCAGTGTCATGAAGAATTCTGTATACCCTTTTCTTATGCTGAAGGATTGTAAGATCAATGCTGATGTGTGAATGTCTTCCCCAGATGTCTGACAACAGACGCCGAGGCAACAGGCGTGTTCAGCAAAAGCAGCGTGTCCAGCAGGAGGAACCCCAGCAACACCGGAGGCAGCCTCCCCCGCCACCCCCGATGACAGTGGAGCAGATGTTCTTGCTGCAGACTCAGGCAGTGCAGGCTATTGGGTAGGCTCTGGCAGCCATGCAACAGACTCAACAGCAACCCCAACCCCAGTTACAAGTGTAGATGCCCCAGATGCCATGGGACAAACGTGGTGAGTTCATGAGAGGGCACCCTCCTACCTTCGCGCACTCTACCGACTACATGGATGCAGAAGACTGACTGCGTGCAGTGGAAAGGGAACTGCGCACCGCCCAATGTGACGATAGGGAGAAGGTTCTGTATGGTCCCTGCCAACTAAGGGGAGCAGCCCAGTCCTGGTGGGAGTCCTACCTCGCCACCCATGCTGACCCCGAAGCCATCACTTGGGAGGAATTCAGAGAGAGTTTTCGTAGGTAACATGTTCTAGAGGGACTGATGATCGTGAAGAAGGAGGAGTTTCTGGCTCTGAAGCAGGGACCCCTGTCTGTTAGTGAATACAGGGACAAGTTTCTGCAGCTATCTCGTTATGCACCTGAAGACGTCAACACTGATGCTAAAAGGCAGTACAGGTTCATGAGGGGTTTGGTGGATCCCCTGCATTACCAGCTGATGAACCACACCTTCCCTACCTTCCAACACCTGATCGATAGAGCAATCATGACCGAGAGGAAGCGCAAGGAAATGGAGGATCAGAAGCGCAAGATGAGTGGACCACAGTCCAGGAGCAACAGCCGCCCCCGCTACTCAGGCAGTTCATCTCAACTAGGCAAGCCTGGTCACCCATAGGGATACCAGCATCAGAGTTAGCGCCTGTACCGGCAGTAGTTTTAGAGGCAGTACTCACAGCAGCAGCAGTACCGTCAGAACAGCCAGTAGGGAGGTAACCAGTATCAGAGGCAGAACAACCAGACACCTCGCTTTCCTGCCCCAGTAGCGAACCAGAACAACCAAGCAGCCCCAGCACAAGGAGGAGGCAGAGGATGCTTCCACTGTGGAGAACAAGGCCACTGGGCGATGCATTGCCCAAAGAAGATGGCACAGCAGCAGACAAACCCCAATGCTCCATCAAGGCAAGGTGTACCTCAACAGGCAGCAGGTAATCGTGGCCATGCGTACAGCCGTGGAAAGGTGAACCACTTGGAGGCCGAAGCGATCCAGGATGCACCAGATGTGGCAGTAGGTATGTTCTCAGTCGAATCTCATCCAGCAAAAGTGTTATTTGATACTGGTGCAACTCATTCATTTGTCACTGCAACATGGGTAGAAATGCATAACATCTCAGTAGAGTCAATGATGTCGCCCATGAGGGTTAATTCGATTGGTGGTAAAGTGCAAACAGATAAGATATGCTCAAATATAAGGGTGGAAATAAGGGGGATAGGGTTCCCCAGCGACCTAATAGTAATAGACACCCCTGGGGTAGATGTCATCCTAGGGATGAATTGGTTAATGAAGTATGAAGTGAGTGTTAGCTGTGACAAGAGGACCGTAACATTGAAGTCCCCACCCGGAGAGAAGGTAGTGGCTGAGCTAAGGATACCTAAAACAGCGAAAGGAGATTGTCACCAGATTTTGGTTGATGGCAAGGAGGCCAACCCGCTCGAGGCTATCAGGGTTGTGTCGAACTTTCCAGATGTGTTTCCCGAGGAACTACTGGGCATGCCACCCGAGAGAAAAGTCGAATTTGCCATAGAGCTTATCCCTGGCACCGCCCCCATTTCTAAAAGAGCCTATCGAGTGTCTGGGCCAGAATTGGTGGAACTCAAGAAGCAGATAGATGAGCGGTTAGAGAAGGGTTACATCAGACCAAGTACCTCGCCTTGGGCCGCTCCAGTATTATTTGTGGAGAAGAAAGATGGTACCAAAAGGATGTGCATAGATTACAGAGCCTTGAATGAAGTCACCATTAAGAACAAGTACCCCCTGCCAAGGATAGAAGATCTGTTTAACTAGCTTAGAGGTGCCAGCGTATTCTCGAAGATAGATCTGAGATCAGGTTACCATCAACTCAGAATCCGACCCTCAGACATACCGAAGACATCATTCATCACCAAGTATGGGTTATATGAGTATACAATTATGTCCTTTGGTTTGACAAATGCGCCAGCCTTCTTTATGTATCTGATGAATAGTGTGTTCATGGACTACCTAGACAAGTTTGTGGTAGTGTTCATCGATGATATTAGTCACAGACTAATGGGATCCTTCTTATTGGGGATTCCGTCATGATATAGGCACAAGAACGGGTACAACCCTGATCGGGCAAATATAATGTGGTTTCACCACAGGTTCGTGAGTGCACTTCAATGGCCCTAGCTGCAATGTCAAGAACTGCCCGATGCCTTGTTAACCAGTCAGTTCCTAATATGATATCCACGCTGTCCAAACCCAAAATGAGGAGGGTGGTTTTAATTATTAGACTACCAAACCTTATGGGCACATGCCTGCTGATTTGATTAGTGGCAATCCTGCCTCCTGGTGTTGAAATTGTGATTCCCCCATTGGTGTGGTGAAAAGGCAATTGACACTTGGCACTAAATTTGGCACTAATAAAGCTATGTGATGCACCAGAATCAAAAAGAGTGATAGCAGGATAATTTAAAACTGTAAAGATACCAGTCATGACGGGTGCTCCCTCTGGAATATCAGCCATGGTGGTGAAGTTTAGCCTGCCCTGCCTCACTTGCACCTTTTGCCTCTTCCCTTGGTTCTGATTAACATTCTGCCCCTGCCTGGGCTGGTTCCTGGGGCAATTTTTGGCATAGTGTCTGGTGTTGCCACAAGTGAAGCACCTGTTGTCATTTGCCTGATGATACTGCTGCTGCTGATTGTTCTTCTGAGCTGAAAACTGGGCGCGGTTGGGTGCCTGCTGCTGCTGCTGTGGTCGGATCACCCATCGCCCTTGCTGCTGCTGGGGTCCCCTGCTCTGGGTGTCGGACACAATTCTGAAGCGTTGTGGCTGAGCTGAGGGTCCTGCCACTGGGGTCTTCCTCTTCTTCTCTGCCTGTCTAGCTGTAATGCAGTCCTCTTGGGAGATAGCCATGTTGACCAACTCATTGTAGATGTTGGCCCTGACGGTGTTGAGACGATCATGGAGCTTAGTGCTGAGCCCCCGTCTGAACCTGTCCCTCTTCTTCTCGTCCGTGTCTGCATGGTACCCAGCATACTGGCACAAGTCATTAAAGGCCTGGGCATACTGCAACACTGTCCTGTTGCCCTGAGTGAGTGCCAAAAACTCATTGAGCTTCCGGTCCATGATCCCGGCTGGTATATGGTGTCCTCTGAAAGCTGCCTTGAACTCCCTCCACTCCACCTCTCGGTCCTCTGGCTGCATAGCAAGAAAATGATCCCACCAAGTCCTTGCGGGTCCGCGAAGCTGCTGGGTGGCAAACCTGACTTTGGTGACCTCTGAGCAAGCTCCATGGAGCAGTGGGAATTTGGATTCCACCACTCGCAACCATACATCTGCATCAAGTGGGTCCTCTGCCCTTGTGAACAATGGAGGCTGGGTGCTGAGGAACTCCTGATAGGTAGCCGCCGCGGGGTGACGCTGATGGTCTCCACCACCATAGTGCTGAGGTGGTGGCTGACGCTGAGCCAGTTGTCTCAAGATCTCATTCTGCTGAGCCATGAGCTCCTACAGAGTGGGAGGCGGTGGCGGTGGAGGAACGTGCTCATTCTGGCCACGACGCTGCCTCCCGGCCATCTGAAAAACCACATACATGCTTAACACCACATCTCCAAGTTCAAGATTTCATTTTACGAAGGAAAAAGTTAAAACAACATGATAGACTCCGGCTTCAACAAAAGGATTTTAAAAAGGCACAAATTCTTCCTTCCAAATTTAAACTGATGACAGCATCCATCAAACAAGCTTTCAAGAGAGTTTAGCATGATTACATCAATTTTCCCAAAATGACTCAACTCTATCTAGCCTAGTACCCCAAGGGTGCAAAAGCTAAGCTAGTTGCGAGGAGTCCCACATCACCGATCTCTATTCCTACTCTGGCAACTAATGAGCGAAAGAGGCGACACTCGACTCGGGGGAAGGTGGCCTCCCTGAGCCAGCAGTGTCCACGCTGGAAGCAGGCTCCTCCCCTCCCTCAATGTCGACGTCCTCGTCAGCCTCCCCATCATGGATCTCCTGATGATGCATGTCTAGGTGCTCATTAGCCTCTGCGAGTTGCTGCTGGGTGTTGAGAAGCTGATCTTCGAGAACCTCGATAGTGTTCTCCCTGGTTCCCACCAATTCCTCCAACTCATGGATCTCATCAGACAGCTGCTCCACTTGTAAATCTTTTTCTACCAACTCTTGGGACAAGTCAACCACGAGCTCCTCCCTGTTTTCCAACGTAATCTTTGTTGCCTCCAGAGTGCCATCAGATGGGACATCGCCTCACCGCGCATCACCTGCAGACGGTACAGAGCATTCATGCACCGTACGGTCAAGTGAGCCGTGTGGCCTGGGTAGAGAGCCCAGATGTCCTTGGCATGCTCCACCCGATCCTTCCACATCGGGTCATCCTCCCTCTCAGCGGGGAACAAGCCAATGGGGTGGGTAGCCAGCTCCAAAGGATGGAATCCGCAGAAAGTAGTCAATCCATGCAGAGCGATCGCCTTGATCGTATCCTCCGCTCGGTATCCGAAAGACTCGGAGTCCAAAGAGCGCCAGCCTGGCTGCAGAGGATGAGGCTCCAAAGTCATCCTCACTCTACAGCGAGGCACCCGGTGCTTCTCGAACTGCTGCACCGCGTACTGAGGGGGTGTCGTGTATCCGGCCCCTTGAAGTACCTCCCATAAAATACGGGGAAAGCCCTCTCGTGCAAGTCCGTCAGTGTGGGTCAGTGCATTTCCGTCATCGGAGGATCCGTGGGAAGTCATCTATGTACGATTAAGCGTAAGTAAAAGAAAAAGAATTATAAAAAGAACAAGGAAAAAAATAAAACTCAGCCTTTCTCTAGTTAAATGAAAAGGCACTGGGGACCTAGTTGGTTGTTATCTTGTTTTTAAGTCCTTTTACTCAGTTATCCATTTGCTTAATTAAGAATGCATGCATGCTCGTCCTGAACGACCTCACAAGAAGATAAAAGGAATAGGGAAGAACTCCCATCCTGTAAAAGTGGCCTGTAGGGCCTAGTTACTTAGCCACCTAGCTACCCTTCTATCATCCTAAGGCTTCACGTCCTAGGTCTATCCTGCTCGTCCTACTATCTATCCAACATTGTTTCTATCAAATTTTACTTGGAAAATTGATGGTATTTACATTTTATTGATTCCTCTGTGGTGGTACAAGCTCCGATACCAGCTGTGGCGGAACTGCCCGAATTATTCCAACTTAAGTGCCTAAGCCCTGCCTTAGAGGCTAGACCACACTTAAATGGGAATAACCCGTCAATCCCTCGGATCTAGTCCGACACGGCCACTGACAGGATCAAGTACCACAGTCTCACTCGATGGTGAGTCACAGAGCAAATACAATAAAACATAAAACCATGCATGTGAGAGTATTAAATTATTACATCATCATCATCAAAGTTTTTGCAAAAGCAACCATCATTGTTCGAAGTGCAGCGGAATAAAACTAACGGCAAATAAACGGAGAGATGGGGAAGCCTGTCCCATCACTCCTCATGCTCCTCCTCAGCCGAGGCAGGGTCCCACTCGACAGTCCAACCCGGTGGTAAGGTGGACGGCCAAGTCACTCCAGCAACCATGTCCTCCAGAGAACCTGTAAAATTATGCCACAAGCAAGGCTGAGTATACTAATACTCAGCTAGACTTACCCGGTGTGAGGAGTCTACTCCTCTACCTCTAGACATGCAGCTGTTTGGCTGTGGGGTTTGGTTGCCAAAAGCACTAGCTGAGTTTCTAAATCAAGTTTTTAACTTTGTCAAAATTAAGTGTGACTCTCTTAAGGCTAAAAGTGTACTATCTACTCATACATTGTAGCAAGCATTATTAGCAATCAACATCTTATCAACTCATCATATTTCCACTTGTTACTCAATGCAGTACAATGGATCAAGCAGTCTCATTAGCTGCGAGAAGCAGACGATTCGAATCGAGTTTTTATCCTTGCAAGGTAAACCTAAACACACGACGTGGCGAGGCACTCCGTCCCCACACACATCAACCGTCCCCATCGATTCCCCGTCAGCAGATCAGGGCTCACCACCTTGGCGTACAATGCCCCACTGACCCCGACTGGCCGTCGTGCAGTGACCGCACTTGTACCCACCATAACCGGAATGGGAGACTACGTCTCAGGTCGCGTGAGGGGTAAAGTCCACTGCCAGGTTCAATCAGGTACTAGGCTTACCGATTTACCATATTTCTCGGCATATGTTTAGTACGTTCAAACGCTTGACACAGGTATCCGCACGTTAATCCTTATTCCCATTTTACCTCATAGACCACGTATCCCCATGGATCCGTGTCCACCAACCAACTATCAATGTGATAAGAAAAGTGGGTACAACCAATTCCTGACCTCGCGCGAGTGCTAGAAAAATCACTCGACTTCTACCGAGATCCCTAATTAGTAAAGCAGCTACTCGACCTAGCATACTAGTATCCATCTCAAAAAGGAATCCTGAGTTCATGCAACTAGGGTTTCAATCAACTCCTACACCTAAGTGCACAGTCAATCCTACAATCATTAAGTGAAGTAAAATAGCATAAATAACAGGTTATGCATAAACCGGGGCTTGCCTTCCAAGGCTGTGGCAGGCAGATCCTCTGGTGCAGACTCGGGTGCTGGATCTGGGGCTACCTCCTGAGCAGCTCCTTGCTCCGGCACGAGGATGTACTCTCCGTCAGCAAGGTTACAGTCTATCGAAATGCAATGAACATGTATGTCATGATTATGCAGGATTTAATAATATTATGCTAAAGAGAACTGAGTTAAGAAGTAACTTAGGGTTTCTAAGTCTTGCGGGGCTTCCAGTGGGTTAGGCTTATTACTCTTTAGGCTTGGGTTTTTAGTGAAGATAACATAGTGGATTGGTATTGTCTTGATACATTTTAGTGGACAGATTACAAAGGTTTTAGGATGACATTAATTTACATTATTCATTTTCCTTACTTTAACTCCCATTTAGGGCTTCTAGTGTAGGTTTGAACTACGACAGTGTTTTAATAATTTCCAAAAAATCTGTAAAAATTACAGTGGGTTGTCATTTGCTATTCTAGCTTGTTTTAAGAATTTGAGGCTTAAAGTACAAGGCTAGGCTTTAACAAAAATAACAAGAGTTATGCAAAAGGGGGCCACTTTACACTACATCTCTTAGTTAGGGTAGGTTCTGTCCTAAAGGTCATTTTTGCTGGCATCCCATAGTAGTAATAGGCTCCTGTGCTAAAAATCACAGAAAACTAAGGGGTGGTTATTTAGTTATGATTTTCTTAGGTTTAATGTCAAAAAGGTGCTTATAAGTAACTTGTCATTTGAAAAATATCAAACAACAGATTTTGTATTTTTCCTATGTTCATAATAACCAAATATTAGTTATCCTAAGGTTTGAGGGGTTTTCACCTTAGAGTTATTTTTGTAGGGTTTTTCTAAGTTATCCTTAGTTTATTCAAATAAAAGGTTTCCTACTTATTTTTTTACTAAACCAGGGTATGATATATTTTTCCAGTGAACTACATTAAACAAGTATCCTAACAAAAATAGAGGTGCTCTCTGGTTCATTGTTTAAATTACATTTTCTATTTTTCTTAATCTTAAGCATATTATAAAATAATGGGTAAAAACTAACTTAGTGGAGTGGACAGAGGGATTCAACATTTTTACTTGGGTCAGTAGGTAGATATAAACTTCTCCAAATTTTTCTAACCCTAGTCAATTAGTATAACTATTTTTCTTTCTATTATTGAGCTTTTGGCCAAAACTATAATTAAATCAGAGCTTTAAAGTTTCCTATAGTACATAGGGGGTTTTATATTTTTCTTAAGTAGGCTACATTATTTAGAGTCTGACAAAATTGGTTTGACCAAATTTGGATGAGTTAAACAGAAGTTATGGATTTTCAAAGTTTCTGTTCAAATTAAAAACAGATTTAGTAAAGGTTTTCTGGAAAAACAGTTTACACCGAGGTCCCTGGGTTTAAACTAAATCAACCTTCGCAAATCTACCCTCGCGCCACTATTCCCCTGTGTCTCTGACATTTCACAAGACCCCCTGACCTTCTCTCCCTCTCACCCGCAGTCCTTCCCCTTACGCAAACAGTAACCGCGGGAAAGAAAAGGGTGGCGCGGCTTACCGGCGGCGAGGGAGGTCCGGCGAAGGGTGGGGTTGGCTCGGGGAGACTCTGGCAGTCACGTCGAGGTACGGCTTGACGTCGGGGATGGCCGGAATCGCCCGGTCCACGCGTGCAGGCGGGGGTTCTCGTCGGCGGCGAGTGTACCGGCCAAACTACGGCGAACTGGTTCAATCCGAGGGCATGGTGAGCTTTACGGGGTAACGTAGCGACTGTATGCACAAGGAATCGAAGGATGGTTGAGTGGATTACCCGGTCCACGTACTCCGGCGGGGTTGAGAGCTCCGGCGACCGTGGGCCGGCCTCTCCGGTGAAGCAAACTTCAATTCCTCGCTCGGGGAGCTTTACCGGGGTGTGCTCAGTCTTCTCCGAGGGCTGGCCGGGGTTGGGAAGGGCTCTACGGGCCGGTCTACGGTGGCAGGGGGATCGGGCGGCCGTGGACACGCTACGCACGGGCAAACGGCGGCGAGCTGAGCTCCGGTGAGGTTTGAGTGTGCGCGGAAGAGTATAGTCGAAGCCTGGGAGGGTTTTATAGGCGCGGGCGCGGGCCATGGCGCTGGCTTGGCTCGGGCGCGGCGCTGGGCATGCGGGGGCGCGCGCGAGCATGCTCTAGCGCGGGCAGAAGGCGTCGAACACGTGGAGGTGTGTTTCTTCCATTGTTCAAACGTCTCCAGAGATCGCAAACGTGCGAATCTTGCCATGAATCCGGCGCAGACCTCTTCCTGGCACCTAGGGCTATCTCACATGTGTGAGTTCCAATGGAGGATACGCCCTAGATCAGGAGATAGACGGGCGCCAAATCTGGCTTGTCTCACTGCCCACCTCGCGACAAAACTGATGCCAAATCCTGTCAAACGTCCAAGTCTCGGTTTCCACTTTTTCCAGGGGGTGCCTTAGGTGGTATACCACATTTTTGGTATAGAACCTAAGTGGTTTTGGTGCCATCTTTAAGGTGAACACGGTTGATCTTTAGATTAGGGTTAAAAATTGGGACTTAGAGAGAAATAGAGAGCTCTAGCTCTCCCTCCACTTGGAGATTTGAATTAGGGTTTCTCCAGGGGTCTTTTTGCAATATTTCTCTCCCCTAATTGATGGTTACAAGGTTAGCTAAGGTTTGGGTAAAAATTACTCATGCTTTGCACACTTGTTCACTCCCTTCCCCCCCCCCTTACCTAGGGTTTTGGGAGATAGGGCTTAAGAGAGGTCTAGGTTTCTTCTCCCCTCTTATCCAAGGTAGTAAGTGTGCAAGGATTAGAGTAATGCTTCTTAGGTCATTGGCAACTTGATTAGCACATGATCTCCAAAGTTCTTAGGTGTTGCCCTAAGCCTTTACCCCATATAACTCACAGTCCTTAATGTCAAGGTGTGCTCTAGCCAAGGTAACACCTGGGGTGTTACAATATTCTCATATATTCTCAAAGTGAGGAAGAACATGTGGAGCATTTGAAGATGGTATTGCAAAGGCTATGAGAACATCAGTTGTATGCCAAGCTGAGTAAATGCGAATTCTGGATTCATGAAGTCTTGTTTTTGGGTCACATCATAAACCAAGATGGGTTAGCTGTGGATCCAAAGAAAGTACCAGACATTCTGAACTGGAAAGTACCGAAGGATGTTCGTGGAATCAAGAGTTTCATTGGAATGGCCGGATACTATAGGCGTTTCATTGAAGGCTTTTCAAAGATTGCTAGACCAATGACAGCGTTGCTAGCGAAGAAAGTTGAGTTTAAGTGGACCCAAAAGTGCCAAGAGGCATCTGAAGAACTGAAGAATAGATTGACTACAGCACCGGTATTGGTTCTGCCTGATGTTCACAAGCCATTCTCGGTGTACTGCGATGCTTCCTACACCGGATTGGGATGTGTGCTAATGCAAGAAGGAAGAGTTGTAGCGTACTCATCTCGACAGCTGAAGATCCATGAGAGAAATTATCCCACACACGACCTGGAGTTGGCAGCAGTGGTTCATGCTTTAAAGACATGGAGACATTACCTGTATGGGCAGAAGTGCGACATCTACACAGATCACAAAAGCCTGAAATACATATTCACCCAGTCAGAGTTAAACATGAGGCAGCAAAGATGGTTGGAATTGATCAAGGACTACGAGTTGGAGATTACATTACCATCCAAGCAAAGCCAATGTTGTTGCAGATGCTCTGAGCAGGAAGAGTCAAGTTAATATGATGGCCACGTACCCAATGTCATATGAGTTAGCCAAGGAGTTCGATAGACTGAGCCTCAGTTTTCTAAACAGTACATAAGGAGTAACAGTGGAATTAGAGCCCACCCTAGAGCGGGAGATCAAAGAAGGGCAGAAGGATGATGAAAGCATCAACAAGGTCCGGTAGCTGATCTTAGAAGGAAGAGGCAAAGACTTTCGAGAGGATGAAGAGGGAGTAATATGGTTCAAGGACCGATTGTGTGTTCCCGACATCAAACCTATTTGGGAGTTGATCCTCAAGGAAGCTCATGAGACTGCCTACTCCATACACCCTGGAAGTGAAAAGATGTATCAGGATCTAAAAAGGAGGTTTTGGTGGTATGGCATGAAAAGAGAAATCGCAGAATATGTCGCCATTTGTGATAGCTGTCAAAGAACTAAAGCAGAGCATCAGAAGCTCGCCGGACTGTTGCAGCCATTGCAAATTCCTCAGTGGAAGTGGGATGAGATCGGGATGGATTTTATAGTTGGCCTACCTCGTACCCGGGCTGGCTATGATTCCATCTGGGTGGTTGTGGACCGCTTAACAAAGGTGGCCCATTTCATACCTGTGAAGACAACATACACCGGAGCAACATTAGCTGAGTTATACATGTCCCGGATAGTCTGCCTACATGGTGTGCCGAAGAAGATAGTGTCAGATCGAGGAACACAATTCACCTCTCATTTTTGGCAGCAGCTACAAGAAGCTTTGGGCACGCATTTGAACTTCAGTTCGGCTTATCACCTGCAGACAGACGGTCAGACTGAAAGAACTAATCAGATCCTAGAAGATATGTTGAGAGTCTGTGCGTTGCAAGACAAGTCAGGATGGGACAAAAGGTTACCTTATGCAGAATTCTCCTACAACAATAGTTTCCAGGCCAGCTTGAAGATGTCACCGTTTCAGGCGCTCTATGGACGGAGTTGTAGGACTCCGCTACATTGGGACCAGCCTGGGGAGAGACAGGTGTTTGGCCCCGACATTTTGCTTGAAGCCGAAGAGAACATCAAAATGGTTCGGGAGAATCTGAAGATAGCACAATCAAGGCAGTGAAGCTATGCTGACAGAAGAAGAAGAGAACTGAGTTTTGAAGTGGGAGATTACGTCTATCTGAATGTGTCGCCTATCAGAGGAGTCAGAAGGTTCGGAGTCAAGGGCAAGTTAGCACCCCGGTACGTTGGATCATATCAGATTCAAGCAAAGCGTGGAGAAGTGGCCTACCAGCTCAACCTACCAGAAAGTCTGTCGGCAGTGCACAATGTGTTCCACGTGTCGCAATTGAAGAAGTGTCCGCGAGTACCAGAAGAACAGTTGCCAGTGGAGGATTTGGAAGTCCAAGAGGATCTGACATACATAGAGAAGCCAATGCAGATTATGGAATTTGCAGACAGAGTCACCCGGAGGAACACCATCAAAATGTGCAAAGTCAGATGGGGTCACCACTCTGAGGAAGAAGCAACCTGGGAACGAGAAGATGATCTGAAAGCCAAATACCCTGAACTCTTTGCTGACCAACCTTGAATCTCGGGGCGAGATTCTTTTAAGGGGGATAGGTTTGTAACACCCTGAATTTGGGGTATAAAATTTCTTTGCTCATATTCACAAATTCAGGTGTTACTCCTCTCTTCTCATCTCCCCCAATCTCCTCTTTCTCTTTTCTATAGAAGAAGAGTGGTTATTTTTATTTGTAAATGTAATTATAATCTAGTAGGCTAAACTCCAAGGGAGTATGAAATGTTGCATCATGTTGAACCCTAAACTCCACTTTTGTTTGATGCCTATGCTTGAGGGTGCTAATTTGAAATTGTGGCATATTTGGAATTGAGTCAAATGGAGTAAATAAAAAGAAAAGGGAAAACAATTTCCGAAATAAAAGAAAAAGGTAAAGTGGCCCGCAACCCCCTCTCCCCTCGGCCTTTCGGCCCAGCCGGCCACCGCGCGCGCGCCCGCTCCCTCTCTCTCTCTGCTCATGGGCCCCCTCTGTCAGCTCCCTCGTCCTCGCGTAACCGCCCTCCCGAGCTGCGCGCACGCCGAGGACTCTGCACCCACGTCGCGAGTCGAGCTCGCAACCGCCCCGCCCTCGGCCACTTGAAACCCCAGAGCCCCACTCACTCTTCCTGTAGCATCCCAAAAATTCAAATCCTGAAATTTTCTCAAACTCGCTCTAAATTCAAAATGAATTTCAAATTTCATTTCAAAATGTTTGTTTGCGAGTTGATATCAACAAATAAAATATAGTGGTCTATATTCTCTCCAAAATCCTCCTCAAAATATCCTACAAATATTTCCCCAGTGATCCCCCTCAAATTGTTTCCAAAAATACTGCCTAGATATTTCCCTAGTGATCCCCTTCAAGTTCTTTCCATAAATACTGCCCAAATATTCCACCGATATATCTCCAGATATTTTCCTCTTGAGAAATACCTTCAGAATCATTTTTCAAGTCCCTACAAATATTTTCTTCATAACTTTCCTCATGCTCATACGTATACGTATGCCTCCGGTGTCATACGGTGAGCTCTACAAGCCACAGATTCTACTCAAGACTCTACCCATCCATATATCTCTATTCTGACCACTATACTAAATATTTGTTGGTATACTTGCTTGTTTGTATGTTTGCTTGTTCATGTTGCATAGTTATCGGAGCGTTCGTGCCGTCTCATGGAGGCCCGATCTGCAAGTCTATGCCAGGCAGTGGAGCTAGGAGCCAGTTCTGCGAGCTTCCCCTTCCCCCTTCGTCGGATAAGCACGGCAAGCTCACTGGATCCCTTTGATGCATAAATTACCTATGCTTTTACAACCACAACCCTCAGCCTGTTATTTTATGCATGATATGATTTTGAGACAAGTTATTATGGCCACCCAGCCGCTTGCCGCAATCAATCCTTGATATATTTGTTACAAATGATTTGAGGAAAGGTGTGAGTTTTCAAAAGAAAATGCTTTTCAAAATATGTATGATGAAGGGTTTTCACCCTTATCACCTTTGAGTAGGGATGATCAGGGACTCCCTGGTTTAGGGGAGGGCCTAAGGTGATGGCTCAGCTGGTTTAGGTGTGAGCAGAAGGATTGTCCCCTCACATAAGGACCGGTTGTTCATCCTTCACTACCTGTACTCATGATAAGTACAACCACTCGAGACTGTGTGGGCAGTCACTCAATCTGAACTCGTACGGTCCAACCCCAGGGTTATGAAGGCTGGGGAGCACCGGGAGGATAAGGAGGGGGAATGTTTTGTCCGGTTTGGACATGGCGGTGGCCTGACTCCTTCTGGTATAACCGTTAAGGTTAGGACGTGCGAGGAAAGAAAGAGATTCAGATTCGGGTCTCACTAGCTATGGGATCGTAGAGTCGGACTAGTGGGTAAAGTGTACACCTCTGCGCAGAGTTTGAAAACCTATTCGAATAGTCCATGTCCACAGGAATGGACGAGTCTGGTATGGTATGGCAATTAATGTCTTGTTTTCAAAAAAGGCTGCATTTGAGAAAAATGGTTTTTAAAAGGTCCGGCGGTTGAGCCGTGAGGTATGGTGGACGGGAAGTTTAGTGGTTGTTGTTGAAAATGAAAACCAGTGGGAAACTGCTGAGATATCTGGATGGTTTAGTCCAGGGGATTTTGTTCTATACTGAAAAACTTTCTGCTCCTTTGGGAGAGGATGCGCTTTGCAAAAATACAAAATGTTTTTCAAAACAACCCTGCATAAAATATTGTTGTTTCTGCAAAATATCCTGAACTCCACATATTCCATGCATTATATCTGATTTCCCCATTCCGCGGGTGAAGGTGGGCTGCTGAGTACGTTTGTACTCACCCTTGCTTATTTGTTGTTTTTCAGAAAAAGGAGATCGGGTAAGAGTTACGACTGTTCCCAACCTTGCCTGTGGCTGTTGGACCGCTGAATTGCTTCGCTGCGTATATCGGGCTGCTTCAGCCCCACTCTGATGATATATCCCGAGTTGTGGACCAACTCTTAAAGTTGTTCGCCACCTTTATAGGTTTGTCTCGTTTAAGCAGATCTGTAATCATCTGATGTATAAATGTGTTTACTAGCCTCCTGGGACTAGTAATTGTATCACATTTGAGTTCCAGAGGATTGGGGCGCTTCAGGTGGTATCGGAGCTGTTAGGTTGGCCGCAGGACGTAACCCTTAGCCTGATCCAAAAGTTTTTGAGTCAAAACTATTTTCTTAAAAAAATTCTTGCTCTTATCCCTTCATTTCAAAAATGGTTTCCCCCTTTCCTTCTCTCAGAAGTCAGATGGAGGTTCGCTGCCAAACCAGCTTTTCCCAGAATGAAGATGGTTTCCCCAAGTTGTTGAGAGCATGCACAGTCCGCCTCGGAATCAGGAGCCAGCCAGAGTATGATGGTCGTGAATTCGTCGAGCATGGCACGGAGAAGTGTGTCGTGACTGTATACATTGGATCCAGTCCGCACCATGTGGAATGGAGTGTCACTGTTGCTGGGCACAGATTCAAAGACACCTACCAAGTCGTCGCCCGCAAGGCATTGAGGACCCTGTGTCAGATTTATGAAGAAGAAGTGGCCGACACCCCGCTCAGATTCTTTCCACCCTTTCAGAGAGACCGTCCCGTTTGGATGGCCAGGATGCGTGCATTGGAAGGGCAGCAGCTGCTTGAGGACGACCCCACAGTCGTGTACCTCACTGCATACCTGCTCACCCTGGATGCACAGAATGATTTCTTGGCTCGGCACCACCGTCAGATGATTGCCCGAGCAGAAGATGCAGAGAAGCGCAACCGTAAGCTCCATGTGGATCTCACCTCAGCTCAAGCCCGTGTAGCTGCCTTGGAAAGTCGTGAAGCCATTGCTGTTGAAGCCCTGAAGCAAGCCAAGGATGAGCATGTCAAGAAGTTGATGGAGGCCTACTTGGTAACCCATAACCAACGTAGAGCCCTACGGATCCAAGAGCCCGCTTCATCCAACCCTGTTCAACCCATCAGAGCTGAAGATCCCCAGATTCTTGAAGGTCACCTGGTCTCTATCAGAGGAGATAAGAAGACTTGGGAACTACCGGAAGGAGCCATAGTCTTGGAAGGAATTCCAGTCTTCCCTCAGGCTATGAATAAGTAAGAGCACCCCGAGTCCTCTCAAGATCCCCCGCTAGAGTTGTTTGAGCCCTTCTCCGTGAAGAAGATTCCAGCACCGCCCCGTGAAATCAAGGAAGAAGCTGCAAGCACCCCGCCAGCACCGCCGCCCTCTGAGGAGCTACAAGAGCCAGTCCCGCTTGAAGAAGAGTTCGACCCCGTGTTGCCATCTCAGTCGCTGCTAGAAGAAGTCATCAACATCAGCTCTCTCTTGACCCATCCAGGAGATGTCTCAGATTGAAGTTGTGTGCAAGTCTTGCCAGAAGAGAAGCTGCCAGATCTGAGTTAGTTATGCCTAGTCCTCTGCATGCATTGGGTAGTGGAGTTTTTCTTCACTTTGGTTAGAGCCCTGCATGTATGAGAGGTAATCGTGTAGACTCGTGTTTTGCAAAACTCTAATTGTGTGGCCCCCTAGGGCATTTCAAAATGAATTTCGCTTGATGTTTTCTTCCCTTTTGAGTGCATATGTGATGCTTTAATGTTAGTGCTCATAAGTCGCATTTAGCATAGTTCTCAATTCAGGAGTTGAGCAATAGTAGTTATGCTTAGCCCCCGAGTCTGAGTAGTCCGTGCTTTGGAAAAACTCTATCCTACCCTTATTCAAAACATTCGATTTGTTTGTGCTTATCATTGCTGAGCTTGTGTGTTTTCTTTTTTAAGAAAGGCTTTCTCTAAAAACATAAATCACAAATTAGATCTAATCCTCACCTTATGCTTCCATTCTCATCTTAACCCATCTCAAGAGAAAAGTGCCTTACCCAAGAAGATACCGGGAAGCTTACCCTTGAAGCATGGAATAAGCTACAGAGGAACCTATCCAGTCGCTCAGTCAAAAGGACCGACCGTGAGAATCAAAGCACTGCCCCTGAGTCAAAGTAAACAGGAAAAGAGGACAGAAGGAGTTATTACCATACAGAGAGGCAAAGATTCTTAGAACCAGAGACCACAAACATCAGGGTCATTGACCCCACCACTCACCCATGCCCCCCACACGCGTGCCCGCCTCCATGCGCACCACCACCGCCCCACGCCCCCCTTTTGTAGCACACCCACCACCATCGTCGCCGGCAACAGGCCCCCTTCCCCTTGTCGCACCTGCTGCCTCGTGTCACCTGCTCCATCACTACCACTCCACACCCCCCCCCCCCCGAGCACCCCCGCTCGCCTATAAAACCCCCCACCAGCTTCCTCAACTCCCATCTCGCTCAAAGCAAAGCACACTCCAGATAAATCCCCTCTGCCAAATCACAAGCAACTCCATTTTCCACTCCCTCGCCCCTAAGATCATGATGCTTGGTGATTCTTGGGTTGAAGACTGTTGCACATGGTTCATAGTCTTCGGTTTCCTCCTCTGTATGATGGTAATACTCATCGATAGAATCCTCCAGTGGGAAGAGCAAAGAGAAAGAAAGGGCTAGTGAAAAGAAGATAGTGAAGAGAAGCTAAGAAGAAGGTTCTCCCAGAATCAACCCCGTGCCAATCATCTCTCTGCTGCCTGCTCAAGCATCAACAGTAGAAGAAGGCCCCGTAACACCCGTGTTATGAGGTACTTCAAGGAGTTCAAATCCCCAAGATTCAAGAGTTCTACCCTCATTCTTTTTAAGTGGGGTAGTGTTCCAGTAAGTTCCTATAGAGAAAAAGAAGAAGGCCTGTAGCAAGCTTGTGGAGGACCAGATCATCGAAGCTTATGAGTTTCTGGATGAGAAGTGGTCACCCAAGTTCCATTGATGAAGCACTAGAAGACCAATCAAAGAAGAAATCCATGTGGAAGTTCGTAAGAGGAAGGTTTGCGTGTTGGCATCGTTGCTTCTTCAGTAAGCTAGCTGCCAAGCGAAAGCTAGAAGCCTGAAGATGATCTTTGAGTAGCCAGAATCAGCGTTTGCAATCAGCAGCCGGATGCTCCACAAGAGCCAGATTTTGTTGAAGTTCCATCTCCTCGAAGAGTCTGCAAAGTGAAGATATGTAGCTAAAGTAAAGCTATACCCATAACCCTTCTAAGCCGAATCTCGAGGACGAGATTCCTTTTAAGTGGGGTAGATTTGTAGCATCCCAAAAATTCAAATCCTGAAATTTTCTCAAACTCGCTCTAAATTCAAAATGAATTTCAAATTTCATTTCAAAATGTTTGTTTGCGAGTTGATATCAACAAATAAAATATAGTGGTCTATATTCTCTCCAAAATCCTCCTCAAAATATCCTACAAATATTTCCCCAGTGATCCCCCTCAAATTGTTTCCAAAAATACTGCCCAGATATTTCCCTAGTGATCCCCTTCAAGTTCTTTCCATAAATATTGCCCAAATATTCCACCGATATATCTCCAGATATTTTCCTCTTGAGAAATACCTTCAGAATCATTTTTCAAGTCCCTACAAATATTTTCTTCATAACTTTCCTCATGCTCATACGTATACGTATGCCTCCGGTGTCATACGGTGAGCTCTACAAGCTAATAACACTCATATAAGACAAATCCATGCTAATCTCCCACTAATCCTCTCATCCTCCCACTAATCCCCTCATCCCTCCCCCTAATCCCCACACCATGGCTATAAATAGAGGGGCAAGGGCCTCCTCTCATCCCACCACAAGCCATTTCATGGCAACTCTCTTCCCCCCCCCCACACACACCCACTCCATGTTCCACACAAGCACACACTAGCACAAGGATCGTTCGGTCGTTCTTCGATCGTTCGTCCCCCTGTTCTTAGTTTGTTTGTTCGTTCGTCCGATCGTTCGATCATTCGTCCGATCGTTCATGGTTCGTCCGTCCGTTCGTCCGATCGTTCGATCGTTCGTCCGTTCGTTCATCCAAATAATCTTTTTCCTGCCGTTATGCTGCCGAAATTCCAATCGTTCGTTCGTCCGATCGTTCATCCGATCGTTCATGGTTCGTTCGTCCGTTCGTCCGATCGTTCATGGTTCGTTCGTCCGTTCGTCCGATCGTTCGTCCGTTCGTTCGTCCAAATAATCTTTTTCCTGCCGTTATGCTGCCGAAATTCCGATCGTTCGTTCGTTCGATCATTCGATCGTTCATCGTTCGTTCATAGTTCCTATCCATCGTTCATCGTTCGTTCATATGAACTATTCACCATCACTATTTACCGTTACTATTTACCGTCACTATTTACCATCACTAATCATCCGATCACCCCAAATTTCAACAACTCATCCGTCATGTTGTCCAGTCCACCTAAGACCAGCCAGACCCATATTCCAGTCATACGAACTCCGGTGACTGTGATTTTCATTCCAGTAGGGAACTTCCCATCTGGTCACCCATCCCAGATTTCTCCAAGTTGAGCACGTTTAACTTTGGGATTCTTTCAAGCTAGACTTCCAAAAAGAAAGGCGAACCATGTTTGTATGGACACATCTTCAATCCTATAAAACCTCTGCCCAAGAAAAGCCCAAAAATAATTCCTCGCACCCCGCTCCCAAATATCTCTAAATATTCAAATTCTAGAATATTCCAAGAATATTCCTTTCCTTTTCTTTTTCTTCCTATGATTATAAAATCCAAAACTCCTCCATCCAAACTCAGATTCCAATCATTCCTATTTCTAAATTCTTGTCAAATTATTCCCTATCCAACCATGTCATACCTTAAGCATGGTTCATATTCCAAAAAATTCCCAAAATACTCATGTTCCATATCCTACCTATAGTTTTCCTGTTCAGACTAAGTCAGACAATTCATTCGTCACCAATAGTGAACTTCACTATGCTACACCACATACACCTAGCTATAAATATACCCAGCTACCCTCTCCCACTCCACACACTCAACACCCTCAGCCAAAGCAAACACCCCACCCACTCAGTTACTCCGCTCTGCCGGCTACAGTGTCGCTTCGCCTCTAGTTCACCCTCCTGGTAAGCACCTCCGCTCCACCACTAGTAGTATCTCAACACCACATGACACAGATTCTACTCAAGACTCTACCCATCCATATATCTCTATTCTGACCACTATACTAAATATTTGTTGGTATACTTGCTTGTTTGTATGTTTGCTTGTTCATGTTGCATAGTTATCGGAGCGTTCGTGCCGTCTCGTGGAGGCCCGATCTGCAAGTCTACGCCAGGCAGTGGAGCTAGGAGCCAGTTCTGTGAGCTTCCCCTTCCCCCTTCGTCGGATAAGCACGGCAAGCTCACTGGATCCCTTTGATGCATAAATTACCTATGCTTTTACAACCACAACCCTCAGCCTGTTATTTTATGCATGATATGATTTTGAGACAAGTTATTATGGCCACCCAGCCGCTTGCCGCAATCAATCCTTGATATATTTGTTACAAATGATTTGAGGAAAGGTGTGAGTTTTCAAAAGAAAATGTTTTTCAAAATATGTATGATGAAGGGTTTTCACCCTTATCACCTTTGAGTAGGGATGATCAGGGACTCCCTGGTTTAGGGGAGGGCCTAAGGTGATGGCTCAGCTGGTTTAGGTGTGAGCAGAAGGATTGTCCCCTCACATAAGGACCGGTTTGTCATCCTTCACTACCTGTACTCATGATAAGTACAACCACTCGAGACTGTGTGGGCAGTCACTCAATCTGAACTCGTACAGTCCAACCCCAGGGTTATGAAGGCTGGGGAGCACCGGGAGGATAAGGAGGGGGAATGTTTTGTCCGGTTTGGACATGGCGGTGGCCTGACTCCTTTCGGTATAACCGTTAAGGTTAGGACGTGTGAGGAAAGAAAGAGATTCGGATTCGGGTCTCACTAGCTATGGGATCGCAGAGTCGAACTAGTGGGTAAAGTGTACACCTCTGTGCAGAGTTTGAAAACCTATTCGAATAGTCCGTGTCCAAAGGAATGGATGAGTTTGGTATGGTATGGCAATTAATGTCTCGTTTTCAAAAAAAGGTGCATTTGAGAAAAATGGTTTTTAAAAGGTCCGGCGGTTGAGCCGTGAGGTATGGTGGACGGGAAGTCCAGTGGCTGTTGTTGAAAATGAAAACTAGTGGGAAACTGCTGAGATATCTGGATGGTTTAGTCCAGGGGATTTTGTTCTATACTGAAAAACTTCCTGCTCCTTTGGGAGAGGATGCGCTTTGCAAAAATACAAAATGTTTTTCAAAACAACCCTGCATAAAATATTGTTGTTTCTGCAAAATATCCTGAACTCCACATATTCTATGCATTATATCTGATTTCCGCATTCCGCGGGTGAAGGTGGGCTGCTGAGTACGTTTGTACTCACCCTTGCTTATTTGTTGTTTTTCAGAAAAAGGAGATCGGGTAAGAGTTACGACTGTTCCCAACCTTGCCTGTGGCTGTTGGACCGCTGAATTGCTTCGCTGCGTATATCGGGCTGCTTCAGCCCCACTCTGATGATATATCCCGAGTTGTGGACCAACTCTTAAAGTTGTTCGCCACCTTTATAGGTTTGTCTCGTTTAAGCAAATCTGTAATCATCTGATGTATAAATGTATTTACTAGCCTCATGGGACTAGTAATTGTATCACATTTGAGTCCCAGAGGATTAGTGCGCTTCACTCCCCCTCCCTCATTTGCACACCTGCAGAGCCTCATTTCAACCCCCGCGCTGCATGCACGCCAGGGAGGAGCCACCGTTGTCCGATGCCGTCCTGAGCCCGTTTCTCCGTCGACGTCGGAGCCCTGCCGTGCCCTCTACCACGGTGAGCTCCGCCTCGACGTCCGCAACTCGGGACACGCTCCAATTTCTCCTCTCCCTCCCTGATTTCCTCTGCCCGCGCTCACCCGCCGTCCTCCGCGCAGTCCTGGTGCCGCCACCGTTGACCCGAGCCTTCGTCGTGCCTTCACCGCCACCGAGAGGTTCCTGGGGTACGCCTTGAGGTAAGGAACCTCCCCTGCCCTCTCCTTTTCCCTCCCTTGCTCTCTGTTGTGCTTGATTTCTCGTCGGAGTCGGTTGGCGCCGCCGCCGAGCTGTCTCGCCGTGGGCCACCACCCTCTGGTGCCCCTATCGCGACTTAGCCCTCGCCAGTGGGTTCCCCACGCCTTCCCCAACCCCCCAGACCATCCCGGTCGCCCTAAGACCCGTGGAGCCCCCGTGCCCCTTGTCTCCGGCGAGCTCCCCGCCGCGGGTACGGGCGCCGCCACCTCTGCTGGCCGGAGAAGAGGGCCGAAGTCGGCTGCCCGATCCCCGTCGTCCATCTCAGATCGGATGGTTCATTTTTTAAATAACCTGAGCCTAATCTTAACCGTCCGCCTGGAATCTGACGGCCCAGAGCCGCCCCCGCACCCCGCCTTCCTGTCGCTGGGCCCCTCCTGTCAGCCGCCCCCGCCCAAGCCCCTGCCCGCGCGGCCCCGCCTGTCAGCCGCTCGCGCCCGAGCCCCTACCCACGCGGCCCCGCCTGTCAGCCGCTCGTGCCCCCAGCACGCTCGCGCGCCTACCCGACGATCTAATCCCGAGTGTCGATCCGAGATCCAACGACCGAGGAAGCCCGATACCCCTTCGCCCGCGCAAATTTCTTAAAGAGACCCTCGGTTTTCTGCAAATTAACCCGCCGTCCCTGGTATTTTGCAGTTAGGTCCTCAGACCTTTTATTTAATCAGGAATAAGTATTTAAAGAGTATTTTTAATCCCTAATCTTGTAAAATTCATAACTCTGTCATATGAACTCCAAATTAGGTGCTTCAAATTGCAAAATGTTCATAATGTTTTTATCTACCTGTTTAAAACAATGTTCCCCTGCTGTTTTTATGTCCCAATTAATAGTTGATCTCTAGTTTAGAATTAATGTTATTGGAACCCTAATAGAAATAAAATAAAGATAGTATACTCTAATAAAAGTTGGAGTACTTAAGTTTATAGACTTAACACCATATAGTGATTAACCCCACCACTAAACTAACTTTATCTGAATAATATGATAGTGACATAGACCTGGTTAGTGAATAATGAATCACTTTGTATAGTCATCTACCCTAGACCTAGGGAACACCATATTGCCAATCTTTTTCTAATTGAACCTGTGATCTCCCTGCTGCACATGTTTGGTATATTGCTCTTTTGTTATTTCCCAAGTGTATAGAATGAATGATTGCTTTGCGTAGACAACGAGCAGTCTGTGTTTCCCGAGGAAGTTGCAGGAGAAGTCCCTGAGCAGCAGCTTGGTGAAGGCAAGTGTCCTCTGACCCATTGTGTCCCATTTACTTTATAATACACTGTCCCGCATACTATGAACAACCTAAGGATTTACTAGCTTTCTATTTACCTTGTCCTTGATTTACCTTTTTGGGTTACTATGGTTAGCTACATGCTAGCGCTTTACTTTAATCAATGGACATGATGAGATACAATGATGATACTGTGATTTTATTCTGGATATGATGATATACTTGTGGCATTTAAGGGGACTCAGGCTGTTTCTCGAGTACCTCTCCATAAGGACCTGTTCGTTGAGAGACCACCCGGGATAACAGTGCAACCATGAGGGTGAAATGGGGCGCCCTTAGCTGATTAATTAGAGGAACTAGAGGTGTAGTTGCTTCGCCGTCATGCCGTCAATGGGGTCCAGGCACAGTGCTTGCTCTGCTGAGGCTGGGTGCCGAGGTTCTTTCGTTTTGCTTTTGTTAGTCACCCCCCTGCAGGGAGGGGTACTGTGTTTATCAAACTGGAGAAACCTAACGGGCGGCTATGACCTCTAGGGAATCTTTGTAAAGGCTACGTAGTGATACCCTGTCGGACCACCTAGGAAGTGATCGATGGGGAGTCATGATCCTCGGGCAAAATGGGAATCACGGCTCATGGGTAAAGTGTGTGACCTCTGCAGAGGGTAATGAAACTGATATATCAGCCGTGCTCACGGTAAAGAGTAGCCTTGGGATCCTCTTTGATTAGAGATACTTCGGATATACCTCAGATGATGACTTCAATGATGATGGTTAATGATGGTGACTTTAATTATGAATTCTAGTATTTCCTCTCTAAGGAGGTACTTTTTGGGATTATAACTTGGGTTTTATGATAAAATCTGGCTTCTACTAACAATAAATACCTGACCAACTAAAAGCAACTGCTTGAGCCTAACTCCACATAAAAGCTAGTCCACTTCAGCCAAACGGGGCATTTGCTGAGTACGTTGATGTGTACTCATCCTTGCTTTACCACAAAACACCAGGTTGTCCACATTGCAACCACTGCTCAGGAGAAGATGAAGCCGTGGAAGGAGACTTCCAGGAGTTCCAAGACTACGACGAGTTCTAGGTGTGGGTTGGCGGCAAACCCCCAGTCAGCCCTGTGAAGGCCCTATCTTTACTGCATTTCGCTTAGCACTTTGATTTATCCGTTAAGTTGATGACTATGTGGATGTCTCTGACTCTGTGATGTAATAAGTTAATACTCTTTTATGTTATTATTCGAGCACTGTGCGATGATGTTCATTTATGTAATCACTGTGTATGTGAATTCTGATCCTGGCACGTACATAGTTCGCATTCGGTTTGCCTTCTGAAACTGGGTGTGACAAACATGCTCACTAAACATGGCCGTGAACTTGCCATCCACATGTTTAAAAATTGTATAAAACAGAAACAAAGTAAAAATAACATGAAACTTGTTCACGTGTCATGATATCATATGTAGAAGCTGTGATAAAAATTTGAGAATGTTTCGAGAAAGTTGTGACATACTATGTGTAGAAACCTAGAAGAACTACACATGAAATCATAGAGTTTCAATGTAGTTCTCCTAGATTTCTACACATAGTACGTCACAACATTGAAACTCTATGATTTCATGTGTAGTTCTCCTAGGTTTCTACACATAGTATGTCACAACTTTCTCAAAACATTCTCAAATTTTTATCACAGCTTCTACATATGATATCATGACACGTGGACAAGTTTCTTGATTTTTTGACTTTGTTTGTGTTTTATACAATTTTTAAACAGTTGGATGGCAAGTTCACGGCCATGTTGAGTGAGCATGGTGCTCGAAGTTTCCGGTCCGCTCATGAAATCGGTCGTAACTTGTGCTAAATAGCATGGATATTATTTTTGCATGCACGGTTTTCCAAGTTTCGAGTGACTTGCAGTTCAAATGTGAATTTTCCGAAGAAATTCAAATAAACGAACTAAATCTACTAGCTATAGAAAACACTTTTCTAATTGTCCTAAAATGGTACATGTAGGTCTACATAGTGTAGGAACATAGCACAAAAAGTTTGGTTAGGAAAAATAAAAAAAGTAAAAATATACTTTGTCGAGTGTCCAGGAATGACACTCGGCAAAGAAGCCTTTGCCGAGTGTCAACGTATGAACACTCGGCAAAGTATAGTGGAATAATTTTTGCCGAGTGTCGCCCAGAGGGCACTCGTGTAACACCCGGCTTTAAGGAACAAAGCCAGGTGCATCTCATACATGCGCCAAGAAGACAACACATATAATAACAGAGTGTATAGAAGTAAATGTCATAAAACATCAGAGTATTTATTACATAGCGGAAGTCTTATTACAAAATAAAATAATATAGATAAAACGAACTAAGGATCGATGGCGCCAATGTCGACTGAGAAACGCCACCTAGATCAGATCGAACTCCTCAGTGTTAGGCAGCTCCTCCTGAACCACCTGCTCTTCTCCTATGGGGGGGGGTGTGAGACAGCAAGAGTGAGCTCACATACGATCATAGCTCAACAAGTCGTGGGGAATAATGTGACATGAACTCACCAAAGGTGGGAGTTCATGAAGTGTAAGGCTGATCAAAGAAATAAAGGCTGAAGCTGAGCATTGCTTTTATTAGTTGGTCAAAATTTTATTAGCAGTTACTAAGTGTAAGTAAATACCAAACCTTAGTAATAATAAGTAAAGGTAATAATAAAATAATCCCAAATGCAATGAAATGACAGGTTAAGTTTAAGTTCCATAATTTAATCATGTGAGTGTCCGAGCCGCTCATGACCGTGAGCACGGCTAGTATACTAGTTTTACACTCTGCAGAGGTTGCGCATCTTTACCCACAAGTCGTGTTACCCATCTGCCACAGAGTTGATCAGACTCCATACACCTCTACCTAGGAAGCGAGGCAGGGTACCACTACGAGGCCTTTACAAAGTTCCACTAGCTTCAGACTACCCGCTACAGTTTATGGGAAGATCCAGTAAAGGGTTCCTGGCTGATAGCCATCGCAGCAAAATCAACCAGGGACCTCCCCGCACTGACCTCTCCCCTACTGCCCTTGCCCCTTTCGGGTAAGGTAGCCCTCCCCTAGCTTTCCTAGTTAATCAGCCAAGGGCGTCCCATTCCACCCTTGTGGTAGCACTGTTTTCCCGGGTGGTTCTCCATGTTCCCATTAACATAATGATCTTAACATGAGCAAGGAATAATAAAACAGATAACAATAAATAGTATAACAATGAGTGATGAATATCTCTATACCCAAATCCACATAAAGCAATAGCATGTACTACCCAAAACTTTAGTAGTAAAACCAGTGGTGAAACAAGGTATAAAGATAGTCAAAATCTAGGGCATCCTATTGGGTCCCAGCAAAATTATCCTATGCAGATCATTATGAATAATAAGAACATGAATGGGTAAAAGAAGTGATCAAGGGCACAACTTGCCTTCCACGAGCTCCTGCTCAGCTACTTCAACTTGTTGAAGCCCAGGTTCCTCAGTGGGTTGCTCGTCTACTCGCATCAGTACAATACATACATGGCATAGCATAAATTAACATCACATCAAACATGCAAATAGAATATACAGTAATAAACTAGACATTAAAATAAGATTACAGGAACTGGAATCATCAAATTTGGAGTTATATATTTTAAGTTATGGATTTTCTAAGGTTTTATGCATTTAATACAAGATTAAGTGAAAGAATAATTTTAATGTGTTTGTCATGCCAGAACAGAGGCACAAATAGATAGACAATAATATTATGAAAATTTAGGAACTGGAATGGTCTAATTTGGAGTTCATATGCATTTATTATGAATTAAACAAGTTTTAACATTTATTTATGCACTAAAAATTAATTTCAGATATTAATTTCTGATTTTTAATACACTCTGGATCGGGCCTCAATAATAGGAAACTGCAGGGGCTAAACAATAAGAATTCCCGAGACACAGAGGGTAACTCGAGTGGACTGCGGGTTGGTTTTTCTAAAAACATAAGGGGCAATCTGCAAAGTGCGCAACCCGAAGGGGTATCGGCCGAGCACCACCATCCGATCAAGCGCGGACGGCTAAGATTAGATCTGCCCATAAATGAACCGGTACGCGATATGGGCCGCAGGATCGACAGCGGACGGCCATGATTTTATGAAATCCAGAACTAGCGCGGATCGTCGATCGACCGACCGATGGTCACGATCTAATCACACAAAGGGGTCCCTATGATCTAATCCTACTCGTTGCCCACGGATCCAACGGTTGAGGTATTTCTCCCCCAAACGAAGCAGCCGACGCCGGCGCCGCCCCCCCCAACGGCGGAGCTCTCGCCGGAGGAATTCACCCGGCGCAAGAATCAGGCCAGAACCCCAATTGACCCCTGCTACACGAAGAGATGGCAACAACGAACACATGAGGGGAGGAAATTACCGAGAATCGGGCACGAAGGCGGGTTGTCCACGGCACGGGCGACACCACGGCGGAGGCAAATGCTCCGTCGAGCAATTAGGCGGCGCTGGCAAAGGATTCCTAGTGGCACGGTTTCGGCCACTCTCCCTCACACCCGCAGCAGTCGCCGGACGCAAACCAAGGTGGTCTGGTCGACGGTGAACCGACGCCCACGCGCGGCGGACTACTGCGCTCGAAGCTCTCTCTCACGATTCTAATGGTGGTGCCGGTGGCCAACTCTAGGCAAGGGGGGTATGGGGGCGATGAAGGGGAGGTCGCGCCCTGGCTTTGTAGTCGCAGGAGAGAGTCCGAGGGGGAGAAACGGCCGGCGCGGGATGCGGAGGTGCTCCACGGAGGATGCGGAGTTCGCTGCGTCGTTGACGAAGCTGACAGTATGGGCCCACCGCACAGAGAGTCGCTATCCACGCGCGTGAGGAGACCGGATCGCTGCCAGTGGGGCCCGCATGCCGGCGAGAGGGAGAATCGCGCGCGCGAGTGAGGGAGGCTGACGGGTGGAGCCCACCTGTCGGCGCGCGCGGATGTTGGTTAGCTGGGCTGCGCGGGTGAATTCGGTTGTGGGCCGAAAACAGGTAGCCGGCCCAGTTAAGCTGATTTCGTTTTATTCTTTTTATTTTCTGTTTTTCTTTTTCATTTCTTTTTCAAATTCAAACTTCAATCTAAATTCAAACTTTGTGGCACTTTATATACTGGTTAATTATTTATTTTAATCATCTCAACTGTGATGAAGTGATTTTAATGATAACTTTATTTGTATTGAATAATATTCCTTCCTCTTCTCTAATTTCAAGAATTTCTTTTAGGTTTTAAATTCTCTTTTTGGTCTTTAATACTTTTTCTTGTCACAAAATGCACACAAAATAAAATGTTCAGCATGATGCAATGGTTTAGTAGAATATCTTTTTATTGATTGTTCTCGGACATGGTGTTCTCATAAGATGGTGCAATAAGATCAAACCCACATAAAGAGTAATGTTTCTCTTTTGATGTTATTCCTAGCACTTACAAAGTAGGTGTTACAAATCCTACCCCCCTTAAAAATAATCTCGTCCTCGAGATTTAAGAAAGACTAGGGAAAAGATGGGGAAAATCTATGCGAAGCTCTTCTTCTCTTTCCCAAGTGGCCTCATCTTCACCATGGTGACTCCATTGAACTTTGCACATCTTTATCACCTTGTTTCTTGTAACTCGAGTCAAAGTGTCCAGAATCTTAATAGGGTACTCAGCATAAGTCAAATCCTCTTGAACACTAATGTCTTCCATTGGTAGTTGCTCCTCAGGTACCCTGAGGCACTTCTTTAGCTGAGACACATGGAACACATCATGTACATCTGACAGATGATCGGGTAACTCCAGTTGATATGCAACTTCACCCACTCGCTTTAAGATCAAGAAAGGTCCAATGAAGCGAGGGGACAACTTTCCTTTAATTTTAAATCTCCTCATACCCCGAAGTGGTGATACCTTCAAATATACATGATCACCCTCCTTAAACTCCAGTAATCTTCTTCTATTATCAGCATAGCTCTTTTGCCTGGATTGTGCAATCCTCAAATTTTCTCTTATCATTCGAACTTGTTCTTCTGCCTCTTGAATAAGTTCAGGCCCAAAGAACTGTCTCTCTCCAGTTTGATCCCAATACAGGGGAGTCCTGCACTTTCTGCCATACAAAGCCTCAAATGGTGACATCTTCAAACTGGCCTGATAACTATTATTATAAGAAAACTCAGCATATGGTAAACTCTTCTCCCAACTGCCACCATGTTTAAGAGCACAAGCTCTTAACATATCCTCTAGCACTTGATTGGTTCTCTCTGTCTGCCCATCAGTCTGGGGATGGTAGGCTGAACTAAAATTCAACTTTGTATCCAAACTCTCATGCAACTTCTTCCAAAATCGAGAAGTAAACTGCGATCCTCGATCAGACACGATCTTCTTAGGCACACCATGTAGGCAAACTATCCGAGTCATATACAACTCTGCGAGCTTGGCTCCTGTATAATTAGTCCTCACTGGTATGAAATGAGCCACTTTTGTTAATCTGTCCACAATTACCCAAATAGAGTCATATCCTGCTGGAGTGCGGGGTAGTCCAACAATAAAATCCATACCAATTTCTTCCCATTTCCACTCAGGTATCTTCAATGGATGCAATAGTCCAGCGGGTCTTTGATGTTCAGCCTTAACTCTTTGACATACATCACACTTAGCCACATGAGCAGCCACATCTCTTTTCAGTCCATACCACCAATACTTTCGCTTCAAATCTTGATACATCTTAGTGCTTCCAGGGTGGATGGAGTAATCAGAATCATGAGCTTCTTTCAATATAGTCTCCCGGAGGCTATCAATCTCTGGAACACATATCCGATCTTTGAACCATATGGTACCTTGCTCATCCTCCGTGAATTCCGGAACTCTTCCTTCAGTAATAAGATCCTTAATCTCTTGAATCTTAGCATCACCAACCTGACCTTTACGAATCTCTTGCTCCAAGGTAGGTTCCAACTCAATGGTAACTCCTTCAGTGTGAGTAACAATTCCCAAATTGAGTCTCTCAAAGTCTTTTGCTAATTCATCGGGTAGCTGGACAACAAAAGCGGAGTGAACATGTTCTTTCCGACTCAAGGCATCTGCAACCAAATTCGCCTTGCCTGGATGATAGTGAATCTCCAAATCATAATCCTTAATAAGCTCCAACCAACGACGTTGCCTGAGATTGAGATCCTTCTGAGTGAATATATACTTCAAACTCTTATGATCCGTGTATACTTGGCACTTAGTTCCCATGATGTAATGTCTCCAAATCTTCAGTGCATGCACAACTGCAGCCAGTTCCAAGTCATGGGTGGGGTAGTTCAGTTCATGCTTCCGCAACTGACGAGATGCATAGGCAATCACATGTCCTTCTTGCATAAGCACACATCCAAGTCCTTGGCCACATGCATCACAATAAATATCAAATCCTTTCTGCAAGTCTGGCATAACCAATACTGGAGGTGACATCAATCTCTCCTTCAATTGATCAAAGCTCTCTTGACATTTCTCATCCCACTTGAATTCTTTTCCTTTCTCCAAAAGTGATGTCATAGGCTTGGCAATCTTAGAAAACCCTTCAATAAATCTCCGATAATATCCTGCGAGTCCCAAGAAACTCCGAATCTCAGTAACTGTAGTGGGCACTCTCCACTCCATAATCTCCTTGACTTTAGCAGGATCCACTGCTATTCCTCCATTAGAAATAATATGACCAAGGAATGGCACCTTGTCAATCCAAAACTCACACTTGCTAAACTTAGCGTAGAGCTCATTATCTCGCAATTTCTGTAGCACCAATCTTAGATGTTGTTCATGATCACTTTCATTCTTAGAATAGATGAGAATATCGTCGATGAATACCACGACGAATCTGTCCAAATACTCCATAAACACCTTATTCATCAAATTCATGAAGTAAGCTGGTGCATTGGTTAGTCCAAACGACATAACAGTAAACTCATATAGTCCATATCGAGTTGAGAAAGCCGTCTTAGGAATATCCGATGGTCTAATCTTCATCTGATGGTATCCCGATCGGAGATCAATCTTCGAGAATACCCTGGCCCCTCTCATCTGATCAAATAAATCCTCAATGCGGGGCAACGGATACTTGTTCTTCACCGTAACATCATTAAGGGATCTATAATCCACACACATCCGTTGCGATCCATCCTTCTTCTGCACAAATAACACCGGTGCTCCCCAAGGTGAGGAACTCGGACGAATGTAACCAGCCTCTTGTAACTCCGTCAACTGCTTCTTCAGTTCCTTCAACTCCTCTATGGACATTCTATATGGCCGTTTAGAAATAGGGGCGGTTCCAGGCAAGAGATCAATAACAAACTCAACTTCTCTATCAGGTGGCATCCCTGGTAACTCCTCTGGAAAGACATCCGGAAAATCCCTAACCACCCGGATGTTGTCACCAACAAACTCCTCAGGCATAAAGAACATTGCACGCATGGATGAGGAGGTTACTGCAATATTAACTTGGAACCTTTCTCCTTTAGTGGTAGTGAGCTCTATAGTACCTCTACCACATGCTATAACGGCCTTTGCCTTTCTTAACCATGACATACCAAGGATCAGATCTATACTGCTAGACTCCAATATTATAGCAGTAGCTCCAAATTCTCTACCCATAATGGTTAATGTCAATCTACGTGTCATTTGATTCGCCTCAACAGGCCCTTTAGGTGTAATTACTATCAGGGGTTTTCTCATATTTAGCAGTGGTATTTCATTTGTGTTGGCATATCTAGCAGACATGAATGAATGTGTAGCACCAGAATCAAATAATATGGTTGCAGGAATTGCATTAACATAGAACATACCAATCACGAGGTCCCCTCCATCCGGAGTATCATCAACACTGACTTGATTCACCCTGGCTATAGAATATCCCTTGCCAGGGGTCTGTTGCTTGTTCTGAGCTGGAGTAGTAGCAATCCTCTGTGGGCAGACATTTGCATAATGACCAATCTTCCCACACTTGAAACACTGGGTGCCCGGACTCTGTCCTGCAAACTTCGTCGGGGTGCCAGTGGGGGTAGCCTGTCGAGGAGGTGGAGTCCTCAGTGGTGATTGCTGAACTGGGCGTGGTCCTCCTGGTCGAGGCGGAGTACTCTGTGGTGAACTGTATCGAGGACGAACACTGCTGCTACCCTGTCCTTGCGAGATAGCCTTCCTCTTCAAATCACCCAATTGAACACGCTTGTGTTCAATAGCAAGAGCCTTATCCAACAGCCTCTGAAATGATGGAAAAGTGTGCGCAACTAGAGCATACTGCAGTGGTCCATTAAGTCCTTCAATGAAATGCTCCTGCTTCCTTTCATCCTCAGCAACTTCCTCCGGAGCATATCTGGATAACTGAATAAACTTGTCGCGGTACTCGCTGACTGACATACTCCCTTGCTTCAGCGACAGAAATTCCTTCTTCTTGATCTTTATCATCCCAGCTGGAATATGATAGTTCCTGAATTGTGTGCTGAACTCTGCCCAAGTAATATTATCCGCAGCATCATGGGCAGCAGTATAAGAATCCCACCAGTCAGCAGCAGGACCAGTCAGACGTCCAGAAGCATATAAGACCTTCTCCCGATCAGTGCACTGTGCAATATTCAGCATCTTCTCAATTGACTTCAACCAATCGTCTGCATCAAGTGGATCTGGCGAGCTGGCAAATGTAGGTGGTTTATGACTCATAAACTCCCGGTGCTTATCCCGAGGTGGAACTGGTGGTGGTGGTGGAGGCAGTGGCACTTGTTGCTGCTGTTGCTGTTGCTGAAGCTGTTGTTGTAGCTGTTGTTGTTGCGCCCTCCTTTCTTGACGTATCTCATCTCTCTCCTGGCGCAACTCCTGGCGTATGTCCTCTCTTTCCTGACGCATCTCTTGGCGTTCTTGTTGCATCTGGGCACGCATATCAGCCATGGTGTCTGCCATCTGCTGCATCACCGCCATCTGAGCAGCAACCAGTGGGTCAACTCCGCCTGGTGGAGGATTAGGAGGATTCATCACTGCAGGTTGTGGCTGAGGTTGTCTTCGAGTGTGTTGGTTAGGAGGCAAGTCAATTCCACCACCCCGCCTGGTATTGACCATCTGAGTTAGATACATATGGTAAGAAAGAGCAGTAGACAAGGCAGTACTTACAAATCAGGTTATTTTGGGGGATTTATTAGCTAAGCAGATTAATATTTCACCTACTAAAGCTAATATAATACCTTATAGTGGTACATGCTAAGATGTCCATCTATACTATTTCAATCAATCAAAGAAGCAAATCAGGCATTGATCATCAGAACAATCAACCAACATTTTTAATAGAGAAAATAGTTTTAATTTTGTCTTAGGCTTCCTACCTCTTAAAAAATGTCATAGGGGTAGGGATTCCAAGGTTTGAAATCCATCTTGTCTCAGAGAAGAAAAGATAAGATTGATCAGAGTAGAACAGTGGAAGGTGAGACAAGATTAAGATAAGTATAGAGAGAATCAGAGTAAGGTAAGTGTAGAATGAATCAGAATAAGATAAGTAGGCAAGGGTTTTGTCCATTTCTATCTAGGGTTCGTCCTACAGTCAACATTTCCTTTGATACCACTTCTGTAACACCCGGCTTTAAGGAACAAAGCCAGGTGCATCTCATACATGCGCCAAGAAGACAACACATATAATAACAGAGTGTATAGAAGTAAATGTCATAAAACATCAGAGTATTTATTACATAGCGGAAGTCTTATTACAAAATAAAATAATATAGATAAAACGAACTAAGGATCGATGGCGCCAATGTCGACTGAGAAACGCCACCTAGATCAGATCGAACTCCTCAGTGTTAGGCAGCTCCTCCTGAACCACCTGCTCTTCTCCTGTGGGGGGGGGGGGGGTGTGAGACAGCAAGAGTGAGCTCACATACGATCATAGCTCAACAAGTCGTGGGGAATAATGTGACATGAACTCACCAAAGGTGGGAGTTCATGAAGTGTAAGGCTGATCAAAGAAATAAAGGCTGAAGCTGAGCATTGCTTTTATTAGTTGGTCAAAATTTTATTAGCAGTTACTAAGTGTAAGTAAATACCAAACCTTAGTAATAATAAGTAAAGGTAATAATAAAATAATCCCAAATGCAATGAAATGACAGGTTAAGTTTAAGTTCCATAATTTAATCATGTGAGTGTCCGAGCCGCTCATGACCGTGAGCACGGCTAGTATACTAGTTTTACACTCTGCAGAGATTGCGCATCTTTACCCACAAGTCGTGTTACCCATCTGCCACAGAGTTGATCAGACTCCATACACCTCTACCTAGGAAGCGAGGCAGGGTACCACTACGAGGCCTTTACAAAGTTCCACTAGCTTCAGACTACCCGCTACAGTTTATGGGAAGATCCAGTAAAGGGTTCCTGGCTGATAGCCATCGCAGCAAAATCAACCAGGGACCTCCCCGCACTGACCTCTCCCCTACTGCCCTTGCCCCTTTCGGGTAAGGTAGCCCTCCCCTAGCTTTCCTAGTTAATCAGCCAAGGGCGTCCCATTCCACCCTTGTGGTAGCACTGTTTTCCCGGGTGGTTCTCCATGTTCCCATTAACATAATGATCTTAACATGAGCAAGGAATAATAAAACAGATAACAATAAATAGTATAACAATGAGTGATGAATATCTCTATACCCAAATCCACATAAAGCAATAGGATGTACTACCCAAAACTTTAGTAGTAAAACCAGTGGTGAAACAAGGTATAAAGATAGTCAAAATCTAGGGCATCCTATTGGGTCCCAGCAAAATTATCCTATGCAGATCATTATGAATGATAAGAACATGAATGGGTAAAAGAAGTGATCAAGGGCACAACTTGCCTTCCACGAGCTCCTGCTCAGCTACTTCAACTTGTTGAAGCCCAGGTTCCTCAGTGGGTTGCTCGTCTACTCGCATCAGTACAATACATACATGGCATAGCATAAATTAACATCACATCAAACATGCAAATAGAATATACAGTAATAAACTAGACATTAAAATAAGATTACAGGAACTGGAATCATCAAATTTGGAGTTATATATTTTAAGTTATGGATTTTCTAAGGTTTTATGCATTTAATACAAGATTAAGTGAAAGAATAATTTTAATGTGTTTGTCATGCCAGAACAGAGGCACAAATAGATAGACAATAATATTATGAAAATTTAGGAACTGGAATGGTCTAATTTGGAGTTCATATGCATTTATTATGAATTAAACAAGTTTTAACATTTATTTATGCACTAAAAATTAATTTCAGATATTAATTTCTGATTTTTAATACACTCTGGATCGGGCCTCAATAATAGGAAACTGCAGGGGCTAAACAATAAGAATTCCCGAGACACAGAGGGTAACTCGAGTGGACTGCGGGTTGGTTTTTCTAAAAACATAAGGGGCAATCTGCAAAGTGCGCAACCCGAAGGGGTATCGGCCGAGCACCACCATCCGATCAAGCGCGGACGGCTAAGATTAGATCTGCCCATAAATGAACCGGTACGCGATATGGGCCGCAGGATCGACAGCGGACGGCCATGATTTTATGAAATCCAGAACTAGCGCGGATCGTCGATCGACCGACCGATGGTCACGATCTAATCACACAAAGGGGTCCCTATGATCTAATCCTACTCGTTGCCCACGGATCCAACGGTTGAGGTATTTCTCCCCCAAACGAAGCAGCCGACGCCGGCGCCGCCCCCCCCAACGGCGGAGCTCTCGCCGGAGGAATTCACCCGGCGCAAGAATCAGGCCAGAACCCCAATTGACCCCTGCTACACGAAGAGATGGCAACAACGAACACATGAGGGGAGGAAATTACCGAGAATCGGGCACGAAGGCGGGTTGTCCACGGCACGGGCGACACCACGGCGGAGGCAAATGCTCCGTCGAGCAATTAGGCGGCGCTGGCAAAGGATTCCTAGTGGCACGGTTTCGGCCACTCTCCCTCACACCCGCAGCAGTCGCCGGACGCAAACCAAGGTGGTCTGGTCGACGGTGAACCGACGCCCACGCGCGGCGGACTACTGCGCTCGAAGCTCTCTCTCACGATTCTAATGGTGGTGCCGGTGGCCAACTCTAGGCAAGGGGGGTATGGGGGCGATGAAGGGGAGGTCGCGCCCTGGCTTTGTAGTCGCAGGAGAGAGTCCGAGGGGGAGAAACGGCCGGCGCGGGATGCGGAGGTGCTCCACGGAGGATGCGGAGTTCGCTGCGTCGTTGACGAAGCTGACAGTATGGGCCCACCGCACAGAGAGTCGCTATCCACGCGCGTGAGGAGACCGGATCGCTGCCAGTGGGGCCCGCATGCCGGCGAGAGGGAGAATCGCGCGCGCGAGTGAGGGAGGCTGACGGGTGGAGCCCACCTGTCGGCGCGCGCGGATGTTGGTTAGCTGGGCTGCGCGGGTGAATTCGGTTGTGGGCCGAAAACAGGTAGCCGGCCCAGTTAAGCTGATTTCGTTTTATTCTTTTTATTTTCTGTTTTTCTTTTTCATTTCTTTTTCAAATTCAAACTTCAATCTAAATTCAAACTTTGTGGCACTTTATATACTGGTTAATTATTTATTTTAATCATCTCAACTGTGATGAAGTGATTTTAATGATAACTTTATTTGTATTGAATAATATTCCTTCCTCTTCTCTAATTTCAAGAATTTCTTTTAGGTTTTAAATTCTCTTTTTGGTCTTTAATACTTTTTCTTGTCACAAAATGCACACAAAATAAAATGTTCAGCATGATGCAATGGTTTAGTAGAATATCTTTTTATTGATTGTTCTCGGACATGGTGTTCTCATAAGATGGTGCAATAAGATCAAACCCGCATAAAGAGTAATGTTTCTCTTTTGATGTTATTCCTAGCACTTACAAAGTAGGTGTTACAACTCGGCAAAGAAGCCTTTGTCGAGTACCAGATCGAGGGCACTCGGCAAAGTGCATTTTAAAATTAAAAAAAAATCTTTGTCGAGTGCCAGATCACGGGCACTCGGCAAAGAGCGCGTACATAGCATCTGGTAACTTCTTTCTCTCTCACTCTCTCACTGTCGCGCCGCCACTGCTGCCCTCCACGCCACGCCCTCTGTCGCCGTCGCGCCCTCACCCCGCCGCGCCCCTGCCCTCGGCCGCCACCGTGCCCTCGTCCTCGCCTGGCCGTCGCGCCCGCGCCCTCGCCCTCGGTCGCCCGTCGTGCCGCCCGCCGCGCCCTCGCTGGCCCGCCACCGCGCCCTCCACGCCGTGTGCGCCGTCCACTCCCTCGGTCGTCGCGCTCTCGCCCTCGCCCACCCGCCGTCGTGCCCTCCACGCCGCGCGCACCCTCCCTACCCTCGGCCGCCGCGCTCCCTCCACACCGTCGTGCCTCGACCGCCGCTGCCCCCATGCCGCCGGCGCCCTCGACCGCCGCGGCCTCTACCACTCTCCACGCCGGCGACCAAACCCCCACGCCCCATCGTCTCGCCCACGACCCGCCGTCACGCTCGCGACCAAACCTCCAAGGTGATTCATTGCTTCCATTTTGTGATATTGTAATTAAAAAACTTTATGTTCTACGTGTATGATTTATATGAAATGATTAGGTTTAAAATTGAGTTAAATTTATATACATGTATGATTAGTTTAATATGTAGTCTTGTTGTGTTAAATTTATATACGTGTATGATTAGGTTAATATGAGTTAATATTGAATATATATAAATGTGATTGCCGGCCATCGTGCCGTTGAATTATGTGTTGATATCAGCCATCGTGCTGATAGTTTTATTTGTAGGTTTTATAAACCTCCCTGTGCAGGGGAGGTCCTGCCGAAATTTTCTATTGCTAGGCTTTTGTTAGAGGATGGAGGACCGTGAATGGATGTACATGGGTCGTAGAGGAAGGAACGATGTCACTCATGAATGGATTAGAAAGACCAATGATTCCGTGGAACAGGCATATGGCGAAGCTGCTAAAGGAGTGAGTCTAGTCCCATGCCCGTGCAACAAATGTGCCAACCGGAAAAGAAAACCAAAGAAGGCCATGGTAGAACATATTTGGAAGAATGGATTTACGTCGGGCTATACTTGGTGGATCTTTCATGGTGAAGCGCATCGTACGAGAGAGGAAGTGCTGAGACAACGTGTCGAGGATTATGATGCCGATGCGGGGGTAGCGGATATGTTGAACGACTATCAGGAGGCACGGTACATGGGAGGATGTATGGATGATGAGCCAGAGCCGACCGCAAAGGCGTTCTACGACATGTTTGACGCGGCACAGAAGCCCCTTTACGGCCTGTCAGAGAGGAAATTCTCCGGCCAGGTGGCGGAATGCACCCGCCCTAAATCCTAAGATGAGGAGGGGGCCTAAGAGTTTTACCTGTTGCTAGATGGACGATGAACACAAGAACACGCAAGGGTTTAGAGTGGTTTGGGCCACCGGAGCGTAATACCCTACTCCACTGTGTGTTGTATTGAGCTTGAGAGCTTATATGAACTTGTGAGTCTGAGAGTCTAAGTGAGTGTGTGTTGTAATGTTGCGTGCCCTCCCTTTTATAGCTCAAGGGGGGCACGTACAAGGGTGCTGAGCCCCGACATGTGGGCCTCGGAACATAATGGATGGAATACCTGGAGCAACTAATGCTAGTCGCCCTGTGCAATCTCATTGCGCCCTGATATCAGCGATCTGCGTAGCATTGTCGTGCAGAGGAAGCTTGCCTGGCAACGTACGAGAGATAATGAGCACAGTGCACGTGGTCGTATGGGTGTGTTGCCTGCTAACGGAATAGACAGGCATGCCGCCTGCCAGCGACATGGATAGGTCTCATTAAATGCTGAGGCGGCACACTGCTTGCCAGTGGAATGGACAGGTCGCCGTCTGACAGTAGAGTGGACAGGCCTCATTAAATGCCGAGGCGGCACATCGCTTGTCAGGCGGCGCGCCTTATCCGCAATAAATGCATGGGCCACATAACTCGGAGGCCTTACGTCAGGCTCCGCCCGCTGGCTTACGTCACGCGCAGTAGGCCACGTGGCAGCATCGGGTCTCCGCTTGGGCGGGGAGCAGTAGCATTATGCGGACAGGTCCGCACCAGGCTGGGCCTGGACACGTGTCGGCACCGGACCCTTGCCTGAGCAAGGCCTGGGTATTCTCTGTCCCAGAGTCCCGGGACCCAGCTATGGGCAGCCCGGACCCCACACAGAGGGGTCCGGGACCTGTCCCGGGGGTCTGGGTCGCGCCCGTGGGGGTTCTGGACCTTACCCGGAGGTCCGGTCTACATGTACAGGGGTCCGACACTTTCCCATGGGGTCCGGACCCACTATTGATATCTTGGAGTATATCGTCTTCCCTGGCCACGTGGTGACCCTGGAGTCGTCCACGTGGCAGGGTAGAGTGTTGTTCACCACGTGACTAGAGGTAGCCGTGCAGGTATAGCGTCTTCACACTATAGTAAGGGGTACCCCTATTTTAGGGCACCAACAGTGGCCCCCGGGCCCACCTCAGGGGAGGATGCGAGCCTGCAGGTGGGGCCAAAACTCGTACCTTGCGTCAACATGGCATGACCGGTGACTGGGGCGCCACCTCAGCGCGAACCGCATTAACTCCGCGCATTTGGTGACGCACGCGCTGTCAGTCCACCCTCGGTCACGTCAATTGCCACATCTGTCCCCGCGGCTGACTAACCCACGGCCCCACATCTGTCGGTTCCATCGGGCCATGCGTGGGGCGTCTCGTTGCTGCCGCCTCGGTTAAAAATATTCCTCCGCAGCGGCCCTGAGGCGGTGCATGATCGAGCGCAGCGGTTCGCTCCTCGCGCAGCGGTTCGTCTTTTTCGCACTTGGAAACTGGCACACCAGCTGCATGACTTGTGGGCCCAGGCCCCCATGTTAGCGACTGGGCCGCTTGGGCGCTAGGTGCGCATCAGACGGAATTTCCCAAGGCGCAAGCGGGGGAGTCTTCCTTGAAAAGGGATCCTCCCCGCGTGCAGCAGTTACTCCTTCGCATTCTCTCCAACTGCTATGCCCTTTCGCCTCCGAGCCCTCTGCGCCCCTTTGCATTCGCGCTCTTCAGCTTTTCACCGCCGCTGTCGCCATGGCCACGCTGGTTCGTCCCGAGCGTTTCCAGTCCAAGGGGGCACTCGACCTGGTGAGCAACCTGCTCGGATGGGGCGCGTCGGCATTCACCGGAAGGGTCCGTGCCAGCGCTTCTCCCCTCAGCAATCTCGTCGCCGGGGAGTTCGTGCTCTTCGTCTCCTACCTCTCCTGCGGGTTGGCGCTGCTGATCTCGCCTTTCTTCCTGCTGCTGCTAGAGGAGCTCGGCCTCCAGCTTCAGCATCTCACCCCTCACTCCATCCTGTAGGTAGCCATCTTCACCCACCTGTGCGAGATGTTCATGGGGGTGGCGCCCTACACCACCCTCTTCCGCCATTTCTTTGTGCTGGTGAGGTTGGGGAAGGCGAAGGACCACCTCGGCGCCTACTACTTCCAGACAAGGGCGGACTCGGTCGGTGCCTACATCCCTTCCCTCGGGGGCGCGAGGTGGGAAAACTGGTGCGCCGACTGGGTGATCGCCAGCACAGAGGCCAACGACCACCTCGCGCGACCGAGCGACAGACCATGGCTCGACCAGAAGCAATAGAGGGCCAAGCTGTCGCTGGCGCCGGAGTTCAAGCTCGTACTGGACAGGATCAAGAGCTTGGCAACCGATGGTCTGACGTCGATGCACGTGGTCGGCGACTTCCTAAAGCGTCGGGTCATGTCGCTGCAGAGGAGGGCGTGTCTGTGCTGCTGGTTCACCAGCTCAAACGACATTGGCCAGATCCAGCGTGGGCCGGGGATCGACCTGTCTTGGGAGGAGCTGGAGGTTCTAGTGAAGGGGATTACTGGTGAGTCCTTTGTCCCTGAGTCCTTAATCCCTCCCTAGGACATCTCTCCGCTCTGCGACGACCCAGGGCTGAGGGCGGGGATCCTGGCCTGGTTGCCTACCCTCGACGAGAGTGGCATGGCGGTTCGCCAGACTGGCGGCCGGGACCCCCACCGCGGGATCCAGATCCTCGGTGTACCGGTCGAAGGTTCCCAGCCTGCTGGTGCAGGCACCAAAGTTCCCCCCGTGGCCCGTGAAAGGGAAATAGGCTCAAACCTTTTCCTAAATGATTTTGGTGGTTGAATCGCCTAACACAAATATTTGGACTAACTAGTTTGCTCTAGAGTATATGTTCTACAGGTGCCAAAGGTTCAACACAAACCAATAAAAAGTCCAAGATAGGGTTCAAAAAGAAAGGAGCAAATCCAACCAAAGGCTGCCCTGGTCTGGCGCACCAGACTGTCCGGTCTGCCACCGGACAGTGTCCGGTGCACCAGGGAGAATCACTCTGAACTGCTCAGCTTCGGGTTTTTGGAATGCCACTCCGCTATAATTCACCGGACTGTCCGGTGTACCAACGGAGTAACGGCTACAGCACCAACGGTCATCTGCAAAAGTGAACAGTGAATGTGAACAGTGCGCAGACAGCGCGCAGAGTTAGAGCAGGCGCCAGAAGACGCACCGGACAGTGAACAGTGACTGTCCGGTGCACCACCGGACTCTCCGATGGCCCAGTTTGTCAGAGCTCCAACGGTCGAACCCTAACAGTTGGGTGATGTGGCTGGCGCATCGGACAGTGTCCGGTGGCGCACCGGACTATCCGGTGCGCCCATCGACAGACAGCCTCCCCAACGGCCATTTTGGTGGGTGGGGCTATAAATACCCCTCCAACCACCACACTTCAAGGCATCCAAGTTTTCAGCCATTGCATTCAATACAAGAGCTCTAGACTTCACTCCAAGACACAAACAAGAGATCAAATCCTCTCCTAAGTCCAAAATCACTCCAAATAATTAGTGACTAGTGAGAGAGATATTTGTGTTCATTTGAGTTCTTGTCGCTTGGATCGCTTTTCTTCTTCCCCATTCTTGTTCTCAACACCCTTGTAATCAAAGCAATAGACACCAAGTTGTGGTGGTCCTTATGGGGACTAAGTGTCCCAATTGATTGAGGAGAAAAGCTCACTTGGTCTAAGTGACCGTTTGAGAGAGGGAAAGAGTTGAAAGAGACCCGGTCTTTGTGACCACCTCAACGGGGAGTAGGTTTGCAAGAACCAAACCTCGGTAAAACAAATCACCGCGTCACTCTCTTCATTTGCTTGTGATTTGTTTTTGCCCTCTCTTTCGGACTCGATTTTATTTCTAATGCTAACCCCGGCTTGTAGTGTGTGCTTAAGTTTATAATTTTCAGATTCCCCCTATTCACCCCCCCTCTAGGCGACTTTCAATTGGTATCAAAGCACGGTACTTCATTAGAGCTTAACCGCTCGAAGTGATGTCGGGAGATCACGCCAAGAAGGAGGTCGTGACCGGCGAGAAGCCCACAACAAGCCACGGGAAGGCTCCATCAAGGGAGTCCGGCTCCAAAGGAAAGGGGGAATCACCTTTCCGCGTCAAGTCACACCAGAGTGGCGACAAGAAGAAGAAAATGAAGAAGGTGGTCTACTACAAGACCGATTCTTCGTCGCCATCCACCTCCGGCTCCGACGCACCGTCCGTAACTTCTAAACGCCATGAGCGTAAGAAGTTTAGTAAGATCCCCCTACACTATCCTTGCATTTCCAAACGTACTCCTTTACTTTCCGTCCCATTAGGCAAATCACTTATTTTTGATGGTGTAGATTATTGTATGTGGAGTGATAAAATGAGGCACCATCTAACCTCACTCCATACTAGCATTTGGGATGTTGTTGAGTTTGGAGCACAGGTACCATCCGTAGGGGATGAAGATTATGATTCCGACGAGGTTATCCAAATCCACCACTTCAACTCCCAAGCCACTACTATACTCCTCGCCTCTCTAAGTCGAGAGGAGTATAATAAGGTGCAAGGGTTGAAGAGTGCCAAAGAGATTTGGGACGTACTCAAGACCACGCACGAAGGAGATGAGGTGACCAAGATCACCAAGCGAGAAATGATCGAGGTGGAGCTCGGTCGATTCATGCTCAACCAAGGAGAGGAGCCACAAGCCATGTACAACCGGCTCAAGACCTTGGTGAACCAAGTGCGCAACCTTGGGAGCACAAAATGGGATGACCATGAAATGGTCAAGGTTATTCTAAGATCACTTGTTTTTCTTAATCCTACAGAAGTTCAATTAATTCGTGGTGATCCTAGATACAAGCTAATATCTCCCGAGGAGGTTATAGGAAAGTTTGTGAGCTTTGAATTGATGATCAAAGGCTCCAAAGAAATCATCGAGCGAGGCGCCACCTCAACACCCGAGGTGCAACCTATTGCCTTCAAAGCAACGGAGGTAAAGAAAGAAGAGTCTACATCAAGTAAGCTTCCCATCGACGCCTCCAAGCTCGATAATAAGGAAATGGCGCTCATCATCAAGAGTTTCCGCCAAATCCTCAAGCAAAGGAGGGGGATGGATTACAAGTCCGCTCCAAGAAAGTTTGCTACAAGTGTAGTAAGCCCGGTCATTTTATTGCAAAATGTCCTATGTCAAGTGACAGTGACAGGGGCGACGACAAGAAGGGAAAGAGGAAGGAAAAGAAGAGGTACTACAAGAAGAAGGGCGGCGATGCCCACGTGTGTCGGGAATGGGACTCCGACGAGAGCTCTGCCAACTCCTCCTTCGACGAGGACGCCGCCAACATCGCCATCAACAAGGGTCTCCTCTTCCCCAACGTCAGCCACAAGTGCCTCATGGCAAGGGACGGCAAAAAGAAGGTAAAATCTAGAGCCTCCACTAAATATGCAACATCTAGTGATGAGGATAACTCTAGTGATGATGAAGATAATTGCTTGCTCTTTTTGCCAACCTAAACATGCAACAAAAGGAAAAAATAAATGAGTTGATAGGTGCTATTCATGAGAAGGATGAACTCTTGGATAGCCAAGAGGACTTCCTTATTAAGGAAAACAAAAAGCATGTTAAGGTTAAAAATGCTTATGCTCAGGAGATAGAAAAATGTGAAAAATTGACTAGTGAGCTTAGCACTTGCCATGACACTATTTCTAACCTTAGAAATGAAAATGCCAAATTAATTGCTAAGGTTAAAAAGTTAAATGTGTGATGATTCTCTTGTCAACCTTAAAAATGATAATGCTAGTTTGATTGCTAAAATTGACAAGTTGAATGAAACACTTTCTAGCCTTAAGATTGAGAATGAAAAATTAATTGCTAAGGCTAAGGATTTAAATGTTTGCAATGATTCTATTTCCAATCTTAGAAATGAGAATGCCATGTTACATGCTAAGATTGATGAATTAAATGCATGCAAACCCTCTACATCTAGTGTTGACCATGTTACTATTTGTACTAGATGTAGAGACATTAATGTTGATGCTATCCATGATCACCAAGCTTTAATTAAACAACAAAATGATCACATAGCTCAACTTAGTGCCAAAATTAATGAGAATAACTTAGAAAATGAAAAATTTAAATTTGCTAGAAGCATGCTCTATAGTGGGAGACGCCCTGGCATTACGGATGGCATTGGCTTCCAACAGGGAGGCAATGTCAAGCTTAATGCCCCCAAGAAATTGTCTAATTTTGTTAAGGGTAAGGCTCCCATGGTTCAGGATAACGAGGGTTACATTTTATATCCTGCTGGTTATCCCGAACACAAAATTAGGAGAATTCATTCTAGGAAGTCTCACTCTGGCTCTCATCATGCTTTTATGTATAATAGTGAGGCATCTAGTTCTAGGCGTTCTACTCATGTTAAAATGCCTAAAAAGAAATCTCCTATTGCATCAAATGAGCCTAATGTTTCATTTAAAACTTTTGATGCTTCTTATGTGCTTACTAACAAATCAGGCAAAATAGTTGCCAAATATGTTGGGGGCAAACACAAGGGCTCCAAGACTTGTGTTTGGGTACCCAAGGTGCTTGTTTCTAATGTGAAAGGACTCAAGAAGGTTTGGGTACCTAAGAACAAGGCCTAAACTTGTTTTGTAGGTTTATGCATCCGGGGGCTCAAGTTGGATCATTGATAGCGAGTGCACAAACCACATGACTGGGGAGAAAAAGATGTTCTCCTCCTATGAGAAAAACTAAGATCCCCAAAGAGCTATCACATTCGGGGATGGAAATCAAGGTTTGGTCAAAGGACTTGGTAAAATTGCTATATCACCTCACCATTCATTTCCAATGTTTTTCTTGTAGATTCTTTAGATTATAACTTGCTTTCAGTTTCTTAATTATGCAAAATGGGTTACAACTGTCTTTTTATAGATACATGTGTTACTGTCTTTAGAAGAAGTGATGATTCAGTAGCATTTAAGGGAGTGTTAGAGGGTCAGCTATACTTAGTTGATTTCAATAGAGCTGAACTCGACACTTGCTTAATTGCTAAGATTAATATGGGTTGGCTCTGGCATCGCCGACTAGCTCATGTTGGGATGAAGAATCTTCACAAGCTTCTAAAGGGAGAGCACATTTTGGGACTAACCAATGTTCATTTTGAGAAAGACAGGGTTTGTAGTGCATGTCAAGAAGGAAAGCAAGTTGGTGCTCATCATCCACACAAGAACATCATGACGACCGACAGGCCGCTTGAGCTACTCCACATGGATCTATTCGGCCCGATAGCTTACATAAGCATCGGCGGGAGTAAGTATTGTCTTGTAATTGTGGATGACTATTCTCGCTTCACTTGGGTATTCTTTTTGTAGGAAAAATCTCAAACCCAAGAGACCTTAAAGGGATTCTTGAGACGGGCTCAAAATGAGTTCGGCTTAAGGATCAAAAAGATAAGAAGCGACAATGGGACGGAGTTCAAGAACTCTCAAATTGAAGGCTTCCTTGAGGATGAGGGCATCAAGCATGAGTTCTCTTCTCCCTACACACCTCAACAAAATGGTGTAGTGGAGAGAAAGAATAGAACTCTACTTGACATGGCGAGGACCATGCTTGATGAGTACAAGACACCGGATCGGTTTTGGGCCGAGGCGATTAACACCGCCTGCTACTCCATCAACCGGTTATATCTTCACTGAATCCTCAAGAAGACTTCATATGAACTCCTCATCAGTAAAAAGCCCAATGTTTCATATTTTAGAGTCTTTGGTAGCAAATGTTTTATTCTTGTTAAAAGAGGTAGAAAATCTAAATTTGCTCCTAAAGCTGTAGAAGGCTTTTTACTTGGTTTTGACTCAAACACAAGGGCATATAGAGTCTTTAACAAGTCCACTAGACTAGTTGAAGTTTCTTGTGACATTGTGTTTGATGAGACTAATGGCTCTCAAGTAGAGCAAGTTGATCTTGATGAGCTAGATGATGAAGAGGCTCCGTGCGTCGCACTAAGGAACATGTCCATTGGGGATGTGTGTCCTAAGGAATCCGACGAGCCCATCCAAGCACAAGATCAATCATCATCTTCCATACAAGCATCTCCACCAACTCAAGATGAGGAACAAGCTCAAGATGATGAAGAATAAGATCAAGAAGATGAGCCACCTCAAAAGGAGGGCAATGATCAAGGGGGAGATGACAATGATCAAGACAAGGAAGATGAACAGGGTCAAAGACCGCCACACCCAAGAGTCCACCAGGCGATTCAAAGAGATCACCCCGTGAACACCATCCTCGGCGATATTCATAAGGGGGTAACCACTCGATGTCGAGTCGCTCATTTTTGTGGACATTACTCTTTTGTTTCCTCTATTCAGCCACACAGGGTAGAGGATGCACTTAAAGATTCGGATTGGGTGCTGGCGATGCAAGAGGAGCTCAACAGCTTCACGAGGAATGAGGTATGGCATTTGGTTCCACATCCTAACCAAAATGTTGTAGGTACCAAGTGGGTATTCCGCAACAAGCAAGATGAGCATGGTGTGGTGACAAGGAACAAAGCCCGACTTGTGGCCAAGGGTTATTCACAAGTCGAATGTTTGGATTTTGGTGAAACCTATGCACCCATAGCTAGGCTTGAGTCAATTCGCATATTACTTGCCTATGCTACTTACCATGCTTTAAGCTATATCAAATGGACGTGAAGAGTGCCTTCCTTAATAGACCAATCAAGGAAGAGGTCTATGTTGAGCAACCTCTCAGCTTTGAAGATAGTGAGTACCCTAACCATGTTTACAAACTCTCAAAGGCGCTTTATGGGCTCAAGCAAGCCCCAAGATCATGGTATGAATGCCTAAGAGATTTTCTTATCACTAATGGCTTCAAAGTCGGTAAAGCTGATCCTACTCTCTTTACTAAAACTATTGCAAAAGATTTGTTTGTATGACAAATTTATGTAGATGATATCATATTTGGGTCTACTAACAAATCTACTTGTGAAGAGTTTAGTAGGATCATGGTCCAAAAAATTCGAGATGTCTATGATGGGGGAGTTGAAGTATTTTCTAGGATTTCAAGTCAAGCAACTCCAAGAGGGCACCTTCATCAGCCAAACCAAGTACATTCAAGATATACTCACCAAGTTTGGAATGAAGGATGCCAAGCCCATCAAGACACCCATGGGAACCAATTGGCATCTCGACCTCGACACGGAAGGTAAATCCGTAGATCAAAAGGTATATTGGTCAATGATAGGATCTTTACTCTACTTATATGCATCTCGACCGGATATTATGCTTTCTGTATGCATGTGTGCAAGGTTCCAAGCCGATCCTAAGGAAGTTCACCTTAGGGCCGTGAAGAGAATCTTGAGATATTTAGTTTATACTCCTAAGTTTGGCCTTTGGTACCCTAAGGGATCCTCTTTTGATTTATTAGGATATTCAGATGCTGATTGGGTAGGGTGTAAAATTGATAGGAAGAGCACATCAGGGACTTGTCAGTTTCTGGGGAGATCCCTGGTGTCTTGGGTGTCAAAGAAATAAAACTTAATAGCTCTTTCTACCGCCGAAGCCGAGTATATTGCTGCGGGACATTGTTGCGCGCAATTACTTTGGATGAGGCAAACCCTCAGGGACTATGGCTACAAATTTATAGGGATGAAAGTGGTAATCTGAACTGTTAGGACAAATTTAATATTTTAAAATAGACATGTATAAAATTTGATGGTGATCTTGTCTTATGTCTCGAGCACATTATTACAAATAAGAATAAAATATTACATAAATTGTTTTATGTATTATTTGCTCCATACAATAAAAAAACATGATAATTTTACCGAATTTATTTTCAAATCCATACCGAATTTTATATCTATCATTTGAGAAAATATAGGATGAATTTGAGGTTTACCTTTTATGAATCTATACAAGCTCAATGTTATAAACAAGAATATAAATTTGTATAGTGCATTATATATCCTATTTATTTGCAATCAAAGAAAAACGACCAAAAATCTGATTACCAAATAAATACCGTTTCCGACCGTTTTCATCCCTACAAATTTAGCAAAGTCCCTCTCCTATGTGATAATGAGAGTGCAATCCGCATGGCGGATAATCCCGTTGAACACAGCTGCACTAAGCACATAGCCATTTGGTATCACTTTTTGAGAGATCACCAACAAAGGGGGGATATCGAGATAGCCTATATTAACACCAAAGAACAATTAGCCGATATCTTCACCAAGCCACTAGATGAGAAAACCTTTACCAAACTTAGGAATGAGCTAAACATTCTTGATTCTCGGAACTTTGATTAATACTTTGCACACATAGCTCATTTATATACCTTTGATCATATCTCTTTTGTGTCTATGACTAATGTGTTTTCAAGTGTATTCTCATGCTTAGTCATAGAATTGAAAGGGAAATGGAGTATTCGGCAAACACGACGCTTCCACTCAACTCCATCAGTATTATTTACTCTTTGCCGGTATTCCGCCATCTCTCCACATTGGTATAATCTTCAACTCATATATTGTTTGCTAAAGGGGGAGAGAATTTAAAAAAGGGGCTCAGATTTCACTCACAAGTATCCACCACCAATTTCAAAAGTTTTTAAAGAAGTTTTCAATTGGTATTGTATTTTTGATATAGTTCAAATTGGTATAACCCCTTTCAAAAATTAGTATGTAAAACCCTCTTGAACACTAAGAGGAGAATTTCATTGAGGGGGAGTTTTGTTTAAGTCAAAGGAAAAGCATTCGAAACAGGGGGAGAAAATTTCAAATCTTGAAAATGCTTCTTTCAATCTTATTCATATATCTTTGACTATTTGCAAAAGGTTTTTGAAAAGAATTTTACAAAAAATTTGCAAAAACAAAACTAGTGGTGCAAGCGTGGTCCAAAATTTTAAATAAGAAGAAAACAATCCATCCATATCTAGTAGAAATAATTATATTGGTTTCACTCCAAGCAACCTTTGCACTTACCTTATGCAAACTAGTTCAATTCTGCACTTATATATTTGCTTTGGTTTGTGTTGGCATCAATCACCAAAAAGAGGGAGATTGAAAGGGAAATAGGCTCAAACCTTTTCCTAAATGATTTTGGTGGTTGAATCGCCCAACACAAATATTTGGACTAACTTGTTTGCTCTAGAGTATATGTTCTACAGCTGCCAAAGGTTCAACACAAACCAATAAAAAGTCCAAGATAGGGTTCAAAAAGAAAGGAGCAAATCCAACCAAAGGCTGCCCTAGTCTGGCGCACCGGACTGTCCTCTCTTTCGGTAAAACAAATCACCGCGTCACTCTCTTCATTTGCTTGTGATTTGTTTTTGCCCTCTCTTTCGGACTCGATTTTATTTCTAACGCTAACCCCGGCTTGTAGTGTGTGCTTAAGTTTATAATTTTCAGATTCCGCCTATTCACCCCCCTCTAGGCAACTTTTAGCCCCCATCCCCTTGGACAAGGGCAAAGGGGTTGCAAGCAGCTCCTCCGCTTTGGGTGGCACTGGGGGGTCAGAAGAAGAGAGGCGATGCCGGCTGCGTCGTGCTTACGGGTCGCTTGTCACGGACCCTCCTCTTGATGCGGACCCGCCCCAGAAGCGTCAGAGGACAGCTGGCGGGGTCGAGGGGACCGGCTCCCAGGCCTAGGGCGCGAAGAGGCATGCCAGTCCTCCGCCACCGCCACCATCGGATCCACTGCCACCGCCGCCGCCACCGCCACCATCGGATCCACCGCCACCGCCATCGGACCCATGGTCACCACCCCGAGGGCAGCAGCAACAACAGCAGCGGACGTCCCGCTTCTAGGGTCGCTAGAAGGTCCAGGGCCCCAAGTAAGTGTAGACCCATCCTTGTTTTTGCGAGTGTAGTTATCATGCCGGCGGGTTCTAACCCGTCCTTGGCCAAAGAGATCCATTTATGAGTGCCGAGTTGAGACAAGTAGCCAACGGCTTTGCTTATAGGGTCAAGAAATATTCTGGGTATGACGTCAATGGATACCGTTTTCGCACGACAAACTACGACCAAAGTCGGCCCAATCGAAAAACAACGTGTTCTGGAGTCTTTACGCCCGGCCTTGACGGTGTCGATTATTTTGGACGAATTGAAGAAATATATGAGCTCATTTTTTATGGTTCCAAACCTCTTACTCCAGTGATATTCAAATGTCATTGGTTTGACCCTCAAGTGACGAGATGGACACATTCTAATCTTGGGATAGTCGAAATTCGACAAGATTCCACCTTACCAGGAGACGATGTCTATATCGTGGCCCAACAAGCCACACAAGTGTATTATCTCCCATATGCGTGCCAAACAAAAGAACATCTTAAGGGTTGGGATGTTGTGTATAAGGTATCACCGCATGGGAGATTACCTGTTCCTAACAATGAAGATTATAACTTAGACCCAGACACATGATGGAGAGTTCTTCCAAGAAGATGGGCTAGAAGGGCAATTTGAGATAGACTTAACCGAAGCTATCGAAATGGACGTAGATATTGAAATGGTTAGTGATGAGGAGGATGATGAGGTGCAAAATGATAATGACTTAGTAATCCTTGAAGGCAATGACATTAATGACGAACTTGCGCCTTCCGATGGTGTTGATTATGAAATGGTTGATAGTGATGATGAGAGTTATGATCCGGCTAACCCTGACACATATGAAGATTATTTTTAATCGATGTAATGCTATATGACTTTTTATTTCGCACCTGTTTTTAAATACATCTTTTTATATGTGCTTATTTGTTTACTCTTAATTGCAGGTTTTTGGACAAATATGGTGGGCGGTTGGCTGAGGAGGAGCAGGACGGCGGACGAGGCAGAGCAGGACGAGACACAGCAGGCGGCACAGTAGGACGACCTTGTCCAGCAGCAGGCGGCGCAGCAGGACGACGACGACCAGCAGCAGACCGCCTCGGGTTCTGGCGCCTCAGGTTCGAGGAGCATCTACCTGCGAGGTCCCGCGAGTCTCCCTCAGCGTCCCATACTTCGGGACAGGCGGCCACTGATTCGGCCGGATGGGGAGAGGCATTTAACTTTATGTTCTTCATTCTTGTTCATATTATGTGTTCAAAATCATAATATAAACTAATACTTTTTATTTATCACTTGGATAGGTCTTGGACGGTTGTGGATTATCCTGGGGGTCATCGTCGCCTCCCTAATGGCATCCTCAGCCTGCTGTGCAGGGAACACTTCCCTGGACTGGTTGAATACGCCGAAGTGACGGGTCCAGCCTACAACTTCGACCACTGTGCCATCGCCCCCGATGCAGTAGACCGGGACGACCGGGAATTCAATAACAAGGTGGAGCGGGTGAAGCAAGAGCTGTGGGTAAGTCTTAGTATAATGTAAAATATGTCGCATTCATTGTAAATTCTTGAAATAATGTATGGATACATCGTTTTTGTATGCAGGATTTCTTCAGATACGAGGCTGGATATGAGGCTAGGGCGGATGTGGTGGCCACCACGAGCTGTAAGAAGCTCGTCGTGGACATGCACTATGAGGCTCGAATCCAGGCCATCGTCAACTACCATGGCTTCGTCCTTGGGGAGAAGGTGACCAAGCAGCAAGCCCGAACCTTGTCGTTGACCAGGGACTAGTACCTGCAGGTAAAGTCATGCATGTTTGGTACCAGTACTCCATGCATGAATTTTATTTTATCTTCTCATATGCACTTTACATGTTTACTTTGTAGATGATTTCACATTGGTGCGCCGCACATCCTTTGTGCTGGGAGCAGATGGTGGATAGGTGGTGCTCGCCTGAGTGGGACTAGGCGCACAACGCTAGTCAGGAACGGCGTATGATGACGCAAGGTCCCTCCCACCACCAAGGCAGCCGGAGCCTAGGCCAATATGCAGAAGCATGGGTACGCCCTCTTTTTTATTTAGGTATATAGCACTGGATTAGATATTATTTCTAACTATCTCGTTGGTTTTCTTGCAGTCGGCGTCACATGGTGGCCGGCCTTGCTCCATCTTCTCGGCCTATGCTATGGCCCATAAGGGCAAAGCGACGTCTGACGTCACCTACAACCCGGATGACGGGCTCGAGGCCTACACCAACCCCGCCGTCTACAGCCACCTTCATGACTACACCGCCATGGCGCAGGAGGTCCATGGCCCAGAATATGATCCGAGCACCGAGCAGATCGACCCCGATGTGCTCATGAGGGTCGGAGGAGGCAAGAGACATGGGCGGTACTAGATTGCTGACGGGGCAATCGACTCGTCCTCCACTCCCACTCTGTCTCAGGTGCGAGCAAGGAGCACGGGCTCGAGTCCAGCCATACGACCTCGCCACGGCAGCTCACAGCTTCGCATACAGCAACTCGAGGTTAGTGCTTTTGTAACTCGTCATTCCTTGAGTTATATACCTTCTCTTTGAGTTACTATAACGTTGGCTTGTAATATTATAGACCCAACTAGAAGAAGAGAGGAGGGAACGCCTGGCAGATCAGCAGAGGATGGCAGAGATGTTTCAATACATGCAGAGCCTTGGCGCCACACAGGGTTTCGCTCCACCACCTCCATTGTTCCCTACAATGGACCCTGCTCTATTCCATACTCCTATAAGTATCAAAATTGTAGTTAGATGTTGGTAATGCATCTGGTATAACACATGCAATCTCTTCTTTGTGCAGGGTTAATCTGGGGCGGCATCCAACAACCCTCATGAACCGCCCAGCCCAACGCAGCACCAGTCCAACCGCCCACCTCAATGAGAGTTATGTTTTTAGTGTTCAGACTATAAAACTTATGTTGAATACTTATGTCAGAGCTTGAGACTTATGTATTGATACTTCTAAACTTGTGTTGATACTTCTGAACTTGTGTTGATACTGTTTGTATTGAGAACTTTTATATTAATGTTTGTGTTGGATATTTATGTCTGTGATGATATGTGATGTATATATGTGATATCTGTGATATATCTTTTGTTTGTTTGGATGGAATAGGAAAAACAAATAAAAAAGGTGTGTACTGGTCACTTTGCCGAGTGTAACACTCGGCAAAGAGGTGCTTTGCCGAGTGTCAGGACCATAGCACTCGGCAAAGAACCAAGACCTGGGCACCGGTATAGGTTCTTTGCCGAGTGTAGTAGCCCTGGCACTCGGCAAAGAGGCACGCTTTGCCGAGTGCTGGACGGCAGACACTCGGCAAAAGAGGTAACTTTTTTGCCGAGTGTCACCTAGGACACTCGGCAAATACGCCGTCTCCGTCACCCCGGCGCCGTGACGGCGGCTTTTCTTTGCCGAGTACTGTTTGGCACTCAGCAAAGTCTGTGCCGAGTGCCCGAGAAAAAGTACTCGGCAAAGAAGGCTTTGCCGATGTACTGTGTGCCGAGCCCTCTTTACCGAGTGCGACACTCGACAAAGACTTTGCCGAGTGTAACACTCGGCAAAGAGGTGCTTTGCCGAGTGTCAGGACCATAGCACTCGGCAAAGAACCAAGACCTGGGCACCGGTATAGGTTCTTTGCCGAGTGTAGTAGCCCTGGCACTCGGCAAAGAGGCACGCTTTGCCGAGTGCTGGACGGCAGACACTCGACAAAAGAGGTAACTTTTTTGCCGAGTGTATTAGGAGACACTCGGCAAAGGTAACTCCTTTGCCGAGTGTCACCTAGGACACTCGGCAAATACGTCGTCTCCGTCACCCCGGCGCCGTGACGGCGGCTTTTCTTTGCCGAGTACTGTTTGGCACTCAGCAAAGTCTGTGCCGAGTGCCCGAGAAAAAGTACTCGGTAAAGAAGGTTTTGCCGATATACTGTGTGCCGAGCCCTCTTTACCGAGTGCGACACTCGACAAAGACTTTGCCGAGTGTTTTTTAGACTTTGCCGAGTGCTACTCGGCAAAGCTGTCGATTCCGGTAGTGGCTCTTCGTGGGATCCTGTCTGCTGACAGCTCCCTCTCCTACGTTGCTCGCCGGTCTGTTCCTTGGCATCGAAGCAGTAAAACAACACTTGATTCATCAGAAAAATACCAAAAAAACATGTGACAAGATGCATTATTGTATTTCCTCGCCCAACTTGTCCAAAACTATATATGAAAACAAAATATTATCCTATCATAAACTGTCATATTTTCTGTTTCAAATTATAAAATAATATACTAACATATACAACATTAAATTAATCAAATCTATCATTAAATGTCCTGATTGTGTGTTTATTTAATGGCCCAGATATCAATATTTTTTTATAAACTTAGTGTTTGGTTTCTATATTTATTTTATTTTATTTTAGTTCTAAATTATCAAATACAGAAATTAAAACTTTATTTTGATTTCGGTGTTAGACAATTTAAAAACTAAAATAAAATAAAATAAAATAGAGGAACTAGAAATTAGTTCTTAGAAACAAAACATCTCCTTAGTAACCTGGAGCAGCTGAAAAGTCTAAACCAAACTCGAAAAGTCTAAACCAAACTCGTTTTGGGCCTGAGAAAGTATATGTATTTTAAAAAGAGAAGCAATAAGAAATTGATTAATACACTGTCATGTGACCGAAGCGAAATTGAACTTGCATCAGACTATGGAGTCAGGCGAAAAGGACAGTGAAAGGAACAGGAAATCCTTAAAAACTTATCTTGACCGAACTGACGACGCTATCAAGTGAAAGAGCACCATCTGATCGTGCACGCAACATGTCAATGCTATCCGTGCATCACCCACTCAAAAGTCATGTAAAAACACAAGTGTGGGATAGCCTGTTAGGTCACCGTGATCCAATCACATACGGCATACCTCATAACGCAAAGTCGAGCACAACTACTTGCTAAGACCACATAACATATGGAGAGAGAGAGAGATAAAGAGAGAGATAAACATATGGAGAGAGAGGGGGGAGAGGGAGAGAGAGAGAGAGAGAGAGAGAGAGAAGGCGAGATGTTTGGTATTGACATGGACGTGCTCAAATATTCATCAAAAGGAAAGGAAAATTCGACAAAATCTGGTGTTGTCAAATGGTTGTGCTTATTTCCGGGACAAATCTCCACAGCAAGCAATCACTTTGTCATGCTCTCGAGAGAGTTATTTGAAAATAACTGGGAAGAACCCTTCAGGTTTGGGACTACTCCTCGACGACGACGCTGATCTGGCCCTTGTCAAGCATGTCGTAGAAGGACCTAGTCTTCCTCTGCTCGTTCCAGTGGTGCATCTTCCACATGCCTCCCGCGATCAGACCCAGGGTCAGTCCAATGAAGATCTCCTTCACCACACTCGGGCCCTTGAGGGTGGCATGTGCAACCCTGCCGCCTGCCATTTGCTTTCTTGCTTGTTGAGGTCAGACGCCAAGCGCCTGAAACGAAAGCAATGGAGATTCTGTGAGCTGATGCGTGGGTGCAGCTGTGCAACAGGCAGACAGCATTTCTTCAATAAGGTAGAAAGGTACTCTTAATAAACGCAGACAGCGTCACATTTCGGCCCATTCAAATTCTACGATTAGTCACACCTACAAGGGGAGGCTAAGGTGATATTTACATAGCAAAATTGGACCTGAAGTTGTGCAGCAATGACGTGCTATAAAGAATCGCCCACAGATATGCAGAGAGCAAACAGGATATTCAGAAATAGTAGAGGGGTTCATTGCTCAACAGCAACCTCTCCCAGAAAATCATCATCAAACTCAAAAGAGTCAACTCCCTCTATTCTTACATTTGCATCCTAAATTCCCGTATTCACCACGAAACATTTCTTAACGATTTGGGCACAAACAGAAAATGACACCTGAAATACTTCCAGGTCATAGCTCTCAATCATTGCTTCTTCTTCGACCAAAAAACAAATGTACACCAGGTACCCTTCACCTAACATGGCACTCACTCCCAAAAACATAGTCAAACAAAGCCACAAAATGCTGCAAAGCAGATTAGTTGGACGGATTTCCCTATCACCCAACAAAGAACCAAGGTAATGATATCAACATCCTAGCATCTGCAATAGCGAGAGCTGAAACTATCCACTAACAAACAAGCATGCGTTAAATCAGACGAACAATAATATCAGAACCGCACAAGGCTGTGTCATAGACTTATCATCTACTAAACAACAAATGTATTGATAAGATGTGAGTTTACCATGCTGATTTTTTACTTGATGCAAATCTTAGATGCTACAGACACACCCAACAAAGACCAATGAACATGCCCGCAAAAACTCCAAACAGAAACAACAGGTAAGGTCACTTCAATACAAGTGGTTGTCAGACATGCTCCAAAATACTCCATCACAAGTCTAATGATTTTGTGTTTGGTTTTTAGGACAATTTACAGGAGGGATATCCCTCAATAAAACAACTAAATCACCAGTAATGCAAACAAACCATCCCTATTCAGGTAACCAATGCCACATACAGCAGCGTTATAATTGTGCCTATTCAGGTGGGTTACACCGAATGTCCTTATATTTGTGGACAAAAATTCAATGGCTGCAGTAAAAATAGACAGCATATTGACTTATTTGTGAAATAGACAACAATAACAGACTGCTAACAAAAGGTAAAAAAGCACAAGCTTCAAAAAATATGAGGCATGCTTGAGATTTCAGTGAGTTTGCACTAAGAGCAGTTTATGCTTCAGGGCAGGGGAGGACTGGAAGATAACTATGATACACATAAATAAGTTATAATACAAACAAAAAAAAACTCGACCCCCTGGGGGTTTGACTCTTTGACATCCCCCAATATCTTACAGTAAGGGATTTTTCTCAAACTGCAGGGTAGAGAAAAGATCCGAAAACCTGGCTGCCCAGGGCGTGCCTGCAGCACACATGTCTCTGAAGACAGTTACACAGAGGGGGCCTCTTTTCGTGCAACCCAGAATTTGAACCCTGGTTGGCCACCTCCAACTAGAGGACCTAGCACTGCGCTATTGACGTGTTTGCATAAGTTATAATACAAATAAATTCAATTATCTACAGGTAAGACCGTAGAATCTCATGTAAAGTGCCTAGGGTCTGTTACAACAACACAGCACTAACGAACTTTACCAAAGTGTTTACAGGATAGCATCAGCAGGCATTTTTTATATTAATTCATTAATAACAACGCAAAAGAATACAATGTTATAGCTCAGTTCAGTATAACAAATGGAAGTGCATATGCATATATCGACATATCGTGTAGCAAAAGCAATGCAACAATCTGATCCTAAGAGTACAGTGAAGAGGCAATCTAAAGAGCCTCCTGATGTGATGTACTCATGTGCACCAATACTTACTCATAAATATCATGTATCTTAGAAGCTACATGGAAATGGAAAGCAACAGCAAGCTGATAAGACCTAATAACAAGTGACTAAGTGAAAGAGCCTCCACACATCGGAGTAAGTCCCAGGTCTAGGATAGAGGTTAAATCATATCCACACACTAGAAATTGTCAAAGACAATTAAGACATGATGATCCACATTGCAAAGCTTTAAACATAGAGTTGAAGATGGACAATCAATTTGAATGTATGCTTGCTAGACCCGAAAATCCAATATGTATCAGCTCCTGTTAGTCAATGTCACAAGAACCTAGGCTTGAGTGTATGCATCATTTGGAGGTAGTATTAAATGCAGCCTGATTCCCAACCCAACCTATGAAGGTAATACAACATAAGCATGCCATGAAAACCATGTCTAGTAGTTAGTTTCCTATGCAAAGCAGAGAACACTCAGTTCATTCAGGTTATAGATGAACATAGAAATACTGAGAAGTGAAGAACACAAAACAATAGTCAATGTACATTTTCCCTATTGCTACATTCAGAATATGTGATGTGCGCATGTACATCATGAAACAAAGACCTAGTACCTGAGAAACTACGCATAACAAAGGCTAATGCTAAGCAAGAAGATTACACTCATTTGACAAACTTGTGATAGGTTAGATGCACCTTGGTCTCCAGCTTAAGGAGCAGAAATGCATCTAAATAAAAAATACGAACAATGCAAACCCTCGTGAACATAAAAACATGGTAGACCACAAAATGTCACAAAGATGTAGGTTATGCATCTGCGCCATCTAAAGGCAGAAGCAAATGCAGTCGGATCCCCTTATCTAGTTTATTAACATCAGTAAAAACAGCATATTGCTAGTGTCTAAGGCCATCTAAAGGCAGAATCAAATGCAGCCTTAGCTGTTCATTATTGTTATGGATACCCTCAATCAGCTTGTGTCTAAGGCTGCGAATGAAGGTCTATTGCAACCCCTTCCCTCTAGATCAGTACAACACTGTCTATCCCTTTACGCCGATGATGTGGTGATGTTTATTAGACCTGCTGCTAGTGATATTCAGATGGTTACTAATATCCTTCATCTCTTTGGAGAAGCCACGGGACTGAGAACTAATATCCATAAAAGCAGCATTGCCCCCATCCAATGTTCTACAGCCGACATTGAACTATTCAGACTCAGCTGCCTTGTCGCATTGAAGCCTTTCCTATTAAATATATATTGGTTGCCTTTGTCCTTAAGAAAGTTACAAGAACTCAGTTTCAGCCTCTTATTGACAAGCTTGTGGATCAGCTACCTGGATGGAAGGCAGACCTTATGACAAAAGTAGGGAGATCGGTCCAAGTTCAGTTTCTAATGACCTCTTCTATTATTTATCATGCAATGGTGCTGGATATTCCTCAATGGTCAATCAAGGCCATGGACAAGATTCGTCGAGGCTTCCTGTGGAGAGGTGGAAGAGAAGCTAAGGGCAGGCATTGCCTTATTACTTGGCCAAAGGTTACAAGGCCGAAAGAATTGGGAGGCTTGGGTATATCTGATTTGCAAAATCTGAACTGGGCACTTCGGGTCAGATGGCTATGGCTTAGGAAGGTTGATCCGAACAAACCATGGGCTGCCTTCCCTTACAGGTTAGTAAGGTCGTTGATAACCTTTTCTCCATAGCAGTAGTTTCAGAGGTAGGTGATGGAGCCTCAACATTGTTCTGGAGAGATAGGTGGCTGCATGGTCAGAACTTGGAGCAGCTTGCGTCCAACCTTTTTGATAGGGTTCCAGTGAGAATTAAGAACAGGAGGACTGTGAGGGAGGCCCTAACAGATTCAAGATGGACCAAGGATCTGCGTGGAATGGTGACATGGCAGGTTATTCATGAATTCCTTCAGTTGTGGGATGTGTTGGAAGTATTCCACCTTAAGCCAGGGACTGCTGATCGGCATATTTGGAGGTTATCCAGCTCTGGATAGTACTCCGCAAAGTCAGCGTATGAAGCTCTGTTCAGAGGGCTGTCCAATTTGGTGCTTGGGAGCGCATTTGGAAAACATGGTCACCACCAAAGTGTGCATTTTTTCTTTGGTTGGCAGCTCGTGAGTCGTGACAGATGCTAGACTGCTGACCGTCTTAAGAGAAATCTCCCTCATGCTCCTCTTTGCCTTCTTTGCGACCAGGAGAAGGAAACTATAAACCACCTGTTGGTTGGTTGTGTTTTCGCTAGGCAATTTTGGTTTGCCATGCTGCAAAGAGTTGGTTTATCGGCCATGGTGCCGCAACCTTCGGACCAGCTCTTTGAGGCATGGTGGAGTGGAATTTCAGACTCGGTTAGCAGTCCTGTCAGAAGAAGGCTTAACTCTTTGATCATCCTTGGGGCTTGGACCTTGTGGCGCCACAGAAACGATTGTGTATTCAATAATGCCTCTCCTAATCTGTCCAAAACTCTAGTGATGGCTAGTGAGGAGTTTTGGAAGTGGAAGTTGGCGGGTGCTAAAGGTTTTTCTGCTCTATCGGATGTAGATCAGGAGGGTTTCCATTGAAGTGGGTCGCTGTTGTTGGTCGATTTGTTTAGATAACAGGCGCGAATGTAACCTAATGCCTTTGGAAGCGTGTGTCTGTGTGTGTTTTATTCTTGTAAATTTCGCTTCTTTCTCCTATTAATGAAATGATAGGCAAGAAAAAAAACATCAGCAAAAACTGCAATCCCAGCGAAGTTGATTCAAAATACCCCATTTTCATACTAGTCCATTCCTGATGAATTCAGATCCTTGAGCAGACCGCAGAAACTGAATAGAGAACATTATTACACACAAAAGAAATGGCTTTATATGTACACTAGACAGTATTTTCCATGCAACAAGCACCACTTCTTTTTCACCACCAGCATCCCTCTCCAATCACAGACCAACAGCCACCGGTGCATAAGAATAATACACCAGAACTGTTCGCTGCGGATTCGATCGGTGCACCGCCCCTCAACACTCCACGGTAAACGACCCTTGGCCCCTTGCGTCCCTTCATCCAACCCAAGGACCAGAAGCAGAGGCGGCCGCCGTATCCACACCACGCCAAACTATCGACACGACGACCTAATCCCCTCGCCTTAATCGCCCTCGACACCCACACCGAAACGGATCCGCCGCGCGAACCCAGCGCCCCGGCGCCGTGGGGGGACCAGATCCGGACGGCCAAGGAAACCGAAAGAGCTAAGCTTATCTTCAAAACGCGAGCAGGCGCGTAGCGGGGTAGGAGCAGGAGCCGGGAAAGAAGGTAAGATCCGGGGCACGGTGGAGAGGAGGGGAGCTCACCACGCCGGAGATGGAGAGGGACCTGAGCCGCCGCCGAGAGGAGGGAACCGGAGACTCGGATAGCCTAATTCGATCCGCGTGTGGTGGCGTTTTCCCTTTCCGAAGAGGTCAAGCCAGTTGACGGTGGCAAATACTCATCGTGTCGTCTTATAATTTAAGTTTAATTAACCGACTCATCTCATTAAAAAATCATAGTTATTATTAATTTTTACTGTGATATTATTTATTATGTAATATAGTTTAAGTATAGTTTTAAATTTTTTCACTTTTCTAAAAGTTTTAAATAAGACCAACCGATCAAAATAAGTGAAATGAATTATAAATTAGAATGACGCGAGTACAAATTTATCGAGAAAAACGGTAAATAATTTTGCTATTTTTAGGGCTAGTCAAACTAGCCTTTAATGACGTGGCACGTTAGTTTAACACGACATCATACAACTTTAGTTTAACACGTGGTCGCCTCATGCAAATGCGGTAACTGATTCACCACTTTGTTTGTTGCTTGTAAGTAGGTGCATATATGAAAGTACCCAGTTTTTAAGAAACTGGTTTATTGAAACTAAAGTGCTTTTAAATATGTCAATTTATGCTCCGTTTCTAGAAACTGATTCCCAATTTCTAAAAAACCAAGAAGATAGCCTTCTCTAGCTAAAACCAGTTTTTGCCTGGTAAATTACGCATTAACATTAGTTGGTTTGGTGAAAATTATGGTGATTGCCATCGCTTCTCGATCTATGCTCAGTAAAGATAGATTTGTCTTTGTGTATCAAAAAATTTAGAAATTAGTTTCCAAGAAATTAGCCTCAAACGCGTACATCAAGTTTTTTTCTATAAACCAATTTCTAGAAATTAAAGATAGAAACCAGAAATTGGCGTGCTTCCAAACATGCTCTAGGCTACACGGTTTCCACTTTCCTATCTTGCATTTTATCCGTTTAAACGAAAAGTCATCTGGTATCTTTAATTGTGTACTTAGATTAAGATTACTTGCATTTTATATCCACGTGTTTTTGATCTCGACTTAGAACTAGCTAGTTCTGTTTAGGAGAGCTTCTACTGATTGGAAAAGTAGTTTATCTGAGAAAAATGGAGAAAGACAGGTTCTACTTGTTAACTGTTTTTGGTTTATTTTGGGAAGCAGTTTAAATTGATAAACTGTTGTAGAAGCCTATTGTTCGATACATCTTCTGCTTAAATGTGTGAAGAAGCTATGAAATAAGTTGTGCCATATAGGACCTAGGTTGTGTGTTGAAGCTCAAGCTGTCCTATTATGTATATACACGAGTTTGGGTGTGTTAGGCTGTAAGCCTCTATGTGTGTGTTTGTGTGGTCTGATGTTGAGACTAGAGCACTAGTGTCGACTGCCTCCAGAGGCTTACCCATATGGCTATGTAAAATATTGTTTTGCACTATAAACGGTACTGTTCGTAGAGTAGAGTTTAAATATAAAGATAAGGATGAGTAAACTGTTAGAGGTAGTCTTGGTGTTAGAGTACTAGTGATTGACCTGGACTTGGAAGTTGTTTGTTATCTGGCAGAAACTAACTATGAATAAGTAATAAGTTTAATCATATTTAAAATATAGAAAATAAATTACGCTCGTTGATTTTGTTCTTGTTATTATACTTCTTACGAGTATATATAAGAGTATATATAAGATTATAAACTATGTTTCGTCGGCTTTGAACCACCATACGCATGCAATATATTGATTTGATCTTGATGCAAAATTGGTTCGAGCAATTCATCGAGCACCTATTTCACATTGAATAGCAAAAAACCCTAGAGAGGATTTTACTAATGATGAAAGAACTACCTCGAAGCGCCAGAAGTCGGGGAAGTTGTGCAAGCCGAGGGAATGAAACGAGGATGGGGTGCCGAGGCAAGGCGGGGGGTGGTGTGCGAGGACAGGACGACGACATGGCAAGCGCTGGGGCGATAGTACGACGAGGCGTGGGGCGAAAGCGTGTGGGCACGGGGGGGCGACACTCCGACGGTCGAGGAGGTGGATGGCGCGGGCGAGGTGGTGAAAGTCGCCTAGAGGAGGGTGAATAGGCGGAATCTAAAAATTATAAACTTAAAGCACAACTACAAGTCGGGGTTAGCGTTAGAATTAAATCCGAGTCCGAAAGAGAGTGTGAAAACAAATCAACCAAGAAATAGAGCGGATGACACGGTGATTTGTTTAACCGAGGTTCGGTTCTTGAGAACCTAGTCCCCGTTGAGGTGGTCACAAAGACCTAGTCTCTTTTAACCTTTTCCCTCTCTCAAATGATCACCTAGACTAAGTGAGCTTTCTTCCTTAATTTTCTGGGTCACTTAGACCCCGCAAGGACCACCACACAATTGGTGTCTCTTGCTTTGCTTACAAGGCTTTGAGAGTAAGAATTAGAGAAAGAAGAAAGCCAACCAAGCAACAAAAGCAACAAGAAAACACAAGCGATCCTCTCTCAAGTCCTAGAGCACTAGAATTGAATTTAGGGACTTTGATTGGATCGGAGGCTTTGATTTGTGTCTTGGAGTGTTGCACTTTGCTCTTGTATTGAATGCACTGTTGTGAATGCTTGGATGGTTGGAGTGGAGGTGGTTGAGGGTATTTATAGCCCCAACCACCAATTCAACTGTTGGGGATGACTGTTTGTCACACCCGGTTTTTAGAAGGCAAACCGAATGCGAACCATGTACGTGCCAGGATCAGTTATTCACGTACACAGCAGTTACATAATATGGACATCATCACACAGTGCTCAAATAGTATTAAAAGGGGAAATAATAGTCGATTACATCATACGTCTGAGACGTCCATATAGTTCTTACAATAAATCAAAGTGCGGAAAAGAAACGCAGATAACACGGCCTTCACAGGCAGCCGACTGGGGGTTGCCGCTAACCCACACCTAGAACTCATCGTAGTCTTGGAACTCCTGGAAGTCTCCTTCCACAGCTTCATCTTCTCCTGAGCAGGGGTTGCAATGCTGACAACCTGGGGGGGTTTGGTGTGTAGAGCAAGGGTGAGTACACATCAACATACTCAGCAAGCATCCCGTTTGGCTGTGGTGGACTAGCTTTATGTGGGGATAAGTCAAGCAGTTGCTTTTAGTTGGTCAGGTTATTACTTACTAGTAGAGAGCCAGGTTTTAACATTAACCCAAGTTATTAGCCCAATGTATCCTTTCCAAACGGAAAGAATACCACTTACCATTACCATAATCATAATCAGAACCATCAATCTCATTGCCACCTGTACCAAAGTATCTCTGATCAAGTATCACTAATCTCTGGAGCTCCCTTGGCCGCTCATAACCGCGAGCACGGCTGATATATCAGTTTCATAACACTCTGCAGAGGTTGTGCACTTTACCCATAAGCCGTGATTCCCTCTCTAGCCCGGGCTTGCAAGACCCTTATTCACTCCCAAGGTGAATGGCTAGGGATTCACTACGAAGCCTTTACAAAGATTCCCCAGGGCTGTAGCCACCCGTTAGGTTTCCTAAATGTACCGCACTCCTCCCCAAGGGACAAATCAACCTTGGCAGAGCGAGCCGCATACACCGAGCCCCATTGACGGCACGACGGCTAAGCGATCTACACCCCGGTTCCTCCAATTATTCAGCTAAGGGCGTCCCATTCCACCCTCATGGTTGCACTGTTTTCCCGGGCGGTCATCCATTGAACAGGTCCTTACGGAGAGGCACTCGAGAAACCGCTCGAGTCCCCTTGAAGGTCACAAATATGATCATAAATAAGAAGGGAAAACAGCGTATCACAGATAATCACATCATGTTCATTGATTAGAGTTGAGCAATAGCATCAAGCTAAGCAGTAATAATCTGACCCAAATAGGTAAACAAGGACATGGATAACAGAAGCTAGTCAATCCTTAGGTATAAATGTGTAATGCGGGAGGTGAATTAAAGAATGAATAGGACAGAGATAGGTCAAAGGACACTTGCCTCCACCAACCGACTGCTGCTCAGGGGCTTCTCCTGCGAATTCCTCGGGCTCTTCGACCGGATCGTTCTCTATGCGAGCGCAAACATACATACATCCACATATTTAATTCAAAAGAACAGTACACCATACAAGGGAACAAACAAAGTGAATATGCATCAAGTATGACATTCGATGTCGCATTCATTAAGGTTAGAAAGAAACGGGAAAGGGTCTCGCAGGGGGTTAAAGTTTATGCACTAATGATTAGTTACAATTGGTTCTTAACAAAAGAATTCTGTTATATGCACTAATGGAAACCTAGTCACTTTAAGTTGATCAACATTGAATGAAATAAACAATTAATTACGTGAATCCACTAGCGTAACGGAATTTTAAATTGAGCTTCCTATTACAATAACATGAACAATGATTAGCCTACCTAAAATAAAATAACTATGATAACAGAAAGTAAAATAAAATAAAATAAAATAAAATAAAAAAATAAAAAAACAGGGGGGCGGTTGAACCGGCCCTAGGGCGGTTGAACCGGCCGGGAGCCAGGGCGGCTGGGCTGGGCGCGGGCGCGGGCGGCCGAGCTGGGCGGCCGGGGCGGCCGAACCGGCGGCCAGGGCGGCTGAGCCGGGGGCGCGCAGGGGGGTCGGGCTGGCCAGGGCGGCCGAGCCGGCCAGGCGGCCAGGGGGGCGCGCGGCCAGGGCGGCCAGGCGGGCGGCCGAGCCAGGCGCGGCCGGGGCCAGCTGGGGGCGCGGCCGGGCACGGCCAGCGGCCGGCTGGGGCGCGGCCAGGGCCGGCTGGGCGCGGCCGGGGGCCAGGGCGGCGTGGCCAGGGCGGCCAGGCGGCCGGGCTGCCGAGGAGAGAGGAGGGGAGAGGGGAGAGGGAGGGAGGAGAGAGGAGGGGGGCTCACCGGGGCGGGCGGCCGACGGCGAGGGCGGCAGTTGGGCCGGCTGCAGGGGCGGCGGCTAGGGCAGGGGGGGTAGGGGCGGCGGCTAGGGTAGGGGGGTAGGGGCGGCGGCTAGGGTGGGGAGGGAGAAAATGAGAGGGAGGGAGAGAGGATTGGGGGGAAAAGGGGAGGGGGTGGGGGGCGGTTGGGCCTACCAGGGCCCAAGAGGGGGCGCGCAGGGGCGGCTGGGCCGGCCTGGGGCCCACGGCGCGGGAGAGAGAGAAAGAGAGGAGAGAGAGAAAGAAAAAGAAAAAGAAAGAAAAGGTTCTCCTTATTTTCGAAATCCGATCTTCCTACATGAATGCATTTGCACTTTCAAACAATCAAAGAATGCATCGTTCGGCATGGTGCATCAAACAACATAAAACAGTTTTAGGGTTTTCTTTACACGGGAATTCCAAACCGAATCCCGCTAAAACTTTGGAAAAGATCAAGGTTTAGCGAGGGGAAAAGAAAAAGAAAAGGTAACGCCCGAATTTGGCGAGTAAAGAAAAGAAAAAATTCAACTGCAAAATTCGGGGCGTTACAAACCTATCCCCCTTAAAAGAATCTCGCCCTCGAGATTCAGGGCTGGCTAGCAAAGAGCTCTGGGTACTTAGCCATTAGATCATCTTCACGCTCCCAGGTTGCTTCTTCCTCAGAGTGGTGATTCCATCTGACTTTGCACATTCTGATGGTCTTCCTTCGGGTGACTCTATCTGCAATCTCAAGGATCTGAGCTGGCTTCTCAACATAGGTCAAGTCCTCCTGGACTTCAAGACCTTCCACTGGCAACTGCTCTTCCGGCACACGCAAACACTTCTTCAACTGAGACACATGAAAGACATCATGCACAGCAGACAAATTCTCTGGCAGGCTGAGCTGATAAGCTACTTCTCCACGCTTTGAGAGAATTTGATACGGACCAATGTAGCGGGGTGCTAGCTTGCCTTTCACTCCAAATCTTCTGACTCCTCTGATCGGTGACACTTTCAGATAGACAAAGTCTCCGACTTCAAAACTCAGCTCTCTTCTTCTTGTGTCTGCATAGCTTCGCTGCCTTGATTGCGCTATCTTCAGATTCTCCCGAACCATCTTGATGTTCTCTTCGGCTTCAAGCAAAATATCTGGCCCAAACACCTGCTTCTCTCCAGGCTGATCCCATTGCAACGGAGTTCTACAACTCCTTCCATAAAGCGCTTGAAATGGTGACATCTTCAAACTGGCCTGGTAACTGTTGTTATAGGAAAACTCTGCATAGGGCAATCGCTTATCCCATCCGGACTGATCTTGCAACGCACAGGCTCTCAACATATCTTCGAGAATTTGATTGGTCCTTTCAGTCTGGCCATCTGTCTGCGGATGATAAGCTGAACTGAAATTCAGATGTGTGCCCAAGGCTTCATGCAACTGCTGCCAGAAATGAGAGGTGAACTGCGTTTCTCTGTCTGACACTATCTTCTTTGGCACACCATGAAGACAAACGATTCGAGACATGTACAACTCTGCCAGTACTGCACTGTTGTAGCTGGTCTTGACAGGTATGAAGTGGGCTGACTTGGTCAAACGGTCCACTACTACCCAAATAGAATCATAGCCGGCTCGAGTGCGAGGCAATCCGACTATGAAATCCATGCCGATTTCATCCCATTTCCACTGAGGAATCTGCAACGGTTGCAACAATCCAGCTGGTCTCTGGTGTTCGGCCTTGATTCTTCGGCAACTATCGCACTTAGCCACATGCTCTGCGATTTCCCTCTTCATTCCATACCACCAGAATTTCTTCTTCAGATCCTGATACATCTTCTCACTGCCAGGGTGAATCGAATAGGCTGTCTCATGGGCTTCCTTGAGAATCAACTCCCGAATGGACTGGACATTGGGAACACACAAGCGGTCTTTGAACCATACCACGCCTTCTGCATCTTCTCGAAAATCTTTGCCTCTGCCTTCCGAAATCAGTCGCCGAATCTCACTGATCTTCTCATCATTCTTCTGCGCTTCTTTGATTTCTCGCTCCAAGGTAGGTTCCAATTCAACTGTGACTCCTCGCGAATTGTTTAGAAATCCGAGACTCAACCTGTCAAACTCCTTGGCCAACTCATAAGGCATCGGACGAGCGACCATCAGATTGACTTGACTCTTTCTGCTCAAAGCATCTGCCACTACATTTGCTTTGCCTGGATGGTAATGAATCTCCAACTCATGATCTTTGATCAACTCTAACCATCTTCGTTGCCTCATGTTCAATTCTGACTGAGTGAATATGTACTTCAGACTCTTGTGATCTGTGTAAACATCGCATTTCTGTCCATACAAATAGTGCCTCCATGTCTTCAGTGCGTGAACCACTGCTGCCAACTCTAGGTCATGGATTGGGTAATTCTTCTCATGAACCTTCAGCTGTCGGGACGAGTAAGCCACAACTCTTCCCTCTTGCATCAACACGCATCCCAAACCTGTGTAACAAGCATCACAGTACACAGAGAAGGGCTTGTGCACATCAGGCAAGACTAAGACAGGCGCTGTTGTCAACTTCTCTTTCAGCGCTTCGAAGGCCTCTTGACATTTCTGGGTCCACTTGAACTCAACCTTGTTGCCTAGCAACGCTGTCATTGGTTTCGCAATCTTCGAAAATCCTTCAATGAATCGCCGATAATATCCGGCCATTCCAATGAAGCTCTTGATTCCTCGAGCATCCGTTGGCGCTTTGCAGTTCAGAATGTCTGCCACTTTCTTCGGATCCACAGCCAATCCTTCTTTGTTGATTATGTGACCCAAGAATAGGACTTCACTGATCCAGAACTCACACTTGCTCAACTTTGCATACAACTGGTGCTCTCGCAATCTCTGCAATACCATCCTCAAATGATTTGCATGCTCTTCTTCACTTTGAGAATAAATCAGAATGTCATCAATAAATACCACCACAAACTTATTGAGATAATCCATGAATACACTGTTCATCAAGTTCATGAAAAACGCTGGTGCATTGGTCAAACCAAAAGACATCACTGTGAACTCATACAAACCATACTTGGTAATGAATGCCGTCTTCGGAATGTCCGAAGGTCGGATCCTGAGCTGATGATAACCTGACCTCAGATCGATCTTGGAGAACACACTGGCTCCTCTCAACTGGTCGAACAGATCTTCTATTCTGGGCAAAGGGTACTTGTTCTTGATCGTGACTTCATTTAAAGCTCGATAATCGATACACATCCTCTTGGTGCCATCTTTCTTCTCCACAAACAGGACAGGGGCGGCCCAAGGCGAGGTGCTTGGCCGGATGTAACCTTTCTCTGACAGCTCATCAATCTGCTTCTTAAGCTCAACCAACTCTGGTCCAGATATTCTGTAAGCTCTCTTAAAAATGGGGGCGGTTCCAGGAAGAAGCTCTATGGCAAACTCAACTTTCCGCTCTGGTGGCATACCCGGTAAATCCTTTGGAAACACATCTGGGAATTCAGACACAACCTTGATACTCTCAATTGGGTCTGCTTCACTGCTATCGACAGCCATCTGATAACAACTTCCTTTCTTCGGCTCAGGCGGGACTAACTCGGTCACCACTTCCTCTCCTAGTGGGGACACCAACTTGATTGTCCTTTTATCACAACTGATAACTGCCTGATACTTATCTAGCCAATTCATCCCTAGGATGACATCTATTCCCTGAGTACCCATTACTATAAGGTTAGCGGGAAACGCTATCCCCCTTATTTCCACACTTACATTCAAACATATGCTATCAGCTCGAATTCTACCACCGGCTGAGTCAATTTGAATGGGGGTTGACATGGTAGTAATTGGAAGATTATGTGCTTCTACCCATGATGCAGTAATAAAAGAATGTGTTGCTCCAGTATCAAATAACACTTCTGCAATATGGGAGTCGACTGGGAACATACCTACTATCATGCCGGGAGTCTCCTGAACTGCTTCAGCCTCCAAGTGATTCAATCTTCCGTGATTATAGCGCTGCTGAGGGCGGTTGCCTGCTCCAGGCTGAGACACATTCTGCTTTGCTGGGGCATTGGGGCCTGACTGCTGCTGGGCTGCTTTCTTTGGACATTGCATCACCCAGTGGCCTTGCTCCCCACAGTGGAAACATGCTCTGTTTCCAACCTGAGCTGGTGCTGCCTGACTGCTCTGCTGAGTTGCGGGGGCAGGAAGACGAGGTGTCTGCTGATTCTGCCTCTGAAACTGACCTCCTCCTAACTGATTGCTCTGACGATTCTGGTACTGATGCTGAGGATACTGCCTTTGGAACTACTGATACTGCTGACGCTGCTGATGCTGCTGAGGTGGACGCTGGTTCTGCCTGAACTGCTGAGGTTGATTGCCTGAAAAACGAGGACGGCTGCTGCTTCCAGGCTGGGGTCCACTGATCTTGCGCTTACGATCCTCCATCTCCTTACGCTTCCTTTCTGTCATGATTGCTCTGTCAATCAGGTGCTGGAATGTCGGGAAGGTATGATTCATCAGTTGGTACTGCAGAGGGTCGACCAAGCCTCTCAGAAAACGGTACTGTCGCTTGGCGTCGGTGTTGACATCTTCGGGAGCATAGCGAGACAACTGCAGAAACCTGTCTCGATACTCACTGACAGACGATGACCCTTGCTTAAGGGCCAGGAACTCCTCCTTCTTCACTGTCATCAGACCTGCAGGCACATGGTACTGACGAAAGCTACCTCTGAACTCTTCCCAAGTGATGGTGTCGGGGTTGGCATGGGTGGCGAGGTAAGACTCCCACCAGGATTGGGCTGCTCCTCTCAACAGACGGGGACCATACAAGACTTTCTCCCTGTCATCACACTGAGCGGTATGCAACTCCCGCTCCACAGTGCGCAGCCAATCTTCAGCATCCATGGGGTCAGAAGAGTGAGCGAACGTTGGGGGATGACCTCTCATGAATTCAGCACGCTTGTCTCTGGGCATCTGAGGCATCTGAGGCTGGGGTGGTGCTTGCTGCTGCTGCTGCTGAATGGCGGCCAGAGTCTGACCGATGGCCTGAACTGCCTGAGCCTGCATCAGAAACATCTGCTCGATCGACATCGGGGGCGGGGGTGGCAGCTGCTGCTGCTGGGGCGCCTCATCTTGTTGACCGGCTTGCTCCTGCTGAGCACGCCTTCCTCCTCTGCGTCTGTTCTCTGACATCTGCAGAACGCAACCACACATCAGAACTGATCTGGCAAATCTTGCAGCATAAGAAAAGAGTATAGAATTCTCCAACAGCACTGAACAGATGAGCATCTTCACTGATCTCCAACACAGACCACACAACTTCTCAGATAAAGAGGAAAGTAGAATAAAGGTTTCCCAACTATATAACTAACTCCATTAACATAATATGTAAACCAAAATGCAGGGGATACCCACACTCTGGTGACAATCATTACAAAGATCCAAACCAAACATAGTTCATCATGACAAGCATAAATGCACAGGATATAGCAAACTACCCTGTCTAACTAAGACTAACTAAGACCGAGATTAACGCTAAGACTGAAGCTTCTATGTATATATATTTCGTATTAATTACAAGATCCAACTCTAACGATCTATGGTTCTAGATTTATCTTGGTCTTGCAGTCGGGATTGCCATAAGACTGGAGTCCACGCCGAGGTGAGCGGTACGGGTGCTGAGTCCCAACGGGAGCGGGGGAACCATCATCCAGGTGATGACGTTCCGCGCGCTCAGCCCGCAGCAGGGCGATCTCAGCACGAGCCCTACTCAGCTCGTCTAATGCATGGTCCAGCTTCGTGTTTAGCACGGCGGCTAGGTTGACTGTGCTGCTCAACCTAGGATTGTCCTCACCAACAGGTGAAACAATCACGCCTCCTGTGCTGCCAGATGGACGGCGGGGGTAATACTTCAGGTCAAGACCGTCAGCTACCCCACCGAGAACCGAGCAGTAGTGCGAAAGCGCACGCCGTGCAGCATCCTGCATGGCTGCCTCAGCTGAGTCCTGCTCAGAGATAGAATTGTGCTCTGAGCAAGCCTCCGCGCCCTGGAGACTGTTCTCCGGACGGCGCACCAAACAGGTCGCCTCCCAGCGGTCCGGGTAGACCCCGCGACTATGCTGGTAGACCACACAGCGATACTCGATGGACCAAGTACGCCGGTCAAGTGCCCGACGTAGCAGGGTGTCGAGCGCGTCGTGGAAGTGACACCCGCGAGCAGCGTCGCGAGTGATGGGTCGAGCAACCCATCCTTCCGGCTCATGGTCAGCAGAGAAGTCGATGTCGTGGCTCAAGCTGTCGTCACCGCCTCCGTTGTCTGGGTCTCCTCCAGCAGCTACTCCAGAAGCTGGGGCGCCCAGTGGTGGTGTAGGGGGAGCCTCCAGGGGAAGCACAGGAGAGCAGCTCCTCACAGACTCTATCTCCTGCTGGAGCGAGAAGGAAGAGCCCTGCTGCTCCTGTCGTCGACGTTCCTGCTCCTCATGCAGGCGGTGGTGCAGTCTCTCCAAGTGGCTGGACTGTCCGGCCACGGGACGGCGAAGCGGACGCTCAGCAAGGCGGGAGGGTAAGAAGGGGATGACGGACTTTCGTGCAGTGTGTCTAAGACGAGCCATCTACAAAAGACATCGCAAGCAAAAGGGTGAGAACAGAATTAATATGACCAGCAAGTAATGAATCATAAATAAATGAAGGATCAGAATAAAACATAATTTTCAGCAAGGTATAATTATATAGTAGAACATAGGTTTGGTCAGTATGACCAACTTTTGAAGGGGTACCAAAGTCAAGGCAGGGACAGAGGTCTATAATCCTTAGAACAACCATTCTACTCTAGGTTAGCGGTCCTACAGTCAGCACGGCTTTGATACCACTTATGTCACACCCGGTTTTTAGAAGGCAAACCGAATGCGAACCATGTACGTGCCAGGATCAGTTATTCACGTACACAGCAGTTACATAATATGGACATCATCACACAGTGCTCAAATAGTATTAAAAGGGGAAATAATAGTCGATTACATCATACGTCTGAGACGTCCATATAGTTCTTACAATAAATCAAAGTGCGGAAAAGAAACGCAGATAACATGGCCTTCACAGGCAGCCGACTGGGGGTTGCCGCTAACCCACACCTAGAACTCGTCGTAGTCTTGGAACTCCTAGAAGTCTCCTTCCACAGCTTCATCTTCTCCTGAGCAGGGGTTGCAATGCTGACAACCTGGGGGGGGTTTGGTGTGCAGAGCAAGGGTGAGTACACATCAACATACTCAGCAAGCATCCCGTTTGGCTGTGGTGGACTAGCTTTATGTGGGGATAAGTCAAGCAGTTGCTTTTAGTTGGTCAGGTTATTACTTACTAGTAGAGAGCCAGGTTTTAACATTAACCCAAGTTATTAGCCCAATGTATCCTTTCCAAACGGAAAGAATACCACTTACCATTACCATAATCATAATCAGAACCATCAATCTCATTGCCACCTGTACCAAAGTATCTCTGATCAAGTATCACTAATCTCTGGAGCTCCCTTGGCCGCTCATAACCGCGAGCACGGCTGATATATCAGTTTCATAACACTCTGCAGAGGTTGTGCACTTTACCCATAAGCCGTGATTCCCTTTCTAGCCCGGGCTTGCAAGACCCTTATTCACTCCCAAGGTGAATGGCTAGGGATTCACTACGAAGCCTTTACAAAGATTCCCCAGGGCTGTAGCCACCCGTTAGGTTTCCTAAATGTACCGCACTCCTCCCCAAGGGACAAATCAACCTTGGCAGAGCGAGCCGCATACACCGAGCCCCATTGACGGCACGACGGCTAAGCGATCTACACCCCGGTTCCTCCAATTATTCAGCTAAGGGCGTCCCATTCCACCCTCATGGTTGCACTGTTTTCCCGGGCGGTCATCCATTGAACAGGTCCTTACGGAGAGGCACTCGAGAAACCGCTCGAGTCCCCTTGAAGGTCACAAATATGATCATAAATAAGAAGGGAAAACAGCGTATCACAGATAATCACATCATGTTCATTGATTAGAGTTGAGCAATAGCATCAAGCTAAGCAGTAATAATCCGACCCAAATAGGTAAACAAGGACATGGATAACAGAAGCTAGTCAATCCTTAGGTATAAATGTGTAATGCGGGAGGTGAATTAAAGAATGAATAGGACAGAGATAGGTCAAATGACACTTGCCTCCACCAACCGACTGCTGCTCAGGGGCTTCTCCTGCGAATTCCTCGGGCTATTCGACCGGATCGTTCTCTATGCGAGCGCAAACATACATACATCCACATATTTAATTCAAAAGAACAGTACACCATACAAGGGAACAAACAAAGTGAATATGCATCAAGTATGACATTCGATGTCGCATTCATTAAGGTTAGAAAGAAACGGGAAAGGGTCTCGCAGGGGGTTAAGGTTTATGCACTAATGATTAGTTACAATTGGTTCTTAACAAAAGAATTCTGTTATATGCACTAATGGAAACCTAGTCACTTTAAGTTGATCAACATTGAATGAAATAAACAATTAATTACGTGAATCCACTAGCGTAACGGAATTTTAAATTGAGCTTCCTATTACAATAACATGAACAATGATTAGCCTACCTAAAATAAAATAACTATGATAACAGAAAGTAAAATAAAATAAAATAAAATAAAAAAATAAAAAACAGGGGGGGCGGTTGAACCGGCCCTAGGGCGGTTGAACCGGCCGGGAGCCAGGGCGGCTGGGCTGGGCGCGGGCGCGGGCGCGGGCGGCCGAGCTGGGCGGCCGGGGCGGCCGAACCGGCGGCCAGGGCGGCTGAGCCGGGGGCGCGCAGGGGGGTCGGGCTGGCTAGGGCGGCCGAGCCGGCCAGGCGGCCAGGGGGGCGCGCGGCCAGGGCGGCCAGGCGGGCGGCCGAGCCAGGCGCGGCCGGGGCCAGCTGGGGGCGCGGCCGGGCGCGGCCAGCGGCCGGCTGGGGCGTGGCCAGGGCCGGCTGGGCGCGGCCGGGGGCCAGGGCGGCGCGGCCAGGGCGGCCAGGCGGCCGGGCTGCCGAGGAGAGAGGAGGGGAGAGGGGAGAGGGAGGGAGGAGAGAGGAGGGGGCTCACCGGGGCGGGCGGCCGACGGCGAGGGCGGCAGTTGGGCCGGCTGCAGGGGCGGCGGCTAGGGCAGGGGGGGTAGGGGCGGCGGCTAGGGCAGGGGGGTAGGGGCGACGGCTAGGGTGGGGAGGGAGAAAATGAGAGGGAGGGAGAGAGGATTGGGGGGAAAAGGGGAGGGGGTGGGGGCGGTTGGGCCTACCAGGGCCCAAGAGGGGGCGCGCAGGGGCGGCTGGGCCGGCCAGGGGCCCACGGCGCGGGAGAGAGAGAAAGAGAGGAGAGAGAGAAAGAAAAAGAAAAAGAAAGAAAAGGTTCTCCTTATTTTCGAAATCCGATCTTCCTACATGAATGCATTTGCACTTTCAAACAATCAAAGAATGCATCGTTCGGCATGGTGCATCAAACAACATAAAACAATTTTAGGGTTTTCTTTACACGGGAATTCCAAACCGAATCCCGCTAAAACTTTGGAAAAGATCAAGGTTTAGCGAGGGGAAAAAGAAAAAGAAAAGGTAACGCCCGAATTTGGCGAGTAAAGAAAAGAAAAAATTCAACTGCAAAATTCGGGGCGTTACACTGTTGTCGATGGGCGCACCGGACACTGTCCGGTGCGCAAGCCATGTCACCCAACCGTTAGGGTTTTGACGGTTTCGACCGTTGGAGCTCTATCTTCATGGGGTATCGGACAGTCTGGTGCGCCTTCTGGCGGCTGCTCTGACTCTGCGCGAACTGTCCGCGCATTGTAGCACTTTTGCAGGTGTCCGTTGCAGTCGACCGTTGCGCTGGAGCCGTTACTCCACTGGTGCACCGGACAGTCCGTGGCACACCGGACAATCCAGTGAATTATAGCGGAGAGCGGTCCCAAAAACCCGAAGGTGAAGAGTTTGAAGTCGATCTCCCCTCGCCAGACCAGGGAGCTCTTCGGTTTCTTTTTGCTTCTTTCTTTTAAACCCTAACTTGAACTTTTTATTGGTTTGTGTTGAACCTTTAGAACCTGTATAATTTAGAGCAAATAGTTAGTCCAAATATTTGTGTTGGGCATTCAACCACCAAAATTATATTTCGGAAAAAGGTTAAACCCTATTTCCCTTTCAATCTCCCCCTTTTTGGTGATTGATGCCAACACAAACCAAAGCAAATATATAAGTGCATAATTGAACTAGTTTGCATAATTGTAAGTGCATAGGTAGCTTAGAATTAAACCAATTCAATAATTTCAATGGATATGCATGGTTGCTTTCTTTTATTTAACATTTTGGACCACGCTTGCACCACTTGTTTTGTTTTTGCAAATTCTTTTGGAAAAATCTTTTCAAAATCTTTTTGCAAATAGTCAAAGGTATATGAATAAGATTGTAAGAAGCATTTTCATGATTTGAAGTTTCTCCCCCTGTTTCAAATGCTTTTCCTTTAACTAAACAAAACTCCCCCTAAATGAAATTCTCCCCTTAGTGTTCAAGAGGGTTTTGATAGATACTAATTGAAAATACACATACCAATTTGAAATATACCAATAAGAATTTTCGAAACACAATTTAAAAATTAGGTGGTGGTGCGGTCCTTTTGCTTTGGGCTAATACTCTCTCCCCCTTTGGCATTAATCGTCAAAAATGAAGACTTTGTGAGCCCTTTACTTTCACTACAAGAAACTGATAAATATTCGTGGGTAAAACTAAGAACGTGGGTACCGACGTTCTTACATGAGTTAAGTTCGTGGGTGTAGTTAAAAACGTGGGTACCCACGTTCTTAAATTAAGTTCGTGGGTCCCAGCCAAAACCGTCGAACTTAACTCATTAGGAACGTGGGTACCCACGTTCTTAATTTAAGTTCGTGGGCCAACTGAACCCCGTCGAACTTAACTGAAAACACCTAAATCCCTAACCCGCGTCGCGCGCCTCTCTCTCACCAGCTCTCTCACCAGCCCTTTCCGCCCACTGCGCTGCGCGCCGCCACAACACCGGCCGCCGAACACGGACCCCGCCTGCACAGCACTGCGCCGCCACCGCCAGCACGCTAAATCCCTTCCTCGGCTCGCTGCCTGTAACACCACAAAAGCCATCAACTAAAAATAATAAATTTAGTAAATACAGTAATAATTTTTTTAGTGTTTAATTATTTATTTGCATCAATTTTCTTTGTATGCGCTTGATTGATTATCGGAATGTTTTTCATCAATTCTTTCTAAAGAAAAAAACCTAGTAATTAATATAATAATTAAATAATCTATTAGTTATTAGTCTAAAAACAAGTATTTTATTTATAAATAGTTTTGGTGTATTTTTTATGAATTTTTGAGCCATTTAAAAATGCCTTTCGGAATTGAAAAAAAAAGAAGAAAAAAAACCTAAACCTAATCTAAACCGGCCCACCAGGGCCCATTAACCAGTTCCTAAACCCTATTGCACCACGCGCGCTTCCTGCTGGCTGCTCAAGCAGCCGCCGCCGCTCTCTCCCTCCCCACACTCTCTCTCTTCTCTCTCCTTTCTCACCGCTCTCTCACTCCCTGTTGCACGCCGCGCGCGTGAGCCTCACCCGAGCCACCTGCGCCATGCCCGCGCGCGCGAGCAGCGCGCCCGAAGCCCAGCGACCTCGCGCCTGCAGCCGAGCGCGACGCCTGCGCTCCCTGCCGCGCTCCCAGCCGAGCAGCGCCGCGAGCCGCCGCGATGCCCGCGCCCAACGCGCCGAGCCGCCCTGCGCCTGCACGTGCCCTCACGCGCACCGGAACTGAAGCCCAACCGTCGACCGCGTGTCCGTTTCTCGCGTTATGGAGCTTGATTTCGTTCGTTTCCCCTCTCCCATTTACTCTCCCAGTGAAGAACGCCATTGAAACCTCCATGAAGACCCGACGGCGCCCCATTGAAGCTCCCTGGCAGACTTTTCCTCTCCCTCCTGCTCTCTATAAAAGGCAACAGAGCCCTCTCCTTTCTCCTGCCTACCCAAGCTCATCCCATCTCTCTAGCTCGCCAGTACACTGTTCGACGCCGTCGTTAGTTGGTCGTTCGTCGCTGGAGTTCACCGGAGCCGCAGTTCGTCGCCGGAGCCACGCACTCGCCGTCCGTAGTCGAGCCCCTGCTTTTCTTCACCCGGCCGAACCCCGTCGAACTCTCCCCGTCGCACGTGCGAACCCAAGGTTGATGACGACCCAAATTATTTTGTATATTTTATAAAATACTTTTTGATTCGATTCATGAGTTGTATATTTTGTTTGTTGTAATATGAACACATGTGATTCGCGACTTATGTATATGTGTGCGTTATGGAATTTGTTAGAGATATGCGATTATTAGTGCACCGTTATATTTCATGTTAGTCGTGGCGTTGAATTTTGGTTTAGAGAAATATGACAAAATTTAGTAGTCACACGTTGGTGATAAAAAAACAATAGATGAGAATTTTTGTAGTTAAATTTGGTTACCACGAATTTTGGAAACTACTCGTTATAGGTGCATTTTAATGGATTTAGAAAATGGTATAGAACTCATGTATGATTAACATAGGAATTCTAGATGATTTAGTTAACTATTTTATTAACATTTTCTTTTTATAAAGAAAGGAGAAAATATCATTAGTAGGATGGAAAATAGATTTTTGCTAGTCAAATAAACATGTTCGCAAACTGAGCACTTAGATTTTTAGAGTAAGCAAAATATTAGTTTTATGTTAAAATAATCCCACTTGTGTTATAAAAGTTCAATTAGTATTTATAGGGATTTTAGAATGTTAAATTCATTTTGCTATACTAAATAATTGAGTTAGAAATAATAAAAGGTATTAATTTATTTATTAGTATTAAAAGACGATAATTATCATTAATTTCATTGATGATGTTAAAATAAATTAATACTAGTTAAAACTGTATTTATTGCACCCATTCATAAATTCATCATTTAGGACTCACAATAATAGCTATAATTGAATTAATAAGTATTTACGCGATTAGTACGTAATTAAGATGTGATTAGTGCGATATGTTAATGTGTAGATAATGGTGTATGTTTATGTAATGGTGCATGTTTATTTATATGTGTATGTTTTATTTTTGTATGTGCGATATGCGATTCTATTAGAAGCCGACTGTGCGGTAGACGAACCGAACTCGTTCGAGGACGATCCGCAGGACTCGCTTGAGCAAGGCAAGTGGATTCTCCCTCTGCATATTCTTTTTGTACCCAGTCATTGCATTTAATAATGTTTACTTTTGATATACTGCATAATTTGATGGGTTTCACCTAATTAAGGATTTCCTAGATTTACTACTTGTATTCCTTGTTTAACCTGGGAAAATTATTAAGCTGTGCAAAATTTATGCTACCGCCCAACTTAATAATTCCTAATGTCACTCATTAATTGGTTTTAATGTTCCAAAAATGTTAATTGGCAATTATGACATTAACCCGATGGTTAAGATAACTTTATTACAAATTAATTGGAACATGGAGTGACCACCCAGGATAACAGTGCAACCACGAGTGCTATCATGGCTCTGGCTTTGGTAATTAGCTCTATATGCTTAGTGCCTAGCAACCTTACCTGAAATATGGGCAAGAGGGGGAGCGGTAGGTGCTGGCAGCCCACGTTAACTTGGGGTCGTATTCTTGGCTAAGGTACTTCACCCAGGGGGCCACCACCATCGTCTTTAGAAACCTTAGCGGGTTGCTTCGTATTAAGCGTATTTTGTGAAAGCCTCATAATGGATCCATAGCCATTCACCTCGGCAGTGTTTAAGGGTCCGATCAACCCGGGCTAGATGGGATACATGGCTTGTGGGTAAAGTTATACCACCTCTACAGAGTGTAAAACTGATATATCAGTCGTGCTCCCGGTTATGAGCGACCAGGACTCCTCATATGATAATTGAACTTGAAGATGGAATTAAATTGAGATCCGATGATCTGCCAATAATTTGCTTAAGTGATTTCACTTAAGTGTTTTTGTTATATTCATATTCCTTTGTTTAATTGGAATATTTGGGACTCACACTTATTAGTAAGACATGTGTTGTTAATAAAATGCTGACCAACTAAAATGCTTACTGCTCAACCTTAGCCTCACCTTGTTATACCTGCATTAATTTTCCCCCACTTGCTGAGCCCCGACCATAAGTGAGCTCACTCTTGCTTATTTTGATCAGAGGGTGATGCTGGAGACTTTGATGGAGATTTTATCGACGACGATGAATTCTAAGTCTAACGATGCGCCGGTCATCTTCCTGTGGGAGATTGCCCCTGTTATTTAAATTCTGCTTTACTTTGATGTGATACTTGTTAAAGATACAATGTTTCAGATGATGTAATAAAGTATTATACTCTATTTACGCCTTTATTGCATTGTCTTTTGATATATTACACTTGTGACATCAACATATGTGTGGAAATGGATCCTGGCACACATATGCTATGTGCTCGGTTCTACCCCCTGGAACCAGGTGTGACACTGCCCCACAGGCAAAGCTCACCGCGCCGCCGCCCCACATCCAAAGCTGACCGCGCCGCCGCTAGCACCTCGCCGCTGCAAGGCCGCCCAAGCTCGTCCTCCGCCATCGTCCTCCGCGGTCGCCAGTCGTCCTCCGCTGCAAGGCCACCCAAGCTCGGCTCGCCTCTATCCTCCTCCATCGTCCTCCGCGGTCGCCAGTGGTGGCACCGCCTCTGTTCTCCACGGGCGTGGCCGCCTGACCCCCCCCCACGACATCAACGGCATTCCAATCGCGCCACCTCCATCGCCAGTCACGCCATCCATCGCCAGTCGCCGCCTCCTGCCGTGAGCCTCCTGCCGTGAGTCACCTGTTGTATCACATGTATTTCCCCATACTACTCTCCAACCTCTATATGCTTGTAGCAACCCAGCCAATGTTTGGTTTTGAGTCAATGCTGTAATCATCGCTGCTGTCGACACTTCCAGTGTTAGTCTATACATCGCTGTTGATAGCATCACTGTTTGCAACAAATCCATAGTTGGATTTCACATTAGCATCGACGGTGTCATTGCTCTTATCATTGGTGTCATTGCTCTTATCACTTCCACTGATCGGTTTTATGTCCACACACTTGGCATTATCAGCACTACTAACAACTTTAGTGCTGGATTTACACTATTAAATACTTGTTTGTGTTTAATATCAATATATCCAGACTCCGGCAATGGGCTAGATTGAAACTGAGTTCTACCTGATTGCTTTATTAGTTATGCTACTAAGTTAGTGGCTTTATTAGCAATGCTACTATGTTTCTGCTTGTTCAGCTGTTGGGATTTGGGTTACTTATGGTACAAGCTCTCCTATATTCTAGTACAGTAAAGTAAAAAGTCTGTCTCCAAGCCTGTTTCTGTAGTTGTATGGTCTCCACCGAAAAAGCACTACAGACTTGGTTCCTGTCTACAATTTAGCCGAGTTTTCAAACCGAAGCGCATCTTGGTAAATTAATTAGCAACGATATGCTTGATGTGTTAGTTTTCCACCCTCTGCAGTTTTAACTCTTGTGCCACTTTTCTAGGAAAGCTTTGTAGGAAACCCAGTTGGATGCACTATACTTTGTTTTGATTATATATTTTAGTGAAAAACAAAACTCCGAATTCCAAAAACTGTCTCGTCTTCACTTCATTTGCAATGGCAAATTTCTTGCACCCCATGTTGATGCATCATAACAATAGTGTGGTTTATCTTGCTGGATTGAATTTCTTGAACTTACTCTGTTTCTGACTTTCTGTTACTTCCCTTTGCTACTTCATTTCCATACATGTAGCATATTTTAAGTCGTAGCTTTAGTTGAGTGCATTTTTTTGTGATGAAGCTTTTTTATCTGTCACCATCCTACACAATAGTGAACCAATATCATAATAAGGCAAACTAAAAATAACCAAATTTCAGATCTGAGGTAGTGTGATACTAGTTAGTAGTTACTGCCTTTTTTGTGCTCTCTTTGTTGCATGGGTGTTGTTTCTTCATTTGAATTCAGAAGTTGCAGATGTCCTAAAGTAAGAATAGGAAGAAAAAACTTGCAGCTGCGTATAGTTATTTTTCTGGGTGGCTGGGTACTGGGTAGCAGGGCGTATAGTTATGTTTTGTTCTATGCAAAGTTTCTCCAAATTTCTAAGGTAGTTAGTGTCATACTGAATTTGATATATCCTTGTTTCCTTGCACTGGTTGCCCGACATCAAGTGGACTCAATATGAGGCCAGCTTCTTACTTTTGAATTTTAACAAACGCATAAATTTTAACACAAGCAGCAAGCAACACCCCACCTCCTTGCATTGACTGTTGCATTTTTTATGAAACCTAAAGCCATGTTTCCATCTAATTGTAGGCCCATTTGACTCTAGTCTCCGGTCTCTCTCTCCACTCTAACTACAGCCGGCCGGCCGGCCCGCATCTCCTCGACCATCACCACCTTGACGGTCTCCGTGAAGGTATTTTTCTTCTTTCTTTGATGCATATTATTAGAATTAGTTTGTTAGTTAAAATTTGATGCATAATTTTTGGCTAGTTGTTACAATTGATGCATAATTTCTTGTTCATTGTAAATAATCAATGTTAGGTTCAATGTTTGGTTAAATGTTTTTTATGTCTAGTGATCCTTCCTAATAGAAGAAGGGCTTAATGATGTTTATTTACACATTTTTTATTTATGTTTGTATGCTTAATGATGTTTATTTACACATTTTTTATTTATGTTTATATGCTTAATTATGTTTATTTACACATTTTTATACATTGGGTTATTTAGTTTTGGAAATGGATGACAATAGAAGAAGGGCGATGTATGATGGATTCAATAGCGTGACTCTAGGTCACTCAAAGGAATGGGTTAGGGTTGCAAAACAATTCGTGGATCTCGCATTTTCCGGTGGATGTAACACCCACTTTGTAATTTGCTAAGAATAATACCAATAGAGAAACAATTTCTCTTTATGTGAGTTTTACCTTTATGCATCATCACATGTGAACACTAAATTCAAAAAAAACAAATAAGTAATAAAAGGATATACCATTAAAGTTTATGCATCATGCTGAGTTTTTATTTGGATGTGCATTGTGCTTAATAAAATAAATATACCATTAATAGAATCTCAATGGATCCATAGAATTTAAAGTTTAACATGAAAATAAAACCATGAAAATAGGGAAGAGAAAGGAATATTATTCAATACAAATAAAAATTTTCATTAAAATATCTGCACCACAGTTGATATGATCAAAGTAAATAATTAGCCAGTATACAAAGTGCCACAAAGTTTGAATTTGAATTGAAGTTTGAATTTGAAAAAGAAATGAAACAGAAAATAAAAAGAAAAAAGAGAAGAAACCTTACCTGGGCCGACTGTACCCATTTTGGCCCATCATCCCACCCCCTCCCGCGCGGCCTGGGATCCTCTCAACCGCGCGCTTGCGCTCTCTGCACCCATGGCCCGCTGGCCATACTCACACCGCATCGCGCGCCCGTGTGTCGCTGCTACGTGGGACCGGCGGGTCAGCCTCTGTTCAATCCTGCCGTTTGCGCGCGCACACTCACTGCCGCGTGGGGCCGCCTTGTCAGTCTCCCACCTCAACCGAACGCAGCTCCGTCTTCCCCGGCGCAACCGAACCACGCGGGATTGCCGCCGAGCGCCGCGGAACGGGGTGAAGACCTCCCTCTCATCCCCGGCCTGGTCTTCAGGGGTTAAATAAGAGTAGCCGCAACCCGTTCCTCCCCTTCTTCCATCATATCACCACGAACCGAGCCGCCATAAACGCCGAAAGAACTCGCCGTGAGGCCCGCCGTCGTCGGTCTGCGGGTAGGGCAACACTCTGTCCTCGGCCGGCAGTGTGGGAGGATCGCAGAGGCTCCCAGATTGTGTTAGTGCCTTCCCTACCCTCAAAGGCCGTGCGGGCGCGCCGGAATTGCTCGCCGTGCTTGCTGTTCCACCGTAGACCCGCCTTCTCTGTGGACTGCCATCCTCGCCGCCCCACCTCCGGTAAGATGTCACCCACCTTGTTCGCAATGTTCTCCACTGCATGTAGGCTCTTTCGGGTGGGTTGTTGGGGCTCTGGTGCGCGATTTGCACGAACTCCGGCGAGGGTCCGCCGTGGGGGAGCGGGTGCGCCGCCGTTTTGGCCGCCCGGGGTGGGTGATAACCTGGAGGCCGTTGGATTCGTAGTGAACGGTTGAGATTAGATCCCGCGTACCCTTTCACCGCGTTTCAATCTGGTTCGTCGATCTGGATCGGACGGACAGAGATAGATCTAGAATAATAAAACCCTCACCGTTTGATTCGGATCCAACGGACGCGATTCCGTATCGGTTCGCAGGAATAACGATTTAATCTGGGCGCTCGGTGTCTAATCCAGCGGCTCAGAATCACCCATACCCTTTCGGCCAGGCAATTTTGTTAAAGAGCCCCTCTGTTTATGCGAATTAGAACCCGCCGTCCCTCGCCTCTGTGCGCTGGGTCTCTGGATTCTTACCCCGAGCCCCCTGTGTTCCTGTTTAAATGAGCCCCAGTCCAGTGCTGTTTTAAAGTGATTAAATGAATTAGAAATTAGATTTTTAATATAAAAATAAACCCTAGAACTTGTATAATTCATAGAATATTCATATGGGCTCCAAATTAATCCATTCCACTTCCTATAATTTTGTAATTTTATTCTTTAGCACTTAGTGTCTCTGTTTTATCATGACAACAGTAAGAAAATTAATTCCACACTTAATCCTATTTTAAACACATAAAACCTTTGAAAATCCATAACTTAAATTCTATAACTCCAAAAATTATGACTCCTGTTCCTAGAATTTTATTTTAATGTGTAGATTATTACTGTGTATTTTATTTATATGTTTGGTGTAATGTTAATTTCTCTATATGCACTGTGCTTGTTTGTATTGTGACGAGTAGAAGAGCCCGTGACCGAGGACCCTGGTGAGCAGCAGATTGAAGTAGCTGAGCAGGAGCTCATTGAAGGCAAGTTGTGCCCTTGACCACTTTTTACCCAATAATGTTCTTTAATATCATTTATCCATGCATAGGTTAATTTTGATGGGACCCAATAGGTCACCCTAGATTGTTTATCTCATTACCTTGTTTACCCCTGATTCACTTGGGTAGTTTGCTATTGCTTTACCTGGTTTTGGGATAATCATTTATTACCTCTATGTTCCAATTCTTTTTGTTATTCTATTTATGTTCATGTTGAGATCATTAATGTTAATTGGAACATAGAGCTTAACTTGAGTAACACGTGCCACCACAAGGGTTTAATGGGACGCCCATGGCTGACTAATTAGGAAAGCTAGTGGAAGACTACCTTACCCGAAAGGGGCAAGGGCAGTAGGGGAGTGGTCAGTGTAGGGAGGTCCTTGGTTGATTTTGCTGCGATGGCAGTCAACCAAGAACCCTGCATTGGAACTTCCTATAAACTGTAGCGGGTTTTCGGAAGCTAGTGGAACTTTGTAAAGGCCTCGTAGTGTTGCCCTGCCGCGCTTCCTAGGTAGAGGTGTATGGGATTCGCGACCCCTTGGCAGATGGGTAACATGACTTGTGGGTAAAGGGTACAACCTCTGCAGAGTGTAAAACTAGTATACTAGCCGTGCTCGCGGTCATGAGCAGCTCAGGACTCTCTGATGTTTAAATTATGGAACTTAAATTCAATTTTGTCATTTGCATTGCATGGGTTTGTTATTAATTCTGTTCTATTACTTTACTTATGGTTTGGTATTTACTTACACTTAGTAATTGCTAATAAAATTTTGACCAACTACTTAAAAGCAATGCTCAGCTTTAAACCCCTATCATTGATTAGCCTTACACATCACATGAACTCACACCTTTGTGAGTTTATGTCCACTGGTTCCCCACAACTTGTTGAGCTATGATCATGTGTGAGCTCACCCTTGCTGTCTCACACCCCCCCACAGGAGAAGAGCAGGTGGTTCAGGAGGAGCCACAAGGCGAGGAGTATGATCTGATCTAGGTGGCGTTTCTCAGTTGACATTGGCGCCGATGATCCTTAGTTCGTTTTATTTTTATTATTTTATTTTGTAATAAGTCTTCTGCTATGTAATAAATACTCTGATGTTTTATGACATTTATCTCTATACACTCTGTTATTATATATGTTGTCTTCTTGGCGCATGTATGAGATGCACCTGGCTTTGTTCCTTAAAGCCGGGTGTGACAGAAGTGGTATCAGAGGAATGTTGACTGTAGAACGAAACCTAGATAGAAATGGACAAACCCTTACCTACTTACCTTACTCTGATTCTTTCTACACTTATCTCATCTTGATCTTGTCTCACCTTCTGCTAATCTACTCTGGTTATTCTTATCTTTTCTACTCTAAGACAAGATGGATTTCACACCTTGGAATCCCTACCCTTATGACATTTTTAAGAGATAGGGAACCCAATACAAAATTTAAAACTATTTTCTTTAAAGATGTTGTTTGATTGTGCTGATGCTAAATGCCTGATTTGCTTCTTTGATTGATTGAACTATTATAGATGGGCATCTTAGCATGTACCAACATGAGGTATTGAATTAGCTTTAGTAGGTGAAATATTAATCCGCCTAGCTAATAAATTCCCCAAAGTAACCTGCTTTGTAAATACCTGCCTTGTCTACTATTTTCTTACCATATGTATCTAACTCAGATGGTCAATACCAGACGGGGTGGCGGAATTGATTTGCCTCCTAATCATCACACTCGAAGGATATATAGACAACCCTAGCCACAACCTGCAGAGATGAATCCTCCTAATCCTCCACCAGGCGGAGTTGACCCACTGGTTGCTGCTCAGATGGCGGTGATGTAGCAAATGGCAGACACTATGGCTGATATGCGTGCCCAGATGCAGCAAGAACGCCAGGAGATGCGTCAGGAAAGAGAAGATATACGCCAGGAGTTGCGCCAGGAGCGAGATGAGATACGCCAGGAAAGGAGGGCACAACAACAGCAGCTGCAACAACAAATGCAACAGCAACAACAGCAGCAACAGCAGCAACAAGTGCCACTGCCTCCTCCACCACCACCAGTTCCACCCCGAGACAAGCATAGAGAGTTCATGAGTCATAAGCCACCTACATTTGCAAGCTCACCTGATCCACTAGACGCGGATGATTGGCTGAAGTCCGTTGAGAAGATGCTAAATATTGCACAATGTACTGACCGGGAGAAGGTTTTATATGCTTCTGGACGTCTAACTGGTCCTGCTGCTGACTGGTGGGATTCATATACTGCGGCCCACGATGCTGCTGATACTATTACCTGGGCGGAGCTCAGCACACAGTTCAGGAATTATCATATACCAGCTGGTATGATAAAGATCAAGAAGAAGGAGTTTCTGTCATTAAAGCAAGGAAACATGTCAGTCAGCGAGTACAGAGACAAATTTATTCAGCTGTCGAGATATGCTCCGGAGGAAGTTGCTGAGGATGAAAGAAAGCAGGAGCACTTTATTGAAGGACTTAATGGACCCTTGCAGTATGCACTGGTTGCACACACTTTCCCATCATTTCAGAGACTGCTGGATAAGGCTCTTGCTATTGAACACAAGCGTGTTCAACTGGGTGATTTGAAGAGAAAGGCAATATCTCAAGGACAAGGAAGCAGCAGTGTTCGTCCTCGCTACAGTTCACCACAAGGTACACCGACTCGACCAGGAGGACCGCGCCCAGTTCAGCAATCACCATTGAGGACTCCACCTCCTCGGCAGGCTACCCCTACTGGCACCCCGACGAAGTTTTCAGGACAGAGTCCAGGCACTACTTGTTTCAAGTGTGGGAAGGCTGGTCACTATGCAAATGTCTGCCCACAGAGGATTGCTGCTACTCCAGTTCAGAACAGGCAGCAAACTCCAGGATCTGGCAAGGGATATTCCATTGCCAAGGTTAACCAAGTCAGCGTTGATGCTACTCCGGATGGTGGGGACCTCGTAATTGGTATGTTTTATGTTAATGCAATTCCTGCAACCATATTATTTGATTCTGGTGCTACACATTCATTCATGTCTGCTAGATATGCCAACACAAATGAAATACCACTGCTAAATATGAGAAAACCCATGATAGTAATTACACCTAAAGGGCCTGTTGAGGCGAATCAAATGACACGTAGATTGACATTGACCATTATGGGTAGAGAATTTAGAGCTACTGCTATAATATTAGAGTCAAGCAGTATAGATCTGATCCTTGGTATGTCATGGCTAAGAAAGGCAAAGGCAGTTATAGCATGTGGTAGAGGTACCGTAGAACTCACTACTACTAAGGGAGAAAGGTTTCAAGTTAATGTTGCAGTAACCTCCTCACCCATGCGTGCAATGTTCTTTATACCGGAGGAGTTTGTTGGTGACAACATCCGGGTGGTTAGAGATTTTCCGGATGTCTTTCCAGAGGAGTTACCAGGGATGCCACCTGATAGAGAAGTTGAGTTTGTTATTGATCTCTTACCTGGAACCGCCCCTATTTCTAAACGGCCATATAGGATGTCCGTAGAGGAGTTGAAGGAACTTAAGAAGCAGTTAACTGAGTTACAAGAGGCTGGGTACATTCGTCCGAGTTCCTCACCGTGGGGAGCACCGGTTCTGTTTGTACAGAAGAAGGATGGATCGCAGTGGATGTGTGTGGATTATAGATCTCTTAATGATGTTACGGTAAAGAACAAGTATCTGTTGCCCCGTATTGAGGATTTATTTGATCAGATGAGAGGTGCTAGAGTATTCTCGAAGGTTGATCTCCGATCCGGTTACCATCAGATGAGAATTAGACCATCGGATATTCCCAAGACGGCTTTCTCGACTCGATATGGATTATATGAGTTTACTGTTATGTCATTTGGATTAACCAATGCACCAGCTTATTTTATGAACTTGATGAATAAGGTGTTTATGGAGTACTTGGACAGATTCGTCGTGGTGTTCATCGACGATATTCTTATCTATTCTAAGAGTGATAGTGATCATGAGGAACATCTGAGATTGGTGCTGCAGAAGCTACGAGATAACTAGCTATATGCCAAGTTCAGCAAGTGCGAGTTTTGGATTGGCGAGGTGTCATTTCTTGGTCATATTATTTCTAATGGAGGAATTTCAGTGGATCCTGCTAAAGTTAAGGAGATAATGGAGTGGAGAGTACCCACTACAGTTACTGAGATTCGGAGTTTCTTGGGATTAGCAGGATATTATCGGAGATTTATTAAAGGGTTTTCTAAGATTGCTAAACCTATGACTTCGCTTTTGGAGAAAGGAAAAGAATTTAAGTGGGATGAGAAGTGCCAAAATAGTTTTGATCAATTGAAGAAAAGATTGATGTCGCCACCAGTATTGGTTATGCCAGACCTACAGAAAGGATTCGATATCTATTGTGGTGCATGTGGCCAAGGCTTAGGATGTGTGCTCATGCAAGAAGGACATGTGATTGCCTATGCTTCTCGTCAGTTACGCAAACATGAATTGAACTATCCCACTCATGACTTGGAATTGGCAGCCATTGTGCATGCACTTAAGATTTGGAGACATTACATTATGGGAACCAAGTGTCAAGTATATACGGATCATAAGAGTCTGAAGTATATATTCACCCAGAAGGATCTCAACCTTAGGCAACGCCGTTGGTTGGAGCTTATTAAGGATTATGATTTGGAGATTCACTATCACCCGGGCAAGGCAAATTTGGTTACCGATGCCCTGAGTCGCAAGGAGCATGTTCATTCAGCTATTGTTGCCCAGCTACCCGACGAGATTGTTGAGGATTTCAGGAGACTTAATCTGGGGATAGTTGCTCATACTGAAGGAGTTACTATTGATGTGGAACCTACTTTGGAGCAAGAGATCCGCAAAGGACAAATTAGTGATGCAAAAATAAAAGAGATTAAGGATCTGATTACTGAAGGTCGAGTTTCGGAATTTACCGAAGATGAGCAGGGTACCATATGGTTCAAGGACAGGATGTGTGTTCCTGATATTGAAAGCCTTCAAGAGACTATTTTAAAGGAGGCCCATGACTCGGATTATTCTATTCATCCTGGTAGTACTAAGATGTATCAGGATTTGAAACGGAAGTATTGGTGGTATGGATTGAAAAGAGATGTAGCTGCACATGTTGCTATGTGCGATGTATGTCAAAGAGTTAAGGCTGAACACCAGAGGCCAGCTGGACTATTGCACCCACTGAAGATACCCGAGTGGAAGTGGGAAGAGATTGGTATGGATTTCATTACTAGATTGCCTCGCACCCAGAAAGGATATGATGCTATATGGGTGATTGTGGATAGATTGACTAAAGTGGCTCACTTTATTCTTGTCAAGACTACTTATAAAGGTTCTCAGCTAGCAGAGTTATATATGGCTCGGATTGTGTGTTTACACGGAGTACCAATGAAGATCGTGTCTGATCGAGGTTCACAGTTTACCTCAAGATTTTGGAGAAGCTTTCATGAGAACATGAGCACGAAGTTGAATTTCAGTACGGCTTATCACCCTCAGACTGATGGACAGACTGAAAGGACTAATCAAGTATTGGAAGATATGTTGAGAGCATGTGCCCTTCAGCATGGAGGAAGTTGGGATAAGAGTCTGCCTTATGCTGAGTTCTCGTATAATAATAGTTACCAGGCCAGTCTAAAGATGTCACCTTTTGAAGCTTTATATGGGAGGAAGTGCAGAACTCCTTTGTATTGGGATCAGACTGGAGAGAGACAGTTCTTTGGGCCTGAACTGATTCAAGAAGCAGAAGAACAAGTTTGTATAATTCGAGAGAATTTGAGAGTGGCTCAAACCAGGCAAAAGAGCTATGCTGATAATAGAAGGAGGCCACTGGAATTCGAAGAAGGAGATTATGTGTATCTCAAGGTGTCACCACTTCGTGGAATGAGGAGATTTAAAGTCAAGGGCAAATTGTCCCCTCGTTATATTGGACCATTCCTGATCTTTAGAAGAGTTGGGGAGATGGCATACCAACTCGAGTTACCTGCTAGTCTATCGGATGTGCATAATGTGTTTCACGTATCTCAACTTAAGAAGTGTCTCCGTGTCCCTGAGGAACAATTACCGGTGGAAGAGCTCAGTGTTCAGGGTGATTTGACTTACACGGAATACCCGATCAAGATTTTGGATACTTTGACTCGAGTTACAAGAAATAAGGTGATAAAGATGTGCAAAGTCCAATGGAGTCACCACGGTGAAGATGAAGCAACTTGGGAAAGAGAAGAAGAGCTTCGCATAGATTTTCCCCACCTTTTCCCTCGTTCTTCTTAAATCTCGAGGACGAGATTATTTTTAAGGGGGGTAGGATTTGTAACACCCACTTTGTAATTTGCTAAGAATAATACCAATAGAGAAACAATTTCTCTTTATGTGAGTTTTACCTTTATGCATCATCACATGTGAACACTAAATTCAAAAAAACAAATAAGTAATAAAAGGATATACCATTAAAGTTTATGCATCATGCTGAGTTTTTATTTGGATGTGCATTGTGCTTAATAAAATAAATATAACATTAATAGAATCTCAATGGATCCATAGAATTTAAAGTTTAACTTGAAAATAAAACCATGAAAATAGGGAAGAGAAAGGAATATTATTCAATACAAATAAAGATTTTCATTAAAATATCTGCACCACAGTTGATATGATCAAAGTAAATAATTAGCCAGTATACAAAGTGCCACAAAGTTTGAATTTGAATTGAAGTTTGAATTTGAAAAAGAAATGAAACAGAAAATAAAAAGAAAAAAGAGAAGAAACCTTACCTGGGCTGACTGTACCCATTTTGGCCCATCATCCCACCCCCTCCCGTGCGGCCTGGGATCCTCTCAACCGCGCGCTTGCGCTCTCTGCACCCGGGGCCCGCTGGCCATACTCACACTGCATCGCGCGCCCGTGTGTCGCTGCTACGTGGGACCGGCGGGTCAGCCTCTGTTCAATCCTGCCGTTTGCGCGCGCACACTCACTGTCGCGTGGGGCCGCCTTGTCAGTCTCCCACCTCAACCGAACGCAGCTCCGTCTTCCCCGGCGCAACTGAACCGCGCGGGATTGCCGCCGAGCGCCGCGGAACGGGGTGAAGACCTCCCTCTCCTCCCCGGCCTGGTCTTCGGGGGTTAAATAGGAGTAGCCGCAACCCGTTCCTCCCCTTCTTCCATCATATCACCACGAACCGAGCCGCCATAAACGCCGAAAGAACTCACCGTGAGGCCCGCCGTCGTCGGTCTGCGAGTAGGGCAACACTCTGTCCTCGGCCGGCAGTGTGGGAGGATCGCAGAGGCTCCCAGATTGTGTTAGTGCCTTCCCTACCCTCAAAGGCCGTGCGGGCGTGCCGGAATTGCTCGCCGTGCTTGTTGCTCCGCCGTAGACCCGCCTTCTCCGTGGACTGCCATCCTCGCCGCCCCACCTCCGGTAAGATGTCACCCACCTTGTCCGCAATGTTCTCCACTGCATGTAGGCTCTTTCGGGTGGGTTGTTGGGGCTCTGGTGCGCGATTTGCACGAACTCCGGCGAGGGTCCGCCGTGGGGGAGCGGGTGCGCCGCCGTTTTGGCCGCCCGGGGTGGGTGATAACCTGGAGGCCGTTGGATTCGTAGTGAACGGTTGAGATTAGATCCCGCGTACCCTTTCACCGCGTTTCAATCTGGTTCGTCGATCTGGATCGGACGGACAGAGATAGATCTAGAATAATAAAACCCTCACCGTTTGATTCGGATCCAACGGACGCGATTCCGAATCGGTTCGCAGGAATAATGATTTAATCTGGGTGCTCGGTGTCTAATCCAGCGGCTCAGAATCACCCATACCCTTTTGGCCAGGCAATTTTGTTAAAGAGCCCCTCTGTTTATGCGAATTAGAACCCGCCGTCCCTCGCCTCTGTGCGCTGGGTCTCTGGATTCTTACCCCGAGCCCCCTGTGTTCCTGTTTAAATGAGCCCCAGTCCAGTGCTGTTTTAAAGTGATTAAATGAATTAGAAATTAGATTTTTAATATAAAAATAAACCCTAGAACTTGTATAATTCATAGAATATTCATATGGGCTCCAAATTAATCCATTCCACTTCCTATAATTTTGTAATTTTATTCTTTAGCACTTAGTGTCTCTGTTTTATCATGACAACAGTAAGAAAATTAATTCCACACTTAATCCTATTTTAAACACATAAAACCTTTGAAAATCCATAACTTAAATTCTATAACTCCAAAAATTATGATTCCTGTTCCTAGAATTTTATTTTAATGTGTAGATTATTACTGTGTATTTTATTTATATGTTTGGTGTAATGTTAATTTCTCTATATGCACTGTGCTTGTTTGTATTGTGACGAGTAGAAGAGCCCGTGACCGAGGACCCTGGTGAGCAGCAGATTGAAGTAGCTGAGCAGGAGCTCATTGAAGGCAAGTTGTGCCCTTGACCACTTTTTACCCAATAATGTTCTTTAATATCATTTATCCATGCATAGGTTAATTTTGATGGGACCCAATAGGTCACCCTAGATTGTTTATCTCATTACCTTGTTTACCCCTGATTCACTTGGGTAGTTTGCTATTGCTTTACCTGGTTTTGGGATAATCATTTATTACCTCTATGTTCCAATTCTTTTTGTTATTCTATTTATGTTCATGTTGAGATCATTAATGTTAATTGGAACATAGAGCTTAACTTGAGTAACACGTGCCACCACAAGGGTTTAATGGGACGCCCTTGGCTGACTAATTAGGAAAGCTAGTGGAAGACTACCTTACCCGAAAGGGGCAAGGGCAGTAGGGGAGTGGTCAGTGTAGGGAGGTCCTTGGTTGATTTTGCTGCGATGACAGTCAGCCAAGAACCCTGCATTGGAACTTCCTATAAACTGTAGCGGGTTTTCGGAAGCTAGTGGAACTTTGTAAAGGCCTCGTAGTGTTGCCCTGCCGCGCTTCCTAGGTAGAGGTGTATGGGATTCGCGACCCCTTGGCAGATGGGTAACATGACTTGTGGGTAAAGGGTACAACCTCTGCAGAGTGTAAAACTAGTATACTAGCCGTGCTCGCGGTCATGAGCAGCTCAGGACTCTCTGATGTTTAAATTATGGAACTTAAATTCAATTTTGTCATTTGCATTGCATGGGTTTGTTATTAATTCTGTTCTATTACTTTACTTATGGTTTGGTATTTACTTACACTTAGTAATTGCTAATAAAATTTTGACCAACTACTTAAAAGCAATGCTCAGCTTTAAACCCCTATCATTGATTAGCCTTACACATCACATGAACTCACACCTTTGTGAGTTTATGTCCACTGGTTCCCCACAACTTGTTGAGCTATGATCATGTGTGAGCTCACCCTTGCTGTCTCACACCCCCCCCCACAGGAGAAGAGCAGGTGGTTCAGGAGGAGCCACAAGGCGAGGAGTATGATCTGATCTAGGTGGCGTTTCTCAGTTGACATTGGCGCCGACGATCCTTAGTTCGTTTTATCTTTATTATTTTATTTTGTAATAAGTCTTCCGCTATGTAATAAATACTCTGATGTTTTATGACATTTATCTCTATACACTCTGTTATTATATATGTTGTCTTCTTGGCGCATGTATGAGATGCACCTGGCTTTGTTCCTTAAAGCCGGGTGTGACAGTGGACCTCGTGTGGTGAAGTGTCCATGTACCAAGTGTCGAAATTTTAAGTATGTGAGAAAGATCGAAGAACTGGAGCATCACCTTTGCAAGAATGGGTTTATTCCTAACTATCTTGTGTGGCGCTCACATGGAGAAGTAGAGCAGAATATCACAGAGTCAGAAATAATTGATGATGATGAGGAGGATCGGATGGATGACTTGGTGGCTAATATTAGTAGAGAGTATCCAACATTGGCCTCAGAACAGGATACACCAGATGAAGTGCAGGAGTTTTATAAGCTTCTTCACGCGTCAGAGGAAAAAGTGCATGACGACACCACTGTGACCGTGTTGCAGGTGGTTACACGTCTTATGGCAATGAAGGCAAAGTATAACTTCTCGAATAATTGCTATAACGATATAATCAATCTGATTATTGATCTCATCCCATCGAACCATAAGATGCCAAAAGACTTATACCAGTCTAAAAAGATTGTGTCCGGTCTTGGGATGAAGTATAAGATGATTGATGTGTGCGAAGATAATTGCATGTTGTTCTGGAAGGAATATGAAGCGGCCACCCATTGTTAGAAATGCGGTAAATCAAGATATGCGGAGGTACTAAAAGAGGATGGAGCTACTTTTGCTACAAAAGTGGCAGTTAAACAACTTCGATATATGCCCATCACTCCAAGGCTTAAACGTCTGTTTTTAACCCTAGAAACTGCGAAGCTAATGTTGTGGCATAAGGAAGGAGAACATGAGATCCAAGACCCAGACATTATGATGCATCCATCAGATGGCGATGCTTGGAAGGCTCTGGATCGTTTTGACCCAGAATTTGCAAGAGACGCTAGGAGTGTTCGTCTAGGCTTGTCCACTGATGGTTTCACTCCTTACGACAACAGTTCAACTTCATACTCTTGTTGGCCGGTTTTCATCATGCCCTACAACCCCCCTCCCAACAAATGCATGAAAGAAGGGTTCATATTTCTTGCCCTTATTATTCCAGGGCCTAAACATCCTGGAAAGAAGATCAATGTATTCATGCAACCGTTGATTGAAGAGTTCAAAGAGCTATGGGTAGGGGTAAAGGCTTATGGTGGTCATCTAAAACGTGAATTTACCTTACGTGTTGTATATTTGTGGTCAATTCATGATTTGCCTGCATATGGTATTTGGTCTGGCTGGTGTGTCCATGGTCGATTGTGTTGTCCCATATGCATGGGGGACACACAAGCATATCTATTGGAGCATGGTAAAAAGGTCTCATTCTTTGATTGTCATCGACGGTTTCTTCCATCCAATCACCTATTTCGAAATGATATGAAGTCATTTAGAAGAGGCATAAAAGTTAAAGACGGTCCACCAAAACGTTTAATGGGTGAAGATATCATGATACAACACCGTGCCCTTCAAAGGGCTGCAGAAGGTCATGAGTTTGAAGGCTATGGTCAAGATCACAACTGGACTCATATTTCTTTTCTCTGGGAACTTCCGTATGTGAAGGTATTGATTTTACCACACAACATAGATTTGATGCACCAAGAGCACAATGTTGCTGAAAGCATCATAAGCATGTGTCTAAACATTAAGGGTAAAACAAAAGACAACATCAATGCCAGGAAAGATTTAGCTAATCTTTGCGATCTCCCTAGCCTTGAGGTCAAATTAAATCCTAATGGAAAGGAGAGGACACCACGAGCTCCATACTGTCTAAAGCCGGAAGAGCGAAAAGAAGTATTTCGATGGTTGAAAATGTTGAAGTTTCCAGACCGCTATGCAGCCAACATAAAACGTACTGTTAACCTCGACACTAATAAATTAAATGGTTTGAAGGCTCACGATTACCATATTTTGATGGAAAGACTTATGCCGGTAATGTTCTGTGGCTATTTGAAGCCTCCTCTATGGAAGATGATTGCTGAACTTAGTTACATATATAGACATATATGTGTTAAGCATATCTCAAAGAAATTGATGATTCAATTTGAGAAACAAATCGCGGTGCTTGTATGCAAGATGGAAAAAGTATTTCCGCCTGGATTTATGAATGTGATGCAACATTTGCTAGTGCACTTACCTTATGAAGCATTGGTAGGAGGACCAACGCAGTTCTGATGGATGTATAGTCAAGAAAGAGAATTGAAAAAACTTAGAGCTAATGTGCGAAACAAAGCAAGGGTTGAGGGGTGTATCGCAGAGGCCTTTGCAGCTAAAGAGATCACAATCTTCTCAAGTCAGTATTTATCACACACTAACAACGTGAATGCTCAGTCAACACGGTATCATACTGAAGAAGAAGGTCCTTCGACCGACCTTAGTGTTTTTCTCTGGAAGGGGAAAGGGGTCGGGGCTTCTACTGCACATTATGTTGACATAAGAGAGTGTAATTTCACCATGATCTACTTGTACACCAACATGGAGGAACTTGATCCATACTTTGAAATGTTTGATTCCATATATTTAGCTGGCCACAAACCTACACCAAAGGAACTGGATAATCTACGTATGAAAGGGATGAACAGAGGTCCATGTTTCGTTGAATGGTTCCACGAGCATGTAATTATCTCTTTATAAATTTCCTTTGTGTACTTAGTTTGCACATACGACTTGCTATTTACCTATATCTTTTTTTCTGCTCTATGTAGTGTAAGAAACTTGACTCTCTAGTCTTGTCGGGGACCGTAATTAGGGGTACCCCCAAGGCTCCTAATCTCAGCTGGTAACCCCCATCAGCACAAAGCTGGAAAGGCCTGATGGGCGCAATTCCGGTTAAGGCTCCGTCCACTCAAGGGACACGATCTCGCCTCGCCCGAGCCCAGCCTCGGGCAGGAACGGAAGACCAAGGTAGATTCACGCCTCGCCCGAGGGTCTCCTCAAGCAACGGGTGCACCTTCGGCTCGCCCGAGGCCCAGCTCGGGCAGGCTTCACGGAGAAGCAACCTTGGCTAGATCGCCTCGCCAGCCGACCGGAGCATTCAATGCAAGGATCGCCTGACACCTTATCCTGACGCGCGCTTTCCAGTCGACAAGGCCGAAGTGACCGCAGTCACTTCGCCCCTCCACTGACTGACCTGACAGGAAAACAGCACCGCCTGCGCTGCTCCGACTGCTGTGCCACCCGCCAGGGTGAGGCTGACAGCAACCAAGTCCAGCCTTGGGCGCCATAGGAATCTCTGCCTCGCCCGACCCCAGGGCTCGGACTCGACCTCGCCTCGGACGACAATCTCCGCCTCGCTCGACCCCTGGGCTCAGACTCGACCTCGCCTCGGATGACGATCTCCGCCTCGCCCGACCCCAGGGCTCGGACTCGACCTCGCCTCGGACTACGATCTCCGCCTCGCCCGACCCCAGGGCTCGGACTCGACCTCGACTCTGGAAGACGGTCTCCGCCTCGCCTGACCCCAGGGCTCGGACTCAGCCTCAACTCCGGAAGACGATCTCCGCCTCGCCCGACCCTCGGGCTCGGACTCAACCTCGACTCCAGAAGAAGGTCTCCGCCTAGCCCAACCCCAGGGCTCGGACTCGACCTCGACCTCAGAAGAGTCACCACCTCGCTCGGGCCGACCACGCCACAAGGGGAGGCCATCATTACCCTACCCCTAGCTAGCCCAGGCTACGGGGAACAAGACCGGCGTCCCATCTGGCTCGCCCCGGTAAAACAAGTAATGATGGCACCCCGCGTGCTCCATGACAACGGTGGTTCTCAGCCCCCTACGGAAGCAGGGATACGTCAGCAAGGATCCGACAGCCCCGATAGCTGTGCTTCTACAGGGCTCAAGCGCTCCTCTGACGGCCATGACGCCACATGAACAGGGCTCCAACACCTCTCCGACAACCATGTCGGCACGTACATAGGGCTCTTGCTCCTCTCTGCTAGACACGTTAGCACACTGCTACACCCCCCCCGTTGTACACCTGGACCCTCTCCTTACGCCTATAAAAGGAAGGTCCAGGGCTCTCATACGAAGGAGGTGGCCGCGCGGGAGAACGGGTAGCACCACGCCCCCTGTCTCTCTCTCTCCCTCGCGAACGCTTGTAACCCCCTACTGCAAGCGCATCCGCCCTGGGCGTAGGACAACACGAGGTCGTGGGTTCCCCCTTTACTGTTTCCCCCCTTGTGTCTCCGTCTCGCGCCGACCCATCTGGGTTGGGACACGCAGCGACAATTTACTCGTCGGTGTAGGGACCCCCCGGGGTCGAAACGCCGACAGTTGGCGCGCCAGGTAGGGGCCTGCTGCGTGTTGACGAACAGCTTCCCGTCAAGCTCCAGATTGGGAGTCTCCCGCAACCTCTTCAACCCGGGACAAAGCTCCATTTCGGGAGTCTCGAGTTCATGTCCCTCGACGGCAGCTACGACATGATACTCCTTCCTCCGCCGCGCGACAACGACAATGGCGGCCGTCAGCCCGCCCGCCGGCGGCGGAATCGACGACGTCTTCCCCGCGTGGCGGAAGAACAGCATCCAAGTCTGTCCCGTCACCCTCCCCGTCGACGGGGAAGGAGGCGGGGCAATCATGGCCAAGCAGGAGGCGGCGCCTCGTCGGCTGTCGAGCGAGTCGGCGACGCCGGCGCCCCAGCGGGGGACACGTCGAGCGTTGACCTCGCGTTTGAGACGAAGACGAGCGTCGCTTCCCCGCAAAACGCCAACCCCAAGCATACGACGGGCGACGCCAGCACGCTCGCGAAGGACTTGCTGGGCGTCAGCCTTGTACCTAAGATAACGGTGCAGTCCGTCCTCGACGCGACTCCGTCACCGTCCGTCGATCAAGAGCTACCGTCCGTTTCCCATCCAGTGCCTTTTAGATTCAGCTTCGACCCACCAAGCGACCCCGCTTCGGTGGACGCTTTCATAAAGGCATATCCAAACCTCCCGGGGTACCATATATGGTCAACCTGGGACAGATTGATGGTCGTCTCGACCTACGGGCCCCCGGGTTCCGAGGAAGACGACGAGCCCGACTCTGGTTGGGATTTCTCTGGGCTCGGTAACTCTAGTGCCATGCGGGACTTCATGACCGCATGTGACTACTGCCTCTCCGATTGCTCCGATAGCAGCCACAGCCTCGGCTACGAGGACTGTGGCCCAAGTCGCGAGTGCTTCCACGTCGATCTAGGGGGTCTCGACAAAGGCAACCATCTTGGTATGCCGGAGGACGGTGATCCCCCTAGGCCTGCGCCTCGCGTTGACATCCTTTGGGAGCTAGCTGTGGTCCCAATCCCTGCGGGGGGTCAGGACACACAGCTCGAGCAAATCCGCGAGATGCAGGCCAGGCTCGACGTGGAAGCAGGACAACTTATGCAGCTCCGGCAGAACATCGGGCAGGAGCGGGCAGGCCGAGCACCGGCTGGAGAAGTATGTCATCTGGCCCAGGATGTCCAGCGTCGCATCACCGACGATGCCAAGGCAAGGCTGCCCCTAGCTTCCAGTGGGGTCGGCCAGAACCTGGCTGCAGTAGCAATACTGCTCCGAGCGATGCCAGAACCATCCACCACCGAGGGGCGGCATATCCAGGGAGAACTCAGGAATCTCCTGGAGGATGCCGCGGTCCGACGGGCTGAAAGCTCTGCCTCCCGAAGGCAGGGATAACCCCCGGAGCATCACGCCGCGACTTCCCGATTCATGCGGGAGGTCTCGGTCCACACCGGGCGCACGCGGGACACAGCGCCTGCGGCCCCGGGCCGCCTCGGCAACGAGCACCATCGCCGCGACTGTCGAGCCCACCTCGACGAGAGGGTGCGCCGAGGCTACCACCCTAGGCGTGGGGGACGCTACGACAGCGGGGAGGATCAGAGCCCTTCGCCCGAACCACTCGGTCCGCAGGCTTTCAACCGGGCCATACGACGGGCGCCGTTCCCGACCCGGTTCCGGGCCCCGACTACCATCACCAAGTACTCGGGGGAAACGAGGCCTAAATTGTGGCTCGCGGACTATCGGCTGGCCTGCCAGCTGGGTGGAATCGACGATGACAACCTCATCATCCGCAACCTCCCCCTGTTCCTCTCCGACGTCGCCCGAGCATGGCTGGAGCATCTGCCTCCTGCGCAAATCTCCAACTGGGATGACCTGGTCAAAGCCTTCGCTGGCAACTTCTAGGGCACATACGTGCGCCCTAAGAACTCCTGGGATCTCCGAAGCTACCGCCAGCAGCCGGGAGAATCCCTGCGGGACTACATCCAGCGATTTTCGAAGCAGCGCACCGAGCTGCCCAACATCACTGACTCTAATGTCATTGGAGCGTTCCTCACCGGCACCACTTGTCGTGACCTGGTGAGCAAGCTGGGTCGCAAGACTCCCACCAGGGCGAGCGAGCTGATGGACATCACCACCAAGTTCGCCTCTGGCCAAGAGGCGGTCGAGGCCATCTTCAGGAAGGACAAGCAGCCTTAGGGGCGCCAGCCGGATGACGCCCCCGAAGCGTTCGCTCAGCGCGGCACGAGGAAGAAGGGCAAGAAGAAGTCGCAAGCGAAACGCGACGCCGCCGATGCAGACCTTGTCGCCGCCGTCGAGCACAAGAACCCTCAGAAACCTCCCGGAGGCGCCAACTTGTTCAACAAGATGCTCAAGGAGTCGTGCCCCTATCATCAGGGTCTCGTAAAGCACACCCTTGATGATTGCGTCATGCTTCGGCGCTACTTCCACAAGGCCGGGCCACCAGCAGAAGGTGGCTGGGCCCCCGACAACGACAAGAGGGAAGCTCACAAGGCAGAGGAGTTCCCCGAGGTCCATGACTGCTTCATGATCTACGGTGGGTGGGTGGCGAACGCCTCGGCTCGGCACCACAAGCAAGAGCGCCGGGAGGTCTGCTCGGTAAAGGTGGCGGCGCCAGTCTATCTAGACTGGTCCGACAAGCCCATCACCTTCAACCAAGACGACCACCCCGACCGCGTGCTGAACCCGGGGAAGTACCCGCTCGTTGTGGATCCCGTCATCGGCAATGTCAGGCTTACCAAGGTCCTCATGGACGAAGGCAGCAGCCTCAACATCATCTACACTGACACCCTCGGGCTTTTGCAGATCGATCTGTCCTCGATCTGGGCCGGTGCGACGCCCTTTCATGGGATCATTCCCAGGAAGCGCGTCCAGCCCCTTGGCCAACTCGATCTACCCGTCTGCTTCGGGACTCCCTCCAACTTCCGAAAGGAAACCCTCACGTTCGAGGTGGTCGGGTTTCGAGGAACCTACCACACAGTGCTGGGGAGACCATGTTACGCCAAGTTCATGGCCGTCCCCAACTACACCTACCTCAAGCTCAAGATGCCGGGCCCCAACGGGGTCATCACCGTCGGCCCCACGTACCGACACGCGTACGAATGCGACGTGGAGTGTGTGGAGTACGCCGAGGCCCTCGCCGAATCCGAGGCCCTCATCGCCGACATGGAGAGCCTCTCCAAGGAGGTTCCAGATGCAAAGCGCCACGCCGGCAACTTCGAACCAGCAGAGGCGGTTAAATCCGTCCCTCTCGACCCCAGCAACGACGCCTCCAAGCAGATCCGGATCGGCTCCGAGCTTGACCCCAAATAGGAAGCAGTGCTCGTCGACTTTCTCCGCGCGAACGCAGAGGTTTTTGCGTGGAGTCCCTCGGACATGCCTGGCATACCGAGGGAAGTCGCCGAGCACTCACTGGATATCCGAGCTGGAGCCCGACCCATGAAGCAGCCTGTACGCCGATTCGACGAAGAAAAGCGCAGGACCATAGGCGAGGAGATCCACAAGCTGATGGCTGCAGGGTTCATCAAAGAGGTATTCCATCCCGAATGGCTAGCCAACCCTATGCTTGTGAGAAAGAAAGGTGGGAAATGGCGGATGTGTGTAGACTACACTAGTATAAACAAAGCATGTCCGAAGGTTCCCTACCCTCTGCCTCGCATTGATCAAATCGTGGATTCCACTGCTGGGTGCGAAACCCTGTCTTTCCTCGATGCCTACTCAGGGTATCACCAAATTAGGATGAAAGAGTCCGACCAGCTCGCGACTTCTTTCATCACACCCTTTGGCATGTACTGCTACGTTACCATGCCATTCGGTTTGAGGAATGCGGGTGCGACATACCAAAGGTGCATGAACCACGTGTTCGGACAGCACATTGGTCGAACGGTCGAGGCCTACGTCGATGACATCATAGTCAAGATGAGGAAAGCCTCCGACCTCCTCTCTGACCTTGAAACGACATTCAAGTGTCTCAAAGCGAGGGGCGTAAAACTCAATCCCGAGAAGTGTGTCTTCGGAGTCCCCCGAGGCATGCTCCTGGGTTTCATCGTCTCAGAGCGGGGCATCGAGGCCAACCCGGAGAAAATCGCGGCCATCACCAACATGGGGCCTATCAAGGACTTGAAAGGAGTACAGAGGGTTATGGGATGCCTTGCGGCTCTGAGCCGCTTCATCTCACGCCTCAGCGAAAGAGGCCTGCCCCTGTATCGCCTCTTAAGGAAGACCGAGCGCTTCGCTTGGACCCCCGAGGCCGAGGAAGCCCTCGGGAACTTGAAGGCGCTCCTTACAAGCGCGCCCATCCTGGTGCCCCCCGCTGCCGGAGAAGCCCTCTTGATCTACGTCACCGCTACCACTCAGGTGGTCAGCGCCGTGATCGTGGTTGAGAGACGAGAAGAAGGGCACGCACTGCCCGTCGAGAGGCCGGTTTACTTCATTAGTGAGGTACTGTCCGAGACCAAGATCCGCTACTCGCAAATTCAGAAGTTGCTGTATGCGGTGATTCTGACACGACGAAAGTTGCGACACTACTTCGAGTCTCATCCGGTGACTGTGGTGTCATCCTTCCCCCTGGGGGAGATCATCTAGTGCCGAGAGGCCTCGGGTAGGGTTGCAAAGTGGGCGGTGGAGATCATGGGCGAGACAATCTCGTTCGCCCCTCGGAAGGCCATCAAGTCCCAAGTCTTGGCGAACTTTGTGGCTGAAGGGGTCGACACCCAGCTTCCAACAGCTCTGATCCAACCGGAACTCTGGACTATGTTTTTCGACAAGTCGCTGATGAAAACAGGAGCGGGCGCGGGCCGGCTCTTCATCTCACCCCTCGGGAAGCACCTCCGCTACGTGCTGCGCCTCCATTTCCCGGCGTCCAACAACGTGGCCGAGTACGAGGCTCTGGTTGACGGGTTGCGCATCGCCATCGAGCTAGGGGTCCGACGCCTTGACGCTCGTGGCGACTCGCAGCTTGTCATCGACCAAGTCATGAAGAACTCCCACAACCGCGACCCAAAGATGGAAGCCTACTACTACGAGGTTCGGCGCCTGGAGGACAAGTTCTACGGGCTCGAGCTCAACCACGTTGCTCGATGATACAACGAGACTACGGACGAGTTGGCTAAGATAGCCTCGGGGCGGACAACGGTTCCTCCGGATGTCTTCTCCTGAGACCTACATCAACCCTCTATCAAGACCGACGACACGCCCGAGCCCGAGAAGGCCTCAGCTCTGCCCGAGGCGCCCTCAGCCCAGCCCGAGGCGCCCTCGGCTCAGCCCGAGGCAGCCTCGGACCCGCTCGAGGCACCCTCGGCCCCCGAGGGTGAGGCACTGCGCGTCGAGGAAGAGCGGAATGGGGTCACGCCTAATCGAGACTGGCAGACCCCATACCTGCAATATCTCCACCGAGGAGAGCTACCCCTCGATAGAGCTGAAGCTCGGCGACTGGCGCGGCGCACCAAGTCGTTCGTCTTGCTGGGTGACGAAAAGGAGCTCTACCACCACAGCTCCTCAGGCATCCTCCAACGATGCATATCCATCGCCGAAGGTCAGGAGTTATTGCAAGAAATACACTCGGGGGCTTGCGGTCACCACACAGCACCTCGGGCCCTCGTGGGAAATGCCTTCCGACAGGGTTTCTACTGGCCGACCACGGTGGCCGACGCCACTAGGATTGTACGCACCTGCCAAGGGTGTCAATTCTACGCAAAGCAGACCCACCTGCCCGCTCAGGCTCTACAAACAATACCCATCACCTGGCCGTTTGCTATGTGGGGTCTGGACCTCGTCGGTCCCTTGTAGAAGGCACCCAGGGGCTTCACGCACCTGCTGGTCGCCATCGACAAATTCTCCAAGTGGATTGAGGTCCGACCCCTAAACAGCATCAGGTCCGAACAGGCGGTGGCGTTCTTCACCAACATAATCCATCGCTTCGGGGTCCCGAACTCCATCATCACCGACAACGACACCCAGTTCACTGGCAGAAAGTTCCTGGACTTCTGTGAGGACCACCACATCCGGGTGGACTGGACCGCCGTAGCTCACCCCATGGCGAATGGGCAGGTAGAGTGTGCGAACGGCATGATTCTATAGGGGCTCAAGCCGAGGATCTACAATGACCTCAACAAGTTCGGCAGGCGGTGGGTGAAGGAACTCCCCTCGGTGGTCTGGAGTCTAAGGACGATGCCAAGCCGAGCCACAGGCTTCACGCCGTTTTTTCTAGTCTATGGGGCCGAGGCTATCTTGCCCACAGACTTAGAACACGACTCCCCGAGGACGAGGGCATACGACGCCCGAAGCAACCGAACCAACCGAGAAGACTCACTGGACTAGCTGGAAGAGGCTCGGGACATGGCCTTACTACACTCGGCGCAGTATCAGCAGTCCCTGCGACGCTACCACGCCCGAGGGGTTCGGTCCCGAGACCTCCAGGTGGGCGACTTGGTGCTTTGGCTACGACAAGACACCCGAGGGCGCCACAAGCTCACGCCTCCCTGGGAAGGGCCGTTCATCATCGCCAAGATTCTAAAGCCCGGAACATACAAGCTGGCCAACAGTCAAGGCGAGGTCTACAGCAACGCTTGGAACATCCGACAACTACATCGCTTCTACCCTTAAGATGTTTTCAAGTCGTTCATGTACCTCGTTTACATACACAAGCAAAGTCTAACCTTCAAGGAAGGGTCAGCCTTGCCTCGGCAAAGCCCGACCCTCCCTCGGGGGCTAGAAGGGGGGAACCCCCTCTGCGTCAAAATTTTCCTCGGAAAAAATCTTTCTGCCAGAACATCTTTCGTGCTTTTCGACTACTTCGAAAGTGGGATCCTGAAAACGACGGAGTACACATAAGCAGGCAAGGCCGACCGAGGCGAGGGACTCCTACGCCTCCGGGATACGGATACCTCACTCATCACCTTCTGCGATAAGTAACTCACGCTCGGATAAGGGATTCCGCTGTCCGAACAAGTCTTAACGCTCGAAAACTTCTTCTGCTGAAATGATCTTTCGTGCCGTCTCGACTATATCGATAATAGAATCCTACGGATGAGTAAGAGTACACGTAAGCAAGCAAGGCCGACCGAGCTGAGGGACTCCTACGCCTCCGGGATACGGATACCTCACTCATCACCTTCTGCGATAAGTAACTCACGCTCGGATAAACGATTCTGTTACCGACGAACAAGTCCTGATACTCGAAATAAGGGGAAAAGAAACACAGCTTTACAACACGACGATGATATGTTTTGGCCTCGGCGGCCACAAAAAACATACGCACGCTACAGACAAACTGCTCCTGCAGGTTCAGACGTCAGCAGGGGGAGCAGCAGCACCCTCGGCATCGACTCCACCCTCGGCGGAATCCGACCCGGCCTCGAACAGCAACATGGTTGGAGGATCTCCACCTCGAAGGAAGATGTCAGCACCACGCCTGGGCCATCGCCGCCAGGGTCTCCTCCACGAACCCGACCCAAGCAGACGGCCGGACCGGCCGCTCCGTAGCCTCAGCCAGCTGTCCCCTGAGGACACCAGCCCGGCTCATGGCCTCGGCAGCCCAACTCCAGGGTTGGTCCTACCAGCGGACGACTTGGCCAGGTCCCAGCCGCCACTGCGACGCCTCGTCGGCCTGGGAAGTCCCCTACTCCTGGGCCGACGAAGTTTCTTCTCCAGCCAACTCCGCCTCTGTCCATGCTGACGCTGCTGCCTCCGGCTTTGGCTCATCATAGAGAAGCCGAGGTTTCCTTCGCTAAGCAAGAGGAGCCTCGAGCGGTAAGGCCGACCGAGCTGAGGGACTCCTACGCCTCCGGGATACGGATACCTCACTCGTCACCTTCCGCACAGGGCAACTCACGCTTGTTTAAGCGGTCCAACTAGCCGACAGGCGAGTTCTGGTGCACAAAATGGAGAAGGGACACGACTTTACGCCCAAATACACAAATGTTCAGGCCCCGACAGCCACAATGAACATACACCAGCACTCAAGGTGCCATTACAAATGGAACTCCGGTTCCACCCCCGCAGGTACGAACAACCCCCCACATTGGAGGGCCTGCGGGGCGACAAGACTCCAAGCAGCTCACCGCCGCTCGCTCTAACAGCAGCGGCAACGACCTCCGTCCCAGAAGGCAAGACAGCTGCAGCAACGGCTTCCGGGCAGACGCTGCGGCGAAAAGGCTCTCACCCACGAAGGACGAGAACTAGCCATTCAAGCCAGGGGAAACGGAGGTCCAGGGGTGCAGGTGGAGTTGGCGATCTCGTCGGCAGAGAAACCTTCTCCGGCTGCTGCCACCTCAACACCGCACCAACGGGCGCCGGCCGCCCCAAAGCGCACTGGCAGGTCCTCGCTCCCGCCCTCGCCGAGGCCGCCCCAGAACATGAGCACCGCCCTCGCGGCGCATGACGTGCTGGGCAACCCTCTGGCGCGGCTGTCGGTGCGAGGAAGACCTAGACGTTGTCAGCCCGTACGCGGCGCGACCATCGCCCGGACAGAGGACGGAATGCTACACCCTGGCTGGGCAGCAGCAGTTCGCCTTCCCCGGCATGGCTGAAGGAAGCCTCCGCGGGGCTGGAGGATGCCTTTATCCCAAACGCTGGGGGAAGAAAAGGGTTACTGACCCACGCGGAGGCAACCCCCCACTCGATGCGCTCCTCCGCCTCAGCCCGGATGACGAAAATCCTTGAAGCTGAGGGCGGGGCGGAGGCCGCAGCCCGGCTCGCTTCTCTCCACCAAATTGCCCATTGGAGGGGGAAGGCGGCCGGGCTGCCTGACGAAAATCCTTGAAGCCGAGCGATGGCTGAAAGGTACCAACCTCCACAAGGTTGCGCTCCTTCCACAACAAGACGAAAGCGACGCAAGCGCTCCCCATCCGGGGGCTCGGAAGGCGGAAGGATGCGACACATGAGGAAAGTGCGAAGGCATGGCTACCACCCAGGAGGTCGATCCCTTTTCAAAGGCGACTCTCCCCACTCGCATCCTCAAGCCCTCGCGGACTAAGTCTTCACCAACACGCTTCAAGGTCCTCCCCCTACGACATGGGGGTGGGCCCCACGCGTCATGCGAGCTGCCCCAGGACAGAAGAAGCCAAACTGCCGCGCGTGCGGAGCGTGTAACCGCCCAGCGGTTACAAGCATTCCTTCGTCTTCGCCCAAACCAACGGGTGAAAGGGCAGACCGCCATGCAGGCGACATGCAATTGCACCAAGGGGGCGCACCCTTTCGACTTCGACGCATCCAGCATGGAGGCCCAGGCCCACACGTCATGTAATCGGCGCGCCGGTTACTACGTGCAAAAAACTGCAGCGCCACTTGCGCCAGCGCCGCGCCTTCTCGACTATGGAACCGGTGCCGCGACTCGAGGCAACCCTGCGCACGGCCCAGCAGTGCCAACCAGGCACGCCGGTCATGGGTCAGTCAGCCGTGGGAGAAGGCGCGACGGTCAACATGGCCAAAAGCGGGCCGGCAGTAATGGTGGTGGCAGGCGGGCGGAAGCAGCAGTCAAATCATCTGCAGGCTCACGTCCCCTCCTAGAACAGCAAGAGAGCTCTCTCCCACGGCGTGAAGACGACGCGCCCGTGTTCCGTTCCTCGAACGGCTCGCGCATACGCAACGGCTGCCCCGCGAATCACTCGTCCCATCGCATTAACTCTGCGGCAGGACAGGCGACACCTTTGGCAGGCGAAGCGGGCGACGCTTCACCTCCGCCATAATGACTGCGTCAAAAAAGGTGCGCCACATCGTTCAATTTCGTATCCTTTTCCTCTTCCCCTTTCTCTCTCTTGCTACAGGGACCGGGAAAGGGGATACTCCGAAAGGGATCCTTCTCCGCGAAGGAAGCGGGCCCCGAGCCCCCTACTGATTAGAGGTTCGAAGGCTGGCCCCTCGGAAGGGTTCGATAGCCGCCTCAGAGCACTCGGGCTCCGCGCCTACTACTGGTCAGAGGTTCGAAGGCTGGCCCCTCAGAAGGGTTCGACAGCCGCCTCAGGCCACTCGGGCTCTGCGCCCACTACTGATCAGGGGTTCGTAGGCTGGCCCCCCGACGGGTTCGACAGTCGCCCCAGAGCACGCAGAGTGAGGGATGACTCTGGGTACGTTCGATACATAACCAAGGCTCGGGCTACGCTCCTGAGGTACCCTAGGACATTTCCGAGACCAGCAAGAACGATTCTGTAACGGAATCCCATCAGAGGGAGGCATCGAGCCCTCAGACCCTATCGAACGGGACCGGGTCCGGCAAATCACCTGCAGGTACTTTTGGAGCGTGCCTATGGGCCACTAGCCGACCCTTATCAAACGGGGCACGGGCGTCCACTCGGATCACCCGTTAGCAACTCACTGGAGACACCATGTTCGACGCCCACCGAGGGCAACATGGCGCTTTCCCCCCTCCTCCTTGCGGAAAGGCGACGCAGGGGCGTATGAAAAAAGCCGAGTCTGCCCTTGACCGTCCTCTCGCCCTGTGTAAAGGCTCGGGGGCTGCTCTCGTAAGCCCGGCTCTAGCCAAACCGTTGACAGCATCAACATACCAGCCCGAGAACCTGGAACCTGACTATGCACCCGGGCAACGACCAGTTCGCATGAGGGAACAACCAGACCGACCGAGCCATCACAAAAGGCATTAAGACCTCGAAGGAGTCAAACCACTCCTCCGAGGCCTCGGGGGCTACACCTGGCGGGTGCGCTCGTGCGCACCCACTGGAACAAAATGCAACCGAGAAAGGCCGGACCCCTTGCAAAAAAGTGCGACAAAGCCTCCAAGCAAGTACCCACACTCCCTTTGAGGCTCGGGGGATACTGTCGGGGACCGTAAATAGGGGTACCCCCAAAGCTCCTAATCTCAGCTGGTAACCCCCATCAGCACAAAGCTGCAAAGGCCTGATGGGCACAATTCCGGTTAAGGCTCCGTCCACTCAAGGGACACGATCTCGCCTCGCCCGAGCCCAGCCTCGGGCAGGAACAGAAGACCAAGGCAGATTCACGCCTCGCCCGACAGTCTCCTCAAGCAACGGGCACACCTTTGGCTCGCCCGAGGCCCAGCTCGGGCAGGCTTCACGGAGAAGCAACCTTGGCCAGATCGCCTCGCCAGCCGACCGAAGCATTAAATGCAAGGATCGCCTAACACCTTATCCTGACGCGCGCTTTCCAGCCGACAAGGCCGAAGTGACCGCAGTCACTTCGCCCCTCCACTGACTGACCTGACAGGAAAACAGCGCCACCTGCGCTGCTCCGACTGTTGTGCCACCCGCTAGGGTGAGGCTGACAGCAACCAAGTCCAGCCTCGGGCGCCATAGGAATCTCTGCCTCGCCCGACCCCAGGGCTCGGACTCGACCTCGCCTCGGACGACAATCTCCGCCTCGCCTGACCCCTAGGCTCGGACTCGACCTCGCCTCGAACGATGATCTCCACCTCGCCTGACCCTAGGGCTCGGACTTGACCTCGCCTCGGACGACGATCTCCGCCTCGCTCGACCCTAGGGCTCGGACTCGACCTCGACTCCGGAAGACGGTCTCTGCCTCGCCCGACCCCAGGGCTCGGACTCAGCCTCAACTCCGGAAGACGATCTCCGCCTCGCCCGACCCCTAGGCTCGGACTCAACCTCGACTCCGGAAGAAGGTCTCTGCCTCGCCCGACCCCAGGGCTCGGACTCGACCTCGACCTCGGAGGAGTCACCACCTCGCTCGGGCCGACCATGCCACAAGGGGAGGCCATCATTACCCTACCCCTAGCTAGCCCAGGCTACGGGGAACAAGACCAGCGTCCCATCTGGCTCGCCCCGGTAAAACAAGTAATGATGGCACCCCGCGTGCTCCATGACAACGGTGGTTCTCAGCCCCCTACGGAAGCAGGGATACGTCAGCAAGGATCCGACAGCCCCGACAGCTGTGCTTCTACAGGGCTCAAGCGCTCCTCCGACGGCCACGACGCCACATGAACAGGGCTCCAACACCTCTCCGACAACCACGTCGGCACGTACATAGGGCTCTAGCTCCTCTCTGCTAGACACGTTAGCACACTGCTACACCCCCCCCGTTGTACACCTGGACCCTCTCCTTACGCCTATAAAAGGAAGGTCCAGGGCTCTCATACGAAGGAGGTGGCCGCGCGGGAGAACGGGCAGCACCACGCCCCCTATCTCTCTCTCTCCCTCGCGAACGCTTGTAACCCCCTACTGCAAGCGCATCCGCCCTGGGCGCAGGACAACACGAGGCCACGGGTTCCCCCTTTACTGTTTTCCCCCCTTGTGTCTCCGTCTCGCGCCAACCCATCTGGGCTGGGACACGCAGCGACAATTTACTCGTCGGTCCAGGGACCCCCCGGGGTCGAAACGCCGACAAGTCTCGGATGATTTGCGACAGATATCACATGGTCAGTTGAAAGCAAGAAAATATACCCGCTATGATATTAATGGATACCGTTTTCAAACATCAAAATTAGAAAAAATCCACCCGCAGGCAGCCACGACAAATAGTGGAGTAGTAGCAACTGCCACAAATGCAGACGGAGGCACTCATGACTTTTATGGTGTTCTTCAAGACATAACAGAGTACACTCTTGGTGGGGCCAAAGAGTTCATGTTTGTGTTATTTGATTGTGAATGGTTTGATCCTCAACAAACGTGAGAGGATGAATTTGGAATTGTGGAGGTAAAGCTTGAATCACGGTTTAAAGGCAGCGATTATAGCAATGTTGTGCTTGCACATCAAGCGCAACAGGTGTATTATCTAACATATCCTCATGAAAACTTGAGGTCTTGTTGGGTTGTATACAAAATTAATCTTGAAGTCCATCCGTTACGATATGATTATTACAACACAAATAACGAAGATGATAATTCTGTTAATATTTATCAAGAAGAAGGCGACCAGTCAGAAAATATAGAATTTACTATATCTGAGGATTTAGGGCTCAATGAAGTAGCTAGTCTCGCCATAGATTTGATGGCAGAAGAACCAGGTCCTTCTAGGACAAGGACTCGTAGGTCACAGAGAATTCTTGAAAAACAACAAAGACTTGAAATAATTGAGCAGCGCGTTGCAAAAGCAGATTCTGATGCCGATGATTTTTGAAAAGTATATATATTTAAATTCTTGTATATGCATTCCTATTTCAATACTAAAAGTATATATAATTAAATTCTTGTAATGAAATTTGTGCAGATGATGAGGGTCATGGACAAGCTCAAAGGGAAGAAGCGTGGTGACTCCTCGAGGTCACGGTCGACTAGGGGTTCAGGTGGTGGGGATACATCCTCTATGTTGTTCCAGGTATTTAATTTGTTTTAATTTCTTTTCTTCTACATATGTAATAGTATTATCACCTTATTTTCGAGTACTTGATATATCTTATTGTTGATTATGTTTGTAGGGCTCTACAGCGTCAAGGCAACGGCTAGAGCAGCTCCTTGGTTGCATGGAGGAGCAGGGGCGCGAAGTGGCAAGCCATAGTGCACCTGGGCAAGAGCGCGAGGTGGCAGGCCATAGTGCACCTGGGCAAGAGCGCGAGGTGGCAGGCCACAATGCACTTGAGCCGGAGCGTGAGGCGATAGGCTCAAGTGGACCTATGCTAGAGCAGGACCACAATGCATTTGAGCAAGCGCGCGAGGCGGCAGACCACAATGCACCTAGGTAGGAGGACGAGCTGGCACGCCAAGGTTCATCGATGCGTGATGATGATGACTATGGGGAGGACTACGATGGAGAGGCCGATGGAGAGGCTGATGACGAGGTTGTTACAATGACACAGGCAACAAACTTCAGGTAATTTTATTTTGACGATGAGTTCTATTTTTTGTTGGATTGATATTATTACCAGTGCACAATTTACAATTTTGTAGGTTTCGGCGGTCCCTTAGTTCCACCGACACAACCCTTGGACCAACGTAGGGTCATAAACCCTGTAGGAGAGAGGAGCTGGGTGGAGGTGGCATGGAGTGGCAAAGGTCACCGGACACCAGTTAACACAATGCTAGGATCTATAGCTCGTTTTCACTATCCAGGGGTGGTACAATTCAATGGGGCAGAGATAGGGGCGTATCACTAGGCTCACTGGGGCCTCAAACCATATGGAGCCGACCGTACTCACCAAGACGCAGTGTGGTCATCGTTTTGGGTGAGTTTATTATGTCTTTTAAATTTACTTACCGTGGGCGTCTATAAATGAATTTAATTGCTTCTTCATTTTGCAGGAACAATTTAGATTGGACGAAACAGCGAACGAAGAACATGCAAAACGTGTATTCCACAATGCTGCTAGAAAAGTTATAAATGGTTCAATGTCAGATGCATGGGTCAAAGCTGTTACCGTGTACTTCAAGAAAGTGAAGGGTCAAAGAATGACCAACAAGCAGGCATGTGAAATCCACTTGACAGCTAAGGAGTACAAACAAAGTGAAGTGGACTGGCTCACTGCTCATCCTGAAGCTTGGGTCAAGCTCTGCGAGTACTAGGCCTCAGATGAGTACAAAGTGATTTCAGATAGAAATCGTTTGAACCGGAAGAGCAAACTGGGCCTCCATCGATTTGGAGCAGATGGATTTATTGGGAAATCACAATGAATGGTATGACGAGCTAAGTAACATTTAGTCTTTTTCCCTCAGACAAATTTGTATATTTTATTATGTCTCTTACTGCAGGAGGCTCGTGATGGCGTTGAACCCCGATTCATTGACGTTTACATGGAGGGACACCGAGGTACAGATCCAGAGCATCCAGAAGTTTTATGTGACGACAGCGCAACAGAAAAGCTGGTAGGTGTAAATAATAACTATCTATTCTTAATTAACTTGTGACTCATTTATAATTAACATAAATTGTTTTGTAGACTCGTTATGCCGAGGAGGTTAGGAGGAAAGCAGGAGACGATGATCTAGATTGGAGGGAGGCACCTTTCGATCCGGATGCAGCATATGTTGCTGGTGGTGGGCTACCACATGGGAGGTATGATAAGATCAAAGTTGTGATATATAAAAACTATTGGTTCATAACTTGTGATGTTTCTAGGTTGGGGATCGGTGATGGGGTTGTGAGTCGCGATAGCTTTGGTCGTCGGTCTGTTTCCTCGGTGGGGAGTAGATCTCGAACTTCAACTTCGAGGGAATCAGAGCTTGATGAGCAACTAAGACAACAACAACAACAAGTTCAACAACTATCTCAACAAGTTCAGATGATGCAGGGAATGCTGATGCAGGTAATAATTTTAGTAATCCGATCAGAATCTGCCCATATTCTGTACTAATTTCGAAAATAACCTTGTTTGCCCAAGTTAAACTTAGAATCCGCTCTTAGTAATTATAGGAGAATTATAGTACTTTTCTTAAGATTTCCAACAAATTTTGGAGCACCCTTTTTGCTTAGCTCTTGTGCAGACCTGTTATCTATAAGAAGTTTGAACTTCTTTGCCTTGGTGCTCGTTAGATCTCCCAACAGTCTAAACCTTTTGAATACCCAAGCACCAAGTTGACTTGTTAAATCTTTTGATTACTTACAGCCAAGCTGACTTGTTCCTGCAACATAATCTGATAACCCTCTTGACAGCACACCAATGTTCAGCTGATAACCCTTTGAATACCCAAGCAGTTCTGAATCTAAACCTTTTGAATACTTACAGCCAAGCTGACTTGTTCCTGCAACATAATCTGATAACCCTCTTGACAACACACCAATGTTCAGCTGATAACCCTTTTGAATACTTACAGTCTGCTGTTCCATTGGTGTGTCCAATTGCCTTATGGTTACTTGGTAAATCAGATAGTTCCCAGGTTTCATTTTGGTGAATTGAATCCATTTCTTCTTCCATAGCCTTCCTCCAACAAGTTTGTTCTAGTGCTTGCTGTTCTCTATTCTCTATTCTCTATTGTCAGCAGCAGCACGTGTGGCAGATCTAACAAGCAGCACGTGTGGCACTCTATTCTCTATTGTCAGCAGCAGCACGTGTGGCAGTGTGGCCAAGTCAGCAGCAGCAACACGTGTGGCAGCAGCAGTAGGGGATTACATGGGCGCAGTAGCCTGTCTCAATATTTACATGGGCAGCAGCCTGCCTCAATATATACAACAGTCAACAGCAGCACTCTATTCTCTATTGTGCCTGTCTCAATATCTACAACTGTCTCTAGGGCGCAGTAGATTAGCTAAAAGTATTCTTGGATGCTAGGTTGCAGTTTTCATTCTATTTCAAGGGTACAAACATAGTTTGAAGAGCCTAATCTGGAAACTACATGGGAGAAGGAAAAACAAAGACAGGATGCGGCAAAGTTACCTCTTTCCCCCATTGTGTCTTATTCTCGTACCCACAACTTAGCACATGGATGCAATCATCAAGGCTTTTGAGCATGTCGAAGCGACAACCTTCACCCATTATCTTGCATTTCACTTTCTTTTGATGTTCTTGTTTGTTCTTAGCTTTGGAACATTTTCTTTTCGATCCACAACACAAGCAACATGACTTTGGCCAGCAGTTACATACTTACATGTCTTGCTAGGAGGTTTTGTATAAACTCTATATATACATTAGTTTAAAATAAAACTCACGCTTATTGTATTTGCAGATGTATAGTGCTCAGATGGGATCTCAAATGGGACCCCAGTTCACCTGTCCGTCACAATCTGGACAGACCCCAAACACCAATGAAACACAGGTATAGTTTTGTAGTATATTTACTTTCATTTACAATTATAATCATGCATCGTTTTATTTGGTTATAGGGTTCTGAGATCGGACAAGGAAACCCATAGATGGACATACAGTGGTCGATGCCCCCTAGAGGACAGATTCTTCCTCCTCCACAACCAGGTATGGGATATTGGCCGCCACCACCATGGGGATATCCTACACATCCAATGGGGCCTTGGGGACGCCCCCCATGGCCAACACAGCCACTTCCATCACCAGCAGTACGTTCCTGATTCATGCTGCTTGCTACTTTTATTTGCTACAAATTGGACTTTTTTTTGGGACTACTCCACTACTGCTTGTACATCTGGCGTTTGATCAAGCTTGTAGTGGACATACTTGCAAGTCTAGATATTGTACAACATATTACAGCGTGCTGAAAATTTCAGATTGTGAATAATGACTGAATCTGCAATTTAGTGTTGTGAGCTATTTTGGAGATCTTTTGTGGCTGATCTAGGAAGTTTTAAGCTGAGGTGTTGGTAGAGTAACTCTCTGTCAGGTTAGTTTGGTGCTTAGTTCAACACTAAATTCTGAATTATGTCAGGTAAACTAACCTGAACATGCTTTAGTGAATCTGGAATTTAGTGTTGTGAGAGCTGTTTTGTTGTGACATCCTTTGGACTGTTAGGTGGCTGAATTGTGAATTTTCAGATTTGGAATAGCTTCTAAGTCTGAATTTCCAAAGTAGTTTCTTGGACAGTTAACATCGTGGATCCTTTGCACGATGCATCATTTTAAATAACACGGTCATGCGTCTTGAAATGAAGTCTGTTTTCACTCTCATGTTCATGTTCATGCACAAATATGGAAGCCACATTTTGTGTTTATCATGCTTTCCTATATCTTTGTGTACATGCATGTGATTTAATGCCAGTTGTGTATTTATGAGAATTTTGGTTTATTTTGTAGGATTCCGGCTCCCATCAAGTGACTCCTCCCCCTCACATTGACTTTGCGGACAGATGTCTCAATTCTAGTGGTGGAGCTACGAACAACAATCCAATGTCCTGATCGAGAGCGACTGAGCTAATGTTTGAACTTGTGTGTTTGAACTTGTGAACTATGGATGTGAACTTGTGTGAATTTGTGAACTTATGTATTTGGACTTATGTGAATTTGCGAACTTATATATTTGGACTTGTGTGAATTTGTGATATGAACATATATCAATGTGTTTGAAATCTGTATTGTATGTGATATATTGTGTTGCATGTGATATTTTGTGTGTCAAATTTTCATTTTTGTATTTTTTATTTTTTTCTGGAAAAGGGTTAAGGTACCCACGTTCTTAAGGTTAAGAACGTGGGTACCGTCAAACTTATTGTGCAGTCCGCGCAGACCCACGCAGGGTTAAGAACGTGGGTACTAACGGTTAAGAACGTGGGTACTAACGGTTAAGAACGTGGGTACCGTCAAACTTATTGTGCAGTCCTCACAGACGTCCGCAGGACACATAAGTTCGACGGCCACGTGGCCCCGTCGAACTTAAGGTTAAGAACGTGGGTGCCGTCGAACTTATGGGAACAAATTCGACGGCCCCCGTCGAACTTAAAAATGCACGTTCTTAACATTAAGTTCGACGGTACCCACGTTCTTAACCTTAAGTTCGACGGTACCCACATTCTTAACCTTAAGTTCGACGGGGCCGTCGAACTTACTTCTCTAAGTTCGTCCAAAAATCGCCGTCGGCTATATTCATCGGTAAACCCACGTTCTTACAATAAGTTCGACGACTTATTACATTAAGTTCGACGGTTTTTCACCCACGTTCTTTAACCAGTTTCTTGTAGTGTTTCTCCCCCTTTGACAAACAATATATGAGTGAAGGATTATACCAAATTGGAGTGATTGAAGTAACGACGAAGTGTAAATGATACCGGTAGAGTGGAGTGGAAGCCTTGTCTTCGTCGAGTACTCCATTTCCCTTTCAATCTACGACTTAGCAAATAAACACACTTGGAAACACATTAGTCGTAGCAAACGAAAGAGATAAGATCATAGGTATATAAATGAGCTATGTGTGCAATGTTTCAATCAAAATTCTGAGAATCAAGAATATTTAGCTCATTCCTAAGTTTGCAAAAGGTCTTCTCATCTAATGGCTAGGTGAAGATATCGGATAATTGATCTTTGGTGTTCATATAGGCTATCTCGATATCCCCCCTTTGTTGATGATCCCTCAAAAAGTGATACCGAATGTCTATGTGCTTAGTGCGGCTGTGTTTAACGGGATTCTCCGCCATGCGAATAGCACTCTCATTGTCACATAGGAGAGAGACTTTGCTTAATTTGTAGCTATAGTCCCTGAGGGTTTGCCTCATCCAAAGCAATTGCGCACAACAATGGTCTACGGCAATGTACTCGGCTTTGGCGGTTGATAGGACTACTGAATTTTGTTTCTTTGAAGCCCAAGACACTAGGGATCTCCCCAGAAACTGACAAGTCCCTGATGTGCTCTTCCTATCAATTTTGCACCCTGCCCAATCGGCATCGAAATAACCTATCAAATCAAAGGTTGATCCCCCAGGGTACCAAAGCCCAAACTTAGGAGTGTAAACTAAATATCTCATGATTCGCTTCACGGCCCTAAGGTGAACTTCCTTAGGATCGGCTTGGAACCTTGCACACATGCATACGAAAAGCATAATATCCGGTCGAGATGCACATAAATAGAGTAAAGATCCTATCATCGATCGGTATACCTTTTGATCTATGGATTTACCTCCCATGTCGAGGTCGAGATGCCCATTTGTTCCCATGGGTGTCTTGATGGGCTTGGCATCCTTCATTCCAAACTTCTTAAGAATGTCTTGAATATACTTTGTTTGGCTGATGAAGGTGCCGTCTTGGAGTTGCTTGATTTGGAATCCTAAGAAATATCTCAACTCCCCCATCATTGACATCTCGAATTTTTGTACCATTATCCTACTAAACTCTTCACAAGTAGATTTGTTAGTAGACCCAAATATGATATCATCAACATAAATTTGGCATACAAACAAATCATGTGCAACAATTTTAGTAAAGAGAGTAGGATCGGCTTTTCCGACTTTGAAGCCATTAGTGATTAGAAAGTATCGCAGGCATTCATACCATGCTCTTGGGGCTTGCTTGAGCCCATAAAGCGCCTTTGAGAGTTTATAAACATGGTTAGGGTACTCACTATCTTCAAAGCCGGGAGGTTGCTCAACATAGACCTCTTCCTTGATAGGTCCATTGAGGAAGGCACTCTTCACGTCCATTTGATAAAGCTTGAAGCCATGGTAAGTAGCATAGGCAAGTAATATGCGAATTGACTCAAGCCTAGCTACGGGTGCATAAGTTTCATCAAAATCCAAACCTTCGACTTGTGAATACCCCTTGGCCACAAGTCGGGCTTTGTTTCTTATCACCTCACCATGCTCATCTTGCTTGTTGCGGAATACCCACTTGGTTCCTACAACATTTTGGTTAGGACGTGGAACTAAATGTCATACCTCATTCCTCGTGAAGTTATTGAGCTCCTCTTGCATTGCCAGCACCCAATTCGAATCTCTTAGTGCATCCTCTACCCTGTATGGCTCAATAGAGGAGACAAAAGAGTAATGCTCACAAAAATGTGCGACTCGAGATCGAGTGGTTACCCCCTTATGAATATCGCCGAGGATGGTGTTCACGGGGTGATCTCTTTGAATCGTCTGGTGGACTCTTGGGTGTGGCGGTCTTTGACCCTGAATTTATTGCTCATCTTCCTTGTCTTTATCATCATCATCTCCCCCTTGATCCTTGTCCTCGTCTTGAGGTGGCTCATCTTCTTGATATTCTTCTTCATCACCTTGAGCCTGTTCCTCATCTTGGGTTGGTGGAGATGCTTGATTGGAAGATGATGGTTGATCTTGTGCTTATGGAGGCTCTTCGGATTCCTTATGACACACATCCCTAATGGACATTGTCAGTACCCTCAATCAGGGGTACCCTATACTACAGTAAAAAGAAGCCGCGCACCCGTGCAAACACCTCAAGGCCACGCGGAGAATGGCGCCTAACTCCACCACATGGGCAGGTCCAAGGGCACCACGTGGCAAGGTAAGGTAGTACATCTCAGTATTCATCGTTGGGTCCGGACCTGCACAGATGGACACCGGACCCCTATGCGTACAAGTCAAGAGCCCCCAAGAAGGCACGCCGGGTCCCTTGGGAAGGCCCTAGTCCCCCTCCGAGTAAGGACCGAGCCTTAGCAAGGTCCCGGGACAAGAAGGACCCTAACAAGAGTAGGGGTCCGGTGCTGGCACGTGTCCAGGCCTCGCCCTACGCTCCCCGCTGCCGACGCGTGGCTTGTGGCCCGTGGCGTAAGCCAACGGGCCGAGCCTGACGTAAAGCCCATAAAGCCGTGCAGCCTCTGCATTTATTGTGGAGAGGACGCGCCACCTGCCACCACGCTAACGGGTGATGTGCCCTCCCAGCATTTAATGTGTCCTGTCTAATCCACTGGCAGACGGCGTCAAGGTCATCCAGCAGGCGGCGCGCCTGCTGGGTCTGTTGGCGAATAGTGCGCCCGTGCCGAGCGGCGCACTGTACTCATCATCCCTTCTATAAGAAGCCTCCCCTGCACGCCGAGGATATGCAGATCTCGGGTGTCAGGATACTAGAAGATCGCCCCAGCAGCGGGAATTTGTGGCTCCATATGCTGTATTCGCTATAACCCTAGGCCCGCATGTCGGGGCTCAGTACCTTTGTGCATGCCCCCCTTCAGCTATAAAAGGGGAGGCATGCGGCGTTACAACACAGATCCAATCTTAGGCTCCCTCACACCACAAGTTCATACAAGCTCTCAAGCAATACATCACACAGTGGAGTAGGGTATTACGCTCCGGTGGCCCGAACCACTCTAAACCCTCGCGTGCTCTCGGGTGTTCATCCACCAGTCTCGTAGCAAGCAAAACGCTTAGGCCCCTCCTCTTCTTAGAATTTAGGGCAGGTGCAATCCGCCACCCGGCCGGAGAGATTTCCTCTCCGACAGACATGTTCCTTAGCGTGACGCACGGAGCCTCTTCATCATCTAGCTCATCAAGATCAACTTGCTCCACTTGGGAGCCATTAATCTCATCAAACACAATGTCACAAGAAACTTCAACTAGTCCAGTGGACTTGTTAAAGACTCTATATGCCCTTGTGTTTGAATCATATCCTAGTAAAAAGCCTTCTACAACCTTAGGAGTAAATTTGGATTTTCTACCTCTTTTAACAAGAATAAAACATTTGCTACCAAAGACTCTAAAATATGAAACATTAGGCTTTTTATCGGTGAGGAGTTCATATGATGTCTTCTTGAGGATTCGGTGTAGGTAGAGCCGGTTGATAGAGTAGCAGACGGTGTTAATCGCCTCGGCCCAAAACCAGTCCAGTGTCTTGTACTCATCAAGCATGGTCCTCGCCATGTCAAGTAGAGTTCTATTCTTCCTCTCCACTATACCATTTTGTTGAGGTGTGTAGGGAGAAGAGAACTCATGCTTGATGCCCTCCTCCTCAAGGAAGCCTTCAATTTGTGAATTCTTGAACTCCGTCCCATTGTCGCTTCTAATCTTTTTGATCCTCAAGCCGAACTCATTTTGAGCTCGTCTCAAGAATCCCTTTAAGGTCTCTTGGGTTTGTGATTTATCCTGCAAAAAGAATACTCAAGTGAAGCAAGAATAATCATCCACAATTACTAGACAGTACTTACTCCCACCGATGCTTATGTAAGCTATCGAGCCGAATAGATCCATGTGGAGTAATTCCAGTGGCCTGTCCGTTGTCATTATGTTCTTGTGTGAAGGATAGGTGCCAACTTGCTTTCTTGCTTGACATGCGCTACAAATCCTGTCTTTCTCAAAATGAACATTTGTTAGTCCCAAAATGTGTTCTCCCTTTAGAAGCTTGTGAAGATTCTTTATCCCAACATGGGCTAGTCGATGACCCATATTAGTCTTAGCAATTAAGCAAGTGTCAATTTCAGCTCTATTGAAATCAACTAAGTATAGTTGTCCCTCTAACACTCCCTTAAATGCTACTGAATCACCACTTCTTCTAAAGACAGTAACACCTACATCTGTAAATAGATAGTTGTAGCCCATATTACACAATTGAGAAACAGAAAGCAAATTGTAATATAAAGAATCTACAAGAAAAACATTGGAAATAGAATGGTCAGGTGATATAGCAATTTTACCAACTCCTTTGACCAAACCTTGATTTCCATCCCTGAATGTGATAGCTCTTTGGGGATCTTGGTTTTTCTCATAGGAGGAGAACATCCTTTTCTCCCCTGTCATGTGGTTTGTGCACCAGCTATCAATTATCCAACTTGAGCTCCCGGATGCATAAACCTGCAAAACAGTTTTAGGCCTTGTTCTTAGGTACCCAAACAGTCTTGGGTCCTTTGACGTTAGAAACAAGCACCTTGGGCACCCACACACAAGTCTTTGAGCCCTTGTGTTTGGCCCCAACATATTTGGCAACTACCTTGCCTGATTTGTTCGTTAAAACATAAGAAGCATCAAAAGTCTTAAATGAAATAATAGGCTCATTTGATGCAGTAGAAGATTTCTTTTTAGGCAATTTAACATGGGTTGATTGCCTAGAGCTAGAAGCCTCATTCGTATTTATAAAAGCATGATGAGAACTAGAATGAGATTTTCTAGCATAAATTCTCCTAATCTTATGCTCAGGATAACCAGCAGGATATAAAATGTAACCCTCGTTATCCTGAGGCATGGGAGCCATGCCCTTAACAAAGTTAGACAATTTCTTAGGGGCATTAAGCTTGACATTGCCTCCCTGTTGGAAGCCAATGCCATCCTTAATGCCAGGGCGACTCCCATTATAGAGCATGCTCCTAGCAAATTTAAATTTTTCATTCTCTAGTTCATGCTCGGCAATTTTCGCATCTAGTTTAGCTATATGATCATTTTGTTGTTTAATCATAGCAATGTGATCATGAATAGCATCAATATTAACATCTCTACATCTAGTACAAATAGAAACATGATCAACCTTAGATGTAAATGGTTTGCAAACATTTAATTCATCAATCTTAGCATGTAACATGGCATTTTCATTTCTAAGATTGGAAATGACATCATTGCAAACATTCAAATCTTTAGCCTTAGAAATTAAACTAGCATTCTCAGTTTTAAGGCTAGAAATTGATTCATTCAATTTATCAATCTTAGCAATTAAACTAGCATTTTCATTCTTAAGATTGTCAATTGAAACATCACAAGCATTTAGCTTCTCAACCTTAGCAATAAAACTAGCATTCTCAGTTCTAAGGTTGGAGATGGTGACATGGCAAATGCTAAGCTCATTAGTCAATTTTTCACATTTCTCTATTTCCTGAGCATAAGCATTCTTTACCTTAACATGCTTTTTATTTTCCTTAATAAGGAATTCCTCTTGGCTATTGAGAGCACCTAGAGGGGGGTGAATAGGTGATCTCGTAAAATCAAACACTAAATAGCCACAAAACTTAGTTATAAAAGTGTTAGTGCGACTAAGTAGTTTTGAGGCGAGTTCTTGCGAACGAAAACAATCACAGAGAAAGCAGCACAAGAGACACGCGATTTTATCCCGTGGTTTGGCCAAGTAACACTTGCCTACTTCCACGTTGTGGCGTCCCAATGGACGAAGGTTGCACTCAACCCCTTTCAAGTGATCCGATGATCAACTTGAATACCACGGTCTTTTCCTTTAGTGTATTTTCCCGTTTGCGAGGAATCTCCACAACTTGGAGTCTCTCGCCCTTACAATAGAGATCACAAAGAAGGCACAGAGTAAAGTTGGGAGAAGCAACACACGCAAGACTCAAATACGCAGCACAACCACGCACACAAGTGAAGACTTGAGCTCAAATGACAACTCATGGAGTGCACAACTCGAATGGAGCCCAAATCACTAACACAATGAAGCGAATGCGCAGGAGCGGAGTCTGGATGCTTTAGAATTCTTAGAGAATGCTTGGGGGTACTCCTCCATATGCTTAGGGGTCCCTTTTATAGCCCCAAGGCAGCTAGGAGCCATTGGAGATCAACTTGGAAGGCCAATCTTGTCTTCTGTTGAGTGGTGCACCGGACTGTCCGGTGCACCACCGGACAACTACTGTTCATGTCCGGTGCTTGATTTCTTTCCATATGGAGAGCAGCCGACCGTTGGTCCTTAGGATTGGTTAGCGCACCGGACACTGTCCGGTGCACACCAGACAGTCTGGTGTGCCCAACCGACCATTGGCGCAACCACGTGTCACGCGAAGATTGCGCGGCTGACCGTTGGCGCTGGCGACCGTTGGCTCACCGGATAGTCCGATGAATTATAGCCACGTCGCCCCGTTCCTTTTCCCGAAAGCGATGAGTTCGCCGCGGATAACTCACCGGACAGTCCAGTGCACCACCGAACAGTCCAGTGAATTATAGTCGTACGCCTGTGTCGCTTCCCGAGACCGGCTACTTCACCGGAGACTTGCCTGTGCCACCGGACATTGTCCGGTGCGCCACTGGACAATCTGGTGTGCCAGGTCGAGCTGGAGTTGGCTATACACAACCAACTCATTTCCAGTTCATTTCTTCTCTCCTTGGCACTGTTTCTAGCACTTAGATAACCATGTTAGTACTCAAAAACAATTCACTAAGTCTAGAAACATACCTTGTCTTTGATTTGTGCCTTTTGCTTATTAAGCACATAAGAGTTCAAAGCATTTGTGTTGGACATTTAATCACCAAAACAATTAGAGAAATGGCCCAAGGGCACATTTCCCTTTCAACCTCCCCCTTTTTGGTGATTTATGCCCACACATCAAAAAGCAACAAAAAGAGTGCAACATCAATGCAATTGAAGGCCAGATTAATTTTTGCTTATGATTTGGCATATTTGGATCACTCTTTGCCACCACTTGGTTTGTTTTTGCAAATCAGATTATTTTTCCTATCTCTAAGTCAAACACACTTGTTTGGGCAAATTGAGAGATATTCCAAGGGAAAAATTGATCAAGTGTCAAAAACTCCCCCTTTTTCCCATAATCAAAATTCTCCCCCATAAGAGACCAAATTTTGCAATAAGAGTATTTTGGACAAATCAAAAATTCTAACTCTATGATTTTCAAAATTCACAAGTGGTTGGCTGATCCATTTACTTTGGCCTTAATTTCTCCCCCTTTGGCATTAAGCACCAAAACAGGATCATTTTTGGCCCTTTAACCCCATTGCCTCACCAAAAATGTCAATTAAGAGCAAGAAGGCAATGAGATTGCAAGTATGAACTTGGAAGTAAGTACACTAATACCGGAGTGCAGTGGAAGTCTTTGCATCGTCCAAGTTCACTTTTCCCTTTCAATGTACCTTTGAGACTACATCAAGTGTACTCAAACAAGCAGGTTAGTCTCAAAGGGTCAAGTTGTAGCACATCTCCCCCTTAATATGTGCATCATTCACATATGGACTTGTGAGGTCCGGGGATCACTTGTACAACTTGAGCACCATAAATAACAATAATTGATTGAAATGCATAATGTAACATGATCAAAGGCATAGACCACATGTATGTTGTCTATCAATCCAAGTTACGCGAATCTAAGACATTTAGCTCACTACGCAACCTGCAAAACTTTTTCTCATCTAAAGCCTTAGTGAAGATATCGGCTAGCTGGTTCTCGGTGTTAATATGGTACACCTCGATATCTCCCTTTTGCTGGTGGTCTCTCAGGAAGTGATGCTGGATGTCTATGTGGTTAGTGCGGCTGTGTTCAATAGGGTTATCCGTCATGCGGATTGCACTCTCATTGTCACATAGGAGTGGGACTTTGCTCAGATTGTAGCCAAAGTCCCGGAGGGTTTGCCTCATCCAAAGTAGTTGCGCACAACACTGTCCTGCGACAACATACTCGGCCTCAGCGGTGGATAGGGCAATGGATGTTTGTTTCTTTGAACTCCAGGACACCAGGGACCTTCCTAGAAATTGGCAAATCCCCAATGTGCTCTTTCTATCAACCTTGCACCCGGCATACTCGGAGTCTGAGTATCCAATCAAGTCAAAGGTAGACCCCTTTGGATACCAGATCCCGAAGCAAGGCGTAGAAACTAAATATCTAAGAATTCACTTAACGGCCACTAGGTGACATTCCATGGGGTCAGATTGATATCTAGCACACATGCACACACTAAGCATGATGTCCGGTCTACTAGCACATAAATAAAGCAATGAACCTGTCATGGACCGGTATGTCTTTTGATCAACGGACTTACCTCCTTTGTTGAGGTCAACATGCCCGTCGGTTCCCATCGGTGTCTTCGCGGGCTTGGCGTCCTTCATCCCAAACCGCTTAAGAAGATCGTGTGTGTACTTCGTTTGGGAGATGAAGGTGTCGTCCTTGAGTTGCTTCACTTGGAACCCAAGGAAGTAGGTCAACTCGCCTATCATCGACATCTCGAACTTTTGTGTCATCACCCTGCTAAACTCCTCATAAGACTTTTGATTAGTAGAACCAAATATTATGTCGTCGACATAAATTTGGCACACGAAGAGATCTCCATCACAAGTATTTGTAAAAAGAGTGGGATCAGCTTTCCCAACCTTGAAAGCATTAGTAATTAAGAAATCTCTAAGGCATTCATACCATGCTCTTGGGGCTTGCTTAAGTCCATAGAGCGCCTTAGAGAGCTTATATACGTGGTCGGGATACCTGTCATCCTCAAATCCAGGGGGTTGTTCCACGAATACCTCCTCCTTGATTGGCCCATTGAGGAAAGCGCTCTTCACATCCATTTGGAACAGCCTAAAAGAGTGGTGAGTGGCATAGGCTAATAATATTTGAATAGACTCTAGCCTAGCCACAGGAGCAAAAGTCTCCTCAAAATCCAAACCTGCGACTTGGGCATAACCTTTTGCCACAAGTCGAGCCTTGTTTCTTGTCACCACTCCGTGCTCGTCCTGCTTATTGCGGAACACCCACTTGGTTCCCACAACGTTTTGCTTTGGACATGGCACCAGGCTCCAAACTTCATTTCTTTTGAAGTTGTTGAGCTCTTCCTGCATGGCCAACACCCAGTCCGGATCCTACAAGGCTTCTTCTACCCTGAAAGGCTCAATAGAAGAGACAAACGAGTAATGCTCACAAAAATTAGCTAAGCGTGAGCGAGTAGTTAGTCCCTTGCTGATGTCACCCAGAATCTGATCGACGGGGTGATTTCTTTGGATCATAGCTCAGACTTGGGTTGGAGGAGCCCGTGGTGCTTCTTCCTCCATCACTTGATCTTCTTGTGCTCCCCCTTGATCATGCCCTTCTTCTTGCGATACATGTTCATCATCTTGAGTTGGGGGATGCACCATTGTGGAGGAAGATGGCTGATCTTGCTCCTATTGTTCCTGTGGTCGCACATCACCGATCGCCATCGTGCGCATTGCGGCCATTGGAACTTCATCTTCATCTATGTCATCAAGATCAATCTGCTCTCCTGGAGAGCCATTAGTCTCATCAAATACAACGTCGCTAGAGACTTTAACCAAACCCGATGATTTGTTGAAGACTCTATACGCCTTTGTATTTGAGTCATACCCTAGTAAAAACCCTTCTACTGCCTTGGGAGCAAATTTAGAATGTCTACCTTTCTTCACCAGAATGTAACATTTGCTCCCAAATACACGAAAGTAAGAGAAGTTGGGTTTGTTACCGGTAAGGAGTTCATAGGAGGTCTTCTTGAGAAGGCGATGCAGGTAGAGTCGGTTTATGGTGTGACAGGCTGTGTTCACAGCTTCCGACCAAAATCGCTCGGGCGTCTTGAACTCTCCAAGCATCATTCTCGCCATGTCAATTAGCGTCCTATTCTTCCTCTCTACTACACCATTTTGTTGTGGTGTGTAGGGAGCGGAGAACTCGTGCTTGATGCCTTCCTCCTTACGATACTCCTCAACTTGCAGATTCTTGAACTCGGACCCATTGTCGCTCCTTATCTTTTTCACCTTTAGCTCAAATTCGTTTTGAGCCCTCCTTAGAAAGCGTTTTAGGGTCCCTTGGGTTTCTGATTTATCCTGCAAAAAGAACACCCAAGTGAAGCGGGAAAAGTCATCAACAATTACAAGACCATACTTACTTCCGCCGATGCTGAGGTAGGCAACGGGTCCAAAGAGGTCCATGTGAAGAAGCTCCAATGGTCTTGATGTTGTCATCACGTTCTTGCTGTGATGAGTGCTTCCCACCTATTTCCCTGCCTAACATGCTACACAAGGTCTGTCTTTCTTGAAACAAACATTGGTTAGTCCTAACACATGTTCTCCCTTTAGAAGTTTATGAAGGTTCTTCATCCCAACATGTGCTAGACGGCGATGCCAAAGCTAGCCCATACTAGTCTTAGCAATTAAGCATGCATCTAGATCGACATTCTCTTTTGAAAAATCAACTAAATAGAGCTTGACGTCTAATACACCCTTAAACGCTAATGAACCATCACTCATTCTAAAGACAGATACATCAACATTTGTAAAAAGACAATTGTAACCCATGTGACACAATTGACTTACAGACAGAAGGTTGTACCCAAGCGACTCTACTAGAAATACATTCGATATGGAGTGCTCGTTAGTGATGGCTATCTTGCCCAAGCCTTTGACCTTGCCTTGGTTTCCATCTCCAAAGATGATCGTATCCTGAGAATCCTTGTTCTTGACGTAGGAGGTGAACATCTTCTTCTCCCCCGTCATATGGTTTGTGCATCCGCTGTCGATGATCTAGCTTGAGCCCCCGGATGCATAAACCTGCAAGGCAATTTAATCTTGGGTTTTAGGTACCCAACTCTTGTTGGGTCCTACAAGATTAGTCAAAATAGTTTTTGGAACCCATATGCAAGTTTTGTCTCCCTTGCATTTGGATCCCAACTTCCTAGCAACTACTTTTGCATTTTTACATGAAAGTACAAATGAAGTATTGCATGCATGATAAATAGTTGAAGGCTCTTTGCACATTCTCCTAGGAACATCAGGCACAACATGATTTTTCCTAGGCCTGCTTCTACCATGAACAAAAGTAGAATTAGAGGCAAACATAGCATGTGAATTATGATCATAACTCCTATTGTAATGAGAACGACTAGCAACTTTCCTATCATAAATAAATGCATGGTTCCTTTGAGGACTACTAGCCATAGGGGCCTTTCCTTTCTCCTTATTGAGAACGGGAGTCCTTTGGCTTGTTAAGTTCTTGGTTTCCTTTCGAAAACCAAGTCCATCCTTAATTGAGGGGTGTCTACCAACAGTGTAGGCATCCCTAGCAAATTTTAATTTATCAAAATCAATTTTGCAAGTCTTAAGTTGAGCATTAAGACTTTCCACCTCATCATTTAATTTAGCAATATAATTAAGATGCTTATCACAGACATTAACATCAAGGTCCTTGCATCTATTGCAAATAACTACATGTTCAACACATGATTTAGTTTTATTTGCTTCCTCTAGCTTAGCATTTAATTCATTATTTAAACTCTTTAAACTAGAGATAAATTCATGGCAAGCAGACAACTCAAAGGATAGCATTTCATTTCTTTTAATTTCTAGAGCAAGAGACTTTTGAACACTAACAAATTTATCATGTTCTTCATACAAAATGTCCTCTTGCTTTTCTAAAAGTCTATCCTTTTCATTTAGAGCATTAATCAATTCATTAATTTTCTCTACCTTAGCTCTATCTAAACCTTTAAACAATTCAGAGTAATCTACTTCATCATCAGAAGATTCTTCATCACTAGAGGAAGTGTACTTAGGTGTATCTTGAATACTTACCTTCTTTTCCTTAGCCATAAGGCATGTATGGCGTTCGTTGGGGAAGAGTGAGGACTTGTTGAAAGCCGAGGCAGCAAGTCCTTCGTCGTCGGAGTCTGATGACGAGTAGTCAGAATCCCACTCCTTTCCAAGGTGTGCCTCGCCCTTCGCCTTCCTATAGTTCTTCTTCTTTTCCCTCTTCCCACTCTTTTCTTGTCCCTGGTCATTATCACTATCGAGGCATTGTGCAATGAAATGACCAGTCTTACCGCATTTGAAGCAGGAGTGTTTTCCCCTTGTTTTGTTTCTGTTGGGGTATTCCTTGCGTCCTTTGAGTGCGGTCTTGAAGCGCTTGATGATAAGCGCCATCTCATCTTCATTGAGTCCGGCAGCCTCCACTTGAGCTACCTTGCTTGGTAGCGCCTCCTTGCTGCTTGTTGCTTTGAGAGCAACAGGCTACGGCTCGTAGATGGGTAGTGGACCGTTCAAGGCGTCATCTACGTATCGTGCCTCCTTTACCATCATGCGTCCGCTCACGAATTTTCTGAGTATCTCCTCGGACGTCATCTTGGTGTACCTAGGGTTTTCACAAATAAGATTGACAAGATGGAGGTCAATTATAGTAAATGACCTTAGCATGAGTCAGACGACATCATGATCTGTCCATCTTGTGCTTCCATAGCTTCGAATCTTGTTGACCAGGGTCTTGAGTGTGTTGTAGGTCTATGTTGGCTCCTCTCCCTTGATCATTGCAAACCTCCCCAGCTCGCCTTCCACTAGCTCCATCTTTGTGATCATAGTGGCGTCGTTTCCCTCATGAGATATCTTGAGGGTATCCCAGATTTGTTTGGCATTATCCAAGCCACTCACTTTATTATACTCGTCCTTGCAAAGAGATGCTAACAACACAGTAGTAGCTTGTGCATTTTTATGAATTTGCTCATTTATGAAAATGGGATTGTCAGTACTATCAAAATGCATTCCATTTTCAACAATCTCCCAGATACTAGGATGGAGGGAAAATAAATGACTACACATTTTACGACTCCAGAAAGAGTAGTCTTCTCCATCAAAGTGTGGAGGTTTCCCAAGTGAAATTGATAGCAAATGAGCATTTGAATTGAACGGAATACGAGAATAATTAAATGAATAGTTTTGATTAATCGTTTTCTTCTTTGAAGAGTCGTCGTCATCGTCCCTTGGTGAAGAAGAAGATGCATCGTTGTCATAGTAAATGATCTTCTTGATGCGTCTCTTCTTCTTCTCGTCTCTCTTCTTGTGACTTGAGCCTGAGTCGGTAGGCTTGTTGTCTCTTGGCTCGTTAAGGAGGGACTCCTTCTCCTTGTCATTAATCACCATCCCCTTACCCTTAGGATCCATCTCTTTGGGCAGTTAGTCCCTTAAGTGAAGAGTACGACTCTGATACCAATTGAGAGCACCTAGAGGGGGGTGAATAGGTGATCTCGTAAAATCAAACACTAAATAGCCACAAAACTTAGTTATAAAAGTGTTAGTGCGACTAAGTAGTTTTGAGGCGAGTTCTTGTGAACGAAAACAATCACAGAGAAAGCAGCACAAGAGACACGCGATTTTATCCCGTGGTTCGGCCAAGTAACACTTGCCTACTTCCACGTTGTGGCGTCCCAATGGATGAGGGTTGCACTCAACCCCTTTCAAGTGATTCGATGATCAACTTGAATACCACGGTCTTTTCCTTTAGTGTGTTTTCCCGTTTGCGAGGAATCTCCACAACTTGGAGTCTCTCGCCCTTACAATAGAGATCACAAAGAAGGCACAAAGTAAAGTTGGGAGAAGCAACACACGCAAGACTCAAATACGTAGCACAACCACGCACACAAGTGAAGACTTGAGCTCAAATGACAACTCAGGGAGTGCACAACTCGAATGGAGCCCAAATCACTAACACAATGCAGTGAATGCGCGAGAGCGGAGTCTGGATGCTTTAGAATTCTTAGAGAATGCTTGGGGGTACTCCTCCATACGCCTAGGGGTCCTTTTATAGCCCCAAGGCAGCTAGGAGCTGTTGGAGATCAACTTGGAAGGCCAATCTTGCCTTCTATCGAGTGGTGCACCAGACTGTCTGGTGCACCACCGGACAGCTACTGTTCATGTCCGGTGCTTGATTTATTTCCATACGGAGAGCAGCCGACCGTTGGTCCTCGGGATCGGTTGGCGCACCGGACACTGTCCGGTGCACACCGGACAGTCCGGTGTGCCCAACCAACCATTGGCACAACCACGTGTCGCGCGAAGATTGCGCGGCTGATTGTTGGCACTGGCGACCATTGGCTCACCGGACAGTCCGGTGCACCACCGGACAGTCCGGTGAATTATAGCCACGTCGCCCCGTTCCTTTTCCCGAGAGCGATGAGTTCGCCGCGGATGACTCATCGGACAGTCCGGTGAATTATAGTTGTACGCCTTTGTCGCTTCCTGAGACCGGCTACTTCACCGGAGGCATGCCCGGGGCACCGGACAGTCCGGTGTGCCAGGCCGAGCTGGAGTTGGCTATACACAACCAACTCATTTCTAGTTCATTTCTTCTCTCCTTGGCACTGTTTCTAGCACTTAGATAACCATGTTAGTACTCAAAAACAATTCACTAAGTCTAGAAACATACCTTGTCTTTGATTTGCGCCTTTTGCTTATTAAGCACATAAGAGTTCAAAGCATTTGTGTTGGACACTTAATCACCAAAACAATTATAGAAATGGCCCAAGAGCACATTTCCCTTTCAGCTATCCAAGAGTTCATCCTTCTCATGAATGGCTCCTATCAATTCATTCAATTTTTTTTGTTACATGTTAAGGTTGGCAAAAAGACTAAGCAAGTTTTCTTCATCATCACTAGAACTACCCTCATCACTAGATGTAGTATACTTGGGGATGGTTCTAGCTTATACCTTCTTTTTCTTGCCATCCTTTGCCATGAAGCATTTGTGGCCGACGTTGGGGAAGAGAAGTCCCTTGTTGACGGCGATGTTGGCGGCGTCCTCGTCGGAGGAGGAGTTGGTGGAGCTCATGTCGGAGTCCCATTCCCGACATACATGGGCATCGTTGCCCTTCTTCTTGTAGTACTTCTTCTTTTCCTTTCTCTTTCCCTTCTTGTTGTATCCCCTGTCACTATCACTTGACATAGGACATTTAGCAATGAAATGACCGGGCTTACCACATTTGTAGCACACCCTTTTGGAACGGGGCTTGTAGTCCTTCCCCTTCCTTTGTTTGAGGATTTGACGGAAGCTCTTGATGATGAGCGCCATCTCCTCATTGTCAAGCTTGGAGGCGTCAATGGGGAGCCTACTTGGTGTAGACTCTTCTTTCTTCTCTGTCACACCCGGTTTTTAGTAGGCAAACCGAATGCGAACCATGTACGTGCCAGGATCAGTTATTCACGTACACAGCAGTTACATAACATGGACATCATCACACAGTGCTCAAATAGTATTAAAAGGGGAAATAATAGTCGATTACATCATACGTCTGAGACGTCCATATAGTTCTTACAATAAATCAAAGTGCGGAAAAGAAACGTAGATAACGCGGCCTTCACAGGCAGCCGACTGGGGGGTCGCCGCTAACCCACACCTAGAACTCGTCGTAGTCTTGGAACTCCTGGAAGTCTCCTTCCACAGCTTCATCTTCTCCTGAGCAGTGGTTGCAATGCTGACAACCTGGGGGGGGTTTGGCGTGTAGAGCAAGGGTGAGTACACATCAACATACTCAGCAAGTATCCTGTTTGGCTGTAGTGGACTAGCTTTATGTGGGGATAAGTCAAGCAGTTGCTTTTAGTTGGTCAGGTTATTACTTACTAGTAGAAAGCCAGGTTTTAACATTAACCCAAGTTATTAGCCCAATGTATCCTTTCCAAACGGAAAGAATACCACTTACCAATACCATAATCATAATCAGAACCATCAATCTCATTGCCACCTGTACCAAAGTATCTCTGATCAAGTATCACTAATCTCTGGAGCTCCCTTGGCCGCTCATAACCGCGAGCACGGCTGATATATCAGTTTCATAACACTCTGCAGAGGTTGTGCACTTTACCCACAAGCCGTGATTCCCTTTCTGCCCGGAGAGAGCGACTCCCCATTGACCACTACCTAGGTGGTCCAGCAGGGCATCACTACGTAGCCTTTACAAAGATTCCCCGGGGCTGTAGCCGCCCGTTAGGTTTCCTAAATGTACCGCACTCCTCCCCAAGGGACAAATCAACCTTGGCAGAGCGAGCCGCATACACCGAGCCCCATTGACGGCACAACGGCTAAGCGAACTACACCCCGGTTCCTCTAATTATTCAGCTAAGGGCGTCCCATTCCACCCTCATGGTTGCACTGTTTTCCCGGGCGGTCATCCATTGAACAGGTCCTTACGGAGAGGCACTCGAGAAACCGCTCGAGTCCCCTTAAATGCCACAAGTATGATCATAAATAAGAATGGGAAAACAGCGTATCATAGATAATCACATCATGTTCATTGATTAGAGTTGATCAATAGCATCAAACTAAGCAGTAATAATCTGACCCAAATAGGTAAACAAGGACATGGATAACAAAAGCTAGTCAATCCTTAGGTATAAATGTGTAATGCGGGAGGTGAATTAGAGAATGAATAGGACAGAGATAGGTCAAAGGACACTTGCCTCCACCAACCGACTGTTGCTCAGGGGCTTCTCCTGCGAATTCCTCGGGCTCTTCGACCGGATCGTTCTCTATGCGAGCGCAAACATACATACATCCACATATTTAATCCAAAAGAACAGTACACCATACAAGGGAACAAACAAAGTGAATATGCATCAAGTATGACATTCGATGTCGCATTCATTAAGGTTAGAAAGAAACGGGGAAGGGGTCTCGCAGGGGGGTTAAAGCTTATGCACTAATGATTAATTACAATTGGTTCCTAACAAAAGAATTCTGTTATATACACTAATGGAAACCTAATCATTTTAAGTTAATCAACATTGCACGAGATAAACAATTAGCTAAATGAATCAACTAGTGCAACGAAATTCTAAATTAAACTTCCTATTTCAATAGCATGAACAAAGATTAGCCTACCTAAAATAAAATAGCTATGATAACAGAAAGTAAATAAAATAAAAAAATAAAAAACATAAAAAAACAGGGGGGGCGGTTGAACCGGCCCGGAGGCGGTTGAACCGGCCGGCTGGGCGAGCGGCTGGGCCGGCCAGGGGCGCGGCCAGGGGTGGCCGGGGCTGGCCAGGGGCGGCCGGGGTTGGGGCTGGGGCGGCCGAGGGCCAGGCGGCCAAGGGCGGCCAAGGGGAGAGGAGGGGAGAGGGAGGGAGGAGAGGGAGGAGAGAGGAGGGGGGGCTCACCGGCGTTGGGCGGCCGACGGCGAGGGCGGTGGCGGCCGAGCAGGGGGCGGCGGCGGCTTAGGGCAGGGGTAGGGGCGGCGGCTTAGGGAGAGAGAGGAAAAATGAGAGGGAGAGAGAGGGGAATTGGGGGAAAAAGGGGAGGGGTGGGGGCGGTTGGGCCTATCCAGGCCCAAGAGGGGGCGCGCAGGGGCGGCTGGGCCGGCCAGAAGCAGCCCACGGCGCGGGAGAGAGAGAGAAAAAAGAGAGAGAAAGAGAAAGAAAAAAAGAAAGAAAAGATTTTCCCTTATTTTCGAAATCCGATCTTCCTACATGAATGCATTTGCACTTTCAAACAATCGAAGAATGCATAGTTCGGCATGGTGCATCAAACAACATAAAACAGTTTTAGGGTTTTCTTTACACGGGAATTCCAAACCGAATCCCGCTAGCTTTGGAAACGATCAAGGTCTAGCGAGGGAAAAAGAAAAAGAAAAGGTAACGCCCGAATTTTGGCGAGTAAAGAAAAGAAAAAAATTCAACTGCAAAAATTCGGGGCGTTACAAACCTATCCCCCTTAAAAGAATCTCGCCCTCGAGATTCAGGGCTGGCTAGCAAAGAGCTCTGGGTACTTAGCCATCAAATCATCTTCACGCTCCCAGGTTGCTTCTTCCTCAGAGTGGTGACTCCATCTGACTTTGCACATTCTGATGGTCTTCCTTCGAGTGACTCTATCTGCAATCTCAAGGATCTGAGCTGGCTTCCAACATAGGTCAAATCCTCCTGGACTTCCAGACCTTCCACTGGCAACTGCTCTTCTGGCACACGCAAACACTTCTTCAACTGAGACACATGAAAGACATCATGCACAGCAGACAAATTCTCTGGCAGGCTGAGCTGATAGGCCACTTCTCCACGCTTTGAGAGAATTTGATACGGACCAATGTAGCGGGGTGCTAGCTTGCCTTTCACTCCGAATCTTCTGACTCCTCTGATCGGTGACACTTTCAAATAAACAAAGTCTCCGACTTCAAAACTCAGCTCTCTTCTTCTTGTGTCTGCATAGCTTCGCTGCCTTGATTGCGCTATCTTCAGATTCTCCCGGACCATTTTGATGTTCTCTTCGGCTTCAAGCAAAATATCTGGCCCAAACACTTGCTTTTCTCCAGGCTGATCCCATTGCAACGGAGTTCTGCAACTCCTTCCATACAGCGCTTGAAATGGTGACATCTTCAAACTGGCCTGATAATTGTTGTTATAGGAAAACTCTGCATAAGGCAATCGCTTATCCCATCCGGACTGATCTTGCAACGCACAGGCTCTCAACATATCTTCAAGAATTTGATTGGTTCTTTCAGTCTGACCATCTGTCTGCGGGTGATAAGCTGAACTGAAGTTCAGATGTGTGCCCAAGGCTTCATGCAACTGCTGCCAGAAATGAGAGGTGAACTGCGTTCCTCTCCTAGTGGGGACACCAACTTGATTGTCCTTTTATCACAACTGATAACTGCCTGATACTTATCTAGCCAATTCATCCCTAGGATGACATCTATTCCCTGAGTACCCATTACTATAAGGTTGGCGGGAAACGCTATCCCCCTTATTTCCACACTTACACCCAAACAAATGCTATCGGCTCGAATTCTACCACCAGCTGAGTCAATTTGAATGGGGGTTGACATGGTAGTAATTGGAAGATTATGTGCTTCTACCCATGATGCAGTAATAAAAGAATGTGTTGCTCCAGTATCAAATAACACTTCTGCAATATGGGAATCGACTGGGAACATACCTACTGTCATGCCGGGGGTCTCCTGAACTGCTTCAGCCTCCAAGTGGTTCAGTCTTCTATGATTATAGCGCTGCTGAGGGCGGTTGCCTGATCCAGGCTGGGACACATTCTGCTTCGCTGGGGCATTGGGGCCTGACTGCTGCTGGGCTGCTTTCTTCGGACATTGCATCACCCAATGGCCTTGCTCTCCACAGTGGAAACATGCTCTGTTTCCAACCTGAGCTGGTGCTGCCTGATTGTTCTGCTGAGTTGCGGGGGCAGGAAGACGAGGTGCCTGCTGATTCTGCCTCTGAAACTGACCTCCTTCTGACTGATTGCTCTGACGGTTCTGGTACTGGTGCTGAGGATACTGCCTTTGGAACTGCTGATACTGCTGACGCTGCTGATGCTGCTGAGGTGGACGCTAGTTCTGCCTGAACTGCTGAGGTTGATTGCCTGAAAAACGAGGACGACTGCTGCTTCCAGGCTGGGGTCCACTGATCTTGCGCTTACGATCTTCCATCTCCTTACGCTTCCTTTCTGTCATGATTGCTCTGTCAATCAAGTGCTGGAATGTCGGGAAGGTATGATTCATCAGTTGATACTGCAGAGGGTCAACCAAGCCTCTCAGAAAACGGTACTGTCGCTTGGCGTCGGTGTTGACATCCTCGGGAGCATAGCGGGACAACTGCAGGAACCTGTCTCGATACTCACTGACAGATGATGACCCTTGCTTAAGGGCCAGGAACTCCTCCTTCTTCACTGTCATCAGACCTGCAGGCACATGGTACTGACGAAAGCTACCTCTGAACTCTTCCCAGGTGATGGTGTCGGGGTCGGCATGGGTGGCGAGGTAAGACTCCCACCATGATTGGGCTGCTCCTCTCAACAGACGGGGACCATACAAGACTTTCTCCCTGTCGTCACACTGAGCGGTATGCAACTCCCGCTCCACAGTGCGCAGCCAATCTTCAGCATCCATGGGGTCAGAAGAGTGAGCGAACGTTGGGGGATGACCTCTCATGAATTCAGCACGCTTGTCTCTGGGCATCTGGGGCATCTGAGGCTGGGGTGGAGCTTGCTGCTGCTGCTGCTGAATGGCGGCCAGAGTCTGACCGATGGCTTGAACTGCCTGAGTCTGCATCAGAAACATCTGCTCGATCGACATCGGGGGCGGGGGCGGCAGCTGCTGCTGCTGGGGCGCCTCATCTTGCTGACCGGCTTGCTCCTGCTGAGCACGCCTTCCTCCTCTGCGCCTGTTCTCTGACATCTGCAGAACGCAACCACGCATCAGAACTGATCTGGCAAATCTTGCAGCATAAGAAAAGAGTATAGAATTCTCCAACAGCACTGAATAGATGAGCATCTTCACTGATCTCCAACACAGACCACACAGCTTCTCAGATAAAGAGGAAAGTGGAATAAAGGTTTTCCCAACTATATAACTAACTCCATTAACATAATAGGTAAACCAAAATGCAGGGGATACCCACACTCTGGTGACAATCATTACAAAGATCCAAACCAAACATAGTTCATCATGACAAACATAAATGCACAGGATATAGCAAACTACCCTGTCTAACTAAGACTAACTAAAAGCGGGACTAACGCTAAGACTGAAGCTTCTATGTATATATATTTCGTATTAATTACAAGATCCAACTCTAACGATCTATGGTTCTAGATTTATCTTGGTCTTGCAGTCGGGATTGCCATAAGACTGGAGTCCACGCCGAGGTGAGCGGTACGGGTGCTGAGTCCCAACGGGAGCGGGGGAACCATCATCCAAGTGACGACGCTCCGCGCGCTCAGCCCGCAGCAGGGCGATCTCAGCACGAGCCCTACTCAACTCGTCTAATGCATGGTCCAGCTCCGTGTTTAGCACGGCGGCTAGGTTGACTGTGCTGCTCAACCTAGGATTGTCCTCACCAGCAGGTGAAACAATCACGCCTCCTGTGCTGCCAGATGGACGGCGGGGGTAATACTTCAGGTCGAGACCGTCAGCTACCCCACCGAGAACCGAGCAGTAGTGCGAAAGCGCACGCCGTGCAGCATCCTGCATGGCTGCCTCAGCTGAGTCCCGCTCAGAGATAGAATAGTGCTCTGAGCAAGCCTCCGCGCCCTGGAGACTGTTCTCCGGACGGCGCACCAAGCAGGTCGCCTCCCAGCGGTCCGGGTAGACCCCGCGACTATGCTGGTAGACCACACAGCGATACTCGATGGACCAAGTACGCCGGTCAAGTGCCCGACGTAGCAGGGTGTCGAGCGCGTCGTGGAAGTGACACCCGCGAGCAGCGTCGCGAGTGATGGGTCGAGCAACCCATCCTTCCGGCTCATGGTCAGCAGAGAAGTCGATGTCGTGGCTCAAGCTGTCATCGCCACCTCCGTCGTCTGGATCTCCTCCAACAGCTACTCCAGAAGCTGGGGCGCCCAGTGGTGGTGCAGGGGGCGCCTCTAGGGGAAGCACAGGGGAGCAGCTCCTCACAGACTCTATCTCCTGCTGGAGCGAGAAAGAAGAGCCCTGCTGCTCCTGTCGTCGACGTTCCTGCTCCTCATGCAGGCGGTGGTGCAGTCTCTCCAAGTGGCTGGACTGTCCAGCCACGGGACGGCGAAGCGGACGCTCAGCAAGGCGGGAGGGTAAGAAGGGGATGACGGACTTTCGTGCAGTGTGTCTAAGTCGAGCCATCTACAAAAGACATCGCAAGCAAAAGGGTGAGAACAGAATTAATATGACCAGCAAGTAATGAATCATAAATAAATGAAGGATCAGAATAAAACAAAATTTTCAGCAAGGTATAATATATGGTAGAACATAGGTTCGGTCAGTAGGACCAACTTTTGAAGGGATATCAAAGTCAAGGCAGTGACAGAGGTCTATAATCCTTAGAACGACCATTCTACTCTAGGTTAGCGGTCCTACAGTCAGCACGGCTTTGATACCACTTATGTCACACTCGGTTTTTAGTAGGCAAACCGAATGCGAACCATGTACGTGCCAGGATCAGTTATTCACATACACAGCAGTTACATAACATGGACATCATCACACAGTGCTCAAATAGTATTAAAAAGGGAAATAATAGTCGATTACATCATACGTCTGAGACGTCCATATAGTTCTTACAATAAATCAAAGTGCGGAAAAGAAACGTAGATAACGCGGCCTTCACAGGCAGCCGACTGGGGGGTCGCCGCTAACCCACACCTAGAACTCGTCGTAGTCTTGGAACTCCTGGAAGTCTCCTTCCACAGCTTCATCTTCTCCTGAGCAGTGGTTGCAATGCTGACAACCTGGGGGGGGTTTGGCGTGTAGAGCAAGGGTGAGTACACATCAACATACTCAGCAAGTATCCTGTTTGGCTGTAGTGGACTAGCTTTATGTGGGGATAAGTCAAGCAGTTGCTTTTAGTTGGTCAGGTTATTACTTACTAGTAGAAAGCCAGGTTTTAACATTAACCTAAGTTATTAGCCCAATGTATCCTTTCCAAACGGAAAGAATACCACTTACCAATACCATAATCATAATCAGAACCATCAATCTCATTGCCACCTATACCAAAGTATCTCTGATCAAGTATCACTAATCTCTGGAGCTCCCTTGGCCGCTCATAACCGCGAGCACGGCTGATATATCAGTTTCATAACACTCTGCAGAGGTTGTGCACTTTACCCACAAGCCGTGATTCCCTTTCTGCCCGGAGAGAGCGACTCCCCATTGACCACTACCTAGGTGGTCCAGCAGGGCATCACTACGTAGCCTTTACAAAGATTCCCCGGGGCTGTAGCCGCCCGTTAGGTTTCCTAAATGTACCGCACTCCTCCCCAAGGGACAAATCAACCTTGGCAGAGCGAGCCGCATACACCGAGCCCCATTGACGGCACAACGGCTAAGCGAACTACACCCCGGTTCCTCTAATTATTCAGCTAAGGGCGTCCCATTCCACCCTCATGGTTGCACTGTTTTCCCGGGCGGTCATCCATTGAACAGGTCCTTACGGAGAGGCACTCGAGAAACCGCTCGAGTCCCCTTAAATGCCACAAGTATGATCATAAATAAGAACGGGAAAACAGCGTATCATAGATAATCACATCATGTTCATTGATTAGAGTTGATCAATAGCATCAAACTAAGCAGTAATAATCTGACCCAAATAGGTAAACAAGGACATGGATAACAAAAGCTAGTCAATCCTTAGGTATAAATGTGTAATGCGGGAGGTGAATTAGAGAATGAATAGGACAGAGATAGGTCAAAGGACACTTGCCTCCACCAACCGACTGTTGCTCAGGGGCTTCTCCTGCGAATTCCTCGGGCTCTTCGACCGGATCGTTCTCTATGCGAGCGCAAACATACATACATCCACATATTTAATCCAAAAGAACAGTACACCATACAAGGGAACAAACAAAGTGAATATGCATCAAGTATGACATTCGATGTCGCATTCATTAAGGTTAGAAAGAAACGGGGAAGGGGTCTCGCAGGGGGGTTAAAGCTTATGCACTAATGATTAATTACAATTGGTTCCTAACAAAAGAATTCTGTTATATACACTAATGGAAACCTAATCATTTTAAGTTAATCAACATTGCACGAGATAAACAATTAGCTAAATGAATCAACTAGTGCAACAAAATTCTAAATTAAACTTCCTATTTCAATAGCATGAACAAAGATTAGCCTACCTAAAATAAAATAGCTATGATAACAGAAAGTAAATAAAATAAAAAAAATAAAAAAAATAAAAAAACAGGGGGGCGGTTGAACCGGCCCGGAGGCGGTTGAACCGGCCGGCTGGGCGAGCGGCTGGGCCGGCCAGGGGCGCGGCCAGGGGTGGCCGGGGCTGGCCAGGGGCGGCCGGGGTTGGGGCTGGGGCGGCCGAGGGCCAGGCGGCCAAGGGCGGCCAAGGGGAGAGGAGGGGAGAGGGAGGGAGGAGAGGGAGGAGAGAGGAGGGGGGGCTCACCGGCGTTGGGCGGCCGACGGCGAGGGCGGCGGCGGCCGAGCAGGGGGCGGCGGCGGCTTAGGGCAGGGGTAGGGGCGGCGGCTTAGGGAGAGAGAGGAAAAATGAGAGGGAGAGAGAGGGGAATTGGGGGAAAAAGGGGAGGGGTGGGGGCGGTTGGGCCTATCCAGGCCCAAGAGGGGGCGCGCAGGGGCGGCTGGGCCGGCCAGAAGCAGCCCACGACGCGGGAGAGAGAGAGAAAAAAGAGAGAGAAAGAGAAAGAAAAAAAGAAAGAAAAGATTTTCCCTTATTTTCGAAATCCGATCTTCCTACATGAATGCATTTGCACTTTCAAACAATCGAAGAATGCATAGTTCGGCATGGTGCATCAAACAACATAAAACAGTTTTAGGGTTTTCTTTACACGGGAATTCCAAACCGAATCCCGCTAGCTTTGGAAACGATCAAGGTCTAGCGAGGGAAAAAGAAAAAGAAAAGGTAACGCCCGAATTTTGGCGAGTAAAGAAAAGAAAAAAATTCAACTGCAAAAATTCGGGGCGTTACATTCTCCTCCGTCGCCTTGAATGCGACGGGTTGCACCTCGGGTGTGGAGGTGCCGCCTTGCTCCAAGTTGATGATTTGTTTGGAGCCTTTGATCATCAATTCAAAGCTCACAAACTTTCCCATAACCTCCTCGGGAGACATTAGCTTATATCTAGGATCACCACAAATTAGTTGAACTTGCGTAGGATTACAAAAAATAAGTGATCTAAGAATAACCTTGACCATTTCATGGTCATCCCACTTGGTACTCCCAAGGTTGTGCACTTGGTTGACCAAGGTCTTGAGCCGGTTGTACATGGCTTATGGCTCCTCTCCTTGGTTGAGGACAAATCGACCGAGCTCCCCCTCGATCGTCTCCCGCTTGGTGATCTTAGTCACCTCATCTCCCTCGTGCACGGTCTTAAGCACGTCCCAAATCTCCTTGGCACTTTTCAACCCTTGCACCTTATTATACTCCTTTCGACATAGAGAGGCGAGGAGTATAGTAGTTGCTTGGGAATCAAAGTGCTTGATTTGGGCGACCTCATCCGAATCATAGCCCTCGTCCCCCAGCGATGGTACCTGCGCTCTAAATTCAACAATGTCCCATATGCTTGCGTGGAGTGAGGTTAGGTGATGCCTCATTTTATCACTCCACATACAATATTCTTCACCATCAAAAACCGGTGGTTTGCCTAGTGGGACGAAAAGTAAAGGAGTGCGTCTAGAAATATGGGGATAACGAAGTGGCATCTTACTATACTTCTTGCGCTCATGGCGCTTAGAGGTGACAGATGGAGCGTCAGAGCCGGAGGTGGATGGCGATGAAGAATCGGTCTCATAGTAGACCACTTTCTTCATTTTCTTCTTCTTGTCGCCACTCCGATGCAACTTGACGCGAGGAGGGGATTCCTCCTTGCCTTTAGCGCCGGACTCCCTTGATGGAGCCTTCCCGTGGCTTGCAGACTTCTCGCCGATCACAATCTCCCTCTTGGCATGATCTCCCGACATCACTTCGAGTTGTTAAACTCTTAATGAAGCACCAGGCTCTGATACCAATTGAAAATCGCCTAGAGGGGGGGTGAATAGGCAGAATCTGAAAATTATAAACTTAAAGCACAACTACAAGCCGGGGTTAGCGTTACAATTAAATCCGAGTCCGAAAGAGAGGGTGAAAATAAATCAACCAAGAAATAGAGCGGATGACACGGTAATTTGTTTTACCAAGGTTTGGTTCTTGAGAACCTAGTCCCCGTTGAGGTTGTCACAAAGACCTAGTCTCTTTCAACTCTTTCCCTCTCTCAAACGGTCACCTAGACCGAGTGAGCTTTCTTCCTTGATTTCCCGGGTCACTTAGACCCTGCAAGGACCACCACCCAATTGGTGTCTCTTGCTTTGCTTACAAGGCTTTGAGAGTAAGAATGAGAGAAAGAAGAAAGCCAACCGAGCAACAAGAGCAACAAGAAAACACAAGCGATCCTCTCTCAAGTCCTAGAGCACTAGAATTGAATTTAGGGACTTTGATTGGATCAGAGGCTTTGATTTGTCTTGGAGTGTTGCACTTTGCTCTTGTATTGAATGCACTGTTGTGAATGCTTGGATGGTTGGAGTGAAGGTGGTTGGGGGGTATTTATAGCCCCAACCACCAATTCATCCGTTGGGGATGGCTGTTGTCGATGGACGCACCGGACAGTCCGGTGCGCCACCGGACACTGTCCAGTGCACCAACCACGTCACCCAACCGTTAGGGTTCTGACGGTTTCGACCGTTGGAGCTCTGTCTTCATGGGGCACCGGACAGTCCGGTGCCACACCGGACAGGCACTGTTCACTGTCCGGTGTGCCTTCTGGCGGCTGCTCTGACTCTGCGTGAACTGTCCGCGCATTGTAGCACTTCTGCAGGTGTCTGTTGCAGTCGACCGTTGCGCTGGAGCCGTTGCTCCGCTGGTGCACCGGATAGTCTGGTAGCACACGGGACAGTCCGGTGAATTATAGCGGAGCGCGGTCCCAAAAACCCGAAGGTGAAGAGTTTGAAGTCGATCTCCCCTGGTGCACCGGACAGTTCGGTGCGCTAGACCAGGGAGCTCTTCGGTTTCTTTTTGCTCCTTTCTTTTAAACCCTAACTTGAACTTTTTATTGGTTTGTGTTGAACCTTTAGCACATGTAGAACATATAATCTAGAGCAAACTAGTTAGTCCAAATATTTGTGTTGGACATTCAATCACCAAAATTATATTTCGAAAAAGGTTAAACCCTATTTTCCTTTCAGGTGGGTAGGTCGACGATGCGATGGACAGTGGGTCCAGGGGCAAAGCTAGTAGAAAAATTAAGGTGGTGCACCACCAAAACAATGCATAAATATTTCATGTCATATATGTTAAATATTATCAATTTAGAAATGAAATTTGTATTTACCATGTGCACCAGAGTAGCTCAACGTGGCGTCGCCCCTGAGTGGGCCAACAATGCGGGAGCACGGCGTCGGAACAGCGCTCTAGCGACATGGTAGGGAGGCGAGTGGCACGGCGAACGGTGGGCGAGGAGGCAAGAACATGACCAACTGGCCGCAAGAGCAACAACAAGGCCCTTATATTCTTTAACTTTCGATGGCTTCTTGACACCATCAAAAATTAACTTAACTTCCAACAGTCTTGGGGATAGTCGTTAAGAGTTAACTTCCGACAGCTAATCCTAAAACCATCAGAAGTCGTTCAACAATAATGTTATGAGGAATGAGATGTTATAGGAACTCTTATAGCTATAGAACGTTTGGAAGGTAACTTGAACCGAAGTCCCCAAATATGTTTGAAGTGAATTTATGAGTCCTATGGACCAAAATGACATTGCTCCACAAGGCTTATCAGCCCATGCTAGGCAGCATGGCTATTCACCCAATGTCATGCCCCATGATAAGCTGAAACGAACTCAAATAAAGTCATTTTCAGTGAAAGTTTCATTCTCATTAAATCAGATGACACATCACCATATTTGATGACATGACACAGTATTTATGATGATGGAGAGAGTTCCATGGAAGGAAAGAGTTTCATCCAGATGAAACTTAGGATACATGGTTTCATATGAAAAAAATCTAATGTGTCACTTTTGCAAATCGTATAATGAAACTTCCGCTGGAAATGGCCTAAAGGATTGCTGACGGCTCGGAGTTTTCGCTTTAGCGTAGTCGTAGTTTCTAATATCGAGAAAATAAAAGCTGAAACTACAACTACACGCATGACACGCTGAAGCTGAAACTACAACTACATTGCTGTGTAAACTGTAGCCTCAGCGTGTCATGCACCCTTGATTTTCCCAAAGATGATGTTGATAAAAAAAACAAGTGATCCTAACAATTTGAGTTGCCTTTTCTTGGCAACCTCCAGGTGATCGTTCGTTACAGCTGAAAAACAGTACTTCGACAAAATTGCTCAGGCGCGTACATTTCAAGAATGCAGCATTATCCTTGTTATAGACTAGACATTTCAAGCAAATGTTGCTGTCTCAAACTTGTTACATTTACTAATACTGAGAAACTTTCTACCTTCGTAATCCTCCTAAATAATTAGCACTGCAGAATGATCGTCTCAACCTGCTTTACAAGGAGCCGCTGCTGTAGGATCTATGGGTCCGTTCGTTCTCGAATATTTATCGTCCGCTAGTTCATTTTGAACTAAACCACGACAAATAAAAAAGAACGGGGGGAGTAATACATAGCGTTGCTTAGTTGCCACTGGGCCTCCAAAACTGTGCTTTTTCTATACCAGAAATAAATATTGAAGGCATATCATTATATCAAGTAGAATAAGCTGGAAAACCATGCAGCTCATCCTGATCGGGGATGATGGAAATATGCGCTTCTTTTGGAAGCAAACCATCCTCTGCACCGGATTCTGCTTTAGCAGGTAATTCATTGCAATGGATGGGAAGGGTTCGTTTTTCTTGCTGGAACAACCTGCAAGCAGAACAAAGATTCTAGTGAGCTTAGGTACCAGTCCACAAAGGTAGAAATTGCTACGAGAATGCTAGCTCGTACGGGTTTTTGCAAAGCATCGGGCTTTGAATTGTTACAACATATTTGCAGGAAGAGATCTCCTTGACTGAACTAATCAGCACAGTAGGCTCCGAGCAGACAAATCTAACCTGTAGGAGAAAATGGTGATTATGTGCTTTACCTCATAGATTTTGAACTAAGTCTATCCAGATTATATAATCCAACAAATTTTGAACTAAGTGTTAGTTCAAAATTTGTTGGATTATATAATCTGGATAGATTATAATCCCAAACAAACACCCCCTTATATTGTTTCTTTCTCACCTCTGTCTCCCGGGGAATATCTGTGAGATCACATACAGTCCCATTTGTATACAAGTGAACATGATACCTGAAACAGAGCAGGAACAGAATATATGCATTCAGAGCTGAGGAACATATTGTGTTGTTTCTCTTCCCACTTTCAGTAGAGTTCAGTACAGCACCTCTTAGATATATCTTTCACGTGATGGTCATCGTCAGCTAACTCAGAGGTGCTATTTTCATGGTATGCAGCAGTCGCGTCGTCATCGAATTCGCCTAGAACAAATTCTTGGATAACCTTCAACAAAAGAGACACAGTTTACACAGTGATGCTGTAGCTCTAGCAACTTTTTATTGCATATGTGGTAATGCCAATAAAACTGAGGATACAGTTACTATTATTCAAAGTAAAAGCAAGATATATTCTTTTCTGCACATTGTAACTTTGCTTCTCCATTAGAAGCTAGCAATTCTTGCACTAGAACATCCCAAGATTTGTTTGAGGTGATGGATAGACAGAATAACAAAAAAAATGTTATGATTACAGGCCTGGGCAAAAAGACAAATTTATTGAAGGAGAAAAACTCTTACCTTACCGTCCTCTACATGGACCTGTCTGATTTTCCCATAATAACAGAATTCATACGACCACCAACCTTCGTGCTGTGCCAAAATAGATAATAATCAGTTCTTTTAGGCATTGCTTACCAGGCACACATTTTCATGACTGGAAATACACTCTGCATGTTCATGCATAAGAAAGAATTGTATGCTCACCCTGTAGAAACACTGATCCTTGAGAACCTCAAGTAACTCATCTGGCTCCTTTGGCTTAATTCTCCTTTCACTTTCTATTATAACATTAGTTGCATTTTGTGGGAGCATTGACTTCATGGTTTTAGTTTCTTCAACTGGTAGAAAGCACTTATAACGCTTCCCCTCATGACTAGCCATTGGTACCGATTCCTGACCATTCTCCTGTTGAATACACCATAATCATCTCTAGTTAGGATAAAAGGGATTATTGCCTAAATTATGCCAAGCAGCAATTTCCAGAGCAGAAATGAAAAATGGAACATTCAAATACATTTTTTCCCTGAAAACGTGAAATTCAAACGATCTAGCATAAACATGATAACTTTACATTGCCTGATTTATAGTCGTTGTCTTTTGCACGCAATGACCAGATGTGGTATAAAGTCAAGAATGTATATATATATGAAAATTTATTTCTACTTCCGGTAGTAGCTACTCCCACATGTATATCACAAAATTTATGATGCATATGCTCCGATAAAGTGTATGTATATGAAGTATATGCAAGGTTTTAAAGTCGTCCGACTAATCGCGATTAGTCGGCCTTATCGCCGGAGTAAGCACGATTAGGAGCTTCGACTCGATTACGGCGACTAGGAACCGATTAGTCGTCCTAGTCACTGACTAATCGTGATTAGTCGCCTGATTAGGTGTTATGACGACTAGTTTATGCCTGGTTTGGACCTGTCATCTGTCCTATGTTCTATGGGTCGGCGGCCCACCATCTTTACAGTAAAAAGTATAAACCCTGTGTTGCCCTATTATACCACAGCAGCCGCACAGTAGCCACCGCCCCTTCTCCAGCGTGCGACTGCGCCCCCTCTGCTCCGGTAGCCCTCTACTCCATCGTGACCCTCTGCTCCGGCGAGGCTCTGCTCCATCGTGTGGCTGCTGTAGAGGCCTCTGCTCGAGCCTCCGCCCTCCAGTGTGTGGCGCCCGCCTCTGCTCTATTTCTCCACCAGAGTCCACCGTTCATCGTGCGGTCGTCCTGAACTTCGGAGTTCAGGCTTCTTCACAGTTTAGACTTCCTAACCACTCTAGAGAACATCAGACTTCTTCAGAGTTCACGGTTCATAGTCTGTTCTGAACTTCAGACCGAGATGAGCACCTCTTTAGACGATAATCCCTTTGTTCTTTTGCTTGTTCACTTGTTTAGCCGTATTGTGTGTGCCTGCTACAACTATATATATACATATGGTCTTGTTATAGCTGGACGACTAGGAGTCGACTAGGCTCGACTAATTGAGCAAATCGACGACTAATCACGATTAGTCACCTTATCGGTGCTCAGGCGACTAGATTCGACTAATCGACTTTTAAACCTTGAGTATATGATCATACTAAACTATTCAAGATGTCAAGTATACATAAAGTATGTGGTTGTACTTATTTTGTATACTACTAGGTTAATATTATAATAATATATTAAAAATATAGTCTCCTTTATTTTTTTCATGTAGTAAGATTTAGAGTATCCTATACAAATACACAAACTTATAAATGTACCCATATTCAAGATGGTTTATTAAAGTTTGGAGTAAATATAAATTAGGAAAAATGTGCCCTATATATATAAGCATTCGAAAATTGCCAGTAAACTTCAAGTAGTTTCAATTAAAGTTCACCAGTAGAACCTAATAGCTATACAACAAGCCGGCCACACATAACCAGCAACGAAATTGAGTAAGAACAAAAGAAAGCTCTTGCTTTGTTACAAACAAGGATCGGAAGGACAAACCCCTTAGAAATCTTACTGGATGGAATGGCGAATCAACAGGATGGAACTCGACGCGGTACCTTGGCTCACGCGAACTTCGCCCAAATGGCAAACCTGGCGATCAACACCCAGTTAAGCTCGATTCCAGCCCATATCAGTGTTGAACAAAAGGAAACCTAAGAGCACTACAAACCAGCCCTCGATCCATATGCGCACTTAAAGGCGAAGTCTTTTGAACCATAATACTACAGGCCGCTAGATCTGCGAAAGAATTTGTGGTATATGGGTACTAGCCACTAGATCGCCACCAGCATCGACCTACAGCCTTTGAATTTTCGATTCGACGACAGAAATCGTCAAGAGACATCGACGAAGCGGTGGGTTCATTGGGGTTTGGGGGAGGAAACGCGGAGAGGGTAGTGGTATTCAATGGCGCTCACCTGAAGTGGTGAAGATCTGGTCGTTTGCTATAGTGCGAGCGACCAGGAAGAAGAGCAGGACGGATACCCGGCCGGCGAAGTCCATCGGAGGTGGCAGGTGGGTCTTCGCAGCTCTTCGAGACCCCTTCCGTAATGTCAGTGAAGTTTAGATCAGAGTGCAGAAAAACGTAACTTTACGAATGTCCCATCAGTATAAAATATACATTCAGAATATCAAACATCACTATAACCACTGTAATATATAAAATCCATATCACAAAATATTATTATAACACTAATATTATATTAATAATATAAATATGTAATATTGTTATAAATACGTCGAATCAACATAAAGTTTAAAAAACATAAGTTATCCTATGTCAGGAGCTTCATGTGTTCTACGCCTCATTCAATAGACCTGATCATTTATCAGGCCAGATTGGATTTAGGTCGAGCCATGCAAAACTCGACTTGAAAACTCTTTGACCCGAGCCCGCCCGTGGACCGACTGGATCTGCAAAATCACGGCCCGAGCCCGCTCGATGACCCGACCGATAGCCCACGGGCTGACCCGATGGCCCGACATACAACTGTTTACAAGTGTGAAATGCAGCGTGCAGACTAGTACAAATGTCAATAAACAGAATTCAGAACAGTGATATTACACAACACAAATGGAGTCTCAGAGTTCAGAAATAACAAATCCAAAATACACATATCTAGTCTCATATTGTCACACATTTGAAATTACTAGTCGGTTGTCCGTGCGTTACGACGACTCACAACAATACCCATATAAACTATCCACCAAAAAGATCTCACAATTTTTTTATTGATTGTCTCCACTCTCCGTGTAATATTTTTTTTATTTGACTAATTGAGTCGATATCGTGGTAAGGGAAAGGTCATGTAGACAGGCGATGCCGAGCCATCGAACGGGTACCATGGGCAGCAAATTAGGGACCCCCATCCCTCGCCTCCCCCACTTCCAAGGTTTCGTAGAGCAAGAAGTGAAGGAAAGAGACAGTCATACCTGTTCGTTACCGAAGAAGGACACAACGAAGACCTGGACATCTGGAGGTGACATAGGTAGTATACCGCTAGATACATACAGGGAGAGAGCAGAGCACGCAAGCAGAGAAATAAGCCCACCCGAAGCAGCTCCAAACCGAGAGGCACCCGCACCAGGTGTCATTCCAAGAAGGGCGAGAGAATGCGAGTGCCTTCCCAGCCCTGGACCCGCCGAGGCTACACAACACCACCGACCGACTCTGTAGCATATGTCAACTGCTGCCGCGCTACGGGCCTTGGTTGTCTAATATCTCAAATCTGGACTCCTCATCGCCAAAATAACCTAAGCGTGGCAATGTGCATGCGCCACCGTGTCCTCCTCGGCGGCACGCATGAATAAAAGTCAGGAGCAAGACCGACTCACTCGTACCTGCGTCGACGAGCGTCGGTGGCTCGCGGCTGTGATCGTGGGCGGGGGTAGCAGGTTGGGGAGGAAGAACAGGGCGAAGGTCGGGAAGACGAATGGGACGTTTGACAACGGCGAAAACGATGGTGCGTGTATGCTATGAAACATCCTCATGTACGTGCAACAGCCACTATGCGGGTCGGTGTTGGGGCTGGTGTCAGACGAATACAGAGAGGAGGCGCCTGCTCCCACGCCCTCTGTTAAGAACGGGTGGCGCGGAGGCGGAGGCATGAGGGGAGAGATAAAATAAGCAGGATGGCGAACGAGGTGGCAACTAAGGTGAGGACCATCATTATCGTGTGGAGGTGTAGATGGCCAAATGGGCCGTGTCTGGCAGGCCGCCTAGGGCACGACCCATTTAATAGTGTCTGGGCCAACCCGGCACAAGCGTCGTGTCGTGCTTAGACTGTAGCCTCGGCCCGTAGTGCTGACCCGGCTCAGCACGATTATATTTTTTACAAAAAATCGTATATACATATGTACAGTTTATATTAAATATTAAAAACACTTGACCATGATGTTCTACTGGTTATACGGCTTCACCAGTGTCTCCCGCCCTTCTTCCATCAGGGTATGGGTGTTGAGCACCAGAAATATACTTGCGGATGGTCCGTGCGTGCGTAGAGTCGGTTAGGGTTCCGAGTTTCTCGTGGGATTTGTTAGCTAAAACCACGGGATTAGCTCGAGAAACAACTTGTAGCGGATCCAGACCTCCCCCTTTTATATAGATAAAGTGCTACGACCGATTGAACCCCCCACAATCGATCAAATCAAGTCTTTTTCCTGTTTTACTTATGCATTAGGAGTAGTTTTAGTTTACCTCTAGGTTAGCCTTTACCTACCCAAAATTTTTCGCTTCTCTTCGGCTCTTCGTCGATTAGAGGTGTCTAGGGTGGCATACCGACCCTAGACGAAGCCTAGGATCTCTCCTTCCCGACGGGTTCCCTCCCGGAAGCGAGATTTAGGCGCCGCCGGCGAACTCCGCCGCCCCAGCGCACGCGCGGACCGTCCGGCCCGCCAGGCAGGAAACCCAAGCCCTGCGCCAGGTCATGGATCGTCCGCCCCTAGATGCGAACCGTTCGTGCCTGTGCAGAGAGCACCACCGCAGGTTCTCAACGCGATAATTGGTGCCCGGATCAGCGTCAACACACTTTTTGGCGACTCTGCTGGGGAAAGGTGTCTAGATCTACTAAAAATCAGGCCCTCAAATGATCGGTTCTAAAGATCACACCGATATCTCCCTGGACAATATCCTGAAGCCGGTTGTTGAAATTCTGACGGTAGATGAGCAACAACAATACAAGGACTACATGCGTCAAGCGAAGGAGAAATTCTTGTCACAATACATGGTGAATCGCCACTAGAAAGTTATCAAACATAGGGAGACCGACGTAGCATCTCTTCTATCTTCGCTTCAAGTCCCCAACATAATTAAACCTGACGACATCCAATCTATTAAACATTATGTAGATCATCAACAGAATCAAATGAAACAACATATTGGAGGGTTAGAAGAATCAATTAGAAAAATTAACGCGTACGTTGGAGAAGTCTGTTGCTCCTAGTTTTCCATCATATGAAACTACTAACAGGATATCTGTAATACCCAAAAAGTGTAATAAGGAAATATAGTTGCTTTACTTACATATGGTTACCTCCATTTGTTATAACATGTGAACAATTACATCAAAAGCCCTTAATTAACTAATGACACCCAAAAATAATACGTGCATCATGCTAGGTTTTATTTGCGTGTGCATTTGTTAGTAATAAGATTTTTTTTGAAAGACATTGATGTCCAAAATAAATTATAGACTTAGGATTTAAATTTTAGAATTGGAGAAAGAAAAGAAAATATATACAAAATAAATATTATAAATAAAAGTAATACTAGTATGTTCAAATTATACTCTTAATCTGAGGATAATTTACCACAGGGTTGAATTTAAAATTTGAATTCAAAATGAGAAGGAAAAACAAATTAGAAAAGAAAAAGAAAATTAAATAAAAAAGAAGAAACCAGCGCTGGGCCCAAACTCAACAGCACTTGGCTCATTACCTCGCTCTACTGCGTGGCCCACTCTGCCAGCACTCCCGCCCACGCCGCTGGCACTGACAGACAGGGCCCAGTGGCCAGGCACACATGGGCGCGCTGGCATACTACGTCTCCCTGGAGGGCGGGCCCGAGTGGCAGTTCTGTTTTCTTCGCTCCGTGGCTGACGCGTGGGGTCGAAGTGTCAGGCCTTTCTTCAACCGAAAGCACCGCCATCTCCGGGGTTAGCGCGGGATAGCCGGCACGCTTGCACGCCCGTCTGGGATCCTCGGCCTGCATATAAATGGGAGCCATCGCCAACCTCCGCGGACCCCTTCCCCACCAAGTCGATAGCCGGAGCACTATACCGCAGAAAGCTGTCGCTGTGAGAGGAGAGGGGAGAGACGAGAGCTCGCCGCCATGCGTATCCATCGTCGCCATCGATTGGGGCCGTGATCGGGTCAAGACTGCGCGCAAGACCTTGGCGGACTTGCGCCTGGGGGATAATCGTGAGCGGAGAGCCGGGGACCTCACGAATTTGTCGTTGGACTCCGACCCTCGCGACTGAGCCGCCGCGCAGCGAGGGCGAGCTTCCTCAGAGTCTAATCGCCGGTAAATTACCCATCCCCGTCCTCGTTGTTCTATCGGCTTTGTATTGCACCAGCTAGGATAGGTTAGGGACTACCCGTGCGCGCGAATTGGTTACTCCAGCGAGAAGCCACCATGGGTGCGGGGCGGCGTCGCCGTCGTTAGTCCCGTTTGGGGGAGAAGCACCTTGGTCGTGGATCTATTCACAGACTGCTAGGATTAGATGAGAAATAACGGTTGGATAGGTTAGATCGTAGCCACCCATCTGGATCTGACGACGGGTAGTATAGCACGGGTTTAGGGAATCGTCAGCCGAGGGATTTCGATCTGACGGCTGCGATTCAGTACCGGTTCATGACAAAGATCGATCTAATCGTGCGCGTTGGCGCTTGATCGGACGACTAAGATCACTTCATACCCCTTTGGTCGGCCGGTTTATCAAAAGAACCCTTATGAATTTCGGAAATGAACCCGCAATCCAGTGTATGATGTTCTGAGTCTAGGGTTTAATTGCGTCGTAGCCCCTGCACATTCCAGAAAATGGCACGCAGTCCAGAGAGTTATTATAACAGGGAAATTGAATTAGAAATGGAATTTTAGTGTAAAAATAAATGCTAGAACTTGTTTAATTCATAGAAAATTCATATGGACTCCAAATTGATCCATTCCAGCTTCTAAAATTTTGTAATATTATTGTTTATCACCTAGAGTATCTGTTTTGACATGAAAACAATAATAAAATTAATTTCTCAATTAACCATATATCAAGCACATAAAACCTTTGGAAATTCATAACTTAAAATCCACAACTCCAAAATCAATGATTCCTGTTCCTATGATCTTATTTTAATATGTAGATTATTAATATGTATTTTATTTATATGTTTGTTGTGATGTTAATGTCTCCTTTATACTATGCTTGTTTGTATTGTGGCGAGTAGAAGAGCCAGTGGCTGAGGATCCTGGTGCCCAGCAGATAGAAGTTACTGAGCAGGAGCTCATTGAAGGCAAGTTGTGCCCTTGTCCACTTTTTACCCAATAATGTTCTTTAATATCACTTATTCATGCACAGGTTTAATTTGTATAGGACCCAATAGGTCACCCTATACTGTTTATCTTTTTACCTTGTTTATCCCTGAATCCTTTGGGTAGTTATGCTATTGCTTTACATGGTTTTGGGTTAATATTTCATTATATCCATGTTCTATTTATTCTGTTATGTTATTTATGTTCATGTCAAGATCATTATTTTTAATTGGAACATGGAGCTTAACTTGAGAAACACGTGCCACCACAAGGGTTTAATGGGACGCCCTTGGCTAACTAACTAGGAAAGCTAGTGGAAGACTACCTTACCCGAAAGGGGCAAGGGCAGTAGGGGAGTTGCATGCAGGGAGGTTCTTGGGTTGATTTAGCTGCGATGACGGTCAGACGAGGGATTTTTGCAAGTGCTCTTCCCATAAACTGTAGCGGATTTTCGGAAGCTAGTGGAATTTTGTAAAGGCCTCGTAGTGGATCCCTAGCCATTCACCTCGGTAGTGTCCAAGGGCCTTGCAAACCCTGGAGACATGCTATACACGACTTGTGGGTACAAGGTACAACCTCTGCAGAGTGTAAAACTGGTATACTAGCCGAGCTCACGGTCAAGAGCAGCTCAGGACTCTCGCATGATTAAACTATGGAACTAAGTTTAATTTGTCATATGCATTGCATGGGATTATTATTAATTTTGTTCTATTATTCTTATTATGGTTTGGTATTTACTTACATTTAGTAACTGCTAAGAAAATTTGACCAACTTAATAAAAGCAATGCTCAACTTTAACCTCTACCGTTGATCAACCTTACACATCACATGAACTCCCACCTTTGGTGAGTTCATGCACATTATTCCCCACAACTTGTTGAGCTATGATCTTGTGTGAGCTCACCCTTGTTGTCTCACACCCTCCACTACGAAGAGTTTGATCTGATCTAGGTGACGTCTCCCAGTTGACTTATTGGCGTCAAGGATGGACTTTAGTTCATTTTATATTTATCTTTTATTTTGTAAGACTTCTGCAATGTAATAAGTACTCTGATGTTATTGTGACATTTATCTCTATACACTCTGTTATTATATGTGTTGTCTTCTTTGGCGCATATATGAGATGCACCTGACTTTGTCCCTTAAATCCAGGTGTGACAATATCTATGTCTAATACATCGGTGATAAATAGGGATTCGCGGCCCCAGCCATTATATGGTATGCCGATGAACTCATATCTAGGGCAAGTACCACCACCGCCGTCCCTGCTTAGCAGATCGGCGCCCCTGGACATGGTCGGACCGTCCGAGCTTTTGCTTGGACAGTCCGGTCCTTACGCAGACCATCTGGCTTTCCCTGTCGGACAGTCCTGGGACCGCACTAGGGCTACCGCGTGGCGCCCTAATAATAACAAACACAACCGGCCAGTTCGGATGTACCACCGGACAGACCGAATACGCATACGCAGAACCTACTGTCGCACACTACGCACCAAATTATTACACACCACAGCAACAGTTGTTCTTTATCGATCGGTCACGACAAGAAGGTTGGCATAACAATGCCCGACCGAATGAACCTCACAGCCTAGGGTACGGTGGTTCGCCACCGGGAGCAATGGAGAAAATTAGAGAAGAGATGGCTGAACTATTTAGAGATAGGCTCAGAGTTAGTGTAGCTAGAGTAGGGCAATCATATCAGAAGCCATATGATCACCGGTTTGACACTGTCCCATATCCACAAGGGGCAAGGATATCAGAGTTTTCTAATTTTTCTGGTGAAAATGGGAGAAGCACACATGAACATATAGGCCAATTCCTAGCACACCTAGGCAAATTGGCCGATGGAAAAGCATTTCGTGTTCGTTTATTTTCTTTATCCCTTACTGGTACCGCTTTTGCATGGTACACCGCCCTGCCTTCTAATTCCATTAATTCCTAGAATGATTTAGAGAGTAAATTTCATGAACATTTCTTTTTCGGGGAATATGAATTAGGGCTAGCTGATTTAGCTTCAGTCTGACAGGGACACGAAGAATCGGTTAACGATTATATCCAGAGGTTTTGGGACACTAGAAACGATGCTTTTGGATCCATGTCACAGATAAAGAGCTAGCAGGGCTGGCTTTTAATGGGTTGCTATCCTACTTAAGGGACAAATTAGATGGGACCTAGTTCTTTTCAATAGCTCAGCTACATCAGCGGGCTTTAGCCTATGAAAGTCGATTTAAAGAGACATCAAAATCGGTCGCCCGTACTATACATCTAGTAGAGCGTGATAATTCAGATGATGAATCCGCAGATGTATATACCACTGAGTTTGTTTGGCCAACAAAGGCCAAATCTTCTGCATGTTCTTCCTTACTGCCGGTTCAAACGAATCGGCAAGAAGAGATTAAATTTACCTTTAATGTTGCTAAATGTGATAGGATATTTGACGAACTAGTAAAAATGGCAACATTAAATTAACTCATACTATTCCTCCTATGGAAGAATTAAAGAGACGTGCTTATTGTAAGTGGCATAATTCTTTTTCCCATGCTACCAATGATTGTAATGTTTTTCATCAACAGATACAATCAGCCATAAATGAGGGTCGGTTGGCTTTTCAAGAGATGCAAGTGGACACGTAGCCATTTTCTGTCAATACCATAGAACCCACATGCAAAGAGGTCATGGTTCGGCTCGAAGTGGCCGATAAAGGCAAAGGCGAAAACATCGTCATTAGCGATCCTCGCACGTCAAATATATCACAAGAAGAGGTTGCTCGGAAGGCTCCGGACAAGGAGACTAGCAAGTCCAGAGGCGCCAGGGGGCAGACTCAATTGAGGAGCCGAGCACGACAACCTGACCCGAGCATCGCGGACGGTCCGACACCTACGTGCGGACGGTCTGGTGCTCAGATAGGTGGTCCCACTGACTCAGCCAGACAGTCTGCCCATGGCCAGAGGCGTCAGCGTCCATACAAAGCAAGAAAAGAGACGCAAGGACAAAGCCAACATGATGCATATGGTCGGCGGGTAAAAGCCAGTCCTACTTTTGATCAATTGCTAGCCAAATATGCTGGCAAGATGGCCGTTCTACACGATCGGCCAACGAAGAAACCCGGTCACCCACTAAAACAAAACGGCCGAGTAAAACGGCCCAAAAGACGACATAACAAGCATCGACCATTCATCCTGCCATGCCAAGATGCTTCCCACTCACCTACTCATTGTTGATGTATTGTCCTGTTCAAAATATGGAATGGTACAACGATGAACCCATGGTACATGCGTACTCCCTTTGTCTATTCAGGCTCGGGGGCACCTCTATTCTAATCCTTTTGATCCATTGATCAAATGGTCACGACCGAGAAAGATACAATCCTAAACGACCTTTATGCATTGGGGCTCTATTGAATGATCACAATATTGGATTGAAAAAGTCGGTGGCTTGCATCAGGCTTAGTTCATATGCTTTTGGTTCGTCAAGCTCCACCAAAAGGCAGGGGGCATATGTTGAGCACCAGAAATATATTTGTGGACGGTCCGCGGTGGTGGCGCGGACGGTCTGTGCGTGCGTAAAGTCAGTTTGGGTTCTGAGTTTCTCGTGGGATTTGTTAGCTAAAACCACGGGATTAGCTCGAGAAACAACTTGTAGCAGATCCAGACCTCCCCCTTTATATAGATGAAGGGCTACGGCCGATTAAACCCCCCACAATCGATCAAATCAAGTCTATTTCTCGTTTTACATATACATTAGGAGTAGCTCTAGTTTAGCTTTAGGTTAGCCTTTCCCTACCCCAAATTCTTCGCTTCTCTTCGGGTCTATGTCGCTTAGAGGTGTCTAGGGTGGCCTATCAACCCTAGACGAAGCCTAGGATCTCTCCTCCCCGGTGGGGTCCCTCCCGGGAGCGAGATTTAGGCGCCGCCAGCGAACTCCGCCGTCCCTGCGCACGCATAGACCGTCCGGCCTCTAGGTGCGGACCGTCCAGCCCGTCAGGTAGGGAACCCGAGCCCTGCATCAGGTCACGGACCATCCGGCCCCTGACCGTGGACGGTCCGCGCCTGTGCAGAGAGCACCACCGCAGGTTCTCAATGTAGTGATTGGTGCCCGGATCGGCGTCAACAATGGGTTTGAACTCCATCTCCTTCATCACTTTTTTAATATTTTATGCTAATTTAAACAAATGGCTCGACTGGCTAATGGGCCGAATGTAGAGGTTGTCTGCACGGAGGGGTGCAACGGGTTAATTTAAGATAGATGTGAGAGATTATTTGTAAAAATATAACGCGGGACGACCGTTGAAACTGGTGCTTTAATATAGTAAAGAAACCTCACTGTCTCACAGACTCACACACAAACAAACACATTCATGGTACAAATGTCACAGGGCACATCACATAAATTAATATTATATAACAGCATGCAAATACTTCTTCAGTTCTTCACTTCTTGAGTTCTGACCTTCTATTGAGCTTCATTTCCTGAAAAATATTTGGATGGAGTTGGATACAATAGGTAAAAAATCAGCAAATAACTCTTTGTCAACTATATATGAATTTGACAAGAAAAGAATGAACTTGACGCTTACATTCAGAATCATACCTCTCTTCATCTCCAATTGTAGTAGTGTCTGCTCCTTGTGCGCTTGTGCTAGCAAGTGATGCTATACAAGTACACATACAACACAAGATAGTTAGTAGTGAATAAAGGAAATAAATATACACTACAAGAGCTACAGTCATTTTCGGCGGCCAGAAGTCGCCGAAAATAAGCTATTTTCGACGGCTTTAGACTTATTTTCAGCGGTTCCTGGTCGCCAGGAAAAAATAGCCGAAAATAAGGCTATATTTTCGGCGGCCAGGGTCTAGCCGCCGAAAATAACAGGTAAGTTTTGGCGGCCCTCTGACGGCCGCCAAAAATAACAAGTGCCGAAAATAGTATTTATTATTTTCAGCGGCCAGGAAGGTCGTCGAAAATTAACAATTTCAGAGCAATTTTTTTTGAAAAAAATGCAAAAAATAACAGAAAATTCATACAATAACTGAAAATTTATACAATAATAGAAAATTCATACTTGAGTCCACAACATAAAACTTGAGTCCATACAAACATAAAGTCCACAAATAGTCCATTACAACGTACAATGCGGCACAAAGCTAACTCCATCACATATCAGGGTCGTTGGAGTTGTGTCCACTACCTCCAGAAGCGAAAAACTCGTTGACGAAGTCGTGTAACGGGTTTGGATTCTAAAGAAAAAAGAAGACATTAATAACGGCATTGGTTACATGTATGACCACTATTCAAACAAATTGTTTCTCAAACTAACCTCTCCTGGAGTAGCTCCCTCCCCTGCATAAGCTCCTCCTGGTGCTAGTATGACCAGTGGTGGCGTGTTGTGGCCCATGACCCCGGATCCCTACAAAATCAAGTTTCGTAAAGATTTGAAATTAGGTTGATACAAACGACAAATCTTAACTAAATTGAAGCACCTAAGGTGGAGTTGGAGGTGGCGGAGCATGTAATCCCCACTGAGGCATCGGCGGCTGAAACTGAGGGAAAACAAATGGTTGCTGTTGTGCCTGCTGTGGAAACCAAGCCTATTGCAAATATAATATGTTAGTTATAGAACCAATATCGAGCGTGTTGAGAAGAAATAAGACACTCACGTTCATTACTTGTTGGGCCTGTGCGTTGTAAGCAGTCATGTACTCTGATTGCTCTTTGAGGAATGCCATTTGTTGTTGCCGCAGCTCTTCACGAAACTTTTCTTGCTGCTCCCTCATAGTGTCCTCCATGCTAGATACAGAGCGGCGACTACGGCTGCTGTGGGGGACAGATATCCCCCGGGTCCACTGGAAGGGTAAAAGACCTCACGAAAGGCCCAAGGGCCCAATAAATCGTAAGGTAATTCCTTCATGGGCCTGGGGAGGGACAATCAGTAAAGCAGATCGACGTAAGGCCGGATCGGTGCAAGACCGGACGGCCTCACAGCGTTGAGCAAGAAACCACAACAGAAGATCCGACTTTCCCGCGCTGGAGCCCCGTGCAACGGAACCAGGCGAGGATAGGTCGGCAGAATCATAGGAAGATAGACCCGAATAGTTCACTATCTTTTAGGTGCACGTTGTTATCATATCCACATGTATTGCCCCACGGTCGAATATATAAGGCCCGGGGAGCACCCCTTCAGAACAATCGATCTCACTACTCAGCCATCCACCTCAACTCTCCACGTTCTCGCTTTAGAGAACTACCTTGTAACCCATTACACAAAGCATCCTCACCAGGACGTAGGGTGTTACGCATCTCTAAGCGGCCCGAACCTGTAAACACTATCCATTGTCCCTCGTGCATCTGGCACGAACCATTTTGCTACAGTCAGCGACACCGTCCTATTCATAAAAACACCTCGAGGGCCAACCCCGGGTGTGCGGTCGGACCCAAAACACCGACAGCTGGCGCGCCAGGTAGGGGGTGTGTCGACGATCTAAGCTAGCTCAATGGCCGTCACCTTCCACAGCAAGATCACCCTCCGTCCCGGATCCATGTTCTGCTTTGGAACGATCTCATCCATAGCAGACGAAGAGGGAACTCTACACCGCATTGCAGATCCGCCAAAAAAGAAGTCTCCTCCAACAAACTCCAAAAATACCGGAGAAGCTCAACCTCCAGTTCTCCGAAAGAGGATCGCCACGACAGCCGCACCATTCTACCCCAACGTTCTTTTCATCGGGAGAGTGGAGTCGCCTCCCGTCTCCGACGATGAGCCAACCGCGCCTGGGGAAGAACCACCTCAGCGGGAGTCCCGTCGACGAAGAAACCGGCGCCGAAACATCCGGCGACATCACTAAGCCGGAGAACGAGATCCGGAGCAGCCTGTCTCGCGAGACGAGGTCTCGGAGATGGGAGAAACTCCGGAAGAGCGCGTCTTCAGAGAACGAAGAAACTCCCGATGACGTGATCGTCGACGAGCTCAGGAACAAGCCGAGCAAGACGCAAGGCAGCGCCGGGAAAATCCACTCTTCGGTCGCAACCTGAACCCCGACTTCGCCCGAGCCATGAACACGCCGAGTGAAGTCGGAGGAGTACTAGCTCGGATAGCTGATGGACTCCCTCGGACTCCCGATGTCGAGGGCTATCGACGCCTGTTCACCCAAGCAGCCAACCATCTTCTACCTCTCGCTCACCCGCCGAACGATTTGCGACACGCCATCAACAGTCGCCGAGACGCGCGGAGCTCCATCAACGCTTCGTGTGAACGATGGCATGAGAACGAGATCCACCGCCGGGAAGAGTACGACAGGGATCATGGCATCCCAACTCGGAGTCAAGCCACCAGAGCTGAATCAACGACGGCCTCGACTGGCGGAATTACCCGGGGACGGTCGAGGAACCACAACAACTACTCCCCTCCCCGGGACAGACATCATCCCCGACGACAGGAGGACACATGTGGAGTATCCGCCCTTACTCCGCGCCTTAGGGCCATTCAGTGGCCCCCTAACTTCAAGGTATCCAATGTCGACAAGTATGAACCTAAGCAGGATCCAGAAGGCTGGCTGGCCGTCTACACCACCGCCGCTCGAGCCGCCGGAGCATCCGAAGACGTGATGACTGTGTACTTACCCATTGTCCTCGGGCAAGACGCATTGCAATGTCTACGACATCTACCTCGACACTGCATCGACGACTGGAGCGACTTCAGTCGATGCTTCACCGCCAATTTTCAGTCCCTCTCCGACAAACCGGCGCAACCATGGGACCTCAAATCCATCAAGCGCCGGGGGGACGAAACTCTCCGGTCGTACCTCAAAAGGTTCCAGACCATGAGAAATCGTATCCCCGAGGTCACGGAGGCGGCCGTGATCGAGGACTTCTATAGAGGATCCAATGACTCGGCCTTCGTCCGAGCCATATTGCAGAAAGCGCCGACAACCTCTGAGCAGCTGTTCCGGGAAGCCGACCTCTATATCACCGCCGACGAGCGAGCTCAGGACCTCATCGGAGGAGCAAAACCCGCACCGGCAGCGCCACGACACGACGCGAACTAGCAACCCGACAAACGCTGAGAGAAGAGACCTCGCGAAGAAGTGCACGCTGTCGGACCACCTGTCTCTCGCGCCCGGGGAGGACCTCGCGGAGGCGAGCGTACGCTGGACGACATCCTCGACGCTTAGTGCCCATACCACAAGGACATGCGCCACACTCTTCGGAACTGCAGGGACTTCAAACACTCCGTCGGGCACGACCGACCCTTCCAACCTCTACCTCCTCCTCCGCCGAGGGGAGGACCAGAAGAACCACGATAACCCCAGCAGCAGGAGGAGGGAGGAGGAGGAGCTTTCCCGCGCGTTGACAGGGAGGTCAACGTCATCTTCGGCGGACACGGATCGCAGGAGAACAGAAGACAACAAAAGCTCAACGATCGCCAGATATTGGTGGCGACCACCGGTCCTCCTGCCCCATACCGGTGGTCGGAGCACCCGATCACCTTCACTCGGGCGGATCAATGGCTCAACTTGGACCACCCAGGCAAATTCCCGCTCCTCGTCGATCCGGTGATCCGAGAGAGCAGGGTGAAGAAGGTGTTAGTGGACAGGGGAGCAGCATCAACGTCACTTTCCCCCGGACACTCCGAGGCTTGAGAGTTCACCTCAAAGAACTCCACGAGTCAGACACTCTGTGACACCCCAGTGTCACTCAGGGTTTTTCTTTCAAAAGCCAAACCAAGAGCCATCATTTTATGTGAACCAAAGTAAGCATGAGCATCAAAATCACTTAAGAAATAATGAAGTCACCAAGTATATACTCAAAAGTGTCATGATCAAAGCAAATAAGTCCCTTAAAAGATCAGATTATGCAACCCTAGTTTAAAAATCCTAAATAAGCCTCATGAGCAAAAATTCAAAAAGTAAGGAAAAGGGAGTGAAAAGTTTAAAATTTTGAGTTGAGCCAATTATAAAAGTTGAAGTATATTTAATGGGCAACAAGAAAGGTTGAGAAAGCTTAGCCAAAATAGCTCAAATAAAACCCCAAATCAAGCTTTCCATGTGTGGACTTAATAAGAATTCTGAATTTCAGATTTCTGAAAATCAGACCTTGAGCCAAAGATCAGGGATGTTCACCTTGATCCCTAACTCGAATCCTAATGGCCCCATTGACAAAAATGTGCCTAACTAACCCCTCTGTCGTGTGCCAGAAGATGGCATTGGGACGCGAGCCCTAGACACGACTAAACCTTGGATTTGCCTCGGATTTGCGCAGGGAGACAGACCAGATTTCCTGGCTCCATATCTCTGCAACCAGTAGGCAAAATCCTATGACCCCCACACAAGAATGGTAGCTTGTAGGGAGGGGAAGAGGTTTTGTGCATTGACCAAGGCGAGAGCAGGCTCGGATGAGCGACTACACGCGCCAGAACTTGGGCAGAACGCGCGCTCCCACGTGTTCGACCCTGGCCGGCGTGCCAGAGCTCGCCCAACCCGCGCGCGCGCGCTCCCCCAGCGACCAGTCGCGTCCGCCGTGCGTCTTCGCCCTCGGCCGTGCCCGCCCGCGCCTATAAAGCCTCCCCAGGCGCGCCTCACTTCGCCCCACACTTACCCTCACCGGCCAGCCACTTTCCTTAGCTCCGGCGAGCTTGTTTTCCGCCCGCCATTGCCGCCCGAGCTTCGGCCGTCGTGGCTAGCCCACCCCAGCCGTCCTCAAGCCAAGCCAGTGCTTCGGCCAGCTCCACCGGTAGCCCGTGAAGCTTGCCAAGCCCTCGGACCCAGCCGGACTTCACCGGAGGCCCGAGATCGACTTTGCCGGACTTCAGTCCTCCGCCGCCGCGCGTGGACCGAGTTATCCGGTGAGTCTCCGCCCAATTCCTCTCGCTCATGTCTTCTCTGGCATCCCGTGGACCTCCCTGACCCGTTTGATTGAACTATCTCGCCGTGACCAGGCCGGTCTCCTCGCCGCCGACGAGCATCCCCGCCTGCGCGCGTGGACCGACCGACTCCGGCCATCTCCGACGGCGTTCCGCACACCGTTGTGATCCCCAGGACCTCCCCTTCATCCTCGACCACTTCACCGGAACAGTCTCGCCGCCGGTAAGCCCCTCCGCCCTTTTCCCCGCCGCGGCTACTGTTTAAGTTAAACTAAGGACCTCGGGTTAGGAGGTGAAGAACCCGAGGGGTTTTCTGTAATGTCAGAGACTCTGGTGAATAGTAGCCTGAGGACTGATTCGCGAGGAAAAACTTAGAAAACCGCCAGGGACCCCAGTGCAAAGTAGATTTTCGTTTAAATCGATTTTGATATTCTTTTTAAATAACCAGAGAACTTGTAAAATTCATAACTTGATGAATTTTTACTCAAAAAATGTCAAACCAATTTTGCTAGCCTCTGTATATTACAACCTATCATTTAAAAATAGTAAACCCTATGCTTTCTGTTCAAACTTTTAGAGTTTAAAATTAAAAACAGAAACCCCCTAAACCTTATTTAATCAAGGAAAATTTGTTTTTCTTCTGTACTAGACTTAAGGAAATTTGTGGGTATTCAAACCCCTTTTAGACACTGTTTAAAAATAGTAGGAACCCCAGCATTAGAAATTATGATGTAGTTTCTCATTTAAAGATGTTTTGTCCAAAACTTAGAGAAAATCAGAAAAATATTAGAAATTAATGAACAATGACTAATATTATTTTTCCTAGTTTACTTATGTAACAAAGAACCTAGGAAAAATACAGAGACTATTAATTTGGCCAAGTTTTAAATTCAAATGAATTGTTTAGCCTAAATAAGACTGAAAATCAATTATTAAAGGGGCAAAGCTATAACCAAAATGCTTAACAAAAATCCAGTGAACTTATGACCACCAGAGCCCCACTACAAAAATATGAAGCACCTCAGTCCAACTTTTTAAGTAAGGGAAATAAATGCAAGGTGATAATAAGGCATTTTCCAACTAAATCATGAACAACCTCAAATATTGTGATAATGGGCAACCAAAAATTAGCTAAGTCCATGATGAGGTGAACTACCAGAGAAAAATGCAAACCCAAGAAAAAGAAGCAAACTCATACCAATTGCTAATGAGTTAAGGGAAAGGCCATTTAATCTAAATAATGCACCCCACCCCTTCCCTTAAGCAAAAAGATGCCAAACTTCAGAATGATTGCTCTTGCACAAAACAATAACTAAGAAAAATAAGAACTCTGTTGTTTGATATTTTTCAAATATAGTGGTAGTGGAAAGCACCCATTTGGCTAGAAACTTGAGAAAACCATAGGAAAATAATTAAAAGGTATTAATGACTAGAAATTTGTATCAAGTCATGTTATAACACCTAAAAGCCAACAAAAATAAGTTCTAAAGAATTACCCACTGTTAAATAGTAGTTGTAGTTCAAAGCACCTCTTCTACCCTAGAGTTTAATGATTTTGTGCAGAAAACACTATTCACTTTCTGATCCCCAAATTTTAAGGAAAAGAAACATACACCAGTAGCAAGCCACTGTAATTTTTGCAGAATTTTTAGAATTTTATAAAAGCAACTTGTAGTTCAAACCTACTCCAAAACATTAAAGAGAATAAAGAAAAAGGAAAGAAGAAATAAACCCCACCTCAATAAGTCTAACTTGAGTACTTATCAATTATCCCTAAGACTTAAAAAGGAATTCAGTGGAACCCCTAAAAGTAAAACCTACCACTTGCCTTAGCTAAAGTTTAACTTAATTCACCAAGTATACCACCCAAGGGTCTTGCATAAGTAAAGTTAACTTTGTTTAACTCAAGAAAGATCATACACCTTTTAAGTTGTGATTTCTAAAAGCACATATCATATCATGCATATATCTTACGCATTGCATTCATTAGATTGTAATCTTGCCGACGGAGAGTACGTGCTCATCCCCGAGCAAGGACCTGTCCAAGAGGAGGACCAGGAGCAGGCTTCAGAGGCTGCTATTGAGGATCTCCCCGCAGCCCCAGCAATTGAAGGCAAGCCCCGGTTTTATGCATAACCATGTTATTATATGCTACTTTACTACACTTAATGCTTGTAGGTTTGTAATGTGCACTTAAGTGTAGGAATTGCTTGAAACCTCTAGATGCATGAACTTAGGACTCCTTTTTGAGATGAATACTAGTATGCTAGGTCGAGTAGCTGCTTGCTAATTAGGATCTCGGTAGAAGTCGAGTGATTTTTCTAGCACTCGCGCGAGGTCAGGAATTGATTGTATTCATCTTGATAACGGGATAGATGTTGGTCTATGGCCTTGGATCCAGGGAGGATGCCTTGTCCATGAGACGGGAAAATGAATTAAGGATTAATGTGTGGATACCTGAGTCAAGCTTTTGAACGTACTAAACACATGCCGGGAAAAATGGTAACCGGTAAACCTAGTACCTGAGTGAAGCCGGGCGCGGACTTTATCCCTCATGCGACCTGAGACTGGTTCTCCCATGCTAGCTATGGTGGGTACAAGTGCGGTCACTGCACGGCGGCAGCCGGGGTCAGTGGAGCATTGTATGCCAAGGCGGTGAGGCCTGGACGCGAACGGGGAATCGATGGGGACGGTTGTCATGTGTAGGGTCGGAGTACCCTGACATGCCGTGTGTTTAGGTTTACCTTGCAAGGTTTAAAAACTCGATTCGAATCGTCTGCTTCTCGCAGCTAATGAGACTGCTTGATTCCTTGTACTACATCGAGTAAGAAGTGAAATGTGGTTATATGAGATAACTTGTCGCTTGAACTAAATGATTGTTACCATGTATGCTTAGAAGGAGCAAATCTAGCTAGGTTAATGATGATAAAATTTGAAAAGCTAAAAATTGATTTTAGTAACAGCTAGTGCTTTTGGCAAACCAAACCCCCTCAGCCAAACAGCTGCATAGTCTAGAGGTAGAGGAGTAGACTCCTCACACCGGGTAAGTCTAGCTGAGTATTAGCATACTCAGCCTTGCTTGTGGCACCATTTTTGCAGGTACCATGCAGGATTTGGTTGATGGTGTGACTTGGCCTACCACCCTGCCACCGGGTTGGACGGTCGAGTGGGATGTTGCTCCGGCAGGAGAGGAGCATGAGGAGTAGTGGGCTAGGCCTTGCCCATTTCCTCATTACCGACGACATCGATTATCCGCTGCACTTTACTTAATGAACTTTATTTGCTACTCCAGAACTCCGATTTATGTAATAATTCAGTACTTAATTTGAGGATTCCTGTTTTATTGTATTTCTTCTGTGACTCACCTTCGAGTGAGATTGTGGAATTTGATCCTGGTTAAGTGGCTCTATCAGACTAGATCTGAAGGACTGACGGGTTATTCCGATTTAAGTGTGTCACGGCCCTTGAGGCATGGCTTAGGCACTTAAGCTGGAATAATTCGGGTGGTTCTGCCACAGCTGGTATCGGAGCAAATTCCACCACAGAGAAGAACAATAAACCATGAATACCAATTTTCAAAATCTAAAACTTGCCTAGAAACTGCTATAGATCGTCAGGACTAGACCGCTAGACCTAGGACGAAAGGCCTTAGGCATAGAGGGAAATAGGTGGCTAATTAATTAGGCCCCGTGGGCCAATACCTATATTTTGGGATGCCCTAAAAAGGCACCCTATTTTCTTTTTGAGAGGCAACGTTCCTTCCAGCATGCATGCATTATAAAACATAAAGAGGAATTAAAATTTGAGCTAACCCCTTTTTCTTAAAACCATTCGGGTTCTCTTTTTCTTTTTCCTTCCACCATAATTTTTATCTTGATTCCCTTCCGCAGATGAATTCACCCACCCCCGCTAGTGGAGGAGACTCTCGTTTCAGTTCCGACTTCCTTTCTCGCGATGGCTTTCCTTCCATCTTGTGGGAAGTGCTTAACTCCGCCGGTTACCCTACGCCCCCTTTGTACACGGTGCAGTTGTATGAGGAGCATCGGGTACCTCGTTGTCGGGTCTGGCTGACTTTGGAGGCTCATCCCCTTCAGCCGGGTTGGCGTTCTCTTGACTCTGAGACGATTGGACTCAGGACGGACGACACCGTTGAGGCAGCAGCCATGAAGGCTCTGACGACTTTCTGTGGCTATCATCCCCTGGAGATGGTGATGCACCCCTTGGGACTCTTCCCTGCTGAGAAGAAGGATGATCCCATGTGGTGTAACCGCGTGAGCCATGTATCCTGACTTGGTTGGGAGGGTCACTGTTCAGTGCATGAGTGCGCTGTACCGCCTTCAGGCCCTTCAGAGCGATGCTATGACACTTCTTGCTAACACCGCTCGGACTGCCAAGCTCACTCTCGACAGTCGGGAAGATTTTGTGGTCGACCTATCCACAGAGTTGGTGGAAAAGGATCTGCAGGTGGAGAGGCTGAACCAGCGTATCGCTACCCTAGAGCAGCAAGTGGAGATCCGAGACAACACTATTGATGTCTTGGAGAACCAGCTTCACGATGTGCAGAGGGAACTCGAGGAAGCAAATGACCACTTGGACATGCACCACCTGGAGATGGAGGCCAATGAAGTAGGAAGCGAGGGAGAAGAGGCTCCCGAGGAGCTAGGACCAGCCCCTGGTGCCAATGGGACTACCTCCGTGATGCCCCCTTCACCCGTATCCAGTGTCGCTTCCACCGCTCAGGGTTAAGCAGTCACTTCGACATTTTAGGTGGATAGAAACCTATGCGAGCTTAGTAGTATCATATTTTGGACTAGGCTTGTGGGTACTTTCCCCTGATTAATGTAACCCTGTGAACTTTTGGAATCTGTGGGATCCTTGTCACCATGTTATCTTCATTTCGAACCTGATATTATGATTATGGCATTCTTTTTCTTCTATATGGAATGATATCTTGCCGTTCGAAATTGTGAGTTGGGATAACAATGGCGACAATCTCTGTTTTCAGATGGCAGCTAGGCAGCGTCGCGGGCAGAACGAGCAGGTTCCCCCGCCACCTCCTCCAGCTCCCACAGTGCAGGAGCTGATGGCCCAGCAGAATGAGATTCTGCGACAGCTCTTGCAGCGCCAGCCCCACCCCCAGCAGCATGGTGGAGGCCAGCCTCAGCGACCTCCGGCTATGGCAACATACCAGGAGTTTCTGAGCACGCAGCCGCCCTTGTTCGCCAAGGCAGAGGATCCGTTGGACGCCGACGTATGGCTTCGCGTCGTCGAGTCCAAGTTTCCCCTCCTCACGGGAGACTGCCCTGATGCTACCAAGACCCGCTTCGCCGCGCAGCAGCTTCGCGGTTCTGCTCGGACTTGGTGGGATCACTTCCGTGCTATGCTCCCTGATGATCGTGAGGTATCTTGGGAGGAATTCAAGACTGCCTTCAGAGGACACCACATTCCAGCTGGCATTCTTGATCGGAAGTTGAATGAATTTCTGGCCCTCAATCAAGGAACCCGCACGGTACTGCAGTATGCGCAAGCCTTCAACGACTTATGCCAGTATGCAGGGTATCATGCTGATTCTGATGAGAAAAAGAGGGATCGCTTCCGCAGGGGTCTCAATACCAAGCTGCGGGAACGACTCAACACTGTCCGGGCCGATAGCTTCAATGAGTTGGTCAACTTGGCCATCTCTCAGGAGGATTGCATTGTTGCTCACCGGGCAGAAAAGAAGAGAAAGGCACCAATGGCAGCACCATCCGCTCAAGCTCAGAGGTTCCGGATTGTTTCTCACAATCAGAGCAGGGGTTTCCAGCAGCAGGCAGGCAGATGGGTGATTAGGCCACCTCAGCAGCAGCAGCAGCCGCCGACACCCAACCGCTACCCAGCTCCCGCCCCAAGGAACAATCAGCCTCAGCAGCAGCAGCAGTTCCGCCAGGGCAATGGGAACAAGTGTTTCACTTGTGGCAATGTGGGCCACTATGCCAAGAATTGCCCCAGGAACCAGCAGAGGCAGATGCCAGCACCGAATCAAGACAAGGGAAGAAAGCAGAAGGTGCAAGTCAGGCAAGGGAAGCTCAACTTCACTGCTCTTGAGGAAGTGCCAGAAGGAGCTCCTATCATGACTGGTATCTTTTCAGTTTATAATCAACCTGCTTTAATTCTGTTTGATTCTGGTGCATCTCATAGTTTCATTAGCCAAAAGTTCAGTGCTAAATGCAAACTGCCATTCTCTCATTCAAAAGGGTCATTCATGATAGTCACACCTGGGGGTAAAATTGCAACTAATCAATTAAACCAAAGTGTGCCTATTCAACTGGGAAGCCACATAATCAAAACCACTCTTCTTGTGTTGGGATTGGAGAATGTGGACATTATTCTAGGGGCAAATTGGATGACCTTGCACCAGGTTGTGCTTGATGTAGCCAACCGTACCGTGGAAGTTAATTCTCCTTTCTGCGGGAATTTCACCTTGATTTTGCCTAGTCAGGGTTCTTCTCAGTCATGTGCTTTCTCTATGACGGAGCTACCTCTGAAGAAGATCCCAGTGGTCTGTGAGTATGCAGATGTCTTTCCTGATGAATTGCCAGGAATGCCACCGGACCGGGATATTGAATTCGCCATCGAGTTGCAACCGGGAACGGCCCCAATTTCCAAGAGGCCCTACCGAATGCCACCCGCTGAGTTGGCAGAATTGAAGAAGCAATTGCAAGAGTTGCTGGATAAGGGTTTCATTCGCCCAAGCACTTCGCCTTGGGGATGTCCAGCACTGTTTGTGAAGAAGAAGGATGAAAGCTTGAGGCTGTGTATAGATTACCGCCCTCTTAATGCGGTAACTATCAAGAACAAGTATCCTTTGCCTCGTATTGATGTTCTCTTTGACCAGTTGGTCGGAGCCAAGGTGTTTTCCAAGATAGACCTTCGCTCTGGCTACCATCAGATCAAAATACGAGCAAGTGATATTCCAAAGACGGCATTCTCAACCAGATATGGGCTATATGAATTCTTGGTGATGTCATTCGGGCTGACAAATGCACCAGCATATTTCATGTATTTGATGAATTCTATTTTTATGCTGGAATTGGATAAGTTCGTGGTGGTTTTCATCGATGACATTCTGGTGTACTCAAAGAACGAAGAAGAACATGCCGGGCATTTGCATGTAGTGCTTCAACGTCTGCGAGAGCACCACCTTTATGCCAAGTTATCCAAGTGTGATTTTTGGCTAAAGGAAATCAAATTCTTGGGTCACACTATCTCTCAGGCTGGAATAGCTGTTGATCCTGATAAAGTGCAAGAGGTGATGAACTGGAAGCCACCAACAACTGTTCGCCAGATTCGGAGTTTTCTGGGATTAGCTGGTTATTACCGAAGATTTATTCCGGACTTCTCTCGAATTGCGAAGCCTATTACTGAGTTGCTGAAGAAAGAAGTAAAATTTGTGTGGAGTCAGAAGTGCGAAGATGCCTTCCATGCATTAAGGCAGCATCTGACCACAGCACCAGTATTGGCGCAACCCGACAGCAGCAAACCTTTTGATGTATATTGTGATGCCTCGGGCACCGGGCTAGGTTGTGTCTTGATGCAAGACAGCCGAGTCATTGCTTATGCGTCGAGAGCACTCAGGCCTCATGAGCAAAATTATCCCACTCATGGCCTTGAGTTAGCAGCAGTGGTTCATGCATTAAAAATGTGGAGGCACTATCTAATGGGAACCCACTGCAACATCTTCACTGATCATAAGAGCCTTAAGTACATTTTCACTCAGGCTGATCTTAACATGAGGCAGAGAAGATGGCTAGAGCTGATCAAGGATTATGACCTGGAGGTACATTATCACCCAGGAAAGGCTAATGTGGTAGCTGATGCCTTGAGTCGGAAGTTGCAGTGCAACTGTGTTCTGATGGATTCTCGCATTAACACCTTGTGTGATGAGTTGAGCAAGATGCAAATTGAAGTGATTCCTTCTGGTTCCTTGTCTCACATTTCTGTTGAGCCAGCTTTGCAAGACCAGATCATCATGGCCCAGCTCAGTGACAAGGGAGTGCAGATTATCAAGAAGAATCTCCATCAGAAGGTTGAGAAGTATAATTGTTTCCGCCAGGATGAGAAGGGTGTGCTATGGTTCAAAAGCAGATTGGTAATTCCCAAGGACCAGGATCTCAAGAGGAAAATTTTGGACGAGGCTCATCTCTCCAAATTCTCTATGCATCCGGGAAGCACCAAGATGTACCATGATTTGAAGCCTTTGTACTGGTGGACCAGAATGAAGAGGGAAATAGCCCAGTATGTATCAGAATGTGACACCTGTCAGAGGGTAAAGGCAAGCCACTTGAAGTCAGCTGGAGCTTTGCAACCACTATCCGTACCTTCGTGGAAGTGGGACGATATCAGCATGGATTTCATTGTGGGTTTGCCCAACACCTCTCGTCATCATGATTCAATTTGGGTTATTGTGGACCGATTGACGAAAGTGGCACATTTTCTTCCTGTGCACACCACTGATAAGGCTCAGAGATATGCAGAATTGTATATTGACCGGATCGTGTGTTTGCACGGATTACCTCGGACCATTGTTTCTGACCGAGGAGCCCAATTTGTTGCCAGATTTTGGGAACAATTGCAAAAGTCTTTGGGAACCAAGCTAATCAGGAGTTCAGCTTACCACCCACAGACTGATGGTCAGACGGAAAGGGTAAACCAAATCCTGGAAGATATGCTGAGAGCTTGTGCGATCGATTGTGGCAAGAACTGGGATAAGCAACTCTCCTTGGCAGAGTTTGCTTATAACAATAGTTATCAATCCAGCCTAAAGATGGCACCTTTTGAAGCTCTCTATGGAAGAAGGTGCAGGACACCACTCAATTGGTCTCAGTCTGGTGAAAGAGAAGTTTTTGGACCTGATTTAGTGACCGAAGCCGAAAGGAAAGTCAAGCTAATCAGGAAGAATCTAGAAGCTGCTCAGGCCAGGCAGAAGAGTTATCATGATAAAAGAAGGAAACCTCTCCAGTTCGAGGTGGGAAGTTTTGTATACCTCAAGGTATCACCCACCAAGGGAATGCAGAGATTTGGGATCAAAGGCAAGCTAGCCCCTCGTTACATTGGACCCTATGAGATCATAGAAGCATGTGGACCCGTGGCATACAAGCTGAAGTTACCTTCAAAGATGTCTGCCATCCACAATGTATTCCATGTATCTCAGCTGAAGAAGTGTGTTCGATTGCCGACTGAAATCTTAGCAGAGCCAGAATTGGAGATAGAGCCAGATCTCTCGTACCAAGAGTACCCCTCCAAGATTCTGGATTGCAAGGAAAGATCAACTCGGGCTAAATCGATCAAGATGTTCAAGGTCCAGTGGAGTAATCACTCAGAGGAGGAAGCTACTTGGGAAACCGAGGAATTCCTGAGATCCAACTTTCCCGATTGCCTACCTAAGGAAGCTGGTACGTAATCACCCCGAACCCCTCCTCCTGCCTTTCGAATCTAATTTCCAAAAATATGATCTTAATTCAGAATGAAGTAACTATAAAGAAAAAACTTAAAAGGACTTCCTTCTGAAGTTGCAAAGAGAATGACATTCGAAGAGCAGTTTATCCTAATAATGACAATAATCACCCATTTCCTATAAGTCTCACCCTTCGCTTTACCCCGGGAGGACTCTGGCCCGAATCTCGGGACGAGATTCCTTTAAGGGGGGGAAGGCTGTGACACCCCAGTGTCACTCAGGGTTTTTCTTTCAAAAGCCAAACCAAGAGCCATCATTTTATGTGAACCAAAGTAAGCATGAGCATCAAAATCACTTAAGAAATAATGAAGTCACCAAGTATATACTCAAAAGTGTCATGATCAAAGCAAATAAGTCCCTTAAAAGATCAGATTATGCAACCCTAGTTTAAAAATCCTAAATAAGCCTCATGAGCAAAAATTCAAAAAGTAAGGAAAAGGAAGTGAAAAGTTTAAAATTTTGAGTTGAGCCAATTATAAAAGTTGAAGTATATTTAATGGGCAACAAGAAAGGTTGAGAAATCTTAGCCAAAATAGCTCAAATAAAACCCCAAATCAAGCTTTCCATGTGTGGACTTAATAAGAATTCTGAATTTCAGATTTCTGAAAATCAGACCTTGAGCCAAAGATCAGGGATGTTCACCTTGATCCCTAACTCGAATCCTAATGGCCCCATTGACAAAAATGTGCCTAACTAACCCCTCTGTCGTGTGCCAGAAGATGGCATTGGGACGCGAGCCCTAGACACGACTAAACCTTGGATTTGCCTCGGATTTGCGCAGGGAGACAGACCAGATTTCCTGGCTCCATATCTCTGCAACCAGTAGGCAAAATCCTATGACCCCCACACAAGAATGGTAGCTTGTAGGGAGGGGAAGAGGTTTTGTGCATTGACCAAGGCGAGAGCAGGCTCGGATGAGCGACTACACGCGCCAGAACTTGGGCAGAACGCGCGCTCCCACGTGTTCGACCCTGGCCGGCGTGCCAGAGCTCGCCCAACCCGCGCGCGCTCCCCCGGCGACCAGTCGCGTCCGCCGCGCGTCTTCGCCCTCGGCCGTGCCCGCCCGCGCCTATAAAGCCTCCCCAGGCGCGCCTCACTTCGCCCCGCACTTACCCTCACCGGCCAGCCACTTTCCTTAGCTCCGGCGAGCTTGTTTTCCGCCCGCCATTGCCGCCCGAGCTTCGGTCGTCGTGGCTAGCCCACCCCAGCCGTCCTCAAGCCAAGCCAGTGCTTCGGCCAGCTCCACCGGTAGCCCGTGAAGCTTGCCAAGCCCTCGGACCCAGCCGGACTTCACCGGAGGCCCGAGATCGACTTCGCCGGACTTCAGTCCTCCGCCGCCGCGCGTGGACCGAGTTATCCGGTGAGTCTCCGCCCAATTCCTCTCGCTCATGTCTTCTCTGGCATCCCGTGGACCTCCCTGACCCGTTTGATTGAACTATCTCGCCGTGACCAGGCCGGTCTCCTCGCCGCCGACGAGCATCCCCGCCTGCGCGCGTGGACCGACCGACTCCGGCCATCTCCGACGGCGTTCCGCACACCGTTGTGATCCCCAGGACCTCCCCTTCATCCTCGACCACTTCACCGGAACAGTCTCGCCGCCGGTAAGCCCCTCCGCCCTTTTCCCCGCCGCGGCTACTGTTTAAGTTAAACTAAGGACCTCGGGTTAGGAGGTGAAGAACCCGAGGGGTTTTCTGTAATGTCAGAGACTCTGGTGAATAGTAGCCTGAGGACTGATTCGCGAGGAAAAACTTAGAAAACCGCCAGGGACCCCAGTGCAAAGTAGATTTTCATTTAAATCGATTTTGATATTCTTTTTAAATAACCAGAGAACTTGTAAAATTCATAACTTGATGAATTTTTACTCAAAAAATGTCAAACCAATTTTGCTAGCCTCTGTATATTACAACCTATCATTTAAAAATAGTAAACCCTATGCTTTCTGTTCAAACTTTTAGAGTTTAAAATTAAAAACAGAAACCCCCTAAACCTTATTTAATCAAGGAAAATTTGTTTTTCTTCTGTACTAGACTTAAGGAAATTTGTGGGTATTCAAACCTCTTTTAGACACTGTTTAAAAATAGTAGGAACCCCAGCATTAGAAATTATGATGTAGTTTCTCATTTAAAGATGTTTTGTCCAAAACTTAGAGAAAATCAGAAAGATATTAGAAATTAATGAACAGTGACTAATATTATTTTTCCTAGTTTACTTATGTAACAGAGAACCTAGGAAAAATACAGAGACTATTAATTTGGCCAAGTTTTAAATTCAAATGAATTGTTTAGCCTAAATAAGACTGAAAATCAATTATTAAAGGGGCAAAGCTATAACCAAAATGCTTAACAAAAATCCAGTGAACTTATGACCACCAGAGCGCCACTACAAAAATATGAAGCACCTCAGTCCAACTTTTTAAGTAAGGGAAATAAATGCAAGGTGATAATAAGGCATTTTCCAACTAAATCATGAACAACCTCAAATTTTGTGATAATGGGCAACAAAAAATTAGCTAAGTCCATGATGAGGTGAACTACCAGAGAAAAATGCAAACCCAAGAAAAAGAAGCAAACTCATACCAATTGCTAATGAGTTAAGGGAAAGGCCATTTAATCTAAATAATGCACCCCACCCCTTCCCTTAAGCAAAAAGATGCCAAACTTCAGAATGATTGCTCTTGCACAAAACAATAACTAAGAAAAATAAGAACTCTGTTGTTTGATATTTTTCAAATATAGTGGTAGTGGAAAGCACCCATTTGGCTAGAAACTTGAGAAAACCATAGGAAAATAATTAAAAGGTATTAATGACTAGAAATTTGTATCAAGTCATGTTATAACACCTAAAAGCCAGCAAAAATAAGTTCTAAAGAATTACCCACTGTTAAATAGTAGTTGTAGTTCAAAGCACCTCTTCTACCCTAGAGTTTAATGATTTTGTGCAGAAAACACTATTCACTTTCTGATCCCCAAATTTTAAGGAAAAGAAACATACACCAGTAGCAAGCCACTGTAATTTTTGCAGAATTTTTAGAATTTTATAAAAGCAACTTGTAGTTCAAACCTACTCCAAAACATTAAAGAGAATAAAGAAAAAGGAAAGAAGAAATAAACCCCACCTCAATAAGTCTAACTTGAGTACTTATCAATTATCCCTAAGACTTAAAAAGGAATTCAGTGGAACCCCTAAAAGTAAAACCTACCACTTGCCTTAGCTAAAGTTTAACTTAATTCACCAAGTATACCACCCAAGGGTCTTGCATAAGTAAAGTTAACTTTGTTTAACTCAAGAAAGATCATACACCTTTTAAGTTGTGATTTCTAAAAGCACATATCATATCATGCATATATCTTACGCATTGCATTCATTAGATTGTAATCTTGCCGACGGAGAGTACGTGCTCATCCCCGAGCAAGGACCTGTCCAAGAGGAGGACCAGGAGCAGGCTTCAGAGGCTGCTATTGAGGATCTCCCCGCAGCCTCAACAATTGAAGGCAAGCCCCGGTTTTATGCATAACCATGTTATTATATGCTACTTTACTACACTTAATGCTTGTAGGTTTGTAATGTGCACTTAAGTGTAGGAATTGCTTGAAACCTCTAGATGCATGAACTTAGGACTCCTTTTTGAAATGAATACTAGTATGCTAGGTCGAGTAGCTGCTTGCTAATTAGGATCTCGGTAGAAGTCGAGTGATTTTTCTAGCACTCGCGCGAGGTCAGGAATTGATTGTATTCATCTTGATAACAGGATAGATGTTGGTCTATGGCCTTGGATCCAGGGAGGATGCCTTGTCCATGAGACGGGAAAATGAATTAAGGATTAATGTGTGGATACCTGAGTCAAGCTTTTGAACGTACTAAACACATGCCGGGAAAAATGGTAACCGGTAAACCTAGTACCTGAGTGAAGCCGGGCGCGGACTTTATCCCTCATGCGACCTGAGACTGGTTCTCCCATGCTAGCTATGGTGGGTACAAGTGCGGTCACTGCACGGCGGCAGCCGGGGTCAGTGGAGCATTGTATGCCAAGGCGGTGAGGCCTGGACGCGAACGGGGAATCGATGGAGACGGTTGTCATGTGTAGGGTCGGAGTACCCTGACATGCCGTGTGTTTAGGTTTACCTTGCAAGGTTTAAAAACTCGATTCGAATCGTCTGCTTCTCGCAGCTAATGAGACTGCTTGATTCCTTGTACTACATCGAGTAAGAAGTGAAATGTGGTTATATGAGATAACTTGTCGCTTGAACTAAATGATTGTTACCATGTATGCTTAGAAGGAGCAAATCTAGCTAGGTTAATGATGATAAAATTTGAAAAGCTAAAAATTGATTTTAGTAACAGCTAGTGCTTTTGGTAAACCAAACTCCCTCAGCCAAACAGCTGCATAGTCTAGAGGTAGAGGAGTAGACTCCTCACACCGGGTAAGTCTAGCTGAGTATTAGCATACTCAGCCTTGCTTGTGGCACCATTTTTGCAGGTACCATGCAGGATTTGGTTGATGGTGTGACTTGGCCTACCACCCTGCCACCGGGTTGGACGGTCGAGTGGGATGTTGCTCTGGCAGGAGAGGAGCATGAGGAGTAGTGGGCTAGGCCTTGCCCATTTCCTCATTACCGACGACATCGATTATCCGCTGCACTTTACTTAATGAACTTTATTTGCTACTCCAGAACTCCGATTTATGTAATAATTCAGTACTTAATTTGAGGATTCCTGTTTTATTGTATTTCTTCTGTGACTCACCTTCGAGTGAGATTGTGGAATTTGATCCTGGTTAAGTGGCTCTATCAGACTAGATCTGAAGGACTGACGGGTTATTCCGATTTAAGTGTGTCACGGCCCTTGAGGCATGGCTTAGGCACTTAAGCTGGAATAATTCGGGTGGTTCTGCCACACACTCCTTTCTTCGGCATCGTGCCGACTGAAGGAGAATATCCACTGGGCCACATCTACATGCTCGTCACCTTCGGAACTCTAGAGAACTACAGAACCGGGTTCCTGAGGTTCGAAGTGGCGAATTTCGACTGTGGGTACAACGCCATCATCGGGAGGCCGGGATTGGCAAAATTCATGGCCATTCCACATTACACGTACATGATATTGAAGATGTCGGGACCACAAGGAATCATAACTGTGCATGCTGACCTCCAAGGCGCCGCAGAATGTTTCCGAGTGGCCATCCAAGTGGCCCTCACCATCAAACCGTCGACGACTTCTTCAACGCAGGCGAACTCTAAGCCTGAGGAAGACCTTATGGCACCGGCGAACGAAGCTCAAGCCACGACCTCTATGCGGTCGACTGAGGAAACTAAAAGAATCAACCTTGGATTCGCTGATGAGCGCAAAACTGCCATCATCAGCTCCAGCCTGGACGATAAATAGGAAGGCGCGCTCGTCCGGTTCCTGCAAGACAACCGAGACGTATTCGCATGGCAACCTGCGGATATGCCGGGAGTCCCGAGAGAACTGGCCGAGCACAAACTGAAGGTCTATCCCCAGGCAAGGCCGATCCGGCAAAAACTACGTTGTTTCACGCCCGATAAGAGAGAGGCCATTTGCGCTGAGCTGGCCCGCTTGGTCGCGGCTGGGTTTATCAGAGAGGTGTTACATCCTGAGTGGTTAGCCAACCCTGTTCTTGTACTCAAAAAGAATAAAGTGGATTGGCGCATGTGCGTCGAATATACTGATCTCAACAAACATTGTCCAAAGGATCCCTTCGGGCTCCCAAGGATAGATCAGGTGGTAGACTCCACCGCTGGATGTTCTGTGCTGTCTTTCCTGGATTGCTATTCCGGATACCATCAGATCAGTCTGGCAAAGGAAGACGAGGAAAAGACAGCGTTCATCACTCCCTTCGGAGCTTTCTGCTATACCTTCATGCCGTTTAGCCTCAAAAACGCTGGAGCGACTTATCAGAGAGCCATTCAAACATGCTTAGCCGATCACTGGGACAAGCGTGTGGAAGCCTACATAGATGATGTGGTAATCAAAACAGAGAACTCGGAAAACTTCATCGAAGACTTGCAGCTGGTTTCCAACAGTCTACGGCGGTATCGGTGGAAGCTTAATCCCAAAAAATGTGTTTTTGGGGTACCAGCAGGAAAGTTACTCGGATTTATTGTCAGCCATCGAGGAATTGAGGCTAATCCGGAAAAGATTGAAGCTATCATGAAAATGGAAGCTCCACGATCACAAAAGAAGGTTCAGCGACTTACCGGATGTATGGCAGCCCTGAGTAGATTTATATCCAGGCTGGGAGAAAAAGGTTTACCATTTTACAAGCTACTCAAGAAGGTGGACAAGTTTCAGTGGACTTCAGAAGTGCAGGAAGCCTTAGACGCACTGAAGAAATTCTTGACAACCCCACCAGTACTGAAACCACCACGGCGAGCCACATCGACTCAACCAGCTGAAGATTTGCTGCTGTATATTTCTTGCACGACTCACGTGGTAAGCACCGCGTTGGTAGTCGAGCGAGCAGAAGAAGGACATGCCTACCCAGTGCAACATCCTGTTTATTTCATCAGTGAAGTTCTGGGTCCCTCGAAGAAAAAGTATCCTCAAGTGCAAAAGCTATTATACGCAGTACTTCTAACCGCCCGCAAGCTACGTCACTACTTTGATGACCACAAAGTCATAGTAGTCACTGGTTTTCCGATAGGGGATATTCTTCACAACAAGGAAGCCATTGGCCGAATAGCCAAGTGGGCCTGTGAACTGGGGTCTCATGACATCGAATTTCGACCTCGCACTGCCATCAAAACTCAAGCATTGGTTGACTTCGTATCAGAGTGGACTGAACAGCAAGTACCAGATAGCCCAGAGACTACAGAAGTGTGGCGAATGTATTTTGATGGCTCGCTGAAGCTGCAAGGAGCAGGCGCGGGAATTCTCTTCATCGCACCTGGAGGCGAACACCTCAAATACGCCCTCCAGTTGCTATTTCCAGCCTCTAACAATGCAACCGAGTATGAAGCTCTGATCCATGGACTGAACATCGCCATATCATTAGGCATCAAGAGATTAATGGTATACGGAGATTCTCTGGTAGTCATAAGCCAGATAAACAAAGAATGGGACTGTTCGAATGATTCAATGGGAAAGTACTGCACTGTCGTCCGGAAACTAGAAGATAAATTTGAAGGCCTAGAATTTCATCATGTAGAAAGAGATCGAAACACGGCAGCCGATGTATTGTCCAAGCTAGGATCCAGTCGAACTCAGGTCCCACCCGGAGTCTTTGTGCAAGAAATACTACAACCGAGCATCTCAATGGATCAAGCAGAAGAATGTAATATCGTGGATCAACCCGAGTCAGACTCTGATGACTGGAGAAGGCCGATCATCAGATATATAAAGAATGAAAAGGAACCAGATGACAAAAATATAGCCGAGCGCATCGCCAGACAGTCAGCCCACTACACACTCATTGGGGAAACATTATACAGAAGGGGTGCATCAGACGTCCTCATGAAGTGCATTCTCTCATCTACTGGGAAGCGACTTCTGGATGAGGTCCATGCTGGGCAATGCGGAATACACGCAGCATCCAAGACACTAGTCGGGAAGGTCTTCAGGTCAGGATTCTATTGGCCAACAGTGAAAAGCGATGCAGCCGAGTTAGTTCAGAGGTACGAAGCTTGCCAGTACTTGTCAAAGCAACAACATCTACCAGCACAGCAATTGCAGACCATACCAGTAACTTGGCCCTTCGCATGCTGGGGACTGGATATGATTGGACCTTTCAAGAAAGCTCAAGGAGGATACACTCATGTACTGGTAGCAATCGATAAATTCACTAAATGGATAGAGTTCAAACCCATTGCTTCTTTAACCTCGGCTAAGGTCGTGGAATTCATACAAGACATAATATTTAGATTCGGAATACCAAACAATATCATAACTGACTTAGGATCCAACTTCACAAGTTCAGAATTCTTCGATTTCTGCGAGCAAAAGAGCATTCAGATCAAGTATGCTTCGGTAGCACACCCGAGGGCCAACGGGCAGGTTAAGCGAGCTAACGGGATGATACTGGAGGCACTCAGGAAAAGGGTCTTCGAAAAGAATGAAAAGTTCGCAGGAAAATGGATAAGGGAATTGCCTTATGTCGTTTGGAGCCTAAGAACCCAACCTAGCCGAGCTCTACATAGAAACACTCCTTTCTTCATGGTCTATGGGTCAGAGGCAGTATTGCCCGCCGATCTCAAGTTCGGGGCGCCGAGGTTGGTCTTTGAAAGCATAGCAGAAGCCGAAGCTACTAGGCTGGAGGACATTGATGTACTCGAAGAAGAATGGCTGAATGCAGTAATTCAATCAGCACGATACCAGCAGACTCTGAGACGCTATCACGACAAGGCCGTGCGACAACGATCCTTCTCAGTGGGAGATCTCGTCCTCCACCGAATTCTAACAGGGGAGGGACGACACAAGTTGTCGCCCTTATGGGAAGGACCATTCATAGTAGCAGAAGTCACTCGGCCGGGATCATATCGTCTCACTCAAATGGACGACACAGAAATTGGGAACTCCTGGAATATAGAACACCTCAGGAAGTTTTATCCTTAGCTATATTTCAAAAGCTATCAGGACAACGATGTACTCTGTAAAACGGGAGATATGTCATCAATAAAGAAGGCTTCAAAGATACTCAATTTGTTCATGATTGACTAGCACTCTTACTTAACTCGGGGTGACCACTATGCCCTGCCAACGGAGCAATCGGCTTAAGTCGGCAAAGACTTAAGACGGTGCAACATACTCACGCTTACTTAACTCGGGGTGACCACTATGCCCTGCCAACGGAGCAATCGGCTTAAGTCGGCAAAGACTTAAGACGGTGCAACATGCTCACGCTTACTTAACTCGGGGTGACCACTATGCCCTGCCAACGGAGCAATCGACTTAAGTCGGCAAAGACTTAAGACGGTGCAACATGCTCATGCTTACTTAACTCGGGGTGACCACTATGCCCTGTCAACGGAGCAATCGGCTTAAGTCGGCAATGACTTAAGACGGTGCAACATGCTCACGCTTACTTAACTCGGGGTGACCACTATGCCCTGCCAACGGAGCAATCGGCTTAAGTCGGCAACGACTTAAGACGGTGCAACATGCTCACGCTTACTTAACCTGGGGCGACCACTATGCCCTGCTAACGGAGTAATCAGCTTAAGTCGGCAACGACTTGAGGCGGTGCAACATGCTCGCGCTTACGTAACTCGAGCACGCAAAATATTTCTCTATTTCACGATATCTTTCTCAGGAGCAACCGACGAGGAAGGGCGACTTGAGGAATCAGGAGCAGCATTCACGTCAGCCCTTATATCTTCAGGAACAACCACACCGGGTCTCCTCATCAAGATTCGTCCCGCCTGAATGGCCTTATCCATGGCTCTGTCGTGCTGGGCTCTCAGAGTAATGGAAGTTTCTTCAGCAACCTTGGCAGCCAGTTGAGCGGTTTCTAGCTCCTGGGCGATGGATTTCTTGGAAGCACGGAGTTCTTTGATAGTAGCATCCTTAGCCGATATCAACTGCCTGAGACGGATCATGTCATCCGTGGATTCCTGCAGCCTACAGCGAAGATTATCTAACTCCTCCATGGTGAAACGGTGACTCCTCTCCAGGATGGTCAACGAGTTGCTAGAGTTGCGATACAGTCTGTCAAGATTGTCGCGAGACGCAGCAAGGACACGTTTTTCTTCCTGCAAACAAGAATCAACTCCTAACATCAAACAAGCAATAGGAACACAGCAATGCAAAGCACAGTTTCATAAGTGACCTTTTCAGAATCAAGCTGAGCGCGAAGGGAAGAGCTCAGTGCATTGGCGTCATCTAGGGCAGCAGAGACCTGGGCTAGTTCAGTCTGGCTTTGAGAATACTTTTCTTCAAAATCAGAGCACCACTGGACCAGTTCAGCCTGATCTCGAGAATGTTTTTCTTCAAGAGTGGAAATTTGCCGAGTTATATCTAGCAGGAGACAATCAAACGAAAAGGGTCAGAATGTAAGGCAGATCAATAATGAAGACAAAGAGAAGCAAAAAAGCACTAACCAGCATTGGTCGCCTCCAAGTCAGAGACACGATGTTGAAGTAACATCGGATTCCAACGTGCGAGAGACAAAGCTCCTTCTGGAACAGAAGCACCCTGCAACCTCAGCTGGCTAGCCATCCCGTCCACCAAAGCCTGATAAGGAGAACAGATGAGTGTAATGACAGCAGTTCATACGGTGCAAAAGTCAGGACAGAATATATCACAGTACCTAGAGATTGGAGAAGAACGAAGGGACTCCCAAATTGTGAGAGATCAATTGATGACCGGGCGTAAGGTCGCCACCCGAAGCAGCTTGCAACAAACTAGTGGGAACCAACTCAGTGCCATCAACAGAGCTCAAAACTTGGCCAGCGGGGACGCTGCCCTCTAAAGCGACTCCCTGGTACAAAGCTTGGGCTACCACCATGCAGCCGGAGTGTGGAGGCGATCCCGCATGAACGTCTATGGAAGTACAAGAGGGAGACCCCGCTCGGACACCCTCGGGGGCTGGGTCATAGTTTGCGCTACCCACGTGAGCCGGATCATCTCCGGCAGTACCCTCAGGGGCTGGGCAGTGGCTTGCACTTCCCACCCGAGCCGAGTCACCCTCGGCAACACCCTCGGGGGCTGGGTAAACGTCAACACCATCCTTGAGGGCCAAGTTCTCTGCAGTAGCCGCCTCTAAGGCTGAAGGCCCCTCAGTTACTTCCATGGGACCAGGATGATCCAAGTCAGTCTCCTGACCCTCAAGACCGCGCTCTAAGGTCGATGAGGCGCGGGATGACCTCAACCCAGCATCGAGCACATCAGCACAAACCTCCATCACACCATCATCCGCTGACTCTGATAATAGGTCCTCTGGAACCATATCCTCTAGAGTCTGATCAAAGTTTGCCAGAGATAACTCCTGTAAACCAACGAGAGCTGACAGAGCAGGAGAAGGAACCCCACTGCTTTCCCCACTGACAATATACTACCGACTGTTCTTCCGAGTCAGAGGGACCTCATCTTCTTCCTCCCTGTCGTTTTCATCAACAACATAAGCAACACACCCATTGGGATCAGCGTCGGATGGAGCACACCCATTGGGTTCAGCAGCAGATGGAGCACCCCCATTAGGGTCGGCGTCAGTAAAATCAGGCACGAGAACCTCCTCAGCAGCAGGAACCGAAGGACCAGCGCCCCGATCCAAACTAGATACTTGCTGAAGACGTCTCTTTTTCTTTTTCTGCTCATCAGCAGAAGGATCAAGTTGATTGGCTCGGCAAGGGCATCTCGGACGAGCACTGGCAGGCTTCTGAATATCCAAAGTCGTACTAGCTTCTGGGAGAGGCGCCACCACCAATGTCCCGGCATGAGCAGCATCAGGAGAGTCCTCAGCCAACAAATCAAGCATAACACTTATTTCTGCGTCACTAGGATCCAAAGGCACCTCAAAGTGGACTTGCCGTTCGTCATCAGGAATTTCCCCGAGCGAGGCAACCAAAGTGTTAACTTCTTCGGCAGAGGGTCGCACTCTAAGGCCCAAACCGCCATCAGCGACAGGTGGATTCGACACAAAAAGAGTGAAGGCCTTGGGAGGAGGCAGGTTCCATGCTGAGTATGCCACTGGGGCACCAATATTTGATACCTTGCCTCTAAGAATCATCTCAAGTCGGTTCACCAAGTCTACAGAGGGAATTTTCCTGTTGGTAACCCGAGTTGAGTCAGCTAGACCTCGGTACAGATAAGCCGGGTATGCCCTATCCTTCAACAGTTGAATATTCTTGAAAACAAAATCAGCAACCACAGCCTCAGCAGTCAGACCCCTTTCTTTCAGCAGTCCAACTTCAGCTAGCAAAGCTCCCGCCTCAGCTACCTCCTGATCCGTGGGAGACTCGGTCCAACTCGGAGTGCGAACATCTGGCTGTCTTCCCGACCGTGGGGGGAGAGAATTTCCATGGTTCTCAACAATAAACCATTCCAAGCGCCATCCCTTGATACTGTCTTTGAGAGGGATTTCAAGATACTCAGTCTTCCTCCCACGGCGCATCTCCAAACTAGCACCCCAACCAGTTGATGCTGACCCCCGGCCATTCTAGGGCGACAGTGATACAAGTACTTCCACAACCCAAAATGTGGCAGCACACCAAGAAAAGCTTCGCATAAATGAATGTAAATAGAAATTTGCAGAATAGAATTGGGATTCAGGTGAGTCAAGTTAAGGCGATAAAAATCAAGGAGGCCGCGGAAAAAGGGAGAAATGGGGAGAGCGAGACCGCGGAGAAGAAAAGGAACGTAAATCACGGATTCATGGGTATCCTTTGTCGGGACAGTGACCCCATGACAAATCCGCCAAGAACAAAGCTCTCTCGGGGGAAGGACCCCGATGGACACGAGGTGGAGAAGGTCAGGCTCGGAGACAACAGACATATGGTTACCTGCAAAAGGCAACTGGCTGTTGGGGTCGATGGGAGGAATCACCGTAGCAGATGAACTCGAGGCCTTTCTCTTGGGCGCCATCTCAACTCTACTGGCGAACAGAGCGAGAGCCGAATTGCAGAGAGGATCTGGAGGCAGGAAAGCAAGAACTAGGGCACAGAAAGCAGAGGCGGCTGAAAGCGCAGTATATGCGGGATATTCCTGAGTCAGATACCGTCTCCAAAAGCGCCCAGTCAGCACCCGGCGGTTACTTCTAAAACACCGGTGTGCTGCGTCGTCACCCGGCGGCTACTTCTAAAACCCCGGTGTGCCACATCGTCACTCGGCTATTATCCTCAAAGTGGCCGACACGACCCGTTTTAACTCGGCTGTCGTTTCTAAGACGCTGACGTTATCACCAGTCGCTCGGCAACTATCTCTGAAACGCCGACGATGTCCTCAGTCGCTCGGCGGTTACCTCTAAAACGCCGACGTTGTCTTCTGTCGCTCGGTAGCTATCTCTAAAGCGCCGACGATGTCTTCAGTCGCTCGGCAGCTATCTCTAAAGCGCCGACGATGTCCTTAGTCACTCGACGGTTATCTCTAAAAAACGCTGGCGTTGTCACAGGTCACTCGGCTGTCACATCTAAGAGCACCGACGTGGTCAACAGTTATTCCGACACTGGCATGGTTTCATCATCACTCGGACTCTATTTCAAATGCGTAAATATCGACAATAATAAGCTCGGCCGTCACCCCTGAAGCGGCGATATGATGCCCGAGTTATTCAGTTACTATTCCGAATGAATCAACTCCACAAATAAGAGATCGACTTACTACGAAGCAAAGTAATTGGAACAAGAGGAGACAAAGCCATTCTTCATTAAGGGAAGTAACAATACTTACAAATCAACTCATTATGAGTTGATACTACTACTACTACTACTACTACTACTACATTATTTCACTATACTACTTCTAATCTATACTAATATTTAAAAACCAGTGGCATTTAACCACTGGCCTTGTTGCTACCCCTGCTGCTGCCGCCGTTGCCGCCCCTGCTGCCGCCACTGCCGCCCCTGCTGCCGCCACTGCCGCCCCCGTTGCCGCCCCTGCTGCCGCCGTCGCCGCCGTCACCGTCGTCGTCGCCGCCATCGCCTCCGTCGTCGTCGTCGTCGTCATCGCCTTCGCCACCGCCGCCACCGTCCTCCTCGGACGAGTCCTCCTCGTCCGAGGAGTACTCCGACTCATCCGAGCCCGCGAGACCGGAGCGCTCGACGGCCCGGATGTAAGTCCAGACCTCTGCGGCGATCCCCTGAGAGTCGTCCGAGTCATCGGACGACGCTGGGGGAGGGACGGGAGCTGGAGACCCCTCGGACTCAGAGGAGAACTCCTCCTCTGAGTATTTCGAGTCGCCAAAGTCCTCAGACGAAGGAGTCGGCTCGCGCTTGCGTTTCTTGCCCATGGCGGAAATGCAAGGAGAGGAAGAAAGCAAGCAGTGGAGAACAACAAGAGATGTGAAAAAACCAGAGAGGCAAAGGCACTATTTATAGAAGAAGAAGGCAACCGCTCACCTCCAACCGCGGTCACTGAACAGTCGCGAAGCATTCAATACACACTTCAATCTGTCTGAAGACGCGCGGCTGACACCGTTTCACGCAACGCAACACCCATTGGGACTTCAGTCAACAGCGCGGATGATATGATTACGCCCGCCGTCACATCACATTACTACTCAGAAGCAGCCGGCTAAAACGCTCAGCGTACCAAGCCGTCCCTTGCCCACACCCATTGGGGGGGATGCCCAGGAATTATCAGTATATTTTTCAAAAACTATCACATCCGTGCAGGGCGTGCAATGAACACCTCAAGACAAAAATGAGATATCAGTAAGGATCAAAGGAAAGCCAAATATAGCCGGTGAAGTACAAAATCTGACCGACGGAAGCGACGTGAAGACTAGCCAGGGAACGTCCATCAAATGTCCAATCAGTCGCAGAGCAAATAAATTGCACCACCTAGCAAGATATGGGCGGATCACGAACTCGGCTGCAAAAGACAAAATACATGCTGACCTCGGATGCATAATATTGATGACATAATGCTGACCTCTAAAGCATAATATGGATGACATAATGCCGACTTCTAAGGCATTCAAAAAAAGAGAAAATATGACTCTCGGCAAAAGGACACGAAGTAAAGACCTTTGAGAGGATTGTTTTCAAAAATCCACTCAAAGCTCGGGGGCTACACCCATTGGGTGCACCTTCGGTGCACCCCATGGATCACCATTTCAAGCCAAGATAATGCCGACTTCTAAGGCATAGGGCAAGATTAAAGACAAGGCTGACCTCCAACCAAAGTGCAAGTGGGAAATAAAAGTGATTTCTGATGAAGACCTTCGAGTGGATTATTATCTAGAATCCACTCGAAGCTCGGGGGCTACACCCATTGGGTGCACCTCCGGTGCACCCAATGAAATTCAAGGTCCTACAAAATGAAATGCCGACCTCTAAGGCACAAGTATGAGGCAAAACTACAGATTTCGAGTGAAGCAAAGCAGAACAAGACAGTAAGAAATCATTTTCACCAAACTGCCCGAGAAGCATTTCTTGTCGTAAACAAAGCCTGCAAGTTGGGCCTAGGATCTTTGGGCCGATTATCTCAAAATCAACCCAAAGATCGGGGGCTTGTGGGGGACAGATATCCACCGGGTCCACTGGAAGGGTAAAAGACCTCACGAAAGGCCCAAGGGCCCAATAAATCGTAAGGTCATTCCTTCATGGGCCTGGGCAGGGACAATCAGTAAAGCAGATCGACGTAAGGCCGGATCGGTGCAAGACCGGATGGCCCCACAGCGTTGAGCAAGAAACCACAATAGAAGATCCGACTTTCCCGCGCTGGAGCCCCGTGCAACGGAACCAGGCGAGGATAGGTCGGCAGAATCATAGGAAGATAGACCCGAACAGTTCACTATCTTTTAGGTGCACGTTGTTATCATATCCACATGTATTGCCCCACGGTCGAATATATAAGGCCCGGGGAGCACCCCTTCAGAACAATCGATCTCACTACTCAGCCATCCACCTCAACTCTCCACGTTCTCGCTTTAGAGAACTACCTTGTAACCCATTACACAAAGCATCCTCACCAGGACGTAGGGTGTTACGCATCTCTAAGCGGCCCGAACCTGTAAACACTATCCATTGTCCCTCGTGCATCTGGCACGAACCATTTTGCTACAGTCGGCGACACCGTCCTACTCCTAAAAACACCTCGAGGGGCAACCCCGGGTGTGCGGTCAGACCCAAAACACCGACAGCTGCTACTACCACTACCCGCCTGTGATGAAGAGCCGCCATGAGAACACAACTCCGTCGAATCGATAACACCGGTAAACATAGAATATCTTGAAAAACAAGAAAATTAGCTATTCGGTCATAGTTCCAATATTATTGAAAAAAATTCACAAGTTCATATTGTCCATGCGCCTTGCCTCCAATAGAATGCACAACTTCAGCGTCGATGGTATGCGCTCCTCGCCAATCGTAGTCTTCTCCATACTTCTTAACCATCTCCTGCCCGTATGTCTCCTGTAATACAATATGAAGGTTCAGCACACATGTAATTTATAGCTATATGGCAAGAAAACATTAATCATAACAACAACTAACCATACGCTCAACGGCCGCTTGACTACACAGCTCATCGGAGATTTCACTGTTTTTCGCTCTATGCCCTCTCCTATAAACATCGATTGGGCTCGGGACAACTCCAATTTGAGCCTCCTGCAAATATATGAGTTTAATCCGGTTTCATTTTTGAGTAAAACAGAATACTACATACTCATCATTCGCTTAGCCAACCGAATGTGTCCATCAGCCCCATAGGTATGGTTGACTACGACCTCATCATCGTCCTCATCCTGCTGATGGCGCTGCCTATGTCGATTCCTGTTAGACTTCTCAATCTACTCGGGTGAAGCCCATATCTCACACAAAGCCTTGTAAGCCTGCGGCCGGTGTTCCATCCATGGAAGAGTTACCTGCATATAAAGCGTTAGCTCAAAATTACATTCACATCTGAATGAGCTGCTATATTAGATTTTTACCTTCATGTACTAGTCTACAGTCAAGTAGACATCCGAATATTGTCGAAAGTTGTTGATAGAATGACCTCGGCGCTTCATGTACGCGTTCACAACATGTAGACGAGCATTGGAAAATGCATCCCTGCACACCTTCTTCGCATTTTTCTCTAATACTCGGTCTGCATGCTCTTGAGCCTCAGGTTCCACACGATAGCGTCTCTGTCCAACATCGAAAATAAAATTAGTTTGGAAACAACTAATAAATGTTAGTTTGAAACATTACTCTTACCCAAAAGTCGTGCTTGACGGTGCCTTGAGCTGTTCCATATGTCGCATGTGGAGCTAGTGCGAAGTGCGACCAGCTAGTGCAAGGAACCACCACACCTTTCGGGTTGGTGACAATTCCTGGATTATGTAGACGACAAAGGTTACTTAAGACTTGATTAACCTGTCTATGGTGACCTCGACCGTCAAATGACGTGTCTTCCCATTGGCTGCATGACAACAACAAAGCGGCCAAACGTGAGTACCTATCACCAACCGGGATGATCAGTACCCGAGCTTCAGATTGTGCAGGCACTGATGGAGGTAGGACAAAGTGGCCCTTCCGAGTGCCCCTTCGTCGAACAACAGGATCCTCGGTGGTATCGTCATCCGCCTCAGCATCTATGCCCACCTCCTCCTCCTCATGGGCCTGCACCTCCTCCTCCTTATGGGCCTGCACCTCCTCCTCCTCGTCCTCCTCTTCCTATGGACATGAAATAGAGACATGTAAGACACATTTATATATAAGTGACTGACATTTATAAGATCAATTACATAAACATTTACATCTGTACTCTGTTGTAGAGCGATAGGTGTATCACGTAGTTCTGGCCGAGCGTGTCTCAGCAACGCCTCCTGTCTGCTCTGGCTAGAAGAACTCCCTTGGAAAAGGGAACGTGCACCAGGGAGTATCCTGCTAGCCGCATTAAGAAACCCCTAGCAGTGCGCTTTGTTTTCCTACCACTCATCCTGTTCAATAGAAAAACATTAAAGGTATTAGCTCCATAAAATTAAGTGAATTAATAAAAAATCAAATAATACATCACATAAAATGAAATTATGCATTACACATCAAAATTCATCGGAATCACGATCAAGGAGTCTTCTTCGATCCAAAGCTCGCAATGTGGCTTTTTTGTTCCTTGGATTTTGTTTTCGTTTCGGTGCAACACACTCATCAGCAGTGACATCGTTACAGTCTCCGACTAGTGAGTTCAGTGCAACACCCTCATCAACAGTAAAAGTGGTTGGCAATTCTTCTTCTTGATAAACATCATCGACCTGTTCGTCTTCGAATTGATAACCAGCAGTGCAAGGAGTATGTAAACTTTCCCTAGGGTTCACCTTATGAACTACCCACCATGCTTTAAACTTCGGATTTGGGTACGACATATAGTACACCTGCTCGCACTGGTGTGCAAGGATAAAATTATCATGGCCTCGAAGTCGTTCCTTGTGCTTTACTTCAGTTATGCCATATTGACTTTGTCTAATCCCATTAGTGCTGTCAAACCAATCACATAGAAAGAACACTAATTTCAAAGTTTTGTTCCCTGCAAAATTAAACTCTAGGATGTTTTGAATGATGCCATAATAATTAGTTTCTCTTTCGAGTGCATCGAGTGCCCTAGTCAGAACTCCAGTGTTACCTGTGGCTGCACGAGGACGAGACTTTTCAAATTGGTCTGAACGAAAACGAAAGCCATTCACATCGTATCGACCAAAGGTTCTGCAAGTCACCGTTCCATAAGATAGCTGTCTCAAGTCCTCGTGTATGTTAGGAGTCTTTGTGCACTGCAAATAATATACAGTTAAAATGACTACCTCACGTAAAAGGCTAAATGACATGAAAGTAAGGAATATAAAGAGTTTACATGCTCGTGAAACCAGTCAACAAAATTAGGTCTTCCTTGCCTCCCATGTCGTCGGATCGTATCTAGTTGTTTGCTTGTAGGCTGATGGAAATAAGTCCAATTTTCCTCGTCGAACTTACTGTACAACAAATAAGTAATTAAATATGGCTCCTTTGGTAAAGAAATTAAGGGGTAAAATAAAGACTTACATGAAATATGGCTCCATCTCTTCCATATTAGAGTACATGTATAGCAATGCGGACATTCTTTCATCCATACTAAGGTGGTAGAATGTGCCCTTACTAGTATCGCATGGTAGCAGCATAGACATTATGTTCCTCTACGAAATACACACTCGTGCAGTATGAAACCTCCTTTAGCAAAAAAGCTTCAGCGATGCATCCTTCTACTCTAGCCTTATTTCGAAACATGCCTCGCAGGTTTTTGAGTGCACGTTCAATGTGATACATCCACCTATATTGTACAGGTCCGCCAACCTTTGCCTCATATGGAATGTGAATAAGTAGATGCTCCATCGGATTGAAGAATCCAGGTGGGAATATTTTTCTAGCTTGCATAACAACACTGGTATTTCTTTCTCCAACTTCTCCATCATATTTTTACTTATTTCTTTGGCACATATCTGCCTGTAGAAATAACTTAGCTCAGTTATTGCTTGCCACATGGCGTCGGACATATAACTACGAAACATGACAGGGATAATCCTCTCCATTAATATATGGAAGTCATGGCTCTTTAACCCAGTTAGTTTTCCCGTTTTCAAATTCACAACTCTTTTCAAGCCCGCAGCATAACCATCGGGAAATTTAATTTTTTCATCCATCTCATTACCTCGATCTTGTCTTTAGAGGTAAGATAGAACAAGGCACGTGGCGGCTTACTGTTGTCATTGAGCACTTGGGTTGGTCGGTCACAAAGCATTGCTAGATCTCTTCGAGCTTTCAGATTGTCCTTTGTTTTTTCAAAATGCATGCAGGTGTGTATGAGGGCTTCAGCAACATTACTTTCTTGGTGTATGACATCAATGTTGTGCACAAGAATCAATGACGACATATAAGGGAGCTCCCAGAGACCACATATATGTGTCCAGTTATGGTCCACTCCAAATCCTTTGTACTTGTCCCCCTTTTCATTCAGGACAAGGTTGTTCAGCTGAGCATATATTTCTGCTGCGTTAAGACGTTTAGGCGGTCCTTTGGTGACCACAGTGTTCTTTATAAAGTTTTTCTTATCGCTCCTAAAGGGGTGTTTCCTAGGCAACCAGTGTCGATGACAATCGAAGTAAGTGATCTTTCCACCATGAGCAAGACGGAAGCAATCTATATTTGAACCACAATATGGACATGTCAATCTACCATGTGTACTCCAACCGGTAAAAATAGCATACGCCATGAAGTCATGCACCGACCACAAATACGCAACTCGAAGTTTGAATATCTGTTTTGTAAAAACATCGTATGCTTCAACACCTTTCCAAAGCTCCTTCAACTCTTCAATCAAGGGTTTTAACATGACATTGAGGTTCTTTCCAGGATAGTCTGGGCCAGGAATGATTAAGCAAAGAAATATAAATTCATATTTCATACAAAGAGAAGTGGAAGGTTGTATGGAATAACAAAGACGGGCCAACATGAGTATAATGATGCCATTTGACCAAAAGGTGTGAAGTCATCAGTCGCGAGGCCGATTTGAACATTCCTCGGATCAGCTGCAAAGTCGGGATCAAACGTGTCGAGAGCCTTCCATGCATCCCCATATGAAGGGTGCACGATTAGGTCATCATTATCACGGACACCTTCTTTGTGCCATCGCATGAGCATAGCGGTTTTTTTAGATAGAAACATTCGTTTCACTCGAGGAGTTAGTGGCAAGTAGCGGAGCTGCTTATGTGCAACATCTGTCATCACCTTCTCACCCTCATCATTAACAACTTCCACAAATCTAGATTGTCCACATTTCAGACATTTTTTGTCTTCTGCATGCTCCTTCATGAAAAGCATACAATTATTTTTGCACACATCAATCTTCTCATAATCCATACCGAGACCTTTGATAATTGTCTTTGAATGGTACATGTCTTTAGGCAACTTATTGGGCTTTGGGAGCACATCTCCTAATAACTTTAAAATCTCATTATAACAATTGTTTGAGAAAAAGTACTTGGACTTAATGGCCATGAGCCGAGTCACAAAAGCGAGTATACTCACATCTGTGTGTTCATGCAACGGCTCTTCAGAGTCTTTTAGTAGTTTGAAAAATCTGGAAACCTCTGGTGTGGCAGGATCCTCGGAGCTTAGGTTTAATTCTGGACGTAGCGAATCTAGCATCTCATGCATCGCATCATCGCCAGCCTAATCATTGTTCTCCTTCTCTTCTACATTCCGGTTGGGTACTACCTCACCATGATGTTCCCACACCTCATATCCGGGCATAAATCCAAACTGACAAAGATCTAGGCTAACTCTTTCCTTATTAAGAAATATACTGTTTTCGTGCCGCCTACAAGGGCATCTAATAGTGCCGGTTAAGGACAAGGAGAATACGTGGTCTACAAAATCTTTGGTCTTAGCTACCCATTCATCAGAATGACGTCCATTTCTACTCCAACCATTGTACATCCATGCACGATCTTCAGCCATGCCTGAGACTGTTAAACCGAACCATATCGTGAAAACATTATTCAACTACGTTAATGGTTTCAGTCCTATATGTATAGGCAAGAATAGGTTCTAAACCTACAGCAAGCTAGCAGGGCCAAAAAAAATTCGGCAGCATAATCTCGCTGCCACTAAACAATATAAGAATGAACCACATATACCACGTACATATGTCTTTCCTAAACGACATAAACCACATATATAATATGCCACGAACTAAACAATAATACTAATCACACGCACTAATCAACAAACATATATATACCACTAATACATTAATAAACCATATATTATACCACATATGCCTTCCATAAACATATAACACATATACAATAAAAGACGGCCGAAAATACACAATAATTTCAAAAATATACTAAACAATAATATTAATCAAACGCACTAATCAACAAACACAATTACAGCAATATACTAATTTCGGCAGCAATTAAATAAAAGGCCGTCGAAAATACAAAATAAAATAGACAAAAAATACCTTAATGGAGCTGAGGTCGACCCGAGTGTCGGGGCTTGTGTGCGGCGCGTCGGCGAGGCGCGGGCGGCGCGGCTTGGCTGTGGGCGGGCGGACGGCACTGCTGTGCGGTCGGGCGTCCACGGCGGGCGTCCACGGCGCGGCGGGGGCGGGGGCCATGGGTGGACCGCGGGTGGCCGGCGGGGGTGGCCGGTGAGCGCGATCGTCGGGCGGGCGGTAGGGGCAGGCGGCAACGGCGGGCAGCGGACGGACGGGCGGGCGGGCGTCGGTTTAGATCGAGCGAGAGAGAGAGAAAGAGAGAGAACAGAGGAGGAGGCACGGTTTTAAATATTCAATTTTCGGCGGCCGTGTCAGGAGGCCGCCGAAAATAACACTATTTTCGGCGGCCGTGTCAGGTGACCGCCGAAAATAATTTTATTTTTGGCGGCTGCGTCAGAGACCGTCGAAATTAGTGCTATTTTCGGTGACCTGCTCAGACCGCCGAAAATACCTTATAATTTTCAGTGGCTAGGACCCAGCCCCCGAAAATAACCCTGGCCGCCAAAAATGGTATACAGTGTTGTTGTGATAGTTCAAACTTACTGTGATTGCATTTACCTTCATCTATCCTCTCACGGTACCAATCTTGTAGACACATCAAAGCTTCAATAATCTTGTAGACACATTACAGTGCTTGCACTCAGCCACTTCAGATTCACCTTCTCGTGAAATAATCGTGAAGTCTTTCCATACCTTGGACTTGCGAGAGTTTGGTTGCGATTGATCTGTAGATAAATTTGCCACAGATCTTGTTCGTTTGTTTGCATGTTGTTTGTGCACTTGCTCCTTCTGTCAAGTTCTCTGGCTCGACAACTCCATCTGGCTGCCTGTCATCCTGCTGCTGCTGCTCTAAATTTGCTTCAGCATCAACCACTTCGATTTCTTCACTCCTGCTGCTGCTTGCCATGTCTTGAAGCAAATGGCGATAACCAATCTAATAATAAATATAATATGCAAAAACGTATAAGTAAACTAGTCTGCTAACTCTAACTGCATATAAATACATTAAATAAATATCTAAAACTTGTACGTAACTATGCAAAAGTGGTGTACAGACATACTGGATGGTTGTAGAGCGGAGGATCTACAGGCGCGCGTCACCGGAGTCGCCAAGTCACCAGTCGCTCGCTCGTCCTGGCTGGCCACCGAGCTTCAAATTATGCAAGATGTGGTTTACTTGTAAAGGCCATTTGATATGTACCAGGTAAAGCACATGAAAATTTTAGTGCTTCCATACTTCTGTATCTACATAGTACATTTCATTTCAGCCGGGAATCCAGTCTACCGTGTCCTTAACAAGAATTCTCCCCCTGATTGTCCCAAAATATAGTCAACATTAAATTTAGGACATAAGGGTTGCAAATGCTAAAAAATATTAACCACACATATCAATACTTAGGGCTTGTTCGGTTACGGGTGGATTGAGAGGGTTTTAGACTGTCTCTAGTAGAGTGTGAAAAATAGGAGACACGAAACTGTAGATGGCATTGTTTGACACTGTTTACATATAGAAGTTTAAAATAGAAAATAAGATAGGAGATGTAATAGAGGATCTGCTAGAGACATCCTTACAGGAAAGCAAATGAAAGCCTTCCTGCAATACTTCTGTCACCAAAAAAAAAGCAATGAGCCATTATCACCAGCGTACACCGTTTCAAGTGATCAATTGCAACTGAGTTGGAATGAGTTGGAATACAAAGAATCAAGCCGCAAGGATACATTTCAAGCTCATCGGCTACAACAAAAATGACTGAATGAGATTATCGTTTTGGAGGTGATTATCCTAAATTTACAGACGAGATGTAATTTCTGCAAAAGAAAAGGTTCTTGCAAAAGACGACTGAAACCAAGAGAATGCCCTTATACATAGAGACGCTACAAAATGGTACCCAGGCTCAAAAGGCAAAGCAGGCCAAAATCCCGAACTCATCTGCAGCAATTCAGATGATGATCGCAGCACAACATGGTAGCATCCTTCCATTTCTTGGGTTAATGTTGAGCCCCCTAGTTTCGGCAGGGCTCGCTCGCTCAGTCTAGGATACATAAGACCATAGTGAAAATATGAGGACATTACAAAGCAATAGCAGCATGTAGATCAAACTTACACATCAAAACACATCACCACCCATGGTCACAATATACAACTGAACGTATTCCAACAGCTTAAATCAAAGCACAACACCATCACCACACTCTGCAAGTCGGGACAGATCAAATGTGATATCTGACCATGCATTAAGCATAACACTTTTTTGCTGGCTATAAACTTTGCTGTGAAGTTACATTCAGATACCAAAAGACACATTCTTATAATAAAGAGCTGGGAGCAAAGTCGAATCCAGGGAACAAAGTCAAATCCAGGTGAGTCCACATCGTCTTCAATTTTCCAGGCCGCACGATCATTTTTCAATGGCATCCAACGTTCTCATCCCATCTCGTCATTCTTTCTTATAATAAAGAGTCAAGAGCAAAGTCGAATCTAGGTGAGTCCACGTCGTCTTCAATTTTTTAGGCCGCACGATCGTTTTTCAATAGCATGTCCTCTCGTCTACTCCAGAAGCCACGAGCATTCCAGACTTCAGTCGTCGTCGTGCTCCTCTGCACCGTCATCGTTGCTTCTTCACTTCCTCTCCCCCTTTCAAACACATCCCCAGCCAACACGCCGCACTCCACATGCCTTGCATCCTCCGCCAGCTGCCGCCTCCTCCGCGCGAACATGCTCGTGGCGCTCTTCCACGCTGTGCCTCCGCTACCGCCGTTGCTCCCCTTCTTCGTTGCGCCACCCCTCTCCCCCCATCTCTCCCACGTTGACGTCAAGGCACACCAAATGTCCCACCGTCTCCCTGCTCCATACATCCTGCCTCCTTACCTTCTCTGACCACCCATTCCCACCGCTTCTTCGCGCGTTCCAGTCGCTCCCGTTCCTCCGCCTTTTCCTCTCCCGTTCCCCAATCACCCCTATGAAACATTACCACTGTGCCCTCGCAAGTTGGCTCCAGCCACGATGCCGTAGGATGAGGTGCTACGACAACTCACATGCACCTTTGCTTTACTCCTTTTCTCTTTATCGGTATCTGCAGTCATTTGCGGGGAGACGTGTGCATACATAATACTAGAGATGTGAGTATTTGAGATGGAGAGAGAGAATTCAACAACATCAAAAATGTATTCTTCAGATTTGTTCCTTTGTTTTATGTCAGTAACAACCGCAATACTGCTCTGCAATACTGGGTCCTTTGAATTATACAACCAAGCAATGGCCTACAATTACAGAAATAACAAATCAATATAATTTCAATGGGCTTACATACACACTGCTCTCAAGTTTTGAAGTAATAAATAAAACTTACCGATCTTTTATCTTCATCAACCAACTAGTTCAAATGCTTATCTACTTTGATTATTTCAGTTCATTATTCATCTAATGTCCTCCACTGCATTTTATTTTGTGCTAGAGGGAGTTTCTTTAGCACACATTACCAAATGGAGACACCGAAGACTAGCGAATGGCAGCACCAACAAAGTGAAGATTTTCTGCAATATTATTTCCATTAGAATGGTTAGCAAATGGATTTGACTATAGATAATTTGTGAATATCCTGGTCGGCAACCTGCAATGCATGGAAAATGGAATACATATTGTTAGGATTGTAGGTGGGAAAAAAGGAGACACAGAGTTTAACTTGAAAAAAACTCCCCCAATGTGGAGGAGAAAAAACCACGAGAAAACAGATCTATTATGTGGTGTGATGTATAGGGTACAAGGAGGTCTATTTATATAGGCAAATGAGATAGAGATAGAGTCATATCTTCTTATCCAACAAAGCATGTCTGCAGAATTTTCATCAGTATGTATCTTGTCCACTTTAATCTCGCCTTCAGCAACAATATCACAAATGAAGTGGTACTTGATATCAATATGCTTGGTCTTGAATTGATACATGTCATTCTTGGTCAGACAAATAGCACTATGACTATCGCAATAAACTTTAATGACATCCTAAGGAACACCAAGTTCAGAAATAAGACCTTGCATCCAAATAGCTTCTTTAACCCCTTCAGTAGCTGAGACATATTCTGCTTCAGTAGTGGAAAGAACAGTAACAGACTGAAGTGAAGCCCTCTAACTCACTGCAGAATCGCATAATGAAAACATATAGCTAGATATGGAGCGTCTTTTATCAAGATCACTAGCAAAGTCAGAATCAACAAATCCCTCAACAAATCCCATAACACCAATTTCCTTCACTGAATTCTTGTCAAACAATAATCCAAAATAAGAAGTACCTTTCAAGTAGCAAAGAATCAACTTTACTGCATTCCAATGTTCTTTTCCAGGATTGTGCATAAATCTGCTAACCACACTAACAACATGAGCCAAATCGGGTCTTGTAGATTCCCAACAGCATTAGAATACGGTATGTGAGACATGTGTTCTTTCTCCTCTTCAGTATCAGGACATTGTCTCGATGATAATTTAAAATGTGAAGCAAATGGTGTAGCAACATATTTGCAATTACTGAGATTATACTTTTCAAGAACTTTCTAAATATAACTTTTCTGAGATAGAAAAAGAGTACAAGCACAACGATCACGCTGAATTTCCATCCCAAGAATTTTCTTTGCTGGTCCAAGATCTTTCATATCAAATTCATGATTAAGTTGAGCCTTCAATTCAACAATCAGTGACTTGTCATGAGAAACAATCAACATATCATCAACATAAAGCAGTAGATACACAAAAGGTCCATTAGGGAACTGCTTCAAATAAATACAATGATCATAATTGCTTCGATAATAACCATGTGCAAGCATGAACGAGTCAAACCTCTTATACCACTGCCTAGGAGCTTGTTTCAAACCATAAAGAGATTTCTACAAATGACAGACTAAATGCTCCTAACCAGGAGCAGAAAAACCCTGAGGTTGTGTCATATAAATCTCTTCATCTAAGTCTCCATGAAGAAATGCAGTTTTAACATCAAGTTGCTCTAACTCCAAATCAAATAAAGCAACAATAGCAAGCATAACTCAAATAGAAGTGTGACGAACAACAGGAGAGAACACCTCATTGAAATCAATACCTTCCCTTTGTTCAAAACATTTCACAACTAAACGAGCTTCAGTAAGCTCAATCAATTTTCATGTAGAATTCTTTTGAAGACTCTCAAATTCATCGTTCATAGCAACTAACCACTTGGATGAATTATCAAATGAGATAGCTTCCGAATAAGAAGAAGGTTCAAATGCAACATTAGTTTCTTGAGCAACAATGAGAGCATAATGAGCCATACTATCATTGTCATGATATCGATGTGGCAAAACAATATTCCTTCTAGGTCTATCTTGAGAAATAGAGTGATTGTTTCTAATAGGAGGTACAGAAGCTGAAACTGACTGTGTAATAGGAGTAACAGAATCAACATTAATAGGTATAACTACCTCAAGATTCTCATCAGTAGTTTGAGGCATAGATGTGGATGAGGAACCACTATCAGAAACCCCTCCAGATGAAGAAAATGTACTTTCATGAAAAGTAACATCACGCAGACAATCACCTTCTTAGAATCAGCACACAATAAACGATATCCTTTGACACTAGAACCATAGCCAATAAAAGTGCATTTTTGAGCTCTAGGCACTAGCTTCCCATTGTTAACATGAGCATAAGCAGGGCAACCAAAGATTCTGATATTAGAATAATCAACTGATTTACCTGTCCATACCTCTTCTGGAATTTTGAAATCAATAGCTGAATTGGGAGAGCGATTAATCAAATAGCAGGCGGCATTAGCAGCTTCCGCTCACAAACCATGCTTATCCCATAAACCAGCATTAGAAAGCATGCAATGAACATGCTCCAGAATAATACGGTTCATTCTTTCTGCAACACCATTCTGCTGGGAAGTACCTGGAACAGTCTTGTGTCTAGCAATACCACGATCAGCACAAAGAGAATTAAACTCACTATTGCAAAATTCCAATCCATTGTCGGTTCTCAATTTCTTAATTTTTCTGCCAGTCTGATTTTCCACTAAAGCTTTCCATTGCTAGAATGTAGTAAGAGCATCATTTTTATGCTTTAAAAATAAACTTAGACTTTGCGAGAGAAATCATCAATAAAAGTGATCATATAATCACAACCTTCAATAGAAGAATGAGGAGCCCGACCCCAAAGATTAGAATGAATATAATCAAGAATACCTTTGGTGCAGTGAGTAGATAAAGAGAAACTGACTCTCTTCTATTTGCCAAATACACAATGTTCACAGAATTCCAATTTGCTAATATCATTTAAATAACCTCTCTTGTGCAAGAGATGCATACATTTTTCACTCATATGTACCAAGCACATATGCCAAAGCTTGGTATTTGAAGTGTTGGATGCAATAGAAACAGCTGCAGTACCCGTAACTGTGGAACCTTGCAAATAATAGAGATTATTTATATGTTCAGCCTTCAAAACAATACTTTTCCCTTGAGAAACCTTAAGAACACCATTATCAGCAGAAAATTTGAAACCCATTGCTTCTAAGGTGCCCAAAGAAATAAGATTCCTCTTTATTTTAGGAACATAACGAACATTAGTAAGGGTCTTGAATGTGTCATCATGAGCTTTAATCTGAATAGAACCAATTCCAAAAATTTCAAGCGGAGATTCATCACCAATAATAACATCACCATCATGAACATGAGAATAATCAGAAAACCACTCTCGATGTGAGCAAATGTGAAAAGAGCAAGTTGAATCAAGAACCCAAGCCATACGCTTTTCATCATTAGAAGTGATCATAAAAGCTTCTCCACCATCACTATTTTCAACAATATTAGCCTCAGCAGCTGATTTATCAGCTTCCTTTTTCTTTTGCCTTTCTTCCTTATTTTCAACTTAGGACACTGGGAGATCACATGATTATCAGCTTTGCAATAATAACAAAAATTGTTGGATTTACGATCTCTTGACTTAGACCTTGATTTAGGTTTATTAAAATTGCCCGCTTGTTGAGTTCTACCTCGAACAATAAAACCTTCACCCTTAGACTTGGAACGAGAATCAACATTAAATTTTTCCTTGGACAATAAATTTGACTTAACATTCTCAAATGTCAGTGAAGTATGATTTCTATAAAGCATAATTTCCTTAAAATGCTTAAAAGAGGGGCAACAAAACTACCAACAAAATTGCCTTATCTTCATCATCTATCTTCACATCAAGACTCTCAAGGTCGACACAAATAGAATTAAATTCATTGAGATATAATTGAATAGATGTACCTTCCACCATACGAATAGTATAAAGGCGCTCTTTGAGATGGAGCTTATTAGCAAGACTCTTGGTCATATATAGCTCTTCCAATTTCTTCCATAATTCTGCCGCAAATTTTACATTCATTACTTCACGCAGAACATCAGTAGATAAACTGAGCTGTAAGGCGGATAAATCTTTTTCATCAAGATCTTCCCATTGATCATCAGTCATATCAGCAGGTCACGGTTGCAACGTCTTTCATACACATAACTGAGTAAGAACAGCCTTCATCTAAATCTATCAAATAGCAAAACTGATTTTACTATCAAACTTCGAAATATCAATTTTAGTCGACATTTATAATCCGAAATAAAAATCCTAAGAAAAACAGAAAATCGTGTGCAATTTAGTGGGTGCACTATGCGAAGGAATAAGAACAATAATTGCTTCTTTACTCCTTGCGTGAGAAATCAAATCGGCACAAGCACCAATGATCCATAGTAGTCTTCAAGTGGGTGACCATGGAAAAATTTCTGCAAGCTTGCCGTCAGTAGCAAATCACATGAGCTGCACAAGCAGCGATCATCCTTGTCCTGCAGACGGTAGATGAGGACGCAACGTCTTTGTCCCAGCAGGTGTCGGGAACGGCTGGAGGTAGCTCGAATAAACACGCCACAGGGAACAAATCTCATGAGACCAGAGATGACCACGGATCTAGATGACAAGATACAACGATCAATCTGACCTGGTGGTGGCGGCACTAGAGATCTGATGAAGAACGGCGGTGGCGGTACCTAAAACTGTGTGTCTAAACCCTAGCTCTATATACCAATTAGGGATGGCAACGGGTAAACTATCCACAGATAGTGTCTCTGGACATCCATATCCGCGACTTATATCTGATATCCGAACCCGTACCCGTTACCCGCTATGGATAACAAACAGTATCCACATCCATTACCCACAGGTAACGGATATCCGCGGATATATCCGTTTGCCCACTACACATACAACATATTTAAATCCAGCAAATTCAAACAAATGAAATTTAAATATGATAAAGACATACAGCCATACAAAATTTGTCCAACAAATGAAATTTGATACATGTATTAAGGAATACAACGAGCAATATAAAATTGTCTAGCAAAATCAAATCTGAATTGTTCAAATTGATAAAACTACAAACACACAAGCCATAAGAATCAACACCAAAGACCAACTGGTTATATAGAATCAGCAGCCAATACACAAGATTCTTCTTTCATGTCTTCATTATCTTCAAGGCAAGACCAAAAACTATTGAATCTTCCATCACCAGCATCTAAAATAAAGTTGCATGCACATTAGTATCTATATACTTCAAATATAACATATTGGAAAAATGAAGAAAAGTTCACCTTTAAGAGTGTGACGAAGCCAACTTTGACTGCACATCAAAGCTTCCACCATTTTAGGAGTGAGACGACTGTGATGGTCACTTAAAAGCCTGCCACTTGTGGGATGGGAGTACAAGATATTTTAACGGATATTCGGGTATTTGGGTATGGATATTGATTTTTCGTACCCGTTTTAAAAATATCCACGGATATCAAGTGCTACCCGTATCCGTATCCATGGGTACAAACTCGTACCCAAAACCGTGCCCAACGGATTTTTTATCCGCGGGTACGCGGATAAATCACATCCATTGCCACCCCTAATACCAATTGTTAGGATCATAGGTGGAAAAAATAAAACACAGACTTAACATGAAAAAAACTCCTCTAATGTGGAGGAGAAAAAACCACAGAAAAACTGAACTATTATGTGGTGTGATGTACAAGTTACAAGGGGATCTATTTATATAGGCAAAGGAGATAGAGATAGAGTCATATCTTCTTATCCAACACATATGACAACCCCTACTTTTTGCAGACATATCTAAAAAAATATTGCTGCACTAATTTTTTTGATGTTGCAATGAGACACATAGTTTAACGTGAAATATTGGTGCACTCTTAGATTCAATAACCAACATAGGCATAACAAATCATCATATGGTAAACCACAAAAGGATTATAGAAAAACTTTATCATCACACTTGAAATTGATTTATAGATATCTAGAGTAAGCATATGGTAAACTCATTCTACCTTGCACCAATTCACTAGCATTCTACTAGCACATGAATTTTCCTACCAAAGCTAGGTACTTGCCATCGATATTACTAATGGCCAGCATAAAAAATAGCACAATATTCCACTACAGCACTTACCCTTCGCTAGGAGATAACATCGAGAAAGTTAGATTTTTTGGGACTCAAAATAATATACTTCACACTTTTCTGTAACATTGATTTTGCAAAAATAAGACTCAAAACATGTCATGCTTGAATAGCTTATGTTACAATGTTGGTGATCTTGACAACCGCGTAGTTTGTAGGAGCAAGAAAGAAAATTCACTTCTTTAGTTTTTAGAGTTACTTTCCCTTTTTGCTCACGATGGTGATCAGAGAAGCAAATGAAAACCATACGATAATATCATCAATGAAGGACATCACCAAAGTATATTACTTACACTACATATGAATTACTTGCATAGAAACATATAATACTCTTATCATTAACGCGCGCCGGGCGCACACAAGTTACTAGTGAAATTATAAAAGTATGTGATCTCAGCTCATGGAGTAGAGACAATAGTTTAAAGTTTGGAAATTTAACATGAAGTTCATATCCAAACAGTTAGATGAGTCATCAAGAAATGCAAATATAAAGTATATACAAAGAATGAGGAAAGTATCGGTCATCACATATTTAGGGGATGCATAACCGTAGGCTCTAGTCACCCATGTCGATACATGCGTCTAATCACCTTTAGGGCCAACGTCTATGAGGTCAAAGTCAGATAGTTTGGCAATATAATCCTGCGGCAATGAGAACAAGAAGATAGATATGCCAAACATATGGGCATTTCCATTGGATGCTATCAATAGAACTAAAAAAGGAGAAGAAAGTGTGAGGAAGTAATTGCCACTCAACATAGTCCATCAGACTATTTGATGTCCTGAAATCTCTGTAGATGATAGGCCTTTGAGCATTGTGGAAGCAAGCAAGTCTTTGTTGTTGTTTGAATGTGTTACAAGGCAGAGCTCGAGGGTTCTCATGCTTGTGAGCCTACTTGGTTGGTTGATGGGATGTTTGGATACTTGCTAGCCCTCTAGATCCTAAGTTGGCTTAGGTTTCTATGGGTCACCTTGTCCCCCTTATATAGTCGCGGGAGCAGGTAGTCATTGATACATGAAGAAATTAACAGGGTGTATCATTTCCCACCTTCGGGTTGTAAGTCGTCTCCTTTACTTACGAAGGCTGCCACTGCTGCCCCCTTGGCCTCCCAAGGTCCTGTCACTTCTAACCTAACCGGACTAGGGGGTAGTTGGGTCCCGCAGAGGGGTGTCCAGAGCCTTTCTGTGAGGTGGTGTTTCTAAGGGAGCCATACGAGTGGTTGGCCTTGGAGTTTCCTCTTTATGTCTTATCTGGGGTGCTTGGTCGCCCTACACCTGTGGCGAGTCCCACCGTGGTGGCATGACCTATGTGTCCTTCTTATCCTTCAAAGAGTTGGGTGGCTAGACATAGACGTCTTCAGTGTTCTTCATACTATACCTACCTCACTTGGTGCACGGCTAGACAAGAACATGCACCGAGCGATCAGAGAGTCATAAATGTATCTTCCATGCATAGAGATTCATAGTACATCTAGGGTACTGATGCTAGCGAGTCTTATCAGGTTTGTATGACCTAGGATGATTTAGCTCAAAGTGAAGGTCTGACTTGGTCAGGACGACCAGGTTGGTGCCGCTCGAGGCAATCGAGGTCGGGGCTACCCTAGTCGGGGTGACTAGGTTAGGATCGCATAAGACGATCGAGGTTAGGGTGACCAGGTTAAGGTAGCCTTTGGTCTAGGTCATGTTTCATTAGTGTTGGGGAGAAGGCTTTGTTGAAGGTCCATGAATAACAAAATATGTTATCTAAGTGTGTTTTAGGGTGACACCTTCAAGGTCATCATGCTAAAATGAGAAGCTTCGAACGATTATCTTCACTGATTGAAGAGAAGATGAAGGGACGACGAAGCTCCATAGAAGATGAAACCACCTTTCAAACATATAAGGGCTATGAAGGACGACAAGAAGACGTACATGACACATCTCTCATGTTAAAGGACATAGATACCCCTCCGATTGTGTACATCCTTTGCATAGGACGAAGGGTGCTTCTACAATTTTGTATGAAGATGTATAGCGATATGATCATATTAGGTGTATAGTACCGCTGCTACAGGTTAAACGTTCATAGGTCTGGAATATGCATCACCTTCGAATAGTAGAGCATTCAAAGGGTTATGACATTGAAGACCCCCCGTGTGACATTAAGGATCCTCGAAGGTACTACTTCTCGAAGGTCTTGTAATCTACCTTGTAATCTGCGATCCAAAAGTAAAACAAAAGAGGAATATAAGAACAAATCAATCTTACATAAGTCTTTCATGTGTTGTATATACAAAGGTCCATCTCGTATGGTTTGCTTATTCTTATTTTCTTCGGTTCCTCTTCCTTCTTCCTTTTATCTTTGAACCCTTCTAAGGTTTAAGGGAGAAGGGGTTTCCCCCTAACTGTCTTGCGCTGTTGTGGTTACTTCTAGTAGATTTGACATGTAAACAATAATTGACGGTGCTCTTATCTTACAATGAACTTTTAGGGCGTGTTTGGTTGCGGGACAGTCAAGACAGAGACGTCCCCTGCGCGTCCTCTCTTATCCCTCCAATTTTAAGGGATAACTGGGGACAACACTGGGATTGTCCTGTCCCAACCCTTAACCCTAAATCAAACGACCTTATTTGAGAGATCGTCTCATTCTATCCCGTCCTGTCATTGCAACCAAACGTATCAGTTTGTCTTGAGATATCCCTGGTATAGGTACACATCATCCGGTAAAGTTTACTAGAAACCAGGCCCGTACATGGCCCAACGCAGCTGGTCCGACTGCATAGGGCCCCCATCTCGTGTATTATATGCTGGGCCATGGCCTACTAAGAACAGTAACCAGCTTCAACTCGTGAACTTGACAGACACTCGTGGGGACGCCGTGGTGAACAGAAGCCAAAAGGACGCATCCATCTCGCGCGGAGGCACAATTGCAGGCATGGCGCCGCCACGGTGCCGCCCGCCGTCGAGGCTGTCTGTCAGCCAGTCCGAGAGTCCGATGCGACATTTGAAGTCTGAACGCCGATCAGCCCTGCGGCTTCACGAGTCACGGCAAGGCACTACTACGCCCACACGTTTCACGGGATGTCAAGCATCCCAATGTCCTTTTTTTTTAAATGGCAGTAATGATAGTAGGTCACGGCATCAAGGTCAAGGCATTAGTTTATCAGAGTTCAGCAACAGCAACCTCAAGGTCAAGGCATCAACGAGTAAAACTCAATGGATTATTGGCAACAATTGCACTTGAAAATGATGGTTTGGAGAAGATATGATTGAAGATACGATTGAAGATTTCATTTCGAAGAATACTTCTCCTAGACGCTTGATGTTTTTTTTCTAGAAGTTAAGAAGATATGGTAAGAAAGATTCATCGTTTTACCTTTTTAGCATGCATGCCAACGACTGCAGTTCTATTTTTTAAGTATTGCATGAAAACATATAGTTATATAGAGAGTTGCCGTGTTTTGCTACGGTTTTCGTATACCATATAAATAGGTATTAAGATATTTATTTAAATATAATTATTATTTATTTCTAAACACTAAGCTATGTGTGGTCTGGTGGTTAGGTCTAAATTTTAGAGCAAGAGGACATGTGTTCGAATGCTTGTTTTGTACTATTTTTTGCGCGGACGTGCACTAGCTGAGAGAGCTGCACCGATGTTGGGCACGGCGCTGAGACGGTGCGTGTGGGGCGGTAGAATCAGCCGGGGCGCGTGGGGCGGACCCAGAGTGACAGCGCGAAAACTGAAGCTATGATAGCACCAGATATCCACATTATGTTCTTAATAAAGTAGTTGTCGACGTTTCGAGACCGGGGGGTCCCAGAGCCGACGAGTGAAGTGTCGTCGCGTGCCCCAGCCTAGATGGGTCGACGCGAGGCTGAGCGCGAAGGGGGGAAAGCGAGGAGGCAGGAGATGGGTCGTGAGAGAGGTGGAAATCCCGCGGCCTTCGTGTTCGTCCCGCGCCCAGGTCGGGTGCGCTTGCAGTAGGGGGTTACAAGCGTCCACACGGGGGAAGGAGCGAGCGGCCTCACGCGAGCGCCCGTCTCGTCCTCGTTCCCGCGCGGCCGACCTTCTCTAAGAGGGCCCTGGTCCTTCCTTTTATAGGCATAAGGAGAGGATCCAGATGTACAATGGGGGGTGTAGCAGAGTGCACGTGTCTAGCGGAGGAGAGCTAGCGCCCTAAGTACACGCCATCGTGGCGGCCGGAGAGATTTTGGCGCCCGGTTCGTGTGATGTTGTGGCTGTCGGAGGAGCGCCGGAGCCTGGTGGAGGGACAGCTGTCGGGACCGTCGAGTCCTTGCTGACGTCCTCTTGCTTCCGTAAGGGGGCCGAGAGTCGCCATCGTCAGGGAGCGTGCGGGACGCCATCATCGCCTATCTGGCGGAGCGAGCCAGATGGGACGCCGGTCTTGTTCCCCGTAGCCTGAGTCAGCTTGGAGTAGGGTAATGATGGTGCCTCCTGTTGATGTGGCCGGTCCACGCCCTGGGTTGGGCGATGTGGATGCTCCTCCGAGGTCGAGGTCGAGTCCGTCTTCCATGGCCGAGGCTGAGTCCGAGCCCCCGGGTCGGGCGAGGCGGAGTTCGTCGTCTTCTGGGGCTGAGCCCGAGTCTGAGCCCTGGGTCGGGCGGAGCGGAGTTCGCCGTCTTCCGGGGCTTAGCCCGAGTCCGAGCCCTGGGTCGGGCGGAACAGAGTTCGCCGTCTTCCGGGGCTTAGCCCGAGTCCGAGCCCTGGGTCGGGCGGAGCGGAGTTCGCCGTCTTCCGGGGCTTAGCGTGAGTCCGAGCCCTGGGTCGGGCGGAGCGGAGTTCGCCGTCTTCCGGGGCTTAGCGCGAGTCCGAGCCCTGGGTCGGGCGGAGCGGAGTTCGCCGTCTTCCGGGGCTTAGCCCGAGTCCGAGCCCTGGGTCGGGCGGAGCTTCCTATGGTGTGCGGCCGGGCCTGACTGCCTGTCAGCCTCACTCTATCAAGTGGCACCGCAGTCGGAGTGGCGCAGGCGGCGCTGTCTTTCTATCAGACTGGTTAGTGGAGCGGCGAAGTGACGGCGGTCACTTCGGCTCTGTCAGCTGAGGGGCGCGCGTCAGGACAAAGGTGTCAGGCCACCTTTGCATTAAATGCTCCTGCGATTTGGTCGGGGTTGCTTCTTGGCGAAGACAGGGCCTCAGGCGAGCCGGGAACGCGTTCGCCGCTGAAGGGGGGCCTCAGGCGAGGCGGAGATCCTCCGGGGTCGGCTGCCTTTGTCCGAGGCTAGGCTCTGGCGAGGCGTGATCGAATCCCTCGAATGGACTGATCCCTGACTTGATTGCACCCATCAGGCCTTTGCAGCTTTGTGCTGATGGGGGTTACCAGCTGAGAATTAGGAGCCTTGAGGGTACCCCTAATTATGGTCCCCGACAGTAGCCCCCGAGCCTCGAAGGGAGTGTTAGCACTCGCTTGGAGGCTTTCGTCGCACTTTTTTGCAAGGGGACCAGCCTTTCTCGGTTGTGTTCTGTTCCGGCGGGTGCGCGCGAGCGCACCCGCCGGGTGTAGCCCCCGAGGCCTCGGAGGAGTGGTTTGACTCCTTCGAGGTCTTAACGCCTCGCGCAATGCTTCGGCTGGTCTGGTCGTTCCCTCATGCGAGCTGGCCGTAGCCCGGGTGTACGGTCGGGTCCCAAGTTCTCGGGCTGGTATGTTGACGCTGTCAACGGTCTGGCTGGAGCCGGGTTTGCAAGAGCAGCCCCCGAGCCTCTGCACAGGGCGAGAGGGCGATCAGGGACAGACTCGACTTTTTTACATACGCCCCTGCGTCGCCTTTCCGCAAGGAGGAGGGGGGGAGAGCGCCATGTTGCCCTCGATGGGCGCCGAACATGGTGTCTCCGGTGAGCTGCAGGCGGGTGATCCGAGCGGACGTCCGTGCCCCATTCGTTAGGGGTCGGCTAGGGGCCCAGAGGCGCGCCCAAAAGTACCTGCGGGTGATCTGCCAGACCCGGTCCCCTGGTGACGGGGTTCGAGGGCTTGATGCCTCCCTCTGATGGGATTCTGTTACAAGATCGTCCCCGCTGGTCTCGGAAATGTCCTAGGGTACCTCGGGAGCGCAGCCCGAGCCTCGGTTATGTATCGAACGTACCCTTGGTCATCCCTCGCTCTGTGTCTGAGGCGGCTGTGAACCCTTCGGGGGCCAGCCTTCGAACCCCTGATCAGTAGTGGACGCGGAGCCCGAGTAGCCTAAGGCGGCCGTTGAACCCTTCCGAGGGGCCGGCCTTTGAACCTCTGACCAGTAGTAGGTGTGGAGCCCACGTGCTCTGAGGCGGCTGTTGAAACCTTCTGAGGGGCCAGCATTCGAACCTCTGATCAGTAGGGAGGCTCAGAGCCTGGTTCCTTCACAGGGAAGGATCCCTTTCGGGGTATCCCCCTTTCCCGGTCCCTGTTGCAAGAGAGAGAAAGAGGAAAAAAGGAAAAGGATACGAAATCGAACGACGTGGCGTACCTTTTTTGACGCGGTCGTTATGGCGAAGGCGAAGCGTCGCTCGCTTCTCCCGCTAGAGGCGCCGTCTGTCCTGCTGCGGAGTTAATACGACGGGGCGAGTGGTTCGCGGGGCAGCCGTTGCGCGTGCGCGAGCCGTTCGAGGAACGGAACACGGGCGCGTTGTCTTCATGCCGTGAGAGAGGGTTCTCTCGCTGCCCCCGGATGGGACGTAAGCTTGGCTGACGACGTGACCGCTGCTTCTGCCTGCCTGCCACCGCCGTCACTGCCAGCCCAATTTTGACCGCATTTGACCGTCGCGCTTGGCTGGCATTGCAGGGTTGCCTCGAGTCGTGGTATTGTCTCCGCAGTCGAGGAGGCGTGGTAGTGGCATGAGTGGCGGTGCAGTTACTCATACGTAGCAACCGGCGCACCAGTTGCATGACGCGTGGGCCTGGTCCTCCAAGCTGGGCGCGTTGGAAGTCGGAGAGGTGCGCCCACTTGACGCGGTTGCATGCCGCCTGCATGGCTGCCCGCCCTTTCGCCCGCTGGTCTGGGCAAAAGTGGAGAGCCACTTGTAACCGCTGGGCGGTTGTACGCACCGCGCGCGGTGGTTTGGCTTCTTCTGCCCTGGGCCGGCTTGCATGACGCGTGGGACCCAGCCCCCGCGCCGTGGGGGAGGACCTTGGAGCGTGTTGGAGAAGACTCAGCCCACAATGGCTGGGGATGCAAGTAGGGAGAGTCGCCTTTAAAAGGAGGGTGACCCTCTTGGAAGGCGATCGTGTCTTCGCGCTCCCTTATGCATCATGTCTTTCCACCTTCCAAGCCCCCGGATGGGGGACATTCGCCGTCTTTCTGCTTCGTCGTTGGAGGAACGCAACTCTACGGGAGTTGGTACCTTTCAGCCGTCATTCGGCTTCAAGGATTTTCATCACGTAGCCCGGCTGCACCCCTCTGTCGGCGGTCACCCCAGACGGTGACCTCCAGTTCGATGGAGGGGGAAAGCGAGCCGGGCTGCGGCCTCTGCCCCTCCCTCAGCCTCAAGGATTTTCATCACCAGGGCTGGGGAGGGGAGTGCGCCGAGATGGGGTCGGCCCCTGCGTGGGCAAGCCCTCGGCCGATCTTCGATGAGCCGAGGCCAGGGGTAGCGGTGCCAACGCAAACAGAGGCGGAGTTGGCTTGAAAAGAAGACCAGGTCGGCCGGAGCCTGGCCGGGTCGTCCGTTAGCGAGACCAACACCGGAATCGACCTGCCGAGGCCTCGGGCCGGGCTGATGTCCTTGGGGGACAGCTAGCCGAGGCCCCGGGGTGACCGACCGAGCCGCCTGCTCGGGCCGGATTCTCGGAGAAGACCCTGGCGGCGATGGCCCGGGCTTGGTGATGACGTTGTCCTTCAGAGCGGAGACCCTTGGACCGCGTCGCCGTCCGAGGCTAGGTCGGACCTCGCCAAAGGTGTTGTCGATGCCGAGGGTGCTGCCGCTCCCTTTAGCCGCCAAGACCCGAGCCTGCAGGATCGGATTATCTTGTAGCGCGTGTTTCTGCGGCCGCCGAGGCCGAAACACACCCTCTCCGTATTATAAAGCCGCGTCTTCTTTCCTCTTGTTTCGAGTATCTGGACTTTTTTGTTGGTAACAGAACTGTTTGTGCGAGCGAAAGTTGCTTCTCACGGAAGGTGATGAGTGAGGTATCCGTATCCCAGAGGCGTAGGAGTCCCTCGGCTCGGTCGGCCTTGCCGCTTACGCGCACTCTTACCCGTCCATGGAGTTCTGTCACCGACGCAATCAAGAAGGCTCGAAGAATCGCTCCGGCGGAAGAGCTTCCGAACATGAAGACTTGTTCGGTCCGCGGAATCACTTATCCGAACGTGAGTTACTTATGGCAGAAGGTGATGAGTGAGGTATCCGTATCCCGGAGGCGTAGGAGTCCCTCGGCTCGGTCATCCTTGGCTGCTTACGTGTACTCCGTCGTTTTCAGGATCCACATTCGAAGTAGTCGAAAAGCACGAAAGACATTCCGGCGGAAAAGATCTTTTTTCGAGGAAAGTTTCGACGCAGAGGGGGTTCCCCCCTTTTGGAATCACTTATCCGAACGTGAGTTACTTATGGCAGAAGGTGATGAGTGAGGTATTCGTATCCCGGAGGCGTAGGAGTCCCTCGGCTCGGTCATCCTTGGTTGCTTACGTGTACTCCGTCGTTTTCAGGATCCACTTTCGAAGTAGTCGAAAAGCACGAAAGACATTCCGGCGGAAAAGATCTTTTTTCGAGGAAAGTTTCGATGCAGAGGGGGTTCCCCCCTTTTAGCCCCCGAGGGAGGGTCGGGCTTTGCCGAGGCAAGGCTGACCCTTACTTGATGACTAAACTTTGCGTGGGAGCGAGGTATATGAACAACTTGAAAACATCTTAAGGGTAGAAACGACGTAGCTGTTGGATGTTCCAAGCGTTGCTGTAGACCTCGCCTTGACTGTTGGCCAGCTTGTAGGTTGCGGGCTTTAGAACTTTGGCGATGACGAACGGCCCCTCCCAGGGGGGCGTGAGCTTGTGTCGACCTCGGGCGTCTTGTCGCAGCCGAAGCACCAGGTCGCCCACCTGGAGGTCTCGGGACCGGACCCCTCGGGCGTGGTAGCGTCGCATGGACTGCTGGTACCGCGCCGAGTGTAGTAAGGCCTTGTCCCGAGCCTCTTCCAGCTGGTCCAGCGAGTCTTCTCGACTAGCTTGGTTGCTTTGGTCGTCATAGGCCCTCGTCCTCGGGGAACCGTATTCCAGGTCTGTGGGCAAGACGGCCTCGGCCCCATAGACTAGAAAGAACGGCGTGAAGCCCGTGGCTCGGCTCGGTGTCGTTCTCAGGCTCCAGACCACCGAGGGGAGTTCCTTCATCCATCGCTTGCCGAACTTGTTGAGGTCGTTGTAGATCCGAGGCTTGAGCCCTTGCAGAATCATGCCGTTGGCACGCTCTACTTGCCCATTCGTCATGGGATGAGCTACGGCGGCCCAGTCTACCCGGATGTGGTGATCCTCGTAGAAGTCCAGGAACTTTCTACCGGTGAACTGGGTGTCGTTGTCGGTGATGATGGAGTTCGGGACCCCGAAACGATGGATGATGTTGGTGAAGAACGCCACCGCCTGCTCGGACCTGATGCTGTTCAGGGGTCGGACCTCGATCCACTTGGAAAATTTGTCGATGGCGACCAACAGGTGCGTGTAGCCCCCGGGTGCCTTCTGCAAGGGGCCGACGAGGTCCAGACCCCACACAGCAAAAGGCCATGTGATGGGTATCATCTGCAGAGCCTGAGCGGGCAGGTGGGTCTGCCTTGCGTAGAACTGACACCCTTCGCAGGCGCGGACAATTCTAGTGGCGTCGGCTACCGCCGTTGGCCAGTAGAAACCTTGTCGGAAAGCATTTCCGACAAGGGCTCGAGGTGCTGCGTGGTGGCCGCAAGCCCTCGAGTGTATTTCTTGGAGGAGTTCCTGACCTTCGGTGGTGGAGATGCATCGCTGGAGGATGCCTGAAGGGCTGCGGTGGTGGAGCTCCTTCCCTTCTCCCAGCAAGACGAACGACTTGGCGCGCCGCGCCAACCGCCGAGCTTCGGCTCGGTCAAGGGGTAGCTCTCCTTGGTGGAGATATTGCAGGTACGGGGTCTACCAGTTTAGATCAGGCGTGACCCCGCTTTGCTCCCCCTCGACGTGCAGCGTTTTGCCCTCGGGGGCCGAGGGTACCTCGGGCCGAACCGAGGGTGCCTCGGGCGGAGCCGAGGTTGCCTCGGACTGAGCCGAGGGTGCCTCGGAAGGTGCCGAGGGTACCTCGGGCTGGGCCGAGGGTGCCTCGGGCTCGGGCGCGTCGTCGATCTTGATGGAGGGTTGATGCAGATCTCAGGAGAAGACGTCCGGGGGAACCGTCGTTCGCCCCGAGGCTATTTTTGCCAGCCCGTCCGTAGTCTCGTTGTAGCGCCGAGCGATGTGGTTGAGCTCAAGTCCGTAGAACTTGTCTTCCAGGCGCCGAACCTCATCGCAGTAGGCCTCCATCTTTGGGTCGCGGCAGTGGGAGTTCTTCATGACTTGGTTGATGACGAGCTGCGAGTCACCGCGAGCGTCGAGGCGTCGGACCCCTAGCTCGACGGCAATCCGCAACCCGTTGACCAGGGCCTCGTACTCAGCTACATTGTTGGACGCCGGGAAGTGGAGGCGTAACACGTAGCGTAGGTGCTTCCCGAGGGGCGAGATGAAGAGTAGGCCCGCGCCGGCTCCTGTCTTCATCAGCGACCCATCGAAGAACATGGTCCAGAGCTCCGGTTGGATCGGGGCTGTTGGTAGCTGGGTGTCGACCCATTCAGCCACGAAGTCCGCCAAGACCTGGGATTTGATGGCCTTCCGAGGGGCGAACGAGATTGTTTCGCCCATGATTTCCACCGCCCACTTTGCAATCCTACCCGAAGCCTCTCGGCATTGGATGATCTCCCCCAGGGGGAAGGATGACACCACAGTCACCGGATGAGACTCGAAGTAGTGTCGCAACTTCCGTCGTGTCAGGATCACCGCGTACAACAGCTTCTGAACTTGTGGGTAGCGGATTTTGGTTTCGGACAGTACCTCGCTGACGAAGTAGACTGGCCTCTGAACGGGCAATGCATGCCCCTCTTCTTGTCTCTCAACCACAATCGCGGCGCTAACCACCTGAGTGGTCGCGGCGACGTAGACCAAGAGGGCTTCTCCGGCAGCTGGGGGCACCAAGATAGACGCCTTTGTGAGGAGCGCCTTCAGGTTCCCGAGGGCTTCCTCGGCCTCAGGGGTCCAAGTGAAGCGCTCGGCCTTCCTTAAGAGGCGGTACAGGGGTAGACCTCTTTCGCCGAGGCGTGAGATGAAGCGGCTCAGAGCCGCGAGACATCCCTTGACCCTCTGTACGCCTTTCAAGTCCTGGATGGGCCCCATGCTGGTGATGGCTGCGATCTTCTCCGGGTTGGCTTCGATGCCTCGCTCGGAGACGATGAACCCCAAGAGCATGCCTCGGGGCACCCCGAAGACACACTTTTCGGGATTGAGCTTGACACCTTTCGCCTTGAGACACTGGAATGTCACTTCAAGGTAGAAAAGGAGGTCGGAGGCTTTCCTCGTCTTGACTACGATGTCATCGACGTAGGCTTCGACCGTGCGGCCAATGTGCTCGCCGAACACATGGTTCATGCACCGCTGGTACGTCGCGCCCGCATTCCTCAAGCCGAACGGCATGATGACATAGCAGTACATGCCGATGGGTGTGATGAAAGAAGTCGCAAGTTGGTCGGACTCTTTCATCCTGATTTGGTGATACCCTGAGTAGGCATCGAGGAAAGACAGGGTTTCGCACCCAGCAGTGGAATCCACGATCTGATCGATGCGAGGCAGAGGGTAGGGAACCTTCGGACATGCTTTGTTCAGACCAGTGTAGTCTACACACATCCGCCATTTCCCCCCTTTCTTTCTCACAAGCACAGGGTTGGCAAGCCATTCGGGATGGAATACCTCTTTGATGAACCCTGCCGCCATTAGCTTGTGGATCTCCTCGCCTATGGCTCTGCGCTTCTCCTCGTCGAATCGGCGCAGAGGCTGCTTGACGGGTCGAGCTCTGGCCCGGATGTCCAGCGAGTGCTCGGCGACATCCCTCGGTATGTCGGGCATGTCCGAGGGACTCCACGCGAAGACGTCGGCGTTCGCGCGGAGAAAGTCGACGAGCACTGCTTCCTATTTGGGATCGAGCCCGGAGCCGATCCGGACTTGCTTGGAGGCATCGCTGCTGGGGTCGAGGGGGACGGACTTAACCGTCTCCGCTGGCTCGAAGTTGCCGGCATGACGCTTCACGTCGGGCACCTCCTTAGAGAGGCTTTCCAGGTCGGCGATGAGGGCCTCGGACTCGGCGAGGGCCTCGGCGTACTCCACGCACTCCACGTCGCATTCGAACGCGTGTTTGTACGTGGGGCCGACGGTGATGACCCCGTTGGGGCCCAGCATCTTGAGCTTGAGGTAGGTGTAGTTGGGGACGGCCATGAACTTCGCGTAGCAGGGCCTCCCCAATACCGCGTGGTAGGTTCCTCGGAACCCGACCACCTCGAACGTCAGGGTCTCCCTTCGGAAGTTGGAGGGTGTTCCGAAGCAGACGGGAAGATCGAGTTGTCCGAGGGGCTGGACGCGCTTCCCAGGGATGATCCCATGGAAAGGCGCAGCGCCCGCCCGAACCGAGGACAGATCGATACGCAGAAGCCCGAGGGTCTCAGCGTAGATGATGTTGAGGCTGCTGCCTCCATCCATGAGGACCTTGGTGAGTTTGACGTCGCCGATGACGGGGTCGACGACGAGCGGGTATTTCCCCGGGCTCGGCACATGGTCGGGGTGGTCGGCTTGGTCGAAAGTGATGGGCTTGTCGGACCAGTCTAGGTAGACTGGCGCCGCCACCTTCACCGAACAGACCTCCCGGCGCTCTTGCTTGCGGTGCCGAGCCGAGGCGTTCGCCGCTTGCCCGCCGTAGATCATGAAGCAGTCGTGGACCTCGGGGAACTCTCCTGCCTGGTGATCTTCCTTCTTGTCATCGTCGCGGGCCCTGCCACCCTCCGCGGGTGGCCCGGCCCTGTGGAAGTGGCGCCGAAGCATGACGCACTCCTCAAGGGTGTGCTTGACGGGCCCCTGGTGATAGGGGCACGGCTCCTTGAGCATCTTGTCGAAGAGGTTGGGACCTCCGGGGGATTTCCGAGGGTTCTTGTACTCGGCGGCGGCGACAAGGTCCGCGTCGGCGGCGTCGCGTTTCGCTTGCGACTTCTTCTTGCCCTTCTTCTTGGCGCCGCGCTGAGCCGACGCCTCGGGGGCATCTTTCAATGGGCGGCCCTAGGGCTGCTTGTCCTTCTGGAAGATAGCCTCGACCGCCTCCTGGCCGGAGGCGAACTTGGTGGCGATGTCCATCAGCCCGCTCGCCCAGGTGGGGGTCCTGCGACCCAGTTTGCTAACCAGGTCACGGCAGGTGGTGCCGGCGAGGAACGCGCCGATGACATCCGAGTCGGTGACGTTGGACAGCTCGGTGCGCTGCTTCGAAAATCGCCGGATGTAGTCTCGGAGGGACTCTCCCGGCTGCCGTCGGCAGCTTCGGAGGTCCCAGGAATTCCCGGGGCGCACGTACGTGCCCTAGAAATTGCCGGCAAAAGCTTGGACTAGGTCGTCCCAGTCGGAGATCTGCCCCGGAGGCAGGTGCTCCAACCAGGCACGAGCGGTGTCGGAGAGGAACAGGGGGAGGTTGCGGATGATGAGGTTGTCATCGTCCGTTCCACCCAGTTAGCAGGCCAGACGGTAGTCCGTGAGCCACAGTTCCGGTCTCGTCTCCCCTGAGTACTTTGTGATAGTAGTCGGGGGTCGGAACCGGGTCAGGAACGGCGCCCGTCGTATGGCCTGGCTGAAGGCCTGCGGACCGGGTGGTTCGGGCGAGGGACTCCGATCCTCCCCGCTGTCGTAGCGTCCCCCACGCCTGGGGTGGTAGCCTCGGCGCACCCTCTCGTCGAGGTGGGCCCGACGATCGCGGTGATGGTGCTCGTTGCCGAGGCGACCCGGGGCCGCAGGCGCTGTGTTGCGCGTGCGCCCGGTGCAGACCGAGGCTTCCCTCATGAATCGGGAAGTCGCGGCACGATGTTCTAAGGGGTACCCCTGCCTCCGGGAGGCGGAGCTCTTGGCCCGCCGGACCGCGGCGCCTTCCAGGAGATCCTTGAGCTCTCCCTGGATTCGCCGCCCCTCGGTGGTTGATGGCTCCGGCATCGTGCGGAGGAGCATTGCTGCTGCAGCCAGGTTTTGGCCGACCCCACTGGATGCGGGTGGCGGCCTGACCCTGACATCGTCGGCGATGCGGTGCTGGAAGCCTTGGGGTAGATGACGCATTTCTTCGGCCGGAGGTTGGCCCGCCCATGCCTGCTCGGCGTCCCGGCGGATTGGCTCAAGCGCTCCTGCTCCCTCGTCGAGCCTGGCCTGCACCCCGCGGATTTGCTCGAGTTGTGGGTCGTGACCCCCCGCCAGAACGGGGACCACAGCTAGATCCCGTGGGATGTCAACGCGAGGTACCGGCCTAGGGAGATCACCATCCTCCGGCATGCCGAGATGGTCGCCTTCGGAGGGACCCCCTAGATCGACGTGGAAACATTCGCGGCTCGGGCCGCAGTCCTCGTCGCCGAGGCTACGGCTATCGTCAGAACAGTCGGAAAGGCAGTAGTCGCATGCGGTCATGAGGTCTCGCATGGCGCCGGGGTTGCCAAGTCCGGAGAAATCCCAATGAAAACTGGGCTCGTCGTCTTCCTCGGACCCAGAGGGCCCGTAGGTCGAGACGTCCGTCAGCCGGTCCCAAGGTGACCACATTCGAAACCCCAGAGGGTTCGGATTCGCCTCTACGGGAGCGTCCGCCAAAGCGGAGCCGCTAGGCGGGTCGAGGCTAAATCTGAAAGACGTGGGATGGGAATCGGTCGGTACCTCTTGGTCGACGGGCGGTGATGAGGTCACGTCGGGGGCTGACTGCATCGTCGTCTCAGGTACGAGGGCGACATCCAGCAAGCCTTTCGCGAGCGCGCTGGCGTCGTCCGTTTGCTCGGGGTTGACGCGTCGCGGGGAGACAGCGCTCGTCTTCGTCGCAGGCGCGAGGCCAATGCCCGGCGCACCCCCCGTTGGAGTGCTGGCGTTGTCGTCTCGCTCGACGGCCGACGAGGCGCCGCCTCCTGCTTGGCCTTGGTTGCCCCGCCTCCTCCTCCTCCGTCGACGGGGAAGAGGACGAGGCGAGCTCGAGGGTTGTCCTTCCACCACGCGGGGAAGACGTCGTCGATCCCGCCGCCGGCGGGCGGACTGTCGGCCGCCAGTGTCGCTGTCGCCCGGCGGTGGAAAGAGTATCATGTCGTAGCTGCCGTCGAGGGACATGAACTCAAGGCTCCCGAGACGGAGCACCGTCCCGGGCCGGAGAGGTTGCTGGAGACTACCCATCTGGAGCTTGACGGGAAGCTGTTCGTCAACACGCAGCAGGCCCCTACCTGGCGCGCCAACTGTCGGCGTTTCGAGACCGGGGGGTCCCAGAGCCGACGAGTGAAGTGTCGCCGCGTGCCCCAGCCCAGATGGGTCGACGCGAGGCCGAGCGCGAAGGGGGGAAAGCGAGGAGGCAGGAGATGGGTCGTGAGAGAGGTGGAAATCCCGCGACCTTCGTGTTCGTCCCGCGCCCAGGTCGGGTGCGCTTGCAGTAGGGGGTTACAAGCGTCCACACGGGGGAAGGAGCGAGCGGCCTCACGCGAGCGCCCGTCTCATCCTCGTTCCCGCGCGGCCGACCTTCTCTAAGAGGGCCCTGGTCCTTCCTTTTATAGGCATAAGGAGAGGATCCAGATGTACAATGGGGGGTGTAGCAGAGTGCTACGTGTCTAGCGGAGGAGAGCTAGCGCCCTAAGTACACGCCATCGTGGCGGCCGGAGAGATTTTGGCGCCCGGTTCGTGTGATGTTGTGGCTGTCGGAGGAGCGCCGGAGCCTGGTGGAGGGACAGCTGTCGGGGCCGTCGAGTCCTTGCTGACGTCCTCTTGCTTCCGTAAGGGGGCCGAGAGTCGCCATCGTTAGGGAGCGTGCGGGACGCCATCATCGCCTATCTGGCGGAGCGAGCCAGATGGGACGCCGGTCTTGTTCCCCGTAGCCTGAGTCAGCTTGGAGTAGGGTAATGATGACGCCTCCTGTTGATGTGGCCGGTCCGCGCCCTGGGTTGGGCGATGTGGATGCTCCTCCGAGGTCGAGGTCGAGTCCGTCTTCCGTGGCCGAGGCTGAGTCCGAGCCCCCGGGTCGGGCGAGGCGGAGTTCGTCGTCTTCTGGGGCTGAGCCCGAGTCCGAGCCCTGGGTCGGGCGGAGCGGAGTTCGCTGTCTTCCGGGGCTTAGCCCGAGTCCGAGCCCTGGGTCGGGCGGAACGGAGTTCGCCGTCTTCTGGGGCTTAGCCCGAGTCCGAGCCCTGGGTCGGGCGGAGCGGAGTTCGCCGTCTTCCGGGGCTTAGCCCGAGTCCGAGCCCTGGGTCGGGTGGAGCTTCCTATGGTGTGCGGTCGGGCCTGACTGCCTGTCAGCCTCACTCTGTCAAGTGGCACCGCAGTCGGAGTGGCGCAGGCGACGCTGTCTTTCTATCAGACTGGTTAGTAGAGCGGCGAAGTGACGGCGGTCACTTCGGCTCTATCAGCTGAGGGGCGCGCGTCAGGACAAAGGTGTCAGGCCACCTTTGCATTAAATGCTCCTGCGATTTGGTCGGGGTTGCTTCTTGGCGAAGACAGGGCCTCGGACGAGCCGGGAACGCGTTCGCCGCTGAAGGGGGGCCTCAGGCGAGGCGGAGATCCTCCGGGGTCGACTGCCTTTGTCCGAGGCTAGGCTCTGGCGAGGCGTGATCGAATCCCTCGAATGGACTCATCCCTGACTTGATTGCACCCATCAGGCCTTTGCAGCTTTGTGCTGATGTGGGTTACCAGCTGAGAATTAGGAGCCTTGAGAGTACCCCTAATTATGGTCCCCGACAGTAGTATAGATATATTGAGATCATACATTTATTAGATATTTTTAGTTTTCCTAGTATAGGGCCGTCATTTTTTTTCACCAGGGCTACCGAAACGTAGATACGGGCCTGCCAGAAACAAAACTATAATTAAAGAAGAAACTGCTTAATTTGGCTTAATTCGTAGGTAACCGACACATTTGAATATCTGTTTATGTTGTATAATTTTTAGATTAATTATATTACAAGACGGGGGTAGTTTTAGACTTGGCCAACAATCAGTCTAATACATCTAAACAAGATCTACAGTAGCAATATGTTTGTATTAAATTTACGAGTCTTATTATGCACTAAATTCATTGCTTCTCCACAGGGCTGACGTTGGCGGCAAGGCTATTCACTAAAATGTCATATCGGAACAGTGTGGGTCTTTTCTTTCGCTGGACCAGTGTCGTTTGCTTCAAGTTCAATCATGGTTACTTCTAACAGATATTATAAATTCAATTAGGTAAAATAGCTTAGTATCAAAGGGCATTTGGTCTAGTGGTATGATTCTCGCTTAGGGTGCGAGAGGTCCCGAGTTCAATTCTCGGAATGCCCCAATATGCGACTTTTTTTTTTGTTTTACGTTTGAACATGCACTTCACTTCTGGTGTGGCTTCTATGAACGGATGAACAAAACAGGTTACACAAACTTAGACCCCGTTTCAATCTCACGGGATAAACTTTAGCTTCCTGCTAAACTTTAGCTATATGAATTGAAGTGCTAAAGTTTAAATTCAATTATCACCATTAGCTCTCCTGTTTAGATTATAAATGGCTAAAAGTAGCTTAAAAAAAGCTGCTAAAGTTTATCTCACGAGATTGGAACAAGGCCTTATTCTACTCTTTATTATACATATGAATATATGAACGGACGTGCAGTATCTACAACAAAAACATCTTTTTCTCTCAAAAGAACTAAAAACAGGATGCGTATTGTGGGATACCAATAACATCCGGCATCTCTAATCACAGGTTCATCAAAAAGATCTTATACATCTCTACCCACAAATCTACATGTAGATTGATATCCATTTCTATACATTTGCAGGCAGACCCTTATTGCATTGAATCCTTTAGAACTCCCACCATAGATGCACATCATCTTCATGCCTTATTTCCAGCCATAGATGGCATGCCAATGGAGACAGCACAAACTCCCCAGTCCCCACCATTATGTTCCCTGAGCCCTATCAAGCATTTCCTTGGACGGCCTTGTAGCACTTGAGGCTGCAGAGGGGGAGGTTCAGCTTGGAGTGCCTGTACTTGTAATCGTTCGTGCACGATGGCCCAGCGCATTTCTCCCGTGGAGGAGGATAGCTGCTCGCAAAGAACAAAAAAAAAGGTGGTAGATGAAGTCATGGCTTCAGCACGATTATGGGGGACAAGCAAAGCATGCAAAGGATGTGAGGGTCACCTGTGTGGCTTGGAGTCGAAGATGCTGGGGAGGCCTACTGCGTGTGGAAACGAAATAACTGTTCCGGTGGGCCCCATGACCCAGCGGATCGAGTTTGCCGCCATGTTTTGTGCTCTGCTAGCTCGCTCCTGTATCAAGAAAAATGATTTGTTCAGCAAGGGGATACTGCTGGTATTAGTGGAACACCGATGGGCACCACATAGCAAAGACCAAATGATGCATCGAACCTTCTCTCCTCGCTCCTTCTGCTTCCTCTCTTCTTTCTTCTTCTCAGAGTCAATGCCCAATATTTTCCTTATAGCTTCCGCCTGCAGAGATCAAAACATAGCTGAAACTGACTCCTGGAAACCGAAACATGCCAAATACTGATCGAAAACGCGAGAAAAGATTTCTCTCCTACCTCACTTTCTTTAGTGGCCTTTTCCACTTGCATCCTGCGCCTCTGAGCAGCTTCGGCCTTCTTCGCAAGCATTTCCTCTTCAGAAAGCTTGTCCTTCTTGCCTGGTCCAACAGAAATATGTTTCAACACATTTAGCAGGAGAACAAAGAGTTTGATGTTTTAATCAAATTGAACTGCACAAAATGAAGAGCAAAGATAGTGCGGACTTCTCGAAGGAGCTGGAGGTAGCCCATCAGGGAACTCGACAGTACTGATGCTGCTGCCATCCATCCATGATTGAAGGGCGCGGCGACGTGTCGTGAGAGGTTCACTTCTAATATTGACAGGTGATTCAGTCGCCGTTGTTTTCTGTTCAGTGTCTTCAACGTCAGGTTCACTGTCTGAGGTTGGTTCTTCTTCAGTATTATCATCATCAGCTGATTCTCTAGATCTTTTCTTGCCAGATCGGGAAGTAACAAAATCGTTATCAGCCCCATACACCTTGCTCCTATTTTTCCCTTTCTTTGAGGCACTCTTCTTAGAGCCACTTCCTTTGCTCTTAGACTCATGAGTACCATCCCAATCTTCAGGAGTTCCAAGATTGCTTGTACCAAAGTCCTCGTCAAATTCATTGTCCACAGATTTCTTAGCAAGCCTCCTACTCTTCCGGACAGGATCTGAAGTAGGTTCTCTCTGAAATTTGTCTGCTTGCTCCTGTGCCATTGTTTCTTGAATCGACCTCTCCTTTCTGGCTTTCTTGTCTCGTGAAGAGGTTGGCCTGTCAGAATCTTTTGCGCCTTCCTTCTACAAGCAAGCAGTTCACACTTTTGAATCAGTTGTCAATTGTGTATAGCATATCATGAAGTAAACAAAAGATGTTTGCAAAGGACACATATTCATGCTAAATCAAGAACGTTGAGAAAAATCTCAGCAAGTTCGTCTCTGTGTTAGCAACCCAGTTAGTTTTCCATTTGATTTCAAAAGGTGGGTTGGGTGATCTTCTCCCATAAGGCCATAACCAGAATTGGTGCAAACGCAACCACAATACAGAATGAAAACATAATCCAAAGCACTCACCAGATGGCCAAGCTTTTGCTGGTGCCGCGAATCTACAGGCCGTGGGGGCTTCGCAGGCGACGTATCAGGGTTCGGTTTCGGTAGCACGTTACGAATCTTGAGCTTCACCTTCCCCAGCTTCTCACGGTTCCCCTCAGGGGCATGGCTGCTACCCTCGCTCTTCCTGGAGCCACCGGCCGCGGCCTCCGAACGCAGCCGGATGCTCCCCTTGGTCGCGCGCTCCGGCGACGAAGCGTTCAGGAGGAACTCACGCCTACGGTTGCCCCCGTCGGGGCCGGTGGCGTTCTCGTCCGAAGTCAACAGCAGACTCCTCGGGCCGCTCCTGGATGTCACCGACAGAGGCGGAGGGGAGCCGTTGTCCCGCTGCACCGCGGCAGGGCCGCCCTCCGGCCTCGGCCGCCTCACCGCGCTGCTCCGCCGCTTCTTCATGTGTGCCCCATCGAATCCGGATCCCTCGCCGCCTTCCATCTGACCGGAATCTGGACGCGAGGGGAAAGGGTAGGAACCCGGAATTGGAAAGAGACGAACCTGAGATGAGTAGGGTCAAGGAAGGATCCAAGACGCTCCGACGAGCGACGAGGGCTACGTGACCTCTACCGCCGCTTCAGGTGGAGGTCCGAGAAGAGTGGGGCGAAGTTGGATGACGGACGGCCGGATGGGGCAGAATGTAATTTTCGGTGCATTTTTTCACTTTAATATCTGTGTTTGTCGAAATTTCAGAGAGAGACATTGCACTTTCTTTGGAGTATATGATATTAAAAAAAAAGTAAAATACACTGGCGGTCTCTAAACTATATAGTGTTGTATTATGTTAGTCTCTAAATTTCTAAAGTATACATCCAAGGTTCTTAAATATGTAAAATTGTATCGTATCGGTTCTTAAATTCTCAACATGCATATTTCTGGTCTCTATACTTCTATAATTATGTCATAAGAGCATCTTTAATTGTATCTAAAAACATTCCCTAAACTTTGATTTAGGATATCTTTAAGAAAAACTAGGATCCAACCGTTTTCTAAATTAATCCTGATATTTACGCATATCCAAAACCAGCGTTTCTTCTCCCTCAAACTTGCTCTCCTCTTCCGCATTCCCAACCTGAGAATTGGCGCGTAAATTTTGCTGCCTCGCGTCGTTTTTCCCACCAAATCGACCGCATTCTGCGCACCACACTAGACCACAACTGATTCGCGTGCCTTTACGTCACTACCACAAGCATTCTCTAGCAACAAAATTTTGGGCGAGGAACCTATCTCCTCGCTGCCCAAGTAGATCTGGTCAAGTATCCCGTCTCTAGCGGTACCAGCCAAAAGAATCTGTCGCGCCTTCTCCAAGGTAATCATCAGGTCACCTGCTCTCTCCATCCCTAGTTGCTTCGGTCTCTCTCTGAAATTCGTAGATGCCCTACTCCGGGGATGCATGTGTCTAGTATTTTTTCCATTAACTAATCTTCACGTGTTTGTATTTGTGGTTGGGTGTTTCTAGTAATTTTTTCCATTAACTTGATTGGTCACGTTATGGATAGATAGATGGAGACAAGTGTTTTTATGGTTGTAGAATGCAGATAACTACTATATCAGCTAGTATGCTATCGAAGTGATTTCTTTGTTGCCAGGTATCCTAATTTTATACTCTGAATTGAGCCAATATTGTACTTTTGCATATGTTTATTAGCTATACGAATTATGGTACCTGCAAGTATAAACACACTTTTGTATAATGTGCCAATTAATATTTTCCCCCTGTATTGAGAATATTGTTCACATAATCACATCCTCCATATGTGAATTTATAGAATGTTGTCTGCTATACTGTCCAAATTATATAGCATCATATGCAACCGATTTTTTTCTATTTCTAGGTATTTGTGAAAATGGAAGTTAATGGTTTTTACATGACCTTGTTGAATGATGGTGATTATCCTGCTGCTTTAGAAAACCAGGGCACTATACCAGACATATCTCAACAATCACCCTTAATGGATAATGCACCCTCATCAAAGCCAAAGCCAAAGTAGAAGCATAAAGGGAAAAACTTTAATGAAGACGAAGACAGACTTCTATCTACAGCTTGGTTGAATGTTAGTACAGATGCTACACAAGAAACTAACCAAACTAAGGATGCATTTTGGAGAAGAGTATACACTTTCTATGAGAATAACATAGAATCGTTAGCAGAACGCAGTCAGAGCTCATTGGTACATTGATGGGGAACTATTCAAGAAGTTGTGAGCAAGTTTTGTGGCTGTCTAGATCAGATTGAGACCAGAAATGAGAACGGGGCAACTGCTTATGACAGGGTATGTATCTACTCTCTCTTTGAACCCATAAAACCTTTAGTTGTCATTCTTTAGAAATTTATCCCAATTCTGTCTTTCTATAGGTGGATCAAGCTGAGAAGTTGTTTAAGAGTCAAGATGCCAATATGAAGTCATTCCAATTCAGGCACAACTGGCTGCAATTGAGGAACCAACCTAAGTGGCATGAGTGGTTGAACCAATTAGCATCTCTGAAAACAAGTAACAAAAAATAGAAGGCAACTTGAGATGTAGAAGTTGATGGTAGCCCTCAAGACTTAAATGTTGGTGGTAGCCCTTAGGATGTAAATGTTGGTGGTAGCCCTAGAGATACCATTTGAAAGTCGCCTAGAGGGGGGGTGAATAGGCGGAATCTAAAATTTACAAACTTAAAGCACAACTACAAGCCAGGGTTAGCGTTAGAGATAAATTCAAGTCCGAGAGAGAGGACGAAAACAAATCAACCAAGAAATAAAGCGGATGACACGGTGATTTGTTTTACCGAGGTTCGGTTTTAAAGAACCTAGTCCCTGTTGAGGTGGTCACAAAGATCGAGTCTCTTTCAACCCTTCCCTCTCTCAAACGGTCACTTAGATCGAGTGAGGCTTCTTCCTTAATCTCACGGGTCACTTAGACCCCGCAAGGACCACCACACAATTGGTGTCTCTTGCCTCGCTTACAAAGCTTCTTGAGAGTAAGAAGTGAGAAAGAAAAGAAAGCCAAGCCAAGCAAACAAGAGCAACAAAGGAACATAAGTGATCCTATCACAAGTCCTAATGCACTAGAATTGAATTGGGGACTTTGATTGAATTAGAGGATTTGATTTGTGTCTTTGAGTGTTGCACTTTGCTCTTGTATTGAATGAAGGGTGTTGAATGCTTGGATACTTGGAGTGGTGGTGGTTGGGGGTATTTATAGCCCTCAACCACCACATAGCCGTTGGGGAGGCTGTTTGTCGAAGGGTGCACCGGACAGTCCGGTGTGCCAACCACGTCACCCAACCGTTAGGGTTCGGACGTTGTCGACTGTTGAAGCGCTGACTTCTTGGGGCACCGGACAGGGACTGTTCACTGTCTGGTGCGCCTCTGACTTCTGCTCTGACTTCTGACGTGAACTGTAGCACTGTCAGGGCACTGTGCAGTCGACCGTTGCGTTGGAGAGCCATTGTTCCGTTGGTGCACCGGACAGTCCGGTGAATTATAACGGAGTGGCGCTGGAGAAACCTGAAGGTGGCGAGTTCAGAGTTGTATGGTCCTGGTGCACCAGACACTGTCCAGTGGCACACTGGACAGTCCGGTGCGCCAGACCAGGGCACACTTGGGTTTCTTTTCTCCTTTCTTTTTGAACCCTTTCTTTAATCTTTTTATTGTTTTGTGTTGAACCTTTATGCACCTGTAGAACATGTATTCTAGAGCAAACTAGTTAGTCCAATATTTGTGTTGGGCTTTCAACCACCAAAATTAATTATGGAAGAAGGTTTGACCCTATTTCCCTTTCAATCTCCCCCTTTTTGGTGATTGATGCCAACACAAACCAAAGCAAATATATAAGTGCAGAATTAAACTAGTTTGCATAATGTAAGTGCATGGGTTACTTAGAATTAAACTAATTTATAATTTCACTAGATATGCATGGATTGATTTCTTTTATTTAGCATTTTGGACCACGTTTGCACCACTTGTTTTGTTTTTGCAATTTCTTTTGGAAAATCTTTTCAAAGTATTTTTGCAAGTAGTCAAAGATATATGAGTAAGATTGCAAGAAGCATTTTCAAGATTTGAAATTTTCTCCCCCTGTTTCAAATGCTTTTCCTTTGACTAAACAAAACTCCCCCTGAATGAAATTCTCCCCTTAGTGTTCAAGAGGGTTTTACCAATTTTTTGAAAATACTAATTTGAAAAAGATCAAACACATTTAAGATACCAATTTTGAAAACTTCTTTTAAAATCAGTGGTGGTGCGGTCCTTTTGCTTTGGGCTAATACTTTCTCCCCCTTTGGCATTAATCGCCAAAAAACAGAGATATTTGAGAACCCTTTTACTTTCTCCCCCATTGGTACAAGTAAATATGAGTGAAAAGATTATACCAATGTGAAGTGTGGTGGAGTAACGACGAAGGGTAAATGATACCGGTAGAGTCGAGTGAAAGCCTTGTCTTCGTCGAGTACTCCATTTCCCTTTCAATCTACGACTTAGCATGAAAAAGACACTTGGACACACATTAGTCGTAGCAAATGAAAGAGATATGATCAAAGGTATTTAAATGAGCAATGTGTGCAATGTTTCAATCAAATTTCCGAGAATCAAATATATTTAGCTCATTCCTAAGTTTGCTAAAGGTTTTCTCATCTAATGGCTTGGTAAAGATATCGGCTAACTGATCTTTGGTGTTTATATAAGCAATCTCGATATCCCCCCTTAGTTGGTGATCCCTCAGAAAGTGATACAGAATGTCTATGTGCTTAGTGCGGCTGTGTTCAACGGGATTCTCTGCCATGCGGATAGCACTCTCATTTTCACATAGGAGAGGGACTTTGCTCAATTTGTAGTCATAGTCCCTGAGGGTTTGCCTCATCCAAAGTAATTGCGCACAACAATGGCATGTGGCAATGTACTCGGCTTCAGCGGTAGAAAGAGCTACTGAGTTTTATTTCTTTGAAGCCCAAGACACCAGGGATCTCCCTAGAAACTGACAAGTCTCTGATGTACTCTTCCTATCAATTTTACACTCTGCCCAATCGGCATCGGAATATCCTATCAAATCAAAGGTTGAACCCCTAGGGTACCAAAGCCCAAACTTAGGAGTATAAACTAAATATCTCATGATTCTTTTCATGGCCCTAAGGTGAACTTCCTTAGGATCGGCTTGGAACCTTGCACACATGCACATGGAAAGCATAATATCCGGCGAGATGCACATAAATAGAGTAAAGATCCTATCATCGACCGGTATACCTTTTGATCTACGGATTTACCTCCCGTGTTGAGGTCGAGATGCCCATTAGTTCCCATGGGAGTCTTGATGGGCTTGGCATCCTTCATTCCAAACTTGTCAAGTATGTCTTGAATGTACTTGGTTTGGCTGATGAAGGTGCCCTCTTGGAGTTGCTTGATTTGAAATCCTAAGAAATATCTCAACTCCTCCATCATAGACATCTCGAATTTTTGAACCATGATCCTACTAAACTCTTCACAAGTAGATTTGTTAGTAGACCCAAATATGATATCATCAACATAAATTTGGCGTACAAACAAATCATTTGCAACAGTTTTAGTAAAGAGTGTAGGATTGGCCTTGCTGACTTTGAAGCCATTAGTGATAAGAAAATCTCGCAGGCATTCATACCATGCTCTTGGGGCTTGCTTGAGCCCATAAAGCGCCTTTGAGAGTTTATAGACATGGTTAGGGTACTCACTATCTTCAAAGCTAGGAGGTTGCTCAACATAGATCTCTTCCTTGATGGGTCCGTTGATGAAGGCACTCTTCACGTCCATTTGATAAAGCTTGAAGCCATGGTAAGTAGCATAGGCAAGTAATATGCGAATTGACTCAAGCCTAACTACGGGTGCATAAGTTTCATCAAAATCCAAACCTTCGACTTATGAATAACCTTTAGCCACAAGTCGGGCTTTGTTCCTTATCACCACACCATGCTCGTCTTACTTGTTGCGGAATACCCATTTGGTACCTACAACATTTTGATTAGGACGTGGAACCAAATGTCATACCTCATCCCTAGTGAAGTTGTTGAGCTCCTCTTGCATTGCCAACACCCAATCCGAATCTCTTAGTGCATCCTCTACCCTGTATGGCTCAATAGAGGAAACAAAAGAGTAATGTTCACAAAAATGAGCGACTCGAGATCGAGTAGTTACCCCCTAATGAATGTCACCGAGGATGGAGTTCATGGGGTGATCTCTTTGAATCGCCTGATAGACTCTTGGATGTGGTGGTCTTTGACCCTGTATTTCCTGCTCATCTTCCTTGTCTTGATCAACTCCATCTCCCCCTTGATCCTTGTCCTCCTCTTGAGGTGGCTTATCTTCTTGATCTTCTTCTTCATTACCTTGAGCCTGTCCCTCATCTTGGGTTGGTGGAGATGCTTGTATGGAAGATGATGGTTGATCTTGTGCTTGTGGAAGCTCTTCGGATTCCTTAGGAGTTAGGACACACATCCCCAATGGACATGTTCCTTAGCACGACGCACAGAGCCTCTTCATCATATAACTCATCCAGATCAACTTGCTCCACTTGGGAGCCATTAGTTTCATCAAACACAATGTCACAAGAAACTTCAACTAGTCCAGTGGACTTGTTAAAGACTCTATATGCCCTTGTGTTTGAGTCATAACCAAGTAAAAAACCTTCTACAGCCTTAGGAGCAAATTTAGATTTTCTACCTCTTTTAACAAGAATAAAGCATTTGCTACCAAAGACTCTAAAATATGACACATTGGGCTTTTTACCGGTGAGGAGTTCGTATGATGTCTTCTTGAGGATTCGGTGAAGGTAGAGCCGATTGATGGAGTAGCAAGTAGTGTTGATTGCTTCCGCCCAAAATCGGTCCGGTGTCTTGTACTCATCAAGCATGGTCCTCACCATGTCAAGTAGAGTTCTATTCTTCATCTCCACTACACCATTTTGTTGAGGTGTGTAGGGAGAAGAGAACTCATGCTTGATGCCCTCCTCCTCAAGGAAACCTTCAATTTGAGAGTTCTTGAACTCCGTCCTGTTGTCGCTTCTTATCTTTTTTATCCTTAAGCCGAACTCATTTTGAGCCCGTCTCAAGAATCCTTTTAGGGTCTCTTGGGTTTGTGATTTTTTCTGCAAAAAGAATACCCAAGTGAAGCGAGAATAGTCATCCACAATAACTAGATAGTACTTATTCCCACCGATGCTTATGTAAGCGATCAGACCGAATAAATCCATGTGGAGCAGCTCGAGTGGCCTGTCCGTTGTCATGACGTTCTTGTGTGGATGATGGGCACCAACTTGCTTTCTTGTTTGGCATGCGCTACAAACCCTGTCTTTCTCAAAATGAACATTGGTTAGTCCCAAAATGTGCTCTCCCTTTAGAAGTTTGTGGAGATTCTTCATCCCAACATGGGCTAGTCGGCGATGCCAGAGCCAACCCATATTAGTCTTAGCAATTAAGCAAGTGTCGAGTTCAGCTCTATTAAAATCAACTAAGTATAGCTGACCCTCCAACACTCCCTTAAATGCTATTGAATCATCATTCCTTCTAAAGACAGTAACACCTACATCTGTAAATAGATAGTTGTAGCCCATATTGCATAATTGAGAAACAGAAAGCAAATTGTAATCTAAAGAGTCTACAAGAAAAACATTGGAAACAGAATGGTCAGGTGATATAGCAATTTTACCAAGTCCTTTGACCAAACCTTGATTTCCATCCCTGAATGTGATAGCTCGTTGGGGATCTTCGTTTTTCTCGTAGGAGGAGAACATCCTTTTCTCCCCTGTCATATGGTTTGTGCACCCGCTATCAATTATCCAACTTGAGGCCCCGGATGCATAAACCTGCAAAATAATTTAGGCCTTGTTCTTAGGTACCCAAACAGTCTTGGGTCCTTTCACGTTAGAAACAAGCACCTTGGGTACCCAAACACAAGTCTTTGAACCCTTGTGTTTGCCCCCAGCATATTTGGCAACTACCTTGCCTGATTTGTTAGTTAAAACATAAGATGCATCAAAAGTCTTAAATAAAATAATAGGCTCATTTGAAGCAGCAGGAGTTTTCTTTTTAAGCATTTTAACATGGGTAGAATGCCTAGAGCTAGATGCCTCATTCTTATACATAAAAGCATGGTGAGAAACATAATGAGATTTCCTAGCATGAATTCTCCTAATTTTATGCTCAGGATAATTAGCAGGATATAAAATGTAACCCTCATTATCCTGAACCATGGGAGCCTTACCCTTAACAAAATTAGACAATTTCTTAGGGGCATTAAGCTTGACATTGCTTCCCTGTTGGAAACCAATGCCATCCTTAATACCAGGGCGTCTCCTACTATAGAGCATGCTTGTAGCAAATTTAAAATTTTCATTTTCAATTTCATGGTCATTAATTTTAGTAGTTAGCTGAGCTATGTGATTATTTTGTTGTTTAATTAAAGCAAGGTGATCATGGATAGCATCAACATCAATATCTCTACATCTAGTGCAAATAGACACATGATCAATAGTGGATGTAGCGGGTTTGCAAGCATTTAATTCATCAATCTTAGCATGTAAAATAGCATTCTCATTTCTAAGATTGGAAATAACATTATTGCAAACATTTAAATCTTTAGTCTTAGCAATTAATTTATCATTCTCAACTTTAAGGCTAGAAATTGATTCATTCAATTTATCAATCTTAGCAATTAAACCATCATTTTCATTTCTAAGACTGATAATTGAATCATTACAAGCATTTAATTTTTCAACCTTAGCAATTAAATTAGCATTCTCAGTTCTAAGGTTGAAAATAGTGTCATGGCAAATGCTAAGCTCATTATTCAATTTTTCACATTTTTCTATCTCCTAAGCATAAGCATTTTTTACTTTAACATGCTTCTTATTTTCCTTAATAAGGAATTCCTCTTGGCTGTCCAAGAGTTCATCCTTCTCATGAGTGGATCCTATCAATTCATTCAACTTTTCCTTTTGTTGCATGTTAAGGTTGGCAAAAAGCATAAGCAAATCATCTTCATCTTCACTAGAGCTACCCTCATCACTAGATGTTGTATATTTGGTGGAGGCTCTAGAATTTACCTTCTTCTTTTTGTCGTCCTTCGCCATGAAGCACTTGTGGCCGATGTTGGGGAAGAGGAGGCCCTTGTTCATGGCGATGTTGGCGGCATCCTCGTCGGAGGAGGAGTCGGTGGAGCTCTCGTCAGAGTCCCATTCCCGACATACGTGGGCATCGCCGCCCTTCTTGTAGTACTTCTTCTTCTCCTTCCTCTTTCCCTTCTTATCGTCGCCCCTGTCACTATCACTAGACATAGGACATTTAGCGATAAAATGACCAGACTTACCACATTTGTAGCACACCCTTTTGGAACGGGGCTTGTAATCTTTCCCCTTCCTTTGCTTGAGGATTTGGCAAAAGCTCTTGATGATGAGCGCCATTTCCTCGTTGTAAAGCTTGGAGGCGTCGATGGGGAGCCTACTTGGTGTAGACTCTTCTTTCTTCTCCTCCATTGCTTTGAATGCGACGGGTTGCACCTCAAGTGTGGAGGTGCCCTCTTGCTCCAAGTTGATGATTTGTTTGGAGCCTTTGATCATTAATTCAAAGCTCACAAACTTTCCTATCACTTCCTCGGGAGACATTAGCTTGTATCTAGGATCACCATGTATTAGTTGAACTTGAGTAGGATTATGAAATACGAGTGATCTAAGAATAACCTTGACCATTTCATGGTCATCCCATTTTGTGCTCTCGAGGTTGCGCACTTGGTTCACCAAGGTTTTGAGCCGGTTGTACATAGCTTGTGGCTCCTCTCCTTGGTTGAGGACGAATCGACCGAGCTCCCTCTCGATCGTCTCTCGCTTAGTGATCTTGGTCACCTCATCTCCTTCGTGTGCGGTCTTGAGCACGTCCCAAATTTCCTTGGCGCTCTTTAACCCTTGCACTTTATTATACTCCTCTTGACATAGAGAGGCTAGGAGTATAGTAGTAGCTTGGGAGTTAAAGTGCTGGATTTGGGCAACCTCGTCCGAGTCGTAGCCCATGTCCCCCACCGTAGGTACCTGCGCTCCAAACTCAACAATGTTCCATATGCTTGCGTGGAGTGAGGTTAGGTGATGCCTCATTTTGTCACTCCACATACAATAATCGTCACCATCAAAGAATGGTGGTTTTCCTAATGGAACGGAAAGTAAAGGAGCACGCTTAGAAATACAGGGATAACGAAGTGGCATCTTACTATACTTCTTGCTAAGAGCACCTAGAGGGGGGGTGAATAGGTGATCTTGTAAAATCAAACACTAAATAGCCACAAAACTTAGTTATGAAAGAGTTAGTGCAACTAAGTAGCTTTGACGTGAGTTCTTGTGAACAAAACAATCACAGAGAAGGCAACACAAGAGACACACGATTTTTATCCTGTGGTTCGGCCAAGTAACACTTGCCTACTTCCACGTTGTGGCGTCCCAATGGACGAGGGTTGCACTCAACCCCTTTCAAGTGATCCAATGATCAACTTGAATACCACGATTTTCTTCCTTATAGTCTTCTTCCCGTTTGCGAGGAATCTCCACAAGTTGGAGCCTCTCGCCCTTACAATATTGATCACAAAGAAAGCACAAGAGTAAGGTTGGGAAGAGCAACACACACAAGACTCAAATACGCAGCACAACCACGCACACAAGTGAAGACTCGAGCTCAAATGACAACACAGGGAGTTCGCGACTCGAATGGAGCTCAAATCTCTAACACAACAAAGCCAATGCGCGGTAGAGTCTGGATGCCTTAGAATACTTAGAGAATGCTTGGGTGACTCCTCCATGCGCCTAGGGGCCCCTTTTATAGCCCCAAGGCAGCTAGGAACCGTTGAGACCAACTTGGAAGACCTATCTTGCCTTCTGTCGAGTGGCGCACCAGACAGTCCGGTGTGCCACCGGACAGCTTCTGTAGCCTGTCCGGTGCATGATTTCCTTCCAAAACAGGCACAGTCGACCGTTGCAGCTCCGGGCCCGTTGGCGCACCGGTCATAGTCCGGTGCACACCGGACAGTCCGGTGCCTCCTTCCGACCGTTGGAGCTGCCACGCGTCGCCCGCAGATTTCACGGCCGACCATTGGCACTGGCGACCGTTAGCTCACCGGACAGTCTGGTGCACCATCGGATAGTCCGATGAATTATAGCCACACCGCCTTTCTTCATTCCCGAGAGCAACGAGTTCGTCGCATATGACTCACCGGACAGTCCGGTGCACCACCGGACAGTCCGGTGATTTTTAGCCGTACGCCGTCGTTGAGTCCCGATAGCGGCACTTTCACCGGAGACCAGCCTAGCGCACCAGACACTGTCCGGTGCACCACCGGACAGTCCGGTGTGCCAGGCCGAGCTGGACTTTGGCTACACACAGCCAATTCTTTTGCAATCCTTTTCTTTTCTTTTCTCACTGTTTCTAGCACTTAGAGAAACACATTAGCATTCAACAAACAATGTACTAAGTCTAGAAACATACCTTGTGCCTTGATTTTTACTTCTCACTTTATTTGGCCCATAAGAACTTATTCAAACGTGTTGGGCACTTAATCACCAAAACATTATAGAAATGGCCCAAGGGCACATTTCCCTTTCAATCTCCCCCTTTTTGGTGATTTATGACAACACATCAAAAAGCAACAAAAGAAGTGCAAAATCAATGCAATTGAGGACCAAATTGTTTTTGACTTTAATTTGGCATATTTGGATCGTTCTTTGCCACCACTTGGTTTGTTTTTGCAAATCAAATTCTTTTTCCTATCTAAGTCAAACACACTTGTTTGGGCAAATAGAGAGATATTCCAATAGTGAAATTGATTAAGTGTCAAAAACTCCCCCTTTTTCCCATAGTCAAAATTGTCCCCCACAAGAGACCAAATTTTGCAATAAGAGTATTTTGGACAAATCAAGAGTTCTAACTCTATTGTTTTCAAAATTCACAAGTGGTTGGCTGATCCATTTACTTTGGCCTTAATTTCTCCCCCTTTGGCATTAAGCACCAAAACGGGATCATTTTTGGCCCTTTAACCCCATTGCCTCACCAAAAATGTCAATTAAGAGCAAAAGGCAAATAGAGCATAAGAATGAACTTGGAATTAAATACACTAATACCATAGTGCAGTGGAAGTCTTTGCATCATCCAAGTCCATCTTTCCCTTTCAATGCACCTTTGAGACTACAACATGTGTTCTCAACCAAACAAATTAGTCTCAAAGGGATCAAGTCGTCGCACACTCCCCCTAAATATGTGCACCATTTGCATATGGACTTGTGAGGTCCGGGGAAGCTTGTACAACTTGAGCACCATAATGAGATAACAAATGATGTAAAAGCACAATGTAACATGAACAAAGGCATATAACACATGTATGCTATAGATCAATCCAAGTTACGCGAATCTAAGACATTTAGCTCACTACGCAACCTGCAAAACCTTTTTTCATCTAAAGGCTTAGTGAAGATATCGACTAGCTGGTTCTCGGTGTTAATATGGTACACCTCGATATCTCCCTTTTGCTGGTGGTCTCTCAGAAAGTGATGCCGGATGTCTATGTGCTTAGTGCGGCTGTGTTCAATAGGATTATCCACCATGCGGATTGCACTCTCATTGTCACATAGGAGTGGGACTTTGCTCAGATTGTAGCCGAAGTCCCGGAGGGTTTGCCTCATCCAAAGTAGTTGCGTGCAACACTGTCCTGCGGCAACGTACTTGGCCTCAGCGGTGGATAGGGCAACTGATGTCTATTTCTTTGAACTCTAGGACACCAGGGACCTTCCTAGAAATTGTCACGTCCCCGATGTGCTCTTCCTATCAACCTTGCACCTGGCATAATCGGAGTCTGAGTATCTAATCAAGTCAAAGGTAGACCCCTTTAGATACCAGATCCCGAAGCTAGACGTAGAAACTAAATATCTAAGAATTCGCTTAACGGCCACAAGGTGACACTTCATGGGGTCGGATTGATATCTAGCACACATGCATACACTTAGCATAATGTCCGGTCTACTAGCACATAAATAAAGCAATGAATTTATTATGGACCGGTATGCCTTTTGATCAACGGACTTACCTCCTTTGTTGAGGTCAACATGCCCGTCGGTTCCCATAGGTGTCTTTGCGGGCTTGGCGTCCTTCATCCCAAACCGCTTAAGAAGATCTTGTGTGTACTTCATTTGGGAGATGAAGGTGTTGTCCTTGAGTTGCTTCACTTGGAACCCAAGGAAGTAGTTTAACTCGCCCATCATCGACATCTCGAACTTTTGTGTCATCACCCTGCTAAACTCCTCACAAGAATTTTGATTACTAGAACCAAAAATTATGTCGTCGACATAAATTTGGCACACGAAGAGATCACCATTGCATGTCTTTGTGAAAAGAGTGGGATCGACTTTCCCAACCTTGAAAGCATTAGAAATTAAGAAATTTCAAAGGCATTCATACCATGCTCTTGGGGCTTGCTTAAGTCCATAGAGCGCCTTAGAGAGCTTATACACGTGGTCGGGATACTTGTCATCCTCAAAGCCAGGGGGTTGTTCCACGTATACCTCCTCCTTGATTGGCCCGTTGAGGAAAGCGCTCTTTACGTCCATTTGAAACAACCTGAAAGAGTGGTGAGCGGCATAGGCTAATAAAATTCGAAGCCTAGCCATAGGAGCAAAAGTCTCCTCGAAATCCAAACCTGTGACTTGGGCATAACCTTTTGCCACAAGTCGAGCCTTGTTACTTGTCACCACCCCATGCTCGTCTTGCTTATTGCGGAACACCCACTTGGTTCCCACAACATTTTGCTTTGGATGTGGCACCAGGCTCCAAACTTCATTTCTCTTGAAGTTGTTAAGCTCTTCCTGCATGGCCAACACCTAATCCGGATCTTGCAAGCCTCTTCTACCCTGAAAGGCTCAATAGAACAGAAAAACGAGTAATGCTCACAAAAGTTAGCTAATCTTGAGCGAGTAGTCACTCCCTTGCTGATGTCACCCAGAATCTAGTCGACGGGGTGATGTCGTTGGATCGTTGCTTGGACTTGAGTTGGAGGGACCCGTGGTGCTTCTTCCTCCATCACTTGATATTCTTGTGCTCCCCCTTGATCATGCCCTTCTTCTTGAGGAACCTGTTCATCATCTTGAGTTGGGGGTTGCACCATTATCGAGGAAGATGGTTGATCTTGTTCCTGTAATTCCTGTGGTCGCACATCACCTATTGCCATCGTGTGTATTGCGACCGTCGGAATTTCTTCTTCATCTACATCATCAAGATCAACTTGCTCTCTTGGAGAGCCGTTAGTCTCATCAAATACAACATCGCTAGAGACTTCAACCAATCCCGAAGATTTGTTGAAGACCCTATACGCCTTTGTATTTGAGCCATACCCTAGTAAAAACCCTTCTACTGCCTTGGGAGCAAACTTAGAATGTCTACCTTTCTTCACCAGAATGTAGCATTTGCTCCCAAATACTCGAAAGTAAGAAACGTTGGGTTTGTTACCGGTAAGGAGTTCATAGGAGGTTTTCTTGAGAAGGTGATGCAGATAGAGCCGGTTTATGGCGTGGCAAGCTGTGTTCACAGCTTCCGACCAAAACCGGTCGGGCGTCTTGAACTCTCCAAGCATCGTTCTTGCCGTGTCGATAAGCGTCCTGTTCTTCCTCTCTACCACATTGTTTTACTGTGGTGTGTAGGTAGCAGAGAACTCGTGCTTGATGCCTTCCTCCTCAAGATACTCCTCCACTTGCAGATTCTTGAACTCGGACCCGTTGTCGCTCCTTATCTTTTTCACCTTTAGCTCAAATTCGTTTTGAGCCCTCCTTAGAAAGCGCTTTAGGGTCCCTTGGGTTTCTGATTTATCCTGCAAAAAGAACACCCAAGTGAAGCGGGAAAAATCATCAACAATAACAAGACCATACTTACTTCCCCCAATGTTAAGGTAGGCAACGGGTCCAAAGAGATCCATGTGAAGAAGCTCTAGTGGTCTTGATGTTGTCATCACATTCTTGATGTGATGAGTGCTTCCCACCTATTTCCCTGCCTGACATGCTGCACAAGGTCTGTCTTTTTCAAAGCAGACATCAGTTAGTCCTAACATATGCTCTCCCTTTAGAAGTTTATGAAGGTTCTTCATCCCAACATGTGCTAGACGGTGATGCCAGAGCCAGCCCATACTAGTCTTAGCCATTAAGCATGCATCTAAATCGACATTCTCTTTTGAAAAATCAACTAAATAGAGCTTGTCGTCTAATACACCCTTAAATGCTAATGAACCATCACTCCTTCTAAAGATAGATACATCAACATTTGTAAACAAACAATTGTAGCCCATGTGGCACAATTGACTTACAGACAGGAGGTTGTATCCTAATGATTCTACTAAAAATACATTTGAAATAGAGTGCTCGCTTGTGATGGCTATCTTTCCTAAACCTTTTACCTTGCCTTGATTCCCATCTCCAAATATGATTGTATCCTGGGAATCCTTGTTCTTGACGTAGGAGGTGAACATCTTCTTCTCCCCCGTCATGTGGTTTGTGCATCCGCTGTCGATAATCCAGCTTGAGCCTCCGGATGCATAAACCTGCAAGACAATTTAAGCTTGGGTTTTAGGTACCCAACTCTTGTTGGGTCCTATTAGGTTAGTCACAATAGTTTTTGGAACCCATATGCAAGTTTTATCTCCTTTGTATTTGGATCCCAACTTCTTGGCAACTACTTTTGCATTCTTACATGAAAGAACAAAAGAATCATTACAAGCATGGTAAATGGTAGAAGGTCTATTGCACATTTTCCTAGGCACAACATGATCTTTCCTAGGCCTACGATGAACAAAAGTAGAACTAGATGCAAACATAGCATGTGAATCATCATAAGCAGCATGAACATAACTTTTATTATAATGAGAACGACTAGCAATTTTCCTATCATAAATAAAAGCATGGTTCCTTTGAGAACTACTAGCCATAGGGGTCTTCCCTTTCTCCTTGTTGAGAACGGAAGTCTTTTGGCTTGTTAACTTCTTGGCTTCCTTTCGAAAACCAAGTCCATCCTTAATTGAGGGGTGTCTACCAACAGTATAGGCATCCCTAGCAAATTTTAATTTATCAAACTCAATGTTGCAAGTCTTAAGTTGAGCATTAAGACTTGCCACCTCATCGATTAATTTGGTAATAGAAATAAGATGTTCATTGCATGCATCAACATTAAAGTCTTTACATCTATTACAAATACTAACATGCTCTACACATGAACTAGTTTTATTTACTTCCTCTAGCTTAGCATTTAATTCATCATTTAAACTCTTTAAACTAGAGATAGATTCATGGCAAGTAGATAACTCAGAAGATAGCATTTCATTTTTCTTAGTTTCTAAAGCAAGAGATTTTTGCACACTAACAAATTTGTCATGTTCTTCATACAAAATGTCCTCTTGCTTTTCTAAAAGTCTATCCTTTTCATTTAGAGCATCAATCAATTCATTAATTTTCTCTACTTTGGCTCTATCTAAACCTTTAAATAAACTAGAGTAATCTACTTCATCATCGGAGGATTCTTCATCACTAGATGAAGTGTACTTGGGTGTGTCCCGAACACGTACCTTTTCTCCTTGGCCATAAGACATGTATGGCATTCGTTGGGGAAGAGTGAGGATTTGTCGAAAGCCGAGGCAGCAAGTCCTTCGTCGTCGAAGTCTGATGACGAGCAGTCAAAATCCCACTCCTTTCCAAGGTGTGCCTCACCCTTCGCCTTCCTATAGTTCCTCTTCTTTTCCTTCTTCTCGCTCTTTTCTTGTCCCTGGTCATTATCGTTATCGGGGCATTGTGCAATGAAATGATCAGTCTTACCGCATTTGAAGCAGGAGTGTTTTCCCCTTGTTTTGTTCTTGTTGGAGTACTCCTTGCGTCCTTTAATTGCATTCTTGAAGCGCTTGATGATAAGTGCCATCTCATCTTCATTGAGTCCGGCAGCCTCCACTTGAGCTACCTTGCTTGGTAGCGCCTCCTTGCTGCTTGTTGCTTTGAGGGCAATGGGTTGTGGCTCGTAGATGGGTAGTGGACCATTCAAGGCGTCATCCACGTATCGTGCCTCCTTTACCATCATGCGCCCGCTCACGAATTTTCCGAGTATCTCCTTGGGCGTCATCTTGGTGTACCTGGGGTTTTCACGAATAAGATTGACAAGATGGGGGTCAATTACAGTAAATGACCTTAGCATGAGTCGGACGACATCATGATCCGTCCATCTTGTGCTTCCGTAGCTTCGTATCTTGTTGACCAGGGTCTTGAGCCTGTTGTAGGTTTGTGTTGGCTCCTCTCCTCTGATCATCGCAAATCTCCCCAGCTCGCCTTCCACCAACTCCATTTTGGTGATCATGGTGGCGTTATTTCCCTCATGAGATATCTTGAGGGTGTCCCAGATCTGCTTCGCATTGTCCAAGCCGCTAACCTTGTTGTATTCATCCCTGCACAGAGATGCTAGCAAAACAGTAGTGGCTTGGGCATTTTTATGAATTTGCTCATTAATAAACACGGCATTGTCAGTACTATCAAAGTGCATTCTGTTTTCAATAATCTCCCAGATACTAGGATGGAGAGAAAAATAAATGACTACGCATTTTATGACTCCAGAAAGAATAGTCTTCTCCATCAAAGTGAGGGGGTTTTCCAAGTGGAATTGATAGCAAATGAGCATTAGAATTGTACGGAATACGAGAATAATCAAATGAATAGTTTTGATTAACCGTTTTCTTCTTTGACGAGGAGTCGTCGTCGTCGTGTGGTGAAGAAGACGAGGCATCACTGTCATAGTATATGATCTTCTTGATGCGCCTCTTCTTCTTCTCGTCTCTTTTCTTGTGACTTGAGCCTGAGTCGGTTGGCTTATCATCTCTAGGCTCGTTGAGGAAGGACTCCTTTTCCTTGTCGTTGATCACCATCCCCTTTCCCTTAGGATCCATCTCTTCGGGCGATTAGTCCCTTAAGTGAAGAGTACGACTCCGATACCAATTAAGAGCACCTAGAGAGGGGGTGAATAGGTGATCCTGTAAAATCAAACACTAAATAGCCACAAAACTTAGTTATGAAAGAGTTAGTGCAACTAAGTAGCTTTGAGGTGAGTTCTTGTGAACAAAAAAAATCACAGAGAAGGCAACACAAGAGACACGCAATTTTTATCCCGTGGTTCGGCCAAGTAACACTTGCCTACTTCCATGTTGTGGCATCCCAATGGACGAGGGTTGCACTCAACCCCTTCCAAGTGATCCAATGATCAACTTGAATACCACGGTTTTCTTCCTTATAGTCTTCTTCCCGTTTGCGAGGAATCTCCACAAGTTGAAGCCTCTCGCCCTTACAATATTGATCACAAAGAACGCACAAGAGTAAGGTTGGGAAGAGCAACACACACAAGACTCAAATACGCAGCACAACCATGCACACAAGTGAAGACTTGAGCTCAAATGACAACACAGGGAGTCCGCACTCGAATGGAGCTCAAATCTCTAACACAACAAAGCGAATGCGCGGGAGCAGAGTCTGGATGCCTTAGAATACTTAGAGAATGCTTAGGTGACTCCTCCATGTGCCTAGGGGCCCCTTTTATAGCCCCAAGGCAGCTAGGAGCCGTTGAGACCAACTTGGAAGGCCAATCTTGCCTTCTGTCGAGTGGCGCACCGGATAGCTACTGTAGCCTGTCCGGTGCATGATTTCCTTCCAAAACAGGCACAGACGACCGTTGCAGCTCTAGGCCCATTGGCGCACCGGACACTATCCGGTGCCTCCTTCCGACCGTTGGAGCTGCCACGCGTCGCCCGCAGATTTCACGGCCGATCGTTGGCGCTAGCGACCGTTGGCTCACCGGACAGTCCGGTGAATTATAGCCACGTCGCCTTTCTTCATTCCCAAGAGCTACGAGTTCATCGCATATGACTCACCGGACAGTCCGGTGCACCACCGGACAGCCTGGTGATTTTTAGCCGTACGCCTTCGTTGAGTCTGAGAGTTCCCTTTAACCCGGGAACAGGATCTGGATGTCGCCTAGAGGGGGGGGGGGTGAATAGGCGAATAAAACTTATCACATTAAAACTTAAAATCTTACTCTACTCGAAGACTTGGCACGCAGTGGAATGAGAAGACCCTTCGAGTAGGTTGCAGCGGAATAGAAGATTCTGTCTCAAAATGTCCTGCACTTCAAATAAAGTTTATACCACAGATAAGTATTGAAGTGCAGATATAAAGGCGAGTAAGACAGAGAGTCAGGATACAATACAGAACAGAGCACACAGATGCAAGGATTTATCCCGAGGTTCGGCCAAGCCTGAAATGCTTGCCTAGTCCTCGTTGGAGTTAGCCACACCTGGGCTTGGAGTCTATTTCAACTCCTTCCTCCGTTTGCTTAGATCTGTCAGTATGACAGATAGAGCCTTTCACTATTGAGTTGGGTTACAACAACACCGTGGCTGCTTACAAACTTCTCGGCAGCACCTCGGTAGAGTAACGATACGCTCAAGACCTTGCTCTAGCTCTTAGCAGCGCTTCTCCTCTCTCTAAAGGCTTATAGCTGTGCCTTCTACACAAACTATAGATTTACACACAAGAGGGAGAGTGAGAATTGATTCGAGTGATGTCTACACTTGTTGGCTGCACTTGTACCTAGCTTGAGGCGCCTAGGGGTCCCTTTTATAGGCACAAGGGGCCTAGGAGCCGTTGGAAGCAATCCAGGAAGGCAAATCTTGCCTTCTGTCGCATGGCGCACCGGACAGTCCGGTGCACCATCGGACACTGTCCGGTGCCTGATTTCCTTCCATACATGGAGCAGTCGACCGTTGCAGTCCTGGAGCCGTTGGCGCACCGGACACTGTCCGGTGCACACCGGACAGTCCGGTGCCCCCATTTGACCGTTGGCTTGGCCACGCGTCACGCGCAGATCGCGCGGCCGACCGTTGGCCCAGCCGACCGTTGGCTCACCGGACAGTCCGGTGCACCACCGGACAGTCCGGTGAATTATAGTCGTACGTCGCCAGACTCCTCCCGAGAGCGACCTTTTCGACGGAGTTCAACCTGGCGCACCGGACACTGTCCGGTGCACCACCAGACAGTCCGGTGTGCCAGACTGAGCTGAATCTTGGCTGTACACAGCCAAGCCTTTCGCACCTCTTTTGTTTTCTTCTTCTTTCTGTTTCTAACACTTAGACAAGTATATTAGTCCACAAAACCAATGTACTAAGTCTAGAAACATACCTTCTCTTAATTATTACATCTATAGCATTTGACATGCTTGAGCTTTGATGTTGGACTCTTAACTCATCAAGTCTGCTTGACTTGATCTAGATTGACATTTCTTAGCTCCAACATCCTGCATAGGTCACATAGAACATCTCCAAACATAGGAACAACCCAAACTAAAGATCAAGGTGAACTTAGCTCTTTTGGGCTGCTTCCAGTCCTGGTTTTGACACTTGTTCTCCTTCTAGTGATCTTGATCTCCTTCTTAGAGCTTGATCTTGAGCCTTTTGACTTACCCACATAACTGTAGCTGTTACCTCATTGGTTGTAAGTCACGTCCTTATGTAGTGTTCCTTGATGTGCCGTAGCTGTTCTCAACTCGATCACCCTTGACTTTGCAAGCCTTCTTCTTCACCCTTGGCTTTGGGTTCCTCAGCCTCCTTGACCTTCTCCCGTGCACTTGGTACCTCGAAGCTCTTCTTGCCTCCGTCCTTGGCTTGATCAGTTGTCTCCGAGCTATGCACCCGAGTATCACTTTTGCAATGTCCATCTTACTTGTGATGCCCATTATCTATGTCCTTGGACCATCACACTTGTTCACTTGTGTTGAACCCTGTAGGCTTTACCTTAAGCACCTGTTCAACACTTAGTACACTTGTTAGTCCTTTAATTGAGTTGTCATCCAAACACCAAAACTCACAAGAGAGCTTTCAATCTCCCCCTTTTTGGTGATTGATGACAACACAATTAAAGCTCACATAAGAATAATATTTGAAGCACAATTTTTGAATTCTAAGTTTATAAAATGCTCCCCCTAAATATGTGCTTACTCCAAAAACATAATTTTGGCCTCAGACGCCAATTTGCACATACTTAGGCAATTCGAAACATTTCTACACCTTAGCACTTTTTAGGATGCATTGTGTCAAGAATCAAACCATGATGCTATAACACACAAATGCACATAATCAGAGTTAAACACCATTCAAATTAGTGGATATATCACAGGAATATCAACCTACCACTATTCACCATTAAGATACCAATTTAAACTAAGATACCAATTTAAAGCAATCTTAAAGCACCTTTAATCTTAAAGCACCATTAACCACATGACTATCTATTACAGTATAGAAGCCAAATAATTCATTGCAGCGGAAACACTAGTCCATATGATGCAACACATATAATACTGCAAGAAGCATATGAATAACACACTAGCAAAGCTTAAACTAACACATCACCCCTTAGGATAAGCTTTCCTCTCAGGTTGAGATAAGCTTTAATACACAAATTCTCCCCCTTTGACATCAAACACCAAAAACCATACTCAAGCAAGAACATAGGATGATGTCAAGGGACAGCAGGGTGTTTAAGGAGGAAAAACGACTATCAAAACTCCCCCTTACTTATTGAACATATGCACTATCACGTTTAGGTAAGATACATATATGCAAAAAGATTAATACTTCCTTTTGTACCTTTACCATGTTGTAGTGTACTTCCCATCTTGAAAGTATTTAATCTCTCGAGAGCTTCTCCACACTTGTGCCTGATTCTTTATCCTAACTTTTTCTTGTTGCTAAGACACCAAACTTAGAACAAGTTATAGTTGTGGGCACAAGAAGAAACTTCTATTCTAATGATTATCAGAAGATGTCAATTGAAGCAAACTATTACGGCTACCAATTGAAAGATACCAATTGCAAAGTTCATTCATTATCATAGCTCCATGATATTTAAGAATAAGCATCTATTATCACCAGATGTTATAGAGCATGAGCAATCTTAAAAATATGCACTTACTCATGACTTGAAATACTAATTTCTTGACTTACAGAGGTACCCAAGTCCTGATTGCTCCATTTCTTGCTCATCTTCTCTTTTCCACCTTGAGACTACACAAGATCGCTCAAGATACCATTAGTCTTAAAAGACGCAAGTTATGTGTGCTCCCCCTACACTTGTGCATCAAGTATTTGAATGACTTGCACTTTGCACATTCTAGCTTCCTCAGAACTAGAGGGGATCACAACATACCTTGGTCAAGGCATACTCTATCACTTTCATCACACAAAGATACCAATTTGAATATCAAATGAAAGATTGACTTAATCCAACAATGCATGCCTTAAGAGTTATAACATTTTACGAGCAATCTAGACATGCTTCATACTTGACAATCATTGCACAACATATACCAATTGAAAAACAACACGATCATGTCTAAACACATCATAGTTAAGAAGGTTCCTTAGATACACCAAAAGAAACAACATTTTAAGGCATAAGTCTCCTAAGCCACGATACTACCAACGAAATGCAAGAACACAGCTATGATCACAATCAATGGAACTTCAAGATATTCAATAAAATTGCACAGTTCCACTTTCCATACCTTTGCCTTTTACCAGTATTGTTGTGAGAGCACCAGTTGTCACTAATTGAGGGCTCCTTTTGTTCATGCACCTTATAGCTCAAAAGGGTGCATTAGAGGCATAACATGGAGTTTGTATTCACACAATACTAGACTAGAGTAATCAAGTGAACATAAACTAAACAATATGTCATATTTGCACCCAGGATAATCATAAAAACCATACAACATAACTCATTACACACGTATAGCATGATTTACAAAGAAAAACATGTTTATTCAAGAGCACATAAAGGATTAATCATGGTAAATATATCAGCTGAAAGACTACCCATTAAATGATTCAAGAGATATAACATTTAAAGCACATAATCATGATTAAGCAAGCATAATTACAAACATGGAAATCATTAATCAAAAGATACCCAACACAGGCAATCAAAAAGCATAACTACTCCAAGGACAGATAGCACGACACTTGAGAAACACAGGTACCGTCCTTTGGAGAGACAGATGTACAATCAAGGTCCTTTGCTTGATTCACCAATGATGATTAAGGACCTCTACAACTTATTTCACTTGAGATGAACATGGGATTAGTGTCTCACAATAATTCAACCTTGGGTCAATGAATAAACACCATAACAATTAATAGTTTAAGCATAGAGTTTGAGTTAACCGTATTAAGCTTTCCCATGGTCTCCAGTCCATCTCAAGGCACCTGCATGGTCTAGTTAGCACAGTTTGGTACCCATCTCGGGATGGGTCCATAATGATCATCTAAATGTGCCTTTGGTACCCAAATTGCCTTTGTGCTAGTTCTAGGTGATCTCGTTATAGATCTAGCACAAGTGTGCGATTTGGGTCTCCTAAGCGAATGAGATTGAGACAAATTCACTTGCTTAGGAATCTTACCTTTATAACATACCTTGGATAGATGACCCTGCTCACCACACTTGTAGCAGAAGCGTCGCTCACCCTGTCATGACGCTTGCTTTTTGTCATTTTCCTTGGTGAGGGTCACCTTGGAGGATGCACATCCTTGATTCTTCATGACCGGACATGAAGTGATCGTGTGGTCCTGATTGTTGCATCCAAAACAACTCCTTGTCCCTTCATTCTTGTCTTGGTACGGACAAGACGCGATGAGGTGGCCTAACTTCTTGCACTTGAAGCACCTCCTTTTTTCTTTTCCCTTTTTGTACTTAAATGACATGGAGAGATGATCAGTGCAAACAACATGATTAATTGAATTTTTACCTTTTTCCTTGTTCATGTTGATTTCTTTATTTATTGCTTTGGGAACATCCTTCTCATGGAGTTTGACCCTTGCTGCGGTTTCTCCTTCCTCAAGCTTCTTCACCACGTGTTCGTAGATATCTTGCGGAAGTCGAGCAAGGCATCTTCTCCTTAATTGTCTTTGTTTCTTGTTCCCAAGCAATTTCCTTTTTGATCCTGCAACTTGTTTCTCAAACAAAGATTGGCCTTTCTTGGGGCGGTGGAGGTCAGCACATGATAATATTTTGACCAATTGATTACTAGTGCAAGAATGAGGTTCATATGAGTTTAAACTAGTAATTACTACCTCATAAGCAATATCGAGCATGATATGATCATCAACTAGTTTACTATGAGAGTATGACAACGTATCATACTTTTCACTAAGAGCAAGCTTTTCTAAATTCATTGTTTCTACTTGACTTCTAAGCATAGAATTTTTAGTTTTAAGTTGAGCAACATTAGATAGAGCGTTATCATTATTACTTTGCTCAATTAACATTGAATCATACCGTTGGACCAAGACATCATGAGAGCACCTTAGCTCCTCATGTTCTTTGGTCATCTTCTCCAGGCTGTTGTTTGTTTTGATGAGAGTCTCCTCTAGCCTGAGAAGCGTCTCGCCTTGTTCCTTGTTCCTTCTCAACAACTTAACCAAGAGAGCTTTGTCCGCTTTGTTGAGATGGTTGTAGAAATGGCGAATCTCCTCTTCTTCCACATCATCAGTCTCATTTTCCCTGTCATTAATGTCAGTGGAAGCAATATAGGAAAATGTACCTTGTGATGATGAAGATTCATCCTCGCTATCATCCTCATATTCCTCCTCATCATGGCTTTCGTCTCCACCGTCATTGTTAGCAATAAAACATTTATCACTAGTGGAGAACAAACCTGTCGACGAGGTGGATTCATCGTTTGGGTGCCATCGTTCTTGTTCTTCTTCCTTTGAATGGTTAGTATCACAAGTAATATAGGGAGTAGGAGCATCACAGTTTGCCACAAAATATTTTTCTTTAATCCTATTCCATAAATCATGAGCATCAACAAATAGATCACTATCACTACTCATGATGGCAAAATAGGCACCTCTAGATAGAGAATCAACTAAGATGTTGCATGCATGGTGATTTAGAGTTAGACATCTTAGTTCTTCATTGGAAGGATTTTTACTAATATTAGAGGAAAAAATACTACTACTAAAGACCTGTCTCAAATCAGGATCAACACTCATGAAAGTACTATAAATAGAGACAGACCAAGACTTGTAATTAGAGCCATCGCCTAAAAGAAGTTCTACAGTTACCTCTTATGACGACATCGTCATCTCCGGACGGCTAAGCCCACACTGGAGAGGCCTAGCTCCGATACCAATTGAGAGTTCCCTTTAACCCGGGAACAGGATCTGGATGTCGCCTAGAGGGGGGGGTGAATAGGCGAATAAAACTTATCACTTTAAAACTTAAAATCTTACTCTACTCGAAGACTTGGCACGCAGTGGAATGAGAAGACCCTTCGAGTAGGTTGCAGCGGGATAGAAGATTCTGTCTCAAAATGTCCTGCACTTCAAATAAAGCTTATACCACAGATAAGTATTGAAGTGCAGATATAAAGGCGAGTAAGACAGAGAGTCAGGATACAATACAGAACAGAGCACACAGATGCAAGGATTTATCCCGAGGTTCGGCCAAGCCTGAAATGCTTGCCTAGTCCTCGTTGGAGTTAGCCACACCTGGGCTTGGAGTCTATTTCAACTCCTTCCTCCGTTTGCTCAGATCTGTCAGTATGACAGATAGAGCCTTTCACTATTGAGTTGGGTTACAACAACACCGTGGCTGCTTACAAACTTCTCGGCAGCACCTCGGTAGAGTAACGATACGCTTAAGACCTTGCTAAGCTCTTAGCAGCACTTCTCCTCTCTCTAAAGGCTTATAGCTGTGCCTTCTACACAAACTATAGATTTACACACAAGAGGGAGAGTGAGAATTGATTCGAGTGATGTCTACACTTGTTGGCTGCACTTGTACCTAGCTTGAGGCGCCTAGGGGTCCCTTTTATAGGCACAAGGGGTCTAGGAGCCGTTGGAAGCAATCCAGGAAGGCAAATCTTGCCTTCTGTCGGGTGGCGCACCGGACAGTCCGGTGCACCACCGGACACTGTCCAGTGCCTGATTTCCTTCCATACATGGAGCAGTCGACCGTTGCAGTCCTGGAGCCGTTGGCGCACCGGACACTGTCCGGTGCACACCGGACAGTCCGGTGCCCCATTTGACCGTTGGCTCGGCCACGCGTCACGCGCAGATCGCGCGGCCGACCGTTGGCTCAGCCGACCGTTGGCTCACTGGACAGTCCGGTGCACCACCGGACAGTCCGGTGAATTATAGCCGTACGTCGCCAGACTCCTCCCGAGAGCGACCTTTTCGACGGAGTTCAACCTGGCGCACCGGACACTGTCCGGTGCACCACCGGACAGTCCGGTGTGCCAGACTGAGCTGAATCTTGGCTGTACACAGCTAAGCCTTTCGCACCTCTTTCCTTTTCTTCTTCTTTCTGTTTCTAACACTTAGACAAGTATATTAGTCCACAAAACCAATGTACTAAGTCTAGAAACATACCTTCTCTTAATTATTACATCTATAGCATTTGACATGCTTGAGCTTTGATGTTGGACTCTTAACTCATCAAGTCAGCTTGACTTGATCTAGATTGACATTTCTTAGCTCCAACATCCTGCATAGGTCACATAGAACATCTCCAAACATAGGAACAACCCAAACTAAAGATCAAGGTGAACTTAGCTCTTTTGGGCTGCTTCCAGTCCTGGTTTTGACACTTGTTCTCCTTCTAGTGAACTTGATCTCCTTCTTAGAGCTTGATCTTGAGCCTTATGACTTACCCACATAACTGTAGTTGTTACCTCATTGGTTGTAAGTCACGTCCTTATGTAGTGATCCTTGATGTGCCGTAGCTGTTCTCAACTCGATCACCCTTGACTTTGCAAGCCTTCTTCTTCACCCTTGGCTTTGGGTTCCTCAGCCTCCTTGACCTTCTCCCGTGCACTTGGTACCTCGAAGCTCTTCTTGCCTCCGTCCTTGGCTTGATCAGTTGTCTCCGAGCTATGCACCCGAGTATCACTTTTGCAATGTCCATCTTACTTGTGATGCCCATTATCTATCATCATCTAGTCCTTGGACCATCACACTTGTTCACTTGTGTTGAACCCTGTAGGCTTTACCTTAAGCACCTGTTCAACACTTAGTACACTTGTTAGTCCTTTAATTGAGTTGTCATCCAAACACCAAAACTCACAAGAGAGCTTTTAGAGTCCCGAGAGCGGCACTTTCACCGTAGACCAGCCTGGCGCACCGGACACTGTCTGGTGCACCACCGGACAGTCCGGTGTGCCAGGCCGAGCTGGACTTTGGCTGCACACAGCCAATTCTTTTGCAATCCTTTTCTTTTCTTTTCTCACTGTTTCTAGCACTTAGAGAAACACATTAGCGTTCAACAAACAATGTACTAAGTCTAGAAACATACCTTGTGCCTTGATTTTTACTTCTCACTTTATTTGGCCCATAAGAACTTATTCAAACGTGTTGGGCACTTAATCACCAAAACATTATAGAAATGGCCCAAGGGCACATTTCCCTTTCACTTGCGCTCATGGCGCTTAGAAGTGACGGACGCCGCGTCGGAGCCGGAGGTGGATGGCGACGAAGAATCGGTCTCGTAGTAGACCACTTTCTTCATCTTTTTCTTCTTGTTGCCACTCCGATGCGACTTGATGCGGGGAGGGGATTCCTCCTTGCCTTTGGCGCTGGACTCCCTTGATGGAGCCTTCCTGTGGCTTGTGGACTTGTCGCCAATCACGATCTCCCTCTTGGCATGATCTCCCAACATTACTTCGAGTGGTTAGACTCTAATGAAGTACCGGGCTCTGATACCAATTGAAAGTCACCTAGAGGGGGTGAATAGACAGAATCTGAAATTTACAAACTTAAAGCACAACTACAAGCCGGGGTTAGCGTTAGAGATAAATTCAAGTCCGAGAGAGAGGGCGAAAACAAATCAACCAAGAAATAAAGCGGATGACATGATGATTTGTTTTACCGAGGTTCGGTTCTAAAGAACCTAGTCCCCGTTGAGGTGGTCACAAAGACCGGGTCTCTTTCAACCCTTCCCTCTCTCAAACGGTCACTTAGACCGAGTGAGGCTTCTTCCTTAATCTCACGAGTCACTTAGACCCTGCAAGGACCACCACACAATTGGTGTCTCTTGCCTCTCTTACAAAGCTTCTTGAGATTAAGAAGTGAGAAAGAAAAGAAAGCCAAGCCAAGCAAACAAGAGCAACAAAGAAACACAAGTGATCCTATCACAAGTCTTAATGCACTAGAATTGAATTGGGGACTTTGATTGAATCGGAGGATTTGATTTGTGTCTTTGAGTGTTGCACTTTGCTCTTATATTGAATGAAGAGTGTTGAATGCTTGGATACTTAGAGTGGTGGTGGTTGGAGGGTATTTATAGCCCTCAACCACCACATAGCCGTTGGGGAGGCTGTCTGTCGAAGGGCGCGCCGGACAGTCCTGTGCGCCACCGTACACTGTCCGGTACGCCAGCCACGTCACCCAACCGTTAGGGTTCGGACGTTGTCCACTGTTGGAGCGCTGACTTCTTGAGGCACCGGACAGTCCGGTACCACACCGGACAGGGACTGTTCACTATCTAGTGCGCCTCTGACTTCTGCCGCAAACTGTAGCGCTGTCAGGGCACTGTGCAGTCGAACGTTGCGCTGGAGAGCCGTAGTTCCGCTGGTGCACCGGTGAATTATAGCGGAGTGGCGCTGGAGAAACCCGAAGGTGGCGAGTTCGGAGTTGTACAGTCCTGGTGCACCGGACACTGTCTGGTGCGCCAGACCAGGGCACACTTGGGTTTCTTTTCTCCTTTCTTTTTGAACCATTTCTTTAATCTTTTTATTGGTTTGTGTTGAACCTTTATGCACATGTAGAACATGTATTCTAGAGCAAACTAGTTAGTCCAATATTTGTGTTGGGCATTCAACCACCAAAATTAATTATGAAAAAAGGTTTGACCCTATTTCCCTTTCACCATTCCTACAAATCTAGATGCACCAAAGAGACCAATGGGCAAGAAGAAGACAAAAGAAGCTATACAACGAGGCGGGAGTGATGCATGCATACAAGCTTTAGACATTTTGTGGGCAAAGAAGAGTGAGGCTGATGCGGAGAAGCAACAAAAGAAAGAGGAGTGGTATGCCAAGACATGTGCTCTAGATCAAGAGAGGCTTCAGTTGGAACAGAAGAGGCTTGCAATTGAAGAAACAAAGGAAATAAATGAACAAGAGAGGCTTCAGAGACAGAGAATTGCTGAAGAAGAGAGAATTATGAACATAGATATGAGTTGCATGGCTGAGATGCAAAAGCAATACTACATGAGCCTACAAGCTGAAATCATGGCTCGTCGCATTAGCAACTCTGGTTGAATTTAAAATATTGCATTTCCTTAGTATTTTCATTAGTTGAATTATATTGTTGGCTAATGTGTGCTTGTCATGAATGCACTACTCATTACACTATTATTGTTGGATATTTTACACTTAGTCCATGAGAATAAAAAACCAGTGTTATGTGTGATGGTATTATTGTTGGTGAGGTGTCAACTATATATTTGTTGTTGGGTGAAACTGGCATGCAGCCTAGAGCATGGTACCAGCTACCACATGTCTAGCTTGCAACTATTTATTTATTCCCGTGCGCCGAAACATGTCAATGTTGCATGTTTTTCAATTTTCACACAAGAACTCATTGAATACACAAATCGGTAACAATTAAATGGTAAAATGACAAGAATTGGTGAGCAAACATGACACTAATTATATTGATCCGAGTGATGTTGCCACAAGTGCTCCACTAGGTCTTCTCGAAGTTGATGCTGAGTTTAATTGTTCCTAATATTTATGTGGTTCTCAATAAATTCATCAAAATCTGCTATATGCTCGTGAGAGGTCTCCACATTATCTCCACCATTGTCAAATCGTTCGTCGGGGTCCACTATTCCCTCATCTTCAATAATCATATTATGCATGATAATACATGCTTTCATAATGTATGCTAGTGTCTCATCATCCCAAAAACGAGCTAGGCCACGCACAATGGCAAAACGTGACCGTAGAACTCCAAAAGCTCATTTCGCATCCTTCTGTACTGCTTATTGTGCTTTGGCAAAGTATTTTCTCTTATTTCCTCGTGGCTCTGGTATGGTTTTTACCAATGTAACCCAAGATGGATATAACTTGTCTGCAAGGTAGTATCCCATTGTATAATCATGGTCATTTATGTTGTAGTTTACTTTAGGAGCTTCTCCATTTGCTAGCTTTGAGAATAGTGGCGATCGATGAAGAACGTTGATGTCATTGAAAGAGCCAGGTAAACCAAAAAATGCATGCCAAATCCATAGATCGTTTGAAGCAACAACTTCTAAAATTATTGTAGGTTTATGAAAATGGCCTGAATACATACCTTGCAACGCCGAATGGCAATTCTTCCACCTCCAATGCATACAATCTAGTGAACCAAGCATACTCGGAAAACCTCTTTCTTCCCCAAGAGCTAGTAAACGAGTTGTATCGCTCTCAGTGGGTGACCTCAAGTACTCTTCTCCAAAAACTTCAGTAATAGCTTCAACAAACTTTCTTAGGCTTTCTATAACAGTACTTTCTCCAATATGGACAAACTCATCTGTAGCATCTGATGGTACTCTATAAGTTAGCATACGAAAAGCTGCAGTAACCTTTTGAAAGCAACTTAGTCCAACTTGATTGGCTTCATTTCTTAATAGTTTATAATAATCATCATGAGCTTCCACAACATTCTTCATACTTAATAATAGGCATCGATTCATCCTAAACCTACAATGGCAAAATAAAAATATATCAATATACAATGTACTGCACATGTTATTCAAATTAGTCTAGTATTTCATAAAACAAAACCTTCGTCAAAAGAAAGATGGACCATATGTGGGATTGTCGGCTAAGTAATCTTGAAACATTTTTGCATGTCCTGCTTCTCTATCTCGATATATGTACAAATGTCAAGAGATAGAGCCGCCACGCTTTGCTGAAAGTATTGACTCACTATGTATGATTTGAGCAGCGAAGATGATGAATGCATCGTCGTCATCTTCAGAGGACGATTCGTCCAAATACTGGCGGGAAAGCAATGACCAATCACTCATTGCGTCTGAAAAATATAATTATAGTACAGATAAAAAACATTGAATTAGCACATGAATACTAATTGAGGCTAACATCTTACGTGAGAGACCGGCAGCAGGATTTATGCCTACCTATTGATTGATGCCTTCTTGCTCGATCTAGAAGGAACCAAGCCTCACGTGAGAGAGAGAGAACGGCGGCAGACTCATTTGGATTAGCACTGGCGGATCAGGACTAATATATTAGATCGGTCTCCAGATTGAATCGATCTCTAATAAAAAATAGAATATATGTGGACCTATTAATTAAGATGATGTGGCAAGGTTTAAACTATTTAGGAAATAGTCTTTAAGGAACGGTTGGAGGACAAGAGATTTTTCTTTATCTAATATGTTTTGGGAGACCGTAAAACCAGTGTTTTGGAATTCATTTTTAACAAACTGTTAGAGATGCTCTAATGGTCCATAAACTTGTTTTTAATGTCATCATAGGTCCAAATAGTTTATATCTTTGATGTCTCCAAAAACCATATAAGGATCGAAATGTGCATGTTGAGAGTTTAGAGATCGGGATAATATAACTTCACAAGTTTAGAAACCTTAGATGTGTACTTTAGAAGTTTAGGGACCAGGATAATAATTGCGAGTTTATGTTCCTCTTTTAAAAATTAGAGGACAATGCAGGTGTGACACACATGTAAAAATCATACACAACGAAAGAAACTTTAACACATCAATTACTATATACCATATTAAAAATGTAACTATTCATTTATACAACAATACATGATAATGTTGTACAACCTTAATTCAATTAATAATAAAATTAGTTTTATTTTTTTAGAACCCCAAACCCAATAAACTAAAAAACATAAAGCAACACTCAAGAAAAGAACCTACATACAGTATAAAGAAAAAAATAGCTAAGTCGTGCAAAAATTCTCATACAAGCTCCAACCAAATCTTGAATGGTAATGTGATTTAACTCGAGTAAGGAAAAGTGGCATATGATAAGTACAAAACTAATAAGAAGTTTGTGCTCTTACATGAATTGTCAAAAAAATACCTCATCGATGATACAAATATATCAAGCACTATAACAATCTGGTCGCGCAAAAACTATCATATAAACTCCAAATGGATCATTACCTTGGATGATAATGTGATTTGAATCAAGAAAGGGAAAGCAACATATGAATATATAACAAGTACCAAATTGACCAATGAAGTTTGTACTCAACCATAAATTGTCAAAAAATTACCTCATTGATGATCCAAGCATACCAAGCACTGTATAGCAATAAATTAGCAAATAAGACATTGTTAAATGTAGAAATTCATTTGCAATGATATATAGAAAATAAAAAGATATAAGTGCAATAAGAAGGTATAAATGCCTATTGCAATGATATTCCACCAAAAAATACATATACAAAAAACAACTAATAACTTGATCTTAGTTTATGGAAGAAAAGAACTTGCAATATGTATTATACCATGAGGTCTAAAAGGGGACATATAGAAACTAGATAATATCCATCAAAAACAAAATTTAAATTGTTATTAGTCGTGATCCCTTTTTGCCTCGGGTCGATCAAACCCTCAAACACTTCCAAGGTGAGCCGACAAGGTTTCACTACATAGACTTTATAAAGATTCTCCTAGTGTGTAGTCGTCCGTTAGGTTTCGCCAGTCGTACAAACACAATACACCTCCTTAAGAGGGGTGACTAACAAACCAAATCGAATGAACCTTGGCACCCGCCCTTAGTAGAGCAAGCACTATGCCCCAACCTCCATTAACGGCACAACGACAAAGCAAACTACACCCCTAGATTCCTCCAATTAATCAGCTAAGGGCGTCCCATACACCCTCATGGTTGTAATGTTTTTACGGGTGGTCTCTCAACGAACAGTTCCTTTCGGAGAGGTACTCGGAAAACAACCCGAGCCCCCTAAAGTGCCACAAGTTCATAATTATATCCAAAATAAAATCATCGTATCATAAAGTAATTCTCATCATGTTCATTGATTAAAGTAAAGCACTAGCATGTAGTTGATCATAATAGCCCAACCCAAAAAGGTAATCAAGGACAGGATAAATAAAAAGCTAGTCAATCCTTAGGTTACTCATAGTATACAGAAAGTGAATTATAAAGTAAATATGACATAATAGGTCAGAGGACACTTTCCTTCACAAAACAACTGCTGCTCAGGGGCTTCTCCTGCAACTTTCTCGGACTTCGCGGACGGAACGTTATCTAGGCGAGTGCGAACATACATTCAATATTCTTAAAACAGAAATGAACAGTACGCTATACAACATAAAGCATTATAAAAAACATGCAACACGAAATAGAGCTCGCTTCTATGGTCACACGAGAAAAAAATGCTGAGATTTAAACTACGATTGAGAAGTTATCGCGTTTACATTATACAAATATGAACTAGAACATTTAATTTGACATACTTGTATTAATCGACATTTATCGAATGTAACTTTAGAGCTATTAACTAGTTTTAATTAATTTGCTACACTAACAGCTCTCGGTCAAACAAAGCGATTCTAAGCGAGGCGAATTAACGACGCAAGACAAAGCATGCTACGTGCAAAACTGCGAAACAGCACGACAGCACGCGCGAACGACGCGTGGACAAATGCGACACGTGAGAACTACGAAATAGATGACACATTTATACTAAACAATTATTAATGAAAGAGTATTTAAGTTAATATTAACAATGATATTTATTTATAAAAGCACAAGTTGAAAAACTATAAATTTGATTTAATTGGAACGCTAATTTAATAGCCATTCTCCAAACAAATATTTAACAAATTATTTAAAACATGTGACAGCATGGAATAATATTTTTAACAAGTAGAAAACTTTAATACGAATTTAACGCGATTTGAACGGAGTGCATCGGATTTATAACGCAAAAGATATCAAATATTTAAATTCATCAATTTTCTACGTGCAGTTACACAAACTCCAGGGTCTGTTTTGTAAAAAGTCCTTTCTTCTTCCCCTCCTACCGCCGCCATGGGCAAGGGGCATGGGGTGGGGGCGCCAGGGCGTGGCCCCACCGACCACCGCTATGCGGGGAGAGGGGAAGGGTGGGAAGTGGGGCGTGGGAGAGAGAGAGAGGGCTACAACTTCACGGTGAAGAAAACGAAGAACGAGAAGAAGAAACAATGGAGTTTGCTTACCGGAGAGGAAGGCCCTCGCCGGAGCCGAGGAGAAATCCATCGATTGACAACGAACTAGAGGTCCGATCGATGAATCGAAAGTATCGAGACAAAGCCCTCGATGAGAGAACGCAGCGGTAGTCTCGGATTTTGCTAACGATGCACTGATTGAAAGTAATTGCTCGTCACAGTTGGAAACGTCCCGAACTTCGGCGAACAATTTCAGGAATTGTGTATCAAATATGGGAAAATGGTTTTGAGATTTGGAAAGGACTCGGCGAGAGGGTTCCAGCCATATATATATTGCTAGGGTTTTAAGATATTTTATTTTTTATAATAAACCAATTTTTAAAATTAAAATAATTTTAGAAAAGGCTAAAATTGTATTTAACGTCTGAAAAATATCCCGAAGGCTCTAAAATTCTAGGAAAATTCCTAGACATGATTTGGTACCCAATAAACTAAAAACACATACTTAGAGTTTTTGAAAATGTTTTTAAGTACCTCAGATAAATAGATTTTGGTTCTTAGAAAATAGAAAAATATTCCAAAAATATGAAAATTTACCGGAAACTTCTACAAGGTACATTAACATGTTTCAAACACCTTTTGAACTTAGAAACACTATGCAACAGTATGGATGCAACAACCAAAGCACCTCTATGGCTCACTTCACTAGGCTTACGCCAATATATAACAAAATAATTATTCATTATTTTAGTAAAGGGAAAAGAAAATAAATAAAGATAATATCACCTGAATTTTGAGTATAAAACAAAGAAATTTTTATACACTAAAATTCAGGGTGTTAGAGAAGTGGACGTAAAGTTCTTACATACACACACTTTCAATAACTGATACCTAGTATTGATCCTCTCTATTTTGTCCTGGTATCATAGAGACATGAAACCTATGGTGTTTTGTTCTTGATTTAGTTAGGTGGCATATACTACATTGGAAATTTGGTTCTACTGCAAGACACTTGATTTAAACAATATACTGAATATTTTTAAAGCAACACAACAAATATTCACCTTGCTTAAATAGCTTATAGTTGCCTTTTTATGACAATTACATCTTTGATGGTAAGGAGCTCAAGTTCGATTTGAAGAAGCTCTAGTCTTTATAGAAAGAAGGGCAAGGACTTACAACTTAGAGCACTCTCCTGCTTAGGGAATAACCTATCTTATATTTACTCTAGTTTTTGTTAGTAATCAAATATATCATGTTGTGTTGGCAGACATGGTATTATGTAATTTTCTAAAAAAATCTCCAATATACATGAACAAGCTAAGCCATAAAAAATAGTAATCTACATGGAGAAGCTCTGGTCTTTAGAGGAATAATGTATTCTTTATTTATATTGTCCAAGTGTCATTCTAATTAATCTACTGAAGACCTTTTTCAGTCATTGTTATGTACTTGTTTTGTTCAAGAGAGAGAGATGCATCATTGTCTAGATCCATGACCTTGTCATATTCAGTTTATTGGAGATGTAGTCTTTTGTAGCTTATCAGTGAAAATACACCATGCAATTATTGTTCTTGTTGTTTGAGAAGGCAACAATAATCACTTGAATTTTTATTTTAAGATTGTCCATCGAGTACAATCAATATTAGTACCAAGCACATTGTAATAAGGCTACCTTCATTGGTTGACCGTGATGGCATTGATTCTTCCCCACTTAACATCGTTTATGGGGCAAGGGCTTAAGTTGAAGGGGAACTGTCATGAACATGGATTGGAGTACAAGATAAAAATAGAGAGATAAGTTATATGATCTCTAATATAGTTGCACAAACACATTAGTGGATTGATAACTAACCACAATGATCACAATAGTCAGCCATCAATAGAGGTTGTCGAGGAAATGCCTTTCTTCTCTACAATAAAGTCGACGGGGAAGCATAAACAATAATGGCCTTTGCGTCACTTCCACACACTTAGTAATTGGATCTTAGGATAGGATGGGTATTGGCTATTCTGCCTAACTTGTTCTCAGAATGGGAGTCGTCCCTCTTAAAGACATTGCATAATGTGGGGCACAACCTTGTAATGTTAGGGTGCCCCTAATTATGGCACATATGGGGAAATGGTTTTTCCTTCGGTTGCCTCGACCATACATGATTAGGACATTAGCACATAACCGTTCATGGGTCTGATATCACTTTTTAGTATTCTCCCTTTGATCGAAAGGCTAACATCATAAGTCCACATTTAGTAGAAATAGAACATGGAGACAATGGGTTATAACAGTCAACAAAACACCATTGTAACAATAATACCTATAGCATGAAAATCCACCTTGATAGGATATCACATAAACAAAATGGGAGTTGGTTGTTTAATGTCTCTCATACCCAAAATCAAAGGCTTTCCATAGATTCATGTAAGCAACATAATCATCTAATATATTTGATGGTAAGTCTTAGAGGATCGATATTAACTTAATGTATAAAACTAATTATCTAATTTTATGTTCTATCTTTCACAACCTGGTACTTTATGTCAACGTGTTTGGCAAATATACTTGACCTTTTGTTACTCACATAGGAAAATCAATGAATGAAGTATAGTAGTATGGATAAGTTGTTCACCACTTTAAACTAGGAATTGTTCATCACGAGTCGTTAAAGTAAAATACTCTCCTTGCAAGTATGATAAAATAAAACTTAATGTCAATATCTTAGTATCAACATATCCTGCAAATTATTGTATGATTTGTCAATCTCCATGTTTTTAGACCTCTTATATGTAAGCATGCAATGCTTAGTCTCTTAAATTCACAAGAATTCTTAATGGTCTCCTAGGGGGGTCATTCCTAGATTTGACTCATTTTTGTCAAAACCCCCATTTATAAGGCAAGACAGAGCGAGTGCAAACATAATGCTTTGAATACTTGTAGCCCATCTGCATCTTCTCAGCGTCGTCAAGTTGATGATAAGCCACATCTGAAACACAATAATTTGTGCGCAAAAGGCTTATACCTGGTGTGCTAACAATCAAAATATTTACTCTAGTAATATGGATTAACATATCATGTACAAGCAATCTAAAGAGTAGAACTTAAGTCATAGAGTTTATACTAGTTCAAATACATGGCCCTATGTCCAGTTTACACTACATCTTTTTGCTTGTATACTCGAGTAATGTCACGTGTTTATGATGGGACTGATATACTTGCTTATATAGTCTTGAGGATAGGGTTACATGATCCTGATTGGTTATCGATATTCTTCCTAATCAGTTACATGAAAAGTACAATAAATATTCTATCATATCTTCGTAGAAGGCAACATTCAAATCTTTCATGTCATTTTCTTGTTTACCACATTTGGTGACGCTCCATGTTATAGTGGGTTGCATGCTCGTTGTATTCAGCCATTCAGGAGTATATTATGTGGTTATGTAGGTGATGAGGTACCCTAGTTCTGTGTCACCGACATATTGTAATAAACATAGTAGTGTATTTAAAATTTAATTTATATGCTTGATTTATCAAATATGACTTTTTAAGTTCCAAAAATGCTTAGGACAACATTGATATCAACAAATTTGTCTCTCCTCTCGACTTGGCAGCTTTTCGTTCAGCAGCCAGTTCTGAGGTTGAGGGCCACATCACATATCTATCAGGCCTGTACTCTCTGCTGACTTTTGGTGGTCGCTACATTGAGTAGTGGGTTAGAGTTTTCTATGCTATCGTCTGGATTGACCCCGACCATCAGTGGATGAGGTTTTGCTTCGAGCGCGAGGATGTCACGATTCACACTGCTCAGGTCAGAGAACTCTTTGGTTTCCCTGAGTCAACGACAAGGCTTCACTGTCTCTACTATGGTACCTAAGACCCTCCTCGTCGCCCTCACGACAGAGTTGCTCCTGGCACAGCTCATGTCTCAGCGCTCTTCAGGCCACCTTTCACTAGCGGCTCGCGACACTCTCTTGCAGATTTCACCATCGTAGAAAAGTTCCTCTATGAGCTGATGAGGCAGTTCGCAACACTCTCTAGTTCTACTCCTATGGATCATTTGGTCCTCGAGCATCAGATTGAGGATGAGATGATCCATCAGCTTGAGGATCAGGGTATGGTTGCTGACACCTCTTCAGATTTAGATGATCATGATCCAGTGCTGTTCCACCACCACCTCTTGTGCCACCTCGCTCACACAATCACAAGGCCTGTGGTTCCAGTGTTGTTCCTCCCTCTGCACCTCTAGCTATTGATCTAGCCCTGACAGCTATACTTCAGTATTTGACCCAACAACATGCTCCCTTGGCAGTTGAGTAGGCTCGTCAGGCAGCCATCAAGCAACAACTATCTGAGCGGATGCTTTTGATATTTCAAACTATTCAGGACTGCTAGGACACTCTCCAACAGCAGCTCTTGCCAGATAGGGCGGAGCAACGGGTGTTCATGACTCATATTCTTCACCACACTAGTGTTCCCGTGCCTCCAGTGCAGTCAGCTCCACCATCACCTCTTTAGACTTTAGTGGTACCAGTCATTCAGTCAGGACCCCAGTTTCATACCTTTGTCTGTCGTTCTCACCTCTCTGACTTAGCCACCAGTTTCTACGGTTGCTACCCCCGTAGTGGCCATTTTAGTGCTAGCTTTAGTGCCAACAGCTCAGGCATCACAGTCAGCGTCAGAGTCATCACTAGCTCCAGCCTCTACATCAGATCCTGTATCCGAGACTGACTCCAATCCCCTTCCTGTCTTTTCTCTTACTGCTCGCCCTCGACCTGATGCGCTTGCCCCTCCTCCTCCTCCTTCTGGTCTCTAGGTTAGGGCAACCCTTTTGGTGCTTGCCGCTAAAGGGGGAAGATGAGAGTTGTGAGAGCTAGGGGGAGTTAGTTGAGAAATTCATTTGTCTTTTGTTGTAATATATGCATGATACTCTCTGATGTGACTCTCCGTTTTTGTATGACTTTTGTATGCCTCACAAACTCAATGATATGCTCGCATGATCTTTTGATGATTGTGTGTGTTTATATCTTTTCACTTTCTTTCTTCACCAGTCATGCAACTCTTGTTTATGGATTTCACTCGCATTATCTAAACAAGATTTTATGTTATGTATGCGCTTATACTTCCTATATTCTATACATGACTATCCTCTTTTAACTTGTTGAATATCACTAACAATCTTCTAATGTTGATAGAAATCAAACAAAATACTCTCACACTCTTGTAGGGTTGTCATCAATCACCAAAAAGGGGGAGATTAAAAGAATCTAGGCCCCTAGTTGGTTTTAGTGATTAATGACAACGTAAGATTACTTGTGACTAACATGTGTTTTGCAGAGCAAATGGTAAGTTAGGTCACAATGTAGGAATTTGCGCTACAACCGTGAAAACAATCCCTTAGAAAAGGGCAAATCAAAAGATGAAGGTATTCATATCCTAAGTGTCAAAGGAGTTGTGGGACACTTGGTATAGAGTTAGGACTTCTATTTTTATTTTACCTGTACTATAAAGAGGGGTTGTGGATGAGTAGTTTGACCAAGAGATAACTAGTGTAATATCGGTGCATGTTCACACTTACAACTAGTGCTAGGTATCATTCTAGAATTTACTCATGAGTTAGAATCAAAATCGGTTTAGAATAACTCTAGATAAGAAAGAAATGTTGTTGTCCTAGGGGCACTGGACTGTCCGGTGGTTCCCTAGGCAGCGAGCCAGAGAGCAAACCTTGAGAGGGACAGAAACCCGAGAGCGAACAGTTCGAGATAGCTAATTTTTAGCCTGGCGGGGGACTGTTCGGTGTATACTGGACAACTAATGTGTTGTGTCCGGTGTGACTCTTTGCAATAGCTAGTTGTCAGAACTAGCCGTTAGGAGTGCACCATTGGCGCACAGGTGCGCACCGGACTGTCTGGTGCGCCCATGCTCAGAAGATTTTGCAACAGCTAGTTTTTGGTGGGTGGAGAATTTATACCCCGTCCACCAGCCATATTGAATGTCTTGTTGCTCCGAACCACCTAGAATTTATTGCTAGAACATTGCAAGTCCACAAAGTCTAGTGAGGTGATTAGCAAAATCATAACCCCATGTTAGGACCTCACTAGTGCGCATGAGAGCCACCTAGAGCACACACCACATGCATTAGACTTTTCTTGGTAAAGTGAAAGTCTATGACTTATTACTCTTGGTGATTGGCATCACCTAGACGACTCGGTGGCGATTGGAGCTCGGTGATCACCCTGGAGGATTTGTTGGTGACCTGACTTGATGGTTGTACGTGGTCGTGAGGGATTTACCGTGCGGGGGAGGCAAATGACCATCTTATGGTGAGCACTTGGTTCTTGCGAGGACCAAGGGGGAGCGATACCCTTGCGCGGGTGCTCCAACGAGGACTAGTGGAGAGTGCTGACTCTTCGATACCTCGGAAAAAATTGGAGGAGTCTTCTTGTCCCTACTTTATTTTTCGCATTTACTTTGTGTATTTACTTTGCTAGTATTTGCCATAATGACATAGGGTTGTTCTTCATTTTATAACTTTTGCTTCTTGCTAGTAGATTGGGTGAAGTTGGACTCTTGTTTAGGGTTTAATCTTCTGTAAGAATTTTAGAAAAGTTCAATTCACTCCCCTCTTGGGCATCGTGATCCTTTCACTAGAAACTAAAGGGGACTAAAGACCATTAAAACGGATGAAAAATGACCAAAATATCTCTTGCTACAAGTAATTTAAGTAATTAATGAGGGGTAAATGTTGTCCAGAATATGCTTTTAGCCCCTTTTAGTCAGCTCTCAAGGAGCTAGAGACTAAAATAGTTTAGTTCTTTATTTAGTTTCTATGTTTGGTAGTCCCTGAAAAGGAACTAAAAGAGAGAGAATAAAGTTTAGTCTGTATAACCAAACATAGACTTGGAAAAACACCCTAGTTTCTATAAACCAAATTTAAAAAAAAAACACGATGCATCTAAACACGCTCGTAGTTAGTAATTTAAGGTACTGTTTGTTTTTCTCTAGATTATATAATCTAGCTTAATTAAGTTGTAAGGTAAACAATACAAATTATTAAATAGATTATGTAATCTAGATATCTAGATTATGATAATCCATAAGCAAGTTAATAAGTGCTTATATAATCTATAAGCTGTATTATATAATTTTGGGAAGAAACAAACATGCCTAAATCAATGGTTTTATTTGTGTTAAAAAAATCACTAGTTGTGCGTCTGACAGTCTATTGGCCCGATATGCCTCAGTGAAGCAGGTTTTCCTTGTAGAATAATAAAAAGATCGCTCGTGGAATAATTGTTCCTATATTTGTGGAGAGCTATTATATCTTGAGAGTATCTAAAACTAGGGTTAATAATTCAGATCTAAATTTTGCAGAAACACATGGAGTCGCTTTAACATGATCAAGTCTAGGATTATAATTATCGGATTTAAATAAATTTTACATAAACTCTTTGTAGTTGTTCTAACATGATAAAATTTCCATCCATGGTGCTGTCAGTCAACAATCAGTTCTTGGTGAAGGTACGTAGAAGGAATGAAGAGGAGTAAAAGGAAAACGAAACAACCGGAACGCTTGCACTATCTACATCTTCTTCTTGGGTGTGCATGTGTGAAGCTTCTCTGATGCGTGGAGAGTTAATTATAAGGTGGCGGTATATATATATAATGTATTGTTGTTGTTGTTGCCTAGGAGCTAGCACATGCACAGGCGATCTAGCGCAAGCCGGCGGCGGTGGCGATGGCGAGGCAGTTGCTGGAGAGCTTGGCGAGCTCGGCGTCGTGCTTGGCCATGACCGGTGTGAGCTCCTCGCGCTCCTCGAAGCCCTGGTCGCAGGTGTCCACGTCGGTGCGCACGGTGTCGAGCATGGTGCCAGTGGTGTCGCGGTCGCCGGCGGCGAGGGACTTGGCGGCCTGGTCGAGGCTGTAGGCGATGTCGTCGAACGACTCGACGCAGTCCTGCAGCGGGCCGCGCGCCAGCGGCTGCGTCCGGGGGTCGTTGGCGAGCGCGCCCGCCGCGGCCTTGGCCTCGGCGGCCTTGGTGCGCACGGCGCCCATGGCCAGCCGCAGCACGCCGGCGCCGTCCAGCCGCTTCCCGACCGGCAGCTGCGGCTGCGGCTGCTTCGCGATGGCCGACATGCACAGGTCGGGGTAGTCGGTCTTCAGGCACAGGCTCCGCACGATGTCGGCGCCCGGGGCCATCGGCGTCGGCTTCGGCGCCGCGGGCGTGAGGGGCTTCAGCTTCGGTGGCGCGGGCTTGGCCGGCGCTCCTGGCTTGCTGTGGCCACCGGGTTTGCGCGGGACGCAGATGGCGCCGGCCGGTGGCGCCGCCGCGGCGGCGAGGAGGAGGAAGGTGAGGAGGCAGGCGAGGCACGGCGGCGGCGGCGGCGGCGTCATGGCGAAGGGAAGAAATGGAGGTTAGAGTTTGGTTAGGGTCCGGGGTAAATAGAAGGAGACGTGGTCAATTAATAATCGATTTGTTTTAATTCTGTTTATTTAACGATTATTTATTTTGAATGTGAGGAAAAGGAGGGGATTGGCTGGCTGCATTTTCCCTGGAAAAGTGGTAGCGATGGTAGCCGGTAAGAAAATAGCAAAATGGTGAGCGGTGATGGTTAGCTTGCTACCTGTTTCTGAGTTTGCATGTCTGAAAATAGTGCAGGATAAATGCAACGGAGGGGAAAAATATACAGTGAAACCAGTTGAACTGGACAAGGAGGATTACTGATGAGCGTAGCGTAGAAAATTGGGGAGGTTTAATTTTGCACACGGAGGGTAGAGGTTGTCTTACATCCGGTGCATATGAATTATACTATAACAATATCCTTACATTGCGCCCATACACTAATTATATTTGACAGTATAATTTAATAGTTGTAGGATACCTGAGAGTCCGGTGATAAACGAATATGATAGATCTTTCATATAAAAAAATAAATTTAAAATTAAAATGATCTCACTTTATAAAAATAAATTTAAAATTAAAGTAGGCATATAGCCCAAACACCAAATATTAAACAGTAGATATCACACTTTATCTTAGAAAAGACGGAGAAAGGTATAGGTCAAAAATAAGACATGTTTCTTTTTTATAGCTTACTCGATAGCTCGTGCTGTTTTAGCTAGCGAGGTGATAATATTCATGAGTATTGTGCTGAATATGGATTTATATTATATTGGGCTTCAACACATGAGGCACGATGTACAAAACTTGTGTTTTTAAGGAGTAAAGATAGAGATTGATTGTGTGCCGTGTGCACCAAGATGATTAGGCGACAACGATGTTTGATGAGCCTCTTAGGATTTATATTCTAGTCTAGCGACCCTACTCTCTTTATATAGCATAGCTCAGGGTATATGATCAATTAAGTTATTTTTCTGCAAGGACTCAATTGTCGATCCGATAGACTAGCTGGGGCATGTTAAATGTGTATATCTGTCTCCTGTAGCAGGTTAGTGAAGATATCCACACCGAGGAAATATAATCAGTTATCTCTGTAGTTTGCCGCACGCTCTTTATATATGTGTAGTGATCAAAATTGGTCTCACTTAAGAAACCGCATACCATTTTGATTCCAGCTTTTTCTCTAGTACACACGCGGAATCGCTTATGGTTGAAGATATGACCAGAGATTCTCATACACTATCCGGATTAGAGTGCAACTCATATTTGGATTAAAGGTTTACACGCTCTATAAATATATTAAAAAGAGCTAGGGTTATAATATTCACCACACGTATAAACCTTAGTTGTCGCTTCCCTTGTACCTGATCACGCGACCCTTGTTGCGTGTGCGGTGCTAATACATCAACGTATGCCGTCCCCCGTACATGCGGACAACATGGAAGCACAACTATGATTGTTGCGCTAATCAGCTATGGAAGAGGAGACGATCGTGATCGACTACTCCCTCTGCATCGAGACGCGCCTATGTTGTACTCCAACTCTTCTTCCGCTACTGCGCGCCTAGTGGTAACGATGCATGATCTCTTAGTTGCAAGTTTCCTGAGTGACACGATAGATGTGTCAGCATGTTCTCTTTCAGTGGTATTGTAGCCAGGTTGTATAGTTTTTGGTCTAGATCTAGTTTCATTAGATGGGTCTTCTTAATGCACATTTGATTAGATCAGTTGGTCATAAGGGGTTGAAGTAATGGCATTTTATATGACTGAGGGGATTAGTTCGTCCTCATTTTGTTGTATGCACAACTTGCCCCTACCGGTTGGAATCACCATTGTGGCCAATCGCGTACACAATTAGCAAATTGAGGCAACAGATCGACATCATGAGCGTAATCTTCTTCTGGTCTAAAGGTCTCAGATTTCAGTTGATTTGATTAATCGCGTGAGATTTTCATAGATCTTCAATGAGATTTGGGACCCCCATTATTATATTCTATAGTGGCATACTTGTAGAAAACATTGTTCACCTAACTTGTTTTTGCAGGATGTGATGTGAATGTTATGGCCTTAATGCCATGTCATGTCATGATACGTGTGTAACATTTGTGCATACCTGTGTCCTGTAAAGTAACACAACCGGGCCATTATTGTATGATGACCTGTGTGTCGACATGTGATGCTTTGAATGATTCATGTAATTCATTTACTAGCAAATAGATGCAATAGCATTATATAGTTTCATGGAGACACTTTCAAGCATGGTGGTGATGGCGATCATCATAAGACAAGGGGCATGGCGATAGAGATCATGAGGGCACCATGGTGATAAGACATGTGTATTGCATGTCATAAGCTTGGTCATTTCTTATTTTTTTCTTCGGTAATAGATACCTTTAAGTATACCTTTGAAACGCTCGAAGGATGTCCAGAGATACTAATGCTTTAGAGCTTCGAATGTAGAGTGATTTGGGAGTGTGTGAGCACATGGACCTTGATTAAAAAGTGTGTTATGCATGGGTATTGTACCCCTATTTTATAAGAGTAGTGTGATGTACAACTTCATATGAAATTACATTTATGTCCCCAAGTCCTATACATACACTATAGAGCTTGCCATGGTATTGTCGTATTTTTCTCCTTGAGATGTGTTGGGCCTGCCACTTAAGTCTTCCTTCATATCCTAGTTACTCACTTGGGCTGCTCCATGGTGCTTCGTTTGAGTCTTGTCGTCGAAGCTATCACTTATTTTCTGATGAAGGTTACTTCGCTATTCCTGAAACAAGTTCAAAGATAGATGAGATTCATTGGTTTGAGGACCTTTGGCGAAGACACACCCTAATAGGGCTCGACCACTTAAATTATTTAAGGCTAGGGATATTAGAGACTAGTGTGACACCCCAGTGTCACCTAGGGTTTCTTCCTTAAGTTAACCCAAACCATTATCACATGTAAACCAAATGAAGGGATGAACATCAAAAACTAATAATCAAGGTTTAAAGTGAGTCTTTTCATCTTAAGAAATTCTCCTAATCATATCATGAATCTCAAGGTAAGAACTCTCAAACCCTAGTTAACCCAAAGTGAACCATTAAGCACATAAAAGGGAATTTGGGAAAAGACTTGGGAAAAATACAAGATTTTGGTAAGAACCAAATAACAAAGTTTTAGTACACTAAATGACCAACAAAACATAGTAAGAAAGTTTGGCCATTTGGTTTTTCCAAAATCCCCAAATCAGCCCTTGAACCAAGGTCCTATGGGGAAATTAAGAATTCTGAATTTCAGAACCCTTTTTCAAGATCAAATGCGTTCCCTGTTTTCCAAAACTCGAAACCAAAAAGTCCAAATATCAAAGTAGTGCCAAATTTCCTTAAACACGCTCTGGAAAAAATTGAACTCAAACCAAATCTGTTTGGCACGGTTTTGGCACCATTTGACCTTGGGAACCGGCTATCTGACACTGCCATCTTGGTGACGCTACAACTCTCTATCCCTAGCCTAAAACCGCGCGACGTCCACACATAAACGACAAAGCATAATCAGGGGAACAAATCCTTCACAGCGATCTTGCCCAAATTCGCGAAGATTTGTGTCCAATCGGCGTTAGAACTCGGGCACAAGCAACGGTTCCACGTGTTCGACCGTGGCTGACACACCCGGTTCACGCCCGTTCGCGCACCCGCGCTCCGCAGTGCACGCCCCCGTGCGCGCGCTGGTCCACGACCACCCGTGCACCGCGCCGTGCCTATAAAGCCGTCCCAGGCCTCGGCCGTACCTCCCCACGCGCTCTCAAGTCCTGCCCAAGCCAAAGTTCACCGGACTTCGCCTCGAGCACGCCACGCCACCGCCCGCCATCACCACCCGAGCCTCGGCCACCGTGGCCAGCTCCCTCCAGTCACTTTCAAGCCGCGCCAGCCACTCGGTTAGCTTCGCCAATAGCCCGTGAAGCTTTCCAAGTCCTCGAACCCGGCAGAACTTCACTGGAGACCCGAGATCGTCCTCGTTGGACTTCGGTCACTCGGGCCATGCGTAGACCGAGCAATCCGGTGAGTCATTCTCTGATTCCTTGCACACACGCCTTCCTTGATCTCTGGTGAAGCTCACTGACCCGTTTGCTTGACCTATCGTGCCCTGATTAGGCCGGACTCCTCGCCGCCGACGAGCTCCCCCGCCTGCGCACGCGGACCGACCTACTCTGACCACCGTAGCCGGCAACCCGCACATCGCCATGACCCTCAGGACCTCCCCTACACCCTCGACCACCTCACCGGAGCAGTCTCGCCGCTGGTAAGCCCCTCCGCCCCTTTCTTCCTCCGCGGCCACTGTTCCATTAGGGAAGGACCGTGGGTTCGATTTCCAGAAACCCTAGGGGGTTTTCTGCAGAGCCGTAGACTGATGTGAATAGTGCACCGAGGACCTATCTGTAATTCACTTGAGATCTTTCGCCAGGGACCCCAGCGCAAAACTGTTTTTCCTTTATCCATTTCTATTTAACCTTTTTAAATTCAGCAGAGAACTTAGAAAATTTATATCTTGAGTTATATTCAACCAAATTTAACCAAACCAATTTTGCCGAATTCAAAATATTATGGACTATCAATTAAAAATATTGAACCCTATACTTTCTGTTTTAAATTTTAGAGTTTGAAATTGATTAAGGAAAATGACCAAACCTTATTAAATTAACGAAAATTTGTTATGCTTATGTGCTGAACTTAAGAAAATTTGTAGATGTTTAAACCCCATTTAGACACTGTTTAAAAATATGGAACACCCCAATATTGAAGATTTAAGTAGGGTTATCTATTAAAAGCCATTTTTGCCCAAAACTTAGGAAAATCAGAAAGGCATTAGAGAATAATGAACAGTGAATGCAATTATTTTTACTAGTCTACTTAAGTAACAGAGAACCTAGGAAAAATAAAGGGACCCCTAGTCTAGAACAGATTCAAAGTGAAATGTTTATTTAAGCACTAATCAAACTAGAAAAACAATTATTAGAATTATGAAAACAATCTCAAAATTGTTAATAAAAATCCAGTAAACTTGTAACCACTAGAACCCCACCACAAAAATGATAAACACCTCAGTCCATTATTTTAAGTAGGGTAAACAAAAAGAACTTGATATTAAGCTATATTTCAATTAAATCATAAGTAAGCCAAAAAGTGTGCAACAGTGAGCAAATAAATTTTTACTAGATCAATAATGAAATAGACCACCAGAGAAAAATGCAAAACCCAATTGAAAGCTGCAAAACAATACCCACTGCCAATACTTCATGAAAAAGGCCATTTAATCCAAATAATTCCTACCACCCTTCCCTTGAGCAAAAAGTTGTCAAATTTTAAAATGATTGCTCTTGCACAAAGAATAAGATAGTAAAAATTGGAAATCTATTGTTTGATATTTTTTAAATATAGTGGTAGTAGAAAGCACCCCTTTGGCTAGAAACTTTAGAAAATCATAGTAAAATAATTAATAAGTATTAGTGGCTAAAAATTTGTACAAAGTCATGTTATAACATATAGATGCCAGCAAAAATATGTCTTAGAGAATAACCCACTGTTAAAAAGGAGTTGTAGTTCAAAACACCCTATCTGCCCTAATATTTGATAATTTTATACAGAGAGAACCCCTCACTTTTTGAACCCCAAATTTTGAGACAGAAACTTACACACCAGTAAGAAGCCATTGTAATTTTGGCAGAAATTTTGGAAATTTATTGAGCTAACTTGTAGTTCAAACCCGCCTTAAAAGCATAAAAGAATTAGAAAGGAAGGGAGGAAAATTAAACCTCGCTCCAATAAGTTCAACTAGAAATCTTGATAATTCTCACTAAGACATTAAAAGGAAATCAGTGGAACACCAAAATGTACTTACCACTTAGTTTAACTAAGCTTGACCCTAAATTGCTAAGTATACCCTAAGAATCTTCAAGTAGCAAGATTAAGCCCTACCTTATTAAAATGATCATTCACCATCCAAGTTTAATTGCTAAATTGCATATCATATCATGTATATATCTTACTCATTGCATTCATTAGATTGCAATCTCGCTGACGGAGAGTACGTGCTCATCCCCGAGCAAGGAGCTGTCCACAAGGAAGACCAGGAGCAAGCTCCCAGGACTGCCGTTGAGGATCTCCCTGCAGCCCCAGCATTTGAAGGCAAGCCCTGGTTTTATACATAACCGTTTATATATGCTACTTTACTACACTTAATGTTTGTAGGCTTGTAATGTACACTTAAGTATAGGAGTTGCTTGAAACCCTTAGTTGCATGAACTTAGGATTCCTTTTTAAGATGAATACTAGTATGCTAGGTCGAGTAGCTGCTATGCTAATCAGGATCTCGGTAGAAGTCGGGTAATTTTTCTAGCACTCGCGTGAGGTCAGAAATTGATTGTATTCATATTGACAACGGGATCTATGATGGTGTATGGACTTGGATCCAGGGAGGATGCCTTGTCCATGAGACGGGAAAAGGAATTAAGGATTAATGTGTGGATACCTGAGTCAAGCGTTTGAACGTACTAAACACATGTCGGGAAATATGGTAACCGGTAAACCTAGTACCTGAGTGAAGCTGGGCGCGGACTCCCCTCACTTGTCCTGAGACTGGGTCTCCCATGCTAGCTATGGTGGATACAAGTGCGTTCACTGCACGGCGGCAATCGGGGTCAGTGGAGCATTGTATACCAAGGCGGTAAGCCCTGGCCGTGAATGGGGAATCGATGGGGACGGTTGACGTGTGTGGTGACGAAGTGCCCTTACATGTCGTGTGTTTAGGTTTACCTTGCAAGGTTTAAAAACTCGATTCAAATCGTCTGCTTATCGCGGCTAATGAGACTGCTTGACCCCTTGTACTACATTGAGTAAGAAGTGAAATGAGGTTACATGAGATAATTTGTTATATGTACTAAATGCTTGCTACCATGTATGCTTAGAAGGAGCAAACTTAATTAAGATAATGATGCTAGAATTTGAAAAGCTAAAATTTGATTTGAGAATACAGCTAGTGCTTTTGGCAAACCAAACCCCTCAGCCAAACAGCTGCATGGTCTAGAGGTAGAGGAGTAGTTTCCTCACACCGGGTAAGTCTAGTTGAGTATTAGTATACTCAGCCTTGCTTGTGACACAATTTTTGCAGGTATGCTTCAAGATATGGTTGATGGTGTGACTTGGCCTACCACCCTGCCACCAGGTTGGACGGTCGAGTGGGATGCTTTTCTGATAGGAGAGGAGCAAGAGGAGTAGTGGGCTAGGCCTTGCCCGTTTCCTCGCTACCAACGACTTCGATTATCCACTGCATCTTATTTTGTGAACTTTTACCAGCAACTTGAAAAACTCTGATCTATGTAATAATTCGGTACTTTAATTTGAGGTCTTCCTGTTTTATTGTATTTCTTCTGTGACTCACCTTTGAGTGAGATTGTGGTATTTGATCCTGGTTAAGTGGCTTTATCAGACTAGTTCTGAGGGAGTGATGGGTTATTCCGATTTAAGTGTGTTGCGGCCCCTGAGGCGTGACTTAGGCACTTAAGCTAGAATAATTCGGGTGGTTCTACCACAACTAGGGCTAATAGAGGGCCCTAGGTGACTAAGAGAATGTATAAGTGTTCTGCTATTAGAAGCACCTCAGGGCCCTGGGGGCATTGGGTTTTAGATCATTATTATGAACAGTGGTGGCCATAAGAACTCAAATGTTGGAGCACCCTAAAGCCTATAGTGCCTTGAGGCCCAAGGGTCTAGGATCTTAGGCCATTCTTCAAAACTCATTAGTTAGAATGACTTTATTCCTTCAAGGATCTGAGATCAAGTTCCCTAGAATGATGGGCCCTCGCCTTTGCTTGAGCCAAGGTGGGCCCTTATGGCATGTAATCCTAGGATTGAGTGTTTGGCAGTACTCGAGCCACTGATGACATCATAGGGATCCTTAAAGGCATACTGGTAGCATCCACGGAAATGTCCTTCCTTAGGCACTAAAAGAGGCCGCCAGAGAGTCAATCAGTGCGACAAGCATGGGCTAATCTATGCGATTAGGCTGAAATTGGATGTTTTATTTGTTATTGTGTATCTACAAGCGATCCACCAATTGCCACACACTCTTCCTAGCTGATAGGTCAAGCTAGGTAGCATGCTTGGAGCTTGATTTGTCTAGCTCTAGCACTTAGAGGTGGTCGAAGTAGTAGTAGCGAATCTTTTCGCTCCATGTGTGTCGCCTGCCCGAACGACCACCCGACGGTTTCCTATGATGGAACCCTACTCATGTTACATCTTCACCTCTAGAGTACCTCTAAAGGTATAATAATGTTGAAACTTATTTATGAATGTTTATTTCCTAAGTTATTCAGTATATGAAGGTATTTGATCATTTAGTTTGATTAACATTTGTATGAAATTATATTATTGATAATATTTACTCTGTATGATGTTATAATCTCTCTTAATCAATTGGATGCTTACACCTTAAGTGTTTGTTTCACATGCTATTTTGGTTACACTGATTTCAATATCATCCTTCTCCCCTTCAACGCCTTTAGAGGGGAGAGGGATATAACTAACTAACCATGTTGTCCTATTATTGTTTTTTTAGAATTTCGATAGATACTAAACAGAGGTTATTAGGTCTTAGTTGGTCAGACTTAAGGTCTAATGTAATTAACCTCTCTCCTCCCTTGATCTATAAAAGAGAAGAACAAAGTAACTTTTAGGGAGGTTCCATCCACAGAGATTAGAAAACTCTCACTCATAGGAGATTTGGCTCGATCCCGACAAACACCTACACAGAGGATCACAACACTCAGGGTAGGCATAGTAGTGAATTATGACCAATAGGCTAGAACTCCCATAAAAACCGAGTGAAAAGGGGAGCTAGGAGGCCATGACGCTTAATTGAATTTTGAGCTTGTAATCTTCTTCACCTTTATAATTATCAATCAATGAGTATTAGAGGATGTACGGTATGGCACATAGTATGGTCCAAACCTCTCTAAAACCTCCATGGTGTTGTTTCCTAGTTGTGCCTAGGTTCAACACATCGCTCGCATATACCCTACTCTCTCAAATCTCTTCTTTTTAGTACTTATGTACCCTAGTGTTGTCTATGATGATATTTGGCATGCCAGGTAGGGAACAAGGGTGATTTTTTAGATTGTTGTGTTTTGGTGTGCTACATAGCTATGACAATGCTAACACGATTATATGTTAGAGTAGTTGCTTTTCACACTTGCTTCAACAATCTAGATTGTGAGTCACGCCATAGGAAGCGTTGGAATCTCATGTAGTCTTCATCCCCATCATCTCCAATAGGCAGGCATGCCTTGGTGGGTCTGTAGGATGTGCTTCCCACAGTCCTAGCTTTGGTGCGTGCCTCAACTGGAGGGTGCAATGCCCTAGGAGTGTTACACCATTGCTCAATGCACATCACTCCCCTACATCATGTCAGAACCAAGGTGAGGCAACCTCTAAGCATGAAGGCTCCTCTTAGCACTTGTCATCCTAGTGGGTTCGCTAGCGCCTCGACTTTGGCACTAACGACATTGTTGATCTTCTCAATGTTGTAGATGCACTTCTCCATAATCCACCGACATTAGATGCTAGTGAGGCTATTGTTAAACAATGGCAACAAGATGTCACTATTTTTAAAGTCATCGTTACAGTCAACTCTAGCCCATCACTCCTTGTGCTAACTGACTCAAATAAAGATGTAACATCGAGCCCCATCATCTATGTGCTCTCAAGCCTCTACCATGGTCTCCTTAGGTCTAGCTGCCAGACCTGTACCTTGATTTATGGAGCCATTATGTAGGGCCACACTTTGGTGTTAGCCCCAAGCACTGAGCTAGCTACTTGAGTGGTAGCACAAAGCACTGGGCATGCCTAGTCACCCTTGCAATGAGGAAGCAGGTTGCCGATCACAATTCCTCAATTTGTCGCCCCCTATGGTACACATCAATGATAGAACCCATCCACTCAGGGCTGGGTGCATGGCCCTCACACCAGCACTCTACCAAGCAGCCTGACTGAACAAGTTTCGCTGCCATCTTATAGAGAATGGGATGATTAGGCCTACTGAATTTCTCTAGATTTATGCCACAACCATTCTCACCACTTGGGGCAACGAAGAGGAAATGTTAAATTATTCCATGTGACTTTGACTAACTTTGCCCGGTCATGGCTCATGAACTTGACTGAGGCCTCCATTTGGTCTTGCAAAGAACTTTGTCGGTAATTCATATTCAACTTCAAGGGTACTACTCACGACCTGGTGCAAAGTCTGATCTCCACGTTGTCCAATAGCAACCTAGTGAGTCCTTGTGTGCCTTCATGCATCATTTTTGCTAGGTTAGGAACATCATTTCTTGTGTCTTGGTAGTGTCTATCATTGTCACCTTTAGACAAAACGTCTGCAATGAGAAAATGCTAAAGAAACCTCCTTGCAACATCTAGGACGTCGAATAGATGCTCTCTCTAGTGGATAAATGTGCACGAGCAATAGAGGATAGAGCATGACACGGTCTTCATGAAATGCAACCGGCGATGCAAGGCACCGACCCTCCCGATCTGAGCGTCTAAAGAAGAAAAAATGAAAGGTTTTGAGGGGGGCAAATCTATGCTACCACAAATTTAAGTGAACCTGCTCCCCATGACAAGAAGCAGTCCCACCCAATGCCTCAAGACACCAAAAAGTAGTGTCCCATGCATAGGTCACGTACCCATGACCTGACCGAGTGTAGGACAATCAAAGAACTGACCAAGTGCTTCTAGCAATGTATCGATTAGAAGCGCCATAATCAAGGACTCCCTCATCAAGAGCGTTTTGACCAGAAAAGTCACGACTAGATACGCCTCGAATGACAGTGGCAACAGTGGGGGCCATGACCCCAGGAGAAGAAAGACAGTGATCCCAAGACCACATAGATTATCCAATGAGGCCTACAAACCTAGAATTCTATTACACCTCATGCTCTTGCATTGGGAGGTGCGTGCCACATGTATTTCATTAACACACAAGATTACTCCAACTTATTTTTTAATACTAAAAGGTGGTATACATGCTAAATGTGTCCTTGTCTTATTCAAAACTGTGGGAAACCCTAACCCTAACCAGGGTTGGGAGTGTATTAATATAGACAGGGTAGTTCAGTCAAACTCATTACATATGGGTATACAGGTAATTACAAGGGGACTAATCGAAAACCCTAATGAGGTTCTAACCCCCCATAGTCTCAACTCTACCTTGTACAAATGTTGATACTAGATCGAAACTCGACAAAAACACTCGACGACAGCCCCTTGGTGAAGATGTCGGTGAATTGCAACGTGGTCGGGACGCTGAGAATGCAAACGTCACCGGTGGCGACATGCTCATGGATGAAGTGAAGGTCAATCTCCACGTGCTTTGTGCGCTAATTCTACACAGGATCGGTGGAGAGGTAGACCGTGTTGACGTTGTCGTGGTAGACGAGGGTGGCACGCTAGAGGGGGCTATGGAGCTCCTGTAGAAGCTGGCAGAGCAAGGAGGCATCGGCCATTGCATTGGCCATAGCTCAACACTCAGCCTCAGCGCTGGAGCGAGAGACAATGGACTGTCGCATGATGACCCAGGCGACGAGGTTGGCTCCTAGGAACACAACATAACCAGAAGTGTTCCGACGCATGTTGGGGCAGCCAGCCCAGTCAACATCAGTGTAGACCATGAGCTCCGACGTCGGGAGGGTGATGGGGCTCCCATGGGTGTGCATGCGAAGGCACACCTGCTGGACGACATAGGCATTATCGGGCCTAGAGATGGTCAGATACTGGAGAGCACCGGTGAGGCTTCGGTAAGCCGTTGTGTCAGTGACCGGGGGCCCGTCATCCTTAGAGAGCTTCGCCTGAGTGTCGACAGGTGTGGAGCAGGGTTTGATATCGGACATGCTAGCCTGCTCTAGAATGTTGAGAGCGTACTAACACTGGTGTACAAAGAGACCTTGAAGCCTTCGCTCAGTGGTGATGCCGAGGAAGTGGTGGAGAGGCCCATGACCTTCATCGTGAATTTGCACTGAAGATCAACGATCGTGTGCTGGAGAAGATCGACACTGGATGCTGTGAGCACGATGTCGTCGATGTAGAGCAGGAGGTAGATGGTGTCATTGCCACAATGATAGATGAATAGGGACATGTTCGACTTGGCCTCAACGAAGCTAAGGGAAGCCAAGTAGGAAGCGAAGCGGCTGTACTAGGCCTATGGCGCCTACTTGAGGCCATACATGGAGCAGTTTAGTCGATAGAACAGATTGGGATGAGCAGAGTCGATGAAGCCAGTGGACTAGCTATAGTAGACGGTCTCTGCCAGAGTGTCCTGCAAGAAGACATTGTTGACATCGAGCTGATGGACTACTCAGTCCTGAGAGAGGGCGAGGGAGAGGACGACTCCAAAGGTGGTGAACTTGATGATGGGGCTTAAGGTCTCATCATAGTCCACTCCGGGGTATTGTGTGAAGCCCCAAAGGACCTAACGGGTCTTGTAGCAATCAAGTGAGCCATCCGAGGTTAGCTTGTGGCGAAAAATTTACTTTCTCGTAACCACGTTGGTGCTTGGTGGACGCGGCACTAGGTCCCAATTGTGATTGTCTAACAGGGACGTGTACTCCTCCTCCATTGCACGATTCCAATGGGGATCGATGAGAGCCACGCGAATGGAAGCGAGAACCAGGAGGTGTCTAGTGAAGCGTCGACTGTTAGGACCAGCTGATCGATGGGTGGAGAACTCCGACCAAGCGAAGAGTCACCATCAGGTGGACATGGTCGGGGTCATGGTGGATGGCGACTGGGTGGCATCCGTGGCTCGATGCAGGTACAAGCCGAAGGGTGGCGAGGACTGATGAAGTCGTTCGCCCACGACGGTGGTAGACACTGGCAGGTCGGCAAAGTGTGCAAACTGGAGCGCAGGTGACGGGACCGCACCGACATAGGCATGTAAGTGCAATCAAGCCCTAATTGTGGGTTGTGGTGATGATGACCTTACAATTAGAGGACTAATCTATTTACTAAGAAATGTGACAGGAAAAGCACCAAAAGTGTGAAAGCTTATGGCAAAGGAGGGACACCAAATAGTTATAAAAAATGCTATGCATTTTATTCATTCCACTAGTGTAGAGTTGTCGTACTATTAAGTTCTAGTGAGTTTGTCTGTTTCTTTGGTTCTCCAATGCTCAAACTCCACAAATCACCTCTACCTAAACCTAATAAACTAGTGCCAAAATTTTAGATCATTCTGATCAGTATGGGTTGCGTGACACTGTCGTGCCCAAGCACTGTCGAATTTAACTCTAGCATTGCCAAACATTTATTGATTGTTGGAATATGAATTTTCTTGATTTGTTTAATCCCCTGGTCTCCAACAGTTACCTGCTATGTATCCTGACATAGGGATACTACAGGACAAGTTACAAGTACCCCTTGGTCCCCTTTGAATCTCCCTCTCCCTCACTTGCTCACTTTGACTCAAAATTTCTAGCTCTTCTCCTCCAAAACTAAGAGAAAACGCCAAGAACAGCAAGAATCCTAGGGTTTCCTCAGTTTTCCCATTGAGCATTAGAGCATCTCAAGGCCGACATTCACTCACCAATTCTAGCCTTGGATTGCTGTAAGTTACCCTTATTCATAGTGAAAACCCTCTCATACTAAGAGCAAGAGCTCTTGGCTTGAGATTGAGGAAGGGTGTGTGACCCTTGGCTTTTGTGGCTCTCCTCAACAACGTGGAGGTAAGCAAGCCTTTGTGGCGAGCTGGACCACGGAATAAATGATGTGTCCAAGTGTGCTGATTTGATTTGATGATTTGAGTAGTTAGGGTTTAAGCGGTTTACATTTGAATACCTCTCTACCCTTTTCTGTCTGATTACTGCGTATTACTCATTTCAGTCTCAGATTCTAGATAGAAGTAAGAAATCATATCTACTAGATTCTGTAAAAGTTTGAGTGTGTTTGGATCATTTATTACTGTCCGACAGTGCCGGACAGCGGCAGTGCCAGGATGGGAGCGGCACAAACGCTCTAGAATTTGATAGTTTCTTGACCTAAAAATTTACAGGTAGCTTATTCACCTCCATCTAGGCATACCAGATCCTTATAAGTGGTATCAAAGCCTTGTTCCTCTGCAGCGCTTAACCGCGTGAAGTATGGTTACGTCTAGGCAAGGAAATGAAGGGACAAATGATGGGATTAATATCTTTGGTGAAGAATTAGAGAATGAGTGCATATCTGCAACAAGCTATGCAACACTATATGACAAGATATCTTAAGGGGAAAGATCAAGAAGGAAAGAAGAGAGATGTTTGAGAAGAGAAATAAGAAAGCAAGCAAAAGAGTTGGAAGAAGAAGAAAAGCTTCTTAGGAGAGCAGCAAGGAGACTCAAAAGACAAGAGAAACTGAGATTTGAAGAAGAGAAGCAAAAGAAAGCAGAAAGGAAGAAAGGAAAGAAAATCTTGAAGTTAGATGAGTCTAGTAGTAGTGATGATGGAGATGATGACAAATCCTATCAAACTAATAAGAGTGGTAACAAGAAAGATAGCAAGGGCAGCAAGAATGACTATGGAGAGGTTCCCCTAAATTACAATGCTTCTATTCCTAACCTTGACCATAGATCTCTTGTTAATGTGCATGCAGGGAAGGTACCTCAGTTTGATGGAACTAACTTTGCAAAGTGGAAGCATATGATGAAAACTTATCTCATTGGGCTACATCCGGAGCTTTGGGGAATTGTGAGAAGTGGGATGGAAGAACCACAATATCCAAGTAGTCTCACTCCCCTTGAGTATCGAACTATCCATCTAAATGCTCAAACCACAAGTGCCTTGTTGAGTGCACTTACTAGAGATGAGTACAACAGAGTGATTGGGATGGAGGTGGCAAAAGATATTTGGGATACTCCACACATTGCTTATGAAGGAGTTGACAAAGTTAGATGGTCCAAAATTGATCTTTTAATGGCCAAGCTTAATCGATTTATCATATTGGAAAATGAGGGGCCACAAGAGATGTTTGATAGATTGTTGGTTATTGTGGGAAAAATTAGAGGGCTTGGTGGACAAGACATCAATGATCACAAAGTAGTTAAAACTATGCTAGAGGCTTACTCTCCAAGAAATGAGACCGTGGTCACTTTGATTAGAGATAAGAAGAGATTTGACATGTTTACACCTAGATGTTCTTGGTAGAATATTGATCTTTGACATGTAAAGGGAAGAGGCATTAAAGAGAAGCAAAATTGGATAATTGCAAGCCAAGTTGGATGGAATGAAAATTAAAGATATTGCTCTAAAGGCTAACAAGACAACCAATAATTCTCATGGAAACAAGACAAATTTCAGCAAGGATGCATATCCCACCAAAGTGAAAACAAGCAAAAAGGCAAAAGAAAAGGTGGTGATTTCATCCTCCTCTAGTGAGAGTGATAGTGAAGATGAGTCACATGAAGAGATTGGTGACATTGCATTGTTTGTTAATAAGTATCACAAAGGATTAAATAAAGAAGGATACAAGGTAGTGAAGAGAAGATTTCCAAATAAGAAAAAGAGAACTTGCTACAATTGTGGAAGCACGCAACATTTCATTGTCCTATGTCCACGTGAAAAGAAAGAGAACAAGCAATACAAGAAAGAGGGGAGAAAGGGATTTGACAAGAATAGGAAGTATAGAGGAGAGGCACATATTGGTCATCAATGGGATTCATCAAAAGATAGCTCAAATGAAGAGGATGAAAAGGTTGCAACCATAGCAATACAAGAATCGTCCATTGCATTGAGGTTATTCAAAAATCTATCCGATGATGACAGTCCTACTCCTCACATTTGTCTTATAGCCAAACATGAGAAGGTAAAACCCAAATCCACCTCTCTTTCTAGTTCATCTAGTAGGGATTCAAGTGATAATGAATCTAGTGATGATGAAATGAATGCTATCATGGAAAACTAGATGGTAAAACAAAGGCATTTATAACTAAGCTCTTAGGTGAGCTAGCTAGTGTAAAAGATGAGTATGATGAAATCGAAGCTGTCTTGATTAAGCAAGAAGATCTCTACCTAGACGATAAGAAGGCTCTAGCTCTCTAGAGAGAAGTGAAAAAGAATCATCACACAAGAATCTAGCTAAAGAACAAGGAGAACACACTACGTTGAAAAGGAAATTTGAAGAACTTGTCACACCCGGGTTTCGGGGGCACCAGGACCCGGGCGCAAACATAATCACCAGGTGTGCTAGGACCAAGTCTCACATATATGATGAATCATGGTACAAAAATGAATGTCACAACTTTACTATATAATAAGAGTTCTGTACAAAATAAATAAATAATTACATCATAAGGAGACATCGATCCAGCAACCCAAAGTTGACTGGGAGACGATGGCCTAGACCTCTCACGAACACATCGTAGCATCCTCCATGCGCCTCATCCTGTGGTACTTGTTCTTAAACTATGGGGGTGTGAGACAGCAAGGGTGAGCTCACATATGTTCATTGCTCAATAAGTTGTGGGGAATAATGTGCATGAACTCACCAAATATGGGAGTTCATGTGAAGTGTAAGGCTGATCAATAATAGGGGTTAAAGCTGAGCATTGCTTTTAATAAGTTGGTCAAATTTTATTAGCAGTTACTAAATGTAAGTAAATACCAAACCATAATAATAGTAGAACAAAATTAATAATAAATCTCATGCAATGCAAATGACAAATTGAATTTAGTTCCATAATTTAATCAAGCGAGAGTCTTAAGCTACTCATGACCGCGAGCACGGCTAGTATACCAGTTTTACACTCTGTAGAGGTTGTACCATGTACCCACAAGTCATGTTACCCATCTGCCAAGGGGTCATGAATCCCATACACCTCTACCAAGGAAGCGAGGCAGGGTAACTGAAAGTTGCCTAGAGGGGGGTGAATAGGGCGAAACTGAAATTCTCAAAAATAAACACAACTACGAGATGGGTTAGCGTTAGAAATATAATTGAGTCCGCGAGAGAGGGTGCAAAACAAATCACAATCGAATAAAGAGTGAGACACGTGGATTTGTTTTACCGAGGTTCGATTCTCGCAAACCTACTCCCCGTTGAGGAGGCCACAAAGGCCGGGTCTTTTTCAACCCTTTCCCTCTCTCAAACGGTCCCTCGGACCGAGTGAGCTTCTCTTTCTCAAATCACTTGGGAATCAAACTTCCCGCAAGGACCACCACACAATTGGTGTCTCTTGCCTCAATTACAAGTGAGTGTTTGATCACAAGAAAGAATGCCAAAGAAAAAGAAGCGATCCAAGCGCAAGAGCTCAAATGAACACTACAAATCACTCTCTCTAGTCACTAAGGCTTCGTGTGGAGTTGAGAGAGGATTTGATCTCTTTTTGGTGTGCTTTGCAATGAATGCTTGCTCTTGTATATTGGTTGAAAGCTGGAAAACTTGGATGCAATGAATGATGGAGGGTTGGGGGTATTTATAGCCCCAACCACCAAACTAGCCGTTTGGTGGAGCTGTCTGTTCGATGGTGCACCGGACAGTCCGGTGCACACCGGACATGTCCGGTGCGACAGCCACGTCACCAAAAGCCGTTGGGGTCGACCGTTGGAGCTCTGTCTTCTGGGCCCGCCTGGATGTCTAGTGGCGCACCGGACATGCACTGTAGAGTGTCCGGTGCGCCAGCATGGGCGTGCCTGACCTCTGCGCGCGCTGTCGCGCAATAAATGCGCTGCAGGTAGTCGTTGGCGCCGAAATAGCCGTTGCCCCGCTGTCACACCGGACAGTCCGGTGCACACCGGACATGTCCGGTGAATTATAGCGGAGCAGTTGAATTAAATTCCCGAGGCTGGCGAGTTCCGGAGGTCGTTCTTCGTTGGAGCACCGGACATGTCCGGTGTACACCGGACAGTCCGGTGAATTATAGCGGAGCTGCCTCTGGAAATTCCCGAAGGTGACAAGTTGAAGTTTGGAACCCTCTGGTGCACCGGACATGTCTGGTGGCACACCGGACAGTCCGATGCGCCAGACCAAAGGTGCCTTCGGTAGTCCCTTTGCTCTTTTGTCGAACCCAAGACTTGGTCTTTTTATTGGCTAAGTGTGAACCTTTGGCACCTGTATAACTTATACACTAGAGCAAACTAGTTAGTCCATTTATTTGTGTTGGTCAATTCAACCACCAAAACTATTTAGGAACTAGGTGTAAGCCTAATTCCCTTTCAATCTCCCCCTTTTTGGTGATTGATGCCAACACAAACCAAAGCAAATGTAAAAGTGTATAATTGTACTAGTTTGCATAATGTAAGTGCAAAGGTTGCTTGGAATTGAGCCAATATAAATACTTACAGGATATGCATGGATTGTTTCTTCATTTTTATCATATTGGACCACGCTTGCACCACATGTTTTGTTTTTGCAAATTCTTTTGTCAATTCTTTTCAAAGTCTTTTTGCAAGATAGTCAAAGGTAAATGAATAAGATTTTGAGAAGCATTTTCAAGATTTGAAATTTTCTCCTTTTGTTTGAAATGCTTTCCTTTGACTTAACAAAACTCCCCCTCAAATAAATTCTCCTCTTAGTGTTCAAGAGGGTTTTAAGATATCAAGTTTTGAAAATACTACTTGCTCCCCCTTTAGAACACAAAGAGATGCCAATTTGAAATTTACCAATTGAAAATCATTAATTTTAAAAATTAGGGTGGTGGTGCGGTCCTTTTGCTTTGGGGCCAATACTTTCTCCCCCTTTGGCATGAATCGCCAAAAATGGATACTTGGAATGAAATATAGGCCCTTAAAGTACTTTCTCCCCCTTTGGTCATAAATAAATGAGTGCAGATTATACCAAAGACGGAGAGTGAAGCGGAGTGACGGCGAAGGATGAGTAGTAGAGTGGAGTGGAAGCCTTTGTCTTCGCCGAAGACTCCAATTCCCTTTCAATATACCTATGACTTGGTTTGAAATACACTTGAATACACATTAGTCATGGCATATATAAAAGAGACATGATCAAAGGTATATTTATAAGCTATGTGTGCAAGTTTTAGCAAAAGAAATTCCTAGAATCAAGAATATTGAGCTCATGCCTAAGTTTGGTAAAAGATTGTTCATCAAGTGGCTTGGTAAAGATATCGGCTAATTGATCTTTGGTATTAATGTATGAAATCTCAATATCCCCCTTTTGTTGGTGATCCCTAAGAAAATGATACCGAATGGCTATGTGTTTAGTGCGGCTATGCTCAACGGGATTATCCGCCATGCGGATTGCACTCTCATTATCACATAGAAGAGGAACTTTGGTTAGTTTGTAACCGTAGTCCCGCAGGGTTTGCCTCATCCAAAGCAATTGCGCGCAACAGTGGCCTGCGGCAATATACTCGGCTTCGGCGGTAGAAAGAGCGACTGAATTTTGCTTCTTTGAAGCCCAAGACACCAAGGATCTTCCCAAGAACTGGCAAGTCCCCGATGTGCTCTTTCTATTGATCTTACACCCCGCCCAATCGGCATCCGAATAACCAATCAAATCAAATGTGGATCCCCGAGGGTACCAAAGCCCAAACTTAGGAGTATAAGCCAAATATCTCAAGATTCGTTTTACGGCCGTAAGGTGAGATTCCTTAGGGTCGGCTTGGAATCTTGCACACATGCAAACGGAAAGCATAATGTCCGGTCGAGATGCACATAGATAAAGCAATGAACCAATCATCAACCGGTATACCTTTTGATCCACGGACTTACCTTCCGTGTCGAGGTCGAGATGCCCATTTGTTCCCATGGGTGTCTTGATGGGCTTGGCATCCTTCATTCCAAACTTGGTTAGAATGTCTTGAGTGTACTTCGTTTGAGAAATGAAGGTGCCCTCTTGGAGTTGCTTGACTTGGAATCCTAGGAAATACTTCAACTCCCCCATCATAGACATCTCGAATTTTTGTGTCATGATCCTACTAAATTCTTCACATGTAGATTTGTTAGTAGACCCAAATATAATATCATCAACATAAATTTGGCATACAAACAAATCATTGTCAAGAGTTTTAGTGAATAAAGTAGGATCGGCTTTGCCGACTTTGAAGCCATTTGCAATAAGGAAATCTCTAAGGCATTCATACCATGCTCTTGGGGCTTGCTTGAGCCCATAAAGCGCCTTAGAGAGCCTATAGACATGGTTAGGATACTCACTGTCTTCAAAGCCGGGAGGTTGCTCAACGTAGACCTCTTCCTTGATTGGACCGTTGAGGAAGGCACTCTTCACGTCCATTTGATAAAGCTTGAAGCCATGGTAAGTAGCATAGGCTAATAATATGCGAATTGACTCAAGCCTAGCTACGGGTGCATAGGTTTCACCGAAATCCAAACCTTCGACTTGAGAGTATCCCTTGGCCACAAGTCGAGCTTTGTTCCTTGTCACCACACCATGCTCATCTTGCTTGTTGCGGAAGACCCATTTGGTTCCTACAACATTTTGGTTAGGACGTGGAACTAAATGCCATACCTCGTTCCTTGTGAAATTGTTGAGCTCCTCTTGCATTGCCATCACCCAATCCGAATCTTGTAGTGCTTCCTCTACCCTGTGTGGCTCAATAGAGGAAACAAAAGAGTAATGCTCATAGAAATGTGCAACCCGAGATCGAGTAGTTACCCCCTTATGAATGTCGCCGAGAATGGTGTCGACGGGGTGATCTCGTTGGATTGCTTGGTGGACTCTTGGGTGTGGCGGTCTTGGTTCTTCATCCTCCTTGTCCTCAACATTTGTATCTCCCCCTTGATCATTGCCATCATCTTGAGGTGGCTCATTTCTTTGATCTTCTTCTTCATCAACTTGAGCCTCGTCCTCATTTTGAGTTGGTGGAGATGCTTGCGTGGAGGAGGATGGTTGATCTTGTGTATGTGGAGGCTCTTCGGATTCCTTAGGACACACATCCCCAATGGACATGTTCCTTAGCGCTATGCATGGAGCCTGTTCTTCACCTATCTCATCAAGATCAACTTGCTCTACTTGGGAGCCATTAGTTTCATCAAACACAACGTCACAAGAAACTTCAACAAGTCCTGAGGACTTGTTAAAGACTCTATATGCCCTTGTGTTTGAGTCATATCCTAGTAAAAAGCCTTCTACAGTTTTAGGAGCAAATTTGGATTTTCTACCTCTTTTAACAAGAATAAAGCATTTGCTACCAAAAACTCTAAAATATGAAATATTGGGCTTTTTACAGGTTAGGAGTTCATAGGATGTCTTCTTGAGGATTCGGTGTAGATATAACCGGTTGATGGCGTAGCAGGCGGTGTTGACTGCCTCGGCCCAAAACCGATCTGGTGTTTTGTACTCATCAAGCATGGTTCTTGCCATGTCCAATAGAGTTCGATTCTTCCTCTCCACTACACCATTTTGTTGTGGAGTGTAGGGAGAAGAGAACTCATGCTTGATGCCCTCCTCCTCAAGGAAGCCTTCAATTTGAGAGTTCTTGAACTCCGTCCCGTTGTCGCTTCTAATTTTCTTGATCCTTAAGCCGAACTCATTTTGAGCCCGTCTCAAGAATCCCTTTAAAGTTTCTTGGGTTTGTGATTTTTCCTGCAAAAAGAATACCCAAGTGAAGCGAGAATAATCATCCACAATAACTAGACAGTACTTACTCCCGTTGATGCTTATGTAAGCAATCGGGCCGAATAAATCCATGTGTAGGAGCTCTAGTGGCCTGTCACTCGTCATGATGTTCTTGTGTGGATGATGAGTGCCAACTTGCTTCCCGGCTTGGCATGCACTACAAATCCTGTCTTTCTCAAAATGAACATTTGTTAGTCCTAAAATGTGTTCTCCCTTTAGAAGCTTGTGAAGGTTCTTCATTCCAACATGAGCTAGTCGGCGATGCCAGAGCCAACCCATGTTAGTCTTAGCAATTAAGCATGTGTCGAGTTCAGCTCTATCAAAATCTACCAAGTATAGTGACCCTCTAACACACCCTTAAATGCTATTGAATCATCACTTCTTCTAAAGACAGCGACACCTACATCAGTGAATAGACAGTTGTAGCCCATTTGACATAATTGCGAAACGGAAAGCAAATTGTAATCTAAAGAATCTACAAGAAAAACATTGGAAATGGAATGGTCAGGAGATATAGCTATTTTACCCAAACCTTTGACCAAACCTTGGTTTCCATCCCCGAATGTGATAGCTCGTTGGGGATCTCGATTTTTCTCGTAGGAGGAGAACATTTTCTTCTCCCCTGTCATGTGGTTTGTGCACCTGCTATCGAGTATCCAACTTGAGCCCCCGGATGCATAAACCTACAAAACAATTTTAGTTCTTGACTTTAGGTACCCAAACGGTTTTGGGTCCTTTGGCATTAGACACAAGAACTTTGGGTACCCAAACACAAGTCTTGGAGCCCTTGTGTTTGCCCCCAACAAATTTGGCAACTACTTTGCCGGATTTGTTAGTCAGCACATAAGAAGCATCAAAAGTTTTAAATGAAATAGCATGATCATTTGATGCATTAGGAGTTTTCTTTCTAGGCAACTTGGCACGGGTTGGTTGCCTAGAGCTAGATGTCTCACCCTTATACATAAAAGCATGGTTAGGGCCAGAGTGAGACTTCCTAGAATGAGTTCTCCTAATTTTGCTCTCGGGATAATCGGCAGGGTACAAAATGTAACCCTCGTTATCCTGAGGCATGGGTGCCTTGCCCTTAACAAAGTTAGATAAATTCTTTGGAGGGGCATTAAGTTTGACATTGTCTCCCCTTTGGAAGCCAATGCCATCCTTGATGCCAGGGCGTCTCCCATTGTAGAGCATACTTCTAGCAAATTTAAACTTTTCATTCTCTAAGTTATGCTCGGCAATTTTGGCATCTAATAATGCTATATGATCATTTTGTTGTTTAATTAACGCCATGTGATCATGAATAGCATTGATATCAACATCTCTACATCTAGTACAAATAGACACATGCTCAATAGTAGATGTAGAGGGTTTGCAAGAATTAAGTTCAACAATCTTAGCATGCAAAATATCATTGTTATCTCTAAGATTGGAAATTGTAATATTGCAAACATCTAGTTCTTTAGCCTTAGCAATCAATTTCTCATTCTCATTTCTAAGGCTAGCAAGAGAATCATTTAATTCCTTAATCTTAGCAAGCAAATCATCATTTTCATTTCTAAGACTGGGAATTGGAGCATTACAAACATGAGAATCAACCTTAGCAATTAATTTAGCATTTTCATTTCTAAGGTTGTTAATGGTCTCATGGCAAGTGCTTAGCTCACTAGATAAATTTTGACATTTTTCAACTTGTAGAGCATAAGCATTTTTAACCTTAACATGCTTTTTGTTTTCCTTAATAAGGAAGTCCTCTTGAGAGTCCAAGAGATCATCCTTCTCATGAATAGCACTAATCAATTCATTTAATTTTTCTTTTTGTTGCATGTTTAGATCGGCAAAGAGAATGCGCAAGTTATCCTCCTCATTGCTAGCATCATCCTCATCACTAGAGGTTTCGTATTTTGTGGAGGATCTTGATTTTACCTTCTTCCTTTTGCCCTCCTTGGCCATGAGGCACTTGTGGCCGATGTTGGGGAAGAGAAGTCCCTTGGTGACGGCGATGTTGGCGGCGTCCTCGTCGGAGGAGGAGTCGGTGGAGCTCTCGTCGGAGTCCCACTCCCGGTAAATATGGGCATCGCCGCCCCTCTTCTTGTAGTGCCTCTTCTTCTCCTTTCTTCTTCCCTTCTTGTCATCGCCCCTGTCACTATCACTGGATAATGGACATTTAGCAATAAAATGACCGGGCTTACCACATTTGTAGCATACTTTCTTGAAGCGGGGTTTGTAGTCTTTCCCCCTCCTTTGCTTGAGGATTTGGCGGAAGCTTTTGATGATGAGCGTCATTTCCTCGTTGTCGAGCTTGTAGGCATCGATGGGTGTTCGACTTGGAGTAGCCTCCTCCTTCTTTTCTTCCATCGCCTTGAAAGCGACCGGTTGTGCCTCGGGCGTGGAGGAGGTGCCTTGCTCGATGATTTTCTTTGAGCCCTTAATCATTAGCTCAAAGCTCACAAATTTTCCTATGACTTCCTCGGGAGACATTAGCTTATATCTAGGATCACCTCGAATTAATTGAACTTGTGTAGGGTTAAGAAATACGGGGGATCTAAGAATAACCTTGACCATCTCATGGTTATCCCATTTTTCGCTCCCGAGGTTGCGCACTTGGTTCACCAAGGTCTTCAAGCGGTTGTACATTGCTTGTGGATCCTCCCCTTGGTGAAGCATGAAACGACCGAGCTCCCCCTCGATCGTCTCCCGCTTGGTGATTTTTGTCACCTCGTCTCCTTCGTGCGTGGTCTTGAGTACGTCCCAAATTTCCTTCGCACTTTTTAACCCTTGCACCTTGTTATACTCCTCTCGACTTAGAGAGGCAAGGAGTATAGTGGTTGCTTGGGAGTTAAAGTGGTGGATTTGGGCCACCTCGTCCGAGTCATAGTCTTCATCCCCTACGGATGGTACATGTACACCAAACTCAACAACATTCCATATGCTTGTGTGGAGTGAGGTTAGATGGTGCCTCATTTTGTCACTCCACATATTATAATCTTCACCGTCAAAAACCGGTGGTTTGCCTAATGGAACGGAGAGTAAAGGAGTACGCTTTGAAATGTGGGGGTAGCGTAGGGGGATCTTACTATACTTCTTGCGCTCTTGGCGCTTAGAAGTCACGGACGGCGCATCGGAGTCGGAGGTCGATGGTGATGAAGAGTCGGTCTCGTAGTAGACCACTTTTCTCATCCTCTTGTGCTTGTCGCCTCTCCGATGCGACTTGTGGGAAGAGGATTTTGTTTCCTTCCCCTTCCCTTTGTTGGAGGAGCTCTTCTTCTTCTCCTTCCTCTTGGTCGGGACTCTTCCGATGAAGTGCTCCCGTGACTCGTAGTGGGCTTGTCGCCGGTCTCCATCTCCCTCTTGGTGTGATCTCCCGACATCACTTCGAGCGGTTAGGCTCTAATGAAGCATCGAGTTCTGATACCAATTGAAAGTCGCCTAGAGGGGGGTGAATAGGGCGAAACTGAAATTCTCAAAAATAAACACAACTACGAGATGGGTTAGCGTTAGAAATATAATTGAGTCCGCGAGAGAGGGTGCAAAACAAATCGCAAGCGAATAAAGAGTGAGACACGTGGATTTGTTTTACTGAGGTTCGGTTCTCGCAAACCTACTCCCCGTTGAGGAGGCCACAAAGGCCGGGTCTTTTTCAACCCTTTCCCTCTCTCAAACGGTCCCTCGGACCGAGTGAGCTTCTCTTTCTCAAATCACTTGGGAATCAAACTTCCCGCAAGGACCACCACACGATTGGTGTCTCTTGCCTCAATTACAAGTGAGTGTTTGATCACAAGAAAGAATGCCAAAGAAAAAGAAGCGATCCAAGCGCAAGAGCTCAAATGAACACTACAAATCACTCTCTCTAGTCACTAAGGCTTCGTGTGGAGTTGAGAGAGGATTTGATCTCTTTTTGGTGTGCTTTGCAATGAATGCTAGCTCTTGTATATTGGTTGAAAGCTGGAAAACTTGGATGCAATGAATGATGGAGGGTTGGGGGTATTTATAGCCCCAACCACCAAACTAGCCGTTTGGTGGAGCTGTCTGTTCGATGGTGCACCGGACAGTCCGGTGCACACCGGACATGTCCGGTGCGACAGCCACGTCACCAAAAGCCGTTGGGGTCGACCGTTGGAGCTCTGTCTTCTGGGCCCGCCTGGATGTCCGGTGGCGCACCGGACATGCACTGTAGAGTGTCCGGTGCGCCAGCATGGGCGTGCCTGACCTCTGCGCGCGCTGTCGCGCAATAAATGTGCTGCAGGTAGCCGTTGGCGCCGAAATAGCCGTTGCCCCGCTGTCACACCGGACAATCCGGTGCACACCGGACATGTCTGGTGAATTATAGCGGAGCAGTTGAATTAAATTCCTGAGGCTGGCGAGTTCCGGAGGTCGTTCTTCGTTGGAGCACCGGACATGTCCGGTGTACACCGGACAGTCTGGTGAATTATAGCGGAGCTGCCTCTGGAAATTCCCGAAGGTGACAAGTTGAAGTTTGGAACCCTCTGGTGCACCGGACATGTCCGGTGGCACACCGGACAGTCCGGTGCGCTAGACCAAAGGTGCCTTCGGTAGTCCCTTTGCTCTTTTGTCGAACCTAAGACTTGGTCTTTTTATTGTCTAAGTGTGAACCTTTGGCACCTGTATAACTTATACACTAGAGCAAACTAGTTAGTCCATTTATTTGTGTTGGTCAATTCAACCACCAAAACTATTTAGGAACTAGGTGTAAGCCTAATTCCCTTTCAGTAACACTACGAGGCCTTTACCTAGTTCCACTAGCTTCAGAAAACCCGCTACAGTTTCTAGGAAGAGCAATGCAGGAATCCCCCATCTGACCGCCATTGCAGCAAAATCAACCCAGAAACCTTCCTACATGCCTACTCCCCTACTGCCCTTGCCCCTATCGGTAAGGTAGTCCTCCACTAGCTTTCCTAGTTAGTCAGCCAAGGGCGTTTCATTCCACCCTTGTGGTGACACGTGTTTTTCAAGTTAAGCTCCATGTTCCAATTAAAAATAATGATTTTGGCATGAACATAAATAAAATAACAGAATAATTGGAACATGGACATAATGTAATATTAACCCAAAACCATATAAAGCAATAGCAAAACTACCCAAATGATTCAGAGGTGAACTAGGTAAAAAGGATAACCAGTCTAGGGTGACCTATTGGGTCCCATCAAAATTACACATATGCATTAATGAGTGATAACAAAGAACATTATTGGGTAAAAAGTAGTCAAGAGCACAATTTGCATGGGACTTAAGATTCTAGGTACCAACTTGCTCTTCAGGTGACTCGTAACCTCGCTGCTAGTCGTAGCAATACAAACAAACATAGTATAGACAAAATTAACATCACACCAAACATAAGAATGCATTGCATAATAATAATTTATGCGTTGCTACGAGATCATGGGTTCGAGAACCACTAAATTTCGAGTTACGGTTATAAAGATACAATTTTCTGAAGATCTATGTGATTAAATATTAAACTATATTATAAATTGGTTAGCGTATATCATATGAGAGACTATTCTATAAATAATTAACTCAACTTTAATCTAAGTCATTACTTGATTAAAGATCATCTTTTAGTCAAATTATTATAACCATAGGATTAGAATGCTATATTAATATTAGAATAAGCTAATCCAATAAACATAGATTAAATTAGTTACCTAATTATAAAAGTACATGATATCGTATAATTAATGTTGCCACTATGTAGTAAATATTTATATGAGGCTAACGCAATTCGAATGCATCAAATCGGAGTTAAGACGTAAAAGTTATGATTTTCTGAATAATTTAGGTGTTAAACATAAAACAAAAATGAGTGTTATTTTTATAACTAAGTTACATAGTAAAATAAGGTTACTGAACGATAGACTATATTATTATGAGTCTAATGAAATTGGAATGGATTAATTCTGAGTTAAAACGGATGAGATATGAATTAAACAAGTTTCTAGGTTATTTGGAATTAGTTTTATACTTAAAAATAACTTCCAGGGGTTTATTTGAAAAGTTCGAGGACTGAACTGCAATATAAAAAGTAAATCCCCAGGCTTCTTATAATATAAAATAGGATGGCAGGTTAATTTTATTATTCTTTGGGGTTTCTTTTGTAAATGTCCCTAGCCGAAGGGGTACCGGGTCACTAGAGTCGTCCGATTGGAAAAACAAGCGCCAGGATTCGATTTTATTTAAAACGAATCGGTATGCGGTCTCGTCCCCGAATCTAGATCCTAGGGTCAGAAATTTATTGAAGCGCTTCTAATCTCCACCGCTCAAACTGAAATAGACGGCCACGATCATAACCCCGAAGAGATTATCTCTGATCAAATCCTAATCGTTCATTCTGTAATCAACGACAAGAACCGTTTGTCCCCACCGACGATGGACCGCGTCAACGCCAGCACTCCCCGCGGCGGCGGTCATTGCCATGATTCCGCGGCACGATGCCCCCACTGGTGCATGGCACACCAGTCGGCCCGGACCCCAGACTCGTAGCCTACGAAGTACTACACACTATGGATGAACAACGTAAAAGCGGCTAAGATAGCGGGGTGCCTCACCGGGGTTTGGTAATGTCACACAGGGGCTGCGCAAAACAGTGAGCCGGCGGAGCACGAAGTTGTTGTGGCTGTTGCTCATCCAGGCCTGCGCCGTTGGAGCTCCAGACTGTGGGAGATCCCTGTGCCCTTGGAGGAGCTCGAACAGGAAGCAGACGCGGGTGGTGTGCGCCATGGCTGGACGTTGGTGCTGGAGTTCACGCCGGCGCGAGGGGGTGTCATCCATGGCGCCTAGGCTTGAGAGATCTCGCAGTGGGGAAGACAGGAGGCTCGTCCACGGTGCTGCTGCGACCAGAGGAGAGGAGCAGCGAGCCCGGGGCACAGGGCACCATGGCTGTCCTGGCACGGTTGCTGGTGGACCAGGGAGACAACGGCGAGGAGGAGCTCGTGCCATGCATGCTGGGGACGGAGGGAGCAGCGACTGCTAGGGGCGTCCCTGGTGGAGAGGGAGCCAGCCATGGCTGGCATCGAGTGGAGGAAGAGGCTCTCTACGCCTAGCACTATTGTGGGGGAGGGAATCTAGGAGTGTGGCGGCTGTATAGGGAAGGAGACTTGGCGGAGGTAACGAGGGAGATGAGAAGGTTGTGCGCGGCTGAGGTAAATGGGCCGACGTGCTAGGGTTCCAGCCCAGGTAGGTTTTCTGCTTTCTCTATTTCCTTTCTTTTTATTTCTAAATTTCAAACTGAATTTTAAACTCTGGTTTTGAATTTCAAATTTTCAAGTGGTAGAAATAATCCAAATGTGAGTATTAACCCTACTGTTTACAATACTATTATTTATTCTACTCCCTATTATTTATTTATGGAAGGAATAAATGATTTTATTAAAATTTCCTTTCTCATTTTTCTGTTTTATATCTTCATTTATAACTAGGTGTGCCCGTGCGTTGCCACGGAAGTAAATCTTAGTGTAAAACATACCTATGGAACGATAAACATCACTATATTATACAAAATCCATGTAGTATAATATCACTATAACACTAAATATTACAATGGTACATCCAAAGGAGAAGTATGAAAAGAAGCGATGTGAGAGAGTGTGTGTGTGAAATAGGGACCGGTGCACTTGCATCGTACGAAAAGCATACAGTGTATATGAAAAGGCATACATAAAAATATAATACAATAGAACTGATGCAAGTGATCTATTACTTCAGAAATAGATATAGATCAATCTTAGTCTCCCTTCATCAAAGTCTGTGTCCTACTGCCTCACATCTCAATGTGATGAGAATGGATTTGGATCTCTCCTTGGTTATACAGGGCATGTAGTGAGCCATGATGGCACATATCTCTGAATCCATGTACCTCTGTAGGCATATGCAATGCAAGAACAAAATTAGATGCACCCAAGTTATCAGAAGGTAATGAACATAAAAGTGTCAGCATATACTATTTCTTACCTAGGCCCTATACTTGTACAATGCATATCCTGTAATTCCTATTGTGACAAGACTGAAGAAGATGACCCACAAGAAGCCCCAGCCAGATTATGATGCTCCACTTTTGCCTGAGTACAATAAGCGCCCAATTAGCAACACTTGAGTGTCAAGGTCATGCCTACGTTCAACATAGTTGCTACTTCTGAGATCTGAACTGTTAAGTTGCCAGAGCAAAAATCCAAAATCATGACTCATGTGCCTTGAATAGGTTGTGAGGTAGAGCTAGCAACTTCTGCTAACTTACCACCTCTAAGGTTAACTAATTCAACATGAAAAAAGAGTGACTCAATAATAAGCTGATAGTGTACCTGTATGATGGTTACACATACTTATGCATGTATCATGCTCCTTCATGTAAAGCAAGCCTTCACTGCAGCCTTACTCATAGCTTCCCCATGTGTTTTTGCATTTGGATTCTTTGCATTGACACAATCCTTTCCTTACATTCATCAATATCTGTCACAACATGTTTCACATTTACATTCACAAAAGGGAAGTGTGACAAGCCCAATGATATATAATATGGCTCAAGAGAGAAACACAATTCTAAAGAACATTACATCAGAAGTTGTGGAGGACATGCAAGCACTTCTAGAAAGACAGGCCTCGGAAATGTGCTTTACCTTCACATTTGTCCCTACTGCCACCCTTGAATCCATCTAGGTATTTGCAACCATCATCCAGCATATAACAGATCCATAAACAAAATATCATATTTTAAAGAACTCCTTAATAAAAAGTTGGACAGGATCCTCCTGATAATAGGGCATTTTTAAGGACAGCAAAACCTCAACTAACACTTAAAGACAAGTAGAGTATGCCCCACTATTCTTGGTATCTTTCCAGCATCCTCAATTGTTAATTTCACATCATGCAGATCCAGAAGCTAAAAACACACGTTATAATCCATAAGGCTTTATTAACACCTGATCAAAGAAAATGCTAGAAGATGAATCTCCTAATGCTTTGTATGTACCTTCACAAATCACAAATGGACACTCGCAAACTCTTCCATGAATCCTGTATATAAACTGAACAAGTATTGTATGTATAGGCTGTACAAAACAAATATTGTAGTGATTTTAGCAGCCTTATCTTGCCAACAACTACCATTTTTCTCCAAGCACTCATTTGTTTGTATATCTAAGATCAAAATAAAATGAATATTAAGAGCATGCTACATATACAGATTTCTCAATGTTTTGTTTGCATTCAACAATAATTGGCCTAAAAAATATGTTTCTAAAATTTGGTAGTACCTCAATAGAGAATTCACCAGTCTCCAGTTCTTTAGTAAATTACTGTCAGATCAACAGTACTCTTTGCATTGTCTAGTGAAGTATAATGTGAGAAACAAATATGAGTGACAAGCTACTGAATAATTGTTTGGTTACCTTTATTTTAGTGAATTTTACTGTATTGTGTATGAAAATTTTGCCTAGGTCTACCCCAAGCTGAAACATGGTAAAAATGGGAATTGGTAGTCACACACACTCGACACTGCAATTGGTTGGCCGAAAGGAAAAACAAAACAAGCATTTTTTCAGAAGATGGAAAGGGAAAACAAAGATCCATCAGAACTGCAATGCTCATATACAATTATATGGTCTTATGCAGTTCTACTGTCTAACCATGCTACCAATATTTTTATACGTGAAACAAAAAGAAGGTTGTTTTGAATAGAGAGCAAAAAAGGAAAATGTTCAGAATCTTGATTTGTAGCTACAACTACTGAACAAGAATAGAAAGAACACAAACTTTGATAGGTTGTGCACCTCGGTGGTGCAGCTGCGCTTGGCGCCGCCGACCTTCTTGTCACGCCAGGCTTGTCCTCTAGGTCCTGAAGAGCAGAGAGGCGGGTGTCCAAATCAGGCCAGATTGGATCGGATCGATGGATGCGCTGCAGTGGCAAGCGTGGACGAGCATGCCACTCCATCTCACATGCTAATTACTCCACATGCTAATTGTTTAAATCACACATTTTGTTAAGAAAATAGAAAACGCTAAAGCGCTAAAAAAATTCTTGAATGAGCTTAGACACAAATAAAAACATTTATCATGACAACCCACAAAGGAAGTCTCATATTGAGATGGGTAAAAAGAGTATCAAACAGTAAACACCAAAGCACTCAAAAACTCTTGAATGGAGTTAGATAGAAGGGAAAAACACTTATCATGACCAGAAATGTCGATTATTTGCTGTCGTACATAAGTAGTCAAATTACAACTAAGGTGAACTTGTAAACAACACTCCACATTTCCTTCTTATATAATGTAAGCAGAATAAAGCAAAAAGAAAGCATTTTTCTCATATTATATGAGCAGAAAATAAAAACCAATGATCTAGTATACATATGAATAGCGAAAAGGATCAAGACTATGGATTGGGAGCTCAGACAGCCAAGCTGATCAAGTTAAGCAGCTTAGGTAGTCCAACCAAGCTGATCCTATCACAATATCATGTGTGTCGTAGGAACTATTAGCACACTCCTTTTCTGATCCTTCAAAATGGAAAACATTATATAAGAAGGGGAAAACGTCTGGATACTTGCTACCAGACAGCAGGGGAAGGGAAAAACTGTGATTGATATTCTAAGGGCAAAAGGAAAATATCAACCCCAAATTGATCCATGGTTAGAAGCTTATGTGTAATCTTTCTCATTTTCTTTGTTTTTTTGTTTCTTGAATTTTGTACCAGGTTCCATTTACATATTTTAATAAGTTATGGCAAAAGATAGAACCCCTCCTGTTTCATACATTTGGAAAGTGCCTCTTCGTCGTCACAAGAACACATTGCTATCAACAAGGAGGAATAACCCTAGAACGGTGAGTTTGAATAGGTGAGAAATCCTTAAAATAATAGAGATCTAAATATAAACATTTGATGATAAGAGGGACTCGAAGTTCATTCAGTATGTGATGAAACAGACCAGAGTTTGCCGAAGTGCCTAGTGCCATATTGTTAAAATTAACCTCCACCAACATCAAACAAGGTCTGTTTCTTTAGCAGCCCCACATTTATTAAATCTAGGACCACTTGTGCTGTTTGGAAGGAATAAACTAAGCAGCTGGGGTCGGTGTCGGCGACAACATCAAAGTTATGCATGCATATGTTGATGCAGTAAACTTCAAAGGTATAGACTTTGGTGAAGCTATTATGTATTATTTGTGAGGCTTTAGGTTGCCTGGGTAAGCACATAAAATTGATCGGGTCATGGAAAAGTTTGCTGAACGATACTACAAATACAATCCAAGCTCCTTTACCAGTGCAGAAACTGCATATGTTCTTGCTTATTCTGTAATCATGCTCAACACTGATGCTCACAATACTATGGTCAAAGGATAAGGTAAGCAAATAATAACAAGCATCTTTGATTCAAGATTTATTCATTTATGAGATTTTCAACGTACAAATGTCTAAATCTAACTTCATTTACCAGTTAGATTTGTTAACGGAAAAAAGGCTGATGACAGGGTAGTTGGAGCAAATGACATGCTCATAAAAACATACAAGACAAATTTAAACTAAAGAGTGAAAAGTCAGAGTAAGAATAACACAAACCATTTACTAGTTAGCTTTGTTAATGGGGAAAAGGCTGATCACAGGGTAGTTGGAGCAAATGACATGCTCATAAAAACATACAAGACAAATTTAAACTAAAGCGTGAAAAGTCGGAGTAAGAATAACACAAACCATTGTTATACAGTAATTTCGTATCTGCTAATGCTTTGGATGTAGCTCAAGCTTTGGCCTTATGAAGGTCTGTGTTTTCTGTTATCACTGATACACCAATTTTAAGATTCATGATGGAGGTTTGTTGGGCCCCTATGATGGTTGCATTTAGCATGACACTTGATCAGAGTGATAAGGCGACCACATCATAATGTTTGCAAGGATTCAAATCTGTTGTGCTGGTTAGCTCTGTCATGTGCATGCAGACACAGAGAGATGCCTTTGTGACATTTGTAGCCAAATTCACATATCTGTAGAATACACATCTAGTTTATGTAGGCAAAATAAATAAGGATCTCACAAAATAATGAAGTGAATTAACCACAAATTAGTTCTTTTAACACTTGCACATAATTAGGCTGCTTTGTAAATCAGAAGGGATATTCGTTGAGTAGTATGAAAACTGCAGCTTACTACGAAAACTAAATGTATAAAAAAGGAAGAATCAATGAGAAATGAATTGATCACAAGTGCATCTCCGGTGGTAAATGCAAGCAAATGAAGTCGAAATTTATAAGAAATGATACAATAGCTTCAGGCAGGAAAACGTTACCTACAATGCATATGTAAGACGGATGGTTTCCTCAATAATATCATGTATGTAGGACAAAGCTTTGGATGCAGCATCAATCAGATCTTATTGTTGCTGATCAAATGTCTATTCAGTGAAAAAGAAAGAAAGACAAGAGAAACAGTAAAAACATAATCACATGCACTCCAACCTAGTAATTGATGTGTCATAAATAAAATGTTTACCATGCACATATATGCAATGCGTTTTTCCATGTTTCTCATTATGTATTTGGACCTACTGTTAAAAGACATGAGCGAAATAACAATAAAGATTGAAGAAAGAACAATACCAGCCATTGTCGATCTCCTCTTGTTCTTTAACCTTAGCATGGAGATCTTGTGTAAGGAAATAGGCCAGGCCAGCAAGAAGAGCAAATCAATCGTATTGAAATTATTGGCAACTAATAGACGAAGCAAACAACTGCTTGTGCTTGATGGCATCCTGCAGCATGGGCTCCCTAGCTCCCCATTTGAAGGCTTCTGCTGCTGTAGCGGTAGTCCTAGTGGATGTTGTATCTACTTAATGTCAAAGCAAGATCTGGATTGATCTGGTAAGTTTGACACGGATCAAAACCCAGCCCCAATTTCCAAGCCACCAAATCAAGAGGAAAATCCACTGTAGTCGACCAACGAATCTCTCACTAGATCAAGGTCATAAGGAAGGGGAACGACGAAGGCGTGCACTTCCATGAACGGTGTGGAGGCGGACCATCCATTGACTGCGCGAGATATTGGGGAAGAGGGCGGACGCGCGGTCCTCACCACATCGAATACGCACGGTCGTCGCCCCATCGTAGGCAGGCCTTGCGACGGTGCGCCACTACAGGAGAGGGAGAACACGAGATCTACAAAATCCGGGTCTAGGAATGTGAGCGGCGCGCAGACGCGAGAATGGTGAGGGGTTGGAGGGCGAGGGCGAAGCATTTGGGCTGTGGACGAACGGAATGGTGGATGGAGGAGCGAGGGAAGAAGGCGACTAGGAGGAAATGATAGGCGCAGGAGGGCAAGTGCGTCGGGCACCACCCCTCCCTTCCCATCTTCCTTTATCTCCCTCCCCAAGAGACGATTGTGAGGAATGGGAGGGAAGGAGGGAGATGTGGGATGGGGGCACGATCATCGCGCATGATGGGGCGGCTGCCGGATCCGGTGGGGACACCATGCCTGTAAACCCTAGAGTCTAGCTTCTAAAACCCTAGTCAGCAAAAAAATGAGGAACTTATGTTAATTACGTATCCTATTAAAGAGGCATATTTCTTTTAAATAAATGTTTTCTTTCATAGGAGGGTATATAAAAGATCCTTATGTGAGTAAGATATTTATAAACACTTCCTTGAAATATCTAAGTTAACATATGATATATATTAGAAATTACTCTAAAAAATAATAAATACAATTCGAAATATACAAGTGACATATTCAAAAGCATTTTATAAATAAAATAATAAATAGATTAATAAAAGTATATTCATGTATTCGTATTGAAGTTTTGACTGAACGTGTATTTGAGATTTGAAACTTGAATTCTGATTGAATTTGGAATTTAAAATGGAAAACAGAAAAAAAATATATAGAAAAGAAAGCAGGAAAAACGTCACTTGGGCTGAAATAATTGTTTCTGGCCCAATTCCTTTCTCCGCGCTATGCCAGCCCGTCCGCTTCCTTTCCGTTTCTCCCTTTAAGTGAATGACATGTGGGGACACCAACTCAGCATCTTCTTCTGTCTCTCTTCGTTCACAGCCGCCACTGCCCTGGTTGTTGGGATCGGTTGAGGTCCTCACTAGTTTGTTGCTGATGCTACCGCAGATCTCGCCCTAGCTCAAGCCAAACAAACTCCTCCGCTCGGGCAGCTCGTTCCCCTACACAGAAATGTGATTCCTTCTCCACGACGCCACACTTCTGCGCATGATAATGGTGGGGTCTCCTCGCCTGTGCAACAAACCTTGCGCTTCTTCCTGCGCAACACTCGCCCTCCCCTCAGTTCGCGACTTTGTAGCCACCGCTGTCGGGCCGTTGAAGGTCTCCCAGATTTCTCGTCGAGGCCTTCGCGCAGCCAGTTCCGCGTCCTAGATTTAAAGCCGAGCCCAGGAACCCCTTTCACCTCCGCGTTCCTCTAACCCAACGTGTGCATCATGCCTGGGAGACCGCATCGTCGGGGACCCCTGGGTTCTTCCATTGTCGTGTGACTGGGGTCGTGCCGCCTTGCCACTGCCGCACCTGCGCTTGCTGTTGAGGGAGACCGAGCAGGGAGCAATCGAGAGAAGAGAGAGAACAGAGGGGGTGATTCACCGTCGAGTTGTGGTGTGGAGTCGCGACGCCGCCGCTCCTCGTGACAGTTCACGGTTCTTCTGGTGGCTTCCGCGAATACTGTGTGTTTGGCCGAATCGCTCAACGGAACTATGGCGCCGTCGTGGGCCACACTACTCCGAGAGCAGAATGCGTCGTGACACCATTGTAGGTAAGAAGCTTCTAGATCGATTCGTTCTATTCACTGTGTTGCGTAGCACGTGATAATGACGACTTGGGTGCTCTGGGTGCCGCGTCGGGCTTCTCCGGTCGGTGGCCGCTGCTGTGGGGGTTGGCCCCGTCGAATCGGCCGGTGCTCGCGTCTCATTGTTGCGGGAGTACCTGTGCCGAGCTGCGGGCTCCCAGCGTGTTGGCAGGCGGGGGAAATCACCTACCAGAGCTGCTGGGCGCGCCTCACCTCGACGGCTTCGACCACATCGACTTTGACGTCAAGGGCGCGCCGCCACACTTCGTCGTCCAGAACCCCGCCGTGGCCCGTTTCCACCCTTGTTCCGCGCACCCGGTAAGAATTCCATCAGCTATTTCGCGTCCGTCCACACATAGTGCATCACCTCGCCATATTCCGCCTAGTACACCCGGTTGCGGGTTGGCCGTGCGGCGACGAACTCACCGCTGCGGGCAGCTCGGCACCACGGTTGGTGCCACTAGGAAGGAGAAGATCTGGCAGCCGTAGGATTAGGAGTTGGCGGCTAGGATTCAATCCGGGGAGGTCCCCTCGTTTAGCTCCTTTAATCCAAACCGTCGATCTCTGGAGTTGCGGGTAGGATTAGATGGAGTCGTGAAGTGGTTATGATCGTAGGATCCCTATCCTGCGTGTAGAAATAGATCAGGGTGGGACCGTTGATTCCAGAACAGACAGACCTGATGCAATAGTCCCTGGCCTGTTATGCATTTAATCTGGACCATCCGTGCAGATCCAAGGGCTGCAAACACAAGATACCGCTTTCGTCGTTTCTTTTACAAAAGAAACCCTTATAATACGATTATCAACCCGCAGTCCCTTGTGACTGTTTACTGAGTCTAGAACGTTTTGCGCAGGGAACCCTGTACTCTCTAGATTTTGTGCGCCCAGTCCAGGAATCAAAGAAAATAGAAAAAAGAGATTTAGAAAATGATTTTGAGTATAAAAATAATTGTAAAACTTGTATAATTCATAGAAAATTCATATGAAGTCCAAATCAATCCATTCCAATTTCTATATTTTTATAATATTATTATCTATCAATTAGTACCATTGTTTTGACATGAAAGTTAAAGGGAAATGTGCCCTTGGGCCATTTCTAAGTATTTTGGTGATTGAGTGCCAACACAAGTACTTAAGTATTAAAGTATGCCAAGTGTTGGACAAAGTGCAAATCAAGTCTAAAGGTATGTTTCTAGACTTAGTACATTGTTTTGAGAACTAATGTGTTGTGTCTAAGTGCTGGAAACAGGAGAAATCAAATTGGAAAAGAGATGGCTTTCTTCAGCCAAAGTCTGCTCAGTCTGGGTGTACAGGACAGTGTCCGGTGCGCCAGGCTGGCTCTGGTGAACTTGCTGCTCTCGGGACTTCGACGGCGTTGTACGGCTATAAATCACTGGACTGTCCGGTGGTGCACCGGACTGTCCGGTGAGCCATTCACAGGCGAACTCGTCGCTCTCGGGAGATGATTAACGGTGTATGGCTATAAATCACCGGACTGTCCGGAGGTGCACCGGACTGTCCGGTGAGCCAACGGTCAGCCGGGCCAACGGTCGGCCGAGGTTTCCGCGCATGACGCGTGGCCGAGCCAACGGTCACAAGGGGGCACCGGACTGTCCGGTGTGCACCGGGCAGTGTCCGGTGCGCCAACGGCTCTACATCTGCAATGGTCGGCTTCGCCAAATAAGGAAAGAAATCCGCACCGGACAGTGTCCGGTGGTGCACCGGACTGTCCGGTGCGCTAGGCGACAGAAGGCAAGAATTGCCTTCCAGGAATGCTCTCAACGGCTCCTAGCTGCCTTGGGGCAATAAAAGGGACCCCTAGGCGCATGGAGGAGAATACCAAGCATTCTCTAAGCATTCATAAGCACCAAGACTTTGATTCCGCGCATTTGATTCTTTGTGATAGCAACTAGAGCTCCATTTGAGTTGTGAACTCGTCGGGTTGTGTTGTGAGCTTTTGTTGCAACTTGTGTGCGTGTTGTCGCTCTGATTTTGTGTCTTGTGTGTGTTGCTCATCCCTCCCTTACTCCGTGCTTCTTTGTGAACATCAAAGTGTAAGGGCGAGAGGCTCCAAGTTGTGGAGATTCCTCGCGAGCGGGATATAGTAAACAAAGCAAAACACCGTGGTATTCAAGTGGGTCTTTGGACCGCTTGAGAGGGGTTGATTGCAACCCTCGTCTGTTGGGACGCCACAACGTGGAGTAGGCAAGCGTTGGACTTGGCCGAACCACGGGATAAACCACTGTGCCATCTCTGCGTTGATCTTCTTGTGGTTATTGTATTTTGCTAAGACTCCCCTCTAGCCACTTGGCATTATTGTGCTAACTCCTAATCAAGTTTTGTGGCATTAAGTTTTCAGATTTACAGGACCACCTATTCACCCCCCCCCCTCTAGGTGCTCTCAATTGGTATCAGAGCCGTTCTCTTCAAGAAAGGGACTAATCGCCCGAAGAGATGGATCCTAAGGGCAAGGGGATCGTGATCAATGATAAGGAGAAGGAGTCCTTCGTCAACGAGCCGAAGGATGACAAGCCTACCGACTCGGGCTCGGGCCACAAACGAAAAGATGGGAAGAAGAAGAAGACAAGGCACATCAATGAGATCGTCTACTACGACGACAGCGACGAATCTTCCTCTTCCCAAAAGGACGACGACAACGACTACGAGAAAAGGAAGACGGTTAATTCAAACTTCTCTTTTGATTATTCTCGTATTCCGCATACTTCAAATACACATTTGCTTTCCATTCCTCTTGGCAAACCTCCACACTTTGATGGGGAGGACTACGGATTTTGGAGTCACAAAATGTGTAGTCACTTGTTCTCTCTCCATCCAAGCATATGGGAGATTGTAGAGAGTGGAATGAAATTTGATAGCTCGGATAGTCCCATGTTTATAAATGAGCAAATCCATAGAAATGCACAAGCTACTACTGTCCTTTTAGCATCTTTGTGCAGGGAAGAGTACAATAAGGTGAGCGGCTTGGACAATGCCAAGCAGATCTGGGACACCCTCAGGATCTCACATGAGGGGAACGACATCACCATGCTCACCAAGATGGAGTTGGTGGAGGGCGAGCTTGGGAGATTTGCAATGATAAGGGAAGAGGAGCCAACCCAAACATACAACTGACTCAAGACCCTCATCAACAATATAAGGAGCTACGGAAGCACGCGATGGACGGACCATGACGTCGTTCGCCTAATGCTAAGGTATTTTACTGTCCTTGATCCACATCTTGTGAACAATATTCGTGAAAATCCTAGGTACACCAAGATGTCACCCGAAGAAGTACTTGGGAAGTTTGTAAGCGGGAGAATGATGATCAAGGAGGCGAGATACGTGGACGACACATTGAATGGTCAAATCCATGAGCCTCAACCCATTGCTCTCAAGGCAACGAGTAGCAAGGAGGCGCTACCTAGCAAGGTGGCGCAAATTGAGGCGGCATGACTAAATGATGAAGAGATGGCCCTCATCATCAAGCGCTTCAAGACGGCGCTAAAGGGACGCAAGGGGCAGCCTAACAAGAACAAGACGAAGGGGAAGCGCTCATGCTTTAAATGTGGTAAGGTTGGTCATTTTATCGCTAACTGTCCCGATAATGATAGTGACCAGGAACAAGGGAACAAGAGGGAAAAGAAGAAAGCTTACAAGAAGGCTAAGGGCGAGGCACACCTTGGCAAGGAGTAGGACTCGGATTGTTCGTCGTCTGACTCCGACAACGAAGGACTCGCCGCCACCGCCTTCAACAAATCGGCCCTCTTTCCCAACGAGCGTCACACATGCCTCATGGCAAAGGAGAAGAAGGTATGTACTCGGAATACTACTTATGCTTCTTCAAGTGAGGATGAGTCTAGTGATGATGATGAAATAGATTATTCATGTTCATTCAAGGGCCTAGATAGAGCTAAGGTTGATAAAATAAATGAATTAATTGATGCCTTGAATGATAAGAATAGGTTACTAGAAAAGCAAGAGGATCTTTTGTATGAAGAACATGATAAGTTTGTAGAGGCACAAAAATCCCTTGCTTTAGAAATTAAAAGGAATGAAATGCTTTCTAGTGAAGTGTCTACATGCCATGACTCTATTTCTAGCTTAAAGAGCATAAATGATGATTTGAATGCTAAGTTAGAAATAGCAAATAAATCAACATCTTGTGTAGAACATGTTACAATTTGTAATAGGTGTAAAGATTTTGATGTTGATGCTTGTAGTGAACACCTAGTTTCAATTTCTAAACTGAATGATGAATTGGCTAGTCTTAATGCCCAACTTAAGACTAGCAAGAGTGAAATTGATAAAATAAAATTTGCAAGGGATGCCTACACGATTGGTAGACACCCCTCAATTAAGGATGGTCTTGGCTTCAAGAGGGAAGTCAAGAACTTAACAAGCCATAAGGCTTCCATCTCCACCAAGGAGAAAGGGAAGGCCCCTATGGCTAATAGTGCTCAAAAGAACCATGCTTTCATGTATCATGATAGGAGACAATCTAGGAATGTTAATAGAAGTTATGATGCTTTTAATTCTCATGCTATGATTGCTTCTAGTTCTTCCTATATGCATGGTAGAGATATGTCTAGGAGAAATGTCATTCATCATATGCCTAGGAGAAATGTTGCACATGTTCCTAGGAAGATTAATGAACCTTCTACAATTTATCATACTTGCAATGCTTCCTTTGCAATTTGTAGAAAGGATAGAAAGGTGATTGCCAGGAAATTAGGGGCAAAATGCAAGGGAGATGAAACTTGCATTTGGGTCCCTAAAGATATTGTCACTAACCTTGTAGGACCCAACAAGAGTTGGGTACCTAAGACCCAAGCCTAAATTTGCCTTGCAGGTTTATGCATCCGGGGGTTCAAGCTGGATTATCGACAGCGGATGCACAAACCACATGACGGGGGAGAAGAAGATGTTCACCTCCTACGTCAAGAACAAGGATCTCCAAGATTCAATAATATTCGGTGATGGGAACCAAGGCAAGGTGAAAGGGTTAGGAAAAATTGCTATTTCATCCGAGCACTCTATTTCTAATGTGTTTTTAGTTGAGTCGCTTGGATATAACTTGTTGTTTGTGAGTCAACTCTGTAATATGGGATATAAGTGTTTATTCACAAATGTAGATGTGTCTGTCTTTAGGAGAAGTGATGGTTCATTAGCTTTTAAGGGTGTACTAGACGGCAAACTTTATTTAGTTGATTTTGCAAAAGAGGAGGCCGGTCTAGATGCCTGCTTAATTGCTAAGACTAGCATGGGCTGGCTGTGGCATCGTCGCTTAGCACATGTGGGGATGAAGAACCTTCACAAGCTTCTAAAGGGAGAACACGTGATAGGTCTAACTAATGTTACTTTCGAAAAAGATAGACCTTGTGCAGCTTGTCAAGCAGGTAAACAGGTGGAAAGTTCTCATCATACCAAAAATGTAATGACCACATCAAGACCGTTGGAGATGCTTCATATGGACCTCTTCGGACCCGTCGCCTATCTAAGTATAGGAGGAAGTAAGTATGGTCTTGTTATAGTTGATGATTTTTCCCGCTTCACTTGGGTATTCTTTTTGCAGGATACATCTGAAACCCAAGGGACCCTCAAGCGCTTTCTAAGGAGAGCTCAAAATGAGTTTGAGCTCAAGGTGAAGAAGATAAGGAGTGACAACGGGTCTGAGTTCAAGAACCTTCAAGTGGAGGAGTACCTTGAGGAGGAAGGGATCAAGCACGAGTTCTCCGCTCCCTACACACCACAGCAAAATGGTGTGGTAGAGAGGAAGAACAGGACGCTCATAGACATGGCGAGGACGATGCTTGGAGAGTTCAAGACCCCCGAGCGGTTTTGGTCGGAAGCTGTGAACACGGCTTGCCACGCCATCAACCGGGTCTACCTTCACCGCCTCCTCAAGAAGACTTCGTATGAGCTTCTAACCGGTAACAAACCCAATGTGTCTTACTTTCGTGTATTTGGGAGCAAATGTTACATTCTAGTGAAGAAAGGTAGAAATTCTAAGTTTACTCCCAAAGCTGTAGAACGGTTTTTGTTAGGTTATGACTCAAATACAAAGGCATATAGAGTCTTCAACAAATCATCGGGTTTGGTTGAAGTCTCTAGCGACGTTGTATTTGATGAGACTAATGGCTCTCCAAGAGAGCAAGTTGTTGACCTTGATGATGTAGATGGAGAAGATGTTCCAACGGACGCAATACGCACCATGGCGATTGGAGATGTGCGGCCACAGGAACAAAAGGAGCAAGATCAACTTTCTTCCTCAACAATGGTGCATCCCCCAACTCAAGACGATGAATAGGTTCATCAAGAAGAGGCGTGTGATCAAGGGGGAGCACAAGATGACCATGTAATGGAGGAAGAAGCACAACCGGCACCTCCAACCCAAGTTCGAGCGACGATTCAAAGGAATCATCCCGTCGACCAAATTTTGGGTGACATTAGCAAGGGAGTAACTACTCATTCTAGATTAGTTAATTTTTGTGAGCATTACTCCTTTGTCTCTTCTATTGAGCCTTTCGGGGTAGAAGAGGCCTTGCTAGATCCGGACTGGGTGTTGGCCATGCAGGAAGAGCTCAACAACTTCAAGCATAATGAAGTTTGGACACTGGTGCCGCGTCCCAAGCAAAATGTTGTGGGAACTAAGTGGGTGTTCTGCAACAAACAGGACGAGCACGGGGTGGTGATAAGGAACAAGGCTCGACTTGTGGCAAAAGGTTATGCCCAAGTCGCAGGTTTGGACTTTGAGGAGACTTTTGCTCCTGTGGCTAGGCTAGAGTCTATTCGTATTTTGCTAGCATACGCCGCTCACCATTCTTTCAGGTTGTTCCAAATGGATGTGAAGAGCGCTTTCCTCAACGGGCCAATCAAGGAGGAGGTGTACGTGGAGCAACCCCCTGGCTTCGAGGATGAACGGTACCCCGACCACGTATGTAAGCTCTCTAAGGCGCTCTATGGACTTAAGCAAGCCCCAAGAGCATGGTATGAATGCCTTAGAGACTTTTTAATTGCTAATGCTTTCAAGGTTGGGAAAGCTGATCCAACGCTTTTCACTAAGACTTGCGATGGTGATCTTTTTGTGTGCCAAATTTATGTCGATGACATAATATTTGGTTCTACTAACCAAAAGTCTTGTGAAGAGTTTAGCAGGGTGATGACTCAGAAGTTCGAGATGTCGATGATGGGCGAGTTGAACTACTTCCTTGGGTTCCAAGTGAAGCAACTCAAGGACGGCACCTTCATCTCCCAAACGAAGTACACGCAAGACTTGCTAAAGCGGTTTGGGATGAAGGACGCCAAGCCCGCAAAGACTCTGATGGGAACCGACGGACACACCGACCTCAACAAAGGAGGTAAGTCCGTTGATCAAAAGGCATACCGGTCTATGATAGGGTCTTTACTTTATTTATGTGCTAGTAGACCGGATATTATGCTTAGTGTATGCATGTGTGCCAGATTTCAATCCGATCCAAGGGAGTGTCACTTAGTGGCCGTGAAGCGAATTCTTAGATATTTAGTCGCTACGCCTTGCTTCGGGATCTGGTATCCAAAGGGGTCTACCTTTGATTTGATTGGATATTCAGATTCCGACTATGCTGGATGTAAGGTCGATAGGAAGAGTACATCGGGGACGTGCCAATTCTTAGGAAGGTCCCTGGTGTCATGGAATTCTAAGAAACAAACTTCCGTTGTCCTATCCACCGCTGAGGCCGAGTATGTTGCCGCAGGACAGTGTTGCGCGGAACTACTCTGGATGAGGCAAACCCTTCGGGACTTTGGCTACAATCTGAGTAAAGTCCCACTCCTATGTGACAATGAGAGTGCTATCCGAATAGCGGAAAATCCTGTTGAGCACAGCCGCACAAAGCACATTGACATCCGGCATCACTTTTTGAGAGACCACCAGCAAAAGGGAGATATCGAAGTGTTTTATGTTAACACAGAGAACCAGCTAGCCGATATCTTTACCAAGCCTTTAGATGAGAAGACCTTCTGCAGGCTGCGTAGTGAGCTAAATGTCTTAGATTCGCGGAACTTGGATTGATTTGTCGCATACATGTGTATTATGCTTTGATCATGTTCCTTATGAATTTTGTTTACTTGTGGTGCTCAAGTTGTACAAACACTCCCCGGACCTCACAAGTCCTTTTGCAAGTGATGCACATATTTAGGGGGAGATGTGCTATAACTTGACCCTTTGAGACTAACCGTGTGCTTGAGTTTGCTTGATTTAGTCTCAAAGGCGGTTTGAAAGGGAAAGGGTGGACTTGGACCATGAAAGACTTCCACTGCACTTTGATGAGAGGGTAACTTATTCCAAGTTCATCTCATGTACTCTTATTGCCTTTGTACTCTTATTTGAAGATTTTGGTGAGGCAATGGGGTTAAAGGGCCAAGATTGATCCCGTTTTGGTGCTTGATGCCAAAGGGGGAGAAAATAAGGCCAAAGCAATAAATGGATCAGCTACCACTTGAGAAATTTTGAAAATAGTAGAATAGAGCTTTTGGTTTGTCAAAACTATCTTGTTGTCTCTTTTGTCAAAAGTGACAAAGTTGGCCTCTTGTGGGGAGAATAGTCGATTATGGGAAAAAGGGGGAGTTTTTGAAATCTTTGATCAATTTCTCTTGGAACAACTCTCTTTACGTCTCTACAATTGTATTTGAATTAGAGATAAGAGATTGAGGTTGATTTGCAAAAACAAAACCAAGTGGTGGCAAAGAGTGATCCATATATGCCAAATTTGAATCAAAACAATTTTGAGTTCTCATTTGTATTGATGTTGCACCTCTTTTAGTTGCTTTTTGTTGTGTTGGCATAAATCACCAAAAAGGGGGAGATTGAAAGGGAAATGTGCCCTTGGGCCATTTCTAAGTATTTTGGTGATTGAGTGCCAACACAAGTACTTAAGTATTAAAGTATGCCAAGTGTTGGACAAAGTGCAAATCAAGTCTAAAGGTATGTTTCTAGACTTAGTACATGTTTTGAGAACTAATGTGTTGTGTCTAAGTGCTGGAAACAGGAGAAATCAAATTGGAAAAGAGATGACTTTGTTCAGCCAAAGTCTGCTCAGTCTGGGTGCACCGGACTGTCCGGTGGTGCACCGGACAGTGTCCGGTGCGCCAGGCTGGCTCTGGCGAACTTGCTGCTCTCGGGACTTCGATGGCGTTGTACGGCTATAAATCACCGGACTGTCCGGTGGTGCGCCGGACTGTCCGTGAGCCATTCACAGGCGAACTCGTCGCTCTCGGGAGATGATTAACGGTGTACGGCTATAAATCACCGGACTGTCCGGTGGTGCACCGGACTGTCCGGTGAAACAACGGTCAGCCGGGCCAACGGTCGGCCGAGGTTTCCGCGCGTGACGCGTGGCCGAGCCAACCGTCACAAGGGGGCACCGGACAGTGTCCGGTGCGCCAACGGCTCTACATCTGCAACGGTCGGCTTTGCCAAATAAGGAAATAAATCCGCACCGGACAGTGTCCGGTGGTGCACCGGACTGTCCGGTGCGCCAGGCGACAGAAGGCAAGAATTGCCTTCCAAGAATGCTCTCAACGGCTCCTAGCTGCCTTGGGGCTATAAAAGGGACCCCTAGGCGCATGGAGGAGAATACCAAGCATTCTCTAAGCATTCATAAGCACCAAGACTTTGATTCCACGCATTTGATTCTTTGTGATAGCAACTAGAGCTCTATTTGAGTTGTGAACTCGTCGGGTTGTGTTGTGAGCTTTTGTTGCGACTTGTGTGCGTGTTGTCGCTCTGATTTTGTGTCTTGTGTGTGTTGCTCATCCCTCCCTTACTCCGTGCTTCTTTGTGAACATCAAAGTGTAAGGGCGAGAGGCTCCAAGTTGTGGAGATTCCTCGCGAGCGGGATATAGTAAACAAAGCAAAACATCGTGGTATTCAAGTGGGTCTTTGGACCGCTTGAGAGGGGTTGATTGCAACCCTCGTCCGTTGGGACGCCACAACGTGGAGTAGGCAAGCGTTGGACTTGGCCGAACCACGGGATAAACCACTGTGCTATCTCTGTGTTGATCTTTTTGTGGTTATTGTGTTTTGCTAAGACTCCCCTCTAGCCACTTGGCATTATTGTGCTAACTCCTAATCAAGTTTTGTGGCATTAAGTTTTCAGTTTTACAGGATCACCTATTCAACCCCCCTCTAGGTGCTCTCAGAAAGCCAGATTAAAATTTATATCCTATTTAATCTTGTGCAAAACACATAAAATCATTAGAAAATCCATAACTTAAAATCGATGATTCCGATTTGACTCGTTCCAGTTGCGTTAGTCTCGTACAAATATTTACTATACAATAATAACATTTATTGTACCATGTTTCATTCTTTTATAACTAGACTTTTATTTTTACGTTGGTTAGTCTTGTTAATCTCCTTATCATTATAATCTACTAGAATATAACTTATGGTCGATTTATGACTTAGATTAAAGTTGAGATAATTATTTATAGAATAACCACTCATATGATTTATATTAACCAATTTATAATATAGTTTAACATTTTAATCACACAGATCTTCTATACAATCATAACTTCTTAACCACGACTCCAATCTTAGTAGTTATCGATCCCGCGATCTCGTAGCAACGCGTAGATGATTATTATTCAGTTTGTACTTATGTTTGGTGTGATGTTAATTTTATCCATACCATGTTTGTTTGTATTGATACGACTAGCAGTGAGGTCACAAGGATTTGAAGAATCACCCTGGTAACTGGAATCTCAAGTGCCAGGCAAGTTGTGCCCTTTATTCACTTTTGTTACCCAATAATGTTCTTTATAATCATTTACCATGCATAGGCTTAATTTTGATGGGACCCAATAGGTCACCCTAGTCTGTTTATCCTGTTTACCTTGTTTACCCCTAAATCACTTGGGTAGTTCTGCTATTGCTTTATTTGGTTTTGGGTTAATATTTCATTATATCCATGTTCCAATTATTATGTTATTTCATTTATGTTCATGTCAAGATCATTATATTATTGTTAATTGGAACATGGAGCTTAACTTGAGAAACACGTGCCACCACAAGGGAGGAATGATACCCCTTGGCTAACTAATTAGGAAAGCTAGTGGAAGACTACCTTACCCGAAAGGGGCAAGGGCAGTAGGGGAGTTGCATGCAAGGAGGTTCTCGGGTTGATTTGTTGCGATGGCGGTCAGACGGGGGATTCTTGCAAGTGCTCTTCCCATAAACTGTAGCGGGTTTTCGGAAGCTAGTGGAACTTTGTAAAGGCCTCGTAGTGGATCCCTAGCCATTCACCTTGGTAGTGTCTAAGGGCCTAGCTAACCCTAGTGACATGGGAAACACGACTTGTGGGTAAAGGGTACAGCCTCTGCAGAGTGTAAAACTGGTATACTTGCCGAGCTCACGGTCATGAGCGGCTCAGGACTCTCCGATGATTAATCTATGGAACTTAAATTCAATTTGTCATTTGCATTTGCATGGGTTTATTATTAATTTTGTTCTATTATATTATTATGGTTTGGTATTTACTTACACTTAGTAACTGCTAATAAAATTTTGACCAACTAATTAAAAACAATGCTCAGCTTTAACCCCTATTGTTGATTAGCCTTACACTTTATGATGTCCCACCTTTGGTGAGTTCATGCCACATTATTCCCCACAACTTGTTGAGCTATGATCATGTGTGAGCTCACCCTTGCTGTCTCACACCCCCAAAGGAGAAGATCAGGTACCACTGGATGAGGCGCATGGCGGATGTTGCGCTGTGTTCGTGAGAGGTCTAGGTCGTCGTCTCCCAGTTGACTTTCTAGCGCCAAGGATGGAGTTTAGATCATGTTATATTTATCTTTTATTTTTGTAAGTCTTCCGCTATGTAATAAATACTCTGATTATTGTGACATTTATCTCTATGCACTCTGTTATTATATATGTTGTCTTCTTGGCGCATGTATGAGATGCACCTGGCTTTGTCCCCTAAAGCCGGGTGTGACAGAAGTGGTATCAAAGGAATGTTGACTGTAGGACGAAACCTAGATAGAAATGGACAGAACCATTACCTACTTACCTTAATCTGATTCTTTCTATACTTATCTTGATCCTGTCTCATCTTCTACTATTCTACTTTGATTAACCTTACCTTTGCTACTCTGATTCTTTTCTAAACTTATCTTAATATTTTATCATCTATTTCCGCTTTACTCTGATTATTCTTACCTTATCCTTCTGAAGACAAATGGGGATTTCACACTTTGAAATCTTGTACCTAAAGTGACCTTTAGGACTAGGAGGCTTACTCTTAGGAACAAAAACAAAACTATTTTTAGGTATCTATATGCTTGAGTGTTTGTTCTTATGATACTTGTTTGATTTGGATCTTTGATTGAGTGTGATAAGTTGTGGAGTAATGTCCACAATTACATCTGCATATACATATAAGCATAAATAGAATTCATAAGATGACTAAACAACTCAGATTATCCTCCATTAAAATGTATCTATTTCATAGAGATCCCTTTTATCTTAAAAGACTCTCTCTTATCTTAAGATGATCTATCTTATCTTAAAAGATACTCTCTTACCTTAATAGACTCATCTCTTCTCGAAAGGATTCTCATCTTATCCTAATAGATCTAACTAATATCAAAAGATTCTACCATGATCTTAGAGACTCAACTTGACCTAACAAGCATACTTATCCCAACCACTTTGCTTATCTTATGATAGCGTAACAAACATGACCTATTCCAAAATAAATTAAGTAGATTTTATCTAATCTGATTACACCAATTTAATTCTGATCCCATCTAATCTGGTCTGTTAGATAATACTAGATTGGACCATATTCTTATAAATGGATTCTAAACCTAAACTGGTGTCTTGGACCAACTTGTCCATGAAACCACGACGTAGTCTATGTCATAGGTTGCCCAACCCAAATATCCCCAAAAGCAAAATAAAAAAAATTATTTTAATCTACCTATCCCATATAACCGCAATGGTTATCTCAACTCAGATAATGGCATCTAACACCACGACAGATGGTCCCTAAATCAAACCCAAGAAGAAGGTTAACTTCGACAATTAAGGATATGAGTAGAAACAGATTTTTAGATGAATCAAGATTCAGCACCCGGAATAAAAAGTCTCCTTTATCTAACTTTCTTCTGTCCCCAAATCTTCTCTACACTCACCTAATGGCTAAAATCTGATATACCCTTGAATTCTAAGCCTCACCTGCTAATGGCATGAAGAATTTTAGGTGTATAAAAAAATACCAATTAGAAGTTCCACTTAAAAAATATATACTAGAATTTCACAAAGATAAAGCTAGCTTGATATGCTTAACTAAATAATATTCTTAAATAGGATTATGGAATCTAGTGTGATCTAAACTAATGTGAGCTACTTGGATAGATTAATGGTACTTGAATCCTACTGGCTAGGTGTTAACTTAACTTAGAACATTAGATCTACTCAACCATGAGCTAACCCAACCAATAGTGTCATGATGAATTGAATGATTATCTGTCCCCACCTAACATTAAACAAACTTTTGACCCACATCATGTAGTTTATATCATCCCTATCTATCTTAACCATATTCCAAACCTGATGATATACACTAACCTCCAATCAATGAGACCAAGACTGGAGACGAAAAGATCAACATCAACAAGGAAGGATATAACAGTCAAAGCAAATCTCGAGATGAATCAAGACTTAAACCTTTCAGATGAAGTCTTTTCCTTGCCATATTTTTCTTACCTCAACCTGTTCGGTTTACATCCTATATAATAAGTAGCTGGATACCTATGGTCTCCATATCACCCAATATTGACTATAAAAAGGAATAATAAGGTCTAATTGACCCCATGTGTTGCTAATAAATCATGCATCATGCTGAGATTTTTGTGTGTGCATATGTGTTGAGACAATATGAGTATGCACCCTTTTCTTACAAATCTCGAGGACGAGATTTCTGTTAAGGGGGGTAGGATTTGTAAACCTTGGAGTCTAGCTTCTAAAACCCTAGTCAGCAAAAAAAATGAGGAACTTATGTTAATTACGTATCCTATTAAAGATGCATATTTCTTTTAAATAAATGTTTTCTTTCATAGGAGGGTATATAAAAGATCCTTATGTGAGTAAGATATTTATAAACACTTCCTTGAAATATCTAAGTTAACATATGATATATATTAGAAATTACTCTCAAAAAAATAATAAATACAATTCGAAATATACAAGTGACATATTCAAAAGCATTTTATAAATAAAATAATAAATAGATTAATAAAAGTATATTCATGTATTCGTATTGAAGTTTTGACTGAACGTGTATTTGAGATTTGAAACTTGAATTCTGATTGAATTTAGAATTTAAAATGGAAAACAGAAAAAATATATAGAAAAGAAAGCAGGAAAAACGTCACTTGGGCTGAAATAATTGTTTCTGGCCCAATTCCTTTCTCCGCGCTAGCCCAGCCCGTCTGCTTCCTTTCCATTTCTCCCTTTAAGTGAATGACATGTGGGGACATCAACTCAGCATCTTCTTCTATCTCTCTTCGTTCACAGCCGCCACTGCCCTAGTTGTTGGGATCGGCTGAGGTCCTCGCTAGTTTGTTGCCGATGCTACCGCAGATCTCGCCCTAGCTCAAGCCAAACAAACTCCTCCGCTTGGGCAGCTCGTTCCCCTACATAGAAATGTGATTCCTTCTCCATGACGCCGCACTTCTGCGCACGATAATGGCGGGGTCTCCTCGCCCGTGCAACAAACCTTGCGCTTCTTCCTGCGCAACACTCGCCCTCCCCTCAGTTCGCGACTTCGTAGCCGCCGCTGTCGGGCCGTTGAAGGTCTCCTAGATTTCTCGTCACGGTCTTCGCGCAGCCAGTTCCGCGTCCCAGATTTAAAGCCGAGCCCAGGAACCCCTTTCACCTCTGCGTTCCTCTAACCCAACGTGTGCATCGCGCCTGGGAGACCGCATCGTCGGGGACCCCTGGGTTCTTCCATTGTCGTGCGACTGGGGTTGTGCCGCCTTGCCACTGCCGCACCTGCGCTTGCTGTTGAGGGAGACCGAGCAGGGAGCAATCGAGAGAAGAGAGAGAACAGAGGGGGTGATTCACCGTCGAGTTGTGGTGTGGAGTCGCGACGCTGCCGCTCCTCGTGACAGTTCACGGTTCTTCTGGTGGCTTCCACGAATACTGTGTGTTTGGCCGAATCGCTTAACGGAACTATGGCGCCATTGTGGGCCACACTACTCCGAGAGCAGAATGCGTCATGACACCATTGTAGGTAAGAAGCTTCTAGATCGATTCGTTCTGTTCACTGTGTTGCGTAGCACGTGATAATGACGACTTGGGTGCTCTGGGTGCCGCGTCGGGCTTCTCCGGTCGGTGGCCGCTGCTGCGGGGGTTGGCACCGTCGAATCGGCCGGTGCTCGCGTCTCATTGTTGCGGGAGTACCTGTGTCGAGCTGCGGGCTCCCAGCGTGTTGGCAGGCGGGGGAAATCACCTACCAGAGCTGCTGGGCGCGCCTCACCTCGATGGCTTCGACCACATCGAGTTTGACGTCAAGGGCGCGCCGCCACACTTCGTCGTCCAGAACCCCGCCGTGGCCCGCTTCCACCCTTGTTCCGCGTGCCCGGTAAGAATTCCATCAGCTATTTCGCGTCCGTCCGCACATAGTGCATCGCCTCGCCATATTCCGCCTAGTACACCCGGTTGCGGGTTGGCCGTGCGGCGACGAACTCACCGCTGCGGGCAGCTCGGCACCACGGTTGGTGCCGCTAGGAAGGAGAAGATCTGGCAACCGTAGGATTAGGAGTTGGCGGCTGGGATTCAATCCGAGGAGGTCCCCTCGTTTAGCACCTTTAATCCGAACCGTCGATCTCAGGAGTTGCGGGTAGGATTAGATGGAGTCGTGAAGTGGTTATGATCGTAGGATCCCTATCCTGCACGTAGAAATAGATCAGGGTGGGACCGTTGATTCCAGAACAGACGGACCTGATGCAATAGTCCTTGGCCTGTTATGCATTTAATCTGGACCATCCGTGCAGATCCAAGGGCTGCAAACACAAGATACCGCTTTGGTCGTTTCTTTTACAAAAGAAACCCTGTATAATACGGTTATCAACCCGCAGTCCCTTGTGACTGTTTACTGAGTCTAGAACGTTTTGTGCAGGGACCCCTGTACTCTCTGGATTTTGTGCGCCCAGTCCAGGAATCAAAGAAAATAGAAAAAAAGAGATTTAGAAATTGATTTTGAGTATAAAAATAATTGTAAAACTTGCATAATTCATAGAAAATTCATATGAAGTCCAAATCAATCCATTCCAATTTCTATATTTTTATAATATTATTATCTATCAATTAGTACCATTGTTTTGACATGAAAGCCAGATTAAAATTTATATCCTATTTAATCTTGTGCAAAACACATAAAATCATTGGAAAATCCATAACATAAAATCGGTGATTCCGATTTGACTCGTTCCAGTTGCGTTAGTCTCATACAAATATTTACTATACAATAATAACATTTATTGTACCATGTTTCATTCTTTTATAACTAGACTTTTATTTTTACGTTGGTTAGTCTTGTTAATCTCCTTATCATTATAATCTACTAGAATATAACTTATGGTCGATTTATGACTTAGATTAAAGTTGAGATAATTATTTATAGAATAACCACTCATATGATTTATATTAACCAATTTATAATATAGTTTAACATTTTAATCACACAGATCTTCTATACAATCATAACTTCTTAACCACGACTCCGATCTTAGTAGTTATCGATCCCGCGATCTCGTAGCAACGCGTAGATGATTATTATTCAGTTTGTACTTATGTTTGGTGTGATGTTAATTTTATCCATACCATGTTTGTTTGTATTGATACGACTAGCAGTGAGGTCACGAGGATTTGAAGAATCACCCTGGTAACTGGAATCTCAAGTGCCAGACAAGTTGTGCCCTTTATTCACTTTTGTTACCCAATAATGTTCTTTATAATCATTTACCATGCATAGGCTTAATTTTGATGGGACCCAATAGGTCACCCTAGTCTGTTTATCCTGTTTACCTTGTTTACCCCTAAATCACTTGGGTAGTTCTGCTATTGCTTTATTTGGTTTTGGGTTAATATTTCATTATATCCATGTTCCAATTATTATGTTATTTCATTTATGGTCATGTCAAGATCATTATATTATTGTTAATTGGAACATGGAGCTTAACTTGAGAAACACGTGCCACCACAAGGGAGGAATGGGACCCCTTGGCTAACTAATTAGGAAAGCTAGTGGAAGACTACCTTACCCGAAAGGGGCAAGGGCAGTAGGGGAGTTGCATGCAAGGAGGTTCTCGGGTTGATTTGCTGCGATGGCGGTCAGACGGGGGATTCTTGCAAGTGCTCTTCCCATAAACTATAGCGGGTTTTCGGAAGCTAGTGGAACTTTGTAAAGGCCTCATAGTGGATCCCTAGCTATTCACCTTGGTAGTGTCTAAGGGCCTAGCTAACCCTAGCGACATGGGAAACACGACTTGTGGGTAAAGGGTACGGCCTCTGCAGAGTGTAAAACTGGTATACTAGCCGAGCTCACGGTCATGAGCGGCTCAGGACTCTCCGATGATTAATCTATGGAACTTAAATTCAATTTGTCATTTGCATTTGCATGGGTTTATTATTAATTTTGTTCTATTATATTATTATGGTTTGGTATTTACTTACACTTAGTAACTGCTAATAAAATTTTGACCAACTAATTAAAAGCAATGCTCAGCTTTAACCCCTATTGTTGATCAGCCTTACACTTTATGATGTCCCACCTTTGGTGAGTTCATGCCACATTATTCCCCACAACTTGTTGATCTATGATCATGTGTGAGCTCACCCTTGCTGTCTCACACCCCCCACAGGAGAAGATCAGGTACCACTGGATGAGGCGCATGGCGGATGTTGCGCTGTGTTCGTGAGAGGTCTAGGTCGTCGTCTCCCAGTCGACTTTCTAGCGCCAAGGATGGAGTTTAGATCCTGTTATATTTATCTTTTATTTTTGTAAGTTTTCTGCTATGTAATAAATACTCTGATTATTGTGACATTTATCTCTATGCACTCTGTTATTATATATGTTGTCTTCTTGGCGCATGTATGAGATGCACCTGGCTTTGTCCCCTAAAGCCGGGTGTGACAATGCCGCAGTGGGGAAGGGCGTGGTCTCTGGTGGGAGGGAATGGCACAGCTACCGGATCCGGTGGGGATGCCAAGTCGTGGTTGGGGAAGAATGCAGAGGAGTAGGGAGGGAAAGGCGACGGGGGAAGAAGGGAACGCGAGAGCACCATGGCACCACAGGGGGTGGAGGTGAGGGCACCATGGCATCGGGGGGCTGCGGGTATCACGCCGAGGGGAGGGAGAGGGGGCACGGCCATCGCGGATCTGCGCGCTTGGGGATTGGGGAGGATCGCAGAGGGGAGAGAGGGCAGAACCGTGCATCGTTGGTGTTGTGGACACCTACACTAAGGACTTAAGGAATAGTAGAGATTTGAGGTCAAATTTAAGTTATGATTCCTTATTTCAATAAAATGCTTCACAACAAATTCATAAGCATGAAGTGCTCAATTCCTTATTTATTTACCACTTTATCCTTCCCATTATATGCCTCTAGATATTATGGTAAAACACATGAAGCAATAACTTGTTTGGGAAAATATTTTCTAATGTGAACTACACCAAGATATGTTTTTAGCTTGAATCTTTTAAAGAATACTTTTAATTTGATAGTGGGATAACTAACTTCATATGGGTACCTCTTAATTAACTCTTTATTAGGAGGGATATTTATTTTAGGGGATATGACTTCAAAAGTTTTGAAAAAAATTCTAGCTCAAAATATTTGGAAAATTTTACATAATTCTCAAAATGAGATTTTGAGGTGTTACAGAACTAAAGAAAAAATATGATGCTCTTGATGAAAAGCATGTTAACCTTGAAATTCAATATAGTATTCTCTTTGATAGCTGTTCAAAGTCCAATAGTGCAAATGATTCTTCTTCTCAAATGACAATTGAAAATGATGCTTCCTCTAGCTCTCATAGTATGCATATTGCTAACATCAATGTTATGCGAAATGAGATAGCTAAGCTCAATTCCATCATCAATAAGGGATGCATGAATGACAAGTGTGAAGAAAAGGAAAAGAAGCCAGAAAAGGCGAATAGTCCAAAATTCATCAATGGAAGACATCTTCTCATAAAGGATAGTCTTGGATACAATAAAGAAGGTAAAACAAATGGTAGGTTTAACAAGATGGGAGTTGATTGTGTGATGTTTGAGAGGAAGAAATAGAATGGTACAGTTCGACCCGCACAGAACACGGAAATGCCACGCAGAAAGTCAAAAGTTTTGTGCCTCAATAAAGGGAAGGTCATCATTTATGTTTCTGATCAAGCTTTTGCACATACAAAGGGAAGCTATCCTCAGAAGAAAATTGTCCAAAAGAAAGTTGTTGCAAGATATATAGCTAAAGACAAGGGTGCTCAACTCTTCAAGGCTCATGCATCTCATGACAAACATGAATCTATTTATATCCTTAGAGTAAACAACCTTGGTAAGTTGTTGCAAGATATGTTATTAAAAAACCTATACTTTTAGTTAAAAGGCAATTTTGGGTTTCAAAGTTGATTGTTACTGACATGTTAGGCCCCAACTCACCTTGGGGACTTAAATCAAGCAACTAAATTTGTGTCTGCATATACTCCTCCAGTGGGTCAAGCTGGGTACTTGACAGCGGATGTACTAATCATATGACTGGAGATAAGAGTATGTCCACTTCCTACACATCAATGTCATCGTCTAATGAAAATATAGTAGTTGGTGATAATGTCATAGGTGATGTCATTGGTCTTGGTAAGATAGCTATTACTCTTGAGCATTCCATTACCAATGTGTTGCATGTTGATACCCTGAGCTACAATCTCCTATCTATTTCTCAATTATGTGACATGGGTTACAATTGTCTATTTACAAATGTTGATGTGACTATCTTTAAAAGGGAGGACACCTCTATTGCATTTGTGGGGTCATCAAAAGGGGGCAACTTTATCTAGTTGATTTCAACAAAGATGAAGCCAATCTTGAGATCTGTCTTATGAAAAAATCTAACTTGGGTTGGCTCTGGCATCGCCGACTAGCTTATGTTAAGATGAGGATTTTGGCGAAACTTCTAAAAGATGATCACATCCTTAGACTAACCAATGTGCATTTTGAGAAAGACAAGATATGCAGTGCATGTCAAGCAAGAAAACAAGTAGGAGTTCCTCACCCAGCAAAGAGCATCATGACAACAAGACAGCCACTGGAGCTAATTCACATGGATCTCTTTGGACCTGTCACCTACTTGAGCATTGGTGGTAAAAAAAGTATTGTTTAGTAATTGTTTATGATTATTCTAGATTTACTTGGGTGTTCTTTGTGCATGACAAAAGTGAACTCCAAGGAAAGATAAAGACCTTTATAACAAGAGCACAAAATGAATTTGATATACCCATAAAGAGGATAAAGAGTGACAATGGGAGTGAATTCGAGAACATTCAAATTGAAGAATATAGTGATGGGATCAAGCATGAATTCTCATCAGCATATACCCCTCAACAAAATGGTGTGGTAGAAAGAAAGAACCGCACACTAATTGATATGGCAAGAACAATGCTAAGTGAGTATAACACTCTTGAAATCTTTTGGGTAGAAGCTATTAACACTATATGTCATGCCACAAATAGATTGTATCTTCATAAAATGCATTAAAAGACTTCATATGAATTGCTCACCAATAAGAAACCAAAAGTATCATGTTTTAGAGTATTTGGTTGCAAATGTTTCGTATTAAACAAAAGACCTAGAACATCTAAGTTTGCACCTAAAGTGGATGAAGATTTTCTTCTTGGTTATGGATCAAAGGAGCACACCTATCGTATTTTCAACAAAACCACTAGTTGTGTTGAAGTTGCGGTGGATGTTACATTTGATGAATCCAATGACTCTCAAGAAGAGCAAGTTCATGTAAGTGATGCAGATCAGGAAGAAGCTTCATGTGATGCAATCAAGCAAATGGGTATTAGAGACATAAGACCTCATGAAGATGTACTAGAAGAGCCACAGTTTCAACTAGTGGAAGATGGAGAAGTTTCTGCTGAAAAGACTCCAGTAGTCGTGTTGGCTAGAAGCCCGATAGTACCAGACCCCAGCAGTGCCAGACATGGATTCGGCAGTGCCACTTCACAAAATGAAAAAGATGTTGCTGGTCCTTTTGGCACAAAAGGTGATTGCCCAGCTATTATAGAAGAAGATGAAGATAAATAGTCTAAATCACAGAGCAAGTTGGTTATCCTAGATTAAAGCAAATTATTCAAAGGGATCACCCAGTGGATAATGTTATTGGAAGTCTTCGTAAGTGGGTAACCACTTGTTCACATTTAGCAATTTTTTGTCAATATTACTCCTTTGTTTCTTCTTTGGAACCTCTTAAGGTAGAACATGCATTAGAAGACCCAAACTGGGTGTTGGCTATGTAAGAAAAGTTGAATAAATCTGAAAGGATTCAAGTGTGGACTCTTATTGATAGACCAAGCAGTAATGTGATAGGAACAAAATGGGTTTTTAGAAACAAGCAAGATGAAAATGGAGTAGTCACAAGAAATAAGGCAAGGCTGGTGGCTCAAGGCTTCACTCAGATTGAAGGGCTGGACTTTGAAGAAACCTATGCACTAGTGGCAAGAATTGAAGCAATTAGGATTCTACTAGCTTATACTGCTCATCATGACTTCAAGCTCTATCAAATGGATGTGAAGAGTGCCTTTCTAAATGGACCCATCCAAGATCTAGTGTATGTTGAGCAGCCACCTGGATTTGAAGACCCCAAGTTATCAAACCATGTGTACAAACTCCATAAGGTGCTCTATGGGCTTAAGCAAGCTCCTAGAGGATGGTACGAATGCCTTAGGAAGTTTATACTTAAGCAAGGCTTTGACAAAGGCAAAGCAGATCCTACCCACTTTACTCATAAAATCAATAAGAATATATTTGTGTGCGAAATATATGTCGATGACATAATATTTGGTAGTACTAATCATTCTTTCTGTGAGGAATTTAGCAGGACTATGACAAAGAGGTTTGTGATGTCAATGATGGGAGAACTGAAATTCTTTCTTGGATACCAAGTTAAGCAACTCAAGGAAGGAACCTTCATATGCCAAGCCAAGTATACCAAGAACATGTTGAAAAGGTTTGATATGGAGAATGCCAAGCCTATCAAGACTCCCATGCCAACCAATGGTCATCTTGATCTAAATGAGGAAGGTAAAGCTATGGATCAAAAGGTATATTGGTCTATTATTGGATCTCTACTATACTTATGTGCTTCTAGGCCAGACATCATTTAAGTGTATGCGTGTGTGCTAGATCTCAGGCTAATCCTAAAGAATGTCATTTTACTGTTGTTAAGAGAATCCCGAGATATTTAGTGACCTTGGCCTTTGGTATCCTAAGGGCTCAAAGTTCAATCTACTTGGCTATTCAAACTCTAACTGGTCGGTTGCAAAGTAGATCATAAAAGCACTTCGAGGACATTTCAATTCCTTGGATGGTCTCTAGTGTCTTCGAGCTCTAAGAAACAAAATTGTTTAGCTTTATCCATAACCGAAGCCGAATATGTTGCAGCCGATGCATGTTGTGCACAACTCCTTTGGATGCAACAAACTCTCAAAGGCTTTGGTTGTCACTTCTCCAAAACTCCACTTCTTTGTGACAACAAAAGTGCCATTAAACTAGCCAACAATCCAGTCAGCCACTCAAGAACAAAACACATTGATGTACGCCATCACTTCATAAGAGACCATGAATCAAAGAGAGATTGTTATTCGCCATGATGGAACCGAAAAATAATTAGTCGATATCTTTACAAAGCTACTTGATGAATCTAGATTGTGTACCTTGAAGAGTGAGCTAAATATCCTTGATTTTCGCAACATTGCATAAATCTAACTAAAAGTTGTTGTTTTGGTTTGTATTGAACTATCTCTTGACTAGAAGATTGAAATAAGATCTTAAAATCTTTCTTTAAAATCTTTCTGTGAATTCTTTGTTTATATGATATATATCTATAGGAGAATGGAGGTGGAACCATTCAAATCTTATTTTTCTAAAAAAAAGGGGATGGGTGTTAGAGCGACAGTGTTGGGCTTTAATTTTTTTTTGAAATAAGTCCCCTATTTTTTTGAGCACTCGTGATTTACCTTCTCTTTCTCTCCTCTATGCGCAAATGACCCACTTCACCGACATTGGCGCAGGGAAACTCTCCTCTTCTCCTCTCTCCATTCTTCACCAAATCCTCTCACAAATCCATGGAGCCTCTCCATCTGGTGGTATTTCTTCTTCCGTTAGAGCCAGGGGAGACCAAGGCACCAAGGATCCGTCGTTGCTCCTCTTCCCCCTTCAATCCAAGGTATTGTTTTGGTTTCTAAAACCCTAACCATCTCTTGTTGATTCTGTTGTGTTCCGTTGGATGGATTGTGTAGATGTTAATAGAATATACGTGTACACATGTGATTAGCTACATGGATCTAAGACTCTAGAGTTGAAACGCCACACTGTTACGCACAACAGTGCTAGACCAGAGTGCAGTAGTGCCGCACCCCGGCAGTGCTGGGCCTCTGGGCGGCACTGTCGGGCTACCTTGTAACTGTTTCAACCCTCAACTCTCTCCTCCATGCATAGGTCCATGGTTTCATGTACTCTCTGACACATCAGTCTCTGATCCATTCCCTCTGTTACAATCAGATGGCCTCGAGTGATGAAGGAGAACGCAGAACCAAGATGCGGACTGAGCACCGTGGATGGATGAAGCAACCAACCATCGCAATGGAAGAAGCGGTAGTGGGTAGTGGAAAAGTCCAAGATAGCAGGCCCAACAAGAAATATAGATCGGGATGTTTGAGCAATCTATCAGGGAGGATGCTAGTCAGGGGTCACCAGAAAACATCAATGAGTATGACTCCTCCTATATGACTCATAGCGAGGAAGTTGAAGAAAGGAGGCCCCAGGACACATAGGACATACATAGAATGAATTATCAGAATCAGTTCCGCTCTATCGAGGAGGCAAGGATGAGGATGCCATATGTTGTGCCTAGGGATAGGAGCATTGATTATCACTTCTAGAATGGTTTTCACTCCGACTTCTATCTTCAATGCTCTACAATGCCAAACATGATAGAGTTCTTAAGGTGAAGTATATTGACTGGGACCGTAGTGATAGCAAGTCAGACAAGATCTTAAAGAATATTGTGAATGGTTGCAAGAGATATGTGCTACATGACCTCATGGGATTCTAGCACAACTGGAATGCTTAAATGTTGTATCAGTTTGTAGCTACTTATTACTATGAGACATCTTGTGATGTGATGCATTGGATGACAGAGGGAAGGCATTATAGGCTGTACTATGTCACCTTTGCTCGTCTATTAGGGTTCGGTGCTGATGACAGGAGCTTCAGTGAAATTCATGATGAGAGGAGCCTCACACACCATGAGATTGCCTTTATATATGCTGACCCATTTGTTGTTGATGGCCTATCCAGAGGGCTAAAGCCATTCTTTTCATTCTCAACAATCTCTTCAGGCAGACCCTCCTCCTAAAGATTGGATCAGCTTCAAACCTCTATGGATATGTGTAAACCCTAAAATACATTTTGAGAAAGTAGGAAGTAACTTTGTTCTCTTTGAGGAGTAATAATGGAATTGACTCTAGTGTATGAATTATCCTTCCAAATGATTAAACAAATAAAAAAATATTAATATTAGGGATTAATGACCTAGATTTAAATTATAATTTCAAATCTTAGAAAAATAAATAATATGGAGTTTTCCTTTTTAATTTAACAAATGTTTCTTTCACCAATAATACATCTAGAAACATTTATTTGAAGGGAATAAATAATAAGAAAAAAAAAAGAGAATAAAAATAATATTCTTGCTTTCATGTCGAAGCTTTTGAGTCTTGCATTTAATTTTTAATTAAACTTTGAAAACAAATGATAACTTAAAGCTAAATGGGAAAAACAAAAAAACAAAATAAAATAAAAAAGAGAGAGAACTACCTGGCATGGGCCGAAAATACGGCCGACCCATTTGTTCTTTCCATCTCCACGCGGCCCAACCCCACTCAGTATGCCACTGCACCAATGACGCGTGGGCCCGCATGGTCGGTCACTGACGCGTGGGGCCATGCACACAGAACCGCCTCCTCCCTCGTGACAAACACGACCATGTGCCCCGCGCACCTCGCAACTGAATCCACCGAGCTCTCCTAGAAATTCAGCGACCCTTGTTACGATTCCCTCCCAACCGGCTGTATAAAAGCGGGCGCCAGAGACCTCTCCCACTCGCCCGTCCTTATCGCAGCAGGCCGGGAGCCCTCAGCCGCACCGCGAAATCTAGAAAGAAGACCGTCGTGCCCCTTACCTTGCCTCCTCTACCGCTCGGTGCTCGATGCGGGGGCGAGAAAACTCTCACCATTGGCGGAATTCCGCCGCGGGCACTGTACGCCATGGACCACCAACGCTGCTGGTCGTATGGCCACCGTTCCAATCAGGGTGCACGAGGTCACCGGGGCATGAAGACTGTGCGCTGGGCGAAGCCGCCACCGGAGTACCTAGAGCCGCAAACGCCGTGCGCCCTCGTCGATCCCTCGTGACCAACCTGGGAAGCTCGCGGAGCCTTGGGGAAATAGTTGGGTCAGTGCCAACCAAAATGGGAGCCGGGCGCGTCAGTATTTGTACGCCGGTGGTGCTCCGTCGTTTCAATACCGCCATGCAACGTTGTCGGGCTTCATCAGCGCCGAATCCGGGGTAAGTGGCCTCCTCTGTTGTTCATCGTGGATCCGCCGGGGAGGGATGCTGGCGCCACTGCCCTGGGCTATTGCTGCATCAGGGTCATGGCTGGGGCGATGACCCACCTGCATGGTCGGGTGGATGACGCTCCACTGGGGCAGACACCGTGAGAGATGAGAGAGAGAATGAGTGGCTAGCGCGCGTCAGAGGTAGAAGATGGCCTTCTGGCCCTTCAATCTGAGATGGGCGGTCACGATTAAACCTAATGGATACCGGTTCGGATGTGGGATGCGCATCATTGATCTAGCATCGGATGGTTCTGGATTGATATTCAATACTTTAAATCCGGGCCGCTCGCCGTTGATCCAACGACCGGGAACGCATACCGCTTCGCGGTAGGCTCAGTCTAATCTGATCCGTTGGGATCGGATCGGATGGCTGAGAATAATCGATACCCGTTCGGTTTGAGACAATTGCAAAAGAGACCCTAGGTTTTCTCACATTCAACCCGTCGTCCACACCTGTGGTAAAGTAATTGCATTTGGACCCAGAAATTTGTGAACTAAACCCTGTGTTTGTTGGTATTTATGCCCGCGGCCCAGTGAGCACCTAAAATGAATAAAACAATTTAGAAAATAATTTTCAATATAGAAATAATTCTAGAATCTTGTTTAATTCATAGAAAATTTATTTTAACTCCTTTTTAATCCGGTCCAGCTGCATCAATTTTGTATTAGTATTTTCTATCAACTAGTAACACTATTTAGCCATAAAACTTGAATTAAAATTATTCAATTGAATTAATCTATTCTAGGTGCTAAATAATTTCAGAAATTCATAACTAAATAACCGTAACTCTGATTTTTGTGGTTCTCGAACCCACGATCTCGTAACGACGCGTATATTATTGTTATGCAGTTTGTTCTTATGTTTGGTGTTAATTTTATATATACCATGTTTGTTTGTATTGCTACAACTAGCAGTGAGGTCACGAGAATCTGAAGATCATCCTGGTACCATGGAATCTCAAGTCCCAGGCAAGTTGTGCCCTTGATCACTTCTTTTTACCCAGCCATGTTCTGATTAATCATAATGATCTGCATAGGTTAATTTTGATGGGACCCAATAGGTTACCCTAGTTTGTCTATCTTTATACCTTGTCTACCACTGAACTTTTTGGGTAGTACTTGCTAGTGCTTTATGTGGTTTTGGTATGAAGATACATTATTCATGATCACACTTTTATTATCTGTCTATTATTACTGTTCATGATAAGATCATTATATTAATTGGAACATGGAGCGACCACCCGGGAAAACAGTGCTACCACAAGGGTTTAATGGGATGCCTTTGGCTGATTAATTAGGGAAGCTAGTGGAAGACTACCTTACCTGAAAGGGGCAAGAGCAGTAGGGGAGTGGTCAGTGTAGGGAGGCCCTTGGGATGATTTTGCTGCGATGGCGGTCATGCGAGGGGTCCCTGCATTGGAGCTTCCTATAAACTGTAGCGGGTTTTCTAAAGCTAGTGGAACTTTGTAAAGGCCTCGTAGTGTTACCCTGCCTCGCCTCCTCGGTAGAGGTGTATGGGAAGTCGCGATCCCTTGGCAGATGGGTAACATGACTTGTGGGTAAAGATGTGCAACTTCTGCAGAGTGTAAAACTGGTATATCAGCTGTGCTCACGGTCATGAGCAGCTCGGACCCTCACATGATTAATTTATGGAACTAAATTCAATTTGTCATATGCATTGCATCGTAGGTGATGTTGTTACTTTTGTTCTACTACTTAATTGGGTTGGTATTTACTTATACTTAGTAATTGCTAATAAAATTTTGACCAACTTTAAAAGCAATGCTCAGCTCTAACCATTCCCTTTGGTAAGCCTTACACTTCACGTGAGCTCCCACCTTTAGCGAGTTCATGCACATTATTCCCCACAACTTGTTGAGCTATGAACGTATGTGAGCTCACTCTTGCTGTCTCACACCCTCCCCACAGGTCAAGAACAGGTACCGCAGGATGAGGCGCATGGAAGATGCTATGATGAGTACATGAGAGGTCTAGGTCGTCGTCTCCCAGTCAACTTTGGGTTGCTGGACCGTTGTCTCCTTATAATGTAATTATTTATTTATTTTGTATAGAACTCCTGTTATATAGTAAAGATGTGACATTCGATCATGTGCCATGAATCATCATATGTGTGAGACTTGGTCCTAGCACACCTGGTGATTATGTTCGCGCCCGGGTCTTGGTGCCCCGAAACCCGGGTGTGACAATATGCCAAGAATCTGCTTGCTAGGATCAAAGTTGATGGTGATCCTTTCTCAGTGTCACGCTTTATTTGGGTAGAGATTCAGATGGCCTCATAGGATTCTAGGAGGGTTCTCCCATATGCTTCGTACATTATGTTCATCATCGAGAGGGTGACCAGTTACATTTTCTCCCATGATGGCGTTCATGAGCCCTTTAGAATTGAGAGGTCTCGATCCTTAACTCTGGCTGCTCAGGCTTGTGCCTCTGCTAGTGAGCGTCTGAGAACACCTTTGGTGGAGAAGCAGCTAGGCACTCTTTTGCCAGTGACTGCCTAGGTCCTACTCTCCCTTCGTCTGCTTATGGGAAGAAGCCAGTGAAGCTCATACAATCGTTTCACAAGAATTTTGGTACGTGCTCTTATGCAACTAACATTGCATATGAGGCTCATCTTGAGACCCGTGAGCTTCGGGAGCGTGCGGGTCTTCCTCCCATCCCTATTCCTCAGCCTCCTCTAGCCTACAGTGATATTTCAGATAACGACGAGGGTGATGATGAAGAAGAGGAGATCCTACCAGCTCACACTAGGCTTTTGTGTTTCACTTCTTCTACCCATCGAGGTGATCATGCTGTGATTTCTAATGATGATGATGATGGTGGTGGTGGTGGCGACATTCCATGACAACTAGTCTTTTTTCTTTGGGCTTCTCACTTTTTGGTGCTTGTTGCCAAAGGGGGGAAATGTTCTGGGCATTAGAGAGGGGTCGTCTTTATTTCTCCTTGGATGTGCTTGTGTGTTGCTTAGTTGAGATGAGAGAATAATTAGTTTAGCGCTATGTGCCCTCAGACTTTATGTTGTAATAATTTATTCTCTCGTACTTTTTAAGTCTCATGCACTCATGTTGAACTATGTTTTATGCTAAGATGCTTGTGTGGTTATATATTATTGTTGCCTCTGCTATTGTCCTTGAAATCTTATGCGGATGAGCTTACATACTTTGATTTGGCTATATTTCTTTACACACATGCTACTATAGATGTGAAGTCTTACATTTCTCACTTTGTGAACTCATGGTATTTCAAGCCAAGGAGAGAATTAAATTCTCACTTCACAAATTTAGGGGGAAACTTTACATCCATAGTTTGAAAAATAATCTAAGTTTAATGCTTTCATGTGAGTTCTAATTGTGTTATCATCAATCACCAAAAATAGGTAGATTGTAAGTGCAATCAAGCCCTAATTGTGGGTTTTGGTGATGATGACCATACAATTAGAGGAATAATCTTTTTACTAAGCAATGTGATAGGAAAAGCACTAAAAATGGAGAAAGCTTATGGCAAAGGAGGGACACCAAATAGTTATAAAACGGTTATGCATTTTGTTCATTTCACTAGTGTAGAGTTGTCGTACTATTAAGTTTCAGTGAGGTTGTATGTGTCTTTGGTTCTACAATGCTCAAACTTCATAAATCACCTCTACCTAAACCTAGTCAACTAGTGCCAAAATTTCAGATCATTATGATCATTATGGGTTGCGCAGCACTGCCACACCCCGGCACTGTCGGACTTAACTCCGGCACCACCAAACATTTATTGATTGTTGGAATCTGAATTTTCTTTATTTGTTTAATCCCCTGGACTCCAACAGTTACCTACTACGTATCCTGATATAGGGATATTGCAGGAAAGGTTACAAGTTCCCCTTGGTCCACTCTGAATCTACCTTCCCTCACTTGCTCACTTTGACTCAAAATATTTGGCTCTTCTCCTCTAAAACTGAGAGAAACCCCTAAGAACAGCAAGAACCCTAGGGTTTCCTTCGTTTTCCCATTGAGCATTGGAGCATCTCAAGGTAGGCATTCACTCACCAATTCTTAGAGCTTGCTCCTAGCCAGCCTCTAACATTCCCCACGAACTACAAGATCGGTGTAGCCTTGGATTGTTGTAAGTTACCCTTATTCATAGTGAAAACCCTCTCACATAAAGAGCAAGAGCTCTTGGCTTGAGATCGAGGAAGGGTGTGTGACCCTTGGCCTTTGTGGCTCTCCTCAACAACATGGAGGTAGTCAAGCCTTTGTGGTGAGCTGAACTACGTGATAAATGATGTGTCCAAGTGTGCTAATCTGATTTGATTATTTGAGTAGTTAGGGTTTAAGTGTATACATTTGAATACCTCTCTACCCTTTTTTGTCAGATTACTATGCATTGCTCATTTCAGCCTCATATTCTAGATAGAAGTAAAAAATCATATCTATCAAATTCTATAAAAGTTTGACTATGTTTGGATCATTTATTATTGTCCAGCAGTGCTGAACTTGTGCATTGTTGCACTAGATCACGGCAATGTCGAGCTGAGAGCAGCACTACTGCTTTCTTGAGCTAAAAATTTATAGGTAGCCTATTCACCCCCTCTAGGCATACCAGATCCTTACAAGGCAGTGGGGCCATGCATGTCATAGATGGAGGAGATGGGGCCACGCATGGCACTAGTGGGGGCGACGGGGTCGCATGTGGCGTGGGTAGGGTCGACGGGACCATACATGGCATGGGTAGAGACACGAGCGAATGTGTTGGGGCCACGCGTAGCATGGGTAGAGCCACGAGCAGAGGCATCTAGGCTGCCTGTAGCATTGGTAGAGGCACGACTGGAGGCATCTGAGCCTCGTGGGGCTCGGTTAGGAGTGACTGGGGTGGAGGAGGAATAGGATTAGAGTCAAGGAGGGAGTCAAGATCGGTAGGCGAGGAGGATCCAACAAGGGGAAAGCCATCTTTGTAAAAAACAACATGACGGGAGATGATGATGTGGTGGGTGAGGAGGTCAATACAATGGTACCCCTTGTGGTAAGGAGAGTAACTGAGGAAAAGACAACAAGTGGAGCGGGGAAAGACCTTATGGAGAGCGGTGGCAGAGGTGTTAGGATATGTGACACCCAGATTTAAGGGACAAAGCCGGGTGCATCTCATATATGCGCCAAAGAAGACAACACATATAATAACAGAGTGTATAGAGATAAATGTCACAATATAATCAGAGTACTTATTACATAGCGGAAGTCTTACAAAATAAAAGATAAATATAAAAGGATCTAAATCCATCCTTGGCGCCAGAAAGTCAACTGGGAGACGCCACCTAGATCAAGTCAAACTCCTCGCTGTGTGGCTCCCCTTGAACCACATGTTCTTCTCCTATGGGGGTGTGAAACAGCAAGGGTGAGCTCACATATGTTCATCGCTCAACAAGTTGTGGGGAATAATGTGCATGAACTCACCAAAGGTGGGAGTTCATATGGTGTGTAAGACTGATCAACAATAGGGGTTAAAGCTGAGCATTGCTTTTAAAAAGTTGGTCAAATTTTATTAGCAGTTACTAAATGTAAGTAAATACCAAATCATAATAAAAATAATAGAACAAAATTAATAACAATCCCATGCAATGCATATGACAAATTGAGTTTAAGTTCCATAATTTAATCATGCGAGAGTCCTGAGCTGCTCATGACCGTGAGCTCGGCTAGTATACCAGTTTTACACTCTGCAGAGGTTGTACCCTTTACCCAGAAGTCATGTTACCCATCTTCCAAGGGGTCATGAGTTCAGTACACCTCTACCAAGGAAGCGAGGCAGGGTAACACTACGAGACCTTTACAAAGTTCCACTAGCTTCCGAAAACCCGCTACAGTTTATGGGAAGGGCACTTGCAAGAATCCCTCGTCTGACCGCCATCGCAGCAAAATCAACCCGAGAACCTCCCTGCATGCAATTCCTCTACTGCCCTTGCCCTTTTCGGGTAAGGTAGTCTTCCACTAGCTTTCCTAATTAGTCAGCCAAGGGGTACCATTTCTCCCTTGTGGTGTCACGTGTTTCTCAAGTTAAGCTCCGTGTTCCAATTAGAATAATATAATGATCTTGACATGAACATGAATAACATAATAGAATAATTATAACATGGATATAATGAAATATTAACCCAAAACCATATAAAGCAATATCAAAACTACCCAAATGATTCAGGGGTAAACTAGGTAAAAGATAATCAGACTAGGGTGACCTATTGGGTCCCATCAGAATTAAACCTATGCATAAATAACCGATATTAAATAACATTATTGGGTAATGAAAGTGGTCAAGGGCACAACTTGCCTGGCACTTGAGATTCCTGGTACCAGGATGATTCTTCAGACCCTCGTCCTCACTGCTAGTCGTAGCAATACAAACAAACATGCTATAGACAGAATTAACATCACACCAAAAATAAGTACGAACTGGATAATAATAATCTACGCATTGCTATGAGATCGCGGGATCGAGAACCACTAAAATTGGGGTTATGATCATCAAGTTATGATGTGATTAAATGATTAAAACTAGGTTCTATGTTTATTTTGTAATTCTAGAGAAAAGATAACCTAAAGTGGTAATTAATTCAACTTTAATCCAAATTATAAATTGACCATAGATCATATTTTAGTAGATTATACTGATAAGCAGATTAACAAGACTAACCAACATAAGTTAAAATAAAGATCTAATTAGAAAAGAATGAGACATGGTATAATAAATGTTGTTATTGCATAGTAAATATTCATATGAAGCTAACGCAACTGGAACAATTCAGTTCGGAGTTAAAATGGGGAAGTTATAAATTTCCAAAGGTTTTGTGTATTTGATACAAGCTAGAGATTAATTTTAATGGGGCTTTCATGTCAAAACAGGGACTCTAGGTGATAAACAATAATATTACAAAATTATAGGAACTGGAATGGATCAATTTGGACTCAATATGAATTTTCTATGAATTAAATAAGATTCTAGAATTATTTTAACACTAAAATCATTTTCTAATTGAATTTCTGAATTTTCCTATGATTCTGGACTGCGCGCATTAAATCAGAGGAGTGCAGGGGCCTCTATGCAAATTAACCTAAGACTCATGCACCAGTAGCTAGGACTGCGGGTTTATTCATCACAACTACGAGGGCTCATATGCATAAGGGTCGGCCGAAGGGGTATCCTGCGATCTGAGCCACTGGATCACCAAGCAACGGCCTAGATCACGCTAGTGCTTAAAGGAAACGGCGATCAACTACGGCCCCTTGGATCATGGATCAGCGGCCCACACACGTCTACGCCTCGATCCAATCCTGCCCAACCATTCCAAAACCTACAACTCAGATATAATGCAGTGAAGGGGTATTTGGCATTCTAATCCTGGCCACACAAGCTACATCTGGCGACTGAAACGCTATCAACCGCGGATTTAATCGTATGTGTTCCTACCGAATCTAACGACTGGCCTGCACCATCATCTTCTCCACCCAACGCGCGGCGGCGCACAGGCCCGACGGCGGAAACCACCGCCGGCACGATACCCCGACCGCATAGCACCTGAAATCCAAATTAACTAGCGCTTATACGAAGGGGGTGACTACACAAACTAAATGAGAGGCTTAATACCTTGGTTTAGGGTGGCTGTGACACTGCCCATGCGGTGGCGCGGCTTCACGGCGAGGCAATCCTCTGGTGAGGAATTCCGGGCACCACACGCTGTCATGAGTCCGGCCGAGCCGAGGTCATGCCTTTGTGAGTGACCACAGCTGCCTAGGTGCTTCTTCCCAAACCGGTCGCGGGCACCCCACGAATTGAGCCCACGGCGGCTAGCTCCCCCGCAGAAAACTGGTGATGGGGCCTCCTCTTCTCTTAGGGATTCAACGGCGCCGATGGTCGTCTAGGGCCATGGCGCATCCCTTTTATGTGCCATGAACAAGAGGCCAACAGACACACGGGATCAGATCGGCCCGAATCTAGGGAGTAGTTTCGCCATGCGTGGGATTGAAGGTGACGGCGGCTACGGAACAAGCTGGAGACCCGAGAAGCGAAGGACGCGAGGAGTCCGTTAGGGAATAGGGTGGATCTGGCAAGGCAGGGCCCACCATGCTTCCACTGTGCATGCGAAAATGCCCTAGCCGTATCCGCGGTGGTGGCCCACCACGCTTCCACTGCGCACGCGAAAATGCCCTAGCCGGATCCGTGGTGGTCATCACAGTCCGCGCCGAAGCCTTCGAGCAAGGAAGAGGAGCAGTAACCGGGGTCCCACGCGCCAATGTGAAGGAAGGTGCATGGCGCTTGTGCAGGTGGCTGAGAGATGGGCCCCACGCGTCGGTCTCTGGATTAGGCGAGCGGCGCATGTGCAGCTTGGGCTAGAGGAAAAGAGGCGGAGCTAGGCCAGGAATGGGGATTTTGGCCCAGGAAGCGCAGGTAAGTTTTTCTGTTTTTATTCCCCATTTCCAACTTTTGTTAAATTTCAATTTTCAAACCTAATCATGTTTCCACTTCTTGTTTTAAATCTCAGATTCCACTCTCAATTAAAAATCTTAATGTGAATATAGAGTCTACTGATTTTCTAATATTATTATTTATTTTCCCCATTTTCTCATTTTAGAAGTAACAAATTACTATTACAATTTCTTTCCACCTTTTTCTCTTTTATGTTTTCATTTAAAATTTTGAGGTGAAATTATGATACTTCATTTTAATAGGATGCATTACCCCAAATTGTAAGCAAGAGGTGCATCACCCCATTATTTGTTTAGTGGTTATTTAACTAAATTAACATTATTAATGGATTATGAACAAGAAAGGTCCTAGTAGATTCTCCAAAGGCTTGTTAAAAAATCCCAAAATACTAACATAAATGTATTTATTTATTTATATCATTATTTTTTCTCTGATACAAAATTTTGGGCTTTACAGGATAGCAGGCACAACCAAAGACTCAAAGGTGGTCATAGAATGGGGTTGTGCCATATAGGACAAAGTGGGGAGTGGGGTGTCTCACTGCCTTCGAGGGAAGGCGGTTGAGAAGATGAGTAGCGTGTTCAGGGCCTCTGCCTAGTAGCGGGCAGGGAGAGACGTCTAAAAAAGGAGGCAACAGATCATGTTGGTGGTGGTGCAACTGATTCGTTCGGCCAGATCGTTCTAGGGAGTAAGGGTACGAGAGGCGCAACTGTATATTATGGCAGAGATAGAAAGAGTGAGAGGCGGTGTTGTTGAACTCTCGACCGTTATCACATTGAAGGCACGAACCGGACAACAGAACTAGGTGGAGACCCAGGCGAAGAAATGTGTGAGGGTGGAATATGTGTCGGACTTCAACCAAAGCGGAAAAATCCAAAGAATGTGAGAAAAACTGAAAGGGAAATGGCCTTAACATTTCCTATAATCGATTTTTGTGTTTGACATCCATCACAAATCATATGGGCTAACTAGTTTGCCTAGTGGATGTTTTTCTCAGGTGCATAAAGTTCACATGAACATACGAAGAAAATGACTTGGGAAATTCTACACGGTTGGAGCAGAACAAAATTGGCGCAGCCTGTGGCGCATCGGACACTGTCCGGTGTGCACCGAACACTGTCCGGTGCCCAGGCTAGAGCCGTCCGTGAACTGGACGCTATCGGGTTTTCTCAGCGCTCGTCCACTAAAATTCATCGGACTGTCCGGTGTACCACCGGACTGTCTGGTGAGACAATGGAGCAACGATCAACTTTGCCCAACGGTCGACTGCGTGACTGCACGCACAGTCTACAGTACCAGAAGTTAGAAGATAGTCTGTGATGACAGGTCGCACCAGACTGTTCAATGTGCCACCGGACTGTCTGGTGCAGCAAAAAAAAAGAAGACTTCAATGGTCAACAGCTCCAAACACCAACGGTCGATTGATGTGGCACTCACCGGACAGTGAACGGTAGAGTGTCCGGTGCACCACCGAACTGTCCGGTGTGCCCATCAATAGCAACGACTGGAATAGTGGTTGGGGCTATAAATATCCTCAACCACCACCATTCAAGCTATCCAAGCATTCCAACTTCCTCATTCAATAGTTGAGCAAAAGAATAGACTCCAAGACACAATCAAAGCATCAAATCCTCTCCAAGCTCCAAAATCAAGTCAAGTGATCAAAAGTGCTTAGTGACTTGAGAGAGGGTGATTTGTGTTTCTTTTGTTGCTTGGTTGCTTTCTTCTTCTCATTCTAAACTTCTCAAGTGTTTTTGTAAAGCAAGCAAGAGACACCTAATTGTGCGGGGATCCTTGTGGGGTATTAGTGACCCATGTGATTAAGAAGAAGCACTCGACCGGTCTAAGTGACCGATTGAGAGAGAGAAAGAGTTGGAATATACCCGGCCTTTGTGGCCTCCTCAACGGGCAGTAGGTTCTCTAGAACTGAACCTCGGGAAACAAATCGTCGTGTTCACTTGTGTTGATCTTCACCATTAGATTTGTTTATTCCCTGATCCCGGTCGAGTGCTCATAGGGGTGTGGATCTTGTGAATGGAGGTGGTTGGGGTTGTATTTATAGCCTCCAACCACTTTCTAGCCGTTGCTCCTTTTCTGCCGACTGCGGATGGTCCGTGCCCGTGTCCGAACGGTCTGCCCCTGCACATCAACGATCGAAATCGCAACGATCAGCGGTAACGACTATATCAATGGCTATAGTGCATTTAATGCGTCGTCAGATGTCAGATAAAGTAGTCGCGGATGGTCCAGCCGTGCACCTCGGACGGTCCGCGAGGACGCTAAAAATGCATTTTACTGAACACGTCACCTTTGGGTTTTCTAATTTTACAACGACCGGACGGTCCGCGCTTGGTCCCGAACGGTGCTTGCTTTTTCTTTGGATGGTTCGTAGTGTTAACGTATGTTTTTGCAGAGTTCCTATCCGAGGCACACCCTAGTGTCGTGGATGGTCCACCACAAGGACCCGGACTGTCCGTGCATAGGTGTTTTTCCAAAAAGCTTCTCAAGTCTGGAATAATCTATGGTATTCCAGACAGTCGACTTAAAATAGTTGTAGATGAACTTATCCACCTAACAAATGATCAACTGGGTAAACTAGTTAGTCCATAAGGTTTGTGATGGTCGTCAAACACCAAAATCGATTATAGGAAATGTTGAGGCCATTTCCTTTCAATCTCCCCCTTTTATGGTGATTGATGCCAACATAAACAAAAGCAAATACAAAGTGTAGAAATATAACTAGTTTGTATTTTGATAGATGTGCATGAGTTACTTTGAAATGAAAGCATTTCTAAGCATATATGTTTGATTTGATATTTTAACATTTCGGACCACATTTGCACCACTCAGCTAGTTTTTGCAAATCTTTTGAAAAAGTCTTTGAAATTCATTTGCAAATAGCCAATGGTATAAGAATATGATTTCAAAATGCATTTTCAAGTTTTTGAAAATTCTCCCCCTGTTTCAAATGCTTTTCCTTTGGCTAAATAAAAGCTCCCCTAAAAAAGTTATCCCCTTAGCTGTCAAGAGGGTTTTACAATTTAAATAATCTCTCCCCTTTGTGAAACAGTTTTTGAAAAACAGGGTGGTGGTGCGGTCCTTTCGCTTTGGGCCTATTAATTTCTCCCCCTTTGGTATTAAGCGCCAAAAATGAAGAAACTTGAGAGGCCTAATCTTTTCTCCCCTTTGTAAAAGGATATGAGTGAAAGTTTATGAGTAGGGCAAAGGATAAATGATACCGATAGAGTTGTAGTGGAAGCCTTGCCTTTGCCGAATACTCCATTTTCCTTTCAATCTAATACTAATCATTGATATACTCATGGAAGCACATTAGTCTTAGCCTTGGCACAAGAAGAATAAGAAATATGCATTTGTACCAAATGAAAGAGACGTGATCAAAGGTCTACAAATGAGCAATGTGTGCAATGTTTCAATCAAAGTTCCGAGAATCTAAGATGTTTAGCTCATTCCTAAGCTTGCTAAAAGTCTTTTCATCTAGGGGCTTGGTAAAGATATCGGCTAACTGGTTGTGGGTGCTAACATAAGCTATTTCAATATCCCCTTTTTGTTGGTGATCTCTCAAAAAGTGATACCAGATGTCTATGTGCTTAGTGCGGCTATGTTCAACGGGATTATCCGTCATATGGATTGCACTTATCACATAGGAGAGAGACTTTGCTCAACTTGTAGCCATAGTCCCTAAGTGTTTGACTCATCTAGAGTAATTGTGCACAACAATGTCCTGTAGCAATATACTCGGGTTTGGCGATGGATAGAGCTACTGAGTTTTTTTTAGGCCCAAGACACTAGGGATCTTCATAGAAACTAACAAGTCTCTGGTGTGCTTTTCCTGTCAGTTTTACATCTGGCATAATCGGCATCGGAATACCCAATTAAATCAAAGGTAGATCTATTGGAGTACCAAAGCCCAAACTTAGGAGTGTAAACTAAATATCTCATGGTTCTTTTCACGGCCCTAAGGTGAACTTCCTTAGGATTTGCCTAGAACCTTGCACACATGCATACAGAAAAACATAATATCCGGTCGTGAAGCACATAAATAGAGTAAAGAACCTATCATCGACCGGTATACCTTTTGATCTACGGATTTACCTCCCGTGTCGAGGTCGAGATGCCCATTTGTTCCCATAGAAGTCTTGATGGGTTTGGTATTCTTCATTCCAAACTTCTTGAGTATATCTTGAATGTATTTAGTTTGGTAGATGAAGGTGCCCTCTTGGAGTTGCTTGATTTGGAATTCGAGGAAGTACTTCAACTCCCCCATCATCGACATCTCAAATTATGTATAATAATCCTACTAAGGGCCTGTTTGTTTACCCCAATGGATTATATAATCTGGATTATTTTTGGAGGATTATATAATCTGGATTATATAATTTGGATTATATAATCTGAGTAGTCCTGTTTGTTTACCCAGATTATCTGGCGTGTTTCTGTTGGGCGGCGGGCTTCTCCGATCCGATAGGCGCAAAAACGATTCGGTAGATTATAATGGCAATGGTGGGTAATTTCTAGGAAACTTGAAAGGGTAGTGGGGAAGTGGGAAAAAAATAATCTGAAATAAGCACCTCCTCACTTGCTTATGGATTATCATAATCCAAGGGGTTAGATTATATAATCTGGACAAATAAGCTAGATTGTTTGTTTGCCTCTGAGTATTATTTAATCCAGATTATATAATCTGGGGGGTAAACAAACAGGCCCTAAACTCTTCACAAGATGACTTGTTAGTAGACCCAAATATAATATCATCAACATAAATTTGGCAAATAAATAAGTCTTTAGCAATTGTTTTAGTGAAGAGAGTAGGGTCAACTTTTCTAACTTTGAAGCCATTAGTGATAAGAAAGTATCTCAGGCATTCATACCATGCTCTTAGGGCTTGCTTGAGCCCATAAAGCGCCTTTGAGAGCTTATAAACATGTGTAGGATACTCACTATCTTCAAAGTAGGGAGGTTGCTCAATATATACTTCTTCCTTGATAGGGCCATTGAGGAAGGCACTTTTCACATCCATTTGATACAACTTAAAGCCATGGTAAGTAGCATAGGCAAGTAATATACGAATTGACTCAAGCCTAGCTACGGGTGCATAGGTTTCATCAAAATCCAAACCTTCGACTTGTGAATATCCCTTGGCAACAAGTCGAGCTTTGTTCCTAGTCACCACACCATGCTCATCTTGTTTGTTGCGGAATACCCACTTGGTACCTACAACATTTTGGTTAGGACATGGAACTAAATGCCATACCTCATTCCTTGTGAAGTTGTTGAGCTCCTCTTGCATTGCCACCACCTAGTCCGGATCTCTAAGTGTATCCTCTATCCTGTATGGCTCAATAAAAGACACAAAAGAGTAATGTTCACAAAAATGAGCAACTCGAGATCGAGTGGTTACCCCCTTGTGAATATCACCAAGAATGGAGTTAACGGGGTGATCTCTTTGAATTGCTTGGTGCACTCTTAGGTGCGGTGGTCTTTGATCCCGAATCTCTTGATCATCTTCCTTGTCTTGAACATCTTCATCCCCCCTTGATCAATGTCCTCCTCTTGAGGTGGCTCATCGTCTTGATCTTCATCCTCTTCTTCTTGAGCCATTTCCTCATCTTGAGTTGGTGGAGATGCTTGTATGGAAGATGATGGTTGATCTTGTGCTTGTGGAGGCTCTTCGGATTCTTTTGGACACACATCCCAATGGACATGTTCCTTAGTGCGACGCACGGAGCCTCTTCATCATCTAGTTCATCAAGATCAACTTGCTCTACTTGAGAGCCATTAGTCTCATCAAACACAATGTCACAAGAAACTTCAACTAAACCAGTGGACTTGTTGAAGACTCTATATGCCCTTGTGTTTGAGTCATAACCAAGTAAAAAGCCTTCTACTACTTTAGAAGCAAATTTAGAATTTCTACCTCTTTTCATAAGAATAAAGCATTTGCTCCCAAAAACTCTAAAATAATAAACATTGGGATTTTTACCGGTGAGGAGTTCATATGATGTTTTCTTGAGGATTTGATGTAGGCAGAGACGGTTGATGGAGTAGCAGGCGGCGTTAATCGCCTCCGCCCAAAACCGATCTGGTGTCTTGTACTCATCAAGCATGGTCCTTGCCATATCCAAGAGAGTTCTATTCTTTCTCTCCATAACACCATTTTGTTGAGGTGTGTATGGAGAAGAGAACTCATGCTTGATGCCCTCCTCATCAAGAAATCCTTCAATTTGAGAGTTCTTGAACTCCGTTCCATTATCGCTTCTAATCTTTTTTATTCTCAATTCGAACTCATTTTGAGCCCATCTCAAGAACCTCTTCAAGGTTTCTTGGGTTTGTGATTTTTCCTGCAAAAAGAATAACCAAGTGAAGCGAGAATAATCATCCACAATAACAAGACAATACTTACTCCTGCCGATGCTTATATAAGCGATGGGGCCGAATAGGTCCATGTGAAGTAGCTCAAGCGGCCTATCGGTCGTCATGATGTTCTTGTGTGGATGATGAACTCCAACTTCCTTCCCTGCTTGAAATGCGCTACAAATCCTGTCTTTCTCAAAATGAATATTTGTTAGTCCTAAAATGTGCTCCCCTTTAAAAGCTTGTGAAGATTCTTCATCCCAACATGAGTAAGTTAGCGATGCTAGAGCCAGCCCATATTGGTCTTAGCAATTAAGCAAGTGTCTAGTTCAGCATTGTTACCATTAAAATTAACTAAATATAGCTGACATTCTAAAACTACCTTAAAAGCTACTGAATCCTAAAGATAGTAACACCAATATCGGTAAAAAGACAATTGTAACTCATTTTGCATAATTGAGAAACAGAAAGCAAGTTGTAATCTAAAGAATCTACAAGAAAAACATTAGAAATGGAATGGTCAGGAGATATAGCAATTTTACCCAAACCTTCGACCAAACCTTGATTTTCATCCCCGAATGTGATTGCTCTTTGGGGATCATCATTTTTCTCATATGAGGAGAACATCCTTTTCTCTCCTGTCATGTGGTTTGTGCACCCGCTATCGATTATCCAACTTGACCCGCCGTATGCATAAACCTACAAAACAAATTTAGACCTTGTTCTTAGGTACCCAAACGGTTTTGGGTCCTTTCACATTAGAAAAAAGCACCTTGGGTACCTAAACACAAGTCTTGAGACTCTTGTGCTTGCCCACAACATATTTGGTAACTACTTTACCTGATTTGTTAGTTAGCACAAAAGATGCAACAAAAGTCTTAAATGAAATACTATGCTCATTGGATGCATTTGCAAATTTCCTTTTAGGCATTTTAATATGAGTTGAATGCATAGAGCTAGAAGCCTCATTACTATACATATAAGCATGATGAGAAACAGTATGAGATTTTCTAGCATGAATTATCCTAATTTTGTGCTCAGGATAGTTTTCAGAATGTAAAATGTAACCTTTCCTATCTTGAACCATGGGAGCCTTGCTCTTAACAAAGTTAGAAAGTCTGTTCTTAGGGGCATTAAGTTTGATGTTGCTTTAGCTCCCTTGTTGGAAGCCAATGCCATCCTTAATGCCAGGGCGTCTCCCATTATAGAGCATGCTACGAGCAAATTTAAATTTTTCATTATCAAGCTTATGCTCAACAATTTTATCATTTAATTTAGCTATGGATCATTTTGTTCTTTAATCATAGTAAGGTGATCATTCATAGCATCAATATTAACATCTCTACATCTAGTGCAAATGATGACATGTTCAATAGTAGATGTAGAAACATTGCAAGCATTCAATTCCTCTATCTTAGCATTTAAACTAGCATTTTCAGTTCTAAGACAGGAAATTGAATCATTGCAAATATCAAGCTCTTTAGATAAATGTTCACATTTTTCTACCTCTAGAGCATAAGTATTTTTCAACTTAACAAATTTTTTATTTTCCTTAACGAGCAAGTCCTCTTGGTATTCTAAGAGATCATCCTTCTCATTAATGGATTATATCAGTTCATTTATCTTTTTCTTTTGGTCCTTGGTGAGGTTTACAAAAAGAGAAGTTAAATCATCTTTATTATCACTAGAGCAATTTGGGGTATCTCTAGAATGTACCTTCTTTTTTGTCGTCCTTAGCCATGAGGCATTTGTGGCCGACGTTGGGGAGGAGGGGAGGAAGGTGGGACGAGGCTGCTCGTGGTAGACGTGGCAGCGACGACGTCATGGGCGTGCGCGCGCCTGTGTTGACGACAATGGGCAGGGCGGCGTCCGCCCACACCAGGGCTCACATCAGCGGCGACATGCTCCATGAGAGGGAAGGGGAGGAAGGTGGCAGGCAGGGAGGGGCATGGCGGGCGGCGGCGGTCGACGGCTGGTGGGGGAGGGTGGAACATAGCTCTATAAACTCTAACCCTAACTAGGGTTAGAAGTGTATTAATATAAACCAAGTAGTTGGACCAAACCCATTGCATACGGGTATACAGGTAATTAAAGGGGACTAGACCAAAACGCTGACGAGGTTACAAATAGCACAACAGTGAAAGACGGCACTGAGAAAATCATGTTTACATAAGTGTGTCTCTAAAGTTCTATGTTGCTTCGTTCTTACTCTTAGCAGTCGCTGTAATAGTTTTGATGATGCGGCCCCTTTTACTCGAACAGCTTCGCTTATTTGATACTAACTGTTTCTACATGGTTGCATATATATATGGGCTTTTGATGGGCCATCAAGAAGTTTGGTCTCAAACACGGTCCCTATGGGCTTGTTTGTACGCAGCTCAAGCAATGCGTGGCAACTGAATGTGCGCTCTGTTGTTTTTGCAGGTCGTCGAGCACTCGAGCTATGCCTGAGTTCTCAAGGTACTTGATCCTTTATTGTGCAAATACTGAACTGACACCATGTTTTCTCTCTCTCTCTCTCTCTCCCTTTAATTTGTCTCTGCAGCATTTCTGACGACAGGCTGGGGAAGGCATAGCAAGATAGCTGGTTCAACCTCGGATCGGACCCCTGCGTCTCTTTCTCCCCATCGATGGCGACAGTGACACACCCATCGCTTTCTCCTCCCTTGGGCTCGTGACGACGCCTTTGCTGCTTTGACCTTTTGAGAGACGCCAGCTGCGTTGCTCGAGATCCAAAGAACACACCTTGTCATTCATGAACAGCCTGTGGTTCGTGGCCCTTTTGGTGTGGCACCAGCTCGTCGAGGCCGTGTATAAAGGGCCGGAAAAAAGAGTGGCGAGGAGCGGTGCGATGTGTTCTCCGCTGAATCAGATCTGCAGCTGTGGCTAACATCTGATCTGACGATGGCTCGTCCTGCATAATTGGACTAGGAGAGATGGGTACTTTACATGGGGATTTGTCAGCCATGCGGGTCAGATTAATTGGTGCTGGAAATCTGGAATCCTGGAAATCACCGCTGAAATGACACCTCTCTCTCGAGTTCCATGGCCAAAGAAACAGTAAAAGAAAAGAATATCATTTGCTGTGTCACTGACAATCCAGGCCAGATCAAAAGAACAGGGAGGAGCGGTGGTGGTCCAGGCAGGCGTGCAATTGCGATCTGCAAATGTCCTTTTTTGCCTGTGTATGTTTCTAAAAGGAAAGCTGGCGTATGTATTTGATTGATCGAGCAAGGGGTGATCCGTGGGCTACTTATATGTTTACAAAAAAAAAATACGATTCATTTACTCATTTTGTATGTACGCCGATCGCGATAAGTAGTACTATAAAGTATTTGTAAGAACCCTTTTTTGATTGATGGAAACGAAAGTCACTCTGATGCAAAGCTATCTCAATTGTATTTTATTAAGAAGCACAGTTAGCCAGGTTCCAGATAGTGCATGCAGAGCCACAGCAGTTCAAACTAAATTGGAAAACATCTTCTTTTTTTTTGTCCGCTTGATATCTGTTTATGATAAAGCGACGAGTTTAAGCTGCTGTTTGGTTCAAGAATTAAGATGGTGTTTGGTTCGCCGAAATGTAACGATTACATGTGGTAATGGATAACGATACTTTTGTTTGGTTTGGTTGTGCTTTTTCTAATAATACTATGTACTACTATCCAATCCAATTATAACTAGTAACTATTACCGTTGGTAAAAGATCTCATTACCATTCCCTTAACTAGTAACTATTTTCTTGGTAAAACATCGCCTAAACGACAATGGTAATGGTTAATATTTGAGTGACGGCGGTATTAATTTTAAATATAACGATACCAGTTTTTAGTGTTGAAGCATAGCATCCACAAGAAAGAATTGCGTCCGGGAGCAGAACACTACCAAGAAAAAAAAAGGTTTAATGATTGCATGTGATCCAATGTTTTTGGAGGGAATATACTGTTGTTGCGCGAGGAGTGCAGTATTGGGAAGCCACATGCCAAACTTGACAGCTGAAAGGGGATTGGTCCACGGATTGGCTACTTTGGGAGTTCTTTTCCGTCTAAAAATCGTCAACAGAAAATATCAGTACTAGTCTATCTCTATATATGACTCGTGAGTAAAATCCCGCTCATGATTATCTATGGAATTCCAGGTTATTTCGGTATGCAAGTCCACAACATTATTTCTCATGCTTAACACCGATAATAAATAAAGTTGTACAACCAGTTGGTGTTTCTGAGAAAAATCCATCGATTGAAACTATAATCAGGACCTGCAAACTTAGGTCCAATTTGAGGCGTAAACACGAACATGCATGGCAGAAAGCTTTGTTTGGCGAAAGGCACAGGGGTTACTAAGTATACTAACTACTGTAGTGTTTTTTTTTATCCTTCTCTTTTTTTTTCTTTCTTTCTTCGTGTTCTTTTTCTCTCCATACTTTTATGGTGTACTGTAGTCTAGTATCCGATTAAGCATTAAAATTCAAGCCAGGGCGTGAAAAAGAGATTAGTCAGAGCTTTGCCACATCTCCTTTTTCTTTTACATCTTGCTTGATTATTGGTAGGTAGAGTTAGATATGGGCATGGCTAGATGTTCTGTTCAAAAGTATATACAACACATGAAAAAGGTCACACTAGCAACAAACACAAGGGAAGAAAAAGTTGACCAAAATTTATGGCATGCAAGCATACACTTCCAAACAGTTGAGTGCTAATCAATTGGCACCCACAGAAGGACCTACGACAAGAAAAGCAAATCATATAAATGTCTACCAAAAAAGGAACTCCAAACTTGCAACACATAGTCATATAGATCTAGACAGTTAAAAGCCAAGAACTAACCATAAATCCATCCTAAAATTGTAGCAAGAGTAGGTGATAATAAGAGCTCCTTTGGAACACATAATTTCACATGAACGGAACGGTATATGAATTTCACAGAAATTAGTTTAAAAATATAGAAAACACACAAAATTTGAGAAATATTCCTTTATTCCAAAGTGGCCTCAAAAGTCTTTGATGTGTAGTAATACACCAACCAATTTAGGCCTCGTTCGGTTAGCTCTCAATCCATGTGGATTGAGTGTGATTGGGTGGATTTAAATACCAAATAAGTCAAAGTTTTTCTAAATTTTTTCAATTCCATTCAATACATGTATAATGGGAATAACCGAACAAGGTCTTACTAGTTACCAATATTTTCGCTCATCACGATACACCACAGGTTGGCACTAGTAGCAAAGTAGGTGAATAGGGACAGCGCTTGTTGGCACCGGCAGTAAGGTAGGTAGATAGAAACATGGACAACGCCTGTGTGGATCAACACAACACCCAAGGAAATATAGAAAAGAAACCGAAAAATGGGTAGAAAATATGTTGGAAAGGCTCCAAAATATTAAAAAAAAACTAAGACCAGATGTAAAATGCCACTAGCAACCCAGCAAACACGCCCGACGATTTTTTATCGCCAAGTTCACCTATCACTAGGGAACACTATAAAGAACACCTCAGGCTATCTCTACCAGATCATCTATTCTATGCATTATTTTATTTTTCTATTTTAAACTTTACTTAATAAACAGTATCACCATGCGCTAGAGACAGTCTCACAAGTCACCATTTCCCTCCATATTCTTTATGACATAACTTTTTTTTTCTCTCCCTATCATTTATTCTACCAATTATTATTACTTGTGTTTATTTTATTCATTTAATCTCCATCCGGATGCGTGTGTGTGACTTGTGAGAGAGACAGATTCCACAGCAATTTGCTCCCCTTCCACGCACAGGTCAAGAACCGCTCCCCAGAAAAGATCGTATTTTTCATCGATTCAACCGGTTTCTGTACGGGAAATCGCTGCTGGAGATCTCAGAGAACCGGAAGCTCGGAGCTTTTGCTCCGTTTGCGTCGAATCTGCCTTGGGAGCGGAGAAAGGAGCTGCCTTTCGAGCTCGTCGGAGCCGCCCCTGAGGAGGCGAAAGGGGACGCGGGGGCAGCGCCATCAGCTGTAGGGCGCTCGTGGAAGTCGGTGAAGCCGGTGGTGAGGACGAGGTGGCCTCGGTGGTTTCGAGGAAGCCGCCCTCTGCCGCGGCGGGGATGGACTCCAGCGGGGAGGAACTCCTGAAGAAGATCCGGGAGCTCGAGGTTGGGCAGGCGCAGCTCAAGCAGGAGATGTCCAAGCTGATACCCGGCGCCGTGGAGCGGCGGCGCTCGCAATCCGTCTCGCCGCGGCGCGGCGCGCCGGTGCCACCGCCGGCCAAGGCGAAGGCGGGGCCACCAGGTAGGCTGCTGTCCGGGGGATTTGAGGGCGGGCAGCGTGCGTGGGCCCGTGGGTCGGCGTCTTTCCCGCACTCATCGCCGCTGCATCGGGAGGGCCGGGCCACGGGCGCTGGAAATGGTAGCACCAGCGCTAGGCTGCCTGAGAGGCAGTACTCCAGGGTGCTGCAGTCACTGGGGCAGTCCGTCCACATTCTTGACCTCGATGGGAGGATCATATACTGGTTAGATTTCTGGCGCTTCACCTTTTTTATTTGCTTGCCTGCAACTTGGGAGATTGACAAACATTCGAGGAAATGCAGTAGTCATGCTGGTAAGATATGTTGATTGTAGTGCCTGAAATGGAGTAAGTGGCCACATATACGAGTTGTCACCAAAATGAAATTTATTTGAAGCTCTTGCGATAGCAATCCTAGAATCTTAAGAAATTCTTGTGTGCCATTTTGATCTATCAGTAAACATGCGATAGAGGTTGCAGTGGTATAGTGCAAATGACAATCGGTTACATTGTTGGCACTTTATATAACCCTAGCTCTGTAAGGATGTGCTGTTACATATTATCTTATCTATGCGAAGTAAAAGTAACGAAATGCTAGATGGGATGCCTAAACTTTAGCTGGTTCTGGTGACGAGCTTGTACCCTAAAGTTCTACTTCTACATTATTGCACATATTGATATAACTAAAATAACATGATAAGGCACTTCCTCTGTAGTTGTTGGTTGCTTGGGGGCCAACATTGAGTCACAAAATGCATCAGGAGCTCCATGCAAGATCAAAATTCGTTTTGAGTTGCATTTTTTATGTAAGTATTGACATAATATGCACTTCACTCATAACAGTCTATTTGTCATTTTTAAATCTTGAATGCTACTTCTTTGCCCTTTAATCGGATAAACATTTTGGTTTGAGAAGTTTGTATGCTTTTTAATTTTGCTACATTAGCACAATAGGTACTTCACAAATACTCTTGGTTCTATTCTGTTCTTGTTTGTGCTTCCCTTTTCACCATATTTTGTCATTTACTTACTATGTAGGAATCAGTCTGCAGAGAATCTGTTTGGCTATCCTGCATCAGAAGCCCTTGGTCAGGACGCCCTCATGCTTCTGGTTGATTCTGGTCATCACAATGTGGTGAATGACATTTTCCGACGTATTTCTATGGGTGAAAGTTGGACTGGGAAGTTTCCAGTTAAGAGCAAACAAGGAGATAGATTTTCAGCTGTTGCCACCAACACACCTTTCTATGATGAAGATGGAAGTTTGGTGGGTATCATTTGTGTTTCAAGTGATTCCCGCCACTTGGAGCAGATATTTTGTAAGCCTCCAACCTCTGCAAGGCCTCAGTCAGAATCATCTAGGACATCTTGTGATGGGAGTTGCAGCAACACTAGTCGCATAATCAATTTGTTGAACAGAAGTCCTTTTGATCCTCAGATACCCCTGCAAAGCACTTTAGCATCCAGGATAACGAATTTGGTAAGATGATTTTTCATTATATGAAGCAAAAGTTGTAGATGTACCGCTACTTCATTTCCCGAATACATAGCATCTAGCTTAGACAGATATTGTTCGTATATCATGCTGTCCTGCAAATTGATGTGACTTTTATTTCAATGGTCCATTTGTAGTTCAAATAGCGTTTTACCAGGCGTGCTAGAATTGAACACCATCTCAAGCAACAACTATAACTTATTATGGAATTTAAATGTGTGTGCATGGTCACTTCTAGATGCACCTTGATTGTTCTTCTAAATTCTAGAATATCTTTGGCATGACTTGTGTAGTAATCAAATATGGACTATTTTTAGTCTATATTCTTAATTGTTGCTAGCATATTCCTTTTTGATTTTTAGAATAATAACACAGGCTACCAAGGTCACAAATAAAGTTCGTTCTCGGGTCAGCACAGACGATTATGGCATAGAACGGGAAGGTGGCAGTGGTGAGAGTCATTGTTCGGATCGTGGTGCAAAGGAAGAACCAACATCTAGCGGAACAAATACACCTAGAGGGAATGCACCACATGGTCCCTTTTCTACAGATGAGAACTCCCCTGGGAAATCAACGAACCCAAGCAGTGATGAATTAGAAGGAAAAGTAGGTCTGCACAAGTTTTTGAGTTCAAAGGCAGAGGCACTACTGAACAAGAAAGGGATATCATGGCCTTGGAAAGTGCGCGAGAATGAGGGACCTGATGAAAGAAATCATGTGATATTGTTGCATGGAGACCAAGAGAATGTTATGAATCATCAGAAGGTTTTAGATTCTAGCATAGCTCCAGATTCCCAAGGCGCTGAACACAACCTACCTAGCAAAAATGAGGCATCAGGTTCCTGGTCCTCTTACAACAATAACAGCACAAGCAGTGCAAGCAGCACAGGAAGCACTAATAGCAGTGCTCTCTACAAAGTAGATCATGAAGCGGATTGTCTGGATTATGAGATCTTATGGGAAGACCTTGTCATTGGAGAACAAATAGGGCAAGGTAATTGCTTCTCCTTTTGTGAATGGTTGCTTGATCATATGGAATTTTTTATTCATGGTTTCTTATTTGATTTGCCTCAGATAAAAGCAGCTTCGTTTTTCTTTTGTGTCATTTATTAATTGTTCTTTGGCAGCATTTGGCTTGTTCTCGTCTGCATCCTGCATTTCGGAGTGGCTACTTTATCTCTAAATTTGTTTGCATATTCTCTATTTCCAAAAAAGAAGACAGACAGGCACTACAGTTGGAGATGTGAATATACCTACTTTGCCTCTGTTGGGCCTATATTCTTTCTAATTATTCGAAGTAGAAACCATGTCCTCTTGATGTCAACATAGTGGCAAAGCCTTTGTGTGTGTGGGTGTGTGGAGAGGGGATTAAATAACTTGAAATATCAGGCTGAAATACTTTGATGCTGCTACTAGTTTGTATGTTTGTCATGCTCCAAGCACTCATGGTCTGAACCTCTGGAGAACTTCGATCACCAGTGTGGTCCTGAAACTTTTTATACATTTAGTCTTCAATTTTCTTTTTGAACAAGCCATGAATTTAACTTCGCAAAATAAGCCTTAGCATGATCTTTGTTATGGTGATACAATAGGAATAATCTTCACATGAGGTTCATAATTTAAAAAAGGGGTCTTATGTGCAAGTCTGACAGACATCCTACTAAAGCACACTGAGGTGTACTGTGTACCGCTTTCTATTATATTGAATGTGTTTTGATCACTCTCTGTTTAACTTCATGTCCAGGCTCTTGTGGGACAGTATATCATGCTTTGTGGTATGGTTCGGTATGTTCTGTTTCTTGACTGTTGCATTAATTACTAATCTTGTTTACTTTTGCTTTTAGCTTCATCATCTTATGTGGTATGTTGTGTCAGGATGTGGCTGTTAAAGTTTTCTCCAGGCAAGAATATTCAGAAGAAGTGATACTGTCCTTTCGACAAGAGGTGAATATCCATCCCCAGCTATAACTTATGTACAACTTATAACAGGTGGATATGTCGCTCATTCTGGAGGCAGAGTAATTAAGTTCTGAATCAAAATACAGATAAACTTGAAACAAATGAAGTACAAATTGTGTTTCAGTTTCGGGATTTCTGCCGAACCTACCAACATCTTCACCAAATATATTGATGTAGATAGGCATAAACACTAACATGCTCACACATGTTCATATATGTTTTCTTTTGAGTTGATTCTGGAAAGTGGTAGTGAAGTCTGTGCTAACTTAAGATTTTGTGACTTTCATATCAAAGGTGGTGACATATTACACTAATACCATTTATATGTGAAGGTGTCCCTTATGAAAAAACTGCGCCATCCTAACATACTGCTCTTCATGGGTGCGGTTACGTCTCCACAACGCCTTTGTATTGTAACAGAGTTTCTCCCTCGGTATGTGCCTACTTTTTTTACGGGCATACATGTTTGCAAGTGTTTCTTATTCTGTAGAATCATCTCACTGAGTCACTGTTGCACATCTACATGAGTTGAGCCAAGAAGTATGTTTATATCTGGTTGAATTGTTCGACTGCAATAGCAATAGTTGCATAAGGAAAAGGAAATTTAAATTCAGAAAATCTAGGCTTGGTTTAAGTTGAGAAGTCATTGATATGCATACATTTTTCTGTTGGAAGTATTGTATCCTGTAAAATAAAATCTATATTTAAGTAGGATTATGTAGTAAAAATGTTTCTCTCGAAATTGAAGTATTCTGTGCAACCTTAGTGAACCTGGATGCATGTATAGAATATAAAACCATAATGTCTAGCCTAGGTGATACTTTCCCTGGTTCAAACTTCAAGATATATGCCGTTTAAATTCCTACAGATCAAACATTTTTTTGACTTTGACCATGGATATGTAAAGGATTGCGTAGATTGACTACGTAAGATGTTGCTAGATTTATCATGAAAATTACTTTCAAAATATTTAATTATGTTTATTGGAGATCATATTTTTCGTAGAAATTGCTAGTCAAAGTGTCACCTTGTAGGCTATGACAATGCCTGAAGTACCATTATATATTTTGATTCTGAGGGAGTATTCTCCATGGGTGATGTATGACAGCAGATCTATGATATCCTTTTCCTTTTCCTTGGGTTGGGTTGGTTCCATGTTCAAAACACTGTCAAGCACTCAAACACTTCTCTCTTTTTGGTTCATTTCCGTATTTTTTCACTTCTGTCTTTTCAAATGCAGTGGAAGCTTGTTTCGCTTACTTCAAAGGAGTGCTACCAAGTTGGGTGTGAGACGACATGTTCACATGGCTTTAGATATTGTAAGTGCATTTTTTTGGTATTATGACTCCATTATGCACATATTCAGTTAACACTTTGGGGCCAGACAGTTCTTGCTTCATATTTGAAAACAAGGAACTGCCAATTCTCTAGCAATTTTTTCTTCATTGCGTCTATGTATACTGCAATCCACTAGTCATTGTTTTGTATTTATACAGGCAAGGGGCATGAACTATCTTCACCATTCCAGCCCACCTATTATTCACCGAGATTTGAAGTCATCTAATCTGTTAGTCGACAAGAACTGGACTGTGAAGGTACATTGGAGTTCATTTGTTTTCCAAATATTTTGTGTTTCCCCGCTTGCCTCTTCTCATTTCTTCTGACTCAATCAGGTGGCGGACTTTGGCCTTTCACGTCTCAAGCGCGAGACTTTCTTGACAACAAAAACGGGAAAAGGAACAGTAAGCTCAGCAAGCTTAATCTGAGCATTTGATATATCGAATGTGATTGGTTTAAAGTTTTGCCCTGTGTTATTTTCTGCTTAACTTATTCGATGTGGCTTTCCTACCCAGCCGCAATGGATGGCGCCAGAGGTGCTGCGCAACGAACCTTCCGATGAAAAGTAAGCTGCCGACAATCTTAATCGAAGGAAGTTCCTGTTATCACCTATGTACATTTACTGATTTTTTTTTTCTCTGTGGTGCTAATGTAGGTCTGATGTGTATAGCTATGGGGTGATCCTGTGGGAACTCGTTACTCAGAAGATACCCTGGGAAAACCTGAACTCGATGCAGGTACGTCGTAGTTGCTTGTTTAGACTGCGTCTGCTAGCATAACTGGTTACATGAAAATCATAACCAGTCAAACTGCAGGGTTTTGCGGAGCACAATTTTTACCTAGGATTTTTTTTAAAGATAATGATTATCTGGGTAGCTTCGACGATCCCTAACTGTCGGGGTGTGCTCCCATATCCGTAGGTCATTGGCGCAGTAGGTTTTATGAACCAAAGGTTGGATATCCCAAGCGAAGTAGATCCTCAGTGGAGATCAATTATCCTGAACTGTTGGGAAAGGTACGTACTGTTGATCACATCTTTTTGTACTGTTTTTTTAGGAAAGGACAAATTTTTAGACCCCAGTGAGTCCCTATAGACGATGCTACAGTACTGTATATACTTAACTATTCCTGCTAACGAATTCCCCTCGCCGTGAGCAGCGACCCGCAGCAACGGCCGTCGTTCCAGGAGCTTCTGGAGAGGCTCCGCGAGCTGCAGAGGCGTTACGCCGTCCAGCAGCGGAACGCGAAGAACAGCGTCGAGGAGTGAAGACTGAAGAATGCAATGCAACTCTCCCAGCGGCGCGGCGGGCTTGCTTTGAAGCATTTTGCGAGCCAGCGGCATGCCAGATCTAGAGAAGGGCCTGAGCCTCCTGTACTGGGGGCTAAGGCTGGAAGAAGTATGTTCTACAAACGAGGCGCCTTCTGTCTTCTTCTTCTTTTTTTTTTAAAAAAAAAGAAAGTTCTTCCCAATGGCAATTGTGACTGTAATTAATTTCTGGGTCCTGACAGCAAGGGTCAGTAGGGTAGCGAGTGAGTAGTGACTGAGCTCGGGCTTGCTTGCTAGCGCCTCTGGGTTCTGATTCTTGACAACGCAAATGCGTAGTACGTGGTTAACAGTAACATCCAATCCAGCATCCAGTTTCTGGCAAAGGGCATGCATGATGATGTGTAGATTGTCTGTTCTGATAGGTCAGTGGTGTGTACATGTGATCCCCAACCGAACGCATTCGACTGCGTCGCTTCGATATCTGGTTGGTCAGATTACACTGCTGAATACGGGTGATAGATCCTTCTTCCTCAGCAAGTAGCAATGGCTGCCTAGTAAAATCATCAAAAAAGTACGTTAACGTCAAGAAGCGAGCATCTCCGACAAGAATTCTTATATTTGAGTGCTCAAAATTTAAATAGGATCTGACTTGAAGTGTTTAAGGCCATAAAAACATTTCTAACTCCAACAATTGAGTCATATATCATATTATTAGGAAGTAGATTATGTTATTTAAGAAATAAAAGGTCAGAAATAATATACAAAATGAGAATGAAGTTCCAGCATATGAGGTCATATTTAGGACTTGAGAGACTAAGGACCTAGGACTAAGGGCATGTTTAATTCGTTGCCTCACTTACTATGGTTTACTATACCTAAGGTTAGACAAGTTTGACCAATATAACGTGTATTTGATTTATAGCCATAGGGCTTGTTCGCTGCGGCTGGATTAAAGCCGTTTGGACTGCTGCAGCTGCAATCTATAGAGAGAAAAATACTGTAGAAGCCGCAGCCGCAGCCGGATTAAAGCCGCAGCGAACAAGCTCATAGTTGTGACTCCTGCTGCGTAGGTCTAAATGTGTCAAGATTTTTTTAGACATGGTTCGTTACCTCACTTGCCATAGTTTGCTATACCTATACCTAAGGTTAGACATTAGTCTAAATATGTCAAGATTTTCTTAGACATGCAACATTGTGGTGCAGAATTTTAGTGTTCTATATTTTAAAATAGGACTTCATTCAGGACTGCAGTTGACGTGCTAGCTGCAAACACGCAGCTGACACTACCAAGTACCAAGGCGAATCACAATCCAAAGCGAAATTTTGCTAGAATGCTTACCATCGCTACCAAGAAAAAGGAATAATTTTTATTGATCTAGCGATATATATATACCAACATGATAAGAGGCTTTTCGTTGCCTTTCATTAAAACAAGAAACTTCCGAAGGCCATTTAACTTTGTATGGCCTCCAGAAGAACCCATCAGAAGTTAATAACTTCTAACAGCCAACAGTACTCTCTTAAACATTATTAGTGATAGGGAAATGACTTTAAACTATTTTTTACATTAGTTTTGGTGCTTGATAACCATCACAATCATACGAATAAACTACTTTGCTAAGTCTATGATTTACATGTTCATAAAGATCAACTTCAGAATCTCTAAGTGTCAGAAACGAGAATATGAGTTAGAAGTATTAAAAATCCGAGTTACTAGTTAGAAAGTCAGAAGATATATTTGTCTAAGTCATAGGAACACCACCAAGTGCATTCAAATCATCTTGAAGATACTTCAAAGTTTAACAGATTTCAAGTTCTGGAAATTACAAAGCGCGGACCGCCCGACACCAACTATGGACCGTACATAGTAATATGACAAGAAATTACTCAGAAACTTGTTGTTTCATGTACTTGAACTACGAACCGTTCGACCTCAAGCAAGTACCGCCCGAACACCATCGCGGGCTGTCCAGCTATATCGCACACCATCCATATGTGTAATATTGATTCAGACCGAAGGTGACAAGTTCAGCAAAGGAATTATAGAAGATGGCGTTAACTGTCCAGGACCAAGGGTGGACCTCTGCATGACATCACTAAGGGAAGATAGCTATTTTTCAGTCCGTCATAGTCATTGGATTGTCAGCTATATTATATCCGTTGAAGATGTCAGATCTAACCGTTGGAGGGTCGTGGACCGTCCGCCAGTGTGCAATACTGGCAGATGAGGTATAACAACTATATGGATGGTTGGAGGATATAAAAGGGACCCCAACTAGCCCATTCACAATAAGAACTATTCATTCATATACAAGAGCTAAGTATTCACTCCTATCTACTAAAACAACACTTCCATAAACATCAAAGCCTTACAAGTGCCACAAAAGAAAAGATCAAGCTAGAGAAGCTACTCGTGTGCGTTGAGAGATAGTGCCTTGTGAGAATCCTTGAGAAGGAAGTGTGTGCTACACTGCTACTTCTTGTGTTCATTTGAGCGTGGAGTTTTGACTTCCATTGATTTGTAAATCTAGAAAGAGCTCTTATCTTTGTGGTCGGCCTTGTAGAGACTCCAGTCTTTCCATTGACAAAGAAAAGAAGGAACACTCATCGATCTTGGTTACCGTTGGAGAGAGGGAAAGGGTTGAAAAAGACCCATCCTTTGTGGACTCCTCAACGAGGACGTAGGTTCTTTTTGGAATCGAACTCGGGAAACAGATCACACGTGTCTCATGTACTTATTGCTTGTGATTTGTTTGTCTCTTATCACACCTGGGTTTAAGGATAAATCCAGATGCATATCAAATGTGTGCTAGGATCAAGTCTCACACATATAATAACTCATGGTACATAAATAAATCTCACATCTTTATTATATAATAGAATTTTCATACAAAAATAGCTAAATAAAATACATCATATGATGACAACAATCCTCCACAATCATAATTGACTGGGAGACAATGGCCTAGACCTTTTCGAACTAATCTTCATCTTCATCATTCTCCTCTGGCGGTACCTGTTCTTAACCTGATGTGATTATAGCAAGGGTGAGCTCCCATATGGTCATTGTTTATCAAGTGTGGGAAAAAGTGCTATGAGCTCACTTACGGTTGAGGCTTATGTGGAGTGTAAGGCATACCAAGGAAAATTGTTAAGGCTGAGCATTGCTTTTAATTTTGTTGGTCAAAATTTTATTAGCAATTGCTAAGTATAAGCAAATACCAACCCAATTAAATAAGATAGCTGTGGACGGAATATGTTATATGAGATAGTTCAAAATCTTGGGTGCATTTAATTTTAGGTTGGTCTATACAAATTATGCAACCTAACATGTAGGTCATGTAGTTGTATATGGCTGAGTTAAGTTAGGGCACCAATTTAGGGTAAGGTAAATAAGGCGAGGATAGTGTTTCTAGGAGTGGTAACCCAATATTAACTTATCTAAGTTATTTGGTTCTAACCTTTAGATATAGGCAAGAAAGATGAATCAAAATAAGATAAGAGGTTTAGATCAGACTAGATCAGATTAATCATATTATGTCACATTAGATTGGATTAATTTTGATGGGATCCAAAATATAGTGGATTTAGATGAGATTGGATCTAATGTGATTAGATTAGATCTGGTTAGGCTAGGTTGGTTTATATTAGTCTATTAGAGTAAGATGGATCTATTAAGATGGCTAGAATCTTCTAAGATAGGATATATTTTTCTTTGATTAAACTACTTACTCTTTTTAAAGGGGAATAATGAGTAGTTATCTTGTTTATAAATATTTTTATGCATATAGCTAGATGTAATTGTGGCACATCGCACTCAATCAAAGAACCAAATCAAACAGGTATCATAAGAACAAGTATTCAAGTGTATAGATACATACCAAAAATAGTTTTTTCTATAATTGGGACTCCTATTACTTAGGGATAGTATTAGGTGCAAGATTCCAATGTGTGAAATCTTCTTTGGTCTTTGAAATAGAAAAGGTAAGAGTTATTAGAGTAAAGCAACAATAGATGAGAAAAAGATTAAGGAAATTTAGAAAGAATCAGAGTAGCAAAGGTAAGTAGGTAAAGGTTTATCCAGTTCTATCTAGGTTATGTCCTACAGTAAACATTGCCTCTGATACCACTTCTGTCACATCCGGATTTAAGGACAAATCTAGATGCATATCAAATGTGTGCTAGGATCAAGTATCACACATATGATGACTCATGGTACAGAAATCAATGTCATATTTTTATTATATAATAGAACTTCCATACAAAAATAGCTAAGTAAAATATATCATATGCAACAATGATCCTTCACAACCAGAGTTGACCTCTCCGAACTCATCTCCATCTTCATCATTCTCCTTCGACAGTACCTGTTGGGGGCCTTCATCTTTCGAAGGTCCTTAAAAACATGGTTAACCATTTGTTATCAGCATGTTGCCAAGTATTACAGGAGCTTCAACACCAGAATAGCTTCGATGCGGAACAATGGAAGGGTAACGAAGGTAGCTTTGTCATAACAACACAAGAAGATGATGCAAGGAGAAGGTGTCATCCTAAACGCTGAAGGCAAAAGACAATGTCGTCCTTGTATTATTTGTAAACCCTGTGTGTAATTCCTGAGGGCATAAATGTAATATCGTACAAAGTTGTACGATTCTCTATAAATAGATGAACAGTGCCCTGCATAAAGTACCTTTTGGGAAGGGCCGAACAATTGTTGTGTGTAACCTTCTCTTCACTTCACTTTCGCTCTAAATCACTTTCTAAAACCGAAGGTATGCTTATAAATTTAATATACGAAGGAGGAGAAATATGCTATTGATATGTGAGACGAGTTGTCAAGTTTAAACTTCTTGATATCTTTTATACATTCATTTATTTACTTGTAATAATAAAAATCACAATTCATTCAATAAAATCTTAACCTTCGTCTCTGAAGAAGTTATCCCGATGGGGATGATTGCTTGAAGATGAAGGTTGATTATCTCTCTTAATATTATGTTGTCTTGTTTTTGATTGTGTATAGCAATTGAGAATGAGTGACTAACATTGGCGCCCACCTCCGGTGAACTCTACGACCACCTTCATCATGTCGCCAAAGAAGACAACAGCGCCAGGGGCTGTTCTTGCTCCCTGGACACCAATCAAGACGAAATCCTTCTAAGGGAGGCCCGAAGCCAGAAGAGGAAGGCCACCAGCCCAACTCCACAAGATGAAGAGCTAGATCAAGAGATTAGCAACCTGGAAGTCATACATCAACATGTGGAAAAGAGAAGGGAGAAGATGCTTCGGCTGGCTGAGCTGCAAAAGAAGATTGACGAAGCAGCCGAGGAAATGCGACATATCATTAGGAGGGCCCCAGCCACGATGATATGTGGTACGATGATTTTCATCATGACATCATTGCTTTTGATGATGCTTCTCCTCTAGCTACAGAGCTGCAGGCTGTGCCATGGCCGCCTTCATACAAGCCACCCTAGCTACCCATGTACGATGGCCACTCAGACCCGAAGCAATTTCTGATGAGCTACGAAGCAACAATATCATCCTATGGTGACAACACGGCTGTCATGGCAAAATCCTTCGTCATGGAGGTCAGGAGTGTTGCTCAAACCTGGTATTCCTCTCTTAGGCCAAGAACAATTACATCATGGTAGAAACTGAAGGACATGTTAGTCACCAACTTTCAAGGATTTCAGATGAAGCCAGTGACTGCTCAGCCCTTGTTCCAGTGCACACAAGATCATGAGGAATATTTGTAAGCATATGTCCAAAGGTTCTTGCGCCTCAGAGCTAAGGCACCAACAGTGCCAAATGAAATCGACATTGAGGCAATGATCAAGGGACTTCGCCCAGGTCCAACGACACAATATTTTGCCAGGAAACCTCCTCAAACCCTAAAGAAGCTTATCCAAAAAATGGATGAGTATATCAGTGCTGACAATGATTTTCAACAAAGAAGGGAGGAAGCCTATAGGTACTCTAAGATGACCAGGGGCTTCGAGGGAAGGCTTCATCCAAGGCATGTCAGAATAATCCAGAACCCCAGTCAAAGTAAAGACAAAAGCAATTATAATCAAGGGCAACAGTGCAGCTCCCAGTCAATAGGGACGCAACAGAGCTCCTTTAGACCACCAGCCCCAACAGGCAGAGGAGGACGAAGCTTCGGAGGGAGGTATAACTCCCAACCAAGAAGACTGTTCTGCCTGTTCTACGGAGAGGACAATGGACATACAATAAGAACTTGCCAAGTTACGATACAAAAAACAGAATGAGATAGCTGAGGCCGAAGCACGGCAGAACCAGTCGAAGCAAGTTCTTCACACTGCTTCGTGCTACTCTCCATACATCCTAGAGTATGTGTGTAACCAACAACCATTTCCACAACCTACAACTTCGGTTGCTTCGGCAAGTCACTCTCCAGCTAGGTGGGTCTTACCTCAGCCACCTGCATCAATTCCATCTTCATCTCACAATCAGCAGCCTCAGGGGCAATGTCAAGTTCAGCAGCAGCGTGATGCAAGAAAAGAGTTCGAAGCTCGAACGATCAACAACATTGTTCCAGAATCTAGGACATATTTACTGAAGCAACAGAGGGGCTAGATCAAGAATTTGATGCACATCTATTGTAATTTCCGTTTCTTTTGCTTTACATTTTTGCCTTAAAAGCAATTTGAGAAGGTGCAACCTTCGACACTTTGTAATAAATCTAAGATTACACCATCGAGTGTAACAAAAAAGCCGAAGAAGCTCCAAAGTCATTCCAAGGGGATGCAGAGCTAAAATGCCACCTAATAAAGGTGAAGAAGTTCTAAAGTCGTTCCTAAGGAGGTGCAGAGCTAAAATACCACCTAGTAAAGGTGAAGAGACTCCAAAGTCGTTTCTAATGGGATGCAGAGTCTTATTATAATATGTTTCACATCATCGTTTTTACCCAAGCATCTTTTGCATCATATCATCGCATCATTCGGCATCATGCCATCATGCATCATTTTGCATCATCCATGAAGAGAAAAGAAGGGGAATGGTTCCCTCATCTACAGATGTGACTTAGCTACAAAGCTAGATTTGGCATTTTTTAGAAATTATGGATTAAAAGCATGAGGATAAATAAAAGGAAAATATGCTACAGTCATCGTCATCAATAGCATACAGAAAGGGACAATGCTATGGTTTCAGCGATAGACATTTTACAACATTTTGAGACCTTCGAATGAAAAGGGAACTTCTTTATGAAGCGTGAAAAGAAGGAAATGTGTTTTTTCGCCTTTGGCTCAAAAACGGTACGTGCAATTATTTCACGCTATATAAAGAAATATAGTACGCAATGCAATCAAACACAACACATAATTGTCTTTACATAGAGCAAGATACAAGATTTATAATATATTTACATGTTTCCCAGACACAAAATTGGAAAAGCCTTTACAATAGTTCAATCTTCTTCTTTCAAAACCTTCTCAGTAGCTTCATTTAGCAAAGTATTATCATCTTCGTCTATCACCGCGTTCACCTCCTTGAATTCATCAAGGATTACTCTTAGTGATGGATCAACTTCGGAATTATACGGTTCCAAGGGAGGAGAAAGTTCCATTGTACAAAGATGTTGATCTATCTAGTATGGAGCTAAATAATTACAAAGTCAAAACTCAATAGAAATACATACCTATACGTCTTTCTCGCTCTGCAGCTTCTTCAGCTCTCCTTGCCTCTTCTGAGGCACGATGGGTCTCTGCCTCACTCTGTCTGAAAGCATCGTCCACTATCTCTCTTCCACCGTTCATCCAGATTTCAGAGTAAAATCTCCCACCTAGGGCAGTTGCTTCAGCTAAAGGTTATTTGATGTCGTTTGCTGAAATTGTAAACTCTGTCTGAATTACATCATTCACATGATCACAGTCAGCTTTTTCAAGTAACGATGCAGCCCCTCGGGCACCCATGCAAGCACAAAAATCTCCTCTACCAGTGTGCACTTCATCGAAGGTTTCAACTTCACCTTCAATCCATCTAACTACCCCTTCGGGATCACCATGCATACAATTTTGTTTAGTTGAGAACGCACCAACTTTAGCAAAAGTACTCTTCAACTTTGAAGGAAACAGGTGACGCCTAAGAGGGGGGGGGGGGGTGAATTAGGACTTCTAAAACTTTTACTAAACTAGGCCACAAATAAATCCCTAGAGCAAAACCTATGCAAATAATCAAACTAGAATGTGCAAACTAGATTTTGTCTAAGTGTTGCTATCTCTACCGCAATGGCTAAATTTCAATCTACACTATATAAGTATGAATACAAGATTGAAACTTAAATGCTTAATATAAATACGGAAACTTAAAGAGCAAGGTGCAGATGCAAACTCTCGTGGATGACGCTGGTATTTTTACCGAGGTATCCAGAACCACGCAAGGTCCCGACTAATCCTCATTGGTGCCCTTACGCAAAGGGAAGCCCACGCGAGGGCCAAACACCTCGGTCGAGTAACTCCGTAGAGAGCCGCGGGCCTTCTCCATGCGCAAGTGGTGCTCTGCTTCTGGCTCCTCTCGGACGCTCCCCGCCATCTCCACTATCGAGCTTCCGGCCGAAAACGCTGCGGGCCTCATTCCCTTTGGTACACGGTGGCAGCCGTGACACAAACGCGGTTGTCACGGTCTCGCAAGACTCTCGCCCCACTCGATACAATTACAACGACTCGCGCAAGAGCCGAGGGGTTGTGTGGTTTTACAAAACTCATTCAACTAACTAGGGTTCACCTAGAGTAAGCGCTAAAGCGGTCTAACTAACCTAAGCACCTACGCTAATCACCGAGTGATGCTATTAAGCACTTGGGTGTTTGAGCTCTTGGAAATGTGAACTATATGCCTTGGTATGTTGCTTGGGCTCCCACACATTGAAATGGCCAGTTGAAGATGTATTTATTGCCCCATACACAATTCTAGCTGTTGGAGAAAAGCTGTTGCTCTCTGCGGTACACCGGACAGTCCGGTGGTGCACCGGACAACGTACTGTTGAGTGTCCGATGTGCCTAACCGTTGTCCTGCCACAACAGGTGACCGTTAGCGCTGCAGGCTTTTCACACCGGACAGTCCAGACTCCACAACGGACAGTCCGATGGTCTTCTCTCCACAGTGCCACCTGGAACTAGCTGTTATGGCTACTATTCCTGGTGCACTGGACAGTCCAGCGTGTGGCACCAGACAGTCTAGTGCTCCTAGCACAGACAGTCCGCAGGCAACACTTGATTCTTCTCTTGGACTTCACTTGATCTTCATAATGTCTTCTTTTGAGGTGTTGCTTTCCTCAATGTCTTGGTCCAAGTTACTTTAGCATCCTGTGAACTATAACCACAAACACTAGCAGACACATTAGTTCACAGGTTGTGTTAATCATCAAACACCAAAACTCATTTAGCCAAATGGCCCGGGGTCCATTTTCCTTACAAACTTGTTACAACATCGCATAAAAACAGAAAAACATTCTTCTTCGACTAACGAAGCTCTTCAATATTCTTTTGAACTCTGTTTCGCTCAGTCTCGAATATCTCATGCTTCACTTTTTCAACTTTAAAATTCTCGTTAACTTCATCAAGCTTCTTTTCTAGCCTTAGCACTTCAAACATTGGAGCTCCACTTGAGCAGATAAAGCATACTCCAAGTCAGCTATGCGCTTTGCATCATCCTTTTTCTCTTTTTCAAGCTTCGAAATTTTCTAGTCTGCCTCAGAAAATCTGGCTAAATCAGTTTGGGTTTTCTTCAGCTTTTCAATTAAAGAAAGAAGAATTGTCTTTTTCAATGGCTTGGTGCCAAAGGTCAATAACTTCGGATCGCAAATTTCCGAAGGCTATCCGGATACTTTCATCTTCGACGTCTTTCTGGGCCTTTAAAGCTTTGCTGAGGATAAGTCCCTAATAAAAAAGTCACAAATAAATAGTAAGTATTATGGATAAACATTCTGCAAAATTGAAAGAAAAATAATGTGTGGGAACCTTCAAGTTGTTATAAGCTAGGCAATCTGCAAGACGATCCTTCGACATTGCAGATAATCCAAGTTCAAGTTTCGATAGCCCATGTTATCCATCATCTCTTGGCAAACATCAATCTCTTTGTCATCTGGTAGGCAGTACAGGTAATCGTCTTTGTCATTGCCCCATAAACCAAAGAGCCTCGAGGATATCTCAGATCTCTTGTGTAGTGTTGCACTTCGGTAATTTTTTTCTCTGTTAGTTGTTTTCCCGAAGCATGGCGAATAAAGTATCCAAAATCTTCAAGAGGCGCCACTTCGGGTATTGGAAGTGCTATTCTCTCTGGCAGGCTTTCAAATTTTTTTTCTGATAGATAAGATTTCGATGGTCCAGCTTTACCTAGATCAGGAGAATCAGCTTCAACAACAGTCATTTTCAATTTCTCAGCTTTATCTTTGGAAATATTTGTAGGAGCAGGCGTCGCCATCTTTGAAGGCCTCAGAACAGCGTCTAGCACGTTGGCCATTCTTCTGTCTTTCTTTGGAGTTCCACTGGGATGGATGATATTTTTGTCAACTCTTGCATCTTCGGCAGATCTTGAATCCCCGGCTGTTCTTTCGAAACGTGGCTCTTTTCTGAAGATGAATCCAAGAGAAGGGACGGTAGAGCACTCACAGTAGATGCCTCGATCACCTACCCAAAAATTCCAAAAGTAACATTAGATCAAAATGCCTTGATTCAAATCAAAGAAAAAGAGAAGTAATACCTTCGGAGCTGAAGGGTCTCTTCAAATGCTTCGACAGCTTCTGCCTTAGAGGTCTCTGTAGCAGGCAGTTTTGCAGCCCTCTCTAAGTAGTACGACTTCAACTGGTGTTTAGAACTTTTGCCTTCTTTTGCTTCGGCGCGATGGAGGAAGTCATTGCTATAGTTTTCCTTTTCATTCCTTTTTTCCGTGCGAGAAAGCAGTAGTCAGGATAGACAAATCCAATAACATCCAATACTCTATTCAATCTTCTTTTCCTCTAGGCACCGAAGGCAGTATTCATAGCTTCGTCTTCAACCTTGGTGTATATCCCTAGCAATTCATCACTAGTCGCTTCAATGTCTTCTAGCCAGTCATCATTCGGTTCACCAAATTGATCCCTATAGCGGTAAGTGTATTTCAAATACACAAGGCCACCTTCGCTTGAGTTGGTGTCAGTTTCCTTCGGCAGTTCCCACTTGTTAACAATAGGCCATACCTTGAAGGCTATATGCTCTTGAACTAAATCTCTGAAGCCGATGTAGCTGCATACGGTGTTGAAGGCTACCAGGCATGCTTGAGCTTTTTCACTATTCACGATCGTAGGCCATCTGATGCTGAAGCGTGATTGAATGGGTCATTGAATCACATTCATCCTCTCAATGAACTCATTCTTAACATAAAATCACTGCTTCATCTAGGATCCTAGCCATTTTTTCTGAAATGTTGGAACAGGGTGTCTCGCATCAAAGCGATATGCGAAGGAGTAGCAGCCAAAACTGTTGTGATATTGTTGCTTCACAACTGCCTTCGTCTGGTAAGTGTAGATCTCTAAAACTTAGCTATAAGTATATGCATGATGATATTATATTAATGAGTTCTTTGGGAAATAAAATGAAGGTTTATAATAGCCCATGCATTACTTGTAAGGCATATATATATATATATATATTTCTTTTTACATGCTAATCAATATATGAGATTATGCATCATGCAGGATTTTCTTGAGTTGGGCACTTAACTAAGAACTTGAAATATGAAGGGTTTAAAACTATTCAAACTCATAGATGAAATTTGAAAATTTAAATAAGGAAAAGGTAAACAACTAGAAATTATAAAAGAAAAAAGGATAAAAAAAGAAAAGGGGGTAGTTCTGGCGCTGGGCCGTGTTCCCCCATTTTGGCCCACCTAGCCCTTAAGCTAAGCACCACGCTCAGCCCAGGTTTCGCCAGGCCGCGTCATGGGCGCTGACTGGCGGGCCCCCCTTATGTCAGCCACTCACACCTCTCGGTTGTGCTTGCGCCCCTCACTGCACCTGGGACCCACTCGTTAGGATCTCCACCTTCTCCGCTCGGTCTCGAACAGAAGCCATGGGACTGGCTTGCCGCGGATCTCGCGGGCTGTTGCAACGGCCTCCACGGGTGCACACCCTTGGGTATAAACCCGTGTCCCAACGCGCATCGGAATCTCACCACAATCCACGCCTGGTGCCGAGCCGCCTAGTCCTCTGAACCTCGCCGCCGCGCGGAAAACTCATCGTCGCCGCCAATTGTTGGGGACTTGTTCTCAAATGCTTCGGATTAAGAACAAGGCAACATGAAAAGTGTTAAATGATAAAGTCCTTCGTCCCTCGAAACATTATTTCCCTTCGGGATATAATGTATTCTGGACGAAGGTCACAAGCAACATATCTTCGTAAGCATAATGAACTGTGACGAAGAATTTACATACAACATAAGAAGTAATGTGAACATTTAAATATTATCACAACGTCATTTCTATTTTATTATCATATAAAAATAGAAATGATTATAGATTACAAGTGTACCTTCGGATTGCAGGAAGGCAAAAGTACAAGGATGACGCAAAGCAAATGCCCCGTCAGCGTCCTCAGTACGGGAGTACTGTTCATCTATTTATAGACGTGGGACGCAGCCCATGTAAAATTACATTCATGCTCATCATATTTGCTAATGACTTATGGGAGTCTATCAAGGCCTAAGTAGTCTTTTCATCTTTAGGTCGGTTCCCCGCTCTGCTATCGCGACGAAGCTTTCCTGCGCATAGCTTCGGCTGCGCTCCATCCTTCGTACAGCATGGTAATCAGCTCATCCTTCATCCCAATCCCCCTTCGTCCGGCTTAGGCTTCGTCCTGACCGTATTCCATGTTCATAATCTGAGTCCGAAAATACCTGTTCATATAATTCACTTGGAAAACATTGTCAAATCTTGTTTTTGAGGACCTTCGGAGGACGAAGGCCCCCAACAGTAGCCCCTCGCAATATTAATTTGTTAGTGATAAATTCAGATTGCGATATGGACGAAGGCCTTGAGCCGAAGGTCCGAAAAAACACCTTCCCTTTGCTAGAATAGCAACATTCACTGACAAGCGGGGTCTTTCAATTTTCAACGCACTGGGTGTATAAATAAGATCATACCGCAAACTCATTTTGTACGCTCTGTTGCCATCTGCTCCCGCTCACTAAATTTTTAGCTCTTGCGCACTAAAATTTGCTGATCTTTTGGTTTTGAAGCTTCGACTTTGAAAACAGTTTTTTAGTGTTTCCGAAGATGTCTGGAGATAAGAAGGCTGCTGCTGAGATGAAGCTGAGTCTCGACAAAGAGAAGAACTTGGGGTTCCTTATAGCGATGGCGAAGACCAATACGGAAAAAATCACCAAGGAGCTTCTGGAAGGTTTGTCTGAAGATACTGGTGACAGCGACAGTTATGATGTAGAAAGCGGTGGGGGAGAGTCCGAAGATCGACCATGGCGGCCAAGTCACTCAGTTTTCGGGAAAACCACCATTAAGCAGAGTCATATTGACAATATGAGGGGGAGATATTTTCGAGATATATCTATTGTGAGAGCTGATGCTGGAGAAAAAACTTCTCCCACCCCCGAAGAAGATGAAGTCGTGATCTTCCGAAGCTTTCTTAAGGCTGGGCTTCGATTTCCCCTAAGCAGCTTTGTTGTCGAAGTCCTGAAGACATTTCAGGTCTACCTTCATCAAATTACTCCCGAAGCTATCATAAGAATGGGGATCTTTGTGTGGGCTGTGAGAAGCCAAGGTTTAGAACCAAATGCTAAAAGCTTTTGCAAAATTCATGAGTTGTTATATGAGACAAAGCCCTGGGGGAAAGAACAATATCACAACAACTTTGGTTGTTACAGCTTCGGTGCCCGCTCCGGGTCAAGCTGCCCCGTGCCAACCTTTCGGAAGAGGTGGCCCGGTGCCTGGATGACAGAATGGTTTTATGTAAAGAATGACTTGACAGCGCAGGAAGATGTTAAAAATATCATTATGCGTCCTATCTGGCAGTGTTTCGGACTCCGAAAACCGAAGGTTGAAATGGATGAAGCAGCCAAAGAATGCCAAAGAGCCTTCGGCGCAGTCTGCTCTTCTATTGGGACAAGAGACTTGGTCCAAGAGCATATTGCCTTTAGGGTGTGGCCACTTGCAGGAAAGTGGGAAATGCCGAAGGAGACCATCAAAGAGTCTGACGAAGGTGGACTGGTCAGACTGAAATACACATTCAAATACGGGGATAAGTTTGTTGAACCTGATGACGACTGGTTAAAAAGCATTGAAACCTTAAGTGACGAACTGCTAGGGGTATACTCGAAGGCCGAGAATACTGCATTATCGGCAGCCTTCGGAGGCCGAAAGAAGAAGAGACTCAACCGGGTATTTGATGCAATCGGGTTTGTCTACCTTGACTATCATTATCCGGTGCCTGGCCGCAAAAGAAAAAAATACTTCTCCTGCAACAGAAGTTGCGACAAGTGCTTCTAGTGAGTCAGCGCCGCAAAGAAAAAAGATAAAGGTGCTCACCCACCGGGCACGTTTTATTGAGCCGGCCATAGTGCCTGAGTTTACCGGTGAAATCTCCTTGGCCGCTGAATCTACAGAGCCAGCTCCAGGGCCGAAGATCGAAGAAAAAACTGAAGCACCTTCAGCAGAGAAGGCGGAAAAACCGAGAATTGAAGGACAAAAAATATTGGAAATCTTAAGTCCTTCAGCAAGTGTTGAGACAATAAAAAATCAAAAGGGTCCATCGGTAACCCCGAAAAGAAAAAGAATGGTGAACGTGCTAGACGTTTTAGAGACAATTAAGTCTTCAAGCACAACTCCAAAAAAGACTGTTGAACTTTCTGAAGTATCTACCGAAGCTTTAGTTGCTGAAGCTTTGAAGCAACAACCTGAAGTTGAAGCTGGGACTTTAGAGCCCACCAAGGAACAACCTTTGGAAATCGAAGAAAAAATAAAAATGCCACAGCCAATCTTAGCTGAAGAAATCGACACTGCTGCCCCCGAAGCTCCTTCCACCATATGCGATTACATTGTGCGACATGCTTCGGGGAAAAAATTATCTGAAGAAGAGATTTATGAAGCCAACCACTATGCCAAAGAATTAAAATATCCGAAGGGGGCACTAGTGTTCAATGGGACACACGAAGATGACTTCCTGTACTGTCTCCCTGACAACAAAGAATTATCTGTCTGCCGGGAGATAGCTAGAAGTATGGGGTTTCCAAAGCTCGAAGCTGGATTATGCGCTATGTCGAAAGAGGATCTCGCGGATAGTCTTGCGTACAATAGCCTAAAGGTATGGGAATTGGGCGTTTGGAAATTTTATAATTCGTAACTCATTATTTTATTCTTATACCAACTTTTTTTTTCATATAGGGTTTAATTCTAAGCAACGCATTGAGAGCACAAAAGAATGCCGAAGATGAGAGCTATGAAATTGCGTTTAACAACCTACGGTCAGAAGTTATTAAACTGAGAAACGAAGCTCTGGAAAAGGATAAAATTCTGCTTACATTGGTAGACAAGGTAAAAAAGGACGAAGCTGCCTCAAAGGTCCAGGCCGAAGCCCAAAAACGTGAGATTAAAGATCTTCAGAAACAGCTAGCTAGAGCTAAAGAGGAACGTGTGCTTGAAGAAACAAAACGAGAGCTTAGTGATCAATTGGCCAATCATTTAGAGATAAGTGTTAAGGAGCTTCGTGCATCCCAGAGAAAATGCTATGTTAAATCCATTGAATGCGTCAAAAAGATAAAATCCAGCTTCGCCAGCGTTGGCGCATTCTCAAGTGAAGAGAACTTCTCACAAGGCAATCCCGAAGGTCCAATGGAATGGATCAGTCACGAAGCATAAGCCTTCGAGGAAATCCTGAGTAGCTGTGACACTATGGAAATCATTACATAAAAATAATACATTTAGTTAATAATGATATTTATTTTAATAATTTTTCATTGAAGTGTTTGTTATTTATTTCATTCGAAATGATTTTTGGTTGCTCATAAGTAATTTTGAATTTTGAATAACATTTCTTCTTAAATAAAAATCCTAGTAAATAAATGATATAATCAGTCCAAAAAAATATATATAACTATATTATTTATAAATACTTTTAGTTTAATCATTATAAATTTTAGAGTTATTTAAAAGTGTATTTCAGAATTAGAAAAGAAACAAAAAAAAAAAAAAACAAACACCCTAAACCTAAAAGCCCACTAGGGGCCCAACACTTTGACCTAGCCGCCGCCTCCCTGGAGCAAGCCACGCGCGCCCCTGCTCCCTGTTGCCGCCGCCGCCAGGGGAAGTCCCCTTCATCCTCTTGCGCGCGGGCCCCACTCGGCCTTTCTCCCTCTACCCACTCTCTCTCCTTCCTTGCTCTTCACCGCACAACGCCAGGAATCGCAGAAGCCGCCTCCAGCCGGCCGAGCGCCCCTGCGCAGCCGAGCGCCCAGCCCGACAGCCGACGCCGTGCGACCCGCTCCGGCCGAGCCGCGCGACCCCGCGCAGCGCCGACCTCGCCCGCGCCCATCGACCAGGCAGCCGGACCCGAGCACGCGCGCGCTCAAGAACCGGTGCTGCGACCCCGACTGCGCCAGGATGCCGACCGCGACACCCACCAGACCGAAGCCCAAGCGATGCCCACGCCGTTTGTTTCTTCACCGAGTTATGAAGCTTCAATGCCATCGTTACTCCCCTCCATTGATACACGCCGACGGTTCTTGCGTTATTGAAGTTCATTGGAGCCGTTTCTCCTCCCATTAAGTCCTCTCTCCATGAATGCCATCACGCCGGCCACCATTTTCTTCCGTGGCCGACCCTTCCTCTCCCACCCTCTCTCTATAAAATCCGACGAGCCCTTGCTCCCCTACACGAGCTCTTCTCCTCCCCGAGCTCCCTCTCTCACGCGCTCTCCACTCTCTAGTTCGTCCCCACCATCACCGGAATCCGTGAGGACTCGCCGGAGTTTGTACCTCGCTGTCCACCAACGACCGCGCAGCATGACGACCACGCTCGTTCCCCTGACCGTCGTTCATCCATGCGCATGAACGAGAACCCAACCAAGGTTGAAGACAATCCACTGATTTATTTCTTATTTTGAATCTTGCGATTTATCGTTGTAATATTACGGTGATACGATTTGGTGATTCGTGTATGATTGTAGAGATTTCATTTTATACGTGTAGTCAAAATCGAACCCCGCGACAATATTTTAAATACGCGTATGATTTTATAGTTCTAAAAATGAACACGGTCACTAGTCACTACTGCGACGATTTTCATACTAGAATACGTTTACAGATTTGATTTCGCTTTAATGTGTGGACTGTGGAGCGATAATTGGTTAGTATTGTTATAAGTGTAATCTTAGTGATATGAGAAATTAAAATAGATATTAAGCCACGCATTTTCGGTCGAATGAAAAATTTATAGATTTTACTGTTCATAATAAAAGTATTCATAAGTATGACACTTAATTACTTAGAATTAGTAAGATGCTCATTTATGTCATAATAACCATGAATAGGTTATTAAAAGTCCCATTTAGTAATTTACATTAATTCCTAGAATATTAATGTTAGAAGAGTTATAAATAAATAAATTTTAGTTATGCGTTAAAATTCTATTTAGAAAAGAAAGGACAAAACCGAAATAGTAGAATTTATAATTAGTCGCTCATACTTTTCTAATAAGAAATTGATAATTATATTGGTAAATGTAGATTTCTTACTAATGAGATAGATAATTTGTTCTAATAACCTTTTTAATAGATATCATATTTAACTAGGTTCGTTATGGATATTTAAGAATAGACGTATTAAATAGAAACTTAAAGTAATATGTCATATGACTTTTCTAATTATTATATAATGGCTTAATTAAGTGCTCACGTCGTTATAACTAAAACAATAGTTAATAACATACCAATGAATATAATATTCATATTTAGATCATATGTTTCTAAACTAAATGTAAATAATAGAGTAATTATGTCCTCTCATAATCTAGTTAATTAGATTTATATTACAAATTGTTCACGACTGTTTATATATGCTTAGTTAATCATTTAATCAAACTTAGTTCATATTATTTATATATTTATATCACTTAGTTCCTCTAAAGAATAAACTAATGAAAATAGTGTTCATGTTCTTTAATAATAATTAAAATGTTAGTTTATATATTGTTTTATGTATAGCTTTCTTAATAAGGAGTATAGGACATGTACTTTCTAATGAAACTAAAAGATAGTGGCTTATTCATTGTCTTTTACATAAAAGTTCATTTAAAGCATATACCATAACTTTCCATAAATAGGTGTTTAATAATAATAATGATCTTTTCACATAAAACCTATTTAGACTTATATCTTAATTTATCATAAGTGATAGGTTTAACAATGAACTATATGCTCCATAATGCTTCTAAAATTAATAATGTGATTAGTAGCTCATTAACCTTAGATATATATAACTTATATCTTTTCTAAAAAGGTTAAAAAGGTTTAATATCGTTATAACGTGTTTATCGTGTTATAAACCCTTAATCTAGACGTATCGCGTATGACGTTTTATAAAAGATTAAATTAGTGAACCTAATATTTGTATATTTTAATTAAGATATTTATAAGCTTATGTCTTGTTTTATAAAGTATAGATCACACATTTTTGAAAAGAATACCCGCTTATTATAACCATTACTTGCGACGTTTTTGAAAAGCGAACGCTCTTTTCGTTAGGCTTTCTTTTAGCTTTACGCATGGTGAATGTGGTATGTTATTGAGTGGTGTTTGTTCTTCTTGTTTGTTTGTGTGATATTCAGTGGTTGATCTAGTAGTTAAGAATCAAGATCTATTCCTATCCGTGGAAGGACCTCAAGTTTTCAATAAGCAAGGCAAGTGGACTTCTCCCTCTGCATACTCTGTTTGATCCCAAACAATACATTTAATAAAGTTTATTCTTTTGGATGTATATGCATAATTTGACGGGTTACCTATTTAGATAACCTTTCCAACCTTATTCCTTGATCAAACCTGGGAATTATATTTTATCTTCGTAGCTACGCTATTGCTACAACTTAACTTTATGCAGTCACTCCCGCTTATGATATTAATGTTTCAAATGATAAGTGTACATTGTTGTTGTTAACCCGATGGTTAAACAAGATTATTGCATATTAATTGGAACATGGAGTGACCACCCGGGAAAACAGTGCTACCATGAGGACTATCATGGCTCTGGTCTTGGCTAAATAACTAGGGAAGTCTTATGTTGGGTGTTGGTCGTGGTCGACCGGGACGGGGGCATCTGGCAAGCGCTTATAGTACCGGCTCAGGCAGATTGGATACGGGCATAGTTCCCAAAGCTTTACCCTGTGGTTCGGACTATAAGTTGGTTACGGTAGGTGTGCCTTATGCAGTTTGACCATTTCCAGCATTTGCGTAATGAGGACTCTAGGGAGAAGCCTCGTAGTGAGACCCTGGCCATTCACCTCGGAAGTGAATACGGGTCTAGCTAACCCGGGCTAGAAGGGAATCGCGACTCATGGGTAAAGATGCGCCACCTCTGCAGAGTGTAAAACTGATATATCAGCCGTGCTCACGGTTATGAGCAGCCTGGACTCCTCACATGATAATTTAACTTGAAGATGGAAATAAATCGAGATCCGATGATCTGACAATGGTTTGCTTAAGTGGTTTTCACTTAAGTGTTTTTGAAATACTCTTGTACCTTTGCTTAATGGAAATACTTGGGATTCACACTTATTAGTAAGACAGGTGTTGTTAATAAAATGTTGACCAACTAAAATGCTTACTGCTCAACCTCAGCCTCACCTTGTTAGACCTTGCATTAGTTTTTCCCCCACTTGCTGAGCCCCGACCATAAGTGAGCTCACCCTTGCTTAATTTTGATCAGAAGTTGCAGATGAGGATATGATGCTGAACTCCATGGATGCTAGTCTAGCGATACCCCCGGTCATCTTCCTGTGGATGGATGTCCATGTTCGCTGTACTTTGATGAATAAAGGTTAAGACATTATGTCTGTTTGAAGTGTAATATGTTAATAAAGTCGTTATTTACGCTTTTATGCATTGTTCTTTTGATATATTACACTTGTGACGTCAACATATGTGTGGAAATAGATCCTGGCACACATATGCGATGCACCCGGTTCTGCCCTTTGGAGACGGGTGTGACAGAAGTGGTATCAAAGCAATGTGACCGTAGGTCGCTAGATTAGTTAGAAATGGAAAGCCCAGTCAGTCTTTCAAGCTTGATATATTTTTCTCCATAAAAATGTACTTTATACAAAAACTCGTCTCTTTTATCTTCAACCCTTCTTGTCTGATTTTTGGTCTATCAGAAGACTCTCCTCAGAAGCATTGCAAGATGATCAAGCTAGGATTGCGGAACCTGAAGCGAAGTTTGCCAGAAGAAACCCTTTCGAAGCTATCGACAATGCCCTGTTCTCTATCTTATCCCCACTCCGCAAGAAGTTTTGGATCCCCTGGATCTATTATTTTTCTTCTTGGCTAAGGTGATAGGATTGTTCTTTAGTATTAAGATTTTCGACTAGATCGGTAATGGCGATATTATATTATATTATAAGTGGTTTTCTAATCCCTAATATTGCTATATAACCCTTGACTTCTTATACTTTTGTTGTCTTGCCACTGTATTGCCACCCTTGCGCAATATCTACCTTGATGTACTAAATTCTTTGTCTCCCTACTCCTACTTGATAATGCCTCTCTATTTTGTCTCCTTGATAATGCTTTCTCCCTAACTCACTTCATATCCTTGGTTGTATCATTTATCCTCACTTTAATAGTTCATGGTTATCTTATTTCACTCTTGGCCACCAACAAATATGTCTTGTCTAACTCCTTGATATTTCTAATATGACTCCTTGACTTTATAATATCTTTATTATTCCCAACCTTATCTCACCTTTTGTTTTGTTTGAATGAGTAGAATTGGATTGTGTTGTGCTGATATGTTTGAGTTCATGTTAGTTATATTTGTGACTATGTTTGATTTGCTTCTTTGTAATGGTTGTTGGTGTATTGTGTGACTTTTGTCCACAATGACATCGGTTAGCTAGGTAAAACCTCAGATAGATGGGATTTCTCTGCTCTCTATAATCTGTCTTTGCTCAACCCTTTCATCCCTTCCATTCTTCCATACCCATACAGATGTCAGACCTTGGAATGTCAACTACAAGTGACGTCACTAAGTGCAAAGAATGTGGTGTGTAGACAAGTCAAAACAACACTATGAATAAAACAGCTGATGAACAGACAATCAAGACCCAAAATGATGCACAACCAAACCAACAGACAAGTAACCTTGGAACATGTTGTTGTTGTGAGTACTATGGAATTCCTTGTCGCCAGATCGGTACAAATGAAAGTGAAACTACAAAACAGAAGAACCGGATTTTATTTTCTGGCATAAATAGACAAATGTCCCCCCAAGAACAACTAATAGCAGATGCACTAGCAGACGATGAATTGCCAGGTTTTCCAAAAAGGAAACATCACAAGAATGCCCAGCCCCAAGAAGAAACACAGGAGTGTTACATTGATGGATGGACTATTACCTGCACACAGCTTCAGCCTCGTCGTCGCATCAGGTCCAAGAAACAAAAAGAGAAACATAGAAAAAGTCAAGAAATAACTTCAAGAAAAGCTTGCTATCAATGTGGACGTGAAGGTCATTACTTCCGTAACTGTCCTGAGAAGAGTTTGCTACAGATCACCTCCAAGATGAAGCTATCTCAGTCTCTAGACATGGAATATGAACAAAAATGCATAGAAACTTCTACAAACAACGTAAAGACAACTCCACCATGTAACTCATCAAGTCGTGCTTGCTTTGGCTGTGGTGATACCAGCCATCTTGTTAATAGTTGTTCTAAGAAGGATGTGGAGATCAATAAGGTCCAAAAGAAAAGACAACACCCTCAAACCCATGCATCAACACAGAATAGACAACGGAAAGAGTCCACAGGAAAGATAAGTTATGCAGTGACAGGAACCATTCCATATAATGATGCAGTAATTTTTGGAACACTAGTCATTCACACAACCATCGCCACCGTGTTGTATGATCCTCATACAACACATTCTCTTATCAGTGCCCAGTTTGCAACAAAGTATGGTATCTTTAAGTGCCCCTTAAGATCAAGAAAGACCATCAGTACACCTGAAAGGAAAGTGTTAGCGAACTACATATGTCCGAAAGTAAGTATTAAAATCAACGGGATAGATTTTTCAGCTGATCTCCTAGTGATAGAATCAATGGGAAAGGATGTGATTCTTGGAAAGAATTGGTTACAAAGAACTAAGGCGGTAATCCAACATACTGAGAAAACCATGTGCTTGGAAACTCCATGTGGAGAAACAATAGTAGTTGAAGACAACCGACCTCCAGCTCAGATTGGTACATCTGACAAGGAAGAATAATATACCATTTAGTTAGAAGGAGTATGTCTCACAAAAAAAAAATGTCAAGTTGTTGCCCCTTTCAAGATTTGTAATAGTGCTAAGTGATATATGAATAAATTTGGAGAATCTTTCACACCTACGGTGTTTTGCCTCTTTATAAGGAAATAAAGTATGGTGTCAGCTGAAGCAATGTGATACTCTAGTTGCCCTAAAATTCCGCTCAAGTCTTTCTCTCAATTTATACTCAAAGAATACTCTTGGATTAGAAAGATGATTTGGATATCATGCTCTGAAATCTATAAGATTCAAAAAGATCTTTGTTAAGGAATATAACACCTGTAAACTCTCAAAGTATGATGAAGCTAGTAGAAATCTGAAACCATCCTTGTTCCTTAACTAATCTTATATTGGAAATTAAAACGCTATGTTAGCTCTTTATCTTAATGTCATACAAGCCTGTTATGCAGTCTATCTCACTAACTCTTTTACCCTCTGACTAGTTGATGAACCCCAATGGAAAGGAAGTAAATGGTACCAGCGACAATATTCCTACCTTAACAACTATGAACGAGAAAAATGAGTCACCAAGATATTCGATGAATGGAATGAAGAACAACAAAAGAAATAGAAAAATGTTTGGATACATGATTAGTTCACCTCAACCACAAGCAAAAGCCACGAAACACATGGATACCCAAACAGAAGAATCAAGTCAGGCTCAGCTACATGAGACACAGACACCCAATCAATCCTCATCCCCTGTTGGTCAAGAAAAGTTGACTCGCAAAGAACTCAAAGCAAGAGGTGCTTGCTATTATTGCAAAAACGAAGGACATCTTATTCGCGAATGCCCCAAGAAGCGTCTAGATCAACAAGAGAAGAAAGCTGCCGAGCATGACCTAAGCAATAATTCAGAAGACCCACCATTTTATAAGTATGATGATGAAGGTCGCTTGATTAGTATACATTTCGGAGCAGAGAAGTAAGGAAGTTCCTTAAGTTTGGAGGAGTTCAATGAGAACTAAGAACCTACAAATAAACCATGTATCTCTTTTGCTTTCGTGCTAGCCTTTCTTAATCTCGAGGACGAGATTCTTTTTAAGAGGGGTAGATTTGTGACACTATGGAAATCATTACATAAAAATAATACATTTAGTTAATAATGATATTTATTTTAATAATTTTTCATTGAAGTGTTTGTTATTTATTTCATTCGAAATGATTTTTGGTTGCTCATAAGTAATTTTGAATTTTGAATAACATTTCTTCTTAAATAAAAATCCTAGTAAATAAATGATATAATCAGTCCAAAAAAAATATATATAACTATATTATTTATAAATACTTTTAGTTTAATCATTATAAATTTTAGAGTTATTTAAAAGTGTATTTCAGAATTAGAAAAGAAACAAAAAAAAAACAAACACCCTAAACCTAAAAGCCCACTAGGGGCCCAACACTTTGACCTAGCCGCCGCCTCCCTGGAGCAAGCCACGCGCGCCCCTGCTCCCTGTTGCCGCCGCCGCCAGGGGAAGTCCCCTTCATCCTCTTGCGCGCGGGCCCCACTCGGCCTTTCTCCCTCTACCCACTCTCTCTCCTTCCTTGCTCTTCACCGCACAACGCCAGGAATCGCAGAAGCCGCCTCCAGCCGGCCGAGCGCCCCTGCGCAGCCGAGCGCCCAGCCCGACAGCCGACGCCGTGCGACCCGCTCCGGCCGAGCCGCGCGACCCCGCGCAGCGCCGACCTCGCCCGCGCCCATCGACCAGGCAGCCGGACCCGAGCACGCGCGCGCTCAAGAACCGGTGCTGCGACCCCGACTGCGCCAGGATGCCGACCGCGACACCCACCAGACCGAAGCCCAAGCGATGCCCACGCCGTTTGTTTCTTCACCGAGTTATGAAGCTTCAATGCCATCGTTACTCCCCTCCATTGATACACGCCGACGGTTCTTGCGTTATTGAAGTTCATTGGAGCCGTTTCTCCTCCCATTAAGTCCTCTCTCCATGAATGCCATCACGCCGGCCACCATTTTCTTCCGTGGCCGACCCTTCCTCTCCCACCCTCTCTCTATAAAATCCGACGAGCCCTTGCTCCCCTACACGAGCTCTTCTCCTCCCCGAGCTCCCTCTCTCACGCGCTCTCCACTCTCTAGTTCGTCCCCACCATCACCGGAATCCGTGAGGACTCGCCGGAGTTTGTACCTCGCTGTCCACCAACGACCGCGCAGCATGACGACCACGCTCGTTCCCCTGACCGTCGTTCATCCATGCGCATGAACGAGAACCCAACCAAGGTTGAAGACAATCCACTGATTTATTTCTTATTTTGAATCTTGCGATTTATCGTTGTAATATTACGGTGATACGATTTGGTGATTCGTGTATGATTGTAGAGATTTCATTTTATACGTGTAGTCAAAATCGAACCCCGCGACAATATTTTAAATACGCGTATGATTTTATAGTTCTAAAAATGAACACGGTCACTAGTCACTACTGCGACGATTTTCATACTAGAATACGTTTACAGATTTGATTTCGCTTTAATGTGTGGACTGTGGAGCGATAATTGGTTAGTATTGTTATAAGTGTAATCTTAGTGATATGAGAAATTAAAATAGATATTAAGCCACGCATTTTCGGTCGAATGAAAAATTTATAGATTTTACTGTTCATAATAAAAGTATTCATAAGTATGACACTTAATTACTTAGAATTAGTAAGATGCTCATTTATGTCATAATAACCATGAATAGGTTATTAAAAGTCCCATTTAGTAATTTACATTAATTCCTAGAATATTAATGTTAGAAGAGTTATAAATAAATAAATTTTAGTTATGCGTTAAAATTCTATTTAGAAAAGAAAGGACAAAACCGAAATAGTAGAATTTATAATTAGTCGCTCATACTTTTCTAATAAGAAATTGATAATTATATTGGTAAATGTAGATTTCTTACTAATGAGATAGATAATTTGTTCTAATAACCTTTTTAATAGATATCATATTTAACTAGGTTCGTTATGGATATTTAAGAATAGACGTATTAAATAGAAACTTAAAGTAATATGTCATATGACTTTTCTAATTATTATATAATGGCTTAATTAAGTGCTCACGTCGTTATAACTAAAACAATAGTTAATAACATACCAATGAATATAATATTCATATTTAGATCATATGTTTCTAAACTAAATGTAAATAATAGAGTAATTATGTCCTCTCATAATCTAGTTAATTAGATTTATATTACAAATTGTTCACGACTGTTTATATATGCTTAGTTAATCATTTAATCAAACTTAGTTCATATTATTTATATATTTATATCACTTAGTTCCTCTAAAGAATAAACTAATGAAAATAGTGTTCATGTTCTTTAATAATAATTAAAATGTTAGTTTATATATTGTTTTATGTATAGCTTTCTTAATAAGGAGTATAGGACATGTACTTTCTAATGAAACTAAAAGATAGTGGCTTATTCATTGTCTTTTACATAAAAGTTCATTTAAAGCATATACCATAACTTTCCATAAATAGGTGTTTAATAATAATAATGATCTTTTCACATAAAACCTATTTAGACTTATATCTTAATTTATCATAAGTGATAGGTTTAACAATGAACTATATGCTCCATAATGCTTCTAAAATTAATAATGTGATTAGTAGCTCATTAACCTTAGATATATATAACTTATATCTTTTCTAAAAAGGTTAAAAAGGTTTAATATCGTTATAACGTGTTTATCGTGTTATAAACCCTTAATCTAGACGTATCGCGTATGACGTTTTATAAAAGATTAAATTAGTGAACCTAATATTTGTATATTTTAATTAAGATATTTATAAGCTTATGTCTTGTTTTATAAAGTATAGATCACACATTTTTGAAAAGAATACCCGCTTATTATAACCATTACTTGCGACGTTTTTGAAAAGCGAACGCTCTTTTCGTTAGGCTTTCTTTTAGCTTTACGCATGGTGAATGTGGTATGTTATTGAGTGGTGTTTGTTCTTCTTGTTTGTTTGTGTGATATTCAGTGGTTGATCTAGTAGTTAAGAATCAAGATCTATTCCTATCCGTGGAAGGACCTCAAGTTTTCAATAAGCAAGGCAAGTGGACTTCTCCCTCTGCATACTCTGTTTGATCCCAAACAATACATTTAATAAAGTTTATTCTTTTGGATGTATATGCATAATTTGACGGGTTACCTATTTAGATAACCTTTCCAACCTTATTCCTTGATCAAACCTGGGAATTATATTTTATCTTCGTAGCTACGCTATTGCTACAACTTAACTTTATGCAGTCACTCCCGCTTATGATATTAATGTTTCAAATGATAAGTGTACATTGTTGTTGTTAACCCGATGGTTAAACAAGATTATTGCATATTAATTGGAACATGGAGTGACCACCCGGGAAAACAGTGCTACCATGAGGACTATCATGGCTCTGGTCTTGGCTAAATAACTAGGGAAGTCTTATGTTGGGTGTTGGTCGTGGTCGACCGGGACGGGGGCATCTGGCAAGCGCTTATAGTACCGGCTCAGGCAGATTGGATACGGGCATAGTTCCCAAAGCTTTACCCTGTGGTTCGGACTATAAGTTGGTTACGGTAGGTGTGCCTTATGCAGTTTGACCATTTCCAGCATTTGCGTAATGAGGACTCTAGGGAGAAGCCTCGTAGTGAGACCCTGGCCATTCACCTCGGAAGTGAATACGGGTCTAGCTAACCCGGGCTAGAAGGGAATCGCGACTCATGGGTAAAGATGCGCCACCTCTGCAGAGTGTAAAACTGATATATCAGCCGTGCTCACGGTTATGAGCAGCCTGGACTCCTCACATGATAATTTAACTTGAAGATGGAAATAAATCGAGATCCGATGATCTGACAATGGTTTGCTTAAGTGGTTTTCACTTAAGTGTTTTTGAAATACTCTTGTACCTTTGCTTAATGGAAATACTTGGGATTCACACTTATTAGTAAGACAGGTGTTGTTAATAAAATGTTGACCAACTAAAATGCTTACTGCTCAACCTCAGCCTCACCTTGTTAGACCTTGCATTAGTTTTTCCCCCACTTGCTGAGCCCCGACCATAAGTGAGCTCACCCTTGCTTAATTTTGATCAGAAGTTGCAGATGAGGATATGATGCTGAACTCCATGGATGCTAGTCTAGCGATACCCCCGGTCATCTTCCTGTGGATGGATGTCCATGTTCGCTGTACTTTGATGAATAAAGGTTAAGACATTATGTCTGTTTGAAGTGTAATATGTTAATAAAGTCGTTATTTACGCTTTTATGCATTGTTCTTTTGATATATTACACTTGTGACGTCAACATATGTGTGGAAATAGATCCTGGCACACATATGCGATGCACCCGGTTCTGCCCTTTGGAGACGGGTGTGACAGTAGCCGCGGTGACATCTGCGCTTTTTCGGGCGCTAGAGGAGTTGCTACTGTTTTGGAGAGGAGAGGTTGTGAGCATGTAAAATCCTTAGCACAGTCCGAAGCTGCCCTGTCCTCCGAAGACATCAAAGACCCCTCGGCCGAAGCAAGCATGGTTGGCGGAAAATTCTTTACTGATATCTGGGACAACGGCGGCCGAGAAATGGCGCAAGAGATTATTCAAAAGAGTGAAAAAGGCATCCATGATGCTAGGAAAGTGACAGAAGTTGCCGAAAAAAGTACAGAGCCCGAAGGGCAAATAGGTATTAATTAGTCGTTCTTATTGTGTTGTAATTTTTAATTTCAGACTTTGACGACGGCTTGTAATAGTAATAAGACCGCATCCATTCTTCCCTCAGAACCTGCTGGATCGTCGGCTGGCCCCCACACGAAGGGGGATGACGAAATTAGACAAATGGCTGAAGCTATCATGGATAAAGTTGTTGAACAACTACTAAATGAGGCTGCAGAAGTAGTACTCAGGGAAGACTAGGTGTTATTGTAAAAACATTTGAAATGTGATCTATGTAATATTTTGTAACTTTGAATGTAATATACAAGTTCCTTTTTAAGATTTATTTCTTTACGATGCATGAAATTTGGCATACGTACCGTTTTTGAGCCTTCGGCGAAAAAACACCTTCCCTTCTTTTCATGCTTCGTGAAGAAAAACTTTCATATATCACGATAACTTCGATACTGCTCTGATGAAGCATATCTATGCTTCGTAAAAATTTTTCCCGAAGATGTACTTCGAAGGTCAATATCGCATTTCCTTCTTCTGCCTTAGCACAATCTTCACTTTTTCAAAGCATTCTCTGAAGATCAATATTGTATCCCCTTCTTGTGCCGTATGCAGCATGATGTATGATGCTTATGCTATGCAAAATGATGTGATGATGTTATGTTATGTAGATGACATTTGTTCCGAAGATACACACATATCCCCGTAAAACACAAAATTTTTGTACCAGCGCTGACTTTTCGCTTTAAGCTCTGCATTCCCTTAGGAACGACTTTGGAGCTTCTTCGCCTTTTACTTAGGCGGTATCAGCGTTGACTTTTCGCTGTAAGCTCTGCATTCCCTTAGGAACGACTTTGGAGCTTCTTCGCCTTTTACTTAGGCGGTATCAGCGTTGACTTTTCGCTGTATGCTCTGCATTCCCTTTGGAACGACTTTGGAGCAGAAAACTTACACTGCGTTCCCTTTGGAACGACTTTTTGTAATTTCAACAAACTTACTCTGCGCTCCTTAGAACGACTTTTTGTTGCTTCGAAGGATTTTCGATAATTCGAAGGTCCTCCTTGTTAACGTAAATTCTTAAGCTTCAGCAACTTAAGCCTGAGAAAATACATTTTCCTTGGAGCAAGCAAAACTTTTTCATGAAAACTAAAAAAAATGTCCTTTATTACACAGAAAATAGAACTGAACGGAAAAAACTGGTAGGATATTTGTCAATAAATGTGCTTCGACTCTGGCACAGTGCTATTGACCGTGCGAGCTTCGGATTGTTCTCTGAGATCCCTTTGGTGTGGAGCATATTGGCTCCCTTCTGGCTGTTGGCCTTGTTGCAACGGTGGTGGAGGCGGAGGCTGTTGCCAGGAAGCTTGAGGTTGACTCGCCGAAGCAACAGAAACTGCAGGGTGATTGCCTATGTATTCTGGGATGTAAGGCGGATGGTACGAAGCAGTATGCATGACCTGCTTCGGCTGAACTTGTTGTGCTGCAGCTTCGGCTATCTCCTTTTGCTTCTGGATGGTAACATGGCACATCCTGGTGGTATGGCCCTTGTTTTCACCACAGAACAAGCAAAACATTCTCCTTGGTTGATCTCCAAATCTTCCGCCGAAGCCCCTGGCGCCTCTGCCTCTTGGAGCTGGTGGCCGGAAGAAACTTTGCTGCTGCCCCGAAGCCTGTGAGGAGCACTGCGGCCTGTGCTGCTGACTTCCCTTATCATCATTTTGAGTATTGTGGATAGACCTGACATGCCTCGGATAGAATCTTCCTCCGAAGCCCCTGGTCATTTCAGAAAACCTGAAAGCCTCCTCCCTTCTTTGGCGAAAATCGTTGTCGGCACGAATATACTCGTCCATCTTCTGGAGCAGCTTCTCCAAAGTTTGAGGAGGCTTCCTAGCAAAATATTGAGCTGAAGGTCCAGGCCGAAGTCCCTTGATCATGGCCTCAATGACAATTTCGTTGGGCACCGTTGGTGCCTGCGCCCTCAAACGCAAGAACCTTCTGACATATGCCTGAAGGTATTCTTCATGATCCTGAGTACACTGGAACAAGGCTTGAGCAGTGACCGGCTTCGTCTGAAACCCTTGAAAGCTGGTTAACAACATGTCCTTCAGTTTTTGCCATGAAGTGATCGTTCCTGGTCGAAGGGAGGAATACCAGGTTTGAGCAACACTCCTGACAGCCATTACGAAAGACTTTGCCATGACCGTAGCATTGCCACCATACGAAGATACTGTTGCTTCGTAGCTCATCAAAAACTGCTTCGGGTCTGAATGGCCATCGAATATGGGAAGCTGGGGCGGCTTATAGGACGGAGGCCAAGGTGTAGCCTGCAGCTCAGCGGACAAGGGAGAAGCATCATCGAAAACAAAATTTCCATGATGGAAATTGTCATACCAGTCATCTTCGTTGAAGAAACCCTCCTGATGAAGGTCTTTTTGTTGAGGCCTTCGGTTCTGCTCATCGTGAGTAAGATGGCGAACTTCTTCAGAAGCTTCGTCTATCTGCCTTTGCAGTTCAGCTAGCCTGGCCATCTTTTCCTTCTTCCTCTGCACCTGTTGATGAAGCATCTCCATATCCCTGATCTCTTGGTCTAGCTCATCCTCTTGAGGCGTCGGGCTGACAGCCTTCCTCTTCTGGCTTCGGGCCTCCCGAAGAGAGACAGTCTCCTGATTGTGGTCCAGTGGTTGGAGAGCTGCAGTGCCAGCTGCGGAAGCTTTCTTCGGCGCCATAGCGAAGGTTGATGATCGCCGAGGGCGCTCAAAGACTTAAAGAGTGGAAGTGAGTTCACCGGAGGTGGGCGCCAATGTTGGGGACTTGTTCTCAAATGCTTCGGATTAAGAACCAGGCAACATGAAAAGTGTTAAATGGTAAAGTCCTTCGTCCCTCGAAACATTATTTCCCTTCGGGATATAATGTATTCTGGACGAAGGTCACAAGCAACATATCTTCGTAAGCATAATGAACTGTGACGAAGAATTTACATACAACATAAGAAGTAATGTGAACATTTAAATATTATCACAACGTCATTTCTATTTTATTATCATATAAAAATAGAAATGATTACAGATTACAAGTGTACCTTCGGATTGCAGGAAGGCAAAAGTACAAGGATGACGCAAAGCAAATGCCCCGGCAGCGTCCTCAGTACGGGAGTACTGTTCATCTATTTATAGACGTGGGACGCAGCCCATGTAAAATTACATTCATGCTCATCATATTTGCTAATGACTTATGGGAGTCTATCAAGGCCTAAGTAGTCTTTTCATCTTTAGGTCGGTTCCCCGCTCTGATATCGCGACGAAGCTTTCCTGCGCATAGCTTCGGCTGCGCTCCATCCTTCGTACAGCATGGTAATCAGCTCATCCTTCATCCCAATCCCCCTTCGTCCGGCTTAGGCTTCGTCCTGACCGTATTCCATGTTCATAATCTGAGTCCGAAAATACCTGTTCATATAATTCACTTGGAAAACATTGTCAAATCTTGTTTTTGAGGACCTTCGGAGGACGAAGGCCCCCAACACCAATCCTCGCTCCCATCGCCAATGGGGCCTAGGGGTCAACCTAGGGGGGCTTTGTCCTGTCGCCGGGGTTGTGCCCGTGGCCGAATTGGGGAGAAACAGCCATTATAGCGAGCCCAATTGCTCACCGAAGATTGTAATCCACCTCGAATCCACCCTTGGCGCGGTCAGAGATCTCTGCGCCCCTATTCTTCGGTAAGACCCCCCTCTAGTCCTCGCCATCCTCCTAGCTCCGCGTAGCACCTATCATAGTCGAGGTTGGGGCCCGTGGCTGCAGATTGTCATCACCAACGTTGGCACCGCCGTGGTTGGGCACCATGGGGTGGGCGATGGGTTGCGAAATAGTGATCCATCTGTGAATGGTCGAGATTAAAACGTCGACACCGTTTCGAGCTGGTCGCCTCAGCACCGTTGGATCGATGGTCGATGGGTGGGATTAAATGGATGCATACCCATGCGCTACACTGAACCCTGACCGTAGATTCGAGATCGGAGGAGCGTGATCGCGTGTCGGTTCGGTAGGATCTGGATCTAATCCAATCCGCTCGATCATGATCCAACGGTCCACAGTCGAGGGTACCCCTTCGTCGCGGTCATTTTCTAAAAGTGTCCCTCGGTTTTCACAAAAACAACCCGCCGTCCATATAGGGTTAAAGCTGTGTCTAGGAAAATTTATATCTTGGCCCCTAACCTTTCTGGAATTTGACGCTCGGTCCAGTGAACCAAGAAAAGAGTAAAAATAATATAGTAAATACTTTTTAGTACATAAATAAACCTAGAAACTCAATAAATTCATAGAAAATTCATATTAAATCCTTTTTGGTCCATTCTAGTGGCATTAATTTTGTATTAATATTGTCTACCAACCAGTAACACTGTTTAGCCATGAAACTTGAATTAAAATTGTTCATTCGAATTAATCTGTTCTAGGTACTCAATAACTCCATAAATTCATAACTCAATAACTGTAACTCTGTTTTGATCCATTCTAGTTGCATTAGTCTCACGATAATATTTATTATCATCTGGTAACTTTGTTTTGTCATGAAATATAGGTTGAAATGTTGCACTTAGTTTATTCTATATTTAACCACGTGGATCTTCGGAAAACCATAACTTCATAACCGTGACTCCGATTGTAGTGATTCTCGAGCCCACGATCTCGTAGCGACGCATAGATTATTATTATGCAGTGTATTCCTATGTTTGGTGTGATGTTAATTTTGCTTATACCATGTTTGTCTGTATTGCTACGTTTAGCAATGAGGACACGTGTCAGCTGAAGAGCAAGTTGGTACCTGGAATCTTAAGTCCCAGGCAAGTTATGCCCTTGATCACTTCTTTTTACCCACTCATGTTCTAATTAATCATAATGATCTGAATAGGTTAATTTTGATGGGACCTAATAGGTTACCCAAGTTTGTCTATCTTTATACCTTGTTTACCACTGAACTTTTTGGGTAGTACTTGCTATTACTTTATGTGGTTTTGGGTATGTAGATACATTATTCATGATCACACTTTTATTATCTGTTTATTATTACTGTTCATGTTAAGATCATTATGTTAATTGGAACATGGAGCAACCACCCGGGAAATAGTGCTACCACAAGGGAGGAATGGGACCCCTTGGCTGATTAATTAGGAAAGCTAGTGGATGACTACCTTACCCGAAAGGGGCAAGGGAAGTAGGGGAGTGGTCAGTGTAGGGAGGTCCTTGGATTGATTTTGCTGCGATGGTGGTCAGGCGAGGAATCCCTGCATTGGAGCTTCCTATAAACTGTAGCGGGTTTTCTGAAGCTAGTGGAACTTTGTAAAGGCCTCGTAGTGTTACCCTGCCTCGCCTCCTCGGTAGAGGTGTATGGGAAGTCAAGATCCCTTGACAGATGGGTAACAAGACTTATGGGTAAAGATGTGCAACCTCTGCAGAGTGTAAAACTGGTATACTAGCCGTGCTCACGGTCATGAGCAGCTCAGACCCTCACATGATTAATTTATGGAACTAAATTCAATTTGTCATATGCATTGCATCGCAGGTGTTGTTATTACTTTTATTCTACTACTTAATTGGGTTGGTATTACTTATACTTAGTAATTGCTAATAAAATTTTGACCAACTTTAAAAGCACTACTCAGCTTTAACCATCCTCTTTGGTAAGCCTTACACTTCACGTGAGCTCCCACCTTTGGCGAGTTCATGCACATTATTCCCCACAACTTGTTGAGTGATGAACGTATGTGAGCTCTCTCTTGCTGTCTCACACCCCCACAGGTCAAGAACAGGTACCGTAGGATGAGACGCATGGAGGATGCTGTGACGAGTTCGTGAGAGGTCTAGGCCGTCGTCTCGCAATCAACTTTGGGTTGCTGGACCGTTGTCTCCTTATAATGTAATTAATTATTTATTTTGTACAGAACTCCTATTATATAGTAAAGATGTGACATTCGATCCTATGCCATGATTTATCATATGTGTGAGACTTGGTCCCAGCACACCTGGTGATTATGTTCACGCCCGGGTCTTGGTGCCCCGAAACCCGGGTGTGACAGAAGTGGTATCAGAGGAATGTTGACTGTAGGACAAAACCTAGATAGAACTGGACAACCATTGTCTACTTACCTTTGTACTCTAATTCTTTCTAAACTTTTCTTAATCTTTCCTCATCTATTTTGCTTTACTCTGATTATTCTTACCTTTTCCTTCTAAAGACAAATGTGGATTTCACACTTTGAAATCTGTACCTAAAATGACCTTTAGGAATAAGAGACCTACTCATAGGAACAAAAACAAAACTATTTTTTTATATAGGTATCTATGTACTTCAATGTTTATTCTTATGATACTTGCCTGATTTGGATCTTTGATTGAGTGTGATGAGTTGTGGAGTAATGTCCACAAATTACATCTGCATATACACATAGAAAAAAATGCTTATAAAAATAACTAGACAAACTAGATTATCCCTCATTAAAAGTATCTAGCCTAACAATATCCATCTAAAAGGGAAATGTGCCCTCGGGCAATTTCAATAATGTTTTGGTGATTAAGTGCCCAACACGGTTAATTAAGTTCTTATGTGCCAAGTAAAGTGAGAAGTGCAAATCAAAAAAGGTACGTTTCTAGACTTAGTACATTGTTTTGAGTACTAATGTGTTTTGTCTAAGTGCTAGAAACAGTGAGAAAAGAATTGGAAAAAGAGTTGGCTATGTGCAGCAAACTCCAGCTTGGCTTGGCACACCGGACTGTCCGGTGGTGCACTGGACAGTGTCCGGTGCGCCAGGCTGGTCTCCGGTGGAAAGGCCGCTCTCGGGAGTTGATGACGGTGTACGACTATAATTCACTGGACTGTCCGGTGGTTCACTGGACTGTCCGGTGAGTCGTTCGCGGTGTACTCATCGCTCTCAGGAAAAGCATAGGGGCGACGTGGCTATAATTCACCGGACTGTCCGGTGGTGCAGCGGACTGTCCGGTGAGCCAACGGTTGCCAGTGCCAACGGTCAGACGCGCAATCTTCACGCGACACGTGGACTGCTCCAACAGTCGGCTGGTGCACCGGACTGTCCGGTGTGCACCGGACAGTGTCTGGTGCGCCAATGGGCCCGGAGCTGCAACGGTTGACTGTGCTTGATTTGGAAGGAAATCGCGCACCAGACAGGCTACAGTAGCTGTCCGATGCGCCACTCGACAGAAGGCAGGATTTGCCTTCCAAGATTGTCACCAACGGCTCCTAGCTGCCTTGGGGCTATAAAAGGGACTCCTAGGCACATGGAGGAGTCACCCAAGCATTCACTAAGCGTTCTAAGACTCACGCACTCCGCCTCCGCGCAATTGATTGACTGTGTTAGTGATTTGAGCTCCGTTTGAGTCGTGAACTCACTGTGCTACGTTTCGAGCTCAAGTCTTGGCTTGTGTGCGTGTGTGTGCTGTGGATTTGTGCCTTGTGTGTGTTGCTCTTCCCAACCTTACTCCATGCTTTCTTTATGATCTCTATTGTAAGGGCGAGAGACTCTAAGTTGTGGAGATTCCTCGCAAATGGGAAGAAGACTATAAGGAAGAAAGCTGTGGTATTCAAGTTGATCATTGGATCACTTGAAAGGGGTTGAGTGCAACCCTCGTCCATTATGATGCCTGTTGGGGACTTGTTCTCAAATGCTTCGGGTTAAGAACAAGGCAACATAAAAAGTGTTAAATGTTAAGGTCCTTCGTCCCTCGAAACATTATTTCCTTTCAGGATATAATGTGCTCCGGACGAAGGTCACAAATAGAATACCTTCGTAAGTGCGATCAGTTATGACGAAGGACTTATGAGCAACATCAAAAGTAATATAAACATTTAAACTTTATTATCATGTCATTTCTATTTTATTATCGTATAACAATAGAAATGACTTCAAATTACAAGTGTACCTTCGGATTGCAGGAAGACAAAAGTACAAGGGTGACGCAAAAGCAAATGCCAAGTCAGCGTGAACAGTACGGGAGTACTGTTCATCTATTTATAGACGCGGGATGCAGCCCACGTAAAATTACATTCATGTCCATTACATTTGCTAATGACTTATGGAAATCTGTCAAGGCCCAAGTAGTCTTTTCATCTTTAAGTCGGTTCCCCTCTCTGCTATCGCGACGAAGCTTCCCTGCGCACAGCTTCGGCTGTGCACCATCCTTCGTGAAGCTTGGTAATCAGCCCGTCCTCCATTTTAATCCCCCTTCGTCTGATTCAGGCTTCGTCCTGACCGTACTTCATGTTCATAATTCTGAGTCCGAAGATACCTGTTCACATAACCCACTTGGAAAACATTGTCAAATCATGTTTTTGAGGACCTTCGGAGGACGAAGGCCCCCAACAGTAGCCCCTCGCAATATTAATTTGTTAATGATAAATTCAGATTGCGATATGGACGAAGGCCTTGAGCCGAAGGTCCGAAAAAACACCTTCCCTTTGCTAGAATAGCAACATTCACTGACAAGCGGGGTCTTTCAATTTTCAACGCCCTGGGGGTATAAATAAGATCATATCGCAAACTTATTTGGTACGCATACTTGCCATTTGCTTCGGCCCACTAAATTTTTAGCTCTTGTGCACTAAGATTTGCTGATCTTTTTGATTTTTAAGCTTTGGCCTTGAAAACAGTTTTTTAGCGTTTCCGAAGATGTCTGAAGGTAAGAAGATCCCTGCTGAGACGAAGCTGAGTCTCGACGAAGAGAAGAACTTGGGGTTCCTTATAGCGATGGCGGAGACCAATACGGAGAAAATCACCAAGGAGATTCTTGAAGGTTTGTCCGAAGATACTGGTGACAGCGACAGTTATGATGTAGAAAGTGGTGGGGAAGAGTCCGAAGATCGACCATGGCGGCCAAGTCACACGGTTTTCGGGAAAACCACTATTAAGCAGAATCATATTGATAATATGAGGGGGAGGTATTTTCGAGATATATCTATTGCGAGGGTTGATGCTGGAGAAAAGACTTCTCCCACCCCCGAAGAAGATGAAGTCGTAATCTTCCGAAGCTTTCTCAAGGCTGGGCTTCGATTCCCCCTAAGCAACTTTGTTGTTGAAGTCCTGAAGACATTTCAAGTCTACCTTCATCAAATTACTCCCGAAGCTATCATAAGAATGGGGATGTTTGTCTGGGCTGCGAGAAGCTAAGGTTTAGAACCAAATGCTAAAAGCTTTTGCAACATTCATGAGTTGTTATATGAGACGAAGCCCTGGGGGAAAGAACAATATCACAACAACTTTGGGTGTTACAGCTTCGGTGCCCGCTCCGGGTCAAGCCGCCCTGTGCCAACCTTTCGGAAGAGGTGGCCCGGAGCCTGGATGATTGAATGGTTCTATGTAAAGAATGACTTAACAGCGCAAGAAGATGTCAAGAGTATCATTATGCGCCCCATCTGGCAACGCTTCGGACTTCGAAGGCCGAAGGTTGAAATGGATGAAGCAGCCGAGGAATGCCAAAGAGCCTTCGGCGTAGTCTGCTCTTTTATTGGAACAAGGGACTTGATTCAAGAACATATTGCCTTCAGGGTGTGGCCACTTGCAGGAAAGTGGGAAATGCCAAAGGAGACCATCAAAGAGTCCGACGAAGGCGGACTGGTCAGACTGAAATACACATTCAAATACGGGGATAAATTTGTTGAACCTGATGACGACTGGTTGAAAAACATTGAAACATTAAGTGACGAACTGCTTGGGGTGTACTCGAAGGCCGAGAACACTGCGTTATCAGCAGCCTTCGGAGGCCGAAAAAAGAAAAGGCTCAACCGGGTATTTGACGCAGTCGGGTTTGTCTACCCTGACTATCACTATCCGGTGACGGGTCGCAAAAGAAAAAATACTTCTCCTGCGACAGAAGCTACCACGAGTGCCACTAGCGAGCCAGCGCCGCAAAGGAAAAAGATAAAGGTGCTCACCCACCGAGCGCGTTTTATTGAGCCGGCCACAGTGCCAGAATTTATTGGTGAAGTCTCTTTGGCCTTTGAAGCTACAGAACCAGCTCCAGTGCCGAAGATGGAAGAAAAGACTGAAGGGCCTTCAGCAGAAAAAGCAGAGAAACCGAAGATTGAAGAGCCAAAAATATCGGAAATCTTAAGTCCTTCGGCAAATGTCGAAACAATAAAAAATCAAAAGGGCCCGTCGGTGACCCCGAAAAGAAAAAGAATGGTGAACGTGCTAGATGTTTTGGAGACAATTAAGTCTTCAAGCACAACTCCAAAGAAGACTATTGAAGTTGCTGAAGTGTCTACCGAAGCTATAGTTGCTGAAGCTTCGAAGCAACAACCTGAAGCTGAAGCTGGGCCTTCAGAGCCCACCAAAGAACAATCTTTAGAAACAAAAATATCAGAACCAAATTTGGTTGAAGAAATTGACACTGCCGCCCCCGAAGCTCCTTCCGACATATGTGATTACATCGTGCGACATGCTTCGGGGAAGAAATTATCTGAAGATGAGATTTATGAAGCCAATCACTATGCCAGAGAGTTAAAATATCCGAAGGGAGCAGTGGTGTTCAATGGGACAAACGAAGATGACTTCCTATACTGTCTCCCTGACAACAAAGAATTATCTGTCTGCCGGGAGATGGCTAGGAGTATGGGGTTTCCAAAGCTTGAAGCTGGACTATGCGCTATGACGAAGGAAGATCTCGCGGATAGTCTTGCATATAATAGCCTGAAGGTATGGGAATTAGACGTTTGAAAAAATTTTACAATACGTAATTCATTCCTTTATTCTTATATGGATTCTTTTTCGTATAGGGCTTAATCCTAAGCAACGCATTAAGAGCACAAAAGAGTGCCGAAGATGAGAGCTATGAAATTGCGTTCAACAATTTACGTTCAGAAGTTATTAAACTGAGAAACGAAGCTCTAGAAAAAGATAAAATTCTGCTTACATTAGTAGACAAAATAAAAAAGGACGAAGCTGCTGCAAAGGTTCAGGCCGAAGCTCAGAGACGCGAAATTAAAGATCTTCAGAAGCAATTGGCCCGGGCGAAAGAAGAACGCATACTTGAAGAAACAAGACGGGAATGCAACGACCAATGGGCTGATCATTTGGAAGCAACCGTGGAAGAGCTTTGGTCTTCTAAGAAAAAATGCTACGAAAAATCCATGGAATGCGTAAAGAAAATTAAAACCAGCTTCGCCAGCGTGGGCGCATTTTCCAGTGAAGAGAATTTCTCAAGAGGCAATCCCGAAGGTCCAATAGAATGGATCAGCCACGAAGCAGAGGCCTTCGAGGAAATCCTGAGTAGCCGCGGTGACATCTGCGCTTTTTCGGGCGCCAGGGGAGTTGCTACTGTCTTGGAGAAGAAAGGTTGTGAACATGTAAAATCTTTAGCTCAGTCCGAAGCTGCCTTATCCTCCGAAGACATCAAAGACCCCTCGGCCGAAGCAAGCATGGTTGGTGGCAAATTCTTTACTGATGTCTGGGACAACGGCGGCCGAGAAATGGCGCAAGAAATCATTCAAAGGAGTGAAAAAGGCATCCATGATGCTAGGAAAGTGACAGAAGTTGCCGAAGGGCAAATAGGTATTAATTAGTCGCTCTTATTGTGTTGTAATTTTTATTTCAAACTTTGCTCGCGGTTTGTAATAGTAATGCAGAAATATTCTCTTCCCTCAGAACCTGCTGGATCGCCTGGTGACCCTCACACAAAAGGGGATGACGAAATTAAACAAATGGCCGAAGCTATCATGGATAAAGTTGTTGAACAACTTCTAAATGAGGCTGCCGAAGTAGTATTAAGAGAAGACTAGGTGTTATTAGAAAAAACATTTGAAGTGTGATCTATGTAATATTTTGTACATTTGAATGTAATATACAAGTCTCTTTTCATTATTCAATTCTTTACGATGCATGAAATTCTACATACATACCATTTTTGAGCCTTCGGCGAAAAAACACCTTCCCTTCTTTTCATGCTTCGTGAAGAAGACATTCTCCGTTAAAACTATTCTGATGAATCACATCCACGCTTCGTGAAAACATTCTCCAAAGCTGTACAATTTCGATATTACTCTGATGAAGCTCATCCATGCTTCGTAAAAACATTCTCCGAAGCTGTACAATTTCGATATTACTCTGATGAAGCTCATCCATGCTTCGTAAAAACATTCTCCGAAGCTGTATTCCGAAGATTATCATTGTATTCCCTCGTGACTTTACACAATTTGCACTTTCTCAAAGCGTCCTTTCGAAGGTTGATACTGTGTCCCCTTCTTTTGCCATATGCAACATGATGTATGATGCTTATGCTATGCAAAATGATGTGATGATGTTATGTTATGCAAATGACGTTTGTTCCGAAGATACACACAAAATATCTTTGTAAGCTCTGCATTCCCTTAGGAACGTCTTTGGAGCTTCTTCGCCTTTTACTTAGGCGGTATCAGCGTTGACTTTTCGCTGTAAGCTCTGCATTCCCTTGGGAACGTCTTTGGAGCTTCTTCGCCTTTTACTTTAGGCGGTATCAGCGTTGACTTTTCGCTGTATGCTCTGCATTCCCTTAGGAACGTCTTTGGAGCAAAAAACTTACACTGCGCTCCCTTTGGAACGGCTTTTTGTAACTTCAGCAACTTACTCTGCGTTCCTTAGAACGACTTTTTGTTGCTTCGAAGGATTTTTAATAATTCGAAGGTCCTCCTTGTTACCGCAAATTTTTAAGCTTCAGCAACTTAAGCCTGTGGAGAAGATAGGTTTTCCTCATAATCAACCACGAAACTATTACATGAAAACTGAAATGTTCTTTATTACACAGAAAATAGAACTAAACGGAAAAGACTGTTATCAAAGTAGGATATTTGTCAATAAATGTGCTTCGACTCTGGCACAGTACTATTGACTGTGCGAGCTTCAGATTGCTCTCTGAGATCCCTTTGGTGCGGAACATATTGGCTTCCTTCTGGCTGTTGGCCTTGTTGCAGCGGAGGTGGAGGCGGGGGCTGTTGCCATGAAGCTTGAGGTTGACTCGCCGAAGCTACGGAAACTGCAGGGTGGTTGCCCACGTATTCCGGGATGTAAGGCTGATGGTACGAAGCAGTATGCATGACCTGCTTCGGCTGGCCCTGTTGCGCTGCAGCTTCAGCTAGCTCCTTTTGTTTCTGGATAGTAACATGGCACATCCTGGTGGTATGGCCCTTGTTTTCACCACAGAATAAGCAAAATACCCTCCTTGGTTGATCTCCAAATCTTCCGCCGAAGCCCCTGGCGCCTCTGCCTCTTGGAGCTGGTGGCCGGAAGAAAGTTTGCTGTTGCCCCGAAGCCTGTGAGGAGCACTGCGGTCTGTTCTGCTGACTCCCCTTATCATCATTTTGAGTGGAGTTGTGGATGGACCTGACATGCCTCGGATAGAATCTTCCTCCGAAGCCCCTGATCATTTCAGAAAATCTGAAGGCCTCCTCCCTTCTTTGGCGAAAGTCATTATCGGCACGAATGTACTCGTCCATCTTTTGGAGCAGCTTCTCCAGAGTCTGAGGAGGCTTCCTAGCAAAGTATTGAGCTGCAGGTCCAGGACGAAGCCCCTTGATCATGGCTTCGATGACAATTTCATTGGGCACCGTTGGTGCCTGCGCCCTCAAACGCAAGAACCTTCTGACATACGCCTGAAGGTATTCTTCATGATCCTGAGTGCACTGGAACAAGGCTTGAGCAGTGACCGGCTTCGTCTGAAATCCTTGAAAGCTGGTTAACAACATATCCTTCAGCTTCTGCCATGAAGTGATCGTTCCTGGTCGAAGGGAGGAATACCAGGTCTGAGCAACACTCCTGACGGCCATAACGAAAGACTTTGCCATGACTGCAGCATTGCCACCATACGAAGACACTGTTGCTTCGTAGCTCATCAAGAACTGCTTCGGGTCTGAGTGGCCGTCAAACATGGGAAGCTGGGGTGGCTTATAGGACGGAGGCCAGGGTGTAGCCTGCAGCTCAGCGGACAGGGGAGAGGCATCATCGAAAACAAAATTTCCATGATGGAAATTGTCATACCAGTCATCTTCGTTGAAGAAGCCCTCCTGATGAAGGTCTTTTTGTTGAGGCCTTCGGTTCTGCTCATCGTGGGTAAGATGACGAACTTCTTCAGAAGCTTCGTCTATCTGCCTTTGCAGCTCAGCTAGCCTGGCCATCTTTTCCTTTTTCCTCTGCACCTGTTGATGAAGCATCTCCATATCCCTGATCTCTTGGTCTAGTTCATCCTCCTGAAGCGTTGGGCTGACGGCCTTCCTCTTCTGGCTTCGGGCCTCCCGAAGGGAAACGGTCTCCTGGTTGGGGTCCAGCGGTTGCAGTGCTGCAGCCCCAGTCGCTGAAGCTTTCTTCGGCGCCATAGCGAGGGTCTATAGCTTCCGAAGGTGTTCAAAAAACTCGAAGTGGAAGTGAGTTCACCGGAGGTGGGCGCCAATGTTGGGGACTTGTTCTCAAATGCTTCGGATTAAGAACAAGGCAACATAAAAAGTGTTAAATGTTAAGGTCCTTCGTCCCTCGAAACATTATTTCCTTTCAGGATATAATGTGCTCCGGACGAAGGTCACAAATAGAATACCTTCGTAAGTGCGATCAGTTATGATGAAGGACTTATGAGCAACATCAAAAGTAATATAAACATTTAAACTTTATTATCATGTCATTTCTATTTTATTATCGTATAACAATAGAAATGACTTCAAATTACAAGTGTACCTTCGGATTGCAGGAAGACAAAAGTACAAGGGTGACGCAAAAGCAAATGCCAAGTCAGCGTGAACAGTACGGGAGTACTGTTCATCTATTTATAGACGCGGGATGCAGCCCATGTAAAATTACATTCATGTCCATTACATTTGCTAATGACTTATGGAAATCTGTCAAGGCCCAAGTAGTCTTTTCATCTTTAAGTCGGTTCCCCTCTCTGCTATCGCGACGAAGCTTCCCTGCGCACAGCTTCGCTGTGCACCATCCTTCGTGAAGCTTGGTAATCAGCCCGTCCTCCATTTTAATCCCCCTTCGTCTGATTCAGGCTTCGTCCTGACCGTACTTCATGTTCATAATTCTGAGTCCAAAGATACCTGTTCACATAACCCACTTGGAAAACATTGTCAAATCATGTTTTTGAGGACCTTCGGAGGACGAAGGCCCCCAACAATGCCACAACATGGAAGTAGGCAAGTGTTACTTGGCCGAACCACGGGATAAAATCGCGTGTCTCTTGTGTTGCTTTCTCTGTGATTGTTTTGTTCACAAGAACTCGCCTCAAAGCTACTTAGTCGCACTACCTCTTTCATAACTAAGTTTTGTGGCTATTTAGTGTTTGATTTTACAGGATCACCTATTCACCCCCCTCTAGGTGCTCTCAATTGGTATCAGAGCCGTACTCTTTACAGAGACTAATCGCCCGAAGAGATGGATCCTAATGGAAAGGGGATGGTGATCAATGACAAAGAGAAGGAGTCCATCTTCAACGAGCCAAGAGATGAGAAGCCCACTGACAAAGGATCGAGTCACAAGAAGAAGGACTGGAAGAAGAAGAGGCGCATCAAGAAGATAATCTACTATGATAGCGATGCATCTTCTTCTTCACCAAGAGACGACGATGATGACGATTCTTCGTCAAAGAAAAAGACGGTTAATCAAAACTACTCTTTTAACTATTCTCGCATGCCGTACAATTCGAATGCACATTTACTTTCTATTCCTTTAGGAAAACCTCCACACTTTGATGGAGAGGACTACTCATTTTGGAGTCATAAAATGCGTAGTCATCTATTTTCTCTCCATCCTAGAATTTGGGAATAGTGGAAAATGGAATGCATTTCGATAGTACGGATAACCCTGTGATTATCAATGAGCAAATTCATAAGAATGCACAAGCTACTACTATGTTGTTAGCATCTCTTTGCAGGGACGAGTATAATAAAGTAAGTGGCTTGGACAATGCCAAGCAAATCTGGGACACCCTCAAGATCTCACATGAGGGAAATGATGCTACAATGATTACCAAAATGGAACTAGTGGAAGGCGAACTAGGGAGATTCGCCATGATCAGGAGAGAAGAGCCAACACAAACCTACAATAGGCTCAAGACCTTGGTCAACAAGATTAGAAGCTATGGAAGCACAAGATGGACGGACCACGATGTCGTCCGACTCATGCTGAGGTCCTTTACAGTTATTGACCCCCATCTTGTGAATCTTATCCGTGAAAATCCCATGTACACAAAGATAACGCCCGAGGAGATACTCGGAAAATTTGTAAGTGGGCGCATGATGGTTAAGGAGGCAAGGTATGTAGATGACGCCTTAAACGGCCCTCTGCCTGTCTAAGAGCCGCAGCCTGTTGCGCTCAAGGCAACTAGCAGCAAGGAGGCACTACCAAGCAAGGTAGCTCAAGTGGAGGCTGCCGGCCTCAACAAAGATGAGATGGTGCTTATCATCAAGCGCTTCAAGACCGCACTTAAAGGACGCAAGGAGTACTCTAACAAGAACAAAACAAAGGGAAAGCGCTCCTGCTTCAAATGCGGTAAGACTGGTCACTTTATTGCAAATTGTCCCGATAATGATAGTGATCAGGGACAAGAAAAGAGTGGGAAGAAGGAGAAAAAGAAGAGCTACAGGAAGGCAAAGGGTGAGGTGCACCTTGGAAAGGAATGGGACTCAGACTGCTCCTCTTCCGACTCCGACGACGAAGGACTCGCTGCCTCAGCCTTCAACAAGTCCTCTCTCTTCCCCAACAAACGCCACACATGTCTTATGGCCAAGGAATAGAAGGTACATGTTCGAGATACCCCTAAGTACACTACTTCTAGCGATGATGATTCTTCTGATGATGAAGTAGATTACTCTAGTTTATTTAAAGGTTTAGATAGAGCTAAAATATAAAAAAATTAATGAATTAATTGATGCTTTAAATGAAAAGGATAGATTGTTAGAAAAACAAGAGGATATTTTATATGAGAAACATGACAAATTTGTTAGTGTGCAAAAATCCCTTGCCTTAGAAATTAAGAGAAATGAAATGTTGTCCTCTGAATTGTCTGTTTGCCATGAATCGGTCTCTAGTTTAAAAAGCTTAAATGATGAACTAAATGCTAAGCTAAAGGACATCAACAATACTAGTTCATGTGTAGAGCATGTTATTATATGTAATAGATGTAAGGATTTTGATGTTGATGCTTGTGATGAACACCTTATTTCTATTACCAAATTAAATGACGAGGTGGTAAATCTTAATGCTCAACTTAAGACTTGCAAAATTAATTTTGATAAATTAAAATTTGCAAGGGATGCCTACACCGTTGGTAGACACCCCTCAATTAAGGATGGGCTTGGTTTTCGAAAGGAAGCCAAGAACTTAACAAGCCAAAGGGCACCCATTCCCAACAAGGAGAAATGGAAGGCTCCTATGGTTAGTAATCCTCAAAGGAACCATGCTTTTATTTATGATAGGAAAATTGCTAATCGTGCTCATTATAATAGGAGTTATGATCATGATGCTTTTAATTCACATGCTATGTTTGCCTCTAGTTCTACTTTTGTTCATGGTAGAAGTAGGCCTAGGAGAAATCATGTTGTGCATCATGTGCCTAGGAAAATGTGCAATGAATCTACTACTGTTTTCCATGCTTGCAACACTTCTTTTGTTCTTTCATGTAAAAATGCAAAAGTAGTGGCTAGGAAATTGGGATTCAAATGCAAGGGAGACAAAACTTGCATATGGGTTCCAAAAACTATTGTGACTAACCTTGTAGGACCCAACAAGAGTTGGGTACATAAAACCCAAGCTTAAATTCCTTGCAGGTTTATGCATCCGGGGCTCTAGCTAGATAATCGACAGCAGATGCACAAACCACATGACGGGGGAGAAGAAGATGTTCACCTCCTACATCAAGAACAAGGATTCCCAGGATACAATCATATTTGGAGATGGGAATTAAGGCAAGGTCAAAGGTTTGGGAAAAATAACCATCACAAGCGAACACTCTATTTCAAATGTATTTTTAGTAGAGTGTATTTTTAGTAGAGTCATTAGGATACAACCTCCTGTCTATAAGTCAATTGTGCCACATGGGCTACAATTATTTGTTTACAAATGTTGATGTATCTGTCTTTAGAAGGAGTGATGGTTCATTAGCATTTATGGGTGCATTAGACGGCAAGCTCTATTTAGTTGATTTTTCGATAGAGAATGTCGATCTAGATGCATGCTTAATAGCTAAGACTAGTATGGGCTGGCTGTGGCATCACCGTCTAGCACATGTTGGGATGAAGAACCTTCATAAGCTTCTAAAGGGAGATCATGTGTTAGGACTAACCGATGTCTGTTTTGAGAAAGACAGACCTTGTGCAGCATGTCAAGCAGAAAAACAGGTGGGAAGCACTCATCACAGCAAGAATGTGATGACAACATCAAGACCACTGGAGCTTCTTCACATGGATCTTTTTGGACCCGTTGCCTACCTTAGCATCGGGGGAAGTAAGTATGGTCTTGTTATTGTTGATGATTTTTCCCGCTTCACTTGGGTGTTCTTTTTGCAGGACAAATCAGAAACCCAAGAGACCCTAAAGCGCTTTTTAAGGAGGGCTCAAAATGAATTTGAGCTCAAGGTGAAAAAGATAAGAAGCGACAACGGGTCCGAATTCAAGAATCTGCAAGTGGAGGAGTATCTTGAGGAGGAAGGCATCAAGCACGAGTTCTCCGCTCCCTACACACCATAGCAAAACGGTGTGGTAGAGAGGAAGAACATGACGCTTATCGACATGGCAAGAACGATGCTTGGAGAGTTCAAGACGCCCGAGCGATTTTGGTCAGAAGCTGTGAACATAGCTTGCCACGCCATAAACTGGCTCTATCTACATCGCCTTCTCAAGAAGACCTCCTATGAACTCCTTACCGGTAACAAACGCAACGTTTCTTACTTTCGAGTATTTGGAAGCAAATGCTACATTCTGGTGAAGAAAGGTAGCATTCTAAGTTTGCTCCCAAGGCAGTAGAAGGGTTTTTACTAGGGTATGACTCAAATACAAAGGCGTATAGGGTCTTCAACAAATCTTCGGGATTGGTTGAAGTCTCTAGAGATGTTGTATTTGATGATACTAATGGCTCTCCAAGAGAGCAAGTTGATCTTGATGATGTAGATGAAGAAGAAATTCCAACGGCCGTAATGCGCACAATGGCGATAGGTGATGTGCGACCGCAGGAACAACAGGAGCAAGATCAGCCATCATCCTCCATAGTGGTGCATCCCCCAACTCAAGATGATGAACAGGTACCTCAAGAAGAAGGGCATGATAAAGAGGGAGCACAAGAAGATCAAGTGATGGAGGAAGAAGCACCACGAGTCCCTCCAACTCAAGTCCGAGCAACGATCCAACGACATCACCCCGTCGACTAGATTCAAGGTGACATCAGCAAGGGAGTAACTACTCGCTCAAGATTAGCTAACTTTTGTGAGCATTACTCGTTTGTCTCTTCTGTTGAGCCTTTCAGGGTAGAAGAGGCCTTGCAGGATTCGGATTGGGTGTTGGCCATGCAGGAAGAGTTCAATAACTTCAAGAGAAATAAAGTTTGGAGCCTGGTGCCACGTCCAAAGCAAAATGTTGTGGGAACCAAGTGGGTGTTCCGCAACAAGCAAGACGAGCACGGGGTGGTGACAAGAAACAAGACTCGACTTGTGGCAAAAGGTTATGCCCAAGTCGCAGGTTTGGATTTCGAGGAGACTTTTGCTCCTGTGGCTAGACTAGAGTCTATTCGAATTTTATTAGCCTATGCCGCTCACCACTCTTTCAGGTTGTTTCAAATGGATGTAAAGAGCGCCTTCCTCAACGGGCCAATCAAGGAGGAGGTATACGTGGAACAACCCCCTGGCTTTGAGGATAACAGGTATCCCAACCACGTGTATAAGCTCTCTAAGGCGCTCTATGGACTTAAGCAAGGCCCAAGAGCATGGTATGAATGCCTTAGAGATTTCTTAATCTCTAATGCTTTAAAGGTTGGGAAAGCCGATCCCACTATTTTCACAAAGACATGCAATGGTGATCTCTTTGTGTGCCAAATTTATGTCGACGACATAATATTTGGTTCTACTAATCAAAAGTCTTGTGAGGAGTTTAGCAGGGTGATGACACAAAAGTTCGAGATGTCGATGATAGGCGAGTTACCTACTTCCTTGGGTTCCAAGTGAAGCAACTCAAGGACGACACTTTCATCTCCCAAACGAAGTACACACAAGATCTTCTAAAGCGGTTTGGGATGAAGGACGCCAAGCCCGCGAAGACACCTACGGGAACCGATGGGCATGTTGACCTCAACAAAGGAGGTAAGTCCGTTGATCAAAAGGCATACCGGTCCATGATAGGTTCATTGCTTTATTTATGTGCTAGTAGACCGGACATTATGCTAAGTGTATGCATGTGTGCTAGATATCAATCCTACCCCAAAGAGTGTCACCTTGTGGCCGTTAAGCGAATTCTTAGATATTTAGTTTCTACGCCTTGCTTCGGAATCTGGTATCCAAAGGGGTCTAACTTTGACTTAATTGGATACTTAGACTCCAATTATGCCGGGTGCAAGGTTGATAGGAAGAGCACATCAGGGACGTGCCAATTTCTAGGAAGGTCCCTGGTGTCCTAGAGTTCTAAGAAACAAACATCTGTTGCCCTATCCACTGCTGAGGCCGAGTATGTTGCCGCAGGACAGTGTTGTGCGCAACTACTTTGGATGAGGCAAACCCTCTGAGACTTCGGCTACAATCTGAGCAAAGTCCCACTCCTATGTGACAATGAGAGTGCTATCCGCATGGCAGATAATCCTGTTGAACACAACCGCACTAAGCACATAGACATCCGGCATCACTTCCTGAGAGACCACCAGCAAAAGGGAGATATCAAGGTGTACCACATTAGCACCGAGAACCAGCTAGCCGATATCTTTACCAAGCCGTTGGATGAGAAAACTTTTTGCAGGTTGCGTAGTGAGCTAAATGTCTTAGATTTGCATAACTTGGATTGATCTATAGCATACATGTGTTTTATGCCTTTGATCATGTAGTATACTTGATGTAGTCTCAAAAGGTGCATTGAAAGGGAAAGGTGAACTTGGACGACGCAAAGACTTCCGCTGCACTCCAGTATTGGTGTATTTAATTCCAAGTTCATTCTTATGCTCTATTTGCCTTTTTGCTCTTAATTGACATTTTTGGTGAGGCAATGGGGTTGAAGGGCCAAAAATGATCCCATTTTGGTGCTTCATGCCAAAGGGGGAGAAATTAAGACCAAAGCAAATGGATCAGCTGCCACTTGTGAATTGTTGAAAACAATAGAGTTAGAACTTTTGATTTGTCCAAAATACTCTTATTGCAAAATTTGATCTCTTGTGGGGGAGAATTTTTGATTATGGGAAAAGGGCGAGTTTTTGACACTTGATCAATTTCACTCTTGGATTATCTCTCTTTGTGCCCAAACAAGTGTGTTTGACTTAGAGATAGGAAAATGAATTTGATTTGCAAAAATAAACCAAGTGGTGGCAAAGAATGATCCAAATATGTCAAATCTTGTGCAAAAATGATTTGGTCCTCAATTGCATTGATGTTGCACTTCTTTTAGTTGCTTTTAGATGTGTTGGCATAAATCACCAAAAAGGGGGAGATTGAAAGGGAAATGTGCCCTCGGGCAATTTCAATAATGTTTTGGTGATTAAGTGCCCAACACGGTTAATTAAGTTCTTATGTGCCAAGTAAAGTGAGAAGTGCAAATCAAAGAAAAAGGTACGTTTCTAGACTTAGTACATTGTTTTGAGTACTAATGTGTTTTGTCTAAGTGCTAGAAACAGCGAGAAAAGAATTGGAAAGAGAGTTGGCTATGTGCAGCAAACTCCAGCTCGGCTTGGCACACCGGACTGTCCAGTGGTGCACCGGACAGTGTCCGGTGCGCTAGGCTGGTCTTCGGTGAAAAGGTTGCTCTCGGGAATTGACAATGGTGTACGACTATAATTCACCGGACTGTTCGGTGGTTCACTAACTGTCCGGTGAGTCGTTCGCGGCGTACTCGTCGCTCTCGGGTAAAGCATAGGGGCGACGTGGCTATAATTCACCAGACTGTCCGGTGAGCCAACGGTTGCCAGCACCAACGGTCGGCCGCGCAATCTTCGCGCGACACGTGGACTGCTCTCGGAACTACAATGGTCGACTGTGCTCGATTTGGAAGGAAATCGCGCACCGGACAGGCTACAGTAGCTGTCCGGTGGCGCACCGGACTGTCAGGTGCGCCACTCAACAGAAGGCAGGAATTGCCTTCCAAGATTGTCACCAACGACTCCTAGCTGCCTTGGGGCTATAAAAGGGACCCCTAGGCGCATGGAGGAGTCACCCAAGCATTCACTAAGCATTCTAAGACTCCCGCACTCTGCCTCCACGCAATTGATTGACTGTGTTAGTGATTTGAGCTCCATTTGAGTCGTGAACTCACTGTGCTACGTTTTGAGCTCAAGTCTTGGCTTGTGTGCGTGTGCGTGCTGTGGATTTGTGCCTTGTGTGTGTTGCTCTTCCCAACCTTACTCCATGCTTTCTTTGTGATCTCTATTGTAAGGGTGAGAGACTCCAAGTTGTGGAGATTCCTCGCAAACGGGAAGAAGACTATATAGAAGAAAGTCGTGGTATTTAAGTTGATCATTGGATCACTTGAAAGGGGTTGAGTGCAACCCTCGTCCATTGGGACGCCACAACGTGGAAGTAGGCAAGTGTTACTTGGCCGAACCATAGGATAAAATCGCGTGTCTCTTGTGTTGCTTTCTCTATGATTGTTTTGTTCACAAGAACTCGCATCAAAGCTACTTAGTCGCACTAACTCTTTCATAACTAAGTTTTGTGGCTATTTAGTGTTTGATTTTACAGGATCACCTATTCACCCCCTCTCTAGGTGCTCTCACCATCCCATCTTAAAAGATTTTATCCTACACTCATAGATCCATCTCATCCCAAAAGATCCTAACTTATCCTAATTAAAATATATCCCGCTTAATAGATCCATCTTATCTTAAAAGATACTCTATTACCTTAGTAGACTCATCTCATCTTGAAAAGATTTTATCTCATCCTAATAGATCTAACTGACCTCAAAAGATTCTACCTATTCCTTATGAATTCATCATGCCCTAATTAGTATAATTATCCTACTCTAGAATAACAACCTTGAGCTAATCCAAAATTTATCTAAAATAGTCATATCAATTTATTCTAGATCTGATCCAATCTAAAGTGAGTTACTTAATGCTGGTACAAAAGATAAGGCCATACTCCTAATTCACTTAAGCCTAAATTAGTGACTTATATCAACTTGGCCATACACAACAACTTGACCTATATAACGAGTTACATAACTTGCCCAACCAATAGAGTCATGATGGATTGCATAATCCGTCTATTCCCACCTAACATCAAATGAACTTTTGACCTACATCATGTAGTCTATCTCATCCAAATCTATCTTAACCATATTCCCTAAATATACACTAACCTCGAATCAATAAGACCAAGACTGGAAAAGAAAAACCAACCTCGTCGAGGAAGGGGAGAAGTCAAACTTGATCTTTAGATGCATTACCATCCAACACGAAATTCTTTTCCACCATGAACTTTCTGACCATAGGCTATTCTTGCCCTAACTTACCCATCTCTTATCCTACACAATTAGGTGGGTATACATATATATACCCATGCCTTCCTAATCACCTGCACTAAGCCATAGACTACAAACAAAAAAAATTCTACACCCTCTTTCTTACTAATCTCGAGGACGAGATTATTTTTAAGGGGGATAGGATTTGTAGACCTCTAAAACTTAGCTATAAGTATATGCATGATGATAGTATATTAATGAGTTCTTTGGGAAATAAAATGAAGGTTCATGCTAGCCCATGCATTACTTGTAAGGCATATATATATATATATTTCTTTTTACATGCTAATCAATATATGAGATTATGCATCATGCAGGATTTTCTTGAGTTGGGCACTTAACTGAGAACTTGAAATATTAAGGGTTTAAAACTATTCAAACTCATAGATGAAATTTGAAAATTTAAATAAGGAAAAGGTAAACAACTAGAAATTATAAAAGAAAAAGGATGAAAAAAGAAAAGGGGGTAGTTCTGGTGCTGGGCCACGTTCCCCCATTTCGGCCCACCTAGCCCTTAAGCTAAGCACCACGCTCGGCCCAGGTTTTGCGAGGCCGCGTCATGGGCGCTGACTAGCGGGCCCCCTTCTGTCAGTCGCTCACACCTATCGGTTGTGCTCGCGCCCCTCACTGCACCTAGGACCCACTCGTTAGGATCTCCACCTTCTCCGCTCGGTATCGAACAGAAGCCATGGGCGCTGGCTTGCCATGGATCTCGCAGGGCTATTGCAACAGCCTCCACGGGTGCGCGCCCTTGGGTATAAAACCGTGTCCCGACGAGCATCGAAATCTCGCCACAATCCACGCCTGGTGCCGAGCCGCCTAGTCCTCTGAACCTCGCCGCCGCGTGGAAAACTCATCGTCGCCGCCAATCCTCGCTCCCATCGCCAATGGGGCCTGGGGGTCAACCCAGAAGGGCTTCGTCCCGTCGCCGGGGTTGTGCCCGTGGCCGAGTTTGGGGGAAACAACCATTATGGCGAGCCCAATTGCTCACCGAAGATCGTACTCCACCTCGAATCCGCCCTTGGCGCGGTCAGAGATCTCTGCGCCCCTATTCTCTGGTAAGACCCCCCCCCTCTAGCCATCCTCCTAGCTCCACGTAGCACCTACCGTAGTCGAGGTTGGGGCCCCGTGGCTGCAGATTGTCATCACCGACGTTGGCGCCGCCGCGCGGGGTTGGTGCGCCGTCGTGGTTGGGCAGCGTGGGGTGGGCGATGGGTTGTGAACCAGTGATCCATTTGTGAACGGTCGAGATTAAAACGTCGACACCGTTTCAAGCTGGTCGCCTCAGCACCGTTGGATCGGCGGTCGATGGGTGGGATTAAATGGATGCATACCCATGCGCTACACTGAACCCTGACCGTAGATCCGAGATCGGAGGAGCGTGATCGCGTGTCGGTTCGGTAGGATTTGGATCTAATCCGATCCGCTCGATCGTGATCCAACGGTCCACAGTCGAGGGTACCCCTTCGCCGCGGTCATTTTCTAAGAGTCCCTCGGTTTTCACAAAAACAAGCCGCCGTCCATATAGGGTTAAAGCTGTGTCTGGGAAAATTTATATCTTGGCCCCTAACCTTTCGGGAATTTGACGCCCGGTCCAGTGAACCAAGAAAAGAGTAAAAATAATATAGTAAATACTTTTTAGTACATAAATAAACCTAGGAACTCAATAAATTCATAGAAAATTCATATTAAATCCTTTTTGGTCCATTCTAGTGGCATTAATTTTGTATTAATATTGTCTACCAATCAGTAACACTGTTTAGCCATGAAACTTGAATTAAAATTGTTCATTCGAATTAATCTGTTCTAGGTACTCAATAACTCCATAAATTCATAACTCAATAACTGTAACTCTGTTTTGATCCATTCTAGTTGCATTAGTCTCACAATAATATTTATTATCATCTGGTAACTTTGTTTTGTCATGAAATATAGGTTGAAATGTTGCACTTAGTTTATTCTATATTTAACCACGTGGATCTTCGGAAAACCATAACTTCATAACCGTGACTCCGATTGTAGTGATTCTCGAGCCCACGATCTCGTAGCGACGCATAGATTATTATTATGCAGTGTATTCCTATGTTTGGTGTGATGTTAATTTTGCTTATACCATGATTGTCTGTATTGCTACGTTTAGCAATGAGGACACGTGTCAGCTGAAGAGCAAGTTGGTACCTGGAATCTTAAGTCCCAGGCAAGTTATGCCCTTGATCACTTCTTTTTACCCACTCATGTTCTAATTAATCATAATGATCTGAATAGGTTAATTTTGATGGGACCTAATAGGTTACCCAAGTTTGTCTATCTTTATACCTTGTTTACCACTGAACTTTTTGGGTAGTACTTGCTATTGCTTTATGTGGTTTTGGGTATGGAGATACATTATTCATGATCACACTTTTATTATCTGTTTATTATTACTGTTCATGTTAAGATCATTATGTTAATTGGAACATGGAGCAACCACCCGGGAAAATAGTGCTACCACAAGGGAGGAATGGGACCCCTTGGCTGATTAATTAGGAAAGCTAGTGGATGACTACCTTACCCGAAAGGGGCAAGGGCAGTAGGGGAGTGGTCAGTGTAGGGAGGTCCTTGGGTTGATTTTGCTGCGATGGTGGTCAGGCGAGGGATCCCTGCATTAGAGCTTCCTATAAACTATAGCGGGTTTTCTGAAGCTAGTGGAACTTTGTAAAGGCCTCGTAGTGTTACCCTGCCTCGCCTCCTCGGTAGAGGTGTATGGGAAGTCAAGATCCCTTGACAGATGGGTAACAAGACTTGTGGGTAAAGATGTGCAACCTCTGCAGAGTGTAAAACTGGTATACTAGCCGTGCTCACGATCATGAGCAGCTCATACCCTCACATGATTAATTTATGGAACTAAATTCAATTTGTCATATGCATTGCATCGCAGGTGTTGTTATTACTTTTATTCTACTACTTAATTGGGTTGGTATTACTTATACTTAGTAATTGCTAATAAAATTTTGACCAACTTTAAAAGCACTGCTCAGCTTTAACCATCCTCTTTGGTAAGCCTTACACTTCACGTGAGCTCCCACCTTTGGCAAGTTCATTCACATTATTCCCCACAACTTGTTGAGCGATGAACGTATGTGAGCTCTCTCTTGCTGTCTCACACCCCCACAGGTCAAGAATAGGTACCGTAGGATGAGACGCATGGAGGATGCTGTGACGAGTTCGTGAGAGGTCTAGGCCGTCGTCTCGCAATCAACTTTGGGTTGCTGGACCGTTGTCTCCTTATAATGTAATTAATTATTTATTTTGTACAGAACTCCTATTATATAGTAAAGATGTGACATTCGATCCTGTGCCATGATTTATCATATGTGTGAGACTTGGTCCCAGCACACCTGGTGATTATGTTCACACCCGGGTCTTGGTGCCCTGTTGGGGGCTTGTTCTCAAATGCTATGAATCAAGAACAAGACAACACGAATATGTTAAGTATTAAATATCCTTCGTCCGCTGAAGCATTATCTCCTCAAGGGTTTAATGAACTTCGGACGAAGGATATAAACATAATATAACGAAGGTTACGAAGGAAAAGACCTTCGTTAAGTTGATAAATGAGTAAACAGAATAAACATATATATAAAGTGTGGAAGTAATAATACCAGCATTATCATCAATACATTTCCATTATTAAATTCATGAAAACAAATTACAAATGTACCTTCAGACTGATGTAAGGCAAAAATACAGGTTGTGATGCAAAAGGATGCGCGCCCTGTCAACGTGAACAGTACGGGAGTATTGTTCACCTATTTATAGGCACGGGACACAGCCCGTGTAAAATTACATTGATGCCCTTTACATTTATCAATAACTCTATAGTAATTCTTCGAGGTCCAATTTGGCTTTTCATCTTTAAGTCGGTTCCTCTTTTCTGCCGTTATGCCGAAGCTTTTCTGCGCATGGCTTCATGATCGTCTTATCCTTCGTCATGACCACTTTTCATTCCAGCCTCGTCTTAAACATGCCCTTGTATATTCGCGACCTGACTCCGAAGGTGCCTGTTCCGAAGGTGCCTGTTCACATTTTACACTTGGAAAACATTATCAAACTGTGTTTTTGAGGACCTTCGGGAGCCGAAGGCCCCCAACAGTAGCCCCTCGCAATATCAATTTATTGTAAAGATAAATTTATATTGCGACATGGACGAAGGCTTTAAGCCGAAGGTCCGTAAAAACACCTTCCTTTTGCTAGAATAGCAACAGTCATTGACAAGCGGGGCCCTCCAGTTTTCGACATACTGGGTGTATAAATACAAGCTCTCCGCGAGTTTATTTGACACGCCCTTTTGCCACCTGCTTTTTACTCACCAGCTTTCAACCTGCACACCCTGCTCTTAGCCTGCGCGCGACAGCATTTGCTCGGTCTTAAATTTTTAAGCTTCGGCTTCAAGTCTAGTTTGCCAGCATTCGCGAAAATGTCTGAAGATAAGACAGCTGCTGGTGCTTCGAAGCTAAGCCTTTCGGAGGAGATGCACCTGGGTTTTCTTGAGTCAATGTCGAAGACCAATACTGAAAAGATTGTCAAGGAAACCTTGGAGTGTTTATCTGAAGATACTGGCGACAGTGATAGCTATGATGTGGATAGTGGTGGAGAGGATTCCGAAGATTGCCCGTGGCGGCCTAGTCACTCAAACTTCGGAAAATCAACTATAAAGTAGAGTCACCTTGAAAACATGAGGGGGAGATACTTCCGAAATATATCCATCGTGAGGGCGGATGATGGAGAAAAAACTACGCCGACCCCCGAAGATAATGAGGTTGTGATCTTCTGAAGCTTTTTAAAGGCTGGGCTACGATTCCCCCTGAGCAAGTTTGTAGTAGAAGTTCTGAAAATATATCAAATTTACCTTCATCAACTTACCCCTGAAGCAGTGATAAGATTGGGAATATTCGTCTGGGCCGTGAGGAGCCAGGGTTTGGAGCCAAGTGCTAAAAGCTTTTGCAATATACACGAGCTAGTATATGAGACGAAACCGTGGGGTAAGGAACAATATCATAATAATTTTGGTTGTTATAGCTTCGGTGCCCGCTCCGGGTCGAGCTGTCCTGTGCCAACCTTTCGGAAGAGATGGCCCGGGGAATGGATGAAGGAATGGTTCTATGTGAAGAACGATTTGACGGTTCGGGAAGATATCAAGGATATCATCATGCGCCCTATCTGGCAGCGCTTCGGACTTCGGAAACCAAAGGTAGAAATGGATGAAGCAGCTGAAGAATGCCAGAGGGCCTTCGGCGTAGTCTGTTCCTTTATTGGGACCAGGGATTTAATACAAGAGCACATTGCCTTCAGAGTGTGGCCACTTGTAGATGACTGGGAAATGCCGAAGGAGACCGTCAAAGAAGCTGACGAGGGTGGACTAATTAGACTGAAATATACATTCAAGTACGGAGATAAATTTGTTGAGCCGGATGATGATTGGCTGAAAAGTATTGAGAATGTAAGTGATGAATTGCTTGGGACCTATTCAAAGGCTGAAAACACCACATTATCAGCGGCTTTCGGAGGCCGAAAGAAGAAGAGGCTCAACCGAGTATTTGATGCTATTGGGTTTATCTATCCCGACTACTATTTTCCAATGCGAGGTCAAAAGAGAAAAAATACTGCTCCTGCAAAGGACACTACTTCGGCTGCTCCCAGGGAACCAGCACCGAAGAGGAAGAAGGTAAAAGTGTCCACACACCCTCCACGCTGCATTGAGCCGGCCACAGTGCCCGAGTTTATTGGCGAGGCCTCTTCGGCCACCGAAGCCAGAGAACCAACTGCAGCGCTAAAATCCGAAGAAATGGCCGAGGCACCAGCAATAAAAAAGGAGAAATCTGAAGAAAGAGAAACACCAGATGTTATAAGCCCTTCAACAAAAGTTGAGACGGCTAAAAGCCAGAAGGGGCCAGCGGCAACCCCGAAAAGAAAAAGAATGGTTAATGTGCTGGATGTCTTGGAGACAATTAAATCTTCAAGCACAGCTCCAAAGAAAATTATTGAGGCGCCTATTGAAGCCTTTGCTGCTGAAACTTCGAAGCAGCAATCTGAAACTGAAGCTGGGCCTTCGGAATCCACCAAGATACAGCCTTTGGAGGTCGAAAAAATAACAGAACCGATTCTGATTGGGGAAATTGGTACTGCCACCCCCGAAGCATCCTCCAAAATACATGATTATATTGTGCGACATGCTTCGGGGAAGAAACTATCTGAAGAAGAGACTTTTGAAGCCAATCACTATGCCCGAGAACTGAAATATCCGAAGGGGCCGTAGTGTTCAACGGGACAAACGAAGATGACTTCTTATATTGCCTCCCAGACAATAAAGAATTATCCATGTGCCAAGAAATGGCAAGAAGCATGGGATTCCCGAAGCTTGAAGCTGGCCTTTGCGCCATGACGAAGGAGGATCTTGCGGATAGTCTTGCATATAACAGTCTAAAGGTACGAAGATTGTAAATTTTGAATTTTGTGGATTTTGAATGAATCCTTTACTGTTGTGTTAATCCATTCACTCTTTTTGAATAGGGCTTAATTCTCAGCAATGCCCTAAGGGCACAAAAGAATGCTGAAGACGAGAGCTGCACCATTGCTCTCAACAACCTTCGAGCAGAGGTTATCAGACTACGAAACGAAGCCTTGGAGAAAGACAAAATTCTGCTTACATTAGTGGAAAAAATGAAGGAGGACGAAGCTAACTCTAAAAATCAAGCCGAAACTCAGAGGCGTGAGATTGAAGATCTTCGTAAACAACTAGCCCGAGCCAAAGAAGAACGTGTTCTTGAAGAAACAAAACGAGAGTTAAGTGAACAATGGGCAGATCATTTGGAAGTTAATGTTAAAGAGCTTCGTGTTTCTCAAAGAAAATGCTATGTTAAATCTATAGAGTGCGTTAAGAAGATAAAATCCAGCTTCGCTAATGTTGGCGCATTTTCTAGTGAAGAGAATTTCTCAAGGGGCAATCCCGAAGGTCCGATGGAATGGATTAGTAACGAAGCTGAGGCCTTCGAAGAAATCCTGAATAGCCGCGGAGACATATGTGCTTTTTCGGGTGCTAGAGGAATTGCTACTGTTTTGGAGAAGAAAGGTTGTGAGCATGTAAAATCTTTAGCGCAATCTGAAGCTACTTTGTCCTCCGAAGACATTAAAGACCCCTCAGCCGAAGCAAGCATGATCGGCGGAAAATTTTTCACTGATATCTGGGACAACGGCGGCCGAGAAATGGCGCGAGAAATTATTCAAAAAAGCGAAAAAGGCATCCATGATGCCAGAAAAGTAGCGGCGGCTGCCGAAAAAAGTACAGAGCCCGAAGGGCAAATAGGTATTAATTAGTGATTTTCATTGCGTTGTAACTTTTGATTCCAGACTTCATTCACGGTTTGTAATAGTAATATAGCCGTATCTTCTCTTCGCTCAGAACCTGCTGAGGCATCTCCGGGCCCCCACCCGAAAGGGGATGATGAAATTAGAAAGATGGCCGAAGCCATTATGGACAAGGTTGTTGACTAGCTACTGAACGAAGCTGCATAAATAGTTCTTAAAGAGGATTAAATGCTACTGTAAAAACATTTGGAACGTAACGTATGTAATATATTGTAACTTTGAATGTAATATATAATCCATGTACAGTTTTAATTCTTTACGATGCATGAAATCTTGCGTACATACCGTTTTTTGAGCCTTCGGCGAAAAAACACCTTCCCTTCTTTTCATGCTTCGTGAAGAAAATTTTATATCACCAGAAGTTGCATACGTTCGTGGTGAAGATTATCCAAGCTTCGTGAAATATTCTCCGAAGCTATAGAAAAGTTTTTGTTGCCTCTCTAATGGAGCTACACTTCTTCTCGGCTTGTCTTGTGCTTTAGCACGATTTTCTCTTTTCCGAATTATTCTCCGAAGGTCAATACTATATCCCCTTCTTGTTCCACATGCAATATGTTGTATGATGCTTATGTTATGCAGAATGATGTGATGATGTTATGTTATGCAAGATTACGTTTGTGCCACAGATATATATATCCCTGTAATAGAGCATACACACTTTTTATATCAGCGTTGACTTTTCGCTGTAAGCCTCCCTTAGGAGCTTCTTCGCCTTTTACTTTCAGCGGAATCAGCGTTTATTTTTCGCTGTAAGCCTCCCTTAGGAGCTTCTTCGCCTTTTACTTTCGGCGGAATCAGCGCTGACTTTTCGCTGTAGGCTCAGAAAACTTACACTGTGCTCGCTTAGGAACGACTTTTTACTGTTTCGAACAACTTGCTCTGTGTCTATTAAAACAAAATTTTGAGAATACAAAGGTCCTTCATGCCACCATAAATTCGTATGCTTCAACGATTCAAGCCTATAAAAAAGACACATTTTTATTAAAGTGGAAGACGAAAGTGTTACAAGGAATTAAAAAATGATAAAGGACACTTGAACTTCCCATAATTGTTCCTTATTAACAAAAAAGTAATACCGAATGTAAAAATGCGAAAAAAACTGCTGTTGAGGTAGGATATTTGTCAGTAAATGTGCTTCGACTCTGGCACAGTGCTATTGACTGTGCGAGCTTCGGAGCCCTCTCTGAAATCCCTCTGATTGTGATGACTCCCTTCTAGCTGGAGCCCTGGCTGCGTCGGTGGCGGCGGTGGAGGCTGTTGCCAAGATGCTTGGGGTTGACTTGCCGAAGCAACAGAAGCTGCAGGGTGGTTGCCTACATATTCTGGAATGTAAGGCGAATGGTACGAAGCAGTATGCAGGACCTGCTTCGACTGATTCTGTTGTGCAGCGGCTTCTGCTAGCTCCTTTTGCTTCTGGATGGTAATGTGACACATTCTGGTGGTGTGGCCCTTACCTTCACCACAGAATAGGCAGTATATTTTTCTTGGTTGATCCCCAAATCTGTCCCTGAAGCCCCTGGCGCCTCTGCCCCTTAGCACCGGCGGCCGGAAGGAGCTTTGCTGCTGCCCCGAAGCTTGGGAGGAGCACTGTGGCCTTTGCTGTTGACTCGCTTTGTCGTCATTTTGAGTAGAATTGTGAATTGACCTGACGTGCCTTGGATAAAATCTTCCTCTGAAACCCCTAGTCATTTCAGAGAACCTGAGGGCCTCCTCCCTTCTTTGGCGAAAATCATTGTCAGCTCGGATGTACTCGTCCATCTTCTGGAGCAGCTTCTCCAGAGTTTGAGGAGGCTTCCTGGCAAAGTACTGAGCTGCAGGTCCTGGCCAAAGCCCCTTGATCATGGCCTCAATGACAATTTCATTGGGCACTGTTGGTGCCTGCGCCCTCAGACGTAGGAACCTTCGGACATATGCCTGAAGATATTCTTCATGATCCTGGGTGCACTGGAATAAAGCTTGAGCAGTGACTGGCTTCGTCTGAAAGCCTTGGAAGCTGGTTATCAGCATGTCCTTCAACTTTTGCCATGAGGTGATTGTCCCTGGCCTAAGGGAAGAGTACCAAGTTTGTGCGACGCTTCTGACAGCCATGACGAAGGACTTTGCCATGACCGCCGTGTTGCCACCGTACGAAGATATAGTTGCTTCGTAGCTCATCAAGAATTGTTTCGGGTCTGAATGACCGTCGTACATGGGGAGCTGAGGTGGCTTGTAAGACTGTGGCCAAGGAACAGCCTGCAGTTCTGTTGACAAGGGAGAAGCATCATCAAAAGCAAAATTTCCGTGATGGAAATCTTCATACCAGTCATCCTCGTTGTAGAAACCCTCTTGATGAAGCTCTCTGTGCGGGGGCCTTTGGTTCTGGTCATCTTGAGCAAGATGTCGAAGCTCTTCAGAGGCTTCGTCTATCTGCCTTTGAAGATCAGCTAGACGAGCCATCTTCTCCTTCTTGCGTTGGACCTGTTGATTGAGCATTTCCAAATTTTGGATTTCTTGATCCAATTCGTCCTCCGGAGGCGCCGGACTGGTGGCCTTTCTCTTCTGGTTTCGGGCCTCCCTAAGTGAAACGACATCTTGATTGTGGTCTAGCGGCTGCAGAGCAGCAGCCCCTATCGCTGAAGCTTTTTTCGGCGGCATGACAAAGGTGATGCTTGCCGAAGATTTTCAAAACTCAAAAAGTGGAAGTGAGTTCACCGGAGGTGGGCGCCAATGTTGGGGGCTTGTTCTCAAATGCTATGAATCAAGAACAAGACAACACAAATATGTTAAGTATTAAATATCCTTCGTCCGCTGAAGCATTATCTCCTCAAGGGTTTAATGAACTTCGGACGAAGGATATAAACATAATATAACGAAGGTTACGAAGGAAAAGACCTTCGTTAAGTTGATAAATGAGTAAACAGAATAAACATATATATAAAGTGTGGAAGTAATAATACCGGCATTATCATCAATACATTTCCATTATTAAATTCATGAAAACAAATTACAAATGTACCTTCAGACTGATGTAAGGCGAAAATACAGGTTGTGATGCAAAAGGATGCGCGCCCTGTCAACGTGAACAGTACGGGAGTACTGTTCACCTATTTATAGGCACGGGACGCAGCCCGTGTAAAATTACATGGATGCCCTTTACATTTATCAATAACTCTATAGTAATTCTTCGAGGTCCAATTTGGCTTTTCATCTTTAAGTTGGTTCCTCTTTTCTACCGTTATGCCGAAGCTTTTCTGCGCATGGCTTCATGATCGTCTTATCCTTCGTCATGACCGCTTTTCATTCCAGCCTCGTCTTAAACATGCCCTTGTATATTCGCGACCTGACTCCGAAGGTGCCTGTTCCGAAGGTGCCTGTTCACATTTTACACTTGGAAAACATTATCAAATTGTGTTTTTGAGGACCTTCGGGAGCCGAAGGCCCCCAACATGCCCCGAAACCCGGGTGTGACAGAAGTGGTATCAGAGGAATGTTGACTGTAGGACAAAACCTAGATAGAACTGGACAACCATTGTCTACTTACCTTTGCTACTCTGATTCTTTCTAAACTTTTCTTAATCTTTCCTCATCTATTTCACTTTACTCTGATTATTCTTACCTTTTCCTTCTAAAGACAAATGTGGATTTCACACTTTGAAATTTGTACCTAAAATGACCTTTAGGAATAAGAGACCTACTCATAGGAACAAAAACAAAACTATTTTTTATATAGGTATCTATGTACTTCAATGTTTATTCTTATGATACTTGCCTGATTTGGATCTTTGATTGAGTGTGATGAGTTGTACATCTGCATATACACATAGAAAAAAAGCTTATAAAAATAACTAGACAAACTAGATTATCCCTCATTAAAAGTATCTAGCCTAACAATATCCATCTGAAAGGGAAATGTGCCCTCGGGCAATTTCAATAATGTTTTGGTGATTAAGTGCCCAACACGGTTAATTAAGTTCTTATGTGCCAAGTAAAGTGAGAAGTGCAAATCAAAAAAAGGTACGTTTCTAGACTTAGTACATTGTTTTGAGTACTAATGTGTTTTGTCTAAGTGCTAGAAACAGTGAGAAAAGAATTGGAAAAAGAGTTGGCTATGTGCAGCAAACTCCAGCTCGGCTTGGCACACCGGACTGTCCGGTGGTGCACCGGACAGTGTCCGGTGCGCCAGGCTGGTCTCCGGTGGAAAGGCCGCTCTCGGGAGTTGATGACGGTGTACGGCTATAATTCACTGGACTGTCCGGTGGTTCACTGGACTGTCCGGTGAGTCGTTCGCGGTGTACTCGTCGCTCTCGGGAAAAGCATAGGGGCGACGTGGCTATAATTCACCGGACTGTCTGGTGGTGCACTGGACTGTCCGGTGAGCCAACGGTTGCCAGCGCCAACGGTCAGACGCGCAATCTTCACGCGACACGTGGACTGCTCCAACGGTCGGCTGGTGCACCGGACTGTCCGGCGTGCACCGGACAGTGTCCGGTGCGCCAATGGGCCCGGAGCTGCAACAGTTGACTGTGCTCGATTTGGAAGGAAATCGCGCACCGGACAGGCTACAGTAGCTGTCTGATGCGCCACTCGACAGAAGGCAGGAATTGCCTTCCAAGATTGTCACCAACGGCTCCTAGCTGCCTTGGGGCTATAATAGGGACCCCTAGGCACATGGAGGAGTCACCCAAGCATTCACTAAGCATTCTAAGACTCACGCACTCCGTCTCCGCGCAATTGATTGACTGTGTTAGTGATTTGAGCTCCGTTTGAGTCGTGAACTCACTGTGCTACGTTTCGAGCTCAAGTCTTGGCTTGTGTGCGTGTGTGTGCTATGGATTTGTGCCTTGTGTGTGTTGCTCTTCCCAACCTTACTCCATGCTTTCTTTATGATCTCTATTGTAAGGGCGAGAGACTCTAAGTTGTGGAGATTCCTTGCAAATGGGAAGAAGACTATAAGGAAGAAAGCTGTGGTATTCAAGTTGATCATTGGATCACTTGAAAGGGGTTGAGTGCAATCCTCGTCCATTGGGATGCCACAACATGGAAGTAGGCAAGTGTTACTTGGCCGAACCACGGGATAAAATCGCGTGTCTCTTGTGTTGCTTTCTCTGTGATTGTTTTGTTCACAAGAACTCGCCTCAAAGTTACTTAGTCGCACTAACTCTTTCATAACTAAGTTTTGTGGCTATTTAGTGTTTGATTTTACAGGATCACCTATTCACCCCCCTCTATGTGCTCTCAATTGGTATCAGAGCCGTACTCTTCACAGAGACTAATCGCCCGAAGAGATGGATCCTAATGGAAAGGGGATGGTGATCAATGACAAAGAGAAGGAGTCCATCTTCAACGAGCCAAGAGATGAGAAGCCCACTGACACAGGATCGAGTCACAAGAAGAAGGACAGGAAGAAGAAGAGGTGCATCAAGAAGATAATCTACTATGACAGCGATGCATCTTCTTCTTCACCAAGAGACGACGATGATGACGATTCTTCGTCAAAGAAAAAGACGGTTAATCAAAACTACTCTTTTGACTATTCTCCCATGCCATACAATTCGAATGCACATTTACTTTCTATTCCTCTAGGAAAACCTCCACACTTTGATGGAGAGGACTACTCATTTTGGAGTCATAAAATGCGTAGTCATCTATTTTCTCTCCATCCTAGAATTTGGGAATAGTGGAAAATGGAATGCATTTCGATATTACGGATAACCCTGTGATTATCAATGAGCAAATTCATAAGAATGCACAAGCTACTACTATGTTGTTAGCATCTCTTTGCAGGGACGAGTATAATAAAGTAAGTGGCTTGGACAATGCCAAGCAAATCTGGGACACCCTCAAGATCTCACATGAGGGAAATGATGCTACAATGATTACCAAAATGGAACTAGTGGAAGGTGAACTAGGGAGATTCACCATGATCAGGAGAGAAGAGCCAACACAAACCTACAACAGGCTCAAGACCCTGGTCAACAAGATTAGAAGCTATGGAAGCACAAGATGGACGGACCACGATGTCGTCCGACTCATGCTAAGGTCCTTTACAGTTATTGACCCCCATCTTGTGAATCTTATCCGTGAAAATCCCATGTACACAAAGATGACGCCCGAGGAGATACTCGGAAAATTTGTAAGTGGGCGCATGATGGTTAAGGAGGCAAGGTATGTAGATGACGCCTTAAACGGCCCTCTGCCTGTCTAAGAGCCGCAGCCTGTTGCGCTCAAGGCAACTAGCAGCAAGGAGGCACTACCAAGCAAGGTAGCTCAAGTGGAGGCTGCCGGCCTCAACAAAGATGAGATGGTGCTTATCATCAAGCGCTTCAAGACCGCACTTAAAGGACGCAAGGAGTACTCTAACAAGAACAAAACAAAGGGAAAGCGCTCCTGCTTCAAATGCGGTAAGACTGGTCACTTTATTGCAAATTGTCCCGATAATGATAGTGATCAGGGACAAGAAAAGAGCGGGAAGAAGGAGAAAAAGAAGAGCTACAGGAAGGCAAAGGGTGAGGTGCACCTTGGAAAGGAATGGGACTCAGACTGCTCCTCTTCCGACTCTGACAACGAAGGACTCGCTGCCTCAGCCTTCAACAAGTCCTCTCTCTTCCCCAACAAACGCCATACATGTCTTATGGCCAAGGAAAAGAAGGTACATGTTCGAGATACCCCTAAGTACACTACTTCTAGCGATGATGATTCTTCTGATGATGAAGTAGATTACTCTAGTTTATTTAAAGGTTTAGATAGAGCTAAAATATAAAAAATTAATGAATTAATTGATGCTTTAAATGAAAAGGATAGATTGTTAGAAAAACAAGAGGATATTTTATATGAGAAACATGACAAATTTGTTAGTGTGCAAAAATCCCTTGCCTTAGAAATTAAGAGAAATGAAATGTTGTCCTCTGAATTGACTGTTTGCCATGAATCGGTCTCTAGTTTAAAAAGCTTAAATGATGAACTAAATGCTATGCTAAAGGACATCAACAATACTAGTTCATGTGTAGAGCATGTTATTATATTATGTAAGGATTTTGATGTTGATGCTTGTGAAGAACACCTTATTTCTATTACCAAATTAAATGACGAGGTGGTAAATCTTAATGCTCAACTTAAGACTTGCAAAATTAATTTTGATAAATTAAAATTTGCAAGGGATGCCTACACCGTTGGTAGACACCCCTCAATTAAGGATGGGCTTGGTTTTCGAAAGGAAGCCAAGAACTTAACAAGCCAAAGGGCACCCATTCCCAACAAGGAGAAAGGGAAGGCTCCTATGGTTAGTAATCCTCAAAGGAACCATGCTTTTATTTATGATAGGAAAATTGCTAATCGTGCTCATTATAATAGGAGTTATGATCATGATGCTTTTAATTCACATGCTATGTTTGCCTCTAGTTCTACTTTTGTTCATGGTAGAAGTAGGCCTAGGAGAAATCTTGTTGTGCATCATGTGCCTAGGAAAATGTGCAATGAATCTACTACTGTTTTCCATGCTTGCAACACTTCTTTTGTTCTTTCATGTAAAAATGCAAAAGTAGTGGCTAGGAAATTGGGATCCAAATGCAAGGGAGACAAAACTTGCATATGGGTTCCAAAAACTATTGTGACTAACCTTGTAGGACCCAACAAGAGTTGGGTACATAAAACCCAAGCTTAAATTCCTTGCAGGTTTATGCATCCGGGGGCTCTAGCTAGATAATCGATAGCAGATGCACAAACCACATGACGGGGGAGAAGAAGATGTTCACCTCCTACATCAAGAACAAGGATTCCCAGGATACAATCATATTTGGAGATGGGAATTAAGGCAAGGTCAAAGGTTTGGGAAAAATAGCCATCACAAGCGAACACTCTATTTCAAATGTATTTTTAGTAGAGTCATTAGGATACAACGTCCTGTCTATAAGTCAATTGTGCCACATGGGCTACAATTATTTGTTTACAAATGTTGATGTATCTGTCTTTAGAAGGAGTGATGGTTCATTAGCATTTAAGGGTGCATTAGACGGCAAGCTCTATTTAGTTGATTTTTCGATAGAGAATGTCGATCTAGATGCATGCTTAATAGCTAAGACTAGTATGGGCTGGCTGTGGCATCGCCGTCTAGCACATGTTGGGATGAAGAACCTTCATAAGCTTCTAAAGGGAGATCATGTGTTAGGACTAACCGATGTCTTTTTTGAGAAAGACAGACCTTGTGCAGCATGTCAAGCAGGAAAACAGGTGGGAAGCACTCATCACAGCAAGAATGTGATGACAATATCAAGACCACTGGAGCTTCTTCACATGGATCTTTTTGGACCCATTGCCTACCTTAGCATCGGGGAAGTAAGTATGGTCTTGTTATTGTTGATGATTTTTCCCGCTTCACTTGGGTGTTCTTTTTGCAGGACAAAACAGAAACCCAAGAGACCCTAAAGCGCTTTTTAAGGAGGGCTCAAAATGAATTTGAGCTCAAGGTGAAAAAGATAAGAAGCGACAACGGGTCCGAATTCAAGAATCTGCAAGTGGAGGAGTATCTTGAGGAGGAAGGCATCAAGCACGAGTTCTCCGCTCCCTACATACCATAGCAAAACGGTGTGGTAGAGAGGAAGAACAGGACGCTTATCGACATGGCAAGAACGATGCTTGGAGAGTTCAAGACGCCCGAGCGGTTTTGGTCAGAAGCTGTGAACATAGCTTGCCACGCCATAAACCGGCTCTATCTACATCGCCTTCTCAAGAAGACCTCCTATGAACTCCTTACCGGTAACAAACGAATGTTTCTTACTTTCGAGTATTTGGAAGCAAATGCTACATTCTGGTGAAGAAAGGTAGACATTCTAAGTTTGCTCCCAAGGCAGTAGAAGGGTTTTTACTAGGGTATGACTCAAATACAAAGGCGTATAGGGTCTTCAACAAATCTTCGAGATTGGTTGAAGTCTCTAGAGATGTTGTATTTGATGAGACTAATGGCTCTCCAAGAGAGCAAGTTGATCTTGATGATGTAGATGAAGAAGAAATTCCAACGGCCGCAATGCGCACAATGGCGATAGGTGATGTGCGACCGTAGGAACAACAGGAGCAAGATCAGCCATCATCCTCCACAGTGGTGCATCCCCCAACTCAAGATGATGAACAGGTACCTCAAGAAGAAGGGCATGATAAAGAGGGAGCACAAGAAGATCAAGTGATGGAGGAAGAAGCACCACGAGTCCCTCCAACTCAAGTCCGAGCAACGATCCAATGACATCACCCCGTCGACCAGATTCTAGGTGACATCAGCAGGGGAGTAACTACTCGCTCAAGATTAGCTAACTTTTGTGAGCATTACTCGTTTGTCTCTTCTGTTGAGCCTTTCAGGGTAGAAGAGGCCTTGCAGGATCCGGATTGGGTGTTGGCCATGCAGGAAGAGCTCAATAACTTCAAGAGAAATAAAGTTTGGAGCCTTGTGCCATGTCCAAAGCAAAATGTTGTGGGAACCAAGTGGGTGTTCCGCAACAAGCAAGACAAGCACGGGGTGGTGACAAGAAACAAGACTTGACTTGTGGCAAAAGGTTATGCCCAAGTCGCAGGTTTGGATTTCGAGGAGACTTTTGCTCCTGTGGTTAGACTAGAGTCTATTCGAATTTTATTAGCCTATGCCGCCCACCACTCTTTCAGGTTGTTTCAAATGGATGTAAAGAGCGCCTTCCTCAACGGGCCAATCAAGGAGGAGGTATACGTGGAACAACCCCCTGGCTTTGAGGATGACAGGTATCCCAACCACGTGTATAAGCTCTCTAAGGCGCTCTATGGACTTAAGCAAGGCCCAAGAGCATGGTATGAATGCCTTAGAGATTTCTTAATCTCTAATGCTTTAAAGGTTGGGAAAGCCGATCCCACTATTTTCACAAAGACATGCAATGGTGATCTCTTTGTGTGCCAAATTTATGTCGACGACATAATATTTGGTTCTACTAATCAAAAGTCTTGTGAGGAGTTTAGCAGGGTGATGACACAAAAGTTCGAGATGTCGATGATAGGCGAGTTACCTACTTCCTTGGGTTCCAAGTGAAGCAACTCAAGGACGGCACTTTCATCTCCCAAACGAAGTACACACAAGATCTTCTAAAGTGGTTTAGGATGAAGGACACCAAGCCCGCGAAGACACCTATGGGAACCAATGGGCATGTCGACCTCAACAAAGGAGGTAAGTCCGTTGATCAAAAGGCATACCGGTCCATGATAGGTTCATTGCTTTATTTATGTGCTAGTAGACCAGACATTATGTTAAGTGTACGCATGTGTGCTAGATATCAATCCGACCCCAAGGAGTGTCACCTTGTGGCCGTTAAGCGAATTCTTAGATATTTAGTTTCTACGCCTTGCTTCGGAATCTGGTATCCAAAGGGGTCTAACTTTGACTTAATTGGATACTTAGACTCCAATTTTGCCGGGTGCAAGGTTGATAGGAAGAGCACATCAGAGATGTGCCAATTTCTAGGAAGGTCCCTGGTGTCCTAGAGTTCTAAGAAACAAACATCTGTTGCCCTATCCACCGCTGAGGCCGAGTATGTTGCCGCAGGACAGTGTTGTGCGCAACTACTTTGGATGAGGCAAACCCTCTGAGACTTTGGCTACAATCTGAGCAAAGTCCCACTCCTATGTGACAATGAGAGTGCTATCCGCATGGCAGATAATCCTGTTGAACACAACCGCACTAAGCACATAGACATCCGGCATCACTTCCTGAGAGACCACCAGCAAAAGGGAGATATCAAGGTGTACCACATTAGCACCAAGAACCAGCTAGCCGATATCTTTACCAAGCCGTTGGATGAGAAAACTTTTTGCAGGTTGCGTAGTGAGCTAAATGTCTTAGATTTGCATAACTTGGATTGATCTATAGCATACATGCGTTTTATGCCTTTGATCATGTTACTTTTTGCATTTAAATCCATTATTGCGGTGCCCAAGTTGTACACATGATCCCAGGACCTCACAAGTCCATTTGCAAGTGATGCACATATTTAGGGGGAGATATGCTACAACTTGACCCTTTGAGATTAACCTTTGTGCTTGAGTATACTTGATGTAGTCTCAAAAGGTGCATTGAAAGGGAAAGGTGAACTTGGACGACGCAAAGACTTCCACTGCACTCTGGTATTGGTGTATTTAATTCCAAGTTCATTCTTATGCTCTATTTGCCTTTTTGCTCTTAATTGACATTTTTGGTGAGGCAATGGGGTTCAAGGGCCAAAAATGATCCCATTTTGGTGCTTCATGCCAAAGGGGGAGAAATTAAGGCCAAAGCAAATGGATCAGCTGCCACTTGTGAATTTTTGAAAACAATAGAGTTAGAACTTTTGATTTGTCCAAAATACTCTTATTGCAAAATTTGATCTCTTGTGGGGGAGAATTTTTTATTATGGGAAAAGGGCGAGTTTTTGACACTTGATCAATTTCACTCTTGGATTATCTCTCTTTGTGCCCAAACAAGTGTGTTTGACTTAGAGATAGGAAAATGAATTTGATTTGCAAAAATAAACCAAGTGGTGGCAAAGAATGATCCAAATATGTCAAATCTTGTGCAAAAATGATTTGGTCCTCAATTGCATTGATGTTGCACTTCTTTTAGTTGCTTTTAGATGTGTTGGCATAAATCACCAAAAAGGGGGAGATTGAAAGGGAAATGTGCCCTCGGGCAATTTCAATAATGTTTTGGTGATTAAGTGCCCAACACGGTTAATTAAGTTCTTATGTGCCAAGTAAAGTGAGAAGTGCAAATCAAAGAAAAAGGTACGTTTCTAGACTTAGTACATTGTTTTGAGTACTAATGTGTTTTGTCTAAGTGCTAGAAACAGCGAGAAAAGAATTGGAAAGAGAGTTGGCTATGTGCAGCAAACTCCAGCTCGGCTTGGCACACCGGACTGTCCAGTGGTGCACCGGACAGTGTCCGGTGCGCTAGGCTGGTCTTCGGTGAAAAGGTCGCTCTCGGGAATTGACAATGGTGTACGGCTATAATTCACCGGACTGTTCGGTGGTTCACTAACTGTCCAGTGAGTCGTTCACGGCGTACTCGCCGCTCTCGGGAAAAGCATAGGGGCGACGTGGCTATAATTCACCGGACTGTCCAGTGAGCCAACGGTTGCAAGCACCAACGGTCGGCCGCGCAATCTTCGCGCGACACGTGGACTGCTCTCGGAACTACAACGGTCGACTGTGCTCGATTTAGAAGGAAATCGCGCACCGGACAGGCTACAGTAGCTGTCCGGTGGCGCACCGGACTGTCAGGTGCGCCACTCGATAGAAGGCAGAAATTGCCTTCCAAGATTTTCACCAACGACTCCTAGCTGCCTTGGGGCTATAAAAGGGACCCCTAGGCGCATGGAGGAGTCACCCAAGCATTCACTAAGCATTCTAAGACTCCCGCACTCTGCCTCCACGCAATTGATTGACTGTGTTAGTGATTTGAGCTCCGTTTGAGTCGTGAACTCACTGTGCTACGTTTTGAGCTCAAGTCTTGGCTTGTGTGCGTGTGCGTGTTGTGGATTTGTGCCTTGTGCGTGTTGCTCTTCCCAACCTTACTCCATGCTTTCTTTGTGATCTCTATTGTATGGGTGAGAGACTCCAAGTTGTGGAGATTCCTCGCAAACGGGAAGAAGACTATAAGGAAGAAAGTCGTGGTATTTAAGTTGATCATTGGATCACTTGAAAGGGGTTGAGTGCAACCCTCGTCCATTGGGACGCCACAACGTGGAAGTAGGCAAGTGTTACTTGGCCGAACCATAGGATAAAATCGCGTGTCTCTTGTGTTGCTTTCTCTATGATTGTTTTGTTCACAAGAACTCGCATCAAAGCTACTTAGTCGCACTAACTCTTTCATAACTAAGTTTTGTGGCTATTTAGTGTTTGATTTTACAGGATCACCTATTCACCCCCTCTCTAGGTGCTCTCACCATCCCATCTTAAAAGATTTTATCCTACACTCATAGATCCATCTCATCCCAAAAGATCCTAACTTATCCTAATTAAAATATATCCCGCTTAATAGATCCATCTTATCTTAAAAGATACTCTATTACCTTAGTAGACTCATCTCATCTTGAAAAGATTTTATCTCATCCTAATAGATCTAACTGACCTCAAAAGATTCTACCTATTCCTTATGAATTCATCATGCCCTAATTAGTATAATTATCCTACTCTAGAATAACAACCTTGAGCTAATCCAAAATTTATCTAAAATAGTCATATCAATTTATTCTAGATCTGATCCAATCTAAAGTGAGTTACTTAATGCTGGTACAAAAGATAAGGCCATACTCCTAATTCACTTAAGCCTAAATTAGTGACTTATATCAACTTGGCCATACACAACAACTTGACCTATATAACGAGTTACATAACTTGCCCAACCAATAGAGTCATGATGGATTGCATAATCCGTCTATTCCCACCTAACATCAAATGAACTTTTGACCTACATCATGTAGTCTATCTCATCCAAATCTATCTTAACCATATTCCCTAAATATACACTAACCTCGAATCAATAAGACCAAGACTGGAAAAGAAAAATCAACCTCGTCGAGGAAGGGGAGAAGTCAAACTTGATCTTTAGATGCATTACCATCCAACACGAAATTCTTTTCCACCATGAACTTTCTGACCATAGGCTATTCTTGCCCTAACTTACCCATCTCTTATCCTACACAATTAGGTGGGTATACATATATATACCCATGCCTTCCTAATCACCTGCACTAAGCCATAGACTACAAACAAAAAAAATTCTACATCCTCTTTCTTACTAATCTCGAGGACGAGATTATTTTTAAGGGGGATAGGATTTGTAGACCTCTAAAACTTAGCTATAAGTATATGCATGATGATAGTATATTAATGAGTTCTTTGGGAAATAAAATGAAGGTTCATGCTAGCCCATGCATTACTTGTAAGGTATATATATATATATATATTTCTTTTTACATGCTAATCAATATATGAGATTATGCATCATGCAGGATTTTCTTGAGTTGGGCACTTAACTGAGAACTTGAAATACTAAGGGTTTAAAACTATTCAAACTCATAGATGAAATTTGAAAATTTAAATAAGGAAAAGGTAAACAACTAGAAATTATAAAAGAAAAAGGATAAAAAAAGAAAAGGGGGTAGTTCTGGTGCTGGGCCACGTTCCCCCATTTCGGCCCACCTAGCCCTTAAGCTAAGCACCGCGCTCGGCCCAGGTTTTGCCAGGCCGCGTCATGGGCGCTGACTAGCGGGCCCCCTTCTGTCAGCCGCTCACACCTCTCGGTTGTGCTCGCGCCCCTCACTGCACCTGGGACCCACTCGTTAGGATCTCCACCTTCTCCGCTCGGTATCGAACAGAAGCCATGGGCGCTGGCTTGCCATGGATCTCGCGGGCTATTGCAACAGCCTCCACGGGTGCGCGCCCTTGGGTATAAAACCGTGTCCCGACGAGCATCGAAATCTCGCCACAATCCACGCCTGGTGCCGAGCCGCCTAGTCCTCTGAACCTCACCGCCGCGTGGAAAACTCATCGTCGCCGCCAATCCTCGCTCCCATCGCCAATTGGGCCTGGGGGTCAACCCAGGAGGGCTTCGTCCCGTCGCCGGGGTTGTGCCCGTGGCTGAGTTTGGGGGAAACAACCATTATGGCGAGCCCAATTGCTCACCGAAGATCGTACTCCACCTCGAATCCGCCCTTGGCGTGGTCAGAGATCTCTGCGCCCCTATTCTCCGGTAAGACCCCCCCTCTAGTCCTCTCCATCCTCCTAGCTCCGCGTAGCACCTACCGTAGTCGAGGTTGGGGCCCCGTGGCTGCAGATTGTCATCACCGATGTTGGCGCCGCCGCGCGGGGTCGATGCGCCGCCGTGGTTGGGCATCGTGGGGTGGGCGATGGGTTGTGAACCAGTGATCCATCTGTGAACGGTCGAGATTAAAACGTCGACACCGTTTCGAGCTGGTCGCCTCAGCACCGTTGGATCAGCGGTCGATGGGTGGGATTAAATGGATGCATACCCATGCGCTACACTGAACCCTGACTGTAGATCCGAGATCGGAGGAGCGTGATCGCGTGTCGGTTCGGTATGATTTGGATCTAATCCGATCTGCTCGATCGTGATCCAACGGTCCACAGTCGAGGGTACCCCTTCGCCGTGGTCATTTTCTAAGAGTCCCTCGGTTTTCACAAAAACAACCCGCCGTCCATATAGGGTTAAAGCTGTGTCTGGGAAAATTTATATCTTGGCCCCTAACCTTTCTGGAATTTGACGCCCGGTCCAGTGAACCAAGAAAAGAGTAAAAATAATATAGTAAATACTTTTTAGTACATAAATAAACCTATAAACTCAATAAATTCATAGAAAATTCATATTAAATCCTTTTTGGTCCATTCTAGTGGCATTAATTTTGTATTAATATTGTCTACCAATCAGTAACATTGTTTAGCCATGAAACTTGAATTAAAATTGTTCATTCGAATTAATCTGTTCTAGGTACTCAATAACTCCATAAATTCATAACTCGATAACTGTAACTCTGTTTTGATCCATTCTAGTTGCATTAGTCTCACAATAATATTTATTATCATCTAGTAACTTTGTTTTGTCATGAAATATAGGTTGAAATGTTGCACTTAGTATATTCTATATTTAACCACGTGGATCTTCAGAAAGCCATAACTTCATAACCGTGACTCCGATTGTAGTGATTCTCGAGCCCACGATCTCATAGCGACGCATAGATTATTATTATGCAGTGTATTCCTATGTTTGGTGTGATGTTAATTTTGCCTATACCATGTTTGTCTGTATTGCTACATTTAGCAGTGAGGACACATGTCAGCTGAAGAGCAAGTTGGTACCTGGAATCTCAAGTCCCAGGCAAGTTGTGCCCTTGATCACTTCTTTTTACCCACTCATGTTCTAATTAATCATAATGATCTGTATAGGTTAATTTTGATGGGACCCAATAGGTTACCCTAGTTTGTCTATCTTTATACCTTGTTTACCTCTGAACTTTTTGGGTAGTACTTGCTATTGCTTTATGTGGTTTTGGGTATGGAGATACATTATTCATGATCACACTTTTATTATTTGTTTATTATTACTGTTCATGTTAAGATCATTATGTTTATTGGAACATGGAGCGACCACCCGGAAAAACAATGCTACCACAAGGGAGGAATGGGACCCCTTGGCTGATTAATTAGGAAAGCTAGTGGATGATTACCTTACCCAAAAGGGGCAAGGACAGTAGGGGAGTGGTTAGTGTAGGGAGGTCCTTGGGTTGATTTTGCTGTGATGGCGGTCAGGTGAGGGATCCCTGCATTGGAGCTTCCTATAAACTGTAGCGGGTTTTCTGAAGCTAGTGGAACTTTGTAAAGGCCTCGTAGTGTTACCCTGCCTCGCCTCCTCGATAGAGGTGTATGGGAAGTCACGATCCCTTGGCAGATGGGTAACATGACTTGTGGGTAAAGATGTGCAACCTCTAAAGAGTGTAAAACTGGTATACTAGCCGTGCTCACGGTCATGAGCAGCTCGAACCCTCACATGATTAATTTATGGAACTAAATTCAATTTGTCATATGCATTGCATTGCAGGTGTTGTTATTACTTTTGTTCTACTACTTAATTGGGTTGGTATTACTTATACTTAGTAATTGCTAATAAAATTTTGACCAACTTTAAAAGCACTGCTCAGCTTTAACCATCCTCTTTGGTAAGCCTTACACTTCACGTGAGCTCCCACCTTTGGCGAGTTCATGCACATTATTCCCCACAACTTATAGAGCGATGAACGTATGTGAGCTCACTCTTGCTGTCTCACACCCCACAGGTCAAGAACAGGTACCACAGGATGAGGCGCATGGAGGATGCTGTGACGAGTTCGTGAGAGGTCTAGGTCATCGTCGGGTTACTGGACCATTGTCTCTTTATAATGTAATTAATTATTTATTTTGTACAGAACTCCTATTATATAGTAAAGATGTGACATTTGATCCTATGCCATGATTCATCATATGTGTGAGACTTGGTCCCAGCACACCTCGTGATTATGTTCGCGCCCGGGTCTTGGTGCCCCGAAACCCGGGTGTGATAGTAAGATGATTCGTGGATATTGCAGAAGCAGCTGGCATCTAGGTCTAGCCCTTGGCTCCTCATCGCCTAGATGAAAACTCCAACTTTAATCAAAGCTTTGGGAGCAAGCTGATGAAGGAATATCTCAAATCTCTTCAGCACTTTGACTAACATTTTGTGCAAGGGAAAGCGAAGCCCAGCCTTCATTAAACTTTGGAACACCACTACTTCGTCTGCCTCAGGAAGAGGAACAATGCTCTCTTGTCATCAACATCCTATATGCTTATGTCAAACAAACATAACAAGAAAATGCAAAAATATAAAAGGACAAAGATCTTGTTAACATGATAATGCAGGGTATTAAATGTTTTAATACTCTCCATGCAATTATTCTATTGTGAGGTGATTAACATGCTTAGCAAACATGGAGTGCGACACATGGTTTGGTGTTATTAACAATACACATAAGTTAGCAAAACAAACATTTTTATATTAAAACATGTAGTTGCAAGCTAAAACAACATGTTAAGCACATGTCAACTACTAAACAGAGTTAGGAAACACTTCGCTTAGTTCACATATAGCATAATTAGAACAAAAGTATGTTGTAAGCATAAGATTAAGTATTTATTAAACTTATTTTTCTTGATAAATGTAAACATTAAATAAAAAGGTAGTGGTTCAAACAACTATTATGGAGACAAAACTTTTAGGGGTGGTACATTTCAACTAACATAACTACTATAGAAGCTTCATAATTTTTTTGAACAAACATATTAATTACTATAACTAATTTATGGTTGGATGCCTTAAACAAGTTATGGTTGAATGTCTTAAACAATTTCCTGAGAAGAATATGAAACTGGCAAAGAAACAGAATATTAAAGGATAGTGGAAAGTCCAAGAAGAGAAAAATTAAAGACTTCTCAAAATAGTGTGGCGATGTCACTCTCATGGCCGGTAGTGCTGCCCAAAAGTATCGCTAGACGATAGTGCTGCTCACAGTAAGTGATTGTGTCGCTCAATCAATCTTCACAGATTGAGATGAAACTTTGTTAACATCAACACAAATAGAATTCAAGGTTGTTCCAAAAGTTTGAAATAGAATTCAAAGTTGTTCCAAAAGTTTGAACTCCAAAAGATCAATTCATTAAAATCAGATCAGAAATTATGAAACCAAATTAGGGTGTTATCAAAGAAGTTAGAACTGCTCAAACCTTGTGATCGAGATGAATCAGGCCATACCCACTGATGGTAGTGACTCTAGGATAGTCTTTTGAGTTTCGAATCAGTTCAAACCTTTCTACGAACTCCGACTCACAAAATCCTCCAAAAACTCAAACGAAAAGGGCTCAAAAGAGGAAAACAAATTCAAAACATTCAAATGGGCACATGATTTGACCTCAGAGAAACCACCGTAGTTAGGACCATGCTTCCTGAACTCAAATGAACATAGGTACCACAACCAAAAACCTATGAATCTCCTAATGAAAAAAGAGCAAAATGAAAGCTAGATAGATAGTTGGTTGGTGCAGCTCATCATTCTTATTCGTAGAGGGAATTTTCCTATTTCCAACATACCCATAGTTACATAGAGCTTATCCATTTAGTCATGGACAAAATGGACCAACTCTCATTTTGATTATCTAACTACCACGCTCCATTTACGATGTTGCTTTGTCTTGATACAACCTTTATGATGGCTCTATGTGTCTCCTCCGATTCACTCTATAATTGTGTCGTCGGATTTTGAGGCCAAGCTCACAAAATTGTCGGTGGGTGGTTTTGATAATCAACCACCAAAAACTCCGCAGGTAGCGTACTCCATACACATCCTCATGTCTTGGACACGTATCCCATTAATTCTCAATCATGTCGACTGTATGATCCGCTCCATCTTGTCCTTGCGCCCATTGATGTTCTCAGGTATCAACCACCGCAGTCGGTCAACCGGCTTCTCCAGTCCCTTAGTTATTAGCGTTCGTCCTCCACCGTTCCTAATTTATCAGCACGAACCCACATGACCTTCATCTTCACTATCGGCCACTGCATCCAGACTTTATATCTACGCACTACCAACCAAGAGACATGTTGCACAAACTCACGCTCTGATCAGTTCACACGGCTCAACCCAAGACGCTACTCCATTAACAATTACTTGTCACATAATCTGAACCACAAGAGCACGTATCAAACTTATGTTGGCATATATCAAACTTGTATTGTGGCTTGGCTCGTTTGTCTCGCGAGCTAGCTCACGAGCTAACCCGAGCTGGCTCATTAGAAAACCGAGCTAGAATGCTAGTTTGGCTCGCTACAAAATTAAAACGAGCTGAGTCAAGCGAGTTATCGAGCCATGAGTATTTCGTCCTGCAATTCCGAGTTAGAAACTCTTGCAGAACAGCTCATGGTCGCTGCAGCTGCACCCAAAATCAATGGCCTAGAGGATCATTAGTTATTACAGAAACAGATAGCTAGGTTTATTTCACTTGGTTTCGCAAATAAAGGTCACACTCCCGCGCTATAAGAGATGTCGAACATCATCATGCTGATGAGGTCATCACCCGCTGCATCGTGCGAAACATTAGATTCGCTGCGGCAAAACCAATACATAATCGGTTTTGTTTACCACCGTCCGTCGTCTGCCATAACCGGTGACGGATCTAACAAGGAATGTGCATCTGCCATCGGATTTGGCCCACCAATAACGACGACGTCCGCCGGCTGCCATTGCTTCAATCGACCAAGCTACGTAGCAGCCCCATTTTGACCTCACCGCATGTACCACTGATCTGGAGAAAGGGACATCATCCATTAGAAACCGGCTACGATACCGGATTCTCAGTCGGTATAGTTATTTAGTCCTGGTTATAACGACCGGTGCGTACTATATATAGATATCTTTAGTACTGGTTTTTAGTTTGAACTAGTACTAAATAAACATCTTTTAGTACCAGTTTTAGTCTGAACAGGTACCAAAGGTCTATATATATAGTACCGATAATCAGTAATAAAAGTTAGTCTAACAAATATTATCCTTTGTATTTACATTTATATATATATATATAGAGAGAGAGAGAGGTGCTGGGACTTGTTCTCAAATGATAAGAGTTAATAACAAGTCAACATAAAAAGTGTTAAATATTAAAGTCCTTCAAGACATTATATCCCTTCAGACATAATGAATTCTGGAAGAAGGTTATGAAGGAAAAAACCTTCGTAAACTCGATAGACAATACAGAAGAATTCACATATCAAAATACGAAAAATAATTTTGTCGGGGACCATAATTAGGGGTACCCTCAAGGCTCCTAATTCTCAGCTGGTAACCCCCATCAGCATAAAGCTGCAAAGGCCTGATGGGTGCGGATAAGTCAGGGATCAGTCCATTCGAGGGACCTGATCACGCCTCGCCCGAACCTAGCCTCGGACAAGGGCAGCCGACCCCGGAGGATCTCCGCCTCGCCCGAGGCCCCCCTCCAGCGGCGAACATATTTCCGGCTCGCCCGAGGCCCTGTCTTCGCCAAGAAGCAACCCTGACCAAATCGCCGCACCGACCGACCAAATCGCAGGAGCATTTAATGTAAAGGTGGCCTAACACCTTTATCCTGACGCGCGCCCCTCAGCCGACAGAGCCGAAGTGACCGCCGTCACTTCGCCGCTCCACTGACCGGTCTGACAGAAAGACAGCGCCGCCTGCGCCGCTCCGACTACGGTGCCACTTGACAGAGTGAGGCTGACAGGCAGTCAGGCCCGACCGCACGCACCATAGGAAGCTCCGCTCCGCCCGACCCAGGGCTCGGACTCGGGCTAAGCCCCGGAAGACGACGAACTCCGCTCCGCCCGACCCAGGGCTCGGACTTGGGCTCAGCCCCAGAAGACGACGAACTCCGCTCCGCCCGACCCAGGGCTCGGACTCGGGCTAAGCCCCGGAAGACGGCGAACTCCGCTCCGCCCGACCCAGGGCTCGGACTTGGGCTCAGCCCAGAAGACGACGAACTCCGCTTCGCCCGACCCCAGGACTCAAATTCTGCCCTCGCCTCAGCCAACGGCCTCCGCCTCGCCTGACCTAGGGGCTCGGACTCGACCTCGGCCACGGAAGACGGACTCGACCCCGACCTCGGAGGAGCCTCCACATCGCCCCAACCTAGGGCGCAGGCCGGCCACGTCAACAGGAGACGCCATCATTACCCTACTCCAAGCTGACTCAGGCTGCGGGGAACAAGACCGGCGTCCCATCTGGCTCGCTCCGCCAGATAGGCAATGATGGCACCCCGCACGCACCCTGACGATGGCGGCTCTCGGCCCCCTTACGGAAGCAAGAGGACGTCAGCAAGGACTCGACAGCCCCGACAGCTGTCCCTCCACCAGGCTCCAGCGCTCCTCCGACGGCCACGACATCACACAAACCAGGCGCCAAAATCTCTCCGGCCGCCACGATGGCGTGTACTTAGGGCGCTAGCTCTCCTCCGCTAGACATGTATCACTCTGCTACACCCCCCATTGTACACCTGGATCCTCTCCTTACGCCTATAAAAGGAAGGACCAGGGCCCTCTTAGAGAGGGTTGGCCGCACGGGGATGAGGACGAGACAGGCGCTCGCGTAAGGCCGCTCGCGTAAGCCCGTGTGGACGCTTGTAACCCCCTACTGCAAGCGCACCCGACCTGGGCGCGGGACGAACACGAAGGCCGCGGGATTTCCACCTCTCTCTCGCCCATCTCCGGCCACCTCACTTTCCCCCCTTCGCGTTCCGCCTCGCGTCGACCCATCTGGGCTGGGGCACGCGGCGACATTTCACTCGTCGGCTTAGGGACCCCCCGGTCTCGAAACGCCGACAGTTGGCGCGCCAGGTAGGGGCCTGCTGCGTGTTGACGAACAGCTTCCCGTCAAGCTCCGGATGGGCAGTCTCCAGCAACCTCTCCGGCCCGGGACGGTGCTCCGTTTCGGGAGCCTTGAGTTCATGTCCCTCGACGGCAGCTACGACATGATACTCTTCCCACCGCCGGGCGACAGCGACAATGGCGGCCGACAGTCCGCCCGCCGGCGGCGAGATCGACGACGTCTTCCCCGAGTGGTGGAAGAACAACCTTCGAGCTCGCCCCGTCCTCTTCCCCGCCGACGGAGGAGGAGGCGAGGCAACCAAGGCCAAGTAGGAGGCAGCGCCTCGTCGGCCGTCGAACGAGTCGACGGCGCCAGCGCCCTAACGGGGGGCGTGTCGGGCATCGACCTCGCGTTTGAGACGAGGACGAGCGCCGTCTCCCCGCAACACGCCAATCCTGAGCAAACGGATGACGCCAGCACGCTCGCGAAAGGCTTGCTGGGTGTCACCCTCGTACCTGAGACGACGGTGCAGTCAGTCCCCGACGTGACTTCATCACCGCCCGTCGACCAAGAGGTACCGACCGATTCCCATCCCACACCTTTCGGATTCAGCCTCGACCCGCCTAGTGGCTCCGCTTTGGCGGACGCTCTCGCAGAGGCGAATCCGAACCCTCTGGGGTTTCGTATGCGGTCACCCTGGGACCGGCTGACGGACGTCTCGACCTATGGGCCCTCTGGGTCCGAGGAAGACGACGAGCCCAGCTTCTGTTGGGATTTCTCCGGACTTGGCAACCCCAGTGCCATGCGAGACTTCATGACCGCATGCGACTACTGCCTTTTCGACTGTTCCGACGGTAGCCGTAGCCTCGACGACGAGGACTGCGGCCCGAGCCGCGAATGTTTCCACGTCGATCTAGGGGGTCCCTCCGAAGGCAACCATCTCGGCATGCCGGAGGACGGTGATCTTGCTAGGCCGGTGCCTCGCGTTGACATCCCACGGGAGCTAGCTGTGGTCCCCGTTCCGGCGGGGGGTCACGACCCACAGCTTGAGCAAATCCGTGGGGTGCAGGCCAGGCTCGACGAGGGAGCAGGAGCGCTTGAGCTAATCCGCCGGGACGTCGGGCAGGCATGGGCGGGCCAACCTCCGGCCGGAGAAATGCGTCATCTACCCCAGGGCTTCCAGCACCGCATCGCCGACAATGTCAGGGTCAGGCCGCCACCCGCATCCAGTGGGGTCGGCCAGAACCTGGCTGCAGCAGCAATGCTCCTCCGCGCGATGCCGGAGTCATCAACCACCGAGGGGCGGCGAATCCAGGGAGAGCTCAAGGATCTCCTGGAAGGCGCCGCGGTCCGGCGGGCCGAGAGCTCCGCCTCCCGAAGGCAGGGGTACCCCTCGGAACATCATGCCGCGACTTCCCAATGCATGCGGGAAGCCTCGGTCTACACCGGGCGCACGCGCAACACAGCGCCTGCGGCCCCGAGTCGCCTCGGCAACGACCACCATCACCGCGACCGTCGGGCCCACCTCGACTAGAGGGTGCGCCGAGGCTACCACCCTAGGCGTGGGGGACGCTACGACAGCGGGGAGGATCGGAGTCCCTCGCCCGAACCACCGGGTCCGCAGGCCTTCAGCCGGGCCATACGACGGGCGTCGTTCCCGACCCGGTTCCGACCCCCGACTACTATCACGAAGTACTCGGGGGAGACGAGACCGGAACTGTGGCTCGCGGACTACCGTCTGGCCTGCCAACTGGGTGGAACGGACGATGACAACCTCATCATCCGCAACCTCCCCCTGTTCCTCTCCGACACCGCTCGCGCCTGGTTGGAGCACCTGCCTCCGGGGCAGATCTCCAACTGGGACGACCTAGTCTAAGCTTTCACCGGCAATTTCCAGGGCACGTACGTGCGCCCCGGGAATTCCTGGGACCTCCGAAGCTGCCGATAGCAGCCGGGAGAGTCTCTCCGGGACTACATCCGGTGATTCTCGAAGCAGCGCACCGAGCTGCCCAACATCACCGACTTGGATGTCATCGGCGCGTTCCTCGCCGGCACCACCTGCCGCGACTTGGTGAGCAAGCTGGGTCGCAAGACCCCCACCAGGGCGAGCGAGCTGATGGACATCGCCACCAAGTTCGCCTCCAGCCAGGAGGCGGTCGAGGCTATCTTCCGGAAGGACAAGCAGCCCCAGGGCCACCCATCGGAAGATGCCCCCGAGGCATCAACTCAGCGCGGCGCCAAGAAGAAGGGCAAGAAGAAGTCGCAAGCGAAACGCGACGCCGCCGACACGGACCTTGTCGCCGCCGCCGAGTACAAGAACCCTCGGAAACCCCCCGGAGGTGCCAACCTCTTCGATAAGATGCTCAAGGAGATGTGCCCCTACCACCAGGGGCCCGTCAAGCACACCCTTGAGGAGTGCGTCATGCTTCGGCGCCACTTCCACAGGGCCGGGCCACCCGCGGAGGGTGGCAGGGCCCGCGACGACGACAAGAAGGAAGATCACCAGGCAGGAGAGTTCCCCGAGGTCCGCGACTGCTTCATGATCTACGGCGAGCAAGCGGCGAACGCCTCGGCTCGGCACCGCAAGCAAGAGCGCCGGGAGGTCTGTACGGTGAAGGTGGCGGCGCCAGTCTACCTGGACTGGTCCGACAAGCCCATCACCTTCGACCAAGCCGACCACCCCGACCATGTGCCGATCCCGGGGAAATACCCGCTCGTCGTCGACCCCGTCATCGGCGACGTCAGGCTCACCAAGGTCCTCATGGACGGAGGCAGTAGCCTCAACATCATCTACGCCGAGACCCTCGGGCTTCTGCGTATCGATCTGTCCTCGGTCCGGGCGGGCGCTGCGCCTTTCCATGGGATCATCCCCGGGAAGCGCGTCCAGCCCCTCGGACAACTCGATCTTCCCGTCTGCTTCGGAACGCCCTCCAACTTCCGAAGGGAGACCCTGACGTTCGAGGTGGTCGGGTTCCGAGGAACCTACCACGCGGTATTGGGGAGGCCATGCTACGCGAAGTTCATGGCCGTCCCCAACTACACCTACCTCAAGCTCAAGATGCCGGGCCCCAACGGGGTCATCACCGTCGGCCCCACGTACAAACACGCGTTCGAATGCGACGTGGAGTGCGTGGAGTACGCCGAGTCCGAGGCCCTCATTGCCGACCTGGAGAGCCTCTCTAAGGAGGTGCCAGACATGAAGCGTCATGCCGGCAACTTCGAGCCAGCGGAGACGGTTAAGTCCGTCCCCCTCGACCCCAGCAGCGACGCCTCCAAGCAAGTCCGGATCGGCTCCGGGCTCGATCCCAAATAGGAAGCAGTGCTCGTCGACTTTCTCCGCGTGAACGTCGACGTCTTCGCGTGGAGTCCCTCGGACATGCCCGGCATACCGAGGGATGTCGCCGAGCACTCGCTGGACATCCGAGCCGGAGCCCGACCCGTCAAGCAGCCTCTGCGCCGATTCGACGAGGAGAAGCGCAGAGCCATAGGCGAGGAGATCCACAAGCTAATGGCGACGGGGTTCATCAAAGAGGTATTCCATCCTGAATGGCTTGCCAACCCTGTGCTTGTGAGAAAGAAAGGGGGGAAATGGCGGATGTGTGTAGACTACACTGGTCTGAACAAAGCATGTCCGAAGGTTCCCTACCCTCTGCCTCGCATCGATCAAATCGTGGATTCCACTGCTGGGTGCGAAACCCTGTCTTTCCTCGATGCCTACTCAGGGTATCACCAAATCAGGATGAAAGAGTTTGACCAGCTCGCGACTTCTTTCATCACACCCTTCGGCATGTACTGCTATGTCACCATGCCGTTCGGCTTGAGGAATGCGAGCGCGACGTACCAGCGGTGCATGAACCATGTGTTCGGCGAACACATTGGCCGCACGGTCGAGGCCTACGTCGATGACATCGTAGTCAAGACGAGGAAAGCCTCCGACCTCCTTTCCGACCTTGAAGTGACATTCCGATGTCTCAAAGCGAAAGGCGTCAAGCTCAATCCCGAAAAGTGTGTCTTCGGGGAGCCCCGAGGCATGCTCTTGGGGTTCATCGTCTCCGAGCGGGGCATCGAAGCCAACCCGGAGAAGATCGCAGCCATCACCAGCATGGGGCCCATCAAGGACTTGAAAGGCGTACAGAGGGTCATGGGAAGTCTCGCGGCTCTGAGCCGCTTCATCTCACGCCTCGGCGAAAGAGGTCTACCTCTGTACCGCCTCTTAAGGAAGGCCGAGTGCTTCACTTGGACCCCTGAGGCCGAGGAAGCCCTCGGGAACCTGAAGGCGCTCCTCACGAAGGCGCCTATCTTGGTGCCCCCAGCTGCCAGAGAAGCCCTCTTGGTCTACGTCGCCGCGACCACTCAGGTGGTTAGCGCCGTGATTGTGGTCAAGAGGCAAGAAGAGGGGCATGCATTGCCCGTTCAGAGGCCAGTCTACTTCGTCAGCGAGGTACTGTCCGAAACCAAGATCCGCTACCCACAAGTTCAGAAGCTGCTGTACGCGGTGATCCTGACACGGCGGAAGTTGCGACACTACTTCGAGTCTCATCCGGTAACTGTGGTGTCATCCTTCCCCTTGGGGGAGATCATCCATTGCCGAGAGGCCTCGGGCAGGATTGCAAAGTGGGCGGTGGAAATCATGGGCGAAACAATCTCGTTCGCCCCTCGGAAGGCCATCAAATCCCAGGTCTTGGCGGACTTCGTGGCTGAATGGGTCGACACCCAGCTACCAACAGCTCCAATCCAACCGGAGCTCTGAACCATGTTCTTCGATGGGTCGCTGATGAAGACAGGAGCCGGCGCAGGCCTACTCTTCATCTCGCCCCTCGGGAAGCACCTACGCTACGTGCTACGCCTCCACTTCCCGACGTCCAACAATGTAGCTGAGTATGAGGCTCTGGTCAACGGGTTGCGGATTGCCGTCGAGCTAGGGGTTCGACGCCTCGACGTTCGCGGTGACTCGCAGCTCGTCATCGACCAAGTCATGAAGAACTCCCACTGCCGCGACCCGAAGATGGAGGCCTACTGCGATGAGGCTCGGCGCCTGTAAGACAAGTTCTACGGGCTCGAGCTCAACCACATCGCTCGGCGCTACAACGAGACTGCGGACGAGCTGGCTAAAATAGCCTCGGGGCGAACAACGGTTCCCCCGGACGTCTTCTCCCGAGATCTGCATCAACCCTCCGTCAAGATCGACGACGCGCCCGAGCCTGAGGCACCCTCGGCCCAGCCCGAGGTACCCTCGGCACAGTCCGAGGCACCCTCGGCTCGGCCCGAGGCACCCTCGGTTCGGCCCGAGGTACCCTCGGCCCCCGAGGGCGAGACGCTGCACGTCGAGGGGGAGCAAAGCGAGGTCACGCCTGGTCAAAACTGGCAGACCCCGTACCTGCAATATCTCCACCGAGGAGAGCTACCCCTCGACCGAGCCGAAGCTCGGCGGTTGGCGCGGCGCGCCAAGTCGTTCGTCTTGCTGGGAGAAGGGAAGGAGCTCTACCACCGTGGCCCTTCAGGCATCCTCCAGCGATGCATCTCCACCACCGAAGGTCAGGAACTCCTCCGAGAAATACACTCGGGGGCTTGTGGCCACCACACAGCACCTCGAGCCCTTGTCGGAAATGCTTTCCGACAAGGTTTCTACTGGCCAACAGCGGTGGCCGACGCCACTAGAATTGTCCGCGCCTGCGAAGGGTGTCAGTTCTACGCAAGGCAGACCCACCTGCCCACTCAGGCTCTGCAGACGATACCCATCACATGGCCTTTTGCTGTGTGGGGTCTGGACCTCGTCGGCCCCTTGCAGAAGGCACCCGAGGGCTACACGCACCTGTTGGTCGCCATCGACAAATTTTCCAAGTGGATCAAGGTCCGACCCCTAAACAGCATCAGGTCCGAGTAGGCGATGGCGTTCTTCACCAACATCATCCGTCGTTTCGGGGTCCCGAACTCCATCATCACCGACAACGGCACCCAGTTCACCGGCAGAAAGTTCCTGGACTTCTGTGAGGATCACCACATCCGGGTGGACTAGGCCGCCGTGGCTCATCCCATGACGAATGGGCAAGTAGAGCGTGCCAACGGCATGATTCTACAGGGACTCAAGCCTCGGATTTACAATGACCTCAACAAGTTCGGCAAGCGATGGATGAAGGAACTCCCCTCGGTGGTCTGGAGCCTGAGGACGACACCGAGCCGAGCCACGGGCTTCACGCCGTTCTTTCTAGTCTATGGGGCCGAGGCCATCTTGCCCACAGACCTGGAATACGGTTCCCCGAGGACGAGGGCCTATGCCGACCAAAGCAACCAAGCTAGTCGAGAAGACTCGCTGGACCAGCCGGAAGAGGCTCGGGACAAGGCCTTACTACACTCGGCGTGGTACCAGCAGTCCATGCGACGCTACCACGCCCGAGGGGTCCGGTCCCGAGACCTCCAGGTGGGCGACCTAGTGCTTCGGCTGCGACAAGACGCCCGAGGTCGACACAAGCTCACGCCCCCTGGGAGGGGCCGTTCGTCATCGCCAAAGTTCTGAATCCCGGAACGTACAAGCTGGCCAACAGTCAAGGCGAGGTCTACAGCAACGCTTGGAACATCCAACAGCTACGTCGCTTCTACCCTTAAGATGTTTTCAAGTTGTTCATATACCTCGCTCCCACGCAAAATTTAGTCATCAAGGAAGGGTTAGCCTTGCCTCGGCAAAGCCCGACCCTCCCTCGGGGGCTAAAAGGGGGGAACCCCCTCTGCGTCGAAATTTTCCTCGAAAAAAGATCTTTCCTGCCAGAATGTCTTTCATGCTTTTCGACTACTTCGAAAGTGGATCCTGAAAATGACGGAGTACACGAAAGTAGCCAAGGCTGACCGAGCCAAGGGACTCCTACGCCTCCGGGATACGGATACCTCACTCATCACCTTCTGCCATAAGTAACTCACATTCGGATAAGTGATTCCGCGGACCGAACAAGTCTTCACATTCGGAAGCTCTTCTGCCGGAGCGATTCTTCGAGCCTTCTCGACTGCGTCGGTGACAGAACCCCATGGACGGGTAAGAGTGCACGTAAGCGGCAAGGCCAACCGAGCCGAGGGACTCCTACGCCTCCGGGATACGGATACCTCACTCATCACCTTCCGTGAGAAGCAACTCTCGCTCGCACAGACAGTTCTATTACCGACAAAAAAGTCTAGATACTCGAAACAAGAGGAAAGAAGACGCGGCTTTACAATACGGCGAGGGTGTGTTTCGGCCTCGGCGGCCGCAGAAAACACACGCTATAAGATAATCCGATCCTGCAGGCTCGGATCTTGACGGCTAAAGGGAGCAGCAGCGCCCTTGGCGTCGACAACACCTTCGGCGAGGTCCGACCTAGCCTCGGACGGCGACGCGGTCCAAGGGTCTCCGCTCTGAAGGACAACGTCATCACCGAGCCCGGGCCATCGCCGCCAGGGTCTTCCCCGAGAATCCGGCCCGAGCAGGCGGCTCGGCCGGTCACCCCGGGGCCTCGGCCAGCTGTCCCCCAAAGACATCAGCCTGGCCCGAGGCCTCGGCAGATCAATTCCGGCGTCGGTCCCGCCAACGGACGACCCGGCCAGGCTCCGGCCGACCAGGTTTTCTTTTTTGAGCCAACTCTGCCTCTGTTCGCGCTGACACCGCTACCCCCGGCCTCGACTCATCGAAGAGCGGCCGAGGGGTTCCTCTAACTAAGCAAGGGAAGCCTCGGACAACAAGGCTGACCGAGCCGAGGGACTCCTACGCCTCCAGGATACGGATACCTCACTCGTCACCTTTACACGGGGCGACTCACGCTTGGTGAAGCGGTTCAGACAACCAACAGGCGAGTCTTAGTGCTCGAAAGTGAGGAAACAACACGGCTCCGTGCCGAAATTACATACATGTTTAGGCCTCGACAGCCACGATGAACAAAAACACTGGCATTCAAAGTGCCATGACAAACGGAACTCTGGTTCCGTCCCCACGGGTATGAACAACCTCTACACCGGGGAGCCTGCGGGGCGACGAGCTCCGGGTGACCCGCCAGCGACCTCTGCAGTAGCAGCCATGGTCCCAAGATGGACGCGGCCGCCGGAAGGCTCTCGTTCGCGTTCCCGCTCAAGGGACGCAAACCAGCCATCAAAGCCAAAGAGCGGGCTGCTCCAAAGCGCACCGACAGGTCCTCATTCCCGTCCTCGCCACGAAAGCGAGGAAGAAGGCGGAATGTTGCATCCTAGCTGGGCAGCAACAGTTCGCCTTCCCCGGCATGGCTGGAGGACGCCTCCTCCGCAGAGCTGGAGGATGGTTGCCACCACCAGAAGCTGGAAGAAGAGGTGGCCAGCCGGCCCGCACGGGAGGTAGAGCCCTGGCTCGCCTCGCTCTTCGCCCCAGCGAGGATGATGAACATCCTTGAGGCTGAGGGCGGGACCAAGATCGTAGCTCGGCTTGCCTCTCCCCATCCAGGGGCTGGAGGTTACCGTCTTGGGTGACCATCGGTGGAGGGGTGCAGCCGGGCTGCATGATGAAAATCCTTGAAGCCAAACGACGGCTGAAAGGTACCAACTCCCGCGGAGTTGCGTTCCTCCAACGACGAAGCGGAAAGACGGCGGATATCCCCCATCCGGGGGCTTGGAAGGTGGAAAGACACGATGCATGAGGGAGCGCGAAGACACGGTCGCCTTCCAAGAGGGTCACCCTCCTTTTAAAGGCGACTCTCCCTACTTGCGTCCCCAGCCGTCGTGGGCTGAGTCTTCCCTAACACGCTCCAAGGTCCTCCCCTACGGCGCAGAGGCTGGGTCCCACACGTCATACAAGCCGGCCCAGAGCAGAAGAAGCCAAACCGCCGTGCGCGGTGCGTGCAACCGCCCAGTGGTTACAAGCGGCTCTCCACTTTTGCCCAGACCAGCGGGCGAAAGGGCGGGCAGCCATGCAGGCGGCATGCAACCGCGCCAAGTGGGCGCACTTCTCCGACTCCCAACACGCTCAGCATGGAGGCCCAGGCCCACGCATCATGCAACCGGCGCGCCGAATGCCTCGTGCGTGCAACTGCACCGCCACTTGCACCACCACCGTGCCTCCTCGACTGCGGAACCAATACCGTGACTTGAGGCGACCTAGCGCACGACCCAGCGGCGCCAGCCTGGCGCGACGGTCAATGCGGCCAAAAATGGGCCGGCAGTAATGGTGGTGGCAGGCGGGCAGGAGCAGCGGTCACGTCGTCAGCCAAGCTTACGTCCCATCCGGGGGCAGCGAGAGAACCCTCTCCCACGGCGTGAAGACAACGCGCCCGTGTTCCGTTCCTCGAACGGCTCGCGTACGCGCAACGGCCGCCCCGCGAACCACTCGCCCCGTCGCATTAACTCCGCGGCGGGACAGGCGGCGCCTCTGGCAGGAGAAGCGAGCGACGCTTCGCCTTCGCCATAATGACCGCGTCAAAAAAAGGTACGCCGCGTCATTCGATTTCATATCCTTTTCCTTTTTTCCTCTTTCTCTCTCTTGCAACAGGGACCGGGAAAGGGGGATACCCCGAAAAGGATCCTTCCCCGTGAAGGAACCAGGCTCCGAGCCTTCCTACTGATCAGAGGTTCGAAGGCTGGCCCCTCGGAAGGGTTCAACAGCCGCCTCAGAGCACGTGGGCTCCACACCCACTACTGGTCAGAGGTTCGAAGGCCGGCCCCTCGGAAGGGTTCAACGGCCGCCTCAGGCTACTCGGGCTCCGCGCCCACTACTGATTAGGGGTTCGAAGGCTGGCCCCTGAAGGGTTCACAGCCGCCTCAGACACAGAGCGAGGGATGACCATGGGTACGTTCGATACATAACCAAGGCTCAGGCTGCGCTCCCGAGGTACCCTAGGACATTTCCGAGACCAGCGGGAACGATCTTGTAACGGAATCCCATCAGAGGGAGGCATCGAGCCCTCGGACCCCGTCGCCAGGGGACCGGGTCCGGCAGATCACCCGCAGGTACTTTCGGGCGCGCCTCTGGGCCCCTAGCCGACCCCTAACGAATGGGGCACGGACGTCCGCTCGGATCACCTGCCTGCAGCTCACCGAAGACACCATGTTCGGCGCCCACCGAGGGCAACATGGCGCTCTCCCCCCTCCTCCTTGCGGAAAGGCGACGCAGGGGCGTATGTAAAAAAGTCGAGTATGTCCCTGATCGCCCTCTCGCCCTATACAGAGGCTCGGGGGCTGCTCTCGCAAACCCGGCTCCGGCCAAACCGTTGACAACGTCAACATACCAGCCCGAGAACTTGGGACCCGACCGTACACCCGGGCTACGGCCAGCTCGCATGAGGGAACGACCAGACCAGCCGAAGCATTGCGCGAGGCATTAAGACCTCGGAGGAGTCAAACCACTCCTCCGAGGCCTCGGGGGCTACACCCGGTGGGTGCGCTCGCGCGCACCCGCTGGAACAAAACGCAACCGAGAAAGGCTGGTCCCCTTGCAAAAAAGTGCGACGGAAGCCTCCAAGCGAGTGCTAACACTCCCTTTGAGGCTCGGGGGCTACTGTCGGGGACCATAATTAGGGGTACCCTCAAGGCTCCTAATTCTCAGCTGGTAACCCCCATCAGCATAAAGCTGCAAAGGCCTGATGGGTGCGGATAAGTCAGGGATCAGTCCATTCGAGGGACCCGATCACGCCTCGCTCGAGCCTAGCCTCGGACAAGGGCAGCCGACCCCGGAGGATCTCTGCCTCGCCCGAGGCCCCCCTCCAGCGGCGAACATATTTCCGGCTCGCCCGAGGCCCTGTCTTCGCCAAGAAGCAACCCTGACCAAATCGCCGCACCGACCGACCAAATTGCAGGAGCATTTAATGCAAAGGTGGCCTGACACCTTTATCCTGACGCGCGCCCCTCAGCCGACAGAGCCGAAGTGACCACCGTTGTCGGTGTTTAGGGTCCGACCGCACACCCGGGGTTGCCCCTCAAGGTGTTTTTAGGAGTAGGACGGTGTCGACAACTGTAGCAAAATGGTTCGTGCCGATCGCACGAGGGACAGTGGACAAGGTTTACAGGTTCGGGCCGCTTAGAGATGCGTAACACCCTACGTCCTGATGAGTATGCTTGGTGGAAGTGATTACAAGAGAGCTCTCTGGATCGAGAATACAGAGAGTTGATGTGGAGGCTAAGTAATGGGTCGATCGTTCTGAAGGGGTGCCCCCTAGGCCTTATATACTCGACCGTGGGGCAGTACACATGATGAGATAACAACGAGTAGCTAAAAGATAGTGAACCTCTCGAGATTATCCCCTACGTAACTCTCGCCGACTTATCTTCACGCGGCTTCGCTGCATGAAGGCCCCGACGCGGGAAAGTCGGATCTCTGTTGCGGCCAATGGCTCGGCGCTATGGGCCGTCCAGGTTTGCACCAATCCGGCCCTATGTCGCTCCGCGTTGCTGGTCGTCTTTCCCCAGGCCCACAAAAGAATAACCTTACGATTTATTGGGCCCTTGGGCCTTTCGTGAGGTCCTTTACTCTTTTGGTGGACCCGGGGGATATCTATCCCCCACAAGCCCCCGATCTTTGGGTTAATTTAGAGATAATCAACCCGAAGATCCCAGGTCCAGCTTGTAGATGATTTGAAGAAAGATGACTCCTTGCTATTTTCTCCTGCTTTGATCACTTGTCAACCAGAACCTAGCTTCGTGCCTGTGCCTTAGAGATCGGCATTCCTGTTTGTTGGACTCTGAACCTTATTGGGTGCACCGGAGGTGCACCCAATGGGTGTAGCCCCCGAGCTTCGAGTAGATTTTAGAAAATAATCTACTCGAAGGTCTTCATTAGAAATTACTCCCATTTGTGTTTCCTTGTTCCAGTTGAGGATTAGCTTCTTAATCTTGTTTCATGCCCTTAGAAATTGGCGCTATCCTGGCTTATAGTGACAATCCATGGGGTGCACCGGAGGTGCACCCAATGGGTGTAGCCCCCGACCTTCAAGTGGATTTTTTGGATAGTTCGCTTGAAGGTCTTCTTTTTGCGTCCTGTTGCTGAAGAATACTCTTTCTGCTTATAAAAAGGGTTGGCATGATGTCATCCGTGCTATGTCATCAATATTATGCTTCGGAGGTCAGCATGTGTTTTGTCTTTTGCAACTGAACTTGCAACCCTTCCATATCTCGCTGAGTAGCATAGTGTATTTGCTCTGCGACTGATTGGACGTTCGATGGACGTTCTCTGTCTAGTCTTCAAGTCATGTCTGCCGACCATATTTTGCACTCTACTGACTATATTTGGCTTCCCTTTAACTCTTGTTGATATCTCATTTTTGTCTTGAGGCATGCACTGCATGCTCTGCACAGATGTGACCATTTTGAAAAATATACTGACAATTCCTGGGCGTCCCCCCCCAATGGGTGTGAGCAAGGAACGTCTTGGTACGCTGAGTGTTTTTACCGGTTGCTTCTGAGTTGTAATGTGATGGGACGGCGAGTGTAATCATATCCTTTGCGCTGTTGACTGGAGTCCCAATGGGTGTAGTGCTGCATGAAACGGCGTCCGCCGCCTGACGTGTCTTTGGACGGGTTGAGGTGTATATTGAATGCTTTGCGACTGTTCAGTGACCACTGTTGGAGGTGAGCGGTTGCCTTCTTTTCCTATAAATAGTGCCTTTGCCTGTCTGATTTTTTCACATCTCTCGCTGTTCTCCGTTTCCTGCTTTCTTTCTTCTATCTGCATTTCCACCATGGCCAAGAAACGCAAGCGTGAACCAACCCCTCCGTCTGAAGATTTCGGCGACTCGGAGTATTCAGAGGAGGAGTTCTCCTCTGAATCCGAGGGGTCTCCGGCTCCCATCCCCCTGCGTGAGTCGTCTGACGACTCAGACGACTCCCAGGGGCTCTCGGCGGAGGTCTGGTCGTACATCCGGGCCGTCGAGCGCTCCGGGCTCGAGGGCTCGGATGAGTCCGAGTACTCCTCGGAGGAGGAGGACTCGGACGACGGCGGCGAGGGCGGGGACGACGACGACGACGACGACAATGACGACGACGACGACGACGACGACGACGACGACGACGACGGCGGCTGCACCAGGGGCGGCGGCGACAGGGGCGGCACCAAGAGCAGCGGCGGCGGGGGCGGCACCAAGAGCAGTGGCGGCGGCAGGGGCAGGGCCAGTGGCTAGATGCCACTGGTCCTTTTAAATATTAGTATAGATTAGAAGTAGTATAGTTAGATAATGTAGTATTATTAGTAATGTAAGGTAGTATATTGTAGAGTAGTAGTAGTAGTAGCAGTAAAGTGTAGTTTAGTGGTAGAAATAGGGAAGTATCAACCCATAATGGGTTGATTTGTAAGTGTTATCACTTCCCTTGAATGAAAAACAAGTTTGGTTTCCTTTTGATGACTTGTTTCGTCTGACTATGAATCTGAGTTTTCTGAGGCCGTAGATGAACGGCTTGATCGTTATACTGATGCTTTTCAAGCAATATTACAGTCTGTATCAATGTTTTTAGAAGTAATGCCGAGTGATCGGAAGTCGCCGTCGACATTTTAGAAGTAATGCCGAGTGAGTGAAGGTCAACGTCGGCATTTTTAGAAGTAATGCCGAGTGACTAAACTCGAGATCAGCGTTTTAGAGGCAACGCCGGGTGATTGAATAGTGACGTCGGCGTTTTAGAGGCAGCGCCGAGTTATCGAACTCGAAGTCAGCGTTTTAGAGGCAACGCCGAGTGATGGAAGGTCAACGTCGGCATTTTAGAAGTAATGCCGAACGATTGAACTCGAGATCAGCGTTTTAGAGGCAACGCCGAGTGACCGGATAGTGACGTCGGCATTTTAGTGGCAACGCCGAGTTACTTCGAGGGTTAGCACCCGAGTAAGGAGAGGGCCCACCAGTTTTCTGGGAAATAACTGCTGAATGACCACGTGGCATGCTGGGATTTCGAAAATAACCGCCGAGTGATGACTAGGCGCTTTTTGAAACGGTGTCTGGTCCGAGAATATCCCATAAGAATCGCACTTTTAGCCGCCTTTTGCTTTCCGCTTCCTAGTTTTTGCATTCCTGCTTCCAAATCTCCTCTGCGCTTGCCTCCAATTTGCTCGCTGGTGAAATCGAGATGGCTCCCAAGAGGAAAATCGCGAGTTCTTCCTCTGTGGTGATTCCCCCAATTGATCCCAACAGCCAGTTGCCTTTCGCAGGTAACCACATGTCCAACATCTCTGAAACTGAACTCCTCCACCTCGTGTCCATCGGGGTTCTTCCTCCGCGGGAACTCTGTTCTTGGCGGGTTTGCCATGGAACTACGGTTCCGACGGAGGATACCCACGAATCTGTGGTTTACGCTCCCTTTCTCCTCCGCGGCCTTGGCCTTCCTATTTCTCCCTTTTTCCGTGGTCTTCTTGATTTCTACCACATCAACTTAACCCATCTGAACCCTAATTCAATTCTGCAAATTTCTATCTTCGTCCACTTATGTGAGGCCTTTCTCGGTGTGCTGCCGCATTTTGGATTGTGGAAACACTTGTATCACTGTCGCCCTGGGATGGCCGGGGGACAGCATCAATTGGTTGGAGGTGCCAGCTTGGAGATGCGCCGGGGACGGAAAACTGAGTATCTTGAGATCCCCCTTAAAGACAGCATTAAGGGATGGCGCCTGGAATGGTTTATAGTTGATAACTATGGAAATTCTCTCCCCCCCCCCGGTCAGGAAGACAACCAGATGTTCGCACCCCGAGCTGGACCGAGTCTCCCACAGACGAGGAGGTGGCTGAAGCTAGTGTGCTGTTAGCTGAAGTCGGGCTATTGAAAGAGAGGGGTTTAACCGCTGAAGCTATAGTTGCTGACTTTGTCTTCAAAAACATTCAACCACTGAAAGACAGGGTCCACCCGGCTTATCTGTATCAAGGGCTAGCCGACCCAACTCGAGTTACCAATGGAAGGATCCCTTCTGCAGATTTGGTGAGCCGGCTGGAGATGATTCTCAGAGGCAAAGTATCCAATGTTGGTGCTCCAGTGGCGTATTCAGCCTGGAATCTGCCTCCTGTCAAGGCCTTCACTCGCTTCGTGTCAAACCCGCCTTCAACTGATGGCAATTTGGGCCTTAGAACGCGGCCCTCTGATGAGGAGGTTAATGCTTTGGTTGCTTCACTTGGGAAAATCCCTGATGATGAAAGACAGACCCATTTCGAGGTGCCTTCGGATCCTACTGATGCTGAAATAAATGCTGTGCTTGACATGTTGGCCGAGGATTCTTCTGACGCTATTCCTACTGAGACATTGGCAGCGGCGCCTCTCCCAGAGGTCGGTATAGTCTTGGATGTCCAGAGACCTGTCCGTGCTCGCTCGAAGCGTCCCCGCCGAACCAATCAGACTGATCTTTCTGTTGATGAGCAGAAAAAGAAGAAGAGACGTATTCGGCGAGTATCTAGTTTGAATCAGGGTGCTGGTCCCTCGGCTCCTGCTGATGAGGAGGTTCCTGCATCTGAATTTGCTGATGCTGAACCCAATGGGTGTGGTCCATCTGTTGCTGAACCCAATGGGTGTGGTGCCGGTGTTGCTGATGAAGATGACGACGAGGAAGAGGATGAGGTTCCTTTGATTCGAAAGAACAGTCGGCAATTCCTCGCCAGTGGGGAAAGTAGTGGGGTTCCCTCCCCAGCCTTATCTGCTCTTGTTGGTCTGCAAAACATATCCCTGGCCGACTTTGATCAAACTCTCGAGGATATGGTCCCAGAGGACTTGTTATCAGGGTCAGCGGACGATGCCGCGACGGAAACCTGTGGTGCTCTGCCGGACGCTGGGTTGAGGTCGTCCCGTGCCTCATCAACCTTAGAGCACGATCTTGAGGGACGGGATGTTAACTTGGATTGTCCTGATCCCATGGAAATAACCGAGGGCCCGCTAACCTTGGAGACGGTTACTGCTGAAAATTTGGACCCCAAGGATGGTGTCGACACATGTCCAGCCCCCGAGGGTGTCGTGGGGGACGACTTAGCCCGGGCGAAGAGTGCAAGCTACTGCCCAGCCCCCGAGGGTGTTGCCGGGGATAACCCGGCTCAAGTGGGCAGTGCCGACTATGGCCCGGTCTCTGGGGATGCCCAGACAGGATCTCCCTCCGGCACTTCCATGAACGTTCACGCTGGGTCACCTCCACACTCTGGCTGCATGGTGGTGGCCCAAACTTCAGACCGGGGCGTCGCTTTAGAGGGCAGCGTCCCCGTTGATCGAGTATCCGGTTATGCTGAAGGAGATGAACTGATTCCCACTGTTCCATTGCATGCTGCTTCGGGTGATGACCTTGCGTCTGGTTATCATCTGATTTCTCCTGACTTGGGGGTCCCTTCATTCTTCTCTACCCTCCAGGTACTGTGCTGTTTCTTAGCTTGATTTTTGCATTGCCTGAACTCTTGCCATTATGCTCATCTGCTCTTCTCATCAGACTTTTGTGGATGGGGTGACCACCCAGCTGAAATTGCATGGTGCTCCTATTCCAGAAGTGGCTTCATCTTTTCCATGTTGGAATCCAGTGTTACTTCGTCGTCGTGTATCCGAGTTGGAGGCGATTAACGCTGGTTAGTGCCCTTTTTCCTTTCTTCGCGTTTGTTGTGGACTGCTTGACCTTCTGACCTTGTTTTATTTGATACCCTTTTACTAGGAATGACTCGGCAGACTGCACTTCTTGAGGAGAAATATTCTCAGACTCAAGCTGAATTGACTCAACGATGTACTGATCTTGAGGAAAAGTATTCTCAAAGTCAGATTGAACTGAGTCAGGTTTCTGCTGCCTTGGATGATGCCAATGCGTTGAGTTCTTCTCTACATGCCCAGCTTGACTCTGAAAAGGTGATATATGAAACTGCACTTTTTTCTTGCCGTGCTCCTATTGTTTGCCTGGTTTTCTGAAAGAACTGATTTGCGCTTGCAGGAGGAAAAACGCATCCTTGCCGCTTCTCGAGACAACCTTGACAGGTTGTATCGAGATTCTAGCAACTCGCTGACCATCTTGGAGAGAAGTCATCGCTTTTCCATGGAGGAGTTGAACAATCTTCGCTATAAGTTGCAAGAGTCTTTGGATGATGTGATTCGCCTTCGGGAGTTGATATCAGCCAAAGACGTTGTCATCAAGAATCTGCGTGCTTCCAAAAAATCTGTTACCCAGGAGCTAGAGGCTGCTCAGTCGGCTGTCAAGGCTGCTGAAGAAACTTCCAATACTTTGAGAGCCCAACGCGATAGGGCCATGGACAAGGCCATTCGAGCGGGACGAATTCTGATGAGGAGGCCTGGCGTAGTCGTTCCTGAAGATATAAGGGCCGACGTGAACGCCGCCCCTGACTCCTCGAGTCGTCCTTCTTCGTCAACTGTTCCTGGAAAAGACATTGCAAAATAGAGAAAACATTTCGCATGCTCCGAGCGCGCAGCTTGCATGATTGAATATTTGTCAGAGAACACCAGTTTATTTGAGTGACACAGTTATTCTATCATTGTATCAGGATTTTTTAGTTCAATGAATTTGGTAGTAATGATGTGTGATGACTATGAATTTTGCATGTGGGATATGGAGATCATCCCCTGAATTAAATAGGCGAAAGCATGTTGCGTTGGTTTTAAGCAAGCGCCAATTGGAGTTGATTACTTCGTTAGCTGGGCATAGTGGTCGCCCTGAGTTAAGTAAAGCATGAGCATGTTGCACCGCCTTAAGTCGTTGCCGACTTAAGTCGATTGCTCCGTTAGCAGGGCATAGTGGTCACCCCGAGTTAAGTAAGCGTGAGCATGTTGCACCGCCTTAAATCGTTGCCGACTTAAGTCGATTGCTCCGTTAGCAGGGCATAGTGGTCACCCCGAGTTAAGTAAGCGTGAGCATGTTGTACCGCCTTAAGTCGCTGCCGACTTAAGTCGATTGCTCCGTTAGCAGGGCATAGTGGTCACCCCGAGTTAAGTAAGCGTGAGCATGTTGCACCGCCTTAAGTCGTTGCCGACTTAAGTCGGTTGCTCCGTTAGCAGGGCATAGTGGTCACCCCGAGTTAAGTAAGAATGCGAGTCAATCGTAAATTGAGTATCCTTGAAACCTTTTCTTTATTGATGACATATTTCCACTTTACAGAGTACATCATTGTTATCCCAGCAGTTTTGAGGTACGGCTAAGGATAAAACTTTCTCAGGTGTTCTATGTTCCAAGAGTTCCCGACTTCCGTGCCGTCCATCTGAGTGAGGCGATATGATCCAGGCCGAGTGACTTCTGCCACTATGAAAGGCCCTTCCCATAAGGGTGATAACTTGTGTCGTCCTTCTCCCGTTAGAATTCGGCGAAGGACGAGCTCCCCCACTGAAAAGGATCGTTGCCGCACAGCCTTGTCGTGATAGCGCCTTAGAGTCTGCTGGTATCTTGCTGACTGGATTACTGCACTTAGCCGTTCTTCTTCGAGTATATCTATGTCCTCTAGTCTGGTGGTCTCAGCTTCTGCTATGCTTTCAAAAATCAACCTTGGTGCCCCAAACTTGAGATCAGCAGGCAGCACTGCTTCCGACCCATAGACCATGAAGAAAGGAGTGTTTCCATGCAAGGCTCGGCTAGGTTGGGTTCTTAGGCTCCAAACAACATAGGGTAATTCCCTTATCCACTTCCCTGCGAATTTTTCATTCTTATCAAAAATCTTTTTCCTGAGTGCATCCAATATCATCCCGTTAGCCCGCTCAACTTGCCCGTTGGCTCTCGGATGGGCTACAGATGCATACTTGATCTGAATACCTTTTTGCTCGCAGAAATCAAAGAACTCTGAACTTGTGAAGTTGGATCCTAGATCAGTTATGATGCTGTTTGGTATCCCGAATCTGAATATTATATCTTGTATGAATTCCACAGCCTTGGCAGAGGTTAAGGAGGCAATGGGCTTGAATTCTATCCATTTAGTGAATTTGTCAATTGCTACCAACACATGAGTATATCCCCCTTGAGCTTTCTTGAAAGGTCCAATCATATCCAGCCCCCAGCACGCAAAAGGCCAAGTTACTGGTATGGTCTGCAGCTGCTGTGCTGGCAAGTGTTGTTGCTTCGACAGGTATTGGCAAGCTTCGCACCTCTGAACTAACTCGGCTGCATCATTCTTTGCTGTTGGCCAATAGAATCCTGACCTGAAGACCTTCCCAACTAGTGTTCTGGAGGCTGCATGTATCCCACATTGTCCAGCGTGGACCTCTTCTAGTAGTTGCTTTCCAGTGGATGGGAGAATGCACTTCATGAAGACGCCTGATGCACCCCTTCTGTATAATGTCTCCCCAATGAGTGTATAATGAGCCGACTGTCTTGCAATGCGCTCCGCCGAGTTCTTATCATCTGGTTCTTCTTCATTCTTTATGTACTTGATGATTGGCCTTCTCCAGTCATCAAGATCTGACTCGGGTTGATTTATGATGTTGCACTCTTCTACTTGATCCGTTGAGATACTCGGCTGCAGGATTTCTTGCACGAAAACCCCAGGTGGGACCTGAGTTCGACTGGACCCTAGCTTGGATAGTACGTCAGCTGCCGTATTCCGATCTCTTTCCACATGATGAAATTCTAAACCCTCGAATTTATCCTCCAGCTTTCGGACAGCGGTGCAGTATCTTCCCATCGAATCATTTGAGCAATCCCACTCCTTATTTATCTGGCTGATAACTACCAGAGAATCCCCGTACACCATTAATCTTTTGATGCCCAGTGATATGGCAATGTTCAATCCATGGATCAAAGCTTCATACTCGGCTGCATTGTTGGAGGCCGGGAATAGCAGCTGGAGGGCGTACTTGAGGTGTTCGCCCCCTGGTGCAGTGAAAAGAATCCCCGCTCCTGCTCCTTGCAGTTTGAGTGAGCCATCAAAATACATTCGCCATACCTCTGCAGTCTCCGGGTTGTCTGGTACTTGTTGTTCAGTCCACTCTGATACGAAATCGACTAGTGCCTGGGTTTTGATGGCAGTGCGAGGCCGAAACTCGATGTCATGAGATCCCAGCTCACAGGCCCACTTGGCTATTCGACCGATGGCCTCCTTGTTGTGAAGAATATCCCCTATTGGAAAACTCGTGACCACTATGACTTTGTGATCGTCAAAGTAGTGACGCAGCTTGCGGGCAGTTAGAAGTACTGCATACAATAGCTTCCGGATTTGAGAATACTTTTTCTTTGAGGGGCCAAGGACTTCACTGATGAAATACACAGGATGTTGTACTGGATAGGCGTGCCCTTCTTCTGCTCGCTCGACTACCAACGCGGTGCTTACCACGTGAGTCGTGCAAGAGATGTACAGTAGCAAATCTTCAGCTGGTTGAGTTGATGTAGCTCGTCGAGGTGGTTTCAGTACTGGCGGTGTTGTCAAGAATTTTTTCAGAGCATCTAGAGCTTCTTGTGCTTCTGAAGTCCACTGAAATTTATCCACCTTCTTGAGTAACTTATAAAACGGCAAACCTTTTTCTCCCAGCCTGGATATAAATCTGCTTAAAGCTGCCATGCATCCAGTAAGTCGCTGAACCTTCTTCTGCGATCGAGGTGCTTCCATCTTCATGATAGCTTCAATCTTATCTGGATTAGCTTCAATTCCTCGGTGGCTGACGATAAATCCGAGCAACTTTCCGGCTGGTACCCCAAAAACACATTTCTCGGGATTAAGCTTCCACCTATACCGCCTCAGGCTGTTGAAAACCAGTTGCAAATCTTCGATGAAGTCCTTTGAGTTCTGTGTTTTGATCACCACGTCATCCACATAAGCCTCCACACGCTTGCCCCAGTGATCGGCTAAGCATGTTTGAATAGCTCTCTGGTAAGTCGCTCCAGCGTTCTTAAGGCCAAACGGCATGGAGGTATAACAGAAAGCGCCAAACGGAGTAATGAATGCTGTTTTTTCTTCATCTTCCTTTGCCAGGCTGATCTGATGGTACCCGGAATAACAATCCAAGAAAGACAACATAGAACATCCAGCGGTGGAGTCCACCACCTGATCTATCCTCGGGAGCCCGAAGGGATCCTTCGGACAGTGTTTGTTGAGATCAGTATAATCAACACACATGCGCCAGTCCACTTTATTCTTTTTGAGTACAAGAACAGGATTGGCTAACCACTCAGGATGTAATACTTCTCTAATGAATCCGGCCGCGACCAAGCGAGCTAACTCGGCGCGAATGGCTTCCCTCTTATCAGGCGTGAAACGACGTAATTTCTGTCGAATCGGCCTCGCCTGAGGAAAGACCTTTAGCTTGTGCTCGGCCAGTTCTCTCGGGACTCCCGGCATATCCGCAGGTTGCCATGCGAATACGTCTCGGTTATCTTGCAGAAACTGGACGAGCGCGCTTTCCTATTTGTTGTCCAAACTGGAGCTGATGATGGCCGTCTTGCGCTCATCAGCGAACCCCAGGTTGATTCTTTTAGTTTCTTCAGTCGGCCGCATAGAGGTCGCGGTCTGAGCTTCATTCGCCGGTACTGCGAGGTCCTCCTCAGGCTTAGAGTTCGCCATTGCGGAGGGAGCTGTCGACGGCTTGGCGGTGAGGGCTGTTTGGATAGCCACTCGGAAACATTCTGCGGCGCCTTGGAGGTCGGCGCGCACAGTTATGATCCCTTGTGGCCCCGGCATTTTCAGTATCATGTATGTGTAATGCGGAATGGCCATGAATTTGGCCAATCCTGGCCTCCCGATGATGGCATTGTACCCGCAGTCGAAGTTTGCCACTTCAAACCTCAGGAACTCGGTTCTGTAGTTCTCCGGAGTTCCAAAGGTGACCGGCATGTAGATGTGGCCCAGCGGGTATTCCCCTTCCGTCGGCACGATGCCGAAGAAAGGAGTGTCCGACTCGTGGAGCTCTTTGAGATGAACTCCCAAGCTTTGGAGTGTCCGGGGGAAGGTGATGTTGATGCTGCTCCCCCCGTCCACTAACACCTTTTTCACCCGGCTTTCTCGGATCACCGGATCAACGAGAAGCGGGTACTTGCCCGGATGATCAAAGTTGAGCCATTGATCCGCCCGAGTGAAGGTGATCGGGTGCTCCGACCATCGGTATGGGGCGGGAGGGCCGATGGTCGCTACCAGTATCTGGCGATCGTTGAGCTTCTGCTGTCTTCTGCTCTCCTGTGATCCGTGTCCGCCGAAGATGACGTTGACCTCCCTGTCAACGCGCGGGAAAGCTCCTCCTCCTCCTCCCTCCTCCTGCCGATGGGGTTGTCGTGGTTCATCTGGTCCTCCCCTCGGCGGAGGAGGAGGTAGAGGTTGGAAGGGTCGGCCGTGTCCGACGGAGTGCTTGAAGTCCCGGCAGTTACGAAGAGTGTGTCGCATGTCCTTGTGGTACGGGCACTGGGCGTCGAGGATGTCGTCCAGTGTGCGTTCGCCCCCACGAGGTCCTCCTCGAGCGCGGGCGGCGGGTGGCCCGGCGGCGTGTACTTCTTCGCGTGGCCGTTTCTCCCATCGCTTGTCGGGTTGCTGGTTCGCGTCGCGCCGAGGTGCTGCTGGCGCGGGCTTCGCTCCTCCGATGAGGTCCTGGGCTCGCTCGTCGGCGGTGATGTAGAGGTCGGCCTCCCGGAACAGCTCCTCCGAGGTGGTCGGCGCCCTTTGTAGTATGGCTCGAACAAAAGCCGAGTCATTGGATCCTCGGTAGAAGTCCTCGATCACGGCCGCCTCCGTGACATCGGGGATGCGATTCCTCATGGTTTGAAACCTCTTGAGGTATGATCGGAGAGTCTCGTCCCCCCGGCGCTTGATAGATTTGAGGTCCCACGGCTGCGCCGGCTTGTCGGAGAGGGACTGGAAGTTGGCGGTGAAACGCCGACTGAAGTCTCCCCAGACGTCGATGCAGTGTCGGGGTAGATGTCGTAGCCATTGCAGCGCGTCTTGTCCAAGGACAATGGGCAAATACGCGGTCATCACGTCCTCGGATGCTCCGGCAGCTCGAGCAGCGGTGGTGTAGACGGCTAACCAACCCCACGGATCCTGCTTAGGTTCATACTTGTCAACATTGGATACCTTGAAGTTGGGAGGCCATTGGATGGCCCTAAGGCGCGGGGTAAGGGCGGACACTCCGCACGTGTCCTCCTGTCGTCGGGGTCGATGCCTGTCCCGGGGAGGGGAGTTGTGGTTGTGGTTCCTCGACCGTCCCCGGGAGGTTCCGCCAGTTGAAGCCGTCGCCGACTCAGTCCTGGTAGCTTGGCTCTGAGTCGGGGCACCGTGATCCCTGTCGTACTCTTCTCGACGACGAATTTCGTTCTCATGCCGCCGTTCCCGCGAAGCGTTGATGGAGCTCCGCGCGTCTCGGCGACTGTTGATGGCGTGTCGTAGATCGTTCGGTGGGTGAGCAAGCGGTAGGAGATGGTTGGCCGCCTGGGTGAACAGTCGTCGGTAACCGTCGGCGTCAGGAGTCCGAGGAAGTCCTTCCGCTATCCGAGCCAACACTCCTCCGACTTCGCTCGGCGTGTTCATGGCTCGGGCGAAGTCAGGGTTCAGGTTACGCCCGAAGAGTGGATTCTCACGACATTGCTTTGTATCCCGCTCAGCCTGCTCCTGAGCTCGTCGGCGATCACGTCGTCGGGAGTTCCTTCGCTCTCTGAAGACGCGTTCCTCCGGGGTTTCTCCTACCTCCGAGACCTCGTCTCGCGAGACAGGTTGTTCCGGATTCCGCTCTCCGGCCGCGTGATGTCGTCGAACATTCCTGCGCCGGTTCCTCCGTCGACGGGACTCTCGCTGAGGCGGTTCCTCCCCGGGTACGGTCGGCTCGTCGTCGGAGATGGTTGGCGATTCTGCCCTTCCGATGAAAAGGACGTCGGGGTAGAACGACGCTGCCGGCGTGGTGATCTTCTTCCGGAAAGCTGGAGGTTGCGCTTCTCCGGTATTTCCGGAGTTTGTTGAGGAAGATTCCTTTTTTGGTGGATCCGCAACACGGTGCAGAATTCCTTCTTCGTCCGCTACGAACGAGATCGTTCCGAAGCAGAGCATAGATCCGGGGCGCAGGGTGATCTTGTTGTAGAAGGAGATGGCCATTGAGCTAGCTTGGATTGTCAACACACCCCCTACCTGGCGCGCCAGCTGTCGGTGTTTAGGGTCCGACCGCACACCCGGGGTTGCCCCTCAAGGTGTTTTTAGGAGTAGGACGGTGTCGACAACTGTAGCAAAATGGTTCGTGCCGATCGCACGAGGGACAGTGGACAAGGTTTACAGGTTCGGGCCGCTTAGAGATGCGTAACACCCTACGTCCTGATGAGTATGCTTGGTGGAAGTGATTACAAGAGAGCTCTCTGGATCGAGAATACAGAGAGTTGATGTGGAGGCTAAGTAATGGGTCGATCGTTCTGAAGGGGTGCCCCCTAGGCCTTATATACTCGACCGTGGGGCAGTACACATGATGAGATAACAACGAGTAGCTAAAAGATAGTGAACCTCTCGAGATTATCCCCTACGTAACTCTCGCCGACTTATCTTCACGCGGCTTCGCTGCATGAAGGCCCCGACGCGGGAAAGTCGGATCTCTGTTGCGGCCAATGGCTCGGCGCTATGGGCCATCCAGGTTTGCACCAATCCGGCCCTATGTCGCTCCGCGTTGCTGGTCGTCTTTCCCCAGGCCCACAAAAGAATAACCTTACGATTTATTGGGCCCTTGGGCCTTTCGTGAGGTCCTTTACTCTTTTGGTGGACCCGGGGGATATCTATCCCCCACAACCGTCACTTCGCCGCTCCACTGACCGGTCTAACAGAAAGACAGCGCCGCCTGCGCCGCTCCGACTACGGTGCCACTTGACAGAGTGAGGCTGACAAGCAGTCAGGCCCGGCCGCACGCACCATAGGAAGCTCCGCTCCGCCCGACCCAGGGCTCGGACTCGGGCTAAGCCCCGGAAGACGACGAACTCCGCTCCACCCGACCAAGGGCTCGGACTCGGGCTAAGCCCCGGAAGATGACGAACTCCACTCCGCCCGACCCAGGGCTCGGACTCGGGCTAAGCCCCGGAAGACGGCGAACTCCGCTCCGCCCGACCCAGGGCTCGGACTTGGGCTCAGCCCCAGAAGACGACGAACTCCGCTCCGCCCAACCCAGGGCTCGGACTCGGGCTAAGCCCCGGAAGACAGCGAACTCCGCTCCGCCCGACCCAGGGCTCGGACTTGGGCTCAGCCCCAGAAGACGACGAACTCTGCTTCGCCCGACCCCAGGACTCAAATTCCGCCCTGGCCTCAGCCAACGGCCTCCGCCTCGCTCGACCTAGGGGCTCGGACTCGACCTCGGCCACGGAAGACGGACTCGACCCCGACCTCGGAGGATCCTCCACATCGCCCCAACCTAGGGCGCAGGCCGGCCACGTCAACAGGAGGCGCCATCATTACCCTACTCCAAGCTGACTCAGGCTGCGGGGAACAAGACCGGTGTCCCATCTGGCTCGCTTCGCCAGATAGGCAATGATGGCACCCTGCACGCACCCTGACGATGGCGGCTCTCGGCCCCCTTACGGAAGCAAGAGGACATCAGCAAGGACTCGACAGCCCCGACAGCTGTCCCTCCACCAGGCTCCAGCGCTCCTCCGACGGCCACGACATCACACAAACCGGGCGCCAAAATCTCTCCGGCCGCCACGATGGCGTGTACTTAGAGCGCTAGCTCTCCTCCGCTAGACACGTATCACTCTGCTACACCCCCATTGTACACCTGGATCCTCTCCTTACGCCTATAAAAGGAAGGACCAGGGCCCTCTTAGAGAGGGTTGGCCGCACGGGGACGAGGACGAGACAGGCGCTCGCGTAAGGCCGCTCGCTCCCTCTCCCGTGTGGACGCTTGTAACCCCCTACTGCAAGCGCACCCGACCTGGGCGCGGGACGAACACGAAGGCCGCGGGATTTCCACCTCTCTCTTGCCCATCTCCGGCCACCTCACTTTCCCCCCTTCGCGTTCCGCCTCGCGTCGACCCATCTGGGCTGGGGCACGCAGCGACATTTCACTCGTCGGCTTAGGGACCCCCCGGTCTCGAAACGCCGACAAATTTAGATATTTTTATCAACTTATATTTATTTGCATTATCATCTTCAAAATAACAAATTATAAATGTACCTTCGGATTGACGGAAAGTAAAGGTACAGGCGTGATGCGGAAAGCGAATGCTGAGTCAGCCTTGAACAGTACGGGAGTACTGTTCATCTATTTATAGGCAAGGGACGCAGCCCGTGTAGAATTACATTTATGCCCTTTACATTCATCAATAACTCTATAGTAATTCTTCGGGGTCTAATTTGCCTTTTCATCTTTAAGTCGGTTCCCCTTCTCTGCTATTATGCCAAAGCTTTCCATCTCGCTCAGGCTTCGTATTGACCATACTCTTGTATACTCATGACTCGATTTCGAAGATACCTGTTCACATATTCCACTTGGAAAACATTGTTAAATCATGTTTTTGAGGACCTTCGGAAGCCGAAGACCCCCAACAATAGGGTAGGTATAACGGGAGCCCTGGGCTTCCAATATTTAAAGGAAGCCCAGGCCGACCACCCCTGCAACCTGGTTCAACCCAGCGCGCCCAACCAGGCTGTCGGGTGCGCCACCTGCCCACGTCTGTTAGCGCAAAAAAAGGAATGCATGCATGAGTCAAACATGATCCAATGCATGCGCATAAATTTAGGAAAGATATGTGTTGCGGTTTCTATTTTTAAATGCTTTATTTTCTCCATAAATTTAGGATCGCTGCAACAGCCATGCAGCTAAACTCGTAAGGACCATTTTATGATATATAATGAGACTAAATATGCTACCCTGTGTAGATAATTATGCAATTCGGTATACTGCGTAAAAATCTGTTACCAGCTGCATGCACACAAATTTATGATACAAATAATGTGCAATGAAAGGAAATGAATTACACGCATAGAAACAAAAAAATCGTATTTAATGTTTTATTTCCTTCATAAATATAGGATCCCTCCAACAGCAATGCAGCTAAACACATTAGATCTAGTTTATGATATATACTAATACTAATTATACTACACGGTGTAAGTATTTATGCAATTCGTTACATTGTGTAAAAAATCTGGCATGTTGTTCACTGGTGGACGCATCTCCGGGTTGGAGCGTAATAACCTTAAATTTTGAGCATAAAATCCCTCAATTATAAGCGTATATACCGAGCAAATGTGAGATGTTGATAGATTTAGTAGGTTATTATTACGATCCTATTTTTATGGCAGATCCGAAAAATATGGCAGCCGCATGCATGCGGTTATACAGATCCAAAAATTATGGCAAAATGCATGCATGAGTCAAACAAGTTCCCTTGCATGCACGTAAATTTAGGAAAGATATGTGTGACAGTTTTTATTTTAAATGTTTTATTTTCTCCATAAATTTAGGATCGCTGCAACAGTCATGCAGCTAGACTCGTAATGATCATTTTATGATATATACTGATACTAAATATGCTACACTGTGTAGATAATTATGCAATTCGGTATACTGCGTAAAAATCTGTTACCAGCTGCATGCACACGAATTTATGATGGAAAGAATATGCAATGAAAGGAAATGAATTGCATGCATATACATAGAAACAGAAAATCGAATTTAATGGTTTATTTCCTTCATAAATATAGGATCCCTCCAACAGTCATACAGCTAAACGCATTAGAACTAGTTTATGATGTATACTGAAACAAATTATACTATACGGTGTAGGTATTTATGCAATTCCTTATACTGCGTAAAAAATCTGGCATGTTGTTCACTGGTGGACGCATCTCCGGGTGGAGCGTAAAAACCTTAAGTTTTGAGCATAAAATCCCTCAATTATAAGCGTAAATATCGAGTCAATGAGAGATTGATAGCTCTAGTTGGTTGTTATTACGATCCTATTTTTAGGACAGATCCGAAAAAATGGCAGTCGCATGCATGCAGTTTCTATTTTTATACAGATCCAAAAATTATGGCAAAATCGTGGGAGTTTCCATTGCATGCGCGCAAAATACGAACATCATAAATCAAGGAATTGTCTTTGCAATGTGCATGCAGTAAACTGATATACGAACTCCGTGTTCAAGCATAGAATCGTACAGTTTTTAGCGTAAATAATACATGTGGTAGGCATAAAACACAATAATCGAAAAAGAAAACTGCGCCGGATCGGAGGATATCACGCGCGATCATCGTTGCGCGCATCTCGCGCCTTCCGTGACGTCGCTCGCTCAAACATCGCGCCTCATGCGTCGTTGTCGCTACTCGTACGTCGACGGGCGTCGCTTGCTCGCTGGCCTTGGAAGTGTCGCCTCCTCGGGGCTTCGGGGACACCGCCGCTTGCCCGCTAAGGGCTCCGCTGTCGCTTGCCCTCTGGATCGGGAAACCGCCGCCACTACTCCGGATCGAGGAACCTCCGCCACCGCGCGTCGAGGTAATGGAGTTGCGGCCACCGACTGGGAACCGCCGCCACCGCACAAGGGCACTGCCGTCGCTCGCCCTCTGGATCAGGGGCCACCGCCGCTGCATGTCGAGGTCTAGGAGCCGCGGCCACCGCAGCCGATCCACCGTCGCGCACGCTATCGGGCAACCGCCGTCGCTAATGAATCAAGATGGGGCATGTAAAACTGATCCCTAGCACTACGGATTTTCTTTTATAGACGTTTGGACCTGGTCTGGCTCGACCGGATTGCACTGTCTGGCTTGGGCTTCCTTTAGTTATTGGAAGCCCAGGGCTCCTAATATACAATATATATATATATATATATATATATATATATATATATATAGTTAGGATATTGGGAGCCCTGTGCTTCCGAATATATATCAGAAGCCCTAGCCATACCTTGCACCACCCGACCGACCGGGCCCCTAGACTCTCTGTGCGCGAAATTTTTTGAAGGCGTATCTGTTTCCTGCTGCATGCATGGAAACAAAAAAACTGATTTAAATGCTTTATTTCGTCCATAAAAATAGGATCTTCACAACAACCATGCAACCAGGCTCGTTAGAACCGGTTTATGATATATACTGATACTAATTATGCTGCACGGTGTAGATATTTATATAGTATGGTACACCGCGTAAAAACTGAAACATATAAATCACAACAGAGTTCACAACAGCGTTCATAATTATAACATACATACAATATAAAATCAACATATATAGTTCATAACCATCATCACATCATAGTTCACAACTAAGTGATTACAATCACCTCAAGGTTCACAACTCAGAGTTCACATTCACTACATTGTTCACATTGTAAGGAAAAAGGACCCGACCCATTTGGTTAAGGATTTTGGTGTTCAATAATCAACATTACTTTGTGGAATAATGTTTTCCAAATGTTTGTGTTTTAAAGTTCACAGCGTGCGAACTAGATTGGACTTAGGCACTGATGATGCAACACCTCAAAAGAAGACCTAAAAGACACATAGAAGACTCCAAAATATTCGACACAAGTGCAAGACACAAGACCAAAAGAGCCCAAGCAAAGAAAATTGAAGAATGAAGAAATGGGCTACTGATTGGGTGCACCAGACTAGTTTTCCAGAGAGCCTTCTCACGTCTTCGAGAAGATGGTGCACCAGACCAGGTGAGTGCCCCATCAGACCAGTTCCAATGGTCGGCAACGGCTAGTTAGCAACAGCTCTCTAGAACCGGACCGGGTGATTGTGCCACTGGACCATCTACAGTGCTGACAGTGACCAACGACTAGCTAACATGGGGATCCGGACAAGCGGTTCGGTGCGCCACCGGACCAGTCCGGTGCGCCCGTAGACAGAAAGTATGTAGCTTTCCCCAACATCTATAATTGAGTGGGGACTCTATATAAAACCCCTAGCCGACCATTTGAAGATGTTGGAGCACAAGAAACTCACATAAATCATAGAGGCATATTTCCAAGAGCTCCATCACTCAAGTGCTTAATAGAATCACTCATTGATTAACATAGGTGTTTTGTGAAGTGCTTAGGTTAGTTAGACTGCTATCGTGCTTGCTCTAGGTGATCCCTAGTTAGTTGAGTGAGTTTAGAAAAGCCAGCTAACCCCTTGGCTCTTGTGTGAGCCGTTGTAATTGTACCAAGTGGGGCATTGTCTTGCGAGACCGCATCAACTGCGTTTGTAGTGCGGTCGCCATCGTGTACCAGAGGGCATGAGGCCCGCGATGTTTCGGCCGGAAGCTTAATAGTGAAGACGGTGGAGAGCGTACGAGAGAAGCCGGAAGAGAAGCACCACTTGCGCGTGGAGAAGGCCCTCCACTCTCTATTGAGTTACTCGTCCATGGTGCTTAGCCCTCGCGTGGGCTACCCTTTGTGTAGAGGCACCCCAACGAGGATTAGTCGAGACCTTGTGTGGTTCCGGATACCTCGGTAGAAATACCGATGTCATCCATAGGAGTTTGTATCTCTACCTTTGTTGTTTAGCTTCCGCATTTACATTCAAATACTTAAGTTCCTTTCCCTCTATTCCTAGTTAGGATTGGAACTTAGGTTGCAAAACTCCTTTTACGGTAGAGATAGCAACACTTAGACAAAACCTAGTTTGCACATTCTTGTTTACATATTTGCATAGGTTTTGTTCTAGAGATTTATTTGTGGCCTCGATTGGAGAAAGTTTTAGAAGTCCTAATTCACACCCTCTTAGGCGTCTATGTTCCTTTCAATTGGTATCAAAGCCCGATTTGGCTCATTTGGAATGTTTTAGCTTCACCGCTAATAGAGTCGACACTTTTTAGAGAAAGGAGATGGATACCCATAGGGCACCACATTTCGATGACATTAACTTCTCATATTATACTACTAGAATGGCTTGGTACCTAGAAGCGGTTGATCTAGGTGTTTGGAGAGTCACTCGCGATAGGATGAAACCACCTAAGAATCCCAAGAAGCTCACTGCGAGTGATGAAAAAGAAATACACTTGAATGTTAGAGCCAAAAATTGCGTGTGTAAATCTCTTAGTATAGAAATTTTCAATCAAGTATTCCCTTTGAAAAGTGCGAATGAGATTTGGCTAAAATTACATGAGCTCCATGACAGCACATCAAATGTCCGTTAGCAGAAAAACATTGTCCAGTTTTAAATAAGTGCAATTCTTTTGCTATGAAACAAAATGAGCTTGTTAGAGACATGTATTCACATTTAAATCTTGTTATTAATGAGATAAATTTTATTGGCATTAATAAGCTAGATGATGCAGATATTGTGAGGAAGATCATCTCCCTTCTACCACAACGAAAATATTTGAGCATCATCACTATCCTTCACAACTTGAAGGATTTGAGCAACTTGACCTCGGCACTCGTAATCGGGAAAATTGTGGCATTTGAGATGTCACGTAAAATGGGTCAAGATGAGGAACCAACTTCTTCAAAGACATGCTTTTGCATGTGATGAACACAAAAGGATGAAAGCCAAGAAGAAGGCTCCAAGCTCAAGCTCCTCAAGTGAAGAAAAAGATGACGATGAAGAAGGAGATGGTCAAGTGTCCATATCATCCTCCAAGGATGAAGAAACGGTCCGGCGCGTTAAACAGGTAATGAGAATGATTCATAAGATTAATCTAATGGGTGTGCCCCTGCAAGTCGAGGGTCTTCTCTTTAACATTGGCAGGAAAAAACTAAGAAATAGAGGATGCTTCGCATGTGGGGAGAAGGGCCACTTCCGAGTAATTGCCCAAATATGGCTGAACCTGAGAAGAGGAGGAGAAAAGGCAAGGCACTTACGAGTGTTAAGACTTGGGATGATTCTTCAAGTGAAGATGATCCTCCAAGGACCCGCAACCATCGCTCTTCATCACGATCGTCACGTTCATCACACAAATGCCTTATGGCAAAAGGTAAATCACAAGACCCACCTTCTAGTGATAATAGTGATGATGATTGTGATGTGAGGGAAAGCCCTCCTTAGAAGAACATGCGCAAGCCATTAAATTCTTTTATGATGTTTGCACTAAACAAAAGGATCAACTTAAAACTTCGAAAAAATAAGTTGCTTAGCTCTCAAGATGCTTATAAATGTTTGCAAGAGAAATTTGAAACTTTTGCAAACTTGAATTATGAGCTAAAACTAAAATTGAGCAATTAGAGTCTAAAGGTCCATTCTTACCTATTGATGATATCATGATTAAAAAGAACGAAAAACTTAAGGATAGGTTAGCTAGCTCTCAAAATGACATTGATAATTTGCTAGAGAAAATAGAAATTCTTAGCATTCATAATAATGAGTTGACTACTAAGCTAGAAAACATCAGTAATACCCAACGGTATCCTTAGTTGAAATTCCTGAAATTATTAAAAAGGTTGCTTCTAGTTCTTGCTTAGATTTAATTGATGATTCTAACTCTTGCAATCAAGTTATTGTCGAAAATATTGTTATAGAAATATGTTCGGATGAGATTGCATTAGAAAATGAATTATTGAAGCATGAAGTGGCTTGACTTAGTAAGGCCCCGTATGATAAGGCAGGCAAAGCCAAACAAACCCAACCTCCCCAGGATAACACCATTGTAGAAGTGAACAAGCATGTGGAGGGTGAAATTGTGGTTTGCTGGCTATGTGATAAGGAAGGTCACAAGTCTTACCAATGCAAGGCGAAGACTGAGGGAGAAAATAAAAAGAAACTAACAAGCGAAATCTCTAACACCTACATCAACAAGGTGAACAATAAGGCGGCTACACCATACTTAATAAAGAAGAAAAAGAATGGAAAGGTGATAGCCATCAAGGCCAACAAGCAAGCCAACAAGGGAAAGGGAGCCAAACGCATCAGGTGCCTAAAGAGATTATCTCAACCATGAAAAGCACCAAGAAGGTTTGGGTCCTGAGAGGGAAGTGACAAGTTCAAAGGACTTTGGGGAATTTTGATACTTAGAAAATTGGGATGTATATCATGGGATGCATCACATCTAATCAAGACTATTGACAAGTGGGTTAGTGAATACTTTGGACCCAAGTTCCCCAGCCATGAATTTATTGCAATTTTCTGTTTTTAGATATGCGTATCTAATTTCATTTTGTATCTAGCTTACCTTTCATACCTAGTATTTCTTTTATTACCGTTTTCAATTAATATAAGTTTTCAATTGGTGTTACTCATTGCATACATGTTAGGTATATCATATGGTAGGAATGCTCGGTTTTAAATTCGTCGTTTTGAGCAAACCTACATGTTTTTAAATGGTTTAATAAAGCACGACACATAGCTTAATTAAAAATCCTAGATAGCTGGCACTATTGCTTGTTTCAAAAGTTATATATTTCAATTGGTGCCATTTTGAACTATATGTGCCAAAATTCGGATTATAGATAATTTGCCCCTCTTGATATCAAAATCAAAGTGCATGCTTCCTACAAGTATTCAAAACTTGTATGCACACTTTTCAGGGGAGATTACTCTATAGTCTAAGTCTTTGAGACTAACACTACTTTTCAAGTCTATTATGTGTGTAGTAGTCTCATTGAAGGAAAATGGAGTCCCTAGAGAAAGACAATGTACTTCCACTGCAAGAATACCATCATCCAAACCGTTTGATTGGTATCTTTTACATATCTTCTCCAATGTTTGAATAGGCTATGTCTTTTTCATCTTATGTCCCCCATGTTGCCATATATGCATATGTTGTTAAAAGTTTCATTTGATATCACTAGAATATCTTTTATCATTTAGCTATGCATAGTTTTAGGGGGGTTAGTCTTTTTCAATCATGTCTTGTTTCCTCTTATATTCATGTGCTTTTCTTAAGTAGAGGGTTTTCTGACAGGGGGTATGTCCTTTTCTGTGAAAGGGGAGAATACTTTTCCACATGAGGAGAACTTTGTTTTAAGGAGAGTAATTCTTTTTAGAGGGCAAGTCCTTAATTTGCTTCCTTTATGCTTTATCATGCCTTCTTTTTTGGTGTTTGATTCCAAAGGGGGGGGATTTTATGGACCAAAGCAAACCAAAATTATCAAATAATAAAAACCACCAATTTTAACCCTTTTGATCCTATCAATTAGTTATCTTGTTGGTTTCTGTCCTAAATAGTAAGTATGTGGATTATGGAGTTAGGGGGAGGCTTAAGTCCATAATCACACATGGGGACTAGTTGCATATGCAAGAATGTGCTTAATCTCAAATTGACCACATAACTTTCAATTTGGTATCTCTTTCATCTTGCCTATGCACATACATCTATAGCAAGTAGAGTGCATGTTTCAATTCAATATTTGATATTTGCTTGCTTTGGTTGTATTGTCATCAATCACCAAAAAGGGGAGATTGTAAGAAAAATGGATGTGGCCCATTTGGTTAAGGATTTTGGTATTTGATATTCAACATAACTTTGTGGACTAATGTTTTCCAAGTGTTTGTGTTTTAAAGTTCACAAGATGCATATTGGATTAGACATAGGCCCTAAGGATGCAACACCTCAAGGAGACCTAAAAGACACATAGAACCCTCAAATATTTAGCACAAGTCCAAGACACAAGACCAAAAGAGCCCAAGCAAAGAAATTTGAAGAATGAAGAAATGGACAGCTGATTGGGTGCACTGGACCGAGGCACCGAACTAGTTTTCCAGAGATGCCTTCCCATGTCTTCGGGAAGCTAGTGCACCAGACTAGGTGAGTGTGCCACTGGATCGGTTCCAACGGTCGACAATGGCTAGTTGGCAACGGCTCTCTAGCACCGGACCGGGTTAGTTGCCACCGATCCGTCTATAGTGCTGATAGAGGCCAACAGCTAGCTAACGTGGGGATCCAAAAAAGGCGGTTCGGTGTGCCATCAGACCAGTCCGGTGCGCCCACAGATAGAAAATCTGTAGCTTTCCCCAATGGCTAGAATTGATTGGGGAATCTATATAAACCCCTTAGTCAGCCATTTGAAGAAATTGGACCATCAAAAACTTACCCAAATCATAGAGGCATATTTCCAAGAGCTCCATCACTCAAGTGCTTAATAGAATCACTCAATGATTAGTCTAGGTGTTTTGAGAAGTGCTTAGGTTAGTTAGACTACTATCACGCTTGCTCTAGGCGATCCCTTGTTAGTTGAGTGAATTTAGAAAAACCACCAAACCCCTCGGCTCTTACGTGAGCCGTTATAATTGTACCAACTGTGGCATCTTCTTGCGAGATCGCATCAACCGTGTTTGTGGTGCGGCCGTCACCGTGTACCAGAGGGAATGAGGCCCACGACGTTTTGACCGGAAGCTCGATAGTGAAGACGACGGGGAGAGTCTGAGAGGAGCTTGAAGTGGAGCACCACTTGCACGTGGAGAAGGCATGCGGCTCTATGGTGTTACTCGTCCATGGTGCTTGACCCTCACGTGGGCTACCCTTTGCGTAGGGGCACCAACTAGGATTAGTAGATACCTTGCATGGTTTCGGATACCTCAGTAAAAATATCAGTATCGTCCACGGGAGTTTGCATCTCTACCTTTTCTCTTTAGCTTCCACATTTACATTCATGTACTTAAGTTCCTTTCTCTCTATTCCTAGTTAGAATTGCTAATATTGGAACTTACGTTGCAAAACTCCTTTTGTGGTATAGATAGCAACACTTAGACAAAACCTAGTTTGCACATTCTAGTTTATATACTTGCATATGTTTTGTTCTAGGGATTTATTTGTGGCCTAGATTAGTGAAAATTTTAGAAGTCCTAATTCACCCCTGCTTGTGTGTTCCTTTCACACATCACTCAACACCCACACAATGTCATCTAGCTAAGCATCAACGATAGATAAAATATAGTCTTTAGCTTCAAAGTTCTCTAATATCAAGAATATCTGACGTTGTTTCTAATCTTCTTTCAGTATTTTGAGACCAAGTTGAAGTACCTTGACTTTGAAACCACACCTCTTAAGTTTTTTATATACTTCTCCATATTCATTGGACCATCGAAAATATCATGTGTTGTTTTTTAGCAACCTAGGAAATTGTTGATCAATGCTTGTTTTTGTGTGGAAACTACTAGGTGTGTGGGACGTCCTCAACCTCTTTATGTTGGATGGAGCAGTCGGGGCAGTTGGGATGATTTTAGTCGGAATAATTAGAGATTTGGGGACAAAGTCAGAATCAACATACTCGAACAAAGCTAGCCATGTAAGCACATTCTCACTAAGTCCTTTTCCTTCCTTCATTACAAAAAATATCAATTAGAAAGGGCTACTAACGAAAAAGTTTGAGATTATAATATAGATTCCATTGTTACCCTATGATGTTCGACTTTCTTTTCCATATCAATAATATTGTCTTTTAATTCTTCTAAACTCATGTCTTTTGCAAAATCATTAAATATTAACCATTCAATTACATGATCATTAGTTGCTCTCCATTCAATTCCTCCTCGAATGGGAAACTCATAACTATAGAGACCAAGACAGATGTCTCCTTCGAGTTCTAACAATTCACTATAAATATATAAAAGAAAATTAAATCATACAATATATATATGTAATATTGTTATGTAAATCAAAGCATTATTAATCCTCGTAGAGGAGCTTCCACACGATTTAGACTACAGATTTATTTGAGCCAGATAAGTCAACTAATAAGAATAACTTTTTGAACTAAAAATGCGAGCCAAATGCATGTAGCCTTGGGGTTACCTGATTTTGATGTGTGACGACTAACATGGTCATCGGTGAGGACTGACGCGATCGATGGCTTTGGATTAGGTGTGCATGGTCAATGTCAAACGACCGAGTTTGGCATTTATGTGTGGATCGACGTTGAGACGCACAACCTGTAGCGAAGTAAGAACCTGAAGAAATGTATTCCATTTAGCGATCCATTTTCAATGACCGGGACAATTGAACTTATATATATATATATATATACACACACACACGACTAAAAATATAAATTAATGGGAGCATTTTTTTGTTGAAATTTATCCCAAATTAAGCAAGTATTGTTTATAAAAATAATATGAAATTCCTAACATGATGTATGAGTTTCCTTTGTATCCATCTCTCCCTCAAATTCATGTGTTCTCCCTAGTCTAAAAATTTCTGTAATCTTTGACATAATGTACATTTCACTATTTTCTAAAATTTCCCCTAACCTTTGACATAATGCACATTCCACTGTTATATAGTTTTTTCTAGTCTTTGACATAATCCACATTGCACTATTATCTAAGATTCCCCTAGTCTTTGACATAATGCACAATCCCACTTGTTTCTTTCAAATAAAAGAATTTCCTATATAACAAAATAGTATTAGTGTCTAACCTTCTAACCTCTGACCTAATGATGACATCGAGGGGCACTGGTACGGAGATAGCGGCGCATGTGCGGAGATGACAACACAGTGGCAGAGTGCCACAAAGGGCTAGGGTTTTGCGAATAGGGAAAGGATGAGTTTATATAGTGCAATCATTAGTATCAGTTCATGCCATAAACCGATACTAAATGTCCCTCTTTAAGTACCAGTTCTAGTTTTAAACTGATACTGATGCTAAGTCATTAGTATCGGTTAATACCAAGAACTGCTACTATAGATACAACTTTAGTATCGATTTAAGACATGCACCCGTACTAATATTATTTTATTAGTTTTTTTATAAACAAGGTGTTATTGACAAAGAGAGTACATTAATAAAGATGTGCACATACAAATATACAAATTCTTTCCAAAGGACATGTGCACACACTAATATACAAGTCCTTTTCAATGAGTATGTGAACATACAAAAATATAAACTCTTCCCATTAGAAATGAGCACATACAAACATACAAATATCTAAATGTACATATAGGTTTTTATAAAATATATAAATCTTAAAATAGTATTACATATTTTTAGTACTGCGAAAGTGTGAAAATACGTCTAAGATCCATGGTCTTCCATGCATCCCTAACCTATTTCAACCCTATGACCTTTTGTTCGGAGGTCTTAGGCCAAAGGGTTTAGCGGAAGGGATAAAGACGCTCTTATAATTAACTAGCCCGTAGAGCCTGAAATAAAAAAATATTTAACTAAGGGCTAGTTTAAAGAAGTATTTTCATATTTTCTGCTTAGAGGCTAGTTTATTTTTCAAGATCTTCTCAATTTCATCATGACATATGTGTGGATAGTTCCTAAAAACATATAAAACAGAAAAATGGTGTAACCAATATGAACAGATAATAAACCAAAAGGCTATAAAATATACCCAGGGACACTTACCCTAAACTTTAAGTTGTATTCAACACATTCAGACTCAACGCAATCAATTATCACAAATGAGAGAAAGGATGCATGGAGGGCTGCATTTACAGGAGACACTCATACCCAAGAACCAATATTAAGGCTATCTCCAACTGCTTGCCAATTATCATTTACTTATATTTAAACTTAACTCTATAGTGCAAAACATTATTTTAGGTAACCATATGAATAAAGTATAAGACACGGTCTAAATCCTTCACTTTTAGTACCTGTTATATAAAATAACCGGTTCCAAATAAATTTTGGTGGGAATTCCAATGGCTCTCGCGGCAAAGGAAAATACCTGTCAGTACGGTCGTTAAAAAAATGGTACCAAAGTCATCTCTATTTTTGGCGTTGGTGGTTTCAACCTGTAGGAAAAAAAGTTTTACTTTGGTATTGGTTCATTGGTTGTATCAAAATTCGAATTTTTTAGTTGAAACCGGTATTAAATATTTTAATCTTAGTACTGGTTATAGACATCCGATACTAATATCTTCTGAACAGATTAGACATTTTAAATCTTAGTATCGGTACTAAAAAAGTTATAATTAACGAAGCCCCGCTGTCTAGTAGCGTAAGGAACTAGTCGTCGATGCTCGATCGGCTGCCCCTGCTGCATGCCTGTATATATATAGAGAGAGAGATGCACGCGAGAGGGATATTTACCAGCAGGGAATCCCACTGCACTATCCCGAGCAGCAGGCATGGCTGCCACTGCCAGCAAGACGAGGAGGGCGATCCTCGCGCTCTTCTTCTGGGCCATGGCCATCCTCCTCTTCATGGCCGCGCTCCACCCCAACGGTAATTATTGACCAATCAATTAATCATCTTTTTTTTTATTACAGTAGTATTATATATATATTCACCGCTGCCTGATTTCGTTCGCTCATCATCTGATCTGATCTACAGCGTTCGCCGCCGCCGACGAGATCTACTGCATGTGCTGCGCGGCAAAGAGAGAGTGCACGTTCGACCCGACCTGCTGCACGGACGGCTGCTGCCGCATGAGACCTTGACGTGTACTACGGCCGGCCGGGCCCTGCTGCTCTGCATGCATATGCGCATGCACGCCGCCGGTCGCCGGCCGCCGGTTGCTGCTTGTTGTCACCGGGATCCGGGCGTGCATATATGGATATATATATATATGAATGAAATAAAAAGCCAGCAGCGAGCGGCCCTGAATGTGTTTATGTTGCATGTTAACTTTATTCAGAACACGCGTGCAGAAGCCCGAGGGGGATCGGAGGTTCTCAGGGGACCATTGGAACCGGCCTTAGAGCTTCACAGAGAAGTTGCAAGCTGAAAGAGCCCGAGCCTGATTTTTTTTTTTTTTTTTGCAGATTTTGGAACCCTTCGGTGGGGTTTTGGAGTTTTTAATTTGGACATAGCTAGTTTCTTATCCAAGAAAATTTCTTATTTATATCTCTTTGGACTTTGGTCACACTACTCGATCTTTCACATCTCAATAGAAAAAATATTTTATATTTATAATCACTACCGGAATCAATTGCTTTGCCGAGTGCCTGAAGCACTCGGCGAAGCGTTCAAAACACTCGGCAAAGGCTTTGCCGAGTGTTACACTCGGCAAAGAAGGCTCGGCGAACAGTGCATCGGCAAAGCCTTCTTTGCCGAGAGCTTTTTATCGGGCACTCGGCAAAGATCTTTGCCGAGTGCCAGAGAGCACTCGGCAAAGAAAAGCAGCCGTTACGGCATCGAGTGACGGAGACGGCGGCTTTGCCGAGTGTCCCATGTGACACTCGGCAAAGAAGTTAGTTTTGCCGAGTGTCTTCCGTGCAGCACTCGGCAAAGAATCCATCTTTGCCGAGTGCCACTTGGGACACTCGGCAAAGAACCCGCCAGGGAGGGTCCCCATGTCAGGTTCTTTGCCGAGTGTCCCGAGTGGCACTCGGCAAAGCCGACCTCTTTGCCGAGTGCCAGGGACGTAACACTCGGCAAAGAACCTAAGCCGGTGCCCAGGTCTGTGCTCTTTGCCGAGTGTTATGACCTTGACACTCGGCAAAGTGACCAGTATATACCTTTTTTATTTGTTTTTTGTATTCCATCCACACAAACAGAAGATATCACATATATATCACATATATACATCACAAATATCATCACAGACATAAATAGCCAACACAAACATAAAACCGTCACCACAAACATAAATATCCATCACAAACATAAGTGTTCAACATAAGTATCAAACACAAACATAAGTCTCTAACGTCGCAAGCTCTCACATAAGTATCAAACACAGACATAAGTATTATACACAAGTACAGAAGTCTAAAACAATGAAAACACAACACTCATGGAGGTGGGCGGCTTGACCGGGGCTGCGTTGGGCTGAACCCTTCCGGAGGGTTGTTGGATGCCGCCCCAGATTGGCCCTGCACAGAGAAGAGATTGCATGTGTTATACCAGATGCATTACAAACATCTAACTACAATTTTGATACTCACAGGAGTGTGGAAGAGAGCAGGGTCAACTGGAGGGAACAATGGAGGTGGCGGAGCGATGCCCTGTGCGGCGCCAAGGCTCTGCATGTACTGGAACATCTCCGCCATCCTCTGATGATCTGCCCGGCGCTCCGCCTCCCGCTCCGCCATCATCCTCGCCTCCATCTCGCGACGTTCCCTCCTCTCTTCTTCTAGTTGGGTCTGTAATATTACAAGCCAACGTTATAGTAACTCAAAGAGTAGGTATATAACTCAAGGAAGGACGAGTTACACTAACCTCGAGTTGCTGTATGCGATGCTGTGAGCTGTCGTGCCGAGGTCGTATGGCTGGACTCGAGCCCGTGCTCCTTGCTCTCACCTGAGACAGAGTGGGAGTGGAGGACGAGTCGATTGCCCCGTCGTCAATCCAGTACCGCCCATGTCTCTTGCCTCCTCCGACCCTCATGAGCACATCGGTGTCGATCGGCTCGGTGCTCGGATCATAGTCTGGGCCATGGACCTCCTGCGCCATGGCGGTGTAGTCATGGAGGCGGCTGTAGACGGCGGGGTTGGTGTAGGCCTCGGGCCCGTCATCCGGGTTGTAGGTGACGTCGGACGTCGCCTTACCCTTATGGGCCATAGCATAGGCCGAGAAGGTGGAGCAAGGCCTTCCACCATGTGACGCCGACTGCAACGAAAACCAACGAGATAGTTAGAAATAATATGTAACTTAGTGCTATATATCTAAATAAAAAAGGTGGCGTACCCATGCTTCGGCATATTGGCCCAGGCTCCGGCTGCCTTGGTGGTGGGAGGGGCCTTGCATCATCAAACGCCGTTCCCGGCTAGCTGTGTGCGCCTCGTCCCACTCAGCCGAACACCACCTATCCACCATCTGCTCCCAGCACAGAGGATGTGCGGCGCACCAATGTGGAATCATCTGCAAAGTAAACACGTAAAGTGCATATCAGAAGATAAAATAAAATTCATGTATGGAGTACTGGTACCAAACATGCATGACTTTACCTGCAGGTACTGCTCCCTGGTCAACGACATGGTTCGGGCTTGAGTTTTGGTCACCTTCTCCCCAAGGACGGAGCCGTGGTAGGTGATGATGGCCTGGATGCGGGCCTCATAGTGCATGTCCACGACGAGCTTCTTACAGCTCGTGGTGGCCACCACATCCGCCCTAGCCTCGTATCCAGCATCGCATCTGAAGAAATCCTGCATACAAAAACGATGTATCCATACATTATTTCAAGAATTTGCAACGAATGCGACATATTTTACATTATACTAAGACTTACCCACAGCTTTTGCTTCACCCGCTCCGCCTTGTTATTGAATTCCCTGCCGTCCCGGTCTACTGCATCGGGGGCGACGGCGTAGTGGTCAAAGGTGAAGGCTGGGCCCGTCACTCCGGCGTACTCCACAAGTCCAGGGAAGTGTTCCCTGCACAGCAGGCCGAGGATGCCATTGGGGGGGCGACGATGACCCCAGCATAATCCAAAACCGTCCAAGACCTGTCCAAGTGATAAATAAAAAGTATTAGTTTATATTATGATTTTGAACACATAATATGAACAAGAATGAAGAACATAAAGTTACATACCTCTCCCCTTCCGGCCGAATCAGCGGCCGTCTGTCCCGAAGTATGGGACGCTGAGGGAGACTCGCGGGGCCTCGCAGGTAGATGCTCCTCGAACTAGAGCCGCCTGAACCTGAGGCGTCCTGCTGCTGGTCGTCGTCGTCCTGCTGCTGGTCGTTGTCGTCCTGAGGCGCCGCCTGCTGCTGCGCTGCCTGCTCTGCCTCGTCCTGTTGCGCTGCCTGCTCTGCATCGTCCGCCGTCCTACTCCTCCTCCCCCTCCTCCTCCTCAGGAAACCGCCCACCATATTTGTCCAACAACCTGCAATTAAGAGTAAACAAATAAGCACATATAAAAAGATGTATTTAAAAACAGGTGCGAAATAAAAAGTCATATAGCATTACATCGATTAAAAATAATCTTCATATGTGTCAGGGTTAGCCGGATCATAACTCTCATCATCACTATCAAGCATTTCAATCTCCACACCATCGGAAGACGCAAGTTCGTCAGTAATGTCATTGCCTTCAAGGATTACTAAGTCATTATCATTTTGCACCTCATCCTCCTCCTCATCAACAACCATTTCAATATCTACGTCCATTCCGATAGCTTCGGTTAAGTCTATCTCAAATCGCCCTTCTAGCCCATCTTCTTGGAAGAACTCTCCATCATATGTGTCCGGGTCTAAGTTGTAATCTTCATCGTTAGGAACAGGTAACCTCCCATGCGGCGATACCTTATACACAACATCCCAACCCTTAAGATGTTCTTTCGTTTGACACGCATATGGGAGATAATACACTTGTGTGGCCTGTTGGGCAACGATATAGACATCGTCTCCTGCTAAGGTGGAATCTTGTCGAATTTCGACTATCCCAAGATTAGAATGTGTCCGTCTCGTCACTTGAGGGTCAAACCAATGACATTTGAATATCACTGGAGTAAGAGGTTTGGAACCATAAAAATTGAGCTCATATATTTCTTCGATTCGTCCAAAATAATCGACATTGTCAAGGCCCGGCGTAAAGACCCCAGAACACGTTGTTTTCCGATTGGGCCGACTTTTGTCGTAGTGTGTTGTGCGAAAACGGTATCCATTGACGTCATACCCAGAATATTTCTTGACCCTATAAGCAAAGCCGTTGGCTACTTGTCTCAATTCGGCACTCATAGACGGATCTCTTTGGCCCTGCAAGTATTCGCAAGTTAAAAGACGCTAAATTGAGTTTAAAGACGTATCTCTTTTACAAACTAAGCACGTACCTTATGTTTGAACCAGGAAATGAAATCGGGCAACCCATTTCTCGCACCCTTTCTAAGAAGAGCGTCATATTCCTGTGGAGTGGGGTCCCTTGATCGACGCCAGAATTCATGAAGAAATTGTTCCATGTATGGCGTCACCTCTTCAAGGTTGGTCAATATGTATAGCATGATATGCCGCCACTCTTCATGTGTCAGGGTCTTGGTGGTCGAGCCACTTGCGCTTCCGAGTTGGCCTCGAAATATGCTAAGGTTCGATTCATTGTCGCCATCATTGTAACGAGGGGGTGGATTATGCACGCTCGGCAGTTTGTCACCATAATAAGTTGTTGTGAAGTTTGAGGCCTCCTCTAGAATGTATGCCTCTGCAATGGAAGCCTCGATTTTGCATTTATTTCTACATTTCTTTCGAATAGTCTTTAGACATCTCTCGATTGGATAGCACCAACGTCCCTGCACGGGGCCCCCCATTCGTGCCTCATAGGGGAGATGAAGAATCAAATGCTGCATTGGATTGAAGAAGCCAGGTGGTAATATCTTCTCAAGCTTACACAGTAACACGGGGGCCAATCTTTCCAAGTCTGCAACCACAGTCCGAGATAACTCTTTTGCACAAAGCTGACGGAAGAAATAGCTCAACTCTGAAAGCACTAGCCAGACATGCTCAGGGACATAGCCTCGAACCATCGCAGGAAGAATCCGTTCAATCCATATGTGGAAGTCATGACTCTTCATCCCTAAGACTCGCATAGTAGATAAGTTCACCCCCCTACTCAGGTTAGCTGCATATCCATCAGGGAACATCAACATCTTTATCCACTGAAGTACTTCCTTCCTCTGGGCCCTGCTTAGGACGAAATCGGCCTTAGGCCTTCTCCACGTCTTTCCGCCACTTGGCGGCTTCATCTCTAGTTTTGGTCTATCACATAACGCTGCCAGATCCACTCTTGCCTTCACATTATCCTTTGACTTATCAGGAATGTCCATAATTGTTGCCCATAGTGCCTCGGCAACATTCTTTTCAGTGTGCATCACGTCAATGTTGTGTGGAAGGAGCAGGTCATCATAATAGGGGAGCCGAGTCAAGCCAGACTTATGTGTCCACATATGCTGCTCACCATATCCCACAAAACCACCTTCTGTATTGTCCACGAGCCCATCTATCTGTTGACGAATTTCGGCACCAGTCATCGTTGCAGGTGGGCGGTCTGTCACTACGACACCTTTCGTAAAGTTCTTGATGTCTAGGCGGAATGGATGGTCAGCAGGAAGAAATTGTCGATGTTTATCGAAGGACGAATATTTGCCACCCTTTTTCAACCAAATGAACCTGAGAGCTTCCTTGCAAACTGGGCATGGGAATTTACCGTGAACACACCAGGCACAGAATAGCCCATACGCCGGTAAGTCATGCATGGAGTACTGGTACCAAACATGCATTCTGAAGTTTGTCTTCGTAGCTCGGTCATATGTCCATACCCCTTCCTCCCAGGCACGTACCAATTCATCGATCAAAGGCTCCATGTACACGCCCATTTTGTTCCCCGGGTGTCCGGGAATTATCAACGACACGAATATATTCTGCCTTTGAAAGCACACACCAGGGGGGAGATTGATTGGGATAACAAACACGGGCCAACATGTGTACGGGGCAGCGCTCATTCCATAGGGATTGAACCCATCTGTGACCAACGCAACACGTACATTACGAGCCTCTTCGGCTTTCTCACGGTGAATGTCATCAAAGTGTTTCCATGCTTCACCATCTGACGCGTGCACCATCTTGTCAGGATTGTATCGTTTTCCATTTTTGTGCCATGTCATCTGTTTCGCGGATTCCTCTGTCATGTAAAGACGCTGGATCCTCGGTATGAACGGAAGGTGTCGTAGGATTGTCAAGGGGATGTCGAGCTGCCTCTTCTGTCCATCACCAGAGTCTACCTCCATAAACCTAGACGAATTACAATTGGGACAGTACTTTGCCTCCGCGTATTCTTTCCTAAATAGCACGCAGCCCTTCGGACAAGCATGAATCTGCTCATACGTCATCTTAAGTGCACGAAGTAGTTTTTGTGCCTCGTACATGCTCTTTGGCAGAACGTGATCATCCGGAAGCAGACTCCCAATAACTGTCAACAAGCCATCGAATGCATCTCTACTGATGCTGTACTGCGACTTGAACGCCATTACACGCCCAATGGCATCCAGTTGAGAAACCTTTGTCTGGCCGTGAAGGGGCTTCTGTGCCGCGTCGAACATGTCGTAGAACGCCTTTGCAGTCGGCTCTGGCTCGTCATCCATACATCCTCCCGTGTACTGTGCCTCCTGATAGTCGTTCAACATATCCGCTACCCCCGCATCCGCGTCATAATCCTCGACACGTTGTCTCAGCACCTCTTCTCTCGTACGATGCGCTTCACCATGAAATATCCACCGAGTATAGCCCGGCGTAAATCCATTCTTCCAAATATGTTCTACCATGGTCTTCTTTGGTTTTCTTTTCCGGTTGTCACATTTGCTGCACGGGCATGGGACTAGACTCGCTCCTTTAGCAGCTTCGCCATATGCCCGTTCCACGAAATCATCGGTCTTTCTAATCCATTCAGTGGTGACATCGTTCCTTCCTCTACGGCCCGTGTACATCCACTCACGGTCCTCCATCCTCTAACATATATATATATAACCGAGTATAGTTTAATATAGACATGTAATGCATGTACACTACGTTCCTACCTTCTAATAGGTGACGATAGGTCCTAATCCCACCCGCGGTTGCGTAGATGGAGTTAGTTTTCATGCTCTACTCCGATCCGAGATAGAATTTCGGCAGCACCTCCCCGCTGTTCTCCGGATACACGTCCTGGCAGGGAGAGTGTACTGTCCGGAGAACAACAGGGAGGTGACGCCGAAACTCTATCTCAGACCGGAGTAGAGCATGAAACTAACACCATCTACGCAACCGCGGGCTGTCCAAAAAACGTGGACAATTCGAAACTGATACATTTGTAGATATGCAAAGATCTGCATATCTACACCGTATCAGTTTCGAACGGGAGACGCCTAACTGGGTTAGGTGATCTACGACCATGATGCGGATGTAGAGGTTATACCTAGGGTGGCGGTGGAGTCAGGCTAGTGGGGCTATGGCGGGTCGGTGCAGTGGCGACGGGACGCGGTGCAGGGAGACCCGCAGCGGCTAGGAAGACAAGTATCTTCTCTGTAAAAAAGAAACACAAGTCTGTTAATACAAAAGCCTAGCAACAGAAAATTTCGGCAGCACCTCCCCTGCACGGGGAGGTTTCAAAATCCTGCAAATAAAACTATCAGCACGATGGCTGACATCCACGCATAATTCAACGGCACGATGGCCGGAAATCCATGCATAAAATGATAAGGACATTCAACCTACGCACAAATACCCTCATTCTCCTTCTCATTAAAAATGTGATTGTGTCTACTTTGATTACATTAATATAAACATGTCTACTTTGATTACATTAATATAAACATGTGTTTGTTCAAATTAAATCATCCAAATAATATTGTTTATTAACTAATACCAGTTCATTATCAACAAATGACCAAAACAGTTAAACATGCATATAAATAATATTGTTTATTAACTAATAGACACGCAACATATAAACATGCATAAATTCATGAACACCCATATAAACACGCATATAAACACGCATATAAATAATATAAACACGCATAATTTATACCTTCGGTGGCGGGCGGCGGCGCGACGAGCGAGCGGGTGCGGCGGGCGGCCGCGGAGGACACGGCGCACGGCCGAGGAGGGCGCGGCGCACGGCCGACGAGGGCGCGGCGCACGGCCGACGAGGGCGCGGCGGGCGGCGCGGTGGGCAGCCGGCGTGGGGAGGGCGCGGCGGCGGAGGGCACGGCGCACGGCGCACGGCCGCGGGCACACGGCGCGGCGGCGGCGGGCACACGGCGCGGCGGCGGGCACGAAGGCGGCGCGGGCAGAGAGGAGGAAGGAAGAGAGCGCGTGAGAGAAGAGAAAGGAGAAAGAAGAACGGTCGGATAGTTATTTTCCTTCTTTGCCGAGTGCCCGTGATCCGGCACTCGGCAAAGATTTTTTTAAAAATTTTAAAATATTCTTTGCCGAGTGCCAGATCGGCGGCACTCGGCAAAGAGTTCTTTGCCGAGTGCCCCCCGTTGCGGCACTCGGCAAAGGTTCTTTACTACCTCTTTGCCGAGTGCCACACATCTAGCACTCGGCAAAGACGGCTTTGCCGAGTGTCATCTCTAGACACTCGGCAAAGTGCATTTGTATTTTTTTTTATTTTGTCTCCCAAACTTTTTGTGGTATGTTCCTACACTATGTAGATCTACATGTATCATTTGTGGACAATTTTAACAGAGTTTGAAATAGCTAGTAGATTTAGTTTGTTTATTTGAATTTCTTCGGAAAATTCAAATTTGAACTGCAGGTCACTCGAAACTTGGAAAACCGTGCATGAAAAAATGATATTCATGTTACTTAGCATAAGTTACGACCGATTCCAGGAGCGGACCGAAAACTTCGAGCAACATGCTCACTAAACATGGCCGTGAACTTGCCATCCACATGTTTAAAAATTGTATAAAACACAAACAAAGTCAGAAAATCATGAAACTTGTCCACGTGTCATGATATCATATGTACAGGTTGTGATAAAAAATTGAGAATGTTTGGACAAAGTTGTGAGACACTATGTGTAGAAACCTAAGAGAACTACACATGAAATCATAGAGTTTCAATGTGGATCTCTTAGGTTTGTACACATAGCGCGTCATAGTTTTCTCGAAATTTTTTCAATTTTTTATCGCAGCCTGTACATATGATATCATGACACGTGGACAAGTTTCAAGATTTTCTGACTTTATTTGTGTTTTATACAATTTTTAAACATGTTGATGACAAGTTCACGACCATGTTTAGTGAGCATGTTGCTCGAAGTTTTTGGTCCGCTCCTGGAATCGGTCGTAACTTATGCTAAGTAACATGAATATCATTTTTTCATGCACGGTTTTCCAAGTTTCGAGTGACCTGCAGTTCAAATCTAAATTTTCCGAAGAAATTCAAATAAACGAACTAAATCTACTAACGATTGAAACTCTGTTAAAATTGTCCACAAATGATACATGTAGGTCTACATAGTGTAGGAACATACCACAAAAAGTTTAGGAGACAAAATAAAAGAAATAAAAATATACTTTGCCGAGTGTCTAGGGATGGCACTCGGCAAAGAGTTCTTTGCCGAGTGTCAACTGGGCGACACTCGGCAAAGAAGACTCTTTGCCGAGTGCCAACCATTGGCTCTCGGCAAAGACTGACGGCCGTCAGCTTTGGGACGGCCGCTGACGGCCCTTTGCCGAGAGCCCCCTTTGCCGAGTGTTTGACACTCGGCAAACATGTATTTGCCGAGTGTGGACCTGTACCGAGTGTCCTACGCTCGGTAAAGACGCTCGTTGCCGAGAGCCGAGCTTTGCCGAGTGCGGCTCTCGGCAAAGCCGTCTTTGCCGAGTGCCCGAGAAAAGGCACTCAGCAAAGCGGCCGGCACTCGGCAAAGGCTCGGATTCCGGTAGTGAATATAAATATTGGTTAATAAAATCTACCCTATTTATAAATATTGGTTAATAATTTTGCCCAATTTGAATGTTTAATCATTATTTATTTATTTTTCTTCAAAAACATGAGTTTATTAAGATGTATTTGAAATTGGCGACAAATAAAAATAAAGGGAATAATTGAATCAGATGTTTGGTTCCATCCAACTAAAGTTTAGTCCTTTACACATTGAATGTTTGAATGATAATTATATGTATTAAATATAGTCTAATTATAAAACTAATTACATAGACGAAGAAAAATAAAAGACGAGGCAGATTTATTAAACTTAATTAAGCCTATATTTAATACTCATATTTGAAATTCAAACATTTGATTTGGCACAAACTAAATTTTAGTCAGGAGAACCAAAGACCTTAGATTTATCTTTCTGTATCAAAAAAAGCTAGAAATTGAGTTTCAAATATGTACATCTAGTTTTTTTCCCCTATAAACTAGCTTCTAAAAATTGGGATATAAAACAATTTTTAAAAGTTATGGTGCTTCCAAATAATCTCTTAGTTTTAGGGATGGTTGGCGTGTAGCCGTGTGCCTTTCTGGTTGGGGCATATCACTTCCTCCCTCCTGTTGCATGCTAATTAGAATTATTAAATATAATCTAATTATAAACTAATTACACAGATAATAACTAAACAACGAGACAAATCTAATTTATCTATGATTCGTGCATGTGATGCAACCGTAAATATGTGCTAATCATGAATTAATTAGGTTTAATAAATTCATCTCGCTATTTAGTTTTATATGCATATTTAATTTTAAAACTAGACTATATTTAATATTTATAATTATATTTAAATATTTGATGTGACATGATGAACACCCATATAATGTGCTTGAGACGTGTCCCATGTTTCTGCCAAACAAGAAGCAAATAAGAAGGGGATGGACGTCGCTGCTTTGGAATTAGGGATAATAGCTGGTATATATTTATTGAGTAGTATCGTCCTATATTTATATCCATCAAAAAAATTACGTGTTAGGTTATCCATATTTGCTCGTGGTCTTCTAGAATATTATCTATATCTTACTTGTTGTGTAACTAAAAAATATTAAATTCTAATATACCAATCCCACAAAAAAAGTTAAATTTCAAATAAAACAAATCATATGATTACATATAAATCACTTTATAGTTAACAAATGATAGCTAGAGAATGATTTTTTTTTACCTAAGATGGACTCCAGTGGTATGATACGAATATATTTTACTTAAAGTTTTACAGGTATGAATAATATCTATTTGTACTATATCTGTCAACCCGATGAAAAAAGTTTTACTTAGGCTAGTTTGGAAACCTCAATTTTTCAAGGAATTTCTATTTTCCCATAGAAAAATGAACTAATTTTTCTCAGGAAAATAGAAATCTCTTGAGAAATTAGGGTTACCAAAACTAACCCTTATTAATATTTTATAACCCGGATTAGTACTGGGTAAAATCCGTCTTATTAATATTTTATAACCCGGATTAGTACTGGGTAAAATTCGTCCGATATTCACGTTTGAAGTATCTATTATCATCTCTACTATCTGGAATTCATCCATGACGTTTGGCCCGAGCGGTCTAGCAACCATTCCCAGCCGGTGGGTTTTGTGGGCCTTTTATTGTTACCCGCCCTGTTTGTGCTCGGCCCTGATATGTGTTTATAGTTGCTCTTTAGTTAGTCTGACTGTTGCTCCTCTCTCTCTCTCTCTCTCCCTCTCCATTCCATTTGGGTCCCCCTTCTCTTTCTCATGGCGGCGGCGTCGACGCCGCAGGGAGTGGCGGAGCGGCGGGGCATCCCGGCGGCGGCCTTCGTTGAGGACGTCGAGGCCTACCTCCGCCAGGTCGGGCTCGACGTCAACTCCGCGCTCGCTTTTCTCCAGGAAAGGTGAACAAAACTCTCAAAAACTTTGGTACAGTAGTAGCCTAGGGATCTCGTTAGGCTGCGGAGCGCGCTTGATTCGGGAGTAGCGTACTGGTACCGCTGGCCTTGCGCCTGTAGTGTCGGACACGATCTGGATCCACTGTCCGAGCACCTCCGACACGTAGCTTTTGGAGAAGAGATGCGGCTGCTATGTTCGGATGCCAACTGCGCGTTTGTGGCTTGTGATAGTGGTGTTTGCTGACCAGATTACGACTGCTAGTAATCGAATTGGCTGGTTCTGTGGTTCTGCGGCGTATTGGACATCCTAGCCCGGATTGCCGCGAGTTGTGAATCTCGATACCCCTTCGCAGGGTCCAATTTGTTTCAAGCCATTTGCCTCTAGTTTTGGAGTACCTTTTGTTTTACTACCTGTTTGCTGCATATGCTGTGCTTACTTGGTCCCTGACTCAGCTACCATTTATGGCTTGGACATTACCGTTTTGCAATTTGCAATGGTCGCTCCTTTTGTTTTGGTTCTAACGTGCTTGCTGATTATGTAGTTTGATAGTAGGAAAGAGCATTTGGTGCTAGTATTTGCACAAAACATAAGAAAAAGATAATTCTAGCTGGTTGTGGCGGGAATCTGGGTTTATTCTCCGAGACTATATTTTTTTGGAAAACTTACTGCCTTGTGGATTTATATCGCTTGGTCTATTTTTTTATCTTTCATAAAGCATTACCTTTCCATCCATTCAACATTTCTTCTTTAAAAATGTGAACTTCTGAATGTATCCCTGTTTACTACGAGTGGACATTGCATTTATAATATGTTCTGTTTTCTTTTATTATAGCAGTATCTTTAAGCAGTGTTTGTGACTAAATGGGTCATATTTAGTTTCTTTTTAGTTATGAATGAAATCCTGAATGCTAAAATTGCAAACTCTTCCATGAGCTGTCCGATAAATGAGTGGAAGTGCTATTTCTGTCCAGTCATTAGGCAATGTTCATTCCATATTGGTTGAACGTTGTGTGAGGTGTTACTTGCTTTGAAAGAGTCATGGCTCAGCTGATATCCTTGACCAGTACAACAGGCCATAAATATATATCCAGTGATTCCTTTCTAATTCCATTGTCTGCGTACTGAACTTGTGACCATTATCTGATGCCAGACCCGACAATACTGAGTGCTGGGACATGAGGAGAAACATAACATGTGCTTTTCATATTTCCATCTATTGCGCTTATTTTGAGGAGAAACATAACATGTGCTTTTCAATTTGTTTAGGTTGCAGCAGTACAAAATAGTGGAGATGAAGCTTCTAGCACAACAAAGGGATCTTCAGGTGCTCATATTATGTTCCTTAAGATTTTTGTAGGCTTGCTTATGTGATGTATAATATTCACATGATTAGTAAACTTAATGGTTGCCTCATGAAGTCAAAGTGAACTTATGAGTGGAAGTGTGAAGATTTGGTTTTACATCTAAGGCGTTCATCATGAACCTCTTAACTATAAATGATAGCTCCCAGAAGTTCATAATTTCTTCATGACTCCAACACAAGCTTGGTATTCCATAGCATATGTGTTCTTAATCTATTATTGATTAAAGTTACTCCCTCCTTTCTAAAATGTAAGTCAATTTAATTTTGTACTAATTCAAATCTCTTTAACAGTCAGGGCCTAAGGAGGCCCACGGAGGGGTTGCAACAGCAGCCATGGGCCCTCCAAGGGGGATTAGATAAGGATAGTTAGAGATAAGATTAGAAGATTAGTTGAGATTATTTAGGAGATTAGTTGAGATTATCTACGAAGGTTATCAGTTAGTTTGTTGAAAGTTTTTAGGAGAGTTTTAAGGAGATAAGGATCTCTAGCTAGACAAGGACGGCCAGTCGGCCTATTTATGTAATCAATGGATGAGAAATAAAGTAGGCAAGAATTAGAAGGGAGAAACCCTTCTCTTGCTCGGCCATGGGCAGAGGCCTCCGGCCGACGTCCCTGTCCATCGATACCCCTCTCTAACCCCTCACCGATCTAGCGACCATAACACTAACATCGACCAAGTTTGTAGGAAAATATAGCATCTAGCCCCTCTGTTTCAAATCGTAAGTCGTTTTGGCTTTATCTAGGTACACAGTATCTAGTTGCATTGCAAAAGCTAGTATCTAGAAAAGCCAGAACGACTTTTGGGACCTATGGCTAAGCAAAAAAACACAGAGACCAAGGAAAAAACTAACTCCCTGTGTGGTCGGCTGCTGCTAGCTGCCCATTAATGAAGCAATGCACATTCACCTAACGCATACAGTGACATTGCAAGTTGAACTTCGCTGCCCGTTGAATACGGAGACTCTAGGGGTGAAAACGAGATGGATACGGTCGGATACTAGGTCATCTCATATCATACCCTAATACAATTTTCTCGGATACATGATAGGATACGGATAGTTAAAATCCGGGACGGATACAGGACGAGATTGGGTAATAATTGGGGCGGGTAAGAAACGGATATCGGATATTAACCGGATAGATACCGGATATTAGTCGGATAGTCCGTCCTGATGATATTAGTTGCCCAACCGTCCAACAAACAAATAAAATAAGGAATACATAATCATGTATATGATAGCTCAAATATGAAAAAATATCGACAAAATTGACACCATACAATTCAAAGTTACTAATCACAAGTTCATTATAGAACTAAAAACACAATTTCAAAGAAAAAAAATCAGCAGCATATCCCCTCTTCTAGGCATAATTCATAAGTCCACAAGTATATAACAAACAGTAGATAGTTCACACAAGTTCATTATAGAAGAAACAACACAATTTTAAAAACAAATAGCAGCATATGACCTTTTCGTAGTGGGCTAGTGCTACAGTGCCATGGGACTCAGGCACACGCACACTGGCACATTGCCCAGCGATCAAGACTAGTGGGTCACGGCATTAGACAAAAGTCTTTTGGGCCCGAGGCACGTTAATGGATGAGCTGGCTGACTGGGCCAAGAAACTAGAAACGCCTTGCACCAGAGACGGACCACGGTCCATGGACGTGGGAAACTGAAGCCGGGTACCCACTAACTAGGTACCCGTATCCTACCCAGACTTCCCAGGTATTTGTTGGGTAGTAGTCATCCTGTATCCTACCCGTATCTGATTGATGTATATCCGGGTAGTATCCGTATCTGCCACGTATACAAAATTACCTGTATCCTGTACCTGAAAAACCGGGTATTTTAAGTATCCGTATCCGGTACCTGCCGGGTAATCCCGTCCCGTTTTCACCCTAGGAGACTCTTAGCTTTTGCTGGATGTGTTGTTCATCGGATATGGAAACCCTAACTTGGCTTCAGCGGATGGTGCATGACTGCATGTTCGAAACAAGGCAACACCTGCATACACACTGTGATAAAGCACAGACTTTGAAGCTTTTCTTGACATTAGGCAATGAACAAAACCGGACAGAGGGAGTACCAGATAAATGCACTATCAAGTATCAACACATATTTCATCTTGGGTCTAATTAAACTTACTTGATGTTCTACATGTTGTGTATTTTTCTACATAATTGGTCAAAGTTCGATAACTTTTATCTAGGACAAAACTAAAACTAGCTACATTTTAGAATCGAGTATTGGATTAGTAGTAAGTATTTGAATTTCTGTTCAGGGAACAGACTTGCCATGTGTGATAAATATTACTTATGTCCGCAATCAAATGTAACATATTAGCCTCTGTTCTGTTGACAGGCAAAGATTCCTGATATAGAGAAGTGCTTGGATATTGTTACAACATTACAAGCTAAAAAGGATTTGGGTGAGGTTTGTACAGTCTCCTGGAATCAAGTTTTATACTTTCCATCTTCTATAATGATGATGGCACTATTGTTGCGGCTGTACATTAAGCCTGCTTAATGTTCAGTTTTGACTTTTTAGATGGTCCATTGGTTCCTTTACCTTGTGTTCTGCTACCTAGAAACCTTAGATCCTGTACTTCAACTATATCTCAAATTGTAGTTTACTTGTTTATTGTGTACTTTCTGCAACTTCTGTTGGTTAGTAACTCAGTATGCATTTTCATTTGTCTAATAATAATAATTTACCTTGTATAAGGATTTAAGCATGAAAAGTAAATGAAGAATTGAATTCTCAGTAAAGCACCCGACCCAAGGAATTTTGATTGGAAAATGTTAGTGTGCCTGCACCAGGGTCTAGGGGTTTCATTGCTTGCACTACATACGTGTCAAATTGTTTCATCTGCAGTGCCATTTAAATTTGCCTATTGTCTACACATCGTGCGCATTTGCATGTAATTAAGCTGTAGGTTCAATATTTTTTAGGCTAAAATCATGATGGATTCTAGTTTGAACCGCACTTGAGAAAATTAATCATCTCAATCTAAGCTTCCAACTAACTGATGCAGGCACTCATAGCTGATTTCGAATTGTCCGAGGGGATCTACTCCCGTGCGAAAATTGAGGATACTGACTCGGTGTGCTTGTGGTTGGGTGCAAATGTGATGCTGGAGTACTCTTGCGATGAGGTTATTAAACAATGACCATCCATATTTGTTTTTTAATTCCCTCCCGGCCGAGTTTTTTTATATTTGTTTTAAATTTTAATCCATTTTTACTTTTATTTTAAAATAGACTCGCTTTTTTTAACCCTTATTTCCTGAACCTTTTGCAGGCCAATGCCCTCTTGAAGAAAAACTTGGAAAATGCCAAGGCCAGCTTAGAAGTCCTTGTTGCTGATCTCCATTTCTTGCGAGACCAGCAAACCATCACTCAGGTAAGGGCTCCTCTGGAACGAATGATTTTTTCCCCGTTTCCTGTGAAAATGAACTGATTCCTGTGAAATTACTGTATGATTTCTCTGAAATACCTGCATTCCAAAGAAGCCCTAAAATTGTCATGACTAGCTTAAATGCTCTTACTTCGCATGATCAGGCAAATGTTTATACCATGGTCTAACACCTATAGTGTGGAATGATACCTTGGCCAGGTTACAATTGCTCGGGTATTCAACTGGGACGTGCACCATCGGAGAAGCAAACAGGCCGTAAAAGAAACCTGACTACTTACATCATGAGGCCGACCAATGCGACTGGGTCTGGGACATTTCTTTTTTTTTGTACCTTCTGCTACCTCTGGCAGATCAGCCCATCATAGCGAGCAGTTTGTTGTTGTATCGGTTTGTTCAGAGTTTTACGGTGTGGGAACATTAGTAGAAATGTCATTTCACTGCCTTCTTTTCCCCGCTGGATCGCATTTCACAAAATATTTGTATCATTCTTTCAGAGAAGCCTTGCTATGGCCAAACTACTTGGAACATTTTGGCCCGCCGTTCTTGCGTTTTTCTAGTAAAAAAACGAACTGGTTCATGTATACTTCCTGCTTTTCTAAAGGGGCTCCTTTTATGTTTACGTTTACTGCGTTGGCATGCAGTCCAGGAGATGAACGGTCCATGTCATGTTGAGAAAATCAACAAGTGACATGGCTAGTTTTTTTTTTAACATCTGTAGTGCTTTACTGCTTGACAATTGGATTTTACCTGTCCATCAGAGAGAATTGATGAAATCTCCGTAGTTATCGCTACTAGAATTCCTTTTACCACCAAGGATCTTTAGAATGAGAACACCGAAGCTGAATACCATCGGGTTTGATGGATAAGAGAAGAGGCCCACGCAAGCATACTCATAAAAATGATAGATGTAGCATATGTCAAATTACTGTATATGGCTTAGCCTATTAGTGCAGCAGTTTATATGAAACTTACTGTTTCCTATGTTTCAAAATAAAATTTGTTTTAACTTTTTAGTTGATTTATACAATAATTAATATATTTGTTTTATATATGTGTTTAGATTAGTCATTATATATTTGAACATAAACATAAAAATCAAGAGCTAAAACGACTAATATTTTAGGACGCACGGAGCATGCGTCGTTGTAAATTAAATGAAAAAAAAGGAAAATAAAAAGGAAAGGAAAGAACTGGAGCAGCAGCCGCACAGGCCCATTCGGAAGAGGGGGAGCCGAGGGCCCAGCCGTCTAGTTTCGTTATACTCTATCACAGCTATCTTATATTTCATTAATATCTTAACAATCGAAACTCCGATCGCCATGGTTCTAGCGAAGTTAATTAGCTGCATAATTTTTTTTATCTAATCTAGTTTGATCAAAAAAAAAAATCTCAGATCGATCGGAATCCCGTTTCTACTAGAGGAAAAGAGTTCTACCCGCTTTTTTTTTTTAAAAAAAAGAAGTGAATTGATTTGATCCTGTAATTAGGAGGAGGCGTTATAATGATTTTTTGAGTGTTTCCGCAATCCTCACGCCTCCGATTGATTCTGCTGTAATTCTCCGGTTGTCAGGTTGAGAAAAAAAAAGGCAAGCTTAGCAAACGGATCCACATTGTTGCTCTAGGATCTACTTACGCTGCTGGCGGTCAACGTTCGTAGCCGTAGCTGTACAGTAGTAATTGCCTCGACAAAGAAGCTGACAGTCTCCGAACCTTTTTCAGTCTGAACTGAGAATGTAGCAGCGTTTTTTTTTACCTATTGACATCAAAGAGATCGCAGACCGCAACTACTAACCGTCCTGGTCGACCTTCGTTTGGTCAGCGTGTAAATCTGTGGTGATGATGCCCTGTTTGTTTCAGCTTTTTAGAGCTTCTAGCCACCAAAAGCTGCTGCGGACTGCCAAACGCTCAGCTTTTCAGTCAGCTTCTATAAAATTCGTTTGGGTAAAAATCATTCAAAATCAACATAAACACATAATCAGTTGAGTTGTTACAATAGTAGAAATCCGTCACTTTCTAGATCCTGAGTCCTATGGACACCTTTATCTTCATCCGCACGTAATCCTAATGATACTCAGATTCTCTACACAGCCAGATTCTCTCCACAGCCAAATTCTCAGAAAAACTAGTCAGAAAAAAGCTGAACCAAACAGGCCCGATGTTTGCTGCATGAGCGTGTGACGACGACGAGAGTTGACCAGCCCATCCAACAAGTCCTCGAGTCTCTCTTGATCAAAGCTGACCCAATAACTACTTGGATCTACCAAACCGGAACGAGCAGCGGCGCCGCCCCAGCACCGAACCGGAACGCCACGGTCAACAAGGAGAAAGGCTTCAGCTCCCCTGGACGCGCATTGCATTGCACTGCACTGCACTACAGCCACATGCCCTGCAATGCAAGTCTGTTGCGGAGACGGGGATGCAGCAGAACTCAGCATGATGATGCCTCCTCTCCTCCGATCCGCCACGCTGTTCATCAGTTTTGAGTGTGCGCCGACAAGGCAGGCGGTGGCGAGACGGCGATAGCTAGGCTCTGCCTGCCCTATAGTTGTCCAAACGGGCCGGCCCGCCGGGCGGCACTGTTGGAGCAATGCCCGGGCCAGCCCGGCACGGGCATAGTGCCGTGCTTGGGTAGCTAAGCCGGCCCGTGGTGTAGGCATAGGCCCGACATGGCAAATAGGCCGGCCCGGTACCAGCCCGCCTAAACGCAGATGTAATACCGCCGCGCCTGACCGCGATCCCCACCCGAAAACCTAAACCTAATCCCGCGACCGCCTCTCCTCTCGCTCTCGCGTCTCTCCCACGCTGCCGGCTGCTGCCTCTCCCTCGTCCGCTCCCCTCCGATTGACGGCGAACCTGTGCCGGCTGCTGCCTCTCCCTCGTCCGCTCCCCTCGGATCCGACGATCTAGTGACTGGTGCTGTCGGGTATCGTATCGGCCTTCGCCTCTCGCCCTCTCCCTCGTGTTGAATCTTTATGGGCTTGGCCCATTTATTAAATAAACTCTATGGTGTGTAATGGTGGAGAATACCAATAGTACCACATTGGAAGTCTAAGGGTCTTTTGCCTTGACTTATATGGTGGGATTTATTCCACTTAACTTGAGAAGTCAAGAAAAGGACAAGGGCGTGCCACACGCGCGCGCGCGCCGCCGCCGCCGCCGCCGGCCGGGCCGGGCGTGGCGTGGCGTGGTGGGCGGGCGGGCGGGCGTGGGTGGTGTGGTGTGGTAATTTTTAGCACTCACTAACCGCGTACGTCAGCCGAGTGACCCTGTCTCTTCGTCAGCCGAGTGACTCTGTCTCTTCGTCAGCCAGCCGAGTGACTCTGTCTCTTCGTCAGCCAGCCGAGTGACTCTGTCTCTTCGTCAGCCAGCCGAGTGACCCTTCTCCTTCAGCTGGCCGACTTATGGCGTGACTCGGCGAGTGCTGGCCGACTCATGGCATGACTCGGCGAGAGCTGACCGACTCTTGGCGTGACTTGGCGACCTTTCTCCTTCAGCTTCCCTCTGCGAGAGGATAAATAGAGGAGCACCCCTGTCACTCGACACACGCGAACACACCACTTTCAGAATCACAGTCCAGCCGCCGACTGAGGGTATTTCCATCTCGTGACTCTGCGCGCACGGAGAAGCGAGAGGGCAGGTGCCTCCGAAGCCGGTGCCGTTCGAGACCTTGCACGGGGGATCGGCAATTAGGTTTTTGGGGAGCGTCTACGCGACTGCCCAAACATCTACGACATGACAAAGGAAGTTGGACAAGGATCTGGATCAGAGCGCATGGGAGGGTATGATCAGTTTATTTCCTTACTGTTTTGCATTCTACAGATTATATATGTTTTATATATGCATCTGTACTGTTTCATATATAGCAAAGAGTTTATCTCATCTGTTCTGTTACCTTATAATGTGTTATATCTGTTTGTTTTAATTTTACAATCATGCTGTTTATGTTTCTATTTGTTTATTTTCAATTGTTCAGTCAGTTTACATGTTTATCGTATTTATATGATTTATATAATTCATATGCTTTATGTTCTCATGATCCATATTGTTATGGATATATTTGAGAAAGTGTTTTCTATGATTAATTATATTTTATATGTCATCATCATAATGTTGATTTATGGAATTAAAATGATATGGAAAATGCCTATAATTCTAACAATCCAAAAACCTAATGTTAGGCATTTTTCTGTCAGAGGTTTTGCTGCTGTGCTAAAGCCTGATCCTTTTGATGGTAAAAACTTCTTGATATGGAAAGCTAAGATGGAATTGTGGCTAACTGCAATGTCTTGTTTTCATGCCGCTGAGGGCAAGCCTGCCAACTTACCTCCTGAGGATGAGGCTAAGTTTAAGGCTGAAGACAACCTCTTTCGAGGAGCAGTAATTAGCGCACTGGATACAAAATTCCAGAAAAGCTATATCATCCTTCCCACAGGGAAAGAGCTGTGGGATGCTCTTGTTGGAAAGTTTGGAGTTACTGACGCTGGTAGCGAGCTGTACCTCATGGAGCAGCTGTATGACTACAAGATGGTTGAGAACCGATCTGTAGTGGAACAGGCTCATGAGTTTCAGGCACTAGCTAAGGAACTCGAACTTTTTCCTTGTCCTTTGCCTGACAAGTTTGTGGCTGGCGGTATAATCGCCAAGTTGCCACCTTCTTGGAAGGACTTTGCTACCTCTCTCAAACATAAGAGACAAGAGTTCAATGTGGAGGAGCTCATTGGTACTCTTGATGTTGAGGAAAGGGCTAGATCAAAGGACAATGGAAAAGGTGTGGAGACCTCTACTGCTAATGTGGTGCAGAAGAGAAACTTCCGCAAGTTTAACAAGAAAAACCAGAACAAACTAGAGAACGCAAATAAACCTGTTCATACAACACAGTTTAAAAAGAAGAACAACAACAACAAGGGAAAGGGAGGTTGCTTTGTCTGTGGCAGTGATCAACATTGGGCTAGAGAGTGCCCTGATCGCAAGTTCACACAGGACAAGAAATCAGCTAATGTTGTAACCACTGAAACTGGAGATGGAACATCTGGGTCGGGAGGTCTGGCGCCTTGCTAATGGGAAATGGGTCGCGTGCTCATGTTCTTGGCGTTGGTACGGTCATTCTGAAGTTTACTTCGGGAAAGACGGTGCCATTGAAGAGCGTGCAGCATGTGCCCTCTATCAAGAAGAATCTCGTTAGCGCATCTATGCTATGTCGAGATGGATACAAAGTTGTTCTTGAGTCTAATAAATGTGTTGTGTCGAAACATGGTACTTTTGTTGGTAAAGGATATGATTGCGGAGGGTTGTTCCGCTTATCACTGCATGATGTGTGTAATAAACTCGTGAATTCTGTTCATTTTTCTGATGAGTCGGATTTATGGCATTCACGTTTTTGTCATGCAAGCTTTGGCTGTCTTATGCGGTTAGCAAATATAAATTTAATTCCTAAATTTAACTTGGTCAAAAAGTCTAAGTGCCATGTGTGTGTTGAATCAAAACAACCCCGCAAGCCTCACAAGGCTGCTGAGGCGAGGAGTTTGGCACCTCTAGAACTTGTTCATTCTGATCTGTGCGAGATGAATGGAATTTTGACCAAAGATGGTAAAAGATACTTTCTCACTTTTATAGATGACTCCACTAGATTTTGTTATGTGTATCTCTTAAAAACAAAAGATGAAGCGTTCAATTATTTTAAGGCCTATAAAGCTGAAGTTGAGAACCAACTTGAGAGGAAAATAAAACGGTTAAGGTCTGATCGAGGTGGAGAATATTTCTCTAATGTGTTCGATGAGTTCTGCGTGGAACATGGTATTATTCATGAGAGGACACCGCCATTCTCACCACAATCCAATGGGATTGCTGAAAGGAAAAACCGCACTCTAACAGATTTGGTGAATGCCATGTTGAGTACAGCGGGATTATCCAAGGCATGGTGGGGTGAGGCGATTTTGACAGCATGTCATGTCCTGAATAGAGTTCCAACAAAGAACAAAGAGATCACTCCATTTGTGGAATGGGAAAAGAGAAGAGTAAATCTCTCGTATTTGCGCACTTGGGGTTGCTTGGCTAAAGTGAATGTGCCAATCAACAAAAAGCGTAAACTTGGGCCTAAAACTGTTGACTGTATATTCCTTGGGTACTCTTTTCACAGCACTGGGTATAGGTTCTTAATTATAAAATCTGATGTGCCAGATATGTATGTTGATACTATCATGGAATCAAGAGACGCAACATTTTTTGAGAATGAGTTTCCCATGAAGAATACACCTAGTGATACAAGTCATGAGACTATAATTCCCCATGAGCACGAACTGTCGATTCCTATACATCATGCTGAGGATTCTCACGTGCACATCCCTGAGGAGGATGACACTATAGTCACTCGAAAGAGCAAGAGACAGAGGGTTGCAAAATCCTTTGGTAATGACTTTATAGTGTACCTTGTGGAAGACACACCAACTACCATTAGTGAGGCATATTCCTCTCCTGATGCTGACTTATGGAAGGAAGCAGTAAGGAGTGAGATGGAATCTATTATGTCTAATGGAACTTGGGAGGTCGTTGACCGTCCTTATGGTTGTCAACCTATAGGTTGCAAATGGATCTTCAAGAAAAAGCTTAGGCCTGATGGTACAATCGAGAGGTACAAGGCAAGGCTTGTGGCCAAAGGATATACCCAAAAGGAGGGTGAAGATTTCTTTGATACCTACTCACCAGTGGCTCGATTGACTACAATTCGCACATTAATAGCCGTGGCAGCCTCTTATGGTCTTATCATTCATCAGATGGATGTTAAGACAGCTTTCCTAAATGGAGAGTTGGATGAGGAGATCTATATGGATCAGCCAGAAGGGTTTATTGCGGATGGTCAAGAGAACAAGGTGTGCAGGTTGATAAAATCATTGTATGGCCTAAAACAAGCACCTAAGCAATGGCATGAAAAGTTTGATAATACTCTTACAGCAGCTGGCTTTGTTGTAAATGAATCTGACACGTGTATGGTGGGGGTGAGTCTGTTATGCTGTGCCTTTATGTTGATGACATTTTGATCTTTGGATCAAATCTCAATGTGATTGAGGAAGTTAAAAATCTTCTATCGAGCAGTTTCGAGATGAAAGATTTGGGAGAAGCTGATGTCATTCTAAACATCAAGCTTGTTAGAGAAGCTGATGGTGGGGTAACTTTGTTACAATCCCATTATGTGGAAAAGGTATTGAGTCGCTTTGGTTTTAGTGACTGTGATCCTGCTCCAACACCTTATGACCCCAGTGTGCTATTAAGAAAGAATCGGAGAATAGCAAGGGATCAATTGACATACTCCCAGATCATTGGCTCGCTCATGTACCTTGCAAGTGCAACAAGGCCAGACATCTCTTATGCTGTGAGTAAGCTAAGTCGGTTTGTGTCGAAACCAGGAGATGATCACTGGCGTGCTCTTGAGAGAGTGTTGCGGTATTTGAAAGGTACTATGACATACGATATTCATTATACCGGAAACCCAAAAGTGCTGGAAGGCTATTGTGATGCCAACTGGATTTCTGATGCTGATGAGCTTTATGCCACAAGCGGATATGTGTTTCTGTTTGGAGGTGGCGCTGTTTCCTGGAAGTCTTGCAAGCAGACTATCTTAACGAAGTCTACAATGGAAGCAGAACTCGCAGCATTAGACACTGCTGGGGCTGAGGCCGAGTGGCTTCGTGATTTCCTATTGGACTTACCGGTAGTTGAAAAACCGATACCGGCTATTTCCATGAACTGTGATAACCAAACGGTGATTACAAAGGTTAACAGTTCTAGGAATAACATGAAGTCTACAAGGCATGTTAAGAGGAGATTGAAATCTGTCAGAAAGTTGAAAAACTCCGGAGTTATAACTGTGGATTATGTTCACACCTCGAATAATCTGGCAGATCAATTCACTAAGGGTCTATCACGCAATGTGATAGAAAGTGCATCGAGGGAAATGGGTATAAGACCCATGTGAGATCTACTCTAGTGGTAACCTGCTCTATGTGATCGGAGATCCCGTGAAGTAGAGTGGAGAAACAAGCTAGGAGTAGGTTGTGAGGAAAGATCCCTTCTTTAACTCATTTCTGATGCACATCTTTCCTATCTGTAAGGCAGGATGGTTTTTACCTTAATGTATTCCAAGAGTCTTATAAAGGTGAGATGTTGTCCTACAGAACATCTTTTGAGGAATACACCTATATGAGTCAGACTGCTGGTCACAGTCTATGGGACTTGGGTAATCCCTAAATACTCATGAAAGGCACTGAAGTGTGACTTATATGCTTCTAAACAGCGGGAATACCCTTTTGCAGCCTAGTATCAGCAAAGGACTTGAGTGAATCTTATTTCGCACAAAACTGTCAATTCAAGGCTTAGTCCATTGTTCAGTTGTGAATGAGTGAAACTCTTATTCTAGATGGATGTTCAACTTAACAGTCTCCATCGAAACACTGGTATATCAAAGGATTGTGATTCTGATACTTCATCATTACAAACCCTAGAGTTTGGTGGGGATTGTTGAATCTTTATGGGCTTGGCCCATTTATTGAATAAACTCTATGGTGTGTAATGGTGGAGAATACCAATAGTACCACATTGGAAGTCCAAGGGTCTTTTGCCTTGACTTATATGGTGGGATTTATTCCACTTAACTTGAGAAGTCAAGAAAAGGACAAGGGCGTGCCACACGCGCGCGCGCGCGCCGCCGCCGCCGCCGCCGGCCGGGCCGGGCCGGGCGTGGCGTGGCGTGGCGTGGCGAGGCGAGGCGAGGCAGGCAGGCAGGCAGGCGAGCGGGCGTGGTGTGGTTGTGTTAATTTTTAGCACTCACTAACCGCGTACGCCAGCCGAGTGACTCTGTCTCTTCGTCAGCCAGCCGAGTGACTCTGTCTCTTCGTCAGCCAGCCGAGTGACTCTGTCTCTTCGTCAGCCAGCCGAGTGACCCTTCTCCTTCAGCTGGCCGACTTATGGCGTGACTCGGCGAGTGCTGGCCGACTCATGGCATGACTCGGCGAGAGCTGACCGACTCTTGGCGTGACTCGGCGACCTTTCTCCTTCAGCTTCCCTCTACGAGAGGATAAATAGAGGAGCACCCCTGTCACTCGACACACGCGAACACACCACTTTCAGAATCACAGTCCAGCCGCCGACTGAGGGTATTTCCATCTCGTGACTCTGCGCGCACGGAGAAGCGAGAGGGCAGGTGCCTCCGAAGCCGGTGCCGTTCGAGACCTTGCACGGGGGATCGGCAATTAGGTTTTTGGGGAGCGTCTACGCGACTGCCCAAACATCTACGACATGACAAAGGAAGTTGGACAAGGATCTGGATCAGAGCGCATGGGAGGGTATGATCAGTTTATTTCCTTACTGTTTTGCATTCTACAGATTATATATGTTTTATATATGCATCTGTACTGTTTCATATATAGCAAAGAGTTTATCTCATCTGTTCTGTTACCTTATAATGTGTTATATCTGTTTGTTTTAATTTTACAATCATGCTGTTTATGTTTCTATTTGTTTATTTTCAATTGTTCAGTCAGTTTACATGTTTATCGTATTTATATGATTTATATAATTCATATGCTTTATGTTCTCATGATCCATATTGTTATGGATATATTTGAGAAAGTGTTTTCTATGATTAATTATATTTTATATGTCATCATCATAATGTTGATTTATGGAATTAAAATGATATGGAAAATGCCTATAATTCTAACACCTCGTCCGCTCCCCTCTGCTCGACGGATCCGCCTCTCCCTCGTCTGCTCCCCTCTGCTCGCCGGCGAGCCTGTGCGCTATGCCGGACTGCCGGTCGTCGACGGATCCGTCGATCTGGTGACCGGTGCTCTAATCCTCCTCTCCTATCCCTACTCCGTAACCCTAATCCTCGATCTGGTGACTGGTCTTCGTGTCTCCTCTCCTCTCGTTGCCTCATTGGTGGATCTAGTGCTCCGGCGAGCAGGTATGCTCCTCTCGTTGCCTCATCGATTTCGTGTCTCCTTCTCTACTAAGACCTTGTCCCTCTCCTCTCTGCATGTGAAGGACGCCGGCCATCTGGTTGGTGCCGCTCGTCATGAGGAGCCGGAGACGCCGTGAGCTCGTGACGGGTTGGGCTGGCCGCTGGCGATGGCATCCATTGGAGACGTCCAGGAGCTAGACCCAATCGCCGAGGATGAGGAGAGGAGGCTAGAAGACGAGAACGCAGCCGATGATGCACTCCAGTTCCTCTTCGGTGGTGCTGGTGTCGTTGAGGCGGGAACCGCGACTGGATCCACGCCGACTGGATCCACGCCGACGAGCCCCACGGTCGAGGCGACCAGTGGCTCTGGATCCCGCATCCGTTCGAGGAGGAGGGGACCTACGTCCAAAGTATGGCAAGACTTTGAAGAAGTGACTGCCATGGAGGGAGGTAAGGAGATAAGAATCGCTGCCGTTTGCCATTACTGCAAGCAAACTTTATCTGCTAAGTCTTCTTCTGGTACTGGGCACTTGATCAGACACTCGATGCATTGCTTAGCTAAGAAAGAAAAGGAGAAAGCTGGCATTGTCCAGTCTGTTCTTAGATTTAATACTGATGGTTCTGTTATTACATGGGAGTACTCTGCTAGTGTTGCACGATCTGAGCTTTGTCGTTTGATTGCTAGATTAGATTTGCCTATTTCATTTGGTGAATCAGATGCTTTCCAGGAATACATTACCCGTGCTCACAATCCTAGGTTCATTAAGTCATCTAGGCAAACAACTGCAAGGGATTTAATTAAACTCTTTAATGACCGGGCTGGACAACTAATTGAGGTCTTAAAATCTGTATACTCTGTTGCTTTAACCTCTGATATTTGGTCTGGCAAGGCCAAAGAGGATTACATAAGTGTAGTTGCTCATTTTGTTAATTGTGACTGGTGTTTAGAAAAGAGGCTGCTTGGTTTAAGACCTATAGAAGTTGCACATACAGGTGAAAACATAGTTGAGCGTGTTGCAGATGACTATGAGATTAGTGATAAAATTTTTGCTATTGTTCTAGATAATGCTTCTTCTAACAAAACTGCAATGCATCATCTTAAACCTGTTTTCTCTGGTTACATTGGCCATATAATACAGTCTGATGATTCTACTGATGAATGCTTGAGTGAAGTTTTCTTGCATCAGCGTCGTGCTTGCCATATTATTAATTTGATTGTGAAATATGGTTTGAAACGCTTGAAACAACATGTTGAAGATTTTAGAACTGCTATTACTTTTTTAAATGCTTCCAATCAACGTATTGCTGCTTATAAGCAATATTGTTTGAGTGTTGGTGTTAGACCTCGCAAGTTTGGAGTGGACATGGATGTTAGATGGAACTCAACTTTTCTTATGCTTAAGCATTTAGTTCCCTATAGAGGGACTTTCTCTGTGTGGATTAAGACAAACCATCCTTGCAAAGAGGATGGGTCTGTCTTACTTAGTGATGATCATTGGTACATTGCTGAGAAGATGTTATCTTTTCTTCAAGTCTTCTATGATTCAACTATTGCACTGTCTGGTGTTTACTATCCAACATCACCTTTAATGCTACATCATATCTTGAAAATTGCTAGACAACTAAATGCATTTGAAAATGATAGACTGCTTAGAGAAGCTATTGTTCCTATGAAGTTCAAGTTTCTAAAATATTGGAGGGATATACCCATTCTCTATGCTTTTGCTTTCATTCTTGACCCTAGAGCTAAGATGAGGGGGTTTCACAAACTTCTTCTCAGGTTGTCTTCTCTAACTGCTACTGATTACATTACCTTTCCATCTACTATTCGTACCAAATTAAGTAAGATGTACATAATCTATGAGACCAAATTTGGTGAGGTGTGCTTGAATGCAAATCAGCAGTCTGCATCTGGTGGTTCTGGTAAGGCTAGTGAGGCTTGGGATGACATCTATGGTGATGATGATTCTTTTTCTGCTTCTGTTGGAAGGGGTGCAGGTCCCTCAGTATCATCTTCTCAATCTGCTCTCTCTGAACTGTCTTCATATCTTGACAGTGACACTGAAACTGTGAATCATCTAGGCCCCTTGGTGATGTTTTGGTAATTAATGACAACTGCTTATGGGCTAACGATTCTTGGAGAAATAAGAATGCAGTGTTGGACCACATAGAACAGGAAATCTTGGAGATTCATAAGCATTGGTTGTGGATCAAGTGAAGGCAAAGGTATAACATAGGTTTTGTTTTTGCCGGTCTTGAGGAGTTTAGAGAAGATACTTGACCGAATTAGTAGGCTAGATAGCCGTACTATCAAGAGGGGTCAATGACTTTGATCTGTGTAAAACTTAGTGCCTCATAGAGCATCTAGTGGTTGCATTTGCATGAGAACTAACAGCGCTTCAGATTTCATAAGTTAAAAAAATTCTTTCAAAAGCTTGTTTGAAAAATTCAAAGTCCTGGATGTGCGGACTGTCTGGGTGTTGAGGGCGGACCGTCCGCGATCCACCAGTGGGGTCTGAAGTCTGCCCACTTCGGACATTTACTGTTCCTTTGCACTGCGGACCGTCCGGGTCTTGGGGCCGGACAGTCCGCAGTCCTGACCAGAGAAGGCTGGTTTCGGGTCAGTCCCTGAATTATAGTGCGGACCGTCCGGCTGTGACGGGCGGACAGTCCGCAAGTGCCAAATATGTTTTGAGCAGGGACTGTGTGATTTTTTAGATTTGTACTACAGACTGTCCGGGGGATAAGTCCGGACAGTATTGTCTCAGGTCTCGGATCGTCCGGCTTTATAGGCGGACGGTCCGCCCGTGTTAACTGCTCTTGGTCAGAAGGCCGGGTGCTTCAAGTTGCCAGGTTGCGGACGGTCCGGCCATGGTGGGCGGACTGTCCGGACCTAGCTTTTTCTGACAACTCTGACAGATTTCAAACGGGAATTATAGCTGTCGGGGACCATAATTATGGGTACCCCCGAGGTTCCTAATTCTCAGCTGGTAACCCCCATCAGCATAAAGCTGCAAAGGCATGATGGGTGCGATTAAGTCAGGATCAGTCCATTCGAAGGACGCGATCACGCCTCGCCCGAGCCTAGCCTCGGACAAGGGCGGCCGACCCCAGAGGATCTCCGCCTCGCCCGAGGCCCCCCTCCAGCGGCTAATGCATCTCCGGCTCGTCCGAGGCCCTGTCTTCGCCAGGAAGCAACCCTGACCAAGTCGCCGCGCTGACCGACCAAATCGCAGGAGCATTTAATGCAAAGGCAGCCTGACGCCCTTATCCTGACGCGCGCCCTGCAGTCGACAGAGCCGAAGTGACCGCCGTCACTTCGCCGCTCCACTGACCAGCCTGACAGAAAGATAGCGCCGCCTGCGCCACTCCGACTGCGGTGCCGCCTGACAGAGTGAGGCTGACAGGCGGTCAGGCCCGGCCACGGGCACCATAGGAAACTCCGCTCCGCCTGACCCCAGGGCTCGGACTCGGGCTCAGCCCTGGAAGACGGCGAACTCCGCTCCGCCCGACCCTAGGGCTCGGACTCGGGCTCAGCCCCGGAAGACGGCGAACTCCGCTCCGCCCGACCCAGGGCTCGGACTCGGGCTAAGTCCCGGAAGACGGCGAACTCCGCTCCGCCCGACCCAGGGCTCGGACTCGGGCTAAGTCCCGGAAGACGACGAACTCCGCTCCGCCCGACCCCAGGGCTCGGACTCGAGCTCAGCCCCAGAAGACGACGAACTCCGCTTCGCCCGACCCCAGGTCTCGGACTTGGGCTCAGCCCCAGAAGACGACGAACTCCGCTTCGCCCGACCCTAGGGCTCGGACTCCGCTCTGGCCTCAGCCGACGATCTTCGTCTCGCCCGACCCAGGGGATCGGACTCGACCTCGACCACAGAAGACAGACTCGACCTCCGCTTCGGAGGAGCTTCCACATCGCCCAACCTAGGGCACGGACCGGCTACGTCAACAGGAGGCGCCATCATCACCCTACCCCGAGCTGACTCGAGCCACAGGGAACAAGACCGGTGTCCCATCTGGCACACTCCACCAGATAGGCAATGATGGCACCCCGCATGCGCAGTGACGATGGTGGCTCCCAGCCCCCTTACGGAAGCAAGAGGACGTCAGCAAGGACTCCACAGCTCCGACAGCTGTCCCTCCGCTAGGCTCCAGCGCTCCTCCGACGGCCACGACATCACGCCAGCAGGGTGCCAAAATCTCTCCGGCTGCCACGACGACATGTACTTAGGGCGCTAGCTCTCCCCCGCTAGACACGTAGCACTCTGCTACACCCCCCATTGTACACCTATGTCCTCTCCTTACGCCTATAAAAGGAAGGACCAGGGCCCTCTTAGAGAAGGTTGGCCGCGCGGGGACGAGGACGAGACAGGCGCTCGCGTGAGGCCGCTCGCTCCCTCTCCCGCGTGGACGCTTGTAATCCCCTACTGCAAGCGCACCCGACCTGGGCGGGACGAACACGAAGGCCGCGGGATTCCCGCTCCTCTCTCACGCCCGCTTCCGGCCACCTCTCTTCCCCCCTTCACGCTCGGCCTCGCGTCGACCCATCTGGGCTGGGGCACGCGACGACATTCACTCGTCGGCTTAGGGACCCCCCGGTCTCGAAACGCCGACAGTTGGTGCGCCAGGTAGGGGCCTGCTGCGTGCTGACGAACAGCTTCCCGTCAAGCTCCAGATGGGCAGTCTCCAGCAACTTCTCCGACCCGGGACGGTGCTCCGTTTCGGGAGCCTTGAGTTCATGTCCCTCGACGCTGGATACGACATGATACTCATTCCACCGCCGGGCGACAGCGGCAACGGCGGCCGACAGCCCACTCGTCGGCGGCGGAATCGACGGCGTCTTCCCCATGTGGCGGAAGAGCTACATTCGAGCTTGTCCCGTCGCCTCCCCCGCCAACGGAGGAGGGGACGGGGCAACCAAGGCCAAGCGGGAGGCAGCGCCTCGTCGACTGTCGAGCGAGTCGACGGCCCCAGCGCTCCAACGGGGGACACGTCGAGCGTCGCCCTCGCGTTTGAGACGAAGACGAGCGTCGTTTCCCCGCGACACGCCTACTCCAAGCAGACGGACGACGCCAGCACGCTCGCGGAAGGCTTGCTGGGCGTCACCCTCGTACCTGGGATGATGGTGCAGTCAGCCCCCGACATGACTTCATCATCGCCCGTCGACCAAGAGGTACCGACCGATTCCCATCTCGCGCCTTTCGCATTCAGCCTTGACCCACCAAGCGGCCTCGCTTTGGCGGACGCTCTCGTAGAGGCGAGTCCCAACCCTTTGGGGTTTCGTATGCGGTCACCTTGGGACCGGCTGACCGACGTCTCGACCTACGGGCCCTCTGGGTCCGAGGAAGACGACGAGCCCAGCTTCTGTTGGGATTTCTCCAGATTTGGCAACCCCGGTGCCATGCAGGGCTTTATGACCGCATGCGACTACTGCCTTTCTGACTGTTCTGACAGTAGCCGTAGCCTCGGCGACGAGGACTACAGCCCAGGTCGCGAATGTTTCCATGTCGATCTAGGGGGTCCCTCCGAAGGCAACCATCTCGGCATGCCAGAGAGCGGTGATCTCCCTAGGCCGGTGCCTCGCGTTGACATCCTTCGGGAACTAGCTGTGGTCCCAGTCCCTGCGGGGGTCAGGACACACAGCTCGAGCAAATCCGCGAGGTGCAGGCCAGGCTCGACGAGGGAGCAGGAGCGCTTGAGCCGATCCGCCGGGACGTCGGGCAGGCGGGGGTGGCCCAACCTCCAGCCGGAGAAATGCGTCATCTACCCCAGGGCTTCCAGCACCGTGTCACCGACGATGTCAGGGTCAGGCCGCCGCCCACATCCAGTGGGGTTGGCCAGAACCTGGCTGCAGCAGCAATGCTCCTCCGCGTGATGCCGGAGCCATCAAACACCGAGGGGCGGCGAATCCAGGGAGAGCTCAAGAATCTCCTGGAAGGCGCCACGGTCCGACGGGCCGAGAGCTCCGCCTCCCGAAGGCAGGGCTACCCCCCGGAACATCATGCCGCGACTTCTCGATTCACGCGGGAAGCCTCGGTCTACACCGGGCGCACGCGCCACACAGCGCCTGCGGCCTCGGGTCGCCTCGACAACGAGCACCCTCACCGCGACCGTCGGGCCCGCCTCGACGAAAGGGTGCACCGAGGCTACCACCCCAGGCATGGGGGACGCTACGACAGCGGGGAGGATCGGAGTCCTTCGCCCGAACCACCTGGTCCGCAGGTTTTCAGCCGGGCCATACGACGGGCGCCGTTCCCGACCCGGTTCCGAGCCCCGACTACTATCACAAAGTACTCGGGGGAGACGAGGCCGGAACTGTGGCTCGCGGACTACCGTCTGGCCTGCCAACTGGGTGGAACGGACGATGACAACCTCATCATCCGCAACCTCCCCCTGTTCCTCTCCGACACCGCTCGCGCCTGGTTGGAGCACCTGCCTCCGGGGCAGATCTCCAACTGGGACGACCTAGTCCAAGCCTTCGCTGGCAATTTCTAGGGCACATACGTGCGCCCCGGGAATTCCTGGGACCTCCGAAGCTGCCGACAGCAGCCGGGAGAGTCTCTCTGGGACTACATCCGGCGATTCTCAAAGCAGCGCACCGAGCTACCCAACGTCACCGACTCGGATGTCATCGGCGCGTTCCTCGCCGGCACCACCTGCCGCGACCTGGTGAGCAAGCTGGGTCGCAAGACCCCCACCAGGGCGAGCGAGCTGATGGACGTCGCCACCAAGTTTGCCTCCGGCCAGGAGGCAGTTGAGGCTATCTTCCGGAAGGACGAGCAGCCCCACGACCGCCCATCGGAAGAAGCCCCCGAGGCGTCAACTCAGCGCGACGCCAAGAAGAAGGGCAGGAAGAAGTCGCAAGCGAAATGCGACGCCGCCGACGCGGACCTTGTCGCCACCGCCGAGTACAAGAACCCTCGGAAACCCCCAGGAGGTGCCAACCTCTTTGACAAGATGCTCAAGGAGTCGTGCCCCTATCACCAGGGGCCCGTCAAGCACACCCTTGAGGAGTGCGTCATGCTTCGGCGCCACTTCCACAAGGCCGGGCCACCCGCGGAGGGTGGCAGGGCCCACGACGACGATAAGAAGGAAGATCGCCAAGCAGGAGAGTTCCCCGAGGTCCGCGACTGCTTCATGATCTACGGTGGGCAAGCGGCGAATGCCTCGGCTCGGCACCGCAAGCAAGAGCGCCGGGAGGTCTGTTCGGTGAGGGTGGCGGCGCCAGTCTACCTAGACTGGTCCGACAAGCCCATCACCTTCGACCAAGCCGATCACCTCGACCATGTGCCGAGTCAGGGGAAATACCCGCTCGTCGTCGACCCCGTCATTGGCGACGTCAGACTCACCAAGGTCCTCATGGACGGAGGCAGCAGCCTCAACATCATCTACGCCGAGACCCTCGGGCTCCTGCGTGTCGATCTGTCCTCCGTCCGGGCAGGCGCTGCGCCCTTCCATGGGATCATTCCCGGGAAGCGCGTTCAGCTCCTCGGACAACTCAACCTTCCCGTCTGCTTCGGAACACCCTCCAACTTCCGAAGGGAGACCCTGACGTTTGAGGTGGTCGGGTTCCGAGGAACCTACCACGCGGTACTGGGAAGACCATGCTACACAAAGTTCATGACAGTCCCTAACTACACCTACCTAAAGCTCAAGATGCCGGGCCACAGCGGGGTCATCACCGTCGGCCCCACGTACAAACACGCGTTCGAATGCAACGTGGAGTGCGTGGAGTACGCCGAGGCCCTCGCCGAGTCCGAGGCCCTCATCGCCGACCTGGAGAGCCTCCCCAAGGAGGTGCCAGATGTGAAGCGTCATGCTGGCAACTTTGAGCCAGCGGAGACGGTCAAGGCCGTCCCCCTCGACCCCAGCATCGACGCCTCCAAGCGGATCCGGATCGGCTCCGGGCTCGATCCCAAATAGGAACCAGTGCTCGTCAACTTTCTCCGCGTGAACGCCGACGTCTTCGCGTGGAGTCCCTCGGACATGCCCGTCATACCGAGGGATGTCGCCGAGCACTCGCTGGACATCCGAGCCGGAGCCCGACCCGTCAAACAGCCTCTGCGCCGATTCGACGAGGAGAAGCGCAGAGCCATAGGCGAGGAGATCCACAAGCTCATGGCGGCAGGGTTCATCAAAGAGGTATTCCATCCCGAATGGCTTGCCAACCCTGTGCTTGTGAGAAAGAAAGGTGGGAAATGGCGGATGTGTGTAGACTACACTGGTCTGAACAAAGCATGTCCGAAGGTTCCCTACCCTCTGCCTCGCGTCGACCAAATCGTGGATTCCACTGCTGGGTGCGAAACCCTGTCTTTCCTCGATGCCTACTCAGGGTATCACCAAATCAGGATGAAAGAGTCCGACCAGCTCGCGACTTCTTTCATCACACCCTTCGGCATGTACTGCTATGTCACCATGCCGTTCGGCTTGAGGAATGCGGGCGCGACGTACCAGCGGGGCATGAACCATGTGTTCGGCGAACACATTGGCCGCACGGTCGAGGCCTACGTCGATGACATCGTAGTCAAGACAAGGAAAGCCTCCGACCTCCTTTCTGACCTTGAAGTGACATCCCGATGTCTCAAGGCGAAAGGCGTCAAGCTCAATCCCGAAAAGTGTGTCTTCGGGGTGCCCCGAGGCATGCTCTTGGGGTTCATCGTCTCCGAGCGGGGCATCGAAGCCAACCCAGAGAAGATCGCAGCCATCACCGGCATGGGGCCCATCAAGGACTTGAAAGGCGTACAGAGGGTCATGGGATGTCTCGCGGCTCTGAGCCGCTTCATCTCACGCCTCGGCGAAAGAGGTCTACCTCTGTACCGCCTCTTGAGGAAGGTCGAGTGCTTCACTTGGACCCCTGAGGCCGAGGAAGCCCTCGGGAACCTGAAGGCGCTCCTCATGAAGGCGCCTATCTTGGTGCCCCCAGCCGCCGGAGAAGCCCTCTTGGTCTACGTCGCCGCAACCACTCAGGTGGTTAGCGCCGCAATTGTGGTCGAAAGGCAAGAAGAGGGGCATGCATTGCCCGTTCAGAGGCCAGTCTACTTCGTCAGCGAGGTACTGTCCGAAACCAAGATCCGCTACCCACAAGTTTAGAAGCTGCTGTATGCGGTGATCCTGACACGGCGGAAGTTGCGACACTACTTTGAGTCTCATCCGGTAACGGTGGTGTCATCCTTCCCCCTGGGGGAGATCATCCAATGCCGGGAGGCCTCGGGGAGGATTGCAAAGTGGGCGGTGGAAATCATGGGCGAGACAATCTCGTTTGCCCCTCGGAAGGCCATCAAGTCCCAGGTCTTAGCGGACTTCGTAGCTGAATGGGTCGACACCCAGCTCCCAACAGCTCCGATCCAGCCCAGAGCTCTGGATCATGTTCTTTGATGGGTCGCTGATGAAAACAGGAGCGGGCGCGGGCCTGCTCTTCATCTCGCCCCTCGGGAAGCACATACGCTATGTGCTACGCCTCCATTTCCCGGCGTCCAACAATGTGGCCGAATATGAAGCTCTGGTCAACGGGTTGCGGATCGCCATCGAGCTAGGGGTCCGACGCCTCGACGCTCACGGTGACTCGCAACTCGTCATCGACCAAGTCATGAATAATTCCCACTGCCGCTACCCGAAGATGGAGGCCTATTGCGATGAGGTTCGGCGCCTGGAAGACAAGTTCTACGGGCTCGAGCTCAACCACATCGCCCGATGCTACAATGAGACTGTGGACGAGCTGGCTAAAATAGCCTCGGGGCGGACAACGGTTCCCTCGGACGTCTTCTCCCGAGACCTACATCAACCCTCAGTCAAGACTGACGACTCGCCCGAGCCCGAGAAGGCCTCGGTCCAGCCCGAGGCACCCTCGGCCGAGCCCGAGGAGCCCTCGGCAACGCCCGAGGCACCCTCGGCCCTCGAGGGTGAAGCATTGCGCGTCGAGGAGGAGCAGAGCGGGGTCGAGCCTAATCAAAACTGGCAGACCCCGTACCTGCAGTATCTCCACCAAGGAGAACTACCCCCCGACCAAGCCAAAGCTCGGCGATTGGCACGGCGTGCCAAGTCATTCGTTCTACTGGGGGACGGGAAGGAGCTCTACCACCGCAGCCCCTCAGGCATCCTCCAGCGATGCATCTCCATCACCGAAGGTCAGGAACTCCTTCAAGAGATACACTCGGGGGCTTGTGGCCATCACGCAGCACCTCGAGTCCTTGTCGGAAATGCTTTCCGACAAGGTTTCTACTGGCCAACGGCGGTGGCCGACGCCACTAGGATTGTCCGCACCTGCCAAGGGTGCCAATTCTATGCAAGGCAGACCCACCTGCCTGCTCAGGCTCTGCAGACGATTCCCATCACCTAGCCTTTTGCTGTGTGGGGTCTGGACCTCGTCGGCCCCTTGCAGAAGGCACCCGAGGGCTACACGCACCTGTTGGTCGCCATCGACAAATTCTCCAAGTGGATCGAGGTCCGACCCCTAAACAGCATCAGGTCCGAGCAGGCGGTAGCGTTCTTCACCAACATCATCCATCGTTTCGGGGTCCCGAACTCCATCATCACCGACAACGGCACCCAGTTCACCGGCAGAAAGTTCCTGGACTTCTGCGAGGATCACCACATCCGGGTGGATTGGGCCACCGTGGCTCATCCCATGACGAATGGGCAAGTAGAGCGCGCCAACGGCATGATTCTACAAGGACTCAAGCCTCAGATCTACAACGACCTCAACAAGTTCGGCAAGTGATGGATAAAGGAACTCCCCTCGGTGGTCTGGAGCCTAAGGACAACACCGAGCCGAGCCACGGGTTTCACGCCGTTCTTTCTAGTCTACGGGGCCGAGGCCATCTTGCCCACAGACTTAGAATACGGTTCCCCGAGGACAAGGGCCTATGCCGACCAAAGCAACCAAGCTAGTAGAGAAGACTCGCTGGACCAGCTGGAAGAGGCTCGGGACAGGGCCTTACTACACTCGGCACGGTACCAGCAGTCCATGCGACGCTACCACGCCCGAGGGGTCCGGTCCCGAGACCTCCAGGTGGGCGATCTGGTGCTTCGCCTGCGACAAGACGCCCGAGGGCGGCACAAGCTCACGCCCCCCTGGGAGGGTCCGTTCGTCATCGCCAAGGTTCTGAAGCCCGGAACGTACAAGCTGGCCAACAGTCAAGGCAAGGTCTACGGCAACGCTTGGAACATCCAACAGCTACGTTGCTTCTACCCTTAAGATGTTTTCACGTTGTTCATATACCTCGCTCCTACGCAAAGTTTAGTCATCAAGGAAGGGTCAACCTTGCCTCGACAAAGTCCGATCCTCCCTCGGGGGCTAAAAGGGGGGAACCCCCTCTGCGTCGAATTTTTTCCTCGAAAAAAGATCCTTTCTGCCAGATTGTCTTTCGTGCTTTTTGACTACTTCGAAAGTGGATCCTGAAAACGACGGAGTACATGTAAGCAGCCAAGGCCGACCAAGCCGAGGGACTCCTACGCCTCCGGGATACGGATACCTCACTCGTCACCTTCTACGATAAGTAACTCGCGCTCAGATAAGTGATTTCGCAGACCAAACAAGTCTTCACGTTCGAAAGCTCTTCTGCCGAAGCGATTCTTCGAGCCTTCTCGACTACGTCGGTGACAGAACCCCATGGACGGGTAAGAGTGCGCATAAGCAGCAAGGCCGACCGAGCCGAGGGACTCCTATGCCTCCGGGATACGGATACCTCACTCGCCACCTTCTGTGAGAAGCAACTCTCGCTCGCGCCAGCGATTCTGTTACCGACAGAAAAGTCCAGATACTCGAAATAAGAGGAAAGGAGACGCAGCTTTACAACACGACGATGGTGTGTTTAGGCCTCGGCGGCCGCAGAAAACATACACACACTACAAGACAACCTGATCATGCAGGATCGGACGTCGACAGCCGAAGGGGGCGGCAGCACCCTCGGCATCAACTACACCTTCGGCGGGGTCTGACCTAGCCTCGGACGGCGACGCGGTCGGAGAGCCCTCACTCTGAAGGACGACATCAGCACCACACCCGGGCCATCGCCGCCAGGGTCTTCTCCGAGAACCCGACCCGAGGCCTCGGCAGGTCAATTCCGGCGTTGGTCCTGCTAATGGACGACCCAGCCAGGCTCCGGCCGACCAGGTTTTCTTCTCGGGCCGACTCTGCCTCTGTTCGCGCTGACACCGCTACCCCTGGCCTCGGCTCATCGAAGAGCGGCTAAGAGGTTCCTCTAACTAAGCAAGGGAAGCCTCAGACAACAAGGCTGACCGAGCCGAGGGACTCCTATGCCTCCGGGATACGGATACCTCACTCGTCACCTTTACATGGGGCGACTCACGCTTGGTGAAGCGGTTCAAGCAATCAACAGGCGAGTCCTAGCGTTTGAAGAGAGGAAAAAACACAGCTCCGTGCCGAAATTACATACATGTTCAGGCCTCGACAGCCGCAATGAACATGAACATTGGCATTCAAAGTGCCATTACAAACGGAACTCCGGTTCCGCCCCCCGTGGGTATGAACAACCCCCATACCAGGGGGCCCGCAGGACAACGAACTCTAAGCGGCTCACCGCCGCCCGCTCCGACAAGCCGCAGCAACGGCTTCCGGGCAAGTGCTGCGGCGGAAGAGTTCTCGCCCACCAAGGACGAGAACCAGCCATTCAGGCCAGGGGAGGCGACGCCCACCTGTCCACCAACACTGCACCAGCGGGCGCCGGCCGCCCCAAAGCGCACCAGCGGGTCCTCGCTCCCGCCCTCGCCGAGGTCGCCCCAGAACATGAGCACCGCTCTCGCGGTGTACGATGTGCTGGGCGATCCTCTGACACGGCTGTCGGTGCGAGGAAGACCTGGACGTGGCCGGCCCGCATGCGACGCGACCATCGCCCAGACGGAGGGCGAAATGCTGCACCCTGGCTGGGCAGCAGCAGTTCGCTTTCCCCGGCGTGGCCGAAGGAAGCCTCTGTGGGGCTGGTGAAAGCCTTTCTCCCCCAGACAACGGGGGAAGAAAAGGGTTCTCGACCCCTGCGAAGGTGACCCCCCGCTCAGTGCGCTCCTCCGCCTCAGCCCGGATGACGAAAATCCTTGAGGCTGAGGGCGAGGCAGAGGCCGCAGCCTGGTTTGCTTCTCCCCACCAGATTGACCATTGGTGAGGGGATGTAGCTAGGATGCTTGACGAAAATCCTTGAAGCCGAACGATGGCTGAAAGGTACTCCACGAGGTTGCGCCCCAACAACAGCAAGATGAATACGACGCGGGCGCTCCCCGCCCGGGGGCCCGGAAGGTGGAAAGACACGACGCATGAGGGAAGCACGAAGATGTGGTTGCCTTTCGAAGGGGTCACCCTCCTTTTAAAGGCAACTCTCCCCACTTGCGTCCTCAGCCGTCGCAGGCAGAGTCTTCTCCAACACGCTCCAAGGTCCTTCCCCCCACGGCGCGGGGGCTGGGTCCCACACGTCATGCAAGCTGGCCCAAGGTGGAAGAAGTCAAACCGCCGCGCGTGGTGCACGTAACTGCCCAGCGGTTACAAGTGCTCCTCCCCTTTTGCCCAGACCAGCGGGTGAAAGGGCGGACAGCCACGCAGGCGGCATGCAACCGTGCCAAGTGGGAACATTCCTCCGACACCCAACACGCCCGGCATGGAGGCCCAGGCCCGCACGTCATGTAACCGGCGCGCCGGTTACTACATGCAAGAGACTGCACCGCCACTCGCGCCACTACCGCGCCTCCTCGACTGCGGAACCAGTACCGCGACTCGAGGCAACCCCGCGCATGACCCAACAGTGCCAACCTGGCACACCCGTCACGGGTGAGCCAGCCGCGGGAGAAGGCGTGGCGGTCGATGCGGCCAAAGATGGGCCGGCAGTGATGGCGGTGGCAGGCAGACGGAAGCAGCGGTCAAGTCGTCTGCAGGCTCGCGTCCCCTCCAGTGACAGCAAGGGAACCCTCTCCCACAGCGTGAAGACGACACGCCCGTGGTCCGTTCCTCGAACGGCTCGCGCACGCGCAACGGCTGCCCCGCGAACCACTCATTCCGTCGCATTAACTCTGCGGCAGGGCAGGCGGCGCCTCTGGCAGGAGAAGCGAGCGACGCTTCGCCTTTGCCACAATGACCACGTCGAAAAAGGTACGCCACGTCGCTCGATTTCGTATCCTTTTCCTTTTTTCCTCTTTCTCTCTCTTGCAACAGGGACCGGGAAAGGGGGATACCCCGAAAAGGATCCTTCTCCATGAAGGAACCAGGCTCCGAGCCTCCCTACTGATCAGAGGTTCGAAGGCTGGCCCCTCGGAAGGGTTCGACAGCCGCCTCAGATCGCGTGGGCTCTACACCCACTACTGGTCAGAGGTTCGAAGGCCAGCCCCTCGGAAGGGTTCAATGACCGCCTCAGGCTACTCGGGCTCCGCGCCCACTACTGATCAGGGGTTCGAAGGCTGGCCCCCGAAGGGTTCACAGCCGCCTCAGATACAGAGCGAGGGATGACCATGGGTACGTTCGATACATAACCAAGGCTCGGGCTGCGCTCCCGAGGTACCCTAGGACATTTTCGAGACCAGCGGGAACGATCTTGTAACGAAATCCCATCAGAGGGAGGCATCGAGCCCTCGGACCCCGTCGCCAGGGGACCGGGTCCAACAAATCACCCGCAGGTACTTTTGGGCACGCCTCCGAGCCACAGCCGACCCCTAACGAATGGGGCACGGGCGTCCACTCGGATCACCCGTTCGCAGCTCGCTGGAGACACCATGTTCGACGCCCACCGAGGGCAACATGGCGCTTTCCCCCCTCCTTGCGGAAAGGCGACGCAGGGGCGTATGTAAAAAAGTCGAGTCTGTCCTTGATCGTCCTCTTGCTCCGTGCAGAGGCTCGTGGGCTGCTCTCGCAAACTCGGCTCCGGCCAAATCGTTGACAGCATCAACATACCAGCCCGAGAACTTGGGACTCGACGGTGCACCCGAGTTACGGCCCGTTCGCATGAGGGGACAACCAGACCGGCCAAAGCATCGCGAAATGCATTAAGACCTCGAAGGAGTCTAACCACTCCTCTGAGGCCTCGGGGGCTACACCCGGCGGGTGCGCTCGCACCCCCGCCGGAACAAACAGCGACCGAGAAAGGCTGGTCCCCTTGCAAAAAAGTGCGACAAAAGCCTCCAAGCGAGTGTTAACACTCCCTTGGAGGCTCGGGGGCTACTGTCGGGGACCATAATTAGGGGTACCCCCGAGGTTCCTAATTCTCAGCTGGTAACCCCCATCAGCATAAAGCTGCAAAGGCCTGATGGGTGCGATTAAGTCAGGATCAGTCCATTCGAAGGACGCGATCATGCCTCGCCCGAGCCTAGCCTCGGACAAGGGCGGCCGACCCCAGAGGATCTCCGCCTCGCCCGAGGCCCCCCTCCAGCGGCTAATGCATCTCCGGCTCATCCGAGGCCCTGTCTTCGCCAGGAAGCAACCCTGACCAAGTCGCCGCGCCAACCGACCAAATCGCAGGAGCATTTAATGGAAAGGCAGCCTGACGCCCTTATCCTGACGCGCGCCCTGCAGTCGACAGAGCCGAAGTGACCGCCGTCACTTCGCCGCTCCACTGACCAGCCTGACAGAAAGACAGCGCCGCCTGCGCCACTCCGACTGCGGTGTCGCCTGATAGAGTGAGGCTGACAGGCGGTCAGGCCTGGCCACGGGCACCATAGGAAACTCCGCTCCGCCCGACCCCAGGGCTCGGACTCGGGCTCAGCCCCGGAAGACGACGAACTCCGCTCCGCCCGACCCCAGGGCTCGGACTCGGGCTCAGCCCCGGAAGACGGCGAACTCCGCTCCGCCCGACCCAGGGCTCGGACTCGGGCTAAGTCCCGGAAGACGGCGAACTCCGCTCCGCCCGACCCAGGGCTCGGACTCGGGCTAAGTCCCGGAAGACGACGAACTCCGCTCCGCCCGACCCCAGGGCTCGGACTCGGGCTCAGCCCCAGAAGACGACGAACTCCACTTCGCCCGACCCCAGGGCTCGGACTCGGGCTCAGCCCCAGAAGACGACGAACTCTGCTTCGCCCGACCCCAGGGCTCGGACTCCGCTCTGGCCTCAGCCGACGATCTCCGTCTCGCCCGACCTAGGGGATCGGACTCGACCTCGACCACAGAAGACAGACTCGACCTCGGCTTCGGAGGAGCTTCCACATCGCCCAACCTAGGGCGCGGACCGGCTATGTCAACAGGAGGCGCCATCATCACCCTACCCCGAGCTGACTCGAGCCACAGGGAACAAGACCGGTGTCCCATCTGGCACACTCCACCAGATAGGCAATGATGGCACCTCGCATGCGCAGTGACGATGGTGGCTCCCAGCCCCCTTACGGAAGCAAGAGGACGTCAGCAAGGACTCCACAGCTCCGACAGCTGTCCCTCCGCCAGGCTCCAGCGCTCCCCCGACGGCCACGACATCACGCCAGCAGGGTGCCAAAATCTCTCCGGCTGCCACGACGGCATGTACTTAGGGCGCTAGCTCTCCCCCGCTAGACATGTAGCACTCTGCTAAACCCCCCATTGTACACCTGTGTCCTCTCCTTACGCCTATAAAAGGAAGGACCAGGGCCCTCTTAGAGAAGGTTGGCCACGCGGGGACGAGGACGAGACAGGCGCTCGCGTGAGGCCGCTCGCTCCCTCTCCCGCGTGGACGCTTGTAATCCCCTACTGCAAGCGCACCCGACCTGGGCGCAGGACGAACACGAAGGCCGCGGGATTCCCACTCCTCTCTCACGCCCGCTTCCGGCCACCTCTCTTCCCCCCTTCGCACTCGGCCTCGCGTCGACCCATCTAGGCTGGGGCACGTGGCGACATTCACTCATCGGCTTAGGGACCCCTCGGTCTCGAAACGCCGACAATAGCCGTTATGCGTACGGCGGACAGTCTGGCCCCAGGGCGCGGACCGTCCGCGTGTGCGCAGAACTGATGCCTTTTTGCTCATAACGGTTGGAATTTGGTGGGGTACTATAAATAGAAGGGTAGCTCGTGTGTGAGACCTCACTTGGCCATTCCTTGCACACATTGAGCTCATTTGTGATCCTCCAACTCACTCTCTCACACTCTTTGCTTAAGATTGCATTCTAGTGAGAGATTGAGGGTTCCTAGTGCATTTGCATCCTTCGGTGATTCTTGAGGCACTAGGTGGTACACCGAGCAAGCGTCATTGGCTTGTTACTCTTGGAGGTTGCTGCCTCCTAGACGGCTCGGGTGATTGTCTTCGTCGAGCTCTCCAAGAAGATTGTGGAGAAGCCGCGGTGTTGATTGTGAGGGGTTCGCGCCTACCTCGCCGGAGCGGCAAAGGTGACATTAGTGAAATCGAGGTATTGAGTGATTTCTTGTCCACTTGGCTCAAAGATCAAGCCGTGTCTTGATAGAGGAGCAAGTGAGAGCTTGAAGTCCACCTCAACGTGGATTAGGGGTGATCGGCAAATCACCGATACCACGGGATAAAATTCGGTGTCTTTACTTTCTTGCATTACTTATTGCCTTGCAAGTGATTAGTGTTTTACATATTGTTCCTCAAGTATTCAATCACCGTAGTTGTTTCTCATATATTGTTTACTTGTTATCACTAGAGAATTTATTCCTCTTGTTATATAGATTAAATTTACCTGGTGTTTTTGATTTTAGTCAAAACCGTCTATTCACCCCCCTCTAGCCGGTGTCCTAGATCCTACAAGTGGTATCAGAGCCGAGGACTCCATTGTTTATGGATCTAATCATCCCGGAGTGGGACAAAATGGCTAGTAACAACAATTTGCACATTGGGAAGCCACCGCATTTTGATGGGAATAACTATGAATATTGGAAAATAAGAATGTCAATGCATCTTAGAGCGATGGGTGGAAAAATTTGGCAAATTGTCAGGGATGGATTTGTTGCGTTGAAGGAAGATGAACCATCCGTTAGTGACAATGAGAATATCCTTACAAATGATCAAGCCATGAATGTCTTCTATGATGCTCTTGATATAAATGAGTTCAATTGCATCAAGAATCTCACAACCGCTCATGAGATTTGGATTAAGCTAATGGAAATTCATGAAGGAACTACAATTGTGAAGAGTGCCAAACTATATGTGTGCAAAGGGAAGTTTGAGCAATTTATTATGAAAGAGGATGAGAGTGTATCCGATATGTTCAACCGGTTAAATGAGATAGTGAATGAACTCAAGGGACTTGGTTTTAATGTACCGGATGTGGATTTCACTCACAAGTTCCTTAGATCACTTCCGGAGAAATATGAGACCATTGTGACTATGTTAGTAAAGAGTGATCTCTCTACAACTTCTCCAACCGAAGTATTGGGAGAAATTCTTACTCAAGATATATTTAAGAAGTCTCAAGCCGATGCTTTAAGTTTGGCAAAGAAAGTGAAAAATGAATCAATTGCTCTCAAAGCTAAGGCCTCAAAGGCAATTGAAAAAGAAGATAGTAATGATGAAGAAAATGAAAGTGAGAGTGATGGTGATATGGCTCTATTTGTAAGGAAATTCAATAAATTCATGAAGATGAAGAGAGGTCAACCTAGAAGAGGTCAAACATCAAGAAGAAATGCTTTCAATGATAGAAAGTGTTTTCAGTGTGGGGAACCCGGTCACATTGCCATGAATTGCCCAAGCAAGAAGAAGAAGGGCAAAGATGAAAGTGACAAGAAGAAAAAGAAATTCTACAACAAGAAAAAAGATGGCAAAGCCTACCTAGTTGAATGGGACTCGGATGATAGCTCAGATGATGATGATGATGACACCTCATCCAAGCTTAATGCCGGAATTGCCATCAAGGAAGCTCCCTCACTCTTCTCATCCCCCCATTGTCTCATGGCAAAGGGAGATGCTAAGGTAAAAATCATCACCAATTTAAATGATATAAATGATGATGATGATGTTGATGATGATGGCTATTCATATGATGATCTTGTTAGAATGTTGGGTGAGGTCGATGACTACATGCACAAATAAAAGGAAAAATTTAAGACCTTGAAGGAATTGTATAAAAACCTCCAAGTGTCTTTTGAGGAGCTCAAGACCTCTCACAATGACCTAAAAGAAAATCGTGAGAAGCTTGTGGACGCTCAAAAATCATCTATTGTGCATGAAGTTATGGTGGTCACTAAGGATGTTGGAGTCACTTGTGACTTACTTGATAGTCCTACAAGTGAACCACTACCTACTAACTCTATTTGTGATAAATGCAAAATTTGTCTCAATGATAATATTGCTCTTGATGAATCAAAAAACATTGTTGAGAATGAAGTGTTAGTAGATAGAGTAAATACTCTAACTCATGACCTAGAAAAGGCATATGGTGGAAAGGCTAAATTGGATTTCATATTGGGAAGTCAACGGTGTTCTCTTAATCGTGAAGGTCTTGGATATGTTCCCAAGAAAGGAAAGAATGCTTTTATAAAGCAAAAGACATTGTTTGTTAAAGAATGTGACAAAGTGTGTCACAAGTGTCACAAGAAGGGACATGTTAGGAAAATTTGTCCTAAGCTCAAAAATGTATCCTCCACTTGCTTTGAGCATTGTTATGTTCTTTCTCATAGTGTAAAAGGTGTTCATGCTAAATTTGTTGGTACTTCAATTGTTGGAAACAAAAAGAAAACTATTTGGGTGCCAAAGACCTTGGTCACTAACATCCAAGGATCCAAGCAAGTTTGGGTACCTAAAAGAGATTGATTTCCTTTTGTAGGTGAACTACAAGGCGGGAGGGAATCATTGGGTGTTAGATAGTGGATGCACTCAACACATGACAGGAGATATGAAAATGTTCACCCAAATGAGTGAGGAGGATTGCTCAAATTATGATAGTATCACATTTGGAGATAATCGCAAAGGAAAGGTTAAAGGATTGGGTAAAATTGCTATTTCAAATGATCATTCCATATCAAATGTGCTCTTGGTTGAGTCCTTGAATTTTAATTTACTATCCGTAGCTCAATTATGTGATTTAGGTTTTAGTTGCAATTTCACAGTTGAAGATGTTATTATCTCGAGTGTTGATGGTAGCAATCTTAAGTTTAAAGGTTTTAGACATGAAAATCTTTATCTTGTTGATTTCTCATCTAATGAGGCAAAGCTCACAACTTGCTTATTTTCGAAAGCTTCACTAGGTTGGTTATGGCATAGAAGACTTGGTCATGTTGGAATGAAGCAACTCAATCGGTTAACCAAGCATGACTTAGTTCGTGGCTTAAAAGTTGTGAAGTTTGAGAAGAACAAATTGTGTAGCTCCTGTCAAGCCGGGAAGCAAGTGGCAAATACTCATCCAAATAAAAGTCAAGTGTCCACTCATCGACCTTTAAAATTACTTCACATGGATTTATTTGGGCCCACATCTTTTGTAAGTATTGGTGGTAATTCTTATTGTCTTGTGATTGTGGATGATTATTCAAGATTCACTTGGGTTTATTTTCTTCGAGACAAATCTAATGTATTTGAAACATTCAAGTCATTTGCTATATTGGCTCAAAATCAATTTGATTTTGACATCAAGAAAGTTAGAAGTGACAATGGGTCGGAATTCAAAAATGCAAGAATTGATGAATATTGTGATGACAAGGGTATTAAACATGAATTCTCTTCCAAATATACCCCGGAACAAAATGGTATTGTTGAAAGAAAGAATAGGACTCTCATTGATATGGCTAGGTCTATGTTAGTGGAATATAATATATCGGATTCTTATTGGGCCGAGGCAATAAACACCGCTTGTCATTCATCAAATAGACTATATTGTCACAAGCTTTTGAAGAAAACTCCATATGAATTGCTTGTTGGTAGAAAGCCAAATATCTCATATTTTAGGGTATTCGGTTGCAAATGTTATATTTTGAGAAAGGGAAGCCGGCTTTCTAAATTTGAGAAGAAATGTGATGAGGGTTTTGTTCTTGGATATTCATCTAATAGTAAGGCTTATAGGGTCTTCAACAAAACTCATGGTATTATTGAAGAAGCATATGATGTTGAGTTCGATGAAACAAATGGGTCTCAAGATGAGAGTAATAATCTTGATGATGTTGGTGGAACTCAATTGATAAATGCAATGAAAACAATGGCCATTGGTGAAATAAAGCCAAAGGAAGATGATGATGAAAATAGTGTGGTTGTCATTCCTTCATCTTCAACTCTAAATGAAGAAGATCACCAAAGCCAACAAAATGATGAAACTATGGATACTCATGATCAAGATACTTCAAGACATTCGGTTCCTCCTAATGCTTCAACTAGCAATTATCAAACGGTATCAAGAATTCATCATTCTATTGTGAAGGATCACCTGGTTGATCAAATTGTGGGTGATATTAGTAAGGGCGTTCAAACTCGCTCTCGCATAGCTTCATTTTGTGAACATTTCTCTTTTATATCTTGTATGTGAGAGCACCTAGAGGGGGGGGGGGTGAATAGGTGATCCTGTAAAAACTTCAAACTTAAGCCACAAAAAACTTGTTATGTGTTAGCACGATTATTGCCAAGTGGCTAAGGTGAAGTCTCAACAAAACACAATACCACAAGAGATCAAGACAGAGGTGACACGGTGGTTTATCCCGTGGTTCGGCCAAGCCAATGCTTGCCTACTTCCACGTTGTGGTGTCCCAACGGACGAGGGTTGCAATCAACCCCTCTCAAGCGGTCCAAAGACCCACTTGAATACCACGGTGTTTTGCTTTTCCTTTCACTATCCCGTTTGCAAGGAATCTCCACAAATTGGAGTCTCTTGCCCTTACAAGTATATGATCACAAAGAAAGCACAGAGTAAGGGAGGGAAGCAACACACACAAATCCACAGCAAAACGCGCACACACACGGCCAAGACTCGAGCTCACAAGAGTATCACAAAGTTTTCACTAGAACGGAGCTCGAATCACTTAGAATCACAAATGAACGCGCAAAGACTAAGTGTGGATGATCAAGAATGCTCAAGAGTTGCTTGTGTGTCTCCTCCATGCGCCTAGGGGCTCCTTTTATAGCCCCAAGGCAGCTAGGAGCCGTTGAGAGCAAATCCGGAAGGCCATCCTTGCCTTCTGTCGTCGGGGGCACCGGACAGTCCGGTGCACACCGGACACTGTCCGGTGCCCGATTTGTTTCCATAACAGGCGCTTCTGACCGTTGCCGACCGTTGGAAGATATGGCGCAGTTGGCGCACCGGACATGTCCGGTGCACACCGGACAGTCCGGTGACATCTTCCGACCGTTGGCTCCGCCACGTGTCCCGCGCAGATTGCGCGGCCGACCGTTGGCCCGGCCGACCGTTGGCTCACCGGACAGTCCGGTGAATTATAGCCGTACGCCGTCGGCCAATTTCCCGAGAGCGGCCAGTTCGCTCCGAGCCAGCCTGGCGCACCGGACACTGTCCGGTGCACACCGGACAGTCCGGTGCTCCAGACCGAGCTGAGTCTTGACTGCACACAGCCAAGTCATTTTCTCCTCTTCTCTCTTCTTCTTCTTTCTGTTTCTAACACTTTAGACAAATATATTAGTACACAAAAACAATGTACTAAGGCTTAGAAACATACCTTTATCTCATGATTTGCACCTTGTTCATCCATGTACATAAATTCACAATTAAGCACATGTGTTGGCACTCAATCACCAAAATACTTAGAAATGGCCCAAGGGCACATTTCCCTTTCAATCTCCCCCTTTTTGGTGATTTATGCCAACACAACATAAAGCAACTAGAACAAGTGCAAACTCACTTCAAATAAAATAAATTTAAGTTTTATTCAATTTTGGCATATATGGATCATTCTTTGCCACCACTTGGTTTGTTTTTGCAAATCAAACTCAAATCTCTATCTCTAAGTCAAACACACATGTTGAAGCATAAAGAGAGTCATTTCAAAAGAGATTGATCAAAGATTTCAAAAACTCCCCCTTTTTCCCATAATCACTACTTCTCCCCACAAGAAGCCAACTTTTGACACAAGAGACAATAAGAGAGTTTTGTCAAACCAAAATCTCTACTTTACTATTTTTAAATTTCTCAAGTGGTAGCTGATCCATTTATCGCTTTGGCCTTTATTTTCTCCCCCTTTGGCATCAAGCACCAAAACGGGATCAATCTTGGCCCTTTAACCCCATTGCCTCACCAAAATCTTCACTTAAGAACAAATGGCAATAAGAGTTAATGAGATGGACTTGAAATAAGTTACCCTCTCATCGGAGTGCAGTGGAAGTCTTGCATGATCCAAGTCCACCTTTTCCCTTTCAATTCTCCTTTGAGACTAAAACAAGCAAACTCAAACATATGGTTAGTCTCAAAGGGTCAAGTTGTAACACATCTCCCCCTAAACATGTGCATCACTTTGCAACGGACTTGTGAGGTCCAGGGAGTGTTTGTACAACTTGAGCACCATAATAAGCAACAAGATGCAAAAAGGAACATGATCAAAAGCATGAATACATGTATGCTACAATTCAATCCAAGTTCCGCGAATCTAAGACATTTAGCTCACTACGCAGCCTGCAAAAGGTCTTCTCATCTAAAGGCTTGGTGAAGATATCGGCTAGCTGGTTCTCGGTGCTAACATAAAATACTTCGATATCTCCCTTTTGCTGGTGGTCTCTCAAAAAGTGATGCCGGATGTCTATGTGCTTTGTGCGGCTGTGTTCAACAGGATTTTCCGCTATTCGGATAGCACTCTCATTATCACATAGGAGTGGGACTTTGCTCAGATTGTAGCCAAAGTCCCTGAGGGTTTGCCTCATCCAAAGTAGTTGCGCGCAACACTGTCCTGCGGCAACATACTCGGCCTCAGCGGTGGATAGGGCAACAGAGGTTTGTTTCTTAGAGTTCCATGACACCAGGGACCTTCCTAAGAATTGGCACGTCCCCGATGTACTCTTCCTATCGACCTTACATCCAGCATAGTCGGAATCTGAGTACCCAATCAAGTCAAAGTTAGACCCCTTTGGATACCAGATCCCGAAGCAAGGCGTAGCAACTAAATATCTAAGAATTCGCTTCACCGCCACTAAGTGACACTCCTTAGGATCGGATTGAAATCTAGCACACATGCATACGCTAAGCATAATATCCGGTCTACTAGCACATAAATAAAGTAAAGACCCTATCATTGACCGGTATGCTTTTTGATCAACGGACTTACCTCCTTTGTTGAGGTCGGTGTGTCCGTCGGTTCCCATCGGAGTCTTTGCGGGCTTGGCGTCCTTCATCCCAAACCGCTTTAGCAGATCTTGCGTGTACTTCGTTTGGGAGATGAAGGTGCCGTCCTTGAGTTGCTTCACTTGGAACCCAAGGAAGTAGTTCAACTCGCCCATCATCGACATCTCGAATTTCTGCGTCATCACCCTGCTAAACTCTTCACAAGACTTTTGATTAGTAGAACCAAATATTATGTCATCGACATAAATTTGGCATACAAAAAGATCACCATTGCAAGTCTTAGTAAAAAGAGTTGGATCGGCTTTCCCAACCTTGAAAGCATTAGCAATTAAGAAATCTCTAAGGCATTCATACCATGCTCTTGGGGCTTGCTTAAGTCCATAGAGCGCCTTAGAGAGCTTACACACGTGGTCGGGGTACCGCTCATCCTCGAAGCCAGGGGGTTGCTCCACGTACACCTCCTCCTTTATTGGCCCGTTGAGGAAAGCGCTCTTCACATCCATTTGGTACAACCTGAAAGAATGGTGAGCGGCATATGCTAGCAAGATACGAATGGACTCTAGCCTAGCCACAGGAGCAAAGGTCTCCTCAAAGTCCAAACCTGCGACTTGGGCATAACCTTTTGCCACAAGTCGAGCCTTGTTCCTTGTCACCACCCCGTGCTTGTCCTGTTTGTTGCGGAACACCCACTTGGTTCCCACAACATTTTGCTTGGGACGAGGCACCAGCGTCCAAACTTCATTGCGCTTGAAGTTATTGAGTTCCTCCTGCATGGCCAACACCCAATCCGGATCTAGCAAGGCCTCCTCTACCCTGAAAGGCTCAATAGAGGAGACAAAAGAGTAATGTTCACAAAAATTAACTAGTCGAGACCGAGTAGTTACTCCCTTGCTAATGTCACCCAGAATTTGGTCGACGGGATGATCCCTTTGAATCATCGCCCGAACTTGGGTTGGAGGTGCTGGTTGCGCTTCTTCCTCCATCACATGATCATCTTGTGCTCCCCCTTGATCACACGCCTCCTTTTGATGAACCTGTTTATCGTCTTGAGTTGGGGGATGCACCGTCGTTGAGGAAGAAGGTTGATCTCGTTCATCCTGTTCCTGTGGCCGAACGTCTCCAATCGCCATGGTTCGTATAGCGGCCGTTGGAACATCTTCTTCATCTACATCATCACAATCAACAACTTGCTCTCTTGGAGAGCCATTAGTCTCATCAAATACAACGTCGCTAGAGACTTCAACCAAACCCGATGATTTGTTGAAGACCCTATACGCCTTTGTATTTGAATCATAACCTAATAAAAACCCTTCTACAGCTTTGGGAGCAAACTTAGAATTTCTACCCTTCTTCACTAGAATGTAGCACTTGCTCCCAAAAACACGAAAGTAAGATACATTGGGTTTGTTACCGGTTAGTAGCTCATACGAAGTCTTCTTGAGGAGTCTATGAAGGTAGACCCTGTTGATGGCGTGGCAAGCCGTGTTCACGGCTTCCGACCAAAAGCACTCGGGGGTCTTGAACTCTCCAAGCATCGTCCTCGCCATATCGATTAGCGTCCTGTTCTTCCTCTCTACCACACCATTTTGCTGTGGTGTGTAGGGAGCGGAGAACTCGTGCTTGATCCCTTCCTCCTCAAGAAACTCCTCCACTTGAAGGTTCTTGAACTCGGACCCGTTGTCGCTCCTTATCTTCTTCACCTTGAGCTCAAACTCATTTTGAGCTCTCCTGAGGAAGCGCTTGATGGTCCCTTGGGTTTCAGACTTATCCTGCAAAAAGAACACCCAAGTGAAGCGGGAAAAGTCATCAACAATAACTAAACCATACTTACTTCCTCCTATGCTTAGATAGGCGACGGGTCCGAAGAGGTCCATATGCAGCAGCTCCAGAGGTCTTGACGTGGTCATCACATTCTTGCTGTGGTGTGCTCCTCCTACTTGTTTACCTGCCTGACAAGCTGCACAAGGTCTATCTTTTTCGAAATAAACATTTGTTAGACCTATCACGTGTTCTCCCTTTAGAAGCTTGTGGAGGTTCTTCATCCCCACATGTGCTAAGCGGCGATGCCACAGCCAGCCATTGCAAGTCTTAGCCATTAAGCATGCATCTAGACCGGCCTCTTCTTTTGCAAAATCAACTAAATAAAGCTTGCCGTCTAGTACACCCTTAAAAGCTAGTGAACCATCACATCTTCTAAAGACAGACACATCTACATTTGTAAATAAACAATTATATCCCATTTGACATAATTGACTAACAGATAGCAAATTATATCCAAGACTCTCCACTAAGAATACATTTGAGATAGAATGCTCATTAGAAATTGCAATTTTACCTAACCCTTTTACCTTGCCTTGATTCCCATCACCGAATATAATTGAATCTTGGGAATCCTTATTCTTGACGTAGGAGGTGAACATCTTCTTCTCCCCCGTCATATGGTTTGTGCATCCGCTGTCGATAATCCAGCTTGAACCCCCGGATGCATAAACCTGCAAGGCAAATTTAGGCTTGGGTCTTAGGTACCCAACTCATGTTGGGTCCTGCAAGGTTAGCACAAATGTCCTTAGGGACCCAAATGCAAGATTTATCTCCCTTGCATCTAGCCCCTAATTTCCTAGCAACTACCTTCTTACCCTTTCTACAAATAGCAAAGGGAGCATTACAAGCATAATAAATGGTAGAAGGTTCATTCACTACTTTCCTAGGAGCATGAATAACATTCTTTCTAGGTACATGAGCAATATCTCTCCTAGGCATATGTACAATATTTCTCCTACACATATCTCTATCATGCTTATAAGAAGAACTAGAAGCAAACATGGCATGAGAATCATAAACATGTGAATCAAAATGATTATAAGCATTTCTAGCATGTCTCCTATCATAATACATAAAAGCATGATTCTTTTTAGCATTACTAGCCATAGGGGCCTTCCCCTTCTCCTTGACGAAGATGGGAGCCTTATGGCTTGTTAAGTTCTTGGCTTCCCTCTTGAAGCCAAGCCCATCCTTAACTGAGGGATGTCTTCCAATTGTATAGGCATCCCTTGCAAATTTTATCTTTTCAACTTCACTCTTGCTAGTCTTAAGTTGGGCATTAAGACTAGCCACTTCATCTTTTAGTTTTGAAATTGAAACTAAGTGTTTGCTACAAGTGTTAACATCAAAATCCTTACACCTAGTGCAAATTGTAACATTTTCAACACAAGACTTAGATTTATTTGTTACTTCTAATTTAGCATTTAAATCATTGTTAACACCTTGTAAAGTAGAAATGGTTTCATGACAAGCAGATAGTTCATTAGAAAGCATTTCATTTCTTTTAATTTCTAAAGCATATGATTTTTGTGCCTCTACAAATTTATCATGTTCATCATACAATAAATCCTCCTGCTTTTCTAAAAGCCTATCCTTTTCATTCAATGCATCAATCAATTCATTGATTTTATCTATCTTATATCTATCTAAGCCCTTGAACAAGCATGAATAATCTATGTCATCATCATCACTAGACTCACTATCACTAGAAGAAGCATAAGTGGAGTCTTGAGTACTCACCTTCTTCTCCCTTGCCATAAGGCAAGTGAGACGCTCGTTGGGGAAGAGAGCCGATTTGTTGAAGGCAGTGGCGGCGAGTCCTTCGTTGTCGGAGTCGGAGGAGGAGCAATCCGAGTCCCACTCCTTTCCTAGATGCGCCTCGCCCTTTGCCTTCTTGTATTGCTTCTTCTTCTCTCTTTTGTTCCCCTTTTCCTGGTCACTTTCATTATCGGGACAGTTAGCAATGAAATGACCAAGCTTACCGCATTTGAAGCATGAGCGCTTCCCCTTGGCTTTGGTCTTGCTTGGTTGTCCCTTGTGACCTTTAAGCACCGTCTTGAATCTTTTGATGATGAGAGCCATCTCTTCATCATTAAGGCCAGCCGCCTCAATCTGTGCCACCTTGCTAGGTAGCGCCTCCTTGCTTCGTGTTGCCTTGAGAGCAAGGGGTTGTGGCTCGTTGATCGGACCATTCAAGGCGTCGTCCACATACCTCGCCTCCTTGATCATCATTCGCCCGCTAACGAATTTCCCAAGAACTTCTTCGGGCGACATCTTGGTGTACCTGGGATTTTCACGTATATTGTTCACCAAGTGAGGATCAAGAACGGTAAATGACCTGAGCATTAGGCGGACGACGTCGTGGTCCGTCCATCGCGTGCTCCCGTAGCTTCTTATCTTGTTGATAAGGGTCTTGAGCCGGTTGTATGTTTGCGTCGGCTCCTCGCCCCTTATCATCGCGAACCGTCCAAGCTCTCCCTCCACCAACTCCATCTTGGTGAGCAAGGTGACGTCGTTCCCCTCATGAGAAATCTTGAGGGTGTCCCAGATTTGCTTGGCGTTATCCAAGCCGCTCACTTTATGATATTCATCCCTGCACAAGGAAGCTAGAAGAACAGTAGTAGCTTGTGCATTCTTATGAATTTGTTCATTAATGAACATGGGACTATCCGAACTATCAAAGTGCATTCCACTCTCCACAATCTCCCAAATACTAGGATGAAGAGAAAATAGGTGACTACGCATTTTGTGGCTCCAAAATCCGTAGTCCTCTCCATCAAAGTGTGGGGGCTTGCCGAGTGGAATGGAGAGCAAATGTGAATGTGAACTTTGCGGAATACGAGAGTAGTCAAAAGAAAAGTTCGAATTAACCGATTTCTTCCTCTCGTAGTCGCTGTGGTCGTCCTTTTGGGAGGAAGTAGACTCATCGCTGTCGTAGTAGACAATCTCCTTGATGCGCCTTGTCTTCTTCTTCCTCCCTTCCTTCCGTCTATGGCCCGAGCCGGAGTCGGTAGGCTTGTCGTCCTTCGGCTCGTTGACGAAGGTCTCCTTCTCTTTGTCGTTGATCACTATACCCTTCCCCTTAGGATCCATCTATTCGGGCGGTTAGTCCCTTTGTGAATAGAACGGCTCTGATACCAATTGAGAGCACCTAGAGGGGGGGGGTGAATAGGTGATCCTGTAAAAACTTCAAACTTAAGCCACAAAAAACTTGTTATGTGTTAGCACGATTATTGCCAAGTGGCTAAGGTGAAGTCTCAACAAAACACAATACCACAAGAGATCAAGACAGAGGTGACACGGTGGTTTATCCCGTGGTTCGGCCAAGCCAATGCTTGCCTACTTCCACGTTGTGGTGTCCCAACGGACGAGGGTTGCAATCAACCCCTCTCAAGCGGTCCAAAGACCCACTTGAATACCACGGTGTTTTGCTTTTCCTTTCACTATCCCGTTTGCAAGGAATCTCCACAAATTGGAGTCTCTTGCCCTTACAAGTATATGATCACAAAGAAAGCACAGAGTAAGGGAGGGAAGCAACACACACAAATCCACAGCAAAACGCGCACACACACGGCCAAGACTCGAGCTCACAAGAGTATCACAAAGTTTTCACTAGAACGGAGCTCGAATCACTTAGAATCACAAATGAACGCGCAAAGACTAAGTGTGGATGATCAAGAATGCTCAAGAGTTGCTTGTGTGTCTCCTCCATGCGCCTAGGGGCTCCTTTTATAGCCCCAAGGCAGCTAGGAGCCGTTGAGAGCAAATCCGGAAGGCCATCCTTGCCTTCTGTCGTCGGGGGCACCGGACAGTCCGGTGCACACCGGACACTGTCCGGTGCCCGATTTGTTTCCATAACAGGCGCTTCTGACCGTTGCCGACCGTTGGAAGATCTGGCGCAGTTGGCGCACCGGACATGTCCGGTGCACACCGGACAGTCCGGTGACATCTTCCGACCGTTGGCTCCGCCACGTGTCCCGCGCAGATTGCGCGGCCGACCGTTGGCCCGGCCGACCGTTGGCTCACCGGACAGTCCGGTGCACACCGGACAGTCCGGTGAATTATAGCCGTACGCCGTCGGCCAATTTCCCGAGAGCGGCCAGTTCGCTCCGAGCCAGCCTGGCGCACCGGACACTGTCCGGTGCACACCGGACAGTCCGGTGCTCCAGACCGAGCTGAGTCTTGACTGCACACAGCCAAGTCATTTTCTCCTCTTCTCTCTTCTTCTTCTTTCTGTTTCTAACACTTTAGACAAATATATTAGTACACAAAAACAATGTACTAAGGCTTAGAAACATACCTTTATCTCATGATTTGCACCTTGTTCATCCATGTACATAAATTCACAATTAAGCACATGTGTTGGCACTCAATCACCAAAATACTTAGAAATGGCCCAAGGGCACATTTCCCTTTCAGTATGGAACCTAACCGTGTAGATGAAGCTCTACTTGATGTTGATTGGGTGAATGCAATGCATCAAGAATTGAATAACTTCGCTCGAAATGAAGTTTGAGAGCTTGTTGAGAGACTAAAGAACCACAATGTTATTGGTACAAAATGGGTGTTTCGCAACAAGCACAATGAGGATGGTGTAGTAGTAAGAAACAAGGCAAGATTAGTGGCACAAGGATATACTCAAATTGAGGGATTGGATTTTGGTGAGACATTTGCTCCCGTGGCAAGATTAGAAGCAATCCGGATTCTTCTTGCTTATGCTTGTGCACATAATATCAAGCTCTACCAAATGGATGTGAAGAGTGCTTTTCTAAATGGTAAGATTAGTGAACTAGTTTATGTTGAACAACCTCCCGGTTTCGAGGACCCCAAAAGACCTAACCATGTGTTCAAGCTTTCTAAAGCTCTCTATGGGCTTAAGCAAGCTCCACGCGCTTGGTATGAAAGGCTTAGGGATTTCTTGCTTTCCAAAGACTTTAAAATTGGGAAGGTTGACACTACTCTATTCACTAAAAGAATTGGCAAAGACTTATTTGTTTGTCAAATCTATGTTGATGATATTATTTTTTGATCTACTAATGAATTATTTTGTGAGGAATTTGGAAAAATGATGTCAAAAGAATTTGAAATGTCTATGATAGGAGAATTGAGCTTCTTCCTTGGTCTTCAAATCAAACAATTGAAAGATGGAATTTTTATAAGTCAATCAAAATATTTGAAGGACATGCTCAAGAAGTTTGGTTTAGAAAATGCAAAACCTATCAAGACTCCAATGGCAACAAATGGTCATCTAGACTTAGATGAAGGAGGTACTATGGTTGATCAAAAACTTTATCGTTCAATAATTGGTAGTTTGCTTTATATTACTGCATCTAGGCCCGATGTTATGTTTAGTGTGTGCATGTGTGCTCGATTTCAAGCTTCACCTAGAGAGATTCACTTGAAGGCTGCTAAAAGAATTCTAAGATATTTGAAGTATACTCCCAATATTGGTCTATGGTATCCCAAAGGTGCTCAATTTGAATTAATTGGATATTCGAATTCGGACTATGCGGGGTGCAAAGTTGATAGAAAAAGCACCTCCGGTTGTTGTCAATTTCTTGGTAGATCTCTTGTTTCATGGTCTTCTAAAAAACAAAATTCGGTTGCTCTCTCTACCGACGAGGCGGAATATATATCGGCTGGAAATTGTTGTGCTCAACTGTTATGGATGAAACAAACTCTATTGGATTATGGGATTATTTTCAAGAATGTGCCTCTCATGTGTGATAATGAGAGTGCGGTGAAATTGGCTACAAATCCGGTCCAACACTCAAGAACCAAGCATATTGATATACGACATCACTTCTTAAGGGATCATGTTGGAAAGGGAGATATCTCTATTTATTCCATTGGTACGGATGATCAATTAGCAGACATTTTTACAAAGCCTTTGGATGAAACGAGATTTTATTCTCTAAGAAGTGAAATGAATGTGATCGATCTCTCAAATGTGGCTTGAAGTTGATCGCACATGTATAGTATTGCATTTCGGTTCTAAATATGCTCTCTCTGCTATTTATTTGATATTTTTGATGCATTTTTCATTCTAGATTGATCTAAGTAGTTTGATATGAAAAATTGCATCCCTCAATTACATAATGGATATATGCATGCATGCTAATCCTTGGATTGGTCGAAATGTCCATATATGAGCATCAATTCGGATTTGAAATTCAACGTCAGAAAATGGACAGACATTGGAAAACTAAGTATCAGGCCGCGGACCGTCCGCCAATGGACCGCAGTCCGTCCGCCTTATCAGGAACTGGACAGTTCGGTTGGAAATGCAGACCGTCTGAACTCATCAGGCCATGGACCATCCACCGCCCCTGCGCGGACCGTCCGCGACAGGCAGTAAAAGTCGGGCAGAGGCAGCAGACTTGTTATTTCCACTCTTTGCCTATCTCTCTCGCTCTCCACTCGCAAAAAGGGTCTCCTTTGTCGTTTGCGCGCGGACGGAGAGGGCAAGTTACGCACGGACAGTCCGACAGCTTGTGAGAAGTTCAACCAACATGTCATCCTCACGGTATTTCATAATCTTGCGGATTTCATCAAATCTCTTCAATTTTGGGATTATTCGGATTTTCTCTCTAATCTAGAATTGAGCAATAGTTTTACAAATCTGATTGGTGGGATTGTTATTGCTACTCACTATGAATGCTGTGCAAAACTTTGAGCTTGTTTGGATGGATATTCTCTGCGAAATCATCAATTCAATGATTGAGGCGACTAGGGTTCTAGAGAGTCGCCCCTGGTCGGTCGCGGACCGTCCGCCTGGTGAGCGCGGACCGTCCGGACCTCTGGCGCGGACAGTTCGGCCCCCTAGTGTAACACCTCTGGTGTTACTGTAACTAAAACTTGAGCATGACATCATAAACATTGACATTGCATATGTTTGACACACCTAGAGTGCATTCACTAGGTAAAAATTTCAAACAAGTGTATTGTTTTTGGTATTTTGCAAATAGACCCCTGGTTAAGGAACTTAACCCTAAATAGAGTTTAATGGGGTAAAACTTAACCCAACTAAAGAAAACCTAAAGGCTTTTGGAAAAGAGTCATAAAATATCCCTAAAAACAAAGTTGAATTACATTTATACTCTTGGGATACCAAAAATCTCAAACAGAACCCTGGAAAACCTTAAAACCAAACCCTAGGGACCTATGTGCAAAATTAGTCCACTTTTGGACTAAAGTGCAAAAATCAAGTCAAATAAGTGTCTTAAGGTATTTGGGTCACTCATATGTGAATTTGCAAGCCAAACCCTGAGTTTTGGACTTATTTGCAAAAGAGCCCCATTTGAACTCTTTTGATTAAGTCTGAAATTCAGTGTATTGTGCCCATCTTTGTGACCTTGTAACTTCTAAACAAAAGGGTTTTTGCCCTAGGTCACCACATCAAAGTTGTAGATCCATCAAAGGTGAACACTTTTGCTTAAGAGAGTGAGCAATGTTGTTAAGAAAAATTTAGAGATAATCATGCTCAAACTTTGGCTGTCAGACTGCTAAAAGTCTGAAATCAGGCTAACAGTGAACTGACATCAACTTTAGGCCCAATTTCGAGTATGATCTAATGACTTTTTGTGGCAACACCACATGGCAATGTTGTAGAGGGCATGTTGTTCTACAACTTTGCTGCAGAACTTGGCATGTGTGGTCATTGGAAATCAAGAGAAAAATTGGCTCTAAGTTTGACTGTCAGGCCAACTGAATCTCATTCCCATGGTACAGTAGCCTGATCAGGATCAGGCTGCCAGCGATGTTTGCTCGTCGCCGGTAGCCCGTCGCCGTCGATCGTCGCTCGCTGTGATTCGTGCTCAGCGGTCACCAGATAAGTTTGGCATGGTAAGGGTCCTCGCCGCCGGTGAGCTGGAAGCCACCCAGACAGCCGCGGTACACCTCCCCCTTGCTCACCGCCCATGGTAAAAGGGGCTCGTCGCCGTTGAGCCGTCTCTGGGTCCGCCGCGTGTCCAAACCTCGCCACTGCATCGCCGTGACTCGCCAATTGCATGCCCGACGATCACCGGAGCTACTGCCACGGTGAAAGCCACTTTTCCCCGTACTAAGCTCGTCTTCCTCATCTCCGGCCGCCTCCGCTATCCACTTAAATTGATCGCCACCGCCCGTCCTTCCTATAAATTGAGCCCGTAACTAGCTCCGCAAGGTCGTCAGCTAACCAGCCACCGTCAATTAGCCACAGTCGTTCACCAGAGCTCGAGAATTTCCAATTCTCCCCAAATTCACTTTCCGCCACCGTAGAATTAAGCTCATCGTGGCCAGCTCGAATTAGGTAAGCTCCAGTCTCTCTGTTGCTTGTTCTAGCATCCTTACATGTTAATGATGCTCCCCGACCATTTTAATTAAACTCAACCGCTAGAGATCGCCGGGAACACGATTGCCAAGTCGCGATGCTCACGGTCACCATGGCCAGAGCTCCCTAGTTGGTCTTAGATGCAATTAGGTTGGGGGTAATGATCAAGGTAGCCCCGATTTCATGTCTGCTGCTCGGAGAACCTAGTCGTTGCCCCAATCGGCCGGTACGGGTGCTCGCCGGAGTGCTCCCCGCGCTGCCGTCGTCGGGGATTTGAGCGTGCAAAGAATTAGAACTAGGGGGGCTCGGTGTAAAGTGTCAGTGACTGATACAAATAGTGTTTGAACCCATTCGCTGTTTGACTGAAACATGGGGGTCGTTCTGTAAAACCGCCAGGGCGCGGGAGCGCGCAGGCGCTTTCCTCTGCAGAGCTGGGCCACTGGGCTGAAATCAGCCCAGTATTATTCATCTGTTTTCCTTTTTCTTTTATTTCCAGAGCCAAAACAGTCTTAGAAAATGGTAGAAAAATGATAAAATTATGAAACCAATTTTCCTAGATTCCTTATTTTCCCTAGTATTTTATAAAAATAGTTTTGTAATTTTTAGGATAAATAAGGAATTTTAGGGCATTTAAAATAGCTTAAAGAAGTAATCCTGGATTTTTAAAAGATAAATGGTAATTCCAAAATTGCTCAAAATTTTTATATAAGTTCCTCATATTACTTAGAAGCCTTGGGTAGAATTTGGGTTGATTTGGACCTTGTTTGATCACAAAACCCCAAAACACCTCCCCCTGCCCTATGAACTCCTTTACCGACTCCGAAAACCCTAAGTTCTCGGAGTTCCATGAAGGAAAGTTGTATTCAAGACTTAGATAATAAGTTTATATTATCTTTGCATTCTCATAAGCATCCCATGGCATCCATTCTTATATATATATGTGTGGTTATGTTAGAACGTGAAGAAGAAGCAGAAGTCACCGAAGAAAGGACACCACCACCCTCGGATTCTCAAGCAGGCAACTGCTTTTACTTTGATATTTGTGGATCCGAGCCAGACTCACCTGTTAACGAAGGCAAGCCCCGGTGCATTTGCCACCTCCCTTGATGTTTTTAAAATCTTTCTCACTTGATTGATGCATTAGGTGATAGGAGTTGAATGCTTAAACAATTCCTGCATTACCTTCCTTGATCTTTGATTGCCATCCTTGATACCCTGCTTACAAAAGGTTGTTACTATGCTTAGTATTGCTCTAGCAAAACAAAAGGTTTTGTTTTACAAAAGATGATTGGCAAAGTGGGAGGGATGTTTTTGAAAATAAAACTTGATGGTGGATCCATCATGGCCGTGATGGGTTCAACATCGGAAAAGATGTACCTCTGCCAGGTACCAAACTTTGGGTTTGAAATGATTAAGTTGAGACCGGGCGGGTGACTTGCACGAGAAGAGAGTCTCGGTGTAGTGTCTCCGTCTGAGTCGATTAAGGACCTTGTCGATGTAGGCCTGCTGACCGAGGACCCTTTAACTGGTCACATGCCTCGTCATGGGTAAGCTTTGCCTCGGGCGGACTAAGGCCAGAATAAGATAACACGAAATGGGCGTGGAGCGGTGGCGAGAGTAGCGTGTACCCTCCGTGGCAAGAGGCTGGACGGTGGTGTATCTGTGCTCTCGGTTTGCGTGAACCTGATCTGGTCTTAAGAAACTCGGTGGCGGGTTGACATATGCAAGGGTTAAGTGCTACATATGTCGTGTGATCGGAGATCCTCAGCTGAGTATAATCGATTCGGATCGCCGTACCTCCGCGGTTATGGAGACTTGGCCACTGACTTACACGTAGCAATCCACTAAAGATGATGGGATCGATGAGAAACTGGCTAGTACAGGACAAGTGTTTGAACTAGGGTAGAAAGAACTCTAGATGCAGGTAACTTTACTTAACCTGAAAATAAAACTGGATTTTTAAGGATCCACTCATAGTAAGCTTTTCCGCAAAACAGAGTCTTTGATTCTTGTTAAGCCTTACCTTGACTTCCCTATCACCAGCATACCTTTGAGAGTCTTTTCGTTAGTCGGGTAAGACTTGCTGAGTAATTCCATACTCAGGGTTTATTCCCTCGTTGTTTTTAGTGAGAGAGCAGCAGATTTCTGTTGCTTTTGTACCAAGGTGGTTCCTCATGAAGAAAATCAGGAATGAAGATGCGGGAGGACCTGGTCCTCCATAAAAAACTTTTGTGTATAAACTTTTATGGGAGGAGTTTTTGCCTCCCTTGGTTATGTAATAATAATACTACTCTGCACTCGTTTATAGTTTTGGTCTGTAATAAATAACCTAATCTTACTTTTTAATTAATGTAAGTTTATGTAATCACTTCTGCATTTCGATATCTCCGATGTTCTGTAATGTCTGCACGACGGGTGAAACGTTCCTGGAAGGGTAAGGAAAGATACCGAACTTATCAAGTGATTCAGGAACATCTACGGGGTTGCCTGATGTCTGTTGGACAAGGACAACCGTAGGTGGGCCTAATGACTTGAAAGGTTCCGTCACAGCTGGTATCGAAGCGAAGCCCTTCTTTGCAGATATTATAAGGCATATTCAAAAGGTTTTCAAAAGAAAGACTTACCTAAAAGGAATTCTTCCTTTCTTATCCCTTATATCTGAAGAATCTATAAAGACCAGGTAGGAAGAGTGCAATATATAGGAGGTTGAATCAAGATTGATTCTGTAATTATTCATGCATCATACTAAGAACTGTACTAATAAATTTCCCCCTTAGAGAAATGCCGCCGCGCACAAGAAAAACTGCGCGTAAGTCGACTGGACCCATTGGAGTACCTCGACATCAACTTGCTCCGCGAGATGTAGATAGTAGTAGCGGAAGCAATGATCCTATAGGGGATCTGGAAGCAGAAGTAAGAAGGCTCCAAGCGGAACTCCACCGCAGGACAGCTATATGGATTGGAGATGGTGACCGTATAAATGAGTTACGAAGAGACGTTCGCCATCTACAAGACCAGCTGGCAGATCAGGATTTGGCACTCGATTGGGTCGTTCAATCTCGTTCATTGGCATGGGCCAAGGAGGCAAGGGCTCAGGCCCGTATAACTGAGCTCAACTTGGCTGTTGAAGAATTGCAGACATACTGCAATACATTACATGAGGAAGTGCATGTATTGTATTCGCAACTGCATCCCAGTGAGCCCATACATCCTGCTGAGTCGGAAGCTGGACCCTCCCACGTGATGGGACAAGCGCTTGGTGGTGAGCTAGACCTTTTTCAACCCCCTCCTTCTATGAGGCTGGTCGATGAATGGTCTCCCACACCTGATGACAAGGCTGCTAGGGACAACCAGCAGTAGAAGTAGCAGTGTAGTAATAAAAATAAAAGTAGAGTATTGTAGATTGTACTATTGTGCAATAGATAGTGTATTGTATGTTGAGTAATGTATCCTGTGTAAATCGAGTCTGTACATTACTCTTTTTGGTAATGTAATGTGGAAGGTTTTGTCTCTGGCATATAATATTTGTTTTCCTTTCAAATGACTATTGCCACAGATGCCGTCCAAAACTCGATCCCAGGATGCAGCAGGACCCTCTAGTGGGAGGGAATCTACACCAAATCCACCCCCTGTTCCTCCCACTCTGGCCGAGGCAATTGCTGCCTTGGTAAATGCGACCACAGATAACACCCGCTTCTTGAGAGAAATGGCGGGTCAGCAGCTTCAACAACAAGGCGGGCGGGGTTATCAACAGGGCCCCCGCGAAACTTCTTATCTAGACTTCTCGGAGACTCGTCCACCCCTGTTTGTGAAGGCTGAAGACCCGTTGGAAGCCGATGAATGGATATGGGTCATTGAACAAAAATTTGGACTTCTGCGCTGTTCAGAAACCCAGAAGCTGTTGTTTGCAGCCCAACAACTACGTGGCCCTGCCAGCACCTGGTGGGGAAATTTCATGGCCGTTCAACCGGCCAATCATCAAATAACCTGGGAGGAATTCAAGGTAGCTTTCCGTGAGCATTATATTCCGGAGGGTGTTCTACATATGAAACAAGAAGAATTTATGAAGCATAGACAGGGTGGAGATACTGTCAATCAATATCTCAACAAGTTTAACCACCTGTCACAGTATGCAATCAATCAGGTAAATACAGACCTGAAAAAGAAAAATTGCTTCATGAGGGGTTTAAATGATCGAATGCAACGAAAGATGGCAACCTGCATAGATCTCACATATGGGAAAGCTGTCAGTACATCTTTAGCTGTGGAAGCAAAATGTGCAGGAGCCGGAAAATCTAAGGGATCTGGAGGTGATAGGCCTAGTCAGGGCCCGGTGAAGAGGCAACGGTTTATTCTCCGGCCTTCTAACCAGAACCGTTCAAGTGCACCATCCTTCCCTTTTAAGCAGCCCATAATTATTCGTCCCAACAAAGCCCCTACTGCCCCAAGTCAGCCGGGTGCCCTAGGCACTCGATTCCCTGCTCTGCCACGTTCTTCAACTGGGTGTTTTAACTGTGGCAAGTCTGGGCATTTTATCAAAGATTGCCCCTATCCAAAGCAAAATCAGGCTAATAATCAGCAAGGATCGGGGAATTCAGCTCCAGGCAAGGGAAGTACTTCGGGCAAGAATACCAAGAAGACGGGACGTATATACTATACGCAAGTGGCCACTACACCGGACGGGGAGCCGGTAATGATGGGTACGTTCCTCGTGGCCAATCATCCTGCAATCATTCTCTTTGATTCTGGTGCTTCACATACCTTCATTAGCAAGAAATTTGTGGAGCAACATCACATTTCATGTCATGAATCAAAAGAAGGATTTAAAATTCACTCACCTGGGGGACATATTTTTACTAGAGAAGTGGCCTATCAAGTGCCCATAACCTTGGCCGGACGGGATTTTCTTACTAATATGATAGTTCTGAAAGGCCAGGATATAGATGTTATTCTGGGTATGAATTGGTTGGCCAAGTATAAAGCAATCCTCAACACTGATCAAAGAATTATCAGGTTGAGTTATAATCAAGAAGAAATTCTTATACCTATCCCCATTCCAACCCAAGCTACTGGTAGAGTGTATGAAGCCATAGTACCAGAAATCAAGGATATTCCGGTAGTGTGCGAGTTTCCCGATGTCTTTCCCGAAGAGCTGCCGGGATTGCCACCTGAGCTAGGGACCTATGTGCAAAATTAGTCCACTTTTGGACTAAAGTGCAAAAATCAAGTCAAATAAGTGTCTTAAGGTATTTGGGTCACTCATATGTGAATTTGCAAGCCAAACCCTGAGTTTTGGACTTATTTGCAAAAGAGCCCCATTTGAACTCTTTTGATTAAGTCTGAAATTCAGTGTATTGTGCCCATCTTTGTGACCTTGTAACTTCTAAACAAAAGGGTTTTTGCCCTAGGTCACCACATCAAAGTTGTAGATCCATCAAAGGTGAACACTTTTGCTTAAGAGAGTGAGCAATGTTGTTAAGAAAAATTTAGAGATAATCATGCTCAAACTTTGGCTGTCAGACTGCTAAAAGTCTGAAATCAGGCTAACAGTGAACTGACATCAACTTTAGGCCCAATTTCGAGTATGATCTAATGACTTTTTGTGGCAACACCACATGGCAATGTTGTAGAGGGCATGTTGTTCTACAACTTTGCTGCAGAACTTGGCATGTGTGGTCATTGGAAATCGAGAGAAAAATTGGCTCTAAGTTTGACTGTCAGGCCAACTGAATCTCATTCCCATGGTACAGTAGCCTGATCAGGATCAGGATGCCAGCGATGTTTGCTCGTCGCCGGTAGCCCGTCGCCGTCGATCGTCGCTCGCTGTGATTCGTGCTCAGCGGTCACCAGATAAGTTTGGCACGGTAAGGGTCCTCGCCGCCGGTGAGCTGGAAGCCACCCAGACAGCCGCGGTACACCTCCTCCTTGCTCACCGCCCATGGTAAAAGGGGCTCGTCGCCGTTGAGCCGTCTCTGGGTCCGCCGCGTGTCCAAACCTCGCCACTGCATCGCCGTGACTCGCCAATTGCATGCCCGACGATCACCGGAGCTACTGCCACGGTGAAAGCCACTTTTCCCCGTACTAAGCTCGTCTTCCTCATCTCCGGCCGCCTCCGCTATCCACTTAAATTGATCGCCACCACCCGTCCTTCCTATAAATTGAGCCCGTAACTAGCTCCGCAAGGTCGTCAGCTAACCAGCCACCGTCAATTAGCCACAGTCGTTCACCAGAGCTCGAGAATTTCCAATTCTCCCCAAATTCACTTTCCGCCACCGTAGAATTAAGCTCATCGTGGCCAGCTCGAATTAGGTAAGCTCCAGTCTCTCTGTTGTTTGTTCTAGCATCCTTACATGTTAATGATGCTCCCCGACCATTTTAATTAAACTCAACCGCCAGAGATCGCCGGGAACACGATTGCCAAGTCGCGATGCTCACGGTTACCGTGGCCAGAGCTCCCTAGTTGGTCTTAGATGCAATTAGGTTGGGGGTAATGATCAAGGTAGCCCCGATTTCATGTCTGCTGCTCGGAGAACCTAGTCGTTGCCCCAATCGGCCGGTACGGGTGCTCGCCGGAGTGCTCCCCGCGCTGCCGTCGTCGGGGATTTGAGCGTGCAAAGAATTAGAACTAGGGGGGGCTCGGTGTAAAGTGTCAGTGACTGATACAAATAGTGTTTGAACCCATTCGCTGTTTGACTGAAACATGGTGGTCGTTCTGTAAAACCGCCAGGGCGCGGGCGCGCGCAGGCGCTTTCCTCCGCAGAGCTGGGCCACTGGGCTGAAATCAGCCCAGTATTATTCATCTGTTTTCCTTTTTCTTTTATTTCCAGAGCCAAAACAATCTTGGAAAATGGTAGAAAAATGATAAAATTATGAAACCAATTTTCCTAGATTCCTTATTTTCCCTAGTATTTTATAAAAATAGTTTTGTAATTTTTAGGATAAATAAGGAATTTTAGGGCATTTAAAATAGCTTAAAGAAGTAATCCTGGATTTTTAAAAGATAAATGGTAATTCCAAAATTGCTCAAAATTTTTATATAAGTTCCTCATATTACTTAGAAGCCTTGGGTAGAATTTGGGTTGATTTGGACCTTGTTTGATCACAAAACCCCAAAACACCTCCCCCTGCCCTATGAACTCCTTTACCAACTCCGGAAACCCTAAGTTCTCGGAGTTCCATGAAGGAAAGTTGTATTCAAGACTTAGATAATAAGTTTATATTATCTTTGCATTCTCATAAGCATCCCATGGCATCCATTCTTATATATATATGTATGGTTATGTTAGAACATGAAGAAGAAGCAGAAGTCACCGAAGAAAGGACACCACCACCCTCGGATTCTCAAGCAGGCAACTGCTTTTACTTTGATATTTGTGGATCCGAGCCAGACTCACCTGTTAACGAAGGCAAGCCCCGGTGCATTTGCCACCTCCCTTGATGTTTTTAAAATCTTTCTCACTTGATTGATGCATTAGGTGATAGGAGTTGAATGCTTAAACAATTCCTGCATTACCTTCCTTGATCTTTGATTGCCATCCTTGATACCCTGCTTACAAAAGGTTGTTACTATGCTTAGTATTGCTCTAGCAAAACAAAAGGTTTTGTTTTACAAAAGATGATTGGCAAAGTGGGAGGTATGTTTTTGAAAATAAAACTTGATGGTGGATCCATCATGGCCGTGATGGGTTCAACATCGGAAAAGATGTACCTCTGCCAGGTACCAAACTTTGGGTTTGAAATGATTAAGTTGAGACCGGGCGGGTGACTTGCACGAGAAGAGAGTCTCGGTGTAGTGTCTCCGTCTGAGTCGATTAAGGACCTTGTCGATGTAGGCCTGCTGACCGAGGACCCTTTAACTGGTCACATGCCTCGTCATGGGTAAGCTTTGCCTCGGGCGGACTAAGACCAGAATAAGATTACACGAAATGGGCGTGGAGCGGTGGCGAGAGTAGCGTGTACCCTCCGTGGCAAGAGGCTGGACGGTGGTGTATCTGTGCTCTCGGTTTGCGTGAACCTGATCTGGTTTTAAGAAACTCGGTGGCGGGTTGACATATGCAAGGGTTAAGTGCTACATATGTCGTGTGATCGGAGATCCTCAGCTGAGTATAATCGATTCGGATCGCCGTACCTCCGCGGTTATGGAGACTTGGCCACTGACTTACACGTAGCAATCCACTAAAGATGATGGGATCGATGAGAAACTGGCTAGTACAGGACAAGTGTTTGAACTAGGGTAGAAAGAACTCTAGATGCAGGTAACTTTACTTAACCTGAAAATAAAACTCGATTTTTAAGGATCCACTCATAGTAAGCTTTTCCGCAAAACAGAGTCTTTGATTCTTGTTAAGCCTTACCTTGACTTCCCTATCACTAGTATACCTTTGAGAGTCTTTTCGTTAGTCGGGTAAGACTTGCTGAGTAATTCCATACTCAGGGTTTATTCCCACGTTGTTTTTAGGTGAGAGAGTAGCAGATTTCTGTTGCTTTTGTACCAAGGTGGTTCCTCATGAAGAAAATCAGGAATGAAGATGTGGGAGGACCTGGTCCTCCATAAAAACTTTTGTGTATAAACTTTTATGGGAGGAGTTTTTGCCTCCCTTGGTTATGTAATAATAATACTACTCTGCACTCGTTTATAGTTTTGGTCTGTAATAAATAACCTAATCTTACTTTTTAATAAATGTAAGTTTATGTAATCACTTCCGCATTTCGATATCTCTGATGTTCTGTAATGTCTGCACGACGGGTGAAACGTTCCTGGAAGTGTAAGGAAAGATACCGAACTTATCAAGTGATTCAGGAACATCTACGGGGTTGCCTCATGTCTATTGGACAAGGACAACCGTAGGTGGGCCTAATGACTTGAAAGGTTCCGTCACAGCTGGTATCGGAGCGAAGCCCTTCTTTGCAGATATTATAAGGCATATTCAAAAGGTTTTCAAAAGAAAGACTTACCTAAAAGGAATTCTTCCTTTCTTATCCCTTATATCTGAAGAATCTATAAAGACCAGGTAGGAAGAGTGCAATATATAGGAGGTTGAATCAAGATTGATTCTGTAATTATTCATGCATCATACTAAGAATTGTACTAATAAATTTCCCCCTTAGAGAAATGCCGCCGCGCACAAGAAAAACTGCGTGTAAGTCGACTGGACCTATTGGAGTACCTCGACATCAACTTGCTCCACGAGACGTAGATAGTAGTAGCGGAAGCAATGATCCTATAGGGGATCTGGAAGCAGAAGTAAGAAGGCTCCAAGCGGAACTCCGCCGCAGGATAGCTATAAGGATTGGAGATGGTGACCGTATAAATGAGTTACGAAGAGACGTTCGCCATCTACAAGACCAGCTGGCAGATCGGGATTTGGCACTCGATTGGGTCGTTCAATCTCGTTCATTGGCATGGGCCAAGGAGGCAAGGGCTCAGGCCCGTATAACTGAGCTCAACTTGGCTGTTGAAGAATTGCAGACATACTGCAATACATTACATGAGGAAGTGCATGTATTGTATTCGCAACTGCATCCTAGTGAGCCCATACATCCTGCTGAGTCGGAAGCTGGACCCTCCCACGTGATGGGACAAGCGCTTGGTGGTGAGCTAGACCTTTTTCAACCCCCTCCTTCTATGAGGCTGGTCGATGAATGGTCTCCCACACCTGATGACAAGGCTGCTAGGGATAACCAGCAGTAGAAGTAGCAGTGTAGTAATAAAAATAAAAGTAGAGTATTGTAGATTGTACTATTATGCAATAGATAGTGTATTGTATGTTGAGTAATGTATCCTGTGTAAATCGAGTCTGTACATTACTCTTTTTGGTAATGTAATGTGGAAGGTTTTGTCTCTGGCATATAATATTTGTTTTTCTTTCAAATGACTATTGCCACAGATGCCGTCCAAAACTCGATCCCAGGATGCAGCAGGACCCTCTAGTGGGAGGGAATCTACACCAAATCCACCCCCTGTTCCTCCCACTCTGGCCGAGGCAATTGCTGCCTTGGTAAATGCGACCGCAGATAACACCCGCTTCTTGAGAGAAATGGCGGGTCAGCAGCTTCAACAACAAGGCGGGCGGGGTTATCAACAGGGCCCCCGCGAAACTTCTTATCTAGACTTCTCGGAGACTCGTCCACCCCTGTTTGTGAAGGCTGAAGACCCGTTGGAAGCCGACGAATGGATACGGGTCATTGAACAAAAATTCGGACTTCTGCGCTGTTCAGAAACCCAGAAGCCATTGTTTGCAGCCCAACAACTACGTGGCCCTGCCAGCACCTGGTGGGGAAATTTCATGGCCGTTCAACCGGCCAATCATCAAATAACCTGGGAGGAATTCAAGGTAGCTTTCCGTGAGCATTATATTCCGGAGGGTGTTCTACATATGAAACAAGAAGAATTTATGAAGCTTAGACAGGGTGGAGATACTGTCAATCAATATCTCAACAAGTTTAACCACCTGTCACAGTATGCAATCGATCAGGTAAATACAGACCTGAAAAAGAAAAATTGCTTCATGAGGGGTTTAAATGATCGAATGCAACGAAAGATGGCAACCTGCATAGATCTCACATATGGGAAAGCTGTCAGTACAACTTTAGCTGTGGAAGCAAAATGTGCAGGAGCCGGAAAATCTAAGGGATCTGGAGGTGATAGGCCTAGTCAGGGCCCGGTGAAGAGGCAACGGTTTATTCTCCGGCCTTCTAACCAGAACCGTTCAAGTGCACCATCCTTCCCTTTTAAGCAGCCCATAATTATTCGTCCCAACAAAGCCCCTACTGCCCCAAGTCAGCCGGGTGCCCCAGGCACTCGATTCCCTGCTCTGCCAAGTTCTTCAACTGGGTGTTTTAACTGTGGCAAGTCTGGGCATTTTATCAAAGATTGCCCCTATCCAAAGCAAAATCAGGCTAATAATCAGCAAGGATCGGGGAATTCAGCTCCAGGCAAGGGAAGTACTTCGGGCAAGAATACCAAGAAGACGGGACGTATATACTATACGCAAGTGGCCACTACACCGGACGGGGAGCCGGTAATGATGGGTACGTTCCTCGTGGCCAATCATCCTGCAATCATTCTCTTTGATTCTAGTGCTTCGCATACCTTCATTAGCAAGAAATTTGTGGAGCAACATCACATTTCATGTCATGAATCAAAAGAAGGATTTAAAATTCACTCACCTGGGGGACAGATTTTTACTAGAGAAGTGGCCTATCAAGTGCCCATAACCTTGGCCGGACGGGATTTTCTTACTAATATGATAGTTCTGAAAGGCCAGTATATAGATGTTATTCTGGGTATGAATTGGTTGGCCAAGTATAAAGCAATCCTCAACACTGATCAAAGAATTATCAGGTTGAGTTATAATCAAGAAGAAATTCTTATACCTATCCCCATTCCAACCCAAGCTACTGGTAGAGTGTATGAAGCCATAGTACCGGAAATCAAGGATATTCCGGTAGTGTGCGAGTTTCCCGATGTCTTTCCCGAAGAGCTGCCGGGATTGCCACCTGAGCGGGATGTGGAATTTGTAATTGAGCTAAAGCCCGGTACGGCTCCAATTTCTCGAAGATCGTACCGTATGCCTCCAAATGAGTTTGCGGAATTGAAGACTCAATTACAAGACCTACTAAATAAAGGATTTATCCGGCCAAGCTCGTCACCTTGGGGTTGTCCAGCTATATTCGTCAAAAAGAAGGATCAAACCTTACGGATGTGCGTGGATTATCGGCCCCTAAATGAGGTCACGATCAAGAACAAGTACCCTCTTCCAAGGATTGATATCCTATTTGATCAATTGACCGGGGCGAGGGTATTCTCCAAAATTGATCTCAGGTCGGGCTATCATCAAATCCGTATTCGGCCCGAGGACATACCAAAGACCGCGTTCACTACGCGATATGGGTTATTTGAATATTTGGTAATGTCTTTCGGATTAACCAATGCTCCTGCCCATTTCACTTATTTGATGAACTCGGTCTTTATGCCCGAGTTGGACAAGTTCGTGGTGGTCTTCATCGACGATATCTTGATATATTCCAAAAATGAAGAGGAGCATGCTCAACATTTGCGGATTGTATTAACGCGCTTGAGGGAACATCAGCTATATGCCAAGTTCAGTAAATGCGCGTTCTGGCTGGAAGAAATTCAGTTTCTAGGACATATCTTATCTGCCGAGGGAATTGCGGTAGATCCTAGCAAGGTCAAGGATATTCTGGAGTGGAAACCCCCAACCACTGTTCATCAAGTCCGGAGTTTTCTTGGACTAGCTGGGTATTATCGCAGATTTATACCAGATTTTTCTAAGCTTGTGAAACCAATCACAAGTTTATTGAAAAATGATTGTAAATTTAATTGGTCTTCCAAGTGTGAAGAAGCCTTTGAACAATTAAAGACATTATTAACCACTGCTCCGGTATTGGCTCAGCCGGACATCACCAAGCCTTTTGATGTATATTGTGATGCGTCAGGCAGTGGACTCGGTTGTGTGTTGATGCAAGAAGGCCGAGTGATTGCATATGCTTTAAGGCAGTTGCGCCGACATGAGGAACATTATCCAACTCATGATCTGGAGCTAGCTGCTGTGGTTCATGCCCTGAAAATCTGGCGTCATTATCTACTGGGAAATGTCTATCACATTTACACAGACCATAAAAGCTTGAAATATATCTTCACCCAGTCATAATTGAATATGAGACAAAGGCGATGGCTTGAGCTTATTAAGGACTATGAATTGGAAATTCATTATCACCCAGGCAAAGCCAATGTTGTGGCAGATGCACTTAGCCGTAAGGTTTCCTACCACTGTCTTATGATGAAGAACTCTGAAAATACTTTATGTCAAGAGATGGAAAAGCTAAACCTGGGGATGGTCCGACGAGGAACCCTAAGTCAGCTAAAGCTAGAGTCCGTTCTCTTGCAAAAGATAATTGATGCTCAAAAAGATAATGAGGGTATGAAGCATATTCGAGAAAAGATAAAGGCTGGGACAGCCAAAGGTTTCAAAGAAGATGAACAAGGCACTGTATGGTTTAATAACCGTATAGTGGTGCCGAAGAATGAAGAAATCCGCCAACAAATTCTTGATGAAGCACATCTTAGTCGCTATTCTATTCATCCCGGAAGCACTAAGATGTATCAAGATTTGAAACAATATTATTGGTGGACAAAAATGAAGATCGAGATTGCACGCTATGTGGCCAGGTGTGACACCTGTAGACGTGTCAAGGCCATACACTTGAAAACTGCTGGTCCATTACAATCTTTGCCAATCCCAACCTGGAAATGGGAAGACATAAGTATGGACTTCATTGTGGGATTGCCCAGGACTGCAAAAGGGTATGACTCTATCTGGGTTATAGTTGATCGACTCACAAAGACAGCTCATTTTCTGCCGGTCAAGATAGATCACCCGGTTACTGTCTATGCCCAATTGTATATTGATCGTATTCTTAGTCTGCATGGTGTTCTGAAGACTATTGTGTCGGATCGTGGACCGCAATTTGTAGCCAAGTTTTGGGAAGCACTTCACAAATCCTTGGGTACTAGGCTGCTCCATAGTTCGGCATATCATCCCCAAACCAGTGGACAGACTGTGAGGATTAATCAAATACTCGAAGATATGCTGCGGGCATGTGTCCTGAATTTCTCACAAAAATGGGATGAATGTTTGCCCTTAGCGGAGTTTTCATATAATAATAGCTATCAAGAAAGTATTAAGATGGCACCTTTTGAAGCTTTATATGGACGACGATGTCGTACTCCGCTAAATTGGTCTGAACCTGGGGAAAGATATTTCTTTAGGCCTGATATGGTAAAAGAAACCGAAGAAAAGGTTCAGAAAATAATCCATAATATGAAGACGGCCCAAGCTCGACAGAAGAGTTATGCAGACAAACGGCGAATGCCCTTGTATTTTCTGGAAGGAGACTATGTCTACCTGAAGGTTTCACCAATGAAGGGGGTATCCCGTTTCGGGGTTAAAGGAAAACTTGCACCCAGGTACATTGGTCCCTTCCCTGTACTTAAGCAATGTGGACCAGTGGCGTACCAACTGCAGCTTCCCGAGACCCTGTCTGCTATACATAATGTGTTCCATGTATCGCAATTAAAGAAGTGTCTTCGGATTCCTGATCGAACTATTGAAGTGACAGATGTTGTCCTTGAACCAGACTTGACATATTCTGAGCACCCAATTCGAGTCTTGGATCAAAAGGACCGGGTTACCCGGAGAAAAACTCTCAAATTCTATAAGATACAGTGGAACCAACATTCTGAAGAAGAGGCTACGTGGGAAACGCAAGACTTTTTAAATAAGAATTTCCCAGGTTTTCTAGCCTCATGTAATCTGTAAAGTAAATTTAGTTATTGTAATAAAGGAGTGAACCCCCACACTACCCCTGCCTTGTACCAGAAATAAGGAAATAAAGATGTGACACATTTCCTTTTCCATTACTCACCCTAGGACTTTTAATCTCGGGACGAGATTCTTTTATGGGGGGAAGGATGTAACACCTCTGGTGTTACTGTAACTAAAACTTGAGCATGACATCATAAACATTGACATTGCATATGTTTGACACACCTAGAGTGCATTCACTAGGTAAAAATTTCAAACAATTGTATTGTTTTTGGTATTTTGCAAATAGACCCCTGATTAAGGAACTTAACCCTAAATAGAGTTTAATGGGGTAAAACTTAATCCAACTAAAGAAAACCTAAAGGCTTTTGGAAAAGAGTCATAAAATATCCCTAAAAACAAAGTTGAATTACATTTATACTCTTGGGATACCAAAAATCTCAAACAGAACCCTAGAAAACCTTAAAACCAAACCCTAGGGACCTATGTGCAAAATTAGTCCACTTTTGGACTAAAGTGCAAAAATCAAGTCAAATAAGTGTCTTAAGGTATTTGGGTCACTCATATGTGAATTTGCAAGCCAAACCCTGAGTTTTGGACTTATTTGCAAAAGAGCCCCATTTGAACTCTTTTGATTAAGTCTGAAATTCAGTGTATTGTGCCCATCTTTGTGACCTTGTAACTTCTAAACAAAAGGGTTTTTGCCCTAGGTCACCACATCAAAGTTGTAGATCCATCAAAGGTGAACACTTTTGCTTAAGAGAGTGAGAAATGTTGTTAAGAAAAATTTAGAGATAATCATGCTCAAACTTTGGCTGTCAGACTGCTAAAAGTCTGAAATCAGGCTAACAGTGAACTGACATCAACTTTAGGCCCAATTTCGAGTATGATCTAATGACTTTTTGTGGCAACACCACATGGCAATGTTGTAGAGGGCATGTTGTTCTACAACTTTGCTGCAGAACTTGGCATGTGTGGTCATTGGAAATCGAGAGAAAAATTGGCTCTAAGTTTGACTGTCAGGCCAACTGAATCTCATTCCCATGGTACAGTAGCCTGATCAGGATCAGGCTGCCAGCGATGTTTGCTCGTCGCCGGTAGCCCGTCACCGTCGATCGTCGCTTGCTGTGATTCGTGCTCAGTGGTCACCAGATAAGTTTGGCACGGTAAGGGTCCTCGCCGCCGGTGAGCTGGAGGCCACCCAGACAGCCACGGTACACCTCCCCCTTGCTCACCGCCCATGGTAAAAGGGGCTCGTCGCCGTTGAGCCATCTCTGGGTCCGCCGCGTGTCCAAACCTCGCCACTGCATCACCGTGACTCGCCAATTGCATGCCCGACGATCACCGGAGCAACTGCCACGGTGAAAGCCACTTTTCCCCGTACTAAGCTCGTCTTCCTCATCTCCAGCCGCCTCCGCTATCCACTTAAATTGATCGCCACCGCCCGTCCTTCCTATAAATTGAGCCCGTAACTAGCTCCGCAAGGTCGTCAGCTAACCAGCCACCGTCAATTAGCCACAGTCGTTCACCAGAGCTCGAGAATTTCCAATTCTCCCCAAATTCACTTTCCGCCACCGTAGAATTAAGCTCATCGTGGCCAGCTCGAATTAGGTAAGCTCCAGTCTCTCTGTTGCTTGTTCTAGCATCCTTACATGTTAATGATGCTCCCCGACCATTTTAATTAAACTCAACCGCCAGAGATCGCCGGGAACATGATTGCCAAGTCGCGATGCTCACGGTCACCGTGGCCAGAGCTCCCTAGTTGGTCTTAGATGCAATTAGGTTGGGGGTAATGATCAAGGTAGCCCTGATTTCATGTCTGCTGCTCGGAGAACCTAGTCGTTGCCCCAATCGGCCGGTACGAGTGCTCGCCGGAGTGCTCCCCGCGCTGCCGTCGTCAGGGATTTGAGCGTGCAAAGAATTAGAACTAGGGGGGGCTCGGTGTAAAGTGTCAGTGACTGATACAAATAGTGTTTGAACCCATTCGCTGTTTGACTGAAACATGGGGGTCGTTCTGTAAAACCGCCAGGGCGCGGGCGCGCGCAGGCGCTTTCCTCCGCAGAGCTGGGCCACTGGGCTGAAATCAGCCCAGTATTATTCATATGTTTTCCTTTTTCTTTTATTTCCAGAGCCAAAACAATCTTAGAAAATGGTAGAAAAATGATAAAATTATGAAACCAATTTTCCTAGATTCCTTATTTTCCCTAGTATTTTATAAAAATAGTTTTGTAATTTTTAGGATAAATAAGGAATTTTAGGGCATTTAAAATAGCTTAAAGAAGTAATCCTGGATTTTTAAAAGATAAATGGTAATTCCAAAATTGCTCAAAATTTTTATATAAGTTCCTCATATTACTTAGAAGCCTTGGGTAGAATTTGGGTTGATTTGGACCTTGTTTGATCACAAAACCCCAAAACACCTCCCCCTGCCCTATGAACTCCTTTACCGACTCCGGAAACCCTAAGTTCTCGGAGTTCCGTGAAGGAAAGTTGTATTCAAGACTTAGATAATAAGTTTATATTATCTTTGCATTCTCATAAGCATCCCATGGCATCCATTCTTATATATATATGTATGGTTATGTTAGAACGTGAAGAAGAAGCAGAAGTCACCGAAGAAAGGACACCACCACCCTCGGATTCTCAAGCAGGCAACTGCTTTTACTTTGATATTTGTGGATCCAAGCCAGACTCACCTGTTAACGAAGGCAAGCCCCGGTGCATTTGCCACCTCCCTTGATGTTTTTAAAATATTTCTCACTTGATTGATGCATTAGGTGATAGGAGTTGAATGCTTAAACAATTCCTGCATTACCTTCCTTGATCTTTGATTGCCATCCTTGATACCCTGCTTACAAAAGGTTGTTACTATGCTTAGTATTGCTCTAGCAAAACAAAAGGTTTTGTTTTACAAAAGATGATTGGCAAAGTGGGAGGGATGTTTTTGAAAATAAAACTTGATGGTGGATCCATCATGGCCGTGATGGGTTCAACATCGGAAAAGATGTACCTCTGCCAGGTACCAAACTTTGGGTTTGAAATGATTAAGTTGAGACCGGGCGGGTGACTTGCACGAGAAGAGAGTCTCGGTGTAGTGTCTCCGTCTGAGTCGATTAAGGACCTTGTCGATGTAGGCCTGCTGACCGAGGACCCTTTAACTGGTCACATGCCTCATCATGGGTAAGCTTTGCCTCGGGCGGACTAAGGCCAGAATAAGATAACACGAAATGGGCATGGAGCGGTGGCGAGAGTAGCGTGTACCCTCCGTGGCAAGAGGCTGGACGGTGGTGTATTTGTGCTCTCGGTTTGCGTGAACCTGATCTGGTCTTAAGAAACTCGGTGGCGGGTTGACATATGCAAGGGTTAAGTGCTACATATGTCGTGTGATCGGAGATCCTCAGCTGAGTATAATCGATTCGGATCGCCGTACCTCCGCGGTTATGGAGACTTAGCCACTGACTTACACGTAGCAATCCACTAAAGATGATGGGATCGATGAGAAACTGGCTAGTACAGGACAAGTGTTTGAACTAGGGTAGAAAGAACTCTAGATGCAGGTAACTTTACTTAACCTGAAAATAAAACTGGATTTTTAAGGATCCACTCATAGTAAGCTTTTCCGCAAAACAGAGTCTTTGATTCTTGTTAAGCCTTACCTTGACTTCCCTATCACCAGCATACCTTTGAGAGTCTTTTCGTTAGTCGGGTAAGACTTGCTGAGTAATTCCATACTCAGGGTTTATTCCCTCGTTGTTTTTAGGTGAGAGAGCAGCAGATTTCTGTTGCTTTTGTACCAAGGTGGTTCCTCATGAAGAAAATCAGGAATGAAGATGCGGGAGGACCTGGTCCTCCATAAAAACTTTTGTGTATAAACTTTTATGGGAGGAGTTTTTGCCTCCCTTGGTTATGTAATAATAATACTACTCTGCACTCGTTTATAGTTTTGGTCTGTAATAAATAACCTAATCTTACTTTTTAATAAATGTAAGTTTATGTAATCACTTCCGCATTTCGATATCTCCGATGTTCTGTAATGTCTGCACGACGGGTGAAACGTTCCTGGAAGGGTAAGGAAAGATACCGAACTTATCAAGTGATTCAGGAACATCTACGGGGTTGCCTGATGTCTGTTGGACAAGGACAACCGTAGGTGGGCCTAATGACTTGAAAGGTTCCATCACGATGTAACACCTCTGGTGTTACTGTAACTAAAACTTGAGCATGACATCATAAACATTGACATTGCATATGTTTGACACACCTAGAGTGCATTCACTAGGTAAAAATTTCAAACAAGTGTATTGTTTTTGGTATTTTGCAAATAGACCCCTGGTTAAGGAACTTAACCCTAAATAGAGTTTAATGGGGTAAAACTTAACCCAACTAAAGAAAACCTAAAGGCTTTTGGAAAAGAGTCATAAAATATCCCTAAAAACAAAGTTGAATTACATTTATACTCTTGGGATACCAAAAATCTCAAACAGAACCCTGGAAAACCTTAAAACCAAACCCTAGGGACCTATGTGCAAAATTAGTCCACTTTTGGACTAAAGTGCAAAAATCAAGTCAAATAAGTGTATTAAGGTATTTGGGTCACTCATATGTGAATTTGCAAGCCAAACCCTGAGTTTTGGACTTATTTGCAAAAGAGCCCCATTTGAACTCTTTTGATTAAGTCTGAAATTCAGTGTATTGTGCCCATCTTTGTGACCTTGTAACTTCTAAACAAAAGGGTTTTTGCCCTAGGTCACCACATCAAAGTTGTAGATCCATCAAAGGTGAACACTTTTGCTTAAGAGAGTGAGCAATGTTGTTAAGAAAAATTTAGAGATAATCATGCTCAAACTTTGGCTGTCAGACTGCTAAAAGTCTGAAATCAGGCTAACAGTGAACTGACATCAACTTTAGGCCCAATTTCGAGTATGATCTAATGACTTTTTGTGGCAACACCACATGGCAATGTTGTAGAGGGCATGTTGTTCTACAACTTTGCTGCAGAACTTGGCATGTGTGGTCATTGGAAATCGAGAGAAAAATTGGCTCTAAGTTTGACTGTCAGGCCAACTGAATCTCATTCCCATGGTACAGTAGCCTGATCAGGATCAGGCTGCCAGCGATGTTTGCTCGTCGCCGGTAGCCCGTCGCCGTCGATCGTCGCTCGCTGTGATTCGTGCTCAGTGGTCACCAGATAAGTTTGGCACGGTAAGGGTCCTTGCCGCCGGTGAGCTGGAGGCCACCCAGACAGCCGCGGTACACCTCCCCCTTGCTCACCGCCCATGGTAAAAGGGGCTCGTCGTCGTTGAGCCATCTCTGGGTCCGCCGCGTGTCCAAACCTCGCCACTGCATCGCCGTGACTCGCCAATTGCATGCCCGACGATCACCGGAGCTACTGCCACGGTGAAAGCCACTTTTCCCCGTACTAAGCTCGTCTTCCTCATCTTCGGCCGCCTCCGCTATCCACTTAAATTGATCGCCACCGCCCGTCCTTCCTATAAATTGAGCCTGTAACTAGCTCCGCAAGGTCGTCAGCTAACCAGCCACCGTCAATTAGCCATAGTCGTTCACCAGAGCTCGAGAATTTCCAATTCTCCCCAAATTCACTTTCCGCCACCGTAGAATTAAGCTCATCGTGGCCAGCTCGAATTAGGTAAGCTCCAGTCTCTCTGTTGCTTGTTCTAGCATCCTTACATGTTAATGATGCTCCCCGACCATTTTAATTAAACTCAACCGCCAGAGATCGCCGGGAACACGATTGCCAAGTCGCGATGCTCACGGTCACCGTGGCCAGAGCTCCCTAGTTGGTCTTAGATGCAATTAGGTTGGGGGTAATGATCAAGGTAGCCCCGATTTCATGTCTGCTGCTCGGAGAACCTAGTCGTTGCCCCAATCGGCCGGTACGGGTGCTCGCCGGAGTGCTCCCCGCGCTGCCGTCGTCGGGGATTTGAGCGTGCAAAGAATTAGAACTAGGGGGGGCTTGGTGTAAAGTGTCAGTGACTGATACAAATAGTGTTTGAACCCATTCGCTGTTTGACTGAAACATGGGGGTCGTTCTGTAAAACCGCCAGGGTGCAGGCGCGCGCAGGCGCTTTCCTCCGCAGAGCTGGGCCACTGGGCTGAAATCAGCCCAGTATTATTCATCTGTTTTCCTTTTTCTTTTATTTCCAGAGCCAAAACAATCTTAGAAAATGGTAGAAAAATGATAAAATTATGAAACCAATTTTCCTAGATTCCTTATTTTTCCTAGTATTTTATAAAAATAGTTTTGTAATTTTTAGGATAAATAAGGAATTTTAGGGCATTTAAAATAGCTTAAAGAAGTAATCCTGGATTTTTAAAAGATAAATGGTAATTCCAAAATTGCTCAAAATTTTTATATAAGTTCCTCATATTACTTAGAAGCCTTGGGTAGAATTTGGGTTGATTTGGACCTTGTTTGATCACAAAACCCCAAAACACCTCCCCCTGCCCTATGAACTCCTTTACCGACTCCGGAAACCCTAAGTTCTCGGAGTTCCGTGAAGGAAAGTTGTATTCAAGACTTAGATAATAAGTTTATATTATCTTTGCATTCTCATAAGCATCCCATGGCATCCATTCTTATATATATATGTATGGTTATGTTAGAACGTGAAGAAGAAGCAGAAGTCACCGAAGAAAGGACACCACCACCCTCGGATTCTCAAGCAGGCAACTGCTTTTACTTTGATATTTGTGGATCTGAGCCAGACTCACCTGTTAACGAAGGCAAGCCCCGGTGCATTTGCCACCTCCCTTGATGTTTTTAAAATCTTTCTCACTTGATTGATGCATTAGGTGATAGGAGTTGAATGCTTAAACAATTCCTGCATTACCTTCCTTGATCTTTGATTGCCATCCTTGATACCCTGCTTACAAAAGGTTGTTACTATGCTTAGTATTGCTCTAGCAAAACAAAAGGTTTTGTTTTACAAAAGATGATTGGCAAAGTGGGAGGTATGTTTTTGAAAATAAAACTTGATGGTGGATCCATCATGGCCGTGATGGGTTCAACATCGGAAAAGATGTACCTCTGCCAGGTACCAAACTTTGGGTTTGAAATGATTAAGTTGAGACCGGGCGGGTGACTTGCACGAGAAGAGAGTCTCGGTGTAGTGTCTCCGTCTGAGTCGATTAAGGACCTTGTCGATGTAGGCCTGCTGACCGAGGACCCTTTAACTGGTCACATGCCTCGTCATGGGTAAGCTTTGCCTCGGGCGGACTAAGGCCAGAATAAGATAACACGAAATGGGCGTGGAGCGGTGGCGAGAGTAGCGTGTACCCTCCGTGGCAAGAGGCTGGACGGTGGTGTATCTGTGCTCTCGGTTTGCGTGAACCTGATCTGGTCTTAAGAAACTCGGTGGCGGGTTGACATATGCAAGGGTTAAGTGCTACATATGTCGTGTGATCGGAGATCCTCAGCTGAGTATAATCGATTCGGATCGCCGTACCTCCGCGGTTATGGAGACTTAGCCACTGACTTACACGTAGCAATCCACTAAAGATGATGGGATCGATGAGAAACTGGCTAGTACAGGACAAGTGTTTGAACTAGGGTAGAAAGAACTCTAGATGCAGGTAACTTTACTTAACCTGAAAATAAAACTGGATTTTTAAGGATCCACTCATAGTAAGCTTTTCCGCAAAACAGAGTCTTTGATTCTTGTTAAGCCTTACCTTGACTTCCCTATCACCAGCATACCTTTGAGAGTCTTTTCGTTAGTCGGGTAAGACTTGCTGAGTAATTCCATACTCAGGGTTTATTCCCTCGTTGTTTTTAGGTGAGAGAGCAGCAGATTTCTGTTGCTTTTGTACCAAGGTGGTTCCTCATGAAGAAAATCAGGAATGAAGATGCGGGAGGACCTGGTCCTCCATAAAAACTTTTGTGTATAAACTTTTATGGGAGGAGTTTTTGCCTCCCTTGGTTATGTAATAATAATACTACTCTGCACTCGTTTATAGTTTTGGTCTGTAATAAATAACCTAATCTTACTTTTTAATAAATGTAAGTTTATGTAATCACTTCCGCATTTCGATATCTCCGATGTTCTGTAATGTCTGCACGACGGGTGAAACGTTCCTGGAAGGGTAAGGAAAGATACCGAACTTATCAAGTGATTCAGGAACATCTACGGGGTTGCCTGATGTCTGTTGGACAAGGACAACCGTAGGTGGGCCTAATGACTTGAAAGGTTCCATCACGATGTAACACCTCTGGTGTTACTGTAACTAAAACTTGAGCATGACATCATAAACATTGACATTGCATATGTTTGACACACCTAGAGTGCATTCACTAGGTAAAAATTTCAAACAAGTGTATTGTTTTTGGTATTTTGCAAATAGACCCCTGGTTAAGGAACTTAACCCTAAATAGAGTTTAATGGGGTAAAACTTAACCCAACTAAAGAAAACCTAAAGGCTTTTGGAAAAGAGTCATAAAATATCCCTAAAAACAAAGTTGAATTACATTTATACTCTTGGGATACCAAAAATCTCAAACAGAACCCTGGAAAACCTTAAAACCAAACCCTAGGGACCTATGTGCAAAATTAGTCCACTTTTGGACTAAAGTGCAAAAATCAAGTCAAATAAGTGTATTAAGGTATTTGGGTCACTCATATGTGAATTTGCAAGCCAAACCCTGAGTTTTGGACTTATTTGCAAAAGAGCCCCATTTGAACTCTTTTGATTAAGTCTGAAATTCAGTGTATTGTGCCCATCTTTGTGACCTTGTAACTTCTAAACAAAAGGGTTTTTGCCCTAGGTCACCACATCAAAGTTGTAGATCCATCAAAGGTGAACACTTTTGCTTAAGAGAGTGAGCAATGTTGTTAAGAAAAATTTAGAGATAATCATGCTCAAACTTTGGCTGTCAGACTGCTAAAAGTCTGAAATCAGGCTAACAGTGAACTGACATCAACTTTAGGCCCAATTTCGAGTATGATCTAATGACTTTTTGTGGCAACACCACATGGCAATGTTGTAGAGGGCATGTTGTTCTACAACTTTGCTGCAGAACTTGGCATGTGTGGTCATTGGAAATCGAGAGAAAAATTGGCTCTAAGTTTGACTGTCAGGCAAACTGAATCTCATTCCCATGGTACAGTAGCCTGATCAGGATCAGGCTGCCAGCGATGTTTGCTCGTCGCCGGTAGCCCGTCGCCGTCGATCGTCGCTCGCTGTGATTCGTGCTCAGTGGTCACCAGATAAACGGCGACGATCAACGGCGACGGGCTACCGGTGACGAGCAAACATCGCTGGCAGCCTGATCCTGATCAGGCTACTGTACCATGGGAATGAGATTCAGTTGGCCTGACAGTCAAACTTAGAGCCAATTTTTCTCTCGATTTCCAATGACCACACATGCCAAGTTCTACAGCAAAGTTGTAGAACAACATGCCCTCTACAACATTGCCATGTGGTGTTGCCACAAAAAGTCATTAGATCATACTCGAAATTGGGCCTAAAGTTGATGTCAGTTCACTGTTAGCCTGATTTCAGACTTTTAGCAGTCTGACAGCAAAAGTTTGAGCATGATTATCTCTAAATTTTTCTTAACAACATTGCTCACTCTCTTAAGCAAAAGTGTTCACCTTTGATGGATCTACAACTTTGATGTGGTGACCTAGGGCAAAAACCCTTTTGTTTAGAAGTTACAAGGTCACAAAGATGGGCACAATATACTGAATTTCAGGCTTATTCAAAAGAGTTCAAATGAGGCTCTTTTGCAAATAAGTCCAAAACTCAGGGTTTGGCTTGCAAATTCACATATGAGTGACCCAAATACCTTAAGACACTTATTTGACTTGATTTTTGCACTTTAGTCCAAAAGTGGACTAATTTTGCACATAGGTCCCTAGGGTTTGGTTTTAAGGTTTTCCAGGGTTCTGTTTGAGATTTTTGGTATCCCAAGAGTATAGATGTAATTCAACTTTGTTTTTAGGGATATTTTATGACTCTTTTCCAAAAGCCTTTAGGTTTTCTTTAGTTGGGTTAAGTTTTACCCCATTAAACTCTATTTAGGGTTAAGTTCCTTAACCAGGGGTCTATTTGCAAAATACCAAAAACAATACACTTGTTTGAAATTTTTACCTAGTGAATGCACTCTAGGTGTGTCAAACATATGCAATGTCAATGTTTATGATGTCATGCTCAAGTTTTAGTTACAGTAACACCAGAGGTGTTACATCCTTCCCCCCATAAAAGAATCTCGTCCCGAGATTAAAAGTCCTAGGGTGAGTAATGGAAAAGGAAATGTGTCACATCTTTATTTCCTTATTTCTGGTACAAGGCAGGGGTAGTGTGGGGGTTCACTCCTTTATTACAATAACTAAATTTACTTTACAGATTACATGAGGCTAGAAAACCTGGGAAATTCTTATTTAAAAAGTCTTGCGTTTCCCACGTAGCCTCTTCTTCAGAATGTTGGTTCCACTGTATCTTATAGAATTTGAGAGTTTTTCTCCGGGTAACCCGGTCCTTTTGATCCAAGACTCGAATTGGGTGCTCAGAATATGTCAAGTCTGGTTCAAGGACAACATCTGTCACTTCAATAGTTCGATCAGGAATCCGAAGACACTTCTTTAATTGCGATACATGGAACACATTATGTATAGCAGACAGGGTCTCGGGAAGCTGCAGTTGGTACGCCACTGGTCCACATTGCTTAAGTACAGGGAAGGGACCAATGTACCTGGGTGCAAGTTTTCCTTTAACCCCGAAACGGGATACCCCCTTCCTTGGTGAAACCTTCAGGTAGACATAGTCTCCTTCCAGAAAATATAAGGGCATTCGCCGTTTGTCTGCATAACTCTTCTGTCGAGCTTGGGCCGTCTTCATATTATGGATTATTTTCTGAACCTTTTCTTCGGTTTCTTTTACCATATCAGGCCTAAAGAAATATCTTTCCCCAGGTTCAGACCAATTTAGCGGAGTACGACATCGTCGTCCATATAAAGCTTCAAAAGGTGCCATCTTAATACTTTCTTGATAGCTATTATTATATGAAAACTCCGCTAAGGGCAAACATTCATCCCATTTTTGTGAGAAATTTAGGACACATGCCCGCAGCATATCTTCGAGTATTTGATTAATCCTCTCAGTCTGTCCACTGGTTTGGGGATGATATGCCGAACTATGGAGCAGCCTAGTACCCAAGGATTTGTGAAGTGCTTCCCAAAACTTGGCTACAAATTGCGGTCCACGATCCGACACAATAGTCTTCGGAACACCATGCAGACTAAGAATACGATCAATATACAATTGGGCATAGACAGTAACCGGGTGATCTATCTTGGCCGGCAGAAAATGAGCTGTCTTTGTGAGTTGATCAACTATAACCCAGATAGAGTCATACCCTTTTGCAGTCCTGGGCAATCCCACAATGAAGTCCATACTTATGTCTTCCCATTTCCAGGTTGGGATTGGCAAAGATTGTAGTGGACCAGCAGTTTTCAAGTGTATGGCCTTGACACGTCTACAGGTGTCACACCTGGCCACATAGCGTGCAATCTCGATCTTCATTTTTGTCCACCAATAATATTGTTTCAAATCTTGATACGTCTTAGTGCTTCCAGGATGAATAGAATAGCGACTAAGATGTGCTTCATCAAGAATTTGTTGGCGGATTTCTTCATTCTTCGGCACCACTATACGGTTATTAAACCATACAGTGCCTTGTTCATCTTCTTTGAAACCTTTGGCTGTCCCAGCCTTTATCTTTTCTCGAATATGCTTCATACCCTCATTATCTTTTTGAGCATCAATTATCTTTTGCAAGAGATCGGACTCCAGCTTTAGCTGACTTAGGGTTCCTCGTCGGACCATCCCCAGGTTTAGCTTTTCCATCTCTTGACATAAAGTATTTTCAGAGTTCTTCATCATAAGACAGTGGCAGGAAACCTTACGGCTAAGTGCATCTGCCACAACATTGGCTTTGCCTAGGTGATAATGAATTTCCAATTCATAGTCCTTAATAAGCTCAAGCCATCGCCTTTGTCTCATATTCAATTCTGACTGGGTGAAGATATATTTCAAGCTTTTATGGTCTGTGTAAATGTGATAGACATTTCCCAGTAGATAATGACGCCAGATTTTCAGGGCATGAACCACAGCAGCTAGCTCCAGATCATGAGTTGGATAATGTTCCTCATGTCGGCGCAACTGCCTTGAAGCATATGCAATCACTCGGCCTTCTTGCATCAACACACAGCCGAGTCCACTGCCTGACGCATCACAATATACATCAAAAGGCTTGGTGATGTCCGGCTGAGCCAATACCGGAGCAGTGGTTAATAATGTCTTTAATTGTTCAAAGGCTTCTTCACACTTGGAAGACCAATTAAATTTACAATCATTTTTCAATAAACTTGTGATTGGTTTCACAAGCTTAGAAAAATCTGGTATAAATCTGCGATAATACCCAGCTAGTCCAAGAAAACTCCGGACTTGATGAACAGTGGTTGGGGGTTTCCACTCCAGAATATCCTTGACCTTGCTAGGATCTACCGCAATTCCCTTGGCAGATAAGATATGTCCTAGAAACTGAATTTCTTCCAGCCAGAACGCGCATTTACTGAACTTGGCATATAGCTGATGTTCCCTCAAGCGCATTAATACAATCCGCAAATGTTGAGCATGCTCCTCTTCATTTTTGGAATATATCAAGATATCGTCGATGAAGACCACCACGAACTTGTCCAACTCGGGCATAAAGACCGAGTTCATCAAATAAGTGAAATGGGCAGGAGCATTGGTTAATCCGAAAGACATTACCAAATATTCAAATAACCCATATCGCGTAGTGAACGCGGTCTTTGGTATGTCCTCGGGCCGAATACGGATTTGATGATAGCCTGACCTGAGATCAATTTTGGAGAATACCCTCGCCCCGGTCAATTGATCAAATAGGATATCAATCCTTGGAAGAGGGTACTTGTTCTTGATCGTGACCTCATTCAGGGGCCGATAATCCACGCACATCCGTAAGGTTTGATCCTTCTTTTTGACGAATATAGCTGGACAACCCCAAGGTGACGAGCTTGGCCGGATAAATCCTTTATTTAGTAGGTCTTGTAATTGAGTCTTCAATTCCGCCAACTCATTTGGAGGCATACGGTACGATCTTCGAGAAATTGGAGCCGTATCGGGCTTTAGCTCAATTACAAATTCCACATCCCGCTCAGGTGGCAATCCCGGCAGCTCTTCGGGAAAGACATCGGGAAACTCGCACACTACCGGAATATCCTTGATTTCCGGTACTATGGCTTCATACACTCTACCAGTAGCTTGGGTTGGAATGGGGATAGGTATAAGAATTTCTTCTTGATTATAACTCAACCTGATAATTCTTTGATCAGTGTTGAGGATTGCTTTATACTTGGCCAACCAATTCATACCCAGAATAACATCTATATCCTGGCCTTTCAGAACTATCATATTAGTAAGAAAATCCCGTCCGGCCAAGGTTATGGGCACTTGATAGGCCACTTCTCTAGTAAAAATCTGTCCCCCAGGTGAGTGAATTTTAAATCCTTCTTTTGATTCATGACATGAAATGTGATGTTGCTCCACAAATTTCTTGCTAATGAAGGTATGCGAAGCACCAGAATCAAAGAGAATGATTGCAGGATGATTGGCCACGAGGAACGTACCCATCATTACTGGCTCCCCGTCCGGTGTAGTGGCCACTTGCGTATAGTATATATGTCCCGTCTTCTTGGTATTCTTGCCCGAAGTACTTCCCTTGCCTGGAGCTGAATTCCCCGATCCTTGCTGATTATTAGCCTGATTTTGCTTTGGATAGGGGCAATCTTTGATAAAATGCCCAGACTTGCCACAGTTAAAACACCCAGTTGAAGAACGTGGCAGAGCAGGGAATCGAGTGCCTGGGGCACCCGGCTGACTTGGGGCAGTAGGGGCTTTGTTGGGACGAATAATTATGGGCTGCTTAAAACGGAAGGATGGTGCACTTGAACGGTTCTGGTTAGAAGGCCGGAGAATAAACCGTTGCCTCTTCACCGGGCCCTGACTAGGCCTATCACCTCCAGATCCCTTAGATTTTCCGGCTCCTGCACATTTTGCTTCCACAGCTAAAGCTGTACTGACAGCTTTCCCATATGTGAGATCTATGCAGGTTGCCATCTTTCGTTGCATTCGATCATTTAAACCCCTCATGAAGCAATTTTTCTTTTTCAGGTCTGTATTTACCTGATCGATTGCATACTGTGACAGGTGGTTAAACTTGTTGAGATATTGATTGACAGTATCTCCACCCTGTCTAAGCTTCATAAATTCTTCTTGTTTCATATGTAGAACACCCTCCGGAATATAATGCTCACGGAAAGCTACCTTGAATTCCTCCCAGGTTATTTGATGATTGGCCGGTTGAACGGCCATGAAATTTCCCCACCAGGTGCTGGCAGGGCCACGTAGTTGTTGGGCTGCAAACAACGGCTTCTGGGTTTCTGAACAGCGCAGAAGTCCGAATTTTTGTTCAATGACCCGTATCCATTCGTCGGCTTCCAACGGGTCTTCAGCCTTCACAAACAGGGGTGGACGAGTCTCCGAGAAGTCTAGATAAGAAGTTTCGCGGGGGCCCTGTTGATAACCCCGCCCGCCTTGTTGTTGAAGCTGCTGACCCGCCATTTCTCTCAAGAAGCGGGTGTTATCTGCGGTCGCATTTACCAAGGCAGCAATTGCCTCGGCCAGAGTGGGAGGAACAGGGGGTGGATTTGGTGTAGATTCCCTCCCACTAGAGGGTCCTGCTGCATCCTGGGATCGAGTTTTGGACGGCATCTGTGGCAATAGTCATTTGAAAGAAAAACAAATATTATATGCCAGAGACAAAACCTTCCACATTACATTACCAAAAAGAGTAATGTACAGACTCGATTTACACAGGATACATTACTCAACATACAATACACTATCTATTGCACAATAGTACAATCTACAATACTCTACTTTTATTTTTATTACTACACTGCTACTTCTACTGCTGGTTATCCCTAGCAGCCTTGTCATCAGGTGTGGGAGACCATTCATCGACCAGCCTCATAGAAGGAGGGGGTTGAAAAAGGTCTAGCTCACCACCAAGCGCTTGTCCCATCACGTGGGAGGGTCCAGCTTCCGACTCAGCAGGATGTATGAGCTCACTGGGATGCAGTTGCGAATACAATACAAGCACTTCCTCATGTAATGTATTGCAGTATGTCTGCAATTCTTCAACAGCCAAGTTGAGCTCAGTTATACGGGCCTGAGCCCTTGCCTCCTTGGCCCATGCCAATGAACGAGATTGAACGACCCAATCGAGTGCCAAATCCCGATCTGCCAGCTGGTCTTGTAGATGGCGAACGTCTCTTCGTAACTCATTTATACGGTCACCATCTCCAATCCATATAGCTGTCCTGCGGCGGAGTTCCGCTTGGAGCCTTCTTACTTTTTGTAATACTCAAAATTTTAAAATTGAAAACATAGTTGATTTACACACATGTTTTTGCCTCTGTTTGTTATAACATGTGAATCAACATTTCAAAAGTCATTAATTAGCTAATGACACTTAAATTAATATATGCATCATGCTGAGTTTTATTGGATTGTGCATTTGTGGATAATAAAATAAATGTGTCATTAAAAATATATTAATATGTTAATGGACACATGGGATATAGCCTCTAAATTGAAAACAAAATGACATGGAAATAAGAAAGAAAGAGAGAAATATTATACAACACAAAATAAAGTTAAAAATAAATAAATTCATCACACTTTTAGGTATGTCCAAATTGTACTGTTAACTTGAGAGTGAATTTGCCACAAGTTGAAATTTAATTTGAATTGGAATTTGAATTTGGAAATTAGGAAATAGAGAAAAGGAAAAAAAAAGAAGAAGAAAAGAAAAAGCTAAAGCGGAGCTCTGGGCTGGCTCAACTCTATTCGGCCCATCTGACTCCCTTCGCGCGGCCCATCATCGCGCTCCCTCATCCACGCTTGCGCCGACATGGTGGGCCCGCCGGCCAGTCTCCCTCGCGTGCGGGCAGATTTGCAGGAATAAGGATCCGGCTCACTGACACTGCTGGCCCACATCCCAGCGTTCCACACGCTTGTCTCTCGGTCCGCCTTGCGCCGCTGACCTATGGGGCCATCCAGTCAGAGCCGTCGTCCGCACCGTGAATCTCGCATGGGTAGCCATGCTGCCGGAATCGCCGGTGCTGTTACGGCCGGGCGTAACGGCCAGGCGAAATCCCCGTGTTGCCTGCCGCCTCGGTGGGATATGAAGACCCGTTCTTTCCCTCCTCGCTGCCATTAGCGCTTCGCCAAGATCAGGGAGAGGGGGGGATTGTCGTAGTCGTTGCCGCCATGCGCCGGGGTGAGATCCGGTCCGATGCTACAGCCCCCGTTGATTGGCGTGCGCGGCTTAGCGATTGGTGACCGCCAGGGTGTACCGAAGGTCATGAAGCAGCGCTTGGGTGGGATTGTGCCACGACGTCGTCGGAATTCGTCACTGGCGCCGGGACCTCCACCACCGTACCGCCCCACCTCGTGGCTAGCTCTCATCCCGTCGCGATTCGCCGGTAAGCCGTTTCTAGACAGTTACTTGGACTCTTGGCATCGGGTTGGTCGCTTCGGATTGGGATTTAGCACGCTAGGGTGCCGGCGAGCCGCACGCGGCAATGGCGCCGCCGCACTTGCCCTGCGCCACCGCGCTCGGTCGGCTTTGGGGAGGACTCGCAGTGACCATCCGATCCATCGCGTGCGGTCGAGATTAGAAGCAGAGGTAGCCGTCGATCGAGAATCGAATGTCGCAGATTAGATCTAGTTTGATAAAATCTAAGCCGTTGATTCCAGATCGGGCGGCTAGGGTCGCGTACCGGTTCACGTATGCACTGATTTAATCTGGCACGTTCGTTTGTGATCGGACGGTCCCAACCGCACCGTACCCCTTCGCCGTAGTCTTTTACATAAGAGACCCTCCACTTTTGAGAAAACAGCCCGCCGTCCACGCGGGATTGCGCCTGAGTCTTCAGAAAGATTTCGCTAAGGCCCCTGCGTTTCACATTAATTGAGGCCCAGTCCAGAGATCATTTAAATTGAATAAATGAAATAGAAAATGGATTTTTAATAGGAAAATAATTGCTAGAACTTTATAAATTCATAGAAAATTCATACTAACTCCAAATTAGTCCATTCCAGTTCCTAAAATTTTGTAATTTTATTCTTTATCACCTAGATCCTCTGTTATGTCATGAAAACAGTAAGAAATTTATTTATCACTTAATCCTATTTAAAGCACATAAAACCTTTGAAAATGCATAACTTGAAATCTATAACTCAGAAAATTATGATTTCAGTTCCTAGGTTTTTATTTTAATATGTAGAATAACTCTGTGTATTTTGTTTACATGCTTGGTGTAATGTTAATTTTCCCTATATCCTGTGCTTGTTTGTATTGTGGCGAGTAGAAGAGCCCGTTGCTGTGGATCCTGGTGAGCAGCAGGTTGAAGTAGCTGAGCAGGAGCTCATTGAAGGCAAGTTGTGCCCTTGATCACTTCTTTTACCCATTCATGTGCTTATTATTCATAATGATCTGCATAGGATAATTTTGCTGGGACCCAATAGGATACCCTAGATTTGACTATCTTTATACCTTACTTCACCACTGGTTTTACTACTAAAGTTTTGGGTAGTACATGCTATTGCTTTATGTGGATTTGGGTATAGAGATATTCATCACCTATTGTTATACTATTTATTGTTATCTGTTTTATTATTCCTTGTTCATGTTAAGATCATTATGTTAATGGGAACATGGAGCGACCACCCGGGAAAACAGTGCTACCACAAGGGTTTAATGGGACGCCCTTGGCTGATTAACTAGGAAAGCTAGGGGAGGGCTACCTTACCCGAAAGGGGCAAGGGCAGTAGGGGAGAGGTCAGTGCAGGGGGGTCCCTGTTTGATTTTGCTGCGATGGCGGTCAGCCAGGAACCCTGTACTGGATCTTCCCATAAACTGTAGCGGGTAGTCTGAAGCTAGTGGAACTTTGTAAAGGCCTCGTAGTGTTACCCTGCCTCGCCTCCTCGGTAGAGGTGTATGGGATTAGCCATCTCTTGGCAGATGGGTAACATGACTTGTGGGTAAAGATGCGCAACCTCTGCAGAGTGTAAAACTAGTATACTAGCCGTGCTCACGGTCAAGAGCGGCTCGGACCCTCACATGATTAATTTATGGAACTTAAACTTAATCTGTCATTTCATTGCATATGGGATTATTTTATTATTACTTTCACTTATTATTACTATGGTTTGGTATTTACTTACACTTAGTAATTGCTAATAAAATTTTGACCAACTTATAAAAGCAATGCTCAGCTTCAGCCTTTGTTTCATTGATCAGCCTTACACTTCATGAACTCCCACCTTTGGTGAGTTCATGCCACATTATTCCCCACGACTTGTTGAGCTATGATCGTATGTGAGCTCACTCTTGCTGTCTCACACCCCCCCCCACAGGAGAAGAGCAGGTGTTTCAGAAGGAGCCTCAAGGCGAGGAGTTTGATCTGATCTAGGTGGCGTTTCTCAGTCGACATTGGCGCCGACGATCCTTAGTTCGTTTTATGGTTATACTTTTATTTTGTAATAAGTCTTCCGCTATGTAATAAATACTCTGATGTTTTATGACATTTATCTCTATACACTCTGTTATTATATATGTTGTCTTCTTGGCGCATGTATGAGATGCACCCGGCTTTGTTCTTTAAAACCGGGTGTTACAGAAGTGGTATCAGAGGAAATGTTGACTGTAGGACGAAACCTAGATAGAAATGGATAAACCCTTACCTACTTATCTCATTCTGAATCATTCTACACTTACCTTACTCTGATTCTTTCTATACTTATTTTGATCCTGTCTCACCTTCTACTGTTCTACCCTGATCATTCTTACCTTTTCTAATCTAAGACAAGATGGATTTCACACCTTGGAATCCTATGACTATGATCTTCTTAAGAGATAGGTAACCTAAGACGAAATTAAAACTATTTTCTTTATTTAAAAATGTTGGTTGATTGTTCTGATGATAAATGCTTGATTTGCTTCTTTGATTGATTGAAACATTATAGTTGGGCATCTTAGCATGTACCACCATAAGGTAATGTATTAGCTTTAGTGGATAACACATTAATCTACTTAGCTAATAAACCCCCCGCAGTAACATTCCTTGTAATTACTCTCCTTGTCTACAATTCTTCCTTCCTTACCCTGTGTTTCTAACCCAGATGGGCTACCCCTATACTGTTAGAAGAGAGCAGTATAGATTTGATCCTTGGTATGTCATGGTTAAGAAAGACAAAGGCAGTATATACACTGTGCTAAGGGAACCGTAGAACTCACTAGTTCCAAAGGACAAAGATTTGAAGTTGAAGTTGCAGTAACTACCACCTTCAGACTAGCAACATTCTTAGTAGATGGGAAGTTTTTGGGTGACAACATCCAGGTGGTTAAGGATTTTCCGGATGTCTTTCCAGAGGAGTTACCAGGGATGCCACCTGATGGAGAAGTTGAGTTTGATATTGATCTCTTACCTGGAACCGCTCCTATTTCTAAAACGACCATATAGGATGTCTGAAGAAGAGTTAAAGGGACTGAAGAAGCAGTTAACGGAGTTGCAAGAGGCTGAGTACATTCGTCCGAGTCTTCACCTTGGAGAGCACCAGTTTTGTTTGTAAAGAAGAAAGATGGATTACAAGGGATGTGCGTGGATTAAAGGTCCCTTAATGATGTCACTGTGAAGAACAAGTTTCTGTTACCCCGCATTAAGGATTTATTTAATCGGATGAGAGGAGCCAGGGTATTCTCGAAGATTGACCTCCGATCGGGGTACCATCAGATGAAGATTGGACCATCAGATATTCCTAAGACGGCTTTCTCGACCTGATATGGTTTATATGAGTTTACAGTTATGTCATTTGGACCAACTAATGCACCAACCTATGTTATGGATCTGAAGAACAAGGTGCATGATCTGGACAGATTCATCGTGGTTTTCATGGACGATATTTTTAGTGATCATGAGGAACATATGTGATTGGTACTACAGAAGCTTTAAGATAATCAACTCTACGCCAAGTACGGTAAATGCGAGTTTTGGATTGGCGAGGTGCCATTTCTTGGACATATCATTTCCAATGGAGGGATATCAGTGGATCCTGCTAAAGTCAGGAGATAGTGGTGTGGAGCATACCCACTATGGATACGGAGGATCGAGGTTTCTTGGGACTTGCAGGATGTTAATGGAGATTTATTGAAGGATTTTCTAAGATTGCTAAGCTTATGACCTCGCTTTTGGTGAAGGAAAGAGAATTCAAGTGGGACGAGAAGTGCCAAGTATATACGGATCATAAGAGTTTGAAGTATGTATTCACTCAAAAGGATCTCAACCTTAGGCAACGCCGTTGGTTGGAGCTTATTAAGGATTATGATTTGGAAATTCACTATCACTCGGGCAAGGCAAATTTGGTTGCAGATGCCTTGAGTCGAAAGGAGCATGTTCATTCAGCTGTTGATGCCCAGCTACCCGATGAGATTGTTGAGGATTTCAGGAGACTTAACCTGGGGATAGTTGCTCACACTGAAGGAGTTACTATTGATGTGGAATCTACTTTGGAACAAGAAATCCACAAAGGACAAATTGGTGATGCTAAAATGCAAGAGATTAAGGATCTAATTACCAAAGAACGAGGTCCAGAATTCATGGAGAATGAGCAAGGCACTGTATGGTTCAAGGACAAGATATGTGTCCCTGAGATTGAAAGCCTTCGTGAGACTATTTTAAAGGAAGCTCATGACTTGGATTATTCTATTCATCCTGGTAGTACCAAGATGTATCAGGATTTGAAGCGGAAGTATTGGTGGTATGGATTTAAGAGAGATGTGGTTGCACATGTGGCTATGTGCGATGTATGCCAAAGAGTTAAGGCTGAACACCAGAGGCCAGCCGGACTACTGCACCCACTGATGAGACCTGAGTGGAAGTGGGAAGAAATTGGTTGGATTTTATTACTGGATTGCCACGCATCTCGAAAGGATATGATTCTATAGGGGTTATTGTGGATAGACTGACCAAAATGGCTCATTTCATTCCGATCAAGACTACTTATAATGGATCACAATTGGTTAAGTTATACATGTCTCGGATTGAGTCTCTACATGGTGTACCGAAGAAGATCGTTTTGGATAGAGGATCACGGTTTACCTCAAGGTTTTGGAAAAGTTTTCATGAGAAAATGGATATGAAGTTGAATTTTAGTTTGGCCTACCATCCTCAGACTGATGGACAGACTGAAAGGACTAATCAAGTATTGGAATACATGTTGAGAGCTTGTACCCTTCAGCATGGTAGTAGTTGGGACAAGAGTCTACCTTATGCTGAGTTCTCATATAATAAGAGTTACCAGGCCAGTCTGAAGATGTCACTATTCGAGGCTCTATATGGCAGGAAATGCAGGACTCCTCTATTTTGGACCAGATTAGAGGAAGGCAGATCTTTGGACCTGAACTTATTCAAGAGGCAGAAGAACAAGTCCATATAATTCGGGAGAATTTGAGGGTAGCTCAGACTAGACAAAAGAGCTATGCGGATAATAGAAGAAGACCACTGGAATTTGAGGAAAGGAATCACGTGTACCTTAAGGTTTCACCACTTCGTGGAATGAGGAGATTTAAAGTCAAGGACAAATGGTTCCCTCACCTTATTGGACCATTCTGAGTTTTTAGGCAAGTTGGAGAGATGGCATACCAACTCGAGTTACCTGCTAGTCTATCGGACGTGCATAATGTGTTTCACGTATCTCAACTGAAGAAGTGTCTCCGTGTCCCCGAGGAACAGTTACCAATGGAAGAGCTTAGTGTTCTGGGTGATTTGACTTTCACGGAGTATCCGATCAAGATTCTTGACACTCTGACTAGAGTTACACGAAATAAGGTGCTAAAGATGTGCAAAGTGCAATGGAGTCTTGGGAGAGAGAAGAAGAGCTTCGCATAAATTTTCCCCATCTTTTCCCTCGTTCTTTTTAAATCTCGAGGACGAGATTATTCTTAAGGGGGGTAGGATTTGTAATACTCAAAATTTTAAAATTGAAAACATAGTTGATTTACACACATGTTTTTGCCTCTGTTTGTTATAACATGTGAATCAACATTTCAAAAGTCATTAATTAGCTAATGACACTTAAATTAATATATGCATCATGCTGAGTTTTATTGGATTGTGCATTTGTGGATAATAAAATAAATGTGTCATTAAAAATATATTAATATGTTAATGGACACATGGGATATAGCCTCTAAATTGAAAACAAAATGACATGGAAATAAGAAAGAAAGAGAGAAATATTATACAACACAAAATAAAGTTAAAAATAAATAAATTCATCACACTTTTAGGTATGTCCAAATTGTACTGTTAACCTGAGAGTGAATTTGCCACAAGTTGAAATTTAATTTGAATTGGAATTTGAATTTGGAAATTAGGAAATAGAGAAAAGGAAAAAAAAGAAGAAGAAAAGAAAAAGCTAAAGCGGAGCTCTGGGCTGGCTCAACTCTATTCGGCCCATCTGACTCCCTTCGCGCGGCCCATCATCGCGCTCCCTCATCCACGCTTGCGCCGACATGGTGGGCCCGCCGGCCAGTCTCCCTCGCGTGCGGGCAGATTTGCAGGAATAAGGATCCGGCTCACTGACACTGCTGGCCCACATCCCAGCGTTCCACACGCTTGTCTCTCGGTCCGCCTTGCGCCGCTGACCTATGGGGCCATCCAGTCAGAGCCATCGTCCGCACCGTGAATCTCGCATGGGTAGCCATGCTGCCGGAATCGCCGGTGCTGTTACGGCCGGGCGTAACGGCCAGGCGAAATCCCCGTGTTGCCTGCCACCTCGGTGGGATATGAAGACCCGTTCTTTCCCTCCTCGCTGCCATTAGCGCTTCGCCAAGATCAGGGAGAGGGGGGGATTGTCGTAGTCGTTGCCGCCATGCGCCGGGGTGAGATCCGGTCCGATGCTACAGCCCCCGTTGATTGGCGTGCGCGGCTTAGCGATTGGTGACCGCCAGGGTGTACCGAAGGTCATGAAGCAGCGCTTGGGTGGGATTGTGCCACGACGTCGTCGGAATTCGTCACTGGCGCCGGGACCTCCACCACCGTACCGCCCCACCTCGTGGCTAGCTCTCATCCCGTCGCGATTCGCCGGTAAGCCGTTTCTAGACAGTTACTTGGACTCTTGGCATCGGGTTGGTCGCTTCGGATTGGGATTTAGCACGCTAGGGTGCCGGCGAGCCGCACGCGGCAATGGCGCCGCCGCACTTGCCCTGCGCCACCGCGCTCGGTCGGCTTTGGGGAGGACTCGCAGTGACCATCCGATCCATCGCGTGCGGTCGAGATTAGAAGCAGGGGTAGCCGTCGATCGAGAATCGAATGTCGCAGATTAGATCTAGTTTGATAAAATCTAAGCCGTTGATTCCAGATCGGGCGGCTAGGGTCGCGTACCGGTTCACGTATGCACTGATTTAATCTGGCACGTTCGTTTGTGATCGGACGGTCCCAACCGCACCGTACCCCTTCGCCGTAGTCTTTTACATAAGAGACCCTCCACTTTTGAGAAAACAGCCCGCCGTCCACGCGGGATTGCGCCTGAGTCTTCAGAAAGATTTCGCTAAGGCCCCTGCGTTTCACATTAATTGAGGCCCAGTCCAGAGATCATTTAAATTGAATAAATGAAATAGAAAATGGATTTTTAATAGGAAAATAATTGCTAGAACTTTATAAATTCATAGAAAATTCATACTAACTCCAAATTAGTCCATTCCAGTTCCTAAAATTTTGTAATTTTATTCTTTATCACCTAGATCCTCTGTTATGTCATGAAAACAGTAAGAAATTTATTTATCACTTAATCCTATTTAAAGCACATAAAACCTTTGAAAATGCATAACTTGAAATCTATAACTCAGAAAATTATGATTTCAGTTCCTAGGTTTTTATTTTAATATGTAGAATAACTCTGTGTATTTTGTTTACATGCTTGGTGTAATGTTAATTTTCCCTATATCCTGTGCTTGTTTGTATTGTGGCGAGTAGAAGAGCCCGTTGCTGTGGATCCTGGTGAGCAGCAGGTTGAAGTAGCTGAGCAGGAGCTCATTGAAGGCAAGTTGTGCCCTTGATCACTTCTTTTACCCATTCATGTGCTTATTATTCATAATGATCTGCATAGGATAATTTTGCTGGGACCCAATAGGATACCCTAGATTTGACTATCTTTATACCTTGCTTCACCACTGGTTTTACTACTAAAGTTTTGGGTAGTACATGCTATTGCTTTATGTGGATTTGGGTATAGAGATATTCATCACCTATTGTTATACTATTTATTGTTATCTGTTTTATTATTCCTTGTTCATGTTAAGATCATTATGTTAATGGGAACATGGAGCGACCACCCGGGAAAACAGTGCTACCACAAGGGTTTAATGGGACGCCCTTGGCTGATTAACTAGGAAAGCTAGGGGAGGGCTACCTTACCCGAAAGGGGCAAGGGCAGTAGGGGAGAGGTCAGTGCAGGGGGGTCCCTGTTTGATTTTGCTGCGATGGCGGTCAGCCAGGAACCCTGTACTGGATCTTCCCATAAACTGTAGCGGGTAGTCTGAAGCTAGTGGAACTTTGTAAAGGCCTCGTAGTGTTACCCTGCCTCGCCTCCTCGGTAGAGGTGTATGGGATTAGCCATCTCTTGGCAGATGGGTAACATGACTTGTGGGTAAAGATGCGCAACCTCTGCAGAGTGTAAAACTAGTATACTAGCCGTGCTCACGGTCAAGAGCGGCTCGGACCCTCACATGATTAATTTATGGAACTTAAACTTAATCTGTCATTTCATTGCATATGGGATTATTTTATTATTACTTTCACTTATTATTACTATGGTTTGGTATTTACTTACACTTAGTAATTGCTAATAAAATTTTGACCAACTTATAAAAGCAATGCTCAGCTTCAGCCTTTGTTTCATTGATCAGCCTTACACTTCATGAACTCCCACCTTTGGTGAGTTCATGCCACATTATTCCCCACGACTTGTTGAGCTATGATCGTATGTGAGCTCACTCTTGCTGTCTCACACCCCCCCCCACAGGAGAAGAGCAGGTGTTTCAGGAGGAGCCTCAAGGCGAGGAGTTTGATCTGATCTAGGTGGCGTTTCTCAGTCGACATTGGCGCCGACGATCCTTAGTTCGTTTTATGGTTATACTTTTATTTTGTAATAAGTCTTCCGCTATGTAATAAATACTCTGATGTTTTATGACATTTATCTCTATACACTCTGTTATTATATATGTTGTCTTCTTGGCGCATATATGAGATGCACCCGGCTTTGTTCTTTAAAACCGGGTGTTACACTTTTGCTTCCAGATCCCCTATAGGATCATTGCTTCCGCTACTACTATCTACGTCTCGCGGAGCAAGTTGATGTCGAGGTACTCCAATGGGTCCAGTCGACTTACGCACAGTTTTTCTTGTGCGTGGCGGCATTTCTCTAAGGGAGAAATTTATTAGTACAATTCTTAGTATGATGCATGAATAATTACAGAATCAATCTTGATTCAACCTCCTATATATTGCACTCTTCCTACCTGGTCTTTATAGATTCTTCAGATATAAGGGATAAGAAAGGAAGAATTCATTTTAGGTAAGTCTTTCTTTTGAAAACCTTTTGAATATGCCTTATAATATCTGCAAAGAAGGGCTTCGCTCCGATACCAGCTGTGACGGAACCTTTCAAGTCATTAGGCCCACCTACGGTTGTCCTTGTCCAACAGACATCAGGCAACCCCGTAGATGTTCCTGAATCACTTGATAAGTTCGGTATCTTTCCTTACCCTTCCAGGAACGTTTCACCCGTCGTTGTAACACCATAAAAGCCATCAATTAAAATAATAAATTTAGATATTATATTAATTAGGGTAATAAAATTTTTAGTGTTTAATTGTTCATTTGCATCATTTTCTTTGCATGCGCTTGATTGATTATCGGATGATTGTTGTTAATTTCCTTTTAAAAAGAAATATTAGTAATTAAACAATAATTAAGAAATATAATAATTATTAGTCTAAAAATGAGTATTTTGTTTATAAACATTTTTGGTGAATTTTTATAAATTTTTGAGCTCTTTAAATAAGCGTTTCGGAATTGTAAAAAAAAAACCACCCAGCCGACCGGCCCACTTAGGGGCCCAAAACCCCAAATCCTAACCCTAGACTACACAGCCGCGCGAGCGTCCCTAGGCAAAGCCCCAGCCGCCGCCGCCTCCCTCAAATTTCTCTCCCTCTCTCCTCTATTCACTCCTCTCTCTCTCTCTCTCCCACTCTCTCTCTCTCCTCCCTCCCTGCTTCCTTCTCTCCCGTGCACGCACAGGAGGCCGAGCGCCCAGCCACCCTGTACGCCGTGGCCGGGCCAGGCGGCCGGCCGAGCAGTGCCCGACCGAGCCGGCCGCGACACCGCGCGCCCAGGCGCAGCCTGGCCCCACCGCGCGACGCCTGCTCGGCGCCCTGCATCGAGCCGCCGCGACCCTGCTACGATGCCGCGCGTCCGTTCGCCGACTACGCCACCGTTTCTGCAATTAATGCATCCATTTCTCCCATTACCTCTCCCAGTGAAGAACGTCACCAATGGTAGCCATGAAGACACCGATCGTTCCCTCTCCCTGGCAGACCATTCCTCTCCCCTCTCTCTCTATAAAAGGGACAGCAGAACTCTCTCCCATCCTCCCTACCCGAACTCTCTCCCATTCCTCGCACTCGCTCGCTCGTCGTTCGTCGCCGTAGTTCGCCGGAGTGTACCGTTCGTCGCCGGAGTTTGCCGGAGCGACACACTCGCCGTCCGTAGTCGAGCCCCGCACTCCGTCTGGCCGAAACCTGTCGATCCGTCCCCGTCACACGCACGAACCCGAGGTTGTTGGCGACCCAAATTTATTTTATGTATTTTATAAAGTGCTTTCGATTCGATTCATGTGTTGTATAGTTTGTTTGTTGTAATATGAACACATGTGATTCCAATTTATGTATTTGTGTGCGCTACGGAATTTGTTAAAAATATACGATTAGTAGTGCACCGTGTTATTCCATGTTAATCGACGCGTTGATTTTGGTTTAGAAAAATATGGCGTAGATTTAATAGTCACACGTTGGTGATAAAAATACTAGATAAGAAATTATAGTCAATTTTGGTTACGATAAATTCTAGAAACTACTTGGTGAATTATGGGTGCGTTTTAAATGGATTTGGAAAATGGTATAGATGTCATATGAATATTATAGGATTTTTAGATGGTTTATCTAATTATTTTATTAGCATTTTCTTTTTAGAAAGAAAAGGGAAAAGATCACTGTTGGGGACTTGTTCTCAAATGCTTCGGATTAAGAACAAGGCAACATAAAAAGTGTTAAATGATAAGGTCCTTCGTCCTTTGAAACATTATTTCCCTTCGGGATATAATGTGCTCCGGACGAAGGTCACAAACAATATATCTTCGTAAGCACAATAAGCTATGACGAAGGACTTACACGCAACATGAAAAGTAATATAAACATTTAAATTTCATCACAACGTCATTTCTATTTTATTATTATATAACAATAGAAATGACTTCAAATTACAAGTGTACCTTCGGATTGCAGGAAGACTAAAGTACAAGGATGACGCAAAAGCAAATGCCAGGTCAGCGTGAACAGTACGGGAGTACTGTTCATCTATTTATAGGCGTGGGACGCAGCCCATGTAAAATTACATTCATGTCCATTACATTTGCTAATGACCTATGGGAATCTGTCAAGGCCTAAGTAGTCTTTTCATCTTTAGGTCGGTTCCCCGTTCTGCTATCGCGACGAAGCTTTCCTGCGCATAGCTTCGGCTGCGCACCATCCTTCGTACAGCATGGTAACCAGCCCGTCCTTCATCTCAACCCCCTTTCGACTGACTTAAGCTTCGTCCTGTCCGTACTCCATGTCCATAATCTGAGTCCGAAAATACCTGTTCATATAATTCACATGGAAAACATTGTCAAGTCTTGTTTTTGAGGACCTTCGGAGGACGAAGGCCCCCAACAGTAGCCCCTCGCAATATTAATTTGTTAATGATAAATTCAGATTGCGATATGGACGAAGGCCTTGAGCCGAAGGTCCGAAAAAACACCTTCCCTTTGCTAGAATAGCAACATTCACTGACAAGCGGGGTCTTTCAATTTTCAACGCACTGGGCGTATAAATAAGATCATACCGCAAACTCATTTGGTACGTTCACTTGCCATCTGCTTCCGCTCACTAAATTTTTAGCTCTTGCGCACTAAGATTTGCTGATCTTTTGGTTTTGAAGCTTCGGCTTTGAAAACAGTTTTTTAGTGTTTCCGAAGATGTCTAAAGATAAGAAGGTTGCTGCTGAGATGAAGCTGAGCCTCGACGAAGAGAAGAACTTGGGGTTCCTTATAGCGATGGCGAAGACCAATACGGAAAAAATCACCAAGGAGATTCTGGAAGGCTTGTCTGAAGATACTGGTGACAGCGACAGTTATGATGTAGAAAGCGGTGGGGGAGAGTCCGAAGATCGACCATGGCGGCCAAGTCACTCAGTTTTCGGGAAAAGCACTATTAAGCAGAGTCATATTGACAATATGAGAGGGAGATATTTTCGAGATATATCTATTGTGAGGGCTGATGCTGGAGAAAAAACTTCTCCCACCCCCGAAGAAGATGAGGTCGTGATCTTCCGAAGCTTTCTCAAGACTGGGCTTCGATTCCCCCTAAGCAGCTTTGTTGTCAAAGTCCTGAAGACATTTCAAGTCTACCTTCATCAAATTACTCCCGAAGCTATCATAAGAATGGGGATCTTTGTCTGGGCTGTGCGAAGCCAAGGCTTAGAACCAAATGCTAAAAGCTTTTGCAAAATTCATGAGTTGTTATATGAGACGAAGCCCTGGGGGAAAGAACAATATCACAACAACTTTGGTTGCTACAGCTTCGGTGCCCGCTCCGGGTCAAGCTGCCCCGTGCCAACCTTTCGAAAGAGGTGGCCCGGTGCCTGGATGACAGAATGGTTCTAGGTAAAGAATGACTTGACAGCGCAGGAAGATGTTAAAAGTATCATTATGCGTCCTATCTGGCAGTGCTTCGGACTCCGAAAACCGAAGGTTGAAATGGATGAAGCGGCCGAAGAATGCCAAAGAGCCTTCGGCGTAGTCTGCTCTTTTATCGGGACAAGGGACTTGGTCCAAGAGCATATTGCCTTCAGGGTGTGGCCACTTGCAGGAAAGTGGGAAATGCCGAAGGAGACCATCAAAGAGTCTGACGAAGGCGGACTGGTCAGACTGAAATACACATTCAAATACGGGGATAAGTTTGTTGAACCTAATGACGACTGGTTAAAAAGCATTGAAACGTTAAGTGACGAACTGCTTGGGGCATATTCGAAGGCCGAGAACACTGCATTATCGGCAGCCTTCGGAGGCCGAAAGAAGAAAAGGCTCAACCGGGTATTTGATGCAGTCGGGTTTGTCTACCCTGACTACCATTATCCGGTGCCGGGCCGCAAAAGAAAAAATACTTCTCCTGCAACAGAAGTTGCCACAAGTGCTTCTAGTGAGCCAGCGCCGCAAAGAAAAAAGATGAAGGTGCTCACCCACCGGGCACGTTTTATTGAGCCGGCCACAGTGCCTGAATTTATCGGTAAAATCTCCTTGGCCACTGAAAATACAGAGCCAGCTCCAGTGCCGAAGATCGAAGAAAAAACTGAAGCGCCTTCAGCAGAGAAAGCAGAAAAACCGAAAATTGAAGGACCAAAAATATTAGAAATCTTGAGTCCTTCAGCAAGTGTTGAAACAATAAAAAATCAAAAGGGGCCATCGGTAACCCCGAAAAGAAAAAGAATGGTGAACGTGTTAGATGTTTTGGAGACAATTAAGTCTTCAAGCACAACTCCAAAAAAGACTGTTGAGCTTTCTGAAGTGTCTACTGAAGCTTTAATTGCTGAAGCTTCGAAGCAACAACTTGAAGTTGAAGCTGGGACTTCAGAGCCCACCAAGGAACAATCTTTGGAAATCGAAGAAAAAATAAAAATGCCAGAGCCAATTTTGGTTGAAGAAATTGACACTGCTGCCCCCGAAGCTTCTTCCACCATATGCGATTACATTGTGCGACATGCTTCGGGGAAAAAATTATCTGAAGAAGAGATTTATGAAGCCAACCACTATGCCAAAGAATTAAAATATCCGAAGGGGGCACTAGTATTCAATGGGACTAACGAAGATGACTTCCTATACTGTCTCCCTGACAACAAAGAATTATCTGTCTGCCGGGAGATGGCTAGGAGTATGGGGTTTCCGAAGCTTGAAGCTGGACTATGCGCTATGACGAAGGAGGATCTCGCGGATAGTCTTGCGTATAATAGCCTAAAGGTATGGGAATTGGGCGCTTAGAAATTTTATAATTCGTGACTCATTCTTTTATTCTTATACCAACTTTTTTTTTACATGAAGGGTTTAATCCTAAGCAACGCATTGAGAGCACAAAAGAATGCCGAAGATGAGAGCTATGAAATTGCGTTCAACAACCTACGGTCAGAAGTTATTAAACTGAGAAACGAAGCTCTGGAAAAGGATAAGATTCTGCTTACATTGGTAGACAAGGTAAAAAAGGACGAAGCTGCCTCAAAGGTCCAGGCCGAAGCCCAAAAACGTGAGATTAAAGATCTTCAGAAACAGCTAGCTAGAGCTAAAGAGGAACGTATGCTTGAAGAAACAAAACGAGAGCTTAGCGATCAACTGGCCAATCATTTAGAGATAAGTGTTAAGGAGCTTCGTGCATCCCAGAGAAAATGCTACGTTAAATCTATAGAATGCGTCAAAAAGATAAAATCCAGCTTCGCCGGCGTTGGCGCATTCTCTAATGAAGAGAATTTCTCAAGAGGCAATCCCGAAGGTCCACTGGAATGGATCAGTCACGAAGCAGAGGCCTTCGAGGAAATCCTGAGTAGCCGCGGTGACATTTGCGCTTTTTCGGGCGCCAGAGGAGTTGCTACTGTTTTGGAGAGGAAAGGTTGCGATCATATTAAGCTTCTTGCGCAATCCGAAGCCACTTTATCCGCTAAAGATATTAAAGACCCCTCGACCGAAGCTAGCCAGGTTGGTGGAAAATTTTTCACCGACGTCTGGGACAATGGTGGCCGAGAAATGGCCCAGGAAATTATTCGAAGAAGCGAGCAAGGTATCCATGATGCTAGGGAAGTAGCTAAGGCCGCTGAAAAAAGCGCAGAGCCCAAAAGCCAAATAGGTACCAACTAGTGGTTTTTAGGTCTGTTGTAATTTTTGATTTTCGAACTTGCTTATGGTTTGTAATAGTAACATAGACATATATTCTCTTCCCTCAGAACCTGCTGGATCGTCTGCTGACCCTCACACGAAAGGGGATGATGAAATTAAACAAATGGCCGAAGGTATCATGGATAAAGTTGTTGAACAACTTCTAAATGAGGCTGCCGAAGTAGTACTAAGAGAAGACTAGATGTTATTAGAAAAAACATTTGAAGTGTGATCTATGTAATATTTTGTACACTTGAATGTAATATACAAGTCTCTTTTCATTATTCAATTCTTTACGATGCATGAAATTCTACATACATACCATTTTTGAGCCTTCGGCGAAAAAACACCTTCCCTTCTTTTCATGCTTCATGAAGAAGACATTCTCCTTTAATACTATTCTGATGAAGCACATCCATGCTTCGTGAAAATATTCTCCGAAGCTGTATTCCGAAGATCAACATTGTATTCCCTCGTGACTTTGCACGATTTTCACTTTCTCAAAGCGTCCTTTCGAAGGTTGATACTGTGTCCCCTTCTTTTGCCATATGCAACATGATGTATGATGCTTATGCTATGCAAAATGATGTGATGATGCTATGTTATGTGGATGACATTTGTTCCGAAGATACACACATATCCCCATAAAACACAAAATATCTTTATATCAGCGCTGACTTTTCGCTGTAAGCTCTGCATTCCCTTATGAACGTCTTTGGAGCTTCTTCGCCTTTTACTTAGGCGGTATCAGCGTTGACTTTTCGCTGTATGCTCTGCATTCCCTTAGGAACGACTTTGGAGCAAAAAACTTACACTGCGCTCCCTTTGGAACGGCTTTTTGTGATTTCAGCAACTTACTCTGCGTTCCTTAGAACGACTTTTTGTGGCTTCGAAGGATTTTTAATAATTCAAAGGTCCTTCTTGTTATCGCAAATTTTTTAGCTTCAGCAACTTAAGCCTGTGGAGAAAATAGGTTTTCCTCGTGACCAACAACGAAACTATTACATGAAAACTGAAATGTTCTTTATTACACAAAAAATAGAACTAAATGGAAAAGACTGCTATCAAGGTAGGATATTTGTCAATAAATGTGCTTCGACTCTGGCACAGTGCTATTGACTGTGCGAGCTTCAGATTGTTCTCTGAGATCCCTTTGGTGTGGAACATATTGGCTCCCTTCCAGCTGTTGGCCTTGTTGCAGCGGTGGTGGAGGCGGGGGCTGTTGCCATGAAGCTTGAGGTTGACTCGCCGAAGCTACAGAAACTGCAGGGTGGTTGCCCACGTATTCTGGGATGTAAGGCTGATGGTACGAAGCAGTATGCATGACCTGCTTCGGCTGAACTTGTTGCGCTGCAGCTTCGGCTATCTCCTTTTGCTTTTGGATGGTAACATGGCACATCCTGGTGGTATGGCCCTTGTTTTCACCACAGAATAAGCAAAATACTCTCCTTGGTTGATCTCCAAATCTTCCGCCGAAGCCCCTGGCGCCTCTGCCTCTTGGAGCTGGTGGCCGGAAGAAAGTTTGCTATTGCCCCGAAGCCTGTGAGGAGCACTGCGGCCTGTTCTGCTGACTCCCCTTATCATCATTTTGAGTAGAGTTGTGGATGGACCTGAAATGCCTCGGATAGAATCTTCCTCCGAAGCCCCTGGTCATTTCAGAAAATCTGAAAGCCTCCTCCCTTCTTTGACGAAAATCATTGTCGGCACGAATGTACTCGTCCATCTTCTGGAGCAGCTTCTCCAAAGTCTGAGGAGGCTTCCTAGCAAAGTATTGAGCTGAAGGTCCAGGACGAAGCCCCTTGATCATGGCTTCAATGACAATTTCATTGGGCACCGTTGGTGCCTGCGCCCTCAAACGCAAGAACCTTCTGACATACGCCTGAAGGTATTCTTCATGATCCTGAGTGCACTGGAACAAGGCTTGAGCAGTGACCGGCTTCGTCTGAAACCCTTGAAAGCTGGTTAACAACATGTCCTTCAGCTTTTGCCATGAAGTGATCGTTCCTGGTCGAAGGGAGGAATACCAGGTCTGAGCAACATTCCTGACAGCCATAACAAAAGACTTTGCCATGACTGCAGCATTGCCACCATACGAAGATACTGTTGCTTCGTAGCTCATCAAAAACTGCTTCGGATCTGAATGGCCATCGAACATGGGAAGCTGGGGCGGCTTGTAGGACGGAGGCCAAGGTGTAGCCTGCAGCTCAGCGGACATGGGAGAAGCATCATCGAAAACAAAATTTCCATGATGGAAATTGTCATACCAGTCATCTTCGTTGAAGAAGCCCTCCTGATGAAGGTCTTTTTGTTGAGGCCTTCTGTTCTGCTCATCGTGAGTAAGATGACGAACTTCTTCAGAAGCTTCATCTATCTGCCTTTGCAGCTCAGCTAGCCTGGCCATCTTTTCCTTCTTCCTCTGCACCTGTTGATGAAGCATCTCCATATCCCTGATCTCTTGGTCTAGCTCATCCTCCTGAAGCGTCGGGCTGACGGCCTTCCTCTTCTGGCTTCGGGCCTCCCGAAGAGAGACAGTCTCCTGGTTGGGGTCCAGCGGTTGCAGAGCTGCAGCCCCAGTCGCTGAAGCTTTCTTCGGCACCATAGCGAGGGTCTATGGCTTCCGAAGGTGTTCAAAAAACTCAAAGTGGAAGTGAGTTCACCGGAGGTGGGTGCCAATGTTGGGGACTTGTTCTCAAATGCTTCGGATTAAGAACAAGGCAACATAAAAAGTGTTAAATGATAAGGTCCTTCGTCCTTTGAAACATTATTTCCCTTCGGGATATAATGTGCTCCGGACGAAGGTCACAAACAATATATCTTCGTAAGCACAATAAGCTATGACGAAGGACTTACACGCAACATGAAAAGTAATATAAACATTTAAATTTCATCACAATGTCATTTCTATTTTATTATTATATAACAATAGAAATGACTTCAAATTACAAGTGTACCTTCGGATTGCAGGAAGACTAAAGTACAAGGATGACGCAAAAGCAAATGCCAGGTCAGCGTGAACAGTACGGGAGTACTGTTCATCTATTTATAGGCGTGGGACGCAGCCCATGTAAAATTACATTCATGTCCATTACATTTGCTAATGACCTATGGGAATCTGTCAAGGCCTAAGTAGTCTTTTCATCTTTAGGTCGGTTCCCCGTTCTGCTATCGCGACGAAGCTTTCCTGCGCATAGCTTCGGCTGCGCACCATCCTTCGTACAGCATGGTAACCAGCCCGTCCTTCATCTCAACCCCCTTTCGACTGACTTAAGCTTCGTCCTGTCCGTACTCCATGTCCATAATCTGAGTCCGAAAATACCTGTTCATATAATTCACTTGGAAAACATTGTCAAGTCTTGTTTTTGAGGACCTTTGGAGGATGAAGGCCCCCAACAATCACCGGTAGTGTGGTAAATAGATTTTTACTAGTTAAATAATCATGTTCGCAAATTGAGCACTTAGATTTTTTAGAATAAGCAAAATACTAGTTTATGTCAGATTATCCTCACTTGTTTTATAAAAAGTACGAATACCAATTTATGTAGACTTTTAGAATATTAATATTATTAGATTCATTTTTGGTCATACTAAACAATTTGAGTTAGAAATAATAAAAGGTATTAATTCATTTATTAGTATTAAAAGATGATAATTATCATTTAATACTATTAAGGAGGTTAAAATATGTTAATACTAGTTAAAACTGTATTTATTGCTCCCACCCATAAATTCACCATTAGGACTCACAATAATAGCCACAATTGAATTAATAAGTATTTACGCGATTAGTACGTAATTAAGATATGATTAGTGCGATAGGTTAATGTGTGCTTAATGATGTAATGGTGTATGATTATGTAATGGTGCATGTTTACTTATGGGTGTATACTTTATTTTTGTATGTGCGATGTGCGACTATAATAGAAGCGGACTGTGTGGTAGAGAATCCGAACTCGTTCGGGGACGACCCGCAAGACGCTGTTGAGCAAGGCAAGTGGATTCTCCCTCTGCATACTCTTTTTGTACCCAGTCATTGCATTTAATAATGTTTACTTTTGATATACTGCATAATTTGATGGGTTTCACCTAATTAAGGATTTCCTAGATTTACTACCTGTATTCCTTGTTTAACCTGGGGAAATAATTAAGCTGTGCGAGATTTACGCTACCGCTCAACCTAATAATTTCTTAATGTCACTCATTAATTGATTTTAATGTTCCAAAGATTTAATTGGCAATTATGGCATTAACCCGATGGTTAAGATAACTTTATTGCAAATTTAATTGGAACATGGAGTGACCACCCAGGATAACAGTGCAACCACGAGTGCTATCATGGCTCTGGCTTTGGTAATTAGCTCTATATGCTTAGTGCCTAGCAACCTTACCTGAAAGATGGGCAAGAGGGGGAGCGGTAGGTGCTGGCAGCCCACGTTAACATGGGGTCGTATTCTTGGCTAAGGTACTTCACCCAGGGGGCCACCACCATCGTCTTAGAAACCTTAGCGGGTTGCTTCGTATTAAGTGTATTTTGTGAAAACCTCATAATGGATCCCTAGCCATTCACCTCGGCAGTGTCTAAGGGTCCGATCAACCCGGGCTAAATGGGATACATGGCTTGTGGGTAAAGTTGTACCACCTCTGCAGAGTGTAAAACTGATATATCAACCGTGCTCCCGGTTATGAGCGACCTGGACTCCTCACATGATAATTTGAACTTAAAGATGGACATAAATTGAGATCCGATGATCTGCCAACCGTTTGCTTAAGTGGTTTCACTTAAATGTTTTTGTTATATTCATATTCTTTTGTTTAATTGGGATATTTGGGATTCACTCTTATTAGTAAGACAGGTGCTGATAATAAAACGTTGACCAACTAAAATGCTTACTGCTCAACCTTAGCCTCACCTTGTTATACCTGCATTAATTTTTCCCCCACTTGCTGAGCCCCGACCATAAGTGAGCTCACCCTTGCTAATATTTTGATCAGAGGGTGATGCTGGAGACTTTGATGGAGAATTTATCGACGAAGAATTCTAAGTCTAACGATGCGCCGGTCAACTTCCTGTGGAAGATTGCCCAGTTGTTTATTTCCGCTCTACTTTGATGTGATACTTGTTTAAGACACAATGTTTCAGATGATGTAATAAAGTTTTATACTCTCTTTACGCCTTTATTGCATTGTCTTTTGATATATTACACTTGTGACGTCAATATATGTGTGGAAATGGATCCTGGCACACATATGGTATGCGCTCGGTTCTACCCCCTGGAACCGGGTGTGACAGAAGTGGTATCAAAGCTATGCTGACCCTAGGTCGTTAGATTAGTTAGAAATGGAAAGCCTAGTTGTTCAAAACTTGCTAATTTCATTCCTATAGATTCCTTTATCAGTCTTACCTCTTTGAAATTCAACTAAGTTGACTCTTCTCTTGTAGATGGTTCGCACTCTCCAAACCACTCGCGTCAACACCAGTTACGCCCCTCAGCCCCGGCAGATCCCGGTCTACCCAGTGGTAGTCGAGGATGCTCCAGCGAACCTCCCTCCCGTCCGAGTGGAGAACGTGATCAACCTGGAGGACAGCTCGGATGAGCAGCTGCCGACCCCCACCCCGTTGGCCGAGTCCCTGGCCTTCGCAGCTGGGTCAGCGACGTCAGCATCGTCGGCACCAGCCTTCCAAGCACCTGCACCTGGAGGCGACGACCCCGATGACTCCGGAGACGGCGACGACGAGGATGACGACGACGACGATGATGGAGAGGACGAACACGTCCACGAGGAAGCTGACTACGCCCAGCAGGACCACTTCATGGGGATTGGTCCGGTTGTCGAACATTACACATCAATGTTCGAGACAGGACACTTTCCCAACCTGCTGCAAGCAGTGCTGCACGAGCTAGGAGCCTACGTCTGCCCCCTGTACGAGACGAGGCGAGTGAGCGAGCCTCCCCGGGCTTGCTATTACATCACTCGCATCCATGTCAGGGTGATGGATGCAGGTGACAGGGGATTCAGGACTCTGTCTGCTCATGAGTCCCTGATACCACTGTCCACCTACGCTGCCTCTGTCAGCGACGCTGCCCGTCGGACCCTGTGGTCGCTTAGCCACACCTACCGGCAGCAGCTGCAGAACACAAGGTTCAGGCATCTTCCTCAGCGCCTGCGTGGAGAGAACCAGACCAACATTGTCCCAGGTGAACCTGGTGAGGACCGCCTCAACACCCTAGCTGGTGTAGTGGCCGGTCTCAACACCGACCTGGACAGTGCCACTCTGGACCTCTACAGTGTGCACTTGGAGCTGGAGAATGCCCACGCCAGGATTGCAGCCCTGGAAGCTCAACTGCAAGGACTGAATTCGCCAGAAGCTCAGCTCCCCGCCGTGGCGCTGTCTCCTCCCCGCAAGAGGCTGCGCTATGGAGAGCCTGGATCCGTCACTAGGCTGCTTTAGGAGTGTTGATCATGATGTAATAAGTTACGCTTCGCGTTAGACGATGAAACTATCTTTAAATTTTTATATTAATAAATATCAACCATGTGATGGTGATTGGTTGAAATGCTTGATTTGAATCTTTGTTTGAGTGCTATGGTCTTATGGAATGATCGCCATAAGAACATATAAAATTTGTAAAACTTAAGCTATTTTCCCTCTAGAATCTTTTCTACTCCTCACTTTTCTAAGGACTTCACTTCCTAACAAAACAGATGGTGAACCAACGTCAAGGACCTAACAACCGGAACCAGCGTGGACAACAAGCACCACCACCACCGCCACCACCAAATCCCAATATGGAGCAGTTCATCGCCGCCCAAATGCAGATTCTGCAAGGACTTACTGCTGTGGTTCAGCAATTACAACAGAACCAATAGAATCAGCAACCCCAGCAGCAGCAGTATGCACCCCCGGCCAGAGATAAACACCGGGATTTCATGAGTCATCACCCGCCAACTTTCTCTCATGCGGTTGATCCTTTGGATGCCGATGACTGGCTTAAGGTTATCGGAAAGAAGTTGGACATCACTCAGTGCAACGACCGGGAGAAGGTCTTGTACGCCTCGGGAAGACTCGAGGGAGCTACGTCCGATTGGTGGGATGCCTTCACAGCGGCACATCCCAACGCTGATACCATAACCTGGCAGGAGTTTCAGGAGAACTTCCGCGCTCACCACATCCCCTCTGGAATCATGAAGCTGAAGAAGAAGGAGTTCCTTTCCCTTACTCAAGGGAATATGTCTGTCAGTGAGTATCGTGATCGCTTCACTCAGCTTTCACGTTATGCCCCTGAGGAAGTGGACACTGATGAGAAGCACCAAGAGCGTTTCCTAGAAGGGTTGATTGGACCTCTGAACTATCAACTTCAGAGTCACACATTCCCCAACTTCCAGACACTCCTAAACAAGGCAATTGGCCTTGAAAGCAAAAGGAAGGAGCTATCTGACCACAAGAGGAAATTCCAAGGTCAGTCCAGCAGGAACACCCGGCCAAACAATGCTCAAGGTTCGCAGTTCCGCTCTGGAAATCAGGGTGGAAATAATTATCAAGTGCAACGCTCTGGACAGCAAGGCCAGAGAAATAATCAGAATCAACAAAGGAGCAACCCCCAGACCAACCAGAGGTCTGGTGGAAATTCACAGAATCGTCAGGGTGGCACCAACAACACTCAGGCCAGAAACAACGCACCTGTCCAACCCAACGGCTGTTTCAAGTGCGGTGAACTAGGCCACTATGCCAACAATTGCCCAAGGCGCAACTAGCAAACACCTCAAAGGAGCAACACTCAGAGAAATGACCAGAGCACCCCCGCTCGTGGATCTGCTCAGAACAAGACTCCGCAGAACCAGAGCCGAGGAAGGGTCAATCACGTCACTGCGGAATCAGTGCCTGAGGATGCCGACATTGTGTATGGTATGTTCCTTGTTAACTCCATACCTGCATCAGTTTTATTTGACTCTGGAGCATCACATTCATTTATAACTGAGTCATTTGTGGAAAAACATAACATACCTAAGTACCCTCTGAAGAGGATATTACACATTAGTTCACCGGGAGGTGACATGAAGGCCACACACTCATGCCCTCATGTTAATATCAAGATTCAAGGAATAGATTTTACAGTCGACCCAGTGGTCCTAGGATCCAACGGTATTGATGTGATTCTTGGATACAACTGGTTGAAAAGTTGTGATGGAGTGATACAGTGTGCCAATGGAACAATTATGTTGACAAGTCCTCAAGGTGAAAGAATCCAAGTCAACATAGACAAGTCAACAGATGAAAAAGGGAAGACAGTGATCAATCACTTGGAAGAAAAGCCCTTGGAAAATATCAAAGTAGTGTGCGAAAACCTAGACGTATTTCCGGAGGAATTGCCAGGTATGCCACCCGACCGTGATATAGAGTTTTCTATTGAATTAGTACCCGGAACCGCACCTATCTCAAAAAGACCTTATAGAATGGATGGCAAAGATTTAGTAGAACTGAAGAAACAAATAGAAGAATTACTAGAAAAAGGTTTTATTCGCCCAAGTTCATCCCCTTGGGGAGCCCCAGTGCTGTTTGTGAACAAGAAGGATGGTTCGAGAAGAATGTGCGTTGATTATAGAAGTTTGAATGAAGTAACCATCAAGAATAAATACCCACTACCTCGGATTGAAGATTTATTCGATCAAATGAAGGGAGCTAGGATATTCTCGAAGATAGATCTGAGATCGGGATATCATCAGTTAAAGATTCGAGCAGAAGATGTACCGAAGACAGCCTTCACGACGAGATATGGATTATATGAGTTTTTGGTCATGTCGTTTGGACTGACTAATGCACCAGCATACTTTATGAACTTGATGAATAAAGTATTCATGGAATATCTGGATCAGTTTGTGGTCGTATTCATTGACGACATACTGATATATTCTCCGAATGAAGAAACACACGAAGATCATCTAAGGCTAGTCCTACAAAAGCTTCGTGACAACCAACTGTACGCAAAATTCTCGAAGTGTGATTTTTGGCTTAAGGAAGTTGCTTTCTTAGGGCATATTGTTACCGATGGTGGAATTAAAGTGGACCCAGGAAAGATAAGTGAGATACTAAATTGGAAGCAACCCACAGATGCGTCCAAGATCAGAAGTTTTCTTGGATTAGCAGGATACTATAGAAGATTTATTGAAGGTTTTTCCAAGTTAGTGAAGCCTCTTACCTCTCTACTGAAGAAAGGCAAAGAGTTCAAATGGGATGAAGCTTGTCAGAATTGTTTTGAGGAACTCAAGAAGAGGTTAACCACTGCACCAATACTGGTAATGCCAGACATCCACAAGGGGTTTGATGTGTATTGTGATGCATCACACCTTGGACTTGGATGTGTGCTAATGCAAGAAGGAAAAGTGATTGCTTATGCTTCAAGACAGTTGAGGAAGCATGAGAAGAATTATCCTACACATGATTTGGAACTAGCTGCCGTAGTGCATGCTTTGAAGATTTGGAGGCACTATATGATTGGAAACAAGTGCAAAATCTTCACGGATCACAAAAGCTTGAAATATATATTCACTCAGAAGGAACTCAACCTCAGACAGAGAAGATGGCTAGAGTTGATTAAAGATTATGATTTGGAGATACAATATCACCCCGGAAAGGCAAATGTAGTAGCTGATGCTTTGAGCCGTAAGGGTCAAGTGAACAACATCACTACTCATTTGATGTCACAGGAATTGTGCTGGGAAATGGAACGACTCAACCTTGGATTTCTCAATAATGTAGAAACAACAGTGATGGAGGTCGAATCTACTTTGGAAGAAGAGATCCGTAAAGGACAAGAGTCCGATGAGAAGATTAAGGAAATTAAAACTTTGATTAGTTTGGGTAAAGCCCCAGATTTCACGGAAGATGAACAAGGCACAATATGGTTTAAGAAGAGAATCTGTGTACCAGAAATTGAGCACTTACGCCAACTTATTTTGAGAGAAGCTCATGATTCAGCTTACTCTATTCACCCTGGAAGCACAAAGATGTACCAGGATCTTAAGGAAAAGTATTGGTGGTACGGTTTGAAAAGAGATGTTGCTACTCATGTTGCATTATGTGACGTGTGTCAGCGAGTTAAAGCCGAACACCAAAGACCAGCAGGATTGCTACAACCTCTCAAGGTACCTGAATGGAAATGGGAAGAAATCAGTATGGATTTCATAGTTGGGCTACCCCGTACTCGAGATGGCTATGATTCAATATGGGTCATAGTAGACAGGTTAACCAAAGTGGCACATTTTATACCTGTGAAGACAACTTACTCAGGAGCCCAGTTAGCAGAATTATACATGTCGAGGATTGTTTGTCTGCATGGAGTACCGAAGAAGATCGTATCAGATCGAGGGACTCAGTTTACCTCGCGCTTTTGGAAAAGACTTCATGAGTCCATGGATACCAAGCTAAATTTTAGTTCAGCTTATCATCCGCAGACGGATGGGCAAACAGAAAGGACAAACCAAGTGTTAGAAGATATGCTAAGAGCGTGCGCCCTAAAGCATGGTAGAAGCTGGGATAAAAGTTTGCCTTATGCAGAATTTTCATATAACAACAGTTATCAAACAAGTCTCAAAATGGCACCGTTTGAGGCACTATATGGACGAAAGTGTAGAACGCCGCTTTATTGGAATCAGACTGGAGAAAGTCAAGTATTTGGTCCAGAAATTCTCCAAGAGGCAGAAAAGCAAGTGCAGATTATCAGAGAAAATTTGAAGACAGCACAGTCAAGACAGAAGAGCTATGCTGATAATAGAAGAAGAGAATTGATGTTTGAAGTAGGAGACTTTGTCTACCTTAAAGTTTCACCGATGAGAGGAATGAAAAGGTTTAAGGTTAAAGGAAAATTATCACCTCGCTATATTGGCCCATTCAAGATTTTGGAAAGAAAAGGCGAAGTAGCCTACCAGTTAGAGCTACCCGATAGACTATCAGATGTACATGACGTATTTCACGTATCACAACTCAAGAAGTGCTTGAGAGTACCCGAGGAACAGTTACCCCTGGAAGAACTGAATGTTAATGAGGATTTGACTTATTCGGAGTACCCGATCAGAATTCTGGAAACATCCAGCAGAATTACACGGAGTAAAGTCATTAATATGTGCAAGGTTCAGTGGAGCCATCATTCGGAAGATGAGGCCACTTGGGAAAGAGAAGATGAACTCAGAGCAGAATTTCCCCAGTTATTCTCGGAAGTTTCTTAATCTCGAGGACGAGATTCTCTTTTAAGAGGGGTAGGTTTGTAACACCATAAAAGCCATCAATTCAAATAATAAATTTAGATATTATATTAATTAGGGTAATAAAATTTTTAGTGTTTAATTGTTCATTTGCATCGTTTTCTTTGCATGCGCTTGATTGATTATCGGATGATTGTTGTTAATTTCCTTTTAAAAAGAAATCTTAGTAATTAAACAATAATTAAGAAATATAATAATTATTAGTCTAAAATGAGTATTTTGTTTATAAACATTTTTGGTGAATTTTTATAAATTTTTGAGCTCTTTAAATAAGCGTTTCGGAATTGTAAAAAAAAACCACCCAGCCGACCGGCCCACTTAGGGGCCCAAAACCCCAAATCCTAACCCTAGACTACACAGCCGCGCGCGCGTCCCTGGGCAAAGCCCCAGCCGCCGCCGCCTCCCTCAAATTTCTCTCCCTCTCTCCTCTATTCACTCCTCTCTCTCTCTCTCCCACTCTCTCTCTCCTCCCTCCCTGCTTCCTTCTCTCCCGTGCACGCACAGGAGGCCGAGCGCCCAGCCGCCCTGTACGCCGTGGCCGGGCCAGGCGGCCGGCCGAGCAGTGCCCGACCGAGCCGGCCGCGACACCGCGCGCCCAGGCGCAGCCTGGCCCCACCGCGCGACGCCTGCTCGGCGCCCTGCATCGAGCCGCCGCGACCCTGCTACGATGCCGCGCGTCCGTTCGCCGACTGCGCCACCGTTTCTGCGATTAATGCATCCGTTTCTCCCATTACCTCTCCCAGTGAAGAACGTCACCAATGGTAGCCATGAAGACACCGATCGTTCCCTCTCCCTGGCAGACCATTCCTCTCCCCTCTCTCTCTATAAAAGGGACAGCAGAACTCTCTCCCATCCTCCCTACCCGAACTCTCTCCCATTCCTCGCACTCGCTCGCTCGTCGTTCGTCGCCGTAGTTCGCCGGAGTGTACCGTTCGTCGCCGGAGTTTGCCGGAGCGACACACTCGCCGTCCGTAGTCGAGCCCCGCACTCCGTCCGGCCGAAACCCGTCGATCCGTCCCCGTCACACGCACGAACCCGAGGTTGTTGGCGACCCAAATTTATTTTATGTATTTTATAAAGTGCTTTCGATTCGATTCATGTGTTGTATAGTTTGTTTGTTTTAATATGAACACATGTGATTCCAATTTATGTATTTGTGTGCGCTACGGAATTTGTTAAAAATATACGATTAGTAGTGCACCGTGTTATTCCATGTTAATCGACGCGTTGATTTTGGTTTAGAAAAATATGGCGTAGATTTAATAGTCACACGTTGGTGATAAAAATACTAGATAAGAAATTATAGTCAATTTTGGTTACGATAAATTCTAGAAACTACTTGGTGAATTATGGGTGCGTTTTAAATGGATTTGGAAAATGGTATAGATGTCATATGAATATTATAGGATTTTTAGATGGTTTATCTAATTATTTTATTAGCATTTTCTTTTTAGAAAGAAAAGGGAAAAGATCACCGGTAGTGTGGTAAATAGATTTTTACTAGTTAAATAATCATGTTCGCAAATTGAGCACTTAGATTTTTTTAGAATAAGCAAAATACTAGTTTATGTCAGATTATCCTCACTTGTTTTATAAAAAGTACGAATACCAATTTATGTAGACTTTTAGAATATTAATATTATTAGATTCATTTTTGGTCATACTAAACAATTTGAGTTAGAAATAATAAAAGGTATTAATTCATTTATTAGTATTAAAAGATGATAATTATCATTTAATACTATTAAGGAGGTTAAAATATGTTAATACTAGTTAAAACTGTATTTATTGCTCCCACCCATAAATTCACCATTAGGACTCACAATAATAGCCACAATTGAATTAATAAGTATTTACGCGATTAGTACGTAATTAAGATATGATTAGTGCGATAGGTTAATGTGTGCTTAATGATGTAATGGTGTATGATTATGTAATGGTGCATGTTTACTTATGGGTGTATACTTTATTTTTGTATGTGCGATGTGCGACTATAATAGAAGCGGACTGTGTGGTAGAGAATCCGAACTCGTTCGGGGACGACCCGCAAGACGCTGTTGAGCAAGGCAAGTGGATTCTCCCTCTGCATACTCTTTTTGTACCCAGTCATTGCATTTAATAATGTTTACTTTTGATATACTGCATAATTTGATGGGTTTCACCTAATTAAGGATTTCCTAGATTTACTACCTGTATTCCTTGTTTAACCTGGGGAAATAATTAAGCTGTGCGAGATTTACGCTACCGCTCAACCTAATAATTTCTTAATGTCACTCATTAATTGATTTTAATGTTCCAAAGATTTAATTGGCAATTATGGCATTAACCCGATGGTTAAGATAACTTTATTGCAAATTTAATTGGAACATGGAGTGACCACCCAGGATAACAGTGCAACCACGAGTGCTATCATGGCTCTGGCTTTGGTAATTAGCTCTATATGCTTAGTGCCTAGCAACCTTACCTGAAAGATGGGCAAGAGGGGGAGCGGTAGGTGCTGGCAGCCCACGTTAACATGGGGTCGTATTCTTGGCTAAGGTACTTCACCCAGGGGGCCACCACCATCGTCTTAGAAACCTTAGCGGGTTGCTTCGTATTAAGTGTATTTTGTGAAAACCTCATAATGGATCCCTAGCCATTCACCTCGGCAGTGTCTAAGGGTCCGATCAACCCGGGCTAAATGGGATACATGGCTTGTGGGTAAAGTTGTACCACCTCTGCAGAGTGTAAAACTGATATATCAGCCGTGCTCCCGGTTATGAGCGACCTGGACTCCTCACATGATAATTTGAACTTAAAGATGGACATAAATTGAGATCCGATGATCTGCCAACCGTTTGCTTAAGTGGTTTCACTTAAATGTTTTTGTTATATTCATATTCTTTTGTTTAATTGGGATATTTGGGATTCACTCTTATTAGTAAGATAGGTGCTGATAATAAAACGTTGACCAACTAAAATGCTTACTGCTCAACCTTAGCCTCACCTTGTTATACCTGCATTAATTTTTCCCCCACTTGCTGAGCCCCGACCATAAGTGAGCTCACCCTTGCTAATATTTTGATCAGAGGGTGATGCTGGAGACTTTGATGGAGAATTTATCGACGAAGAATTCTAAGTCTAACGATGCGCCGGTCAACTTCCTGTGGAAGATTGCCCAGTTGTTTATTTCCGCTCTACTTTGATGTGATACTTGTTTAAGACACAATGTTTCAGATGATGTAATAAAGTTTTATACTCTCTTTACGCCTTTATTACATTGTCTTTTGATATATTACACTTGTGACGTCAACATATGTGTGGAAATGGATCCTGACACACATATGGTATGCGCTCGGTTCTACCCCCTGAAACCGGGTGTGACAGTCGTGCAGACATTACAGAACATCGGAGATATCGAAATGCGGAAGTGATTACATAAACTTACATTTATTAAAAAGTAAGATTAGGTTATTTATTACAGACCAAAACTATAAACGAGTGCAGAGTAGTATTATTATTACATAACCAAGGGAGGCAAAAACTCCTCCCATAAAAGTTTATACACAAAAGTTTTTTATGGAGGACCAGGTCCTCCCGCATCTTCATTCCTGATTTTCTTCATGAGGAACCACCTTGGTACAAAAGCAACAGAAATCTGCTGCTCTCTCACCTAAAAACAACGAGGGAATAAACCCTGAGTATGGAATTACTCAGCAAGTCTTACCCGACTAACGAAAAGACTCTCAAAGGTATGCTGGTGATAGGGAAGTCAAGGTAAGGCTTAACAAGAATCAAAGACTCTGTTTTGCGGAAAAGCTTACTATGAGTGGATCCTTAAAAATCCAGTTTTATTTTCAGGTTAAGTAAAGTTACCTGCATCTAGAGTTCTTTCTACCCTAGTTCAAACACTTGTCCTGTACTAGCCAGTTTCTCATCGATCCCATCATCTTTAGTGGATTGCTACATGTAAGTCAGTGGCCAAGTCTCCATAACCGCGGAGGTACGGCGATCCGAATCGATTATACTCAGCTGAGGATCTCCGATCACACGACATATGTAGCACTTAACCCTTGCATATGTCAACCCGCCACCGAGTTTCTTAAGACCAGATCAGGTTCACGCAAACCGAGAGCACAGATACACCACCGTCCAGCCTCATGAAGAAAATCAGGAATGAAGATGCGGGAGGACCTGGTCCTCCATAAAAAACTTTTGTGTATAAACTTTTATGGGAGGAGTTTTTGCCTCCCTTGGTTATGTAATAATAATACTACTCTGCACTCGTTTATAGTTTTGGTCTGTAATAAATAACCTAATCTTACTTTTTAATAAATGTAAGTTTATGTAATCACTTCCGCATTTCGATATCTCCGATGTTCTGTAATGTCTGCACGACGGGTGAAACGTTCCTGGAAGGGTAAGGAAAGGTACCGAACTTATCAAGTGATTCAGGAACATCTACGGGGTTGCCTGATGTCTGTTGGACAAGGACAACCGTAGGTGGGCCTAATGACTTGAAAGGTTCCGTCACACCTAGCACGGACCGTCCGGACCCTGACAGAGCAATGCAGTTCTATTCTTTTTATTGTGGTGATTGGTATCAACTATTCATCTCTGGATGTCTGTCACATTTATTGCAGTGGTTTGGGTGGTCTCCGCAAGAAGCTTGTAGGTCGCTTCAAATCAAAGCGCCCTCGTGGAGATGACGCTGACTACACACCCACTACTGATTCAGAGGCCCAATCCTCAGCTGGGGGCACTGAATCTATGGACACAGAAGACTTTCCTCATATACATCCTGACTACCCAATTGACATCACAGGATGGACATTTCCAAAGCGAAAATTTTCTATGGCTGAGTACTGCTCAAGGCGAACTATGAACCAATACACTCTGCCATCTGACACCAATGTCCAATTTTTCCACACTCAGCTTCAGTTTGATGTTTTTAGGGCACATTGGTGGATACAAACCTTCATAAACATCAGGTGATTGATTGGTCCTTCATGCTAGGACAATCAGTCATGGAGGATCTGATTCCTAAGTTTGAGACATGTGGTCTGTATCAGTTTATGGGGCAGAGAACTGACTTCAGTGAAATGGCCGTCAAGCAATTCTTGGCCACCGCAGAGATTGATATAGAAGAGGAATCCATCACTTGGATGACTGGATTCAAAAGATATTCTGCAACTTTTGCTGACTTTGCTGCTGCCAACAGTCTGGATTATGGCATCATTTCAGCTAGGCTCGATCTCTACACTGAAGATAATTTTGAGGACTTTGTGCAATTCTATGAGCCAGCAAGGCTGGGAATACCTAGGAGGTTTGGAGAGACAGCAGGACTCAGGAATCATCCTGCTATGATCAACAAGATTGCTAGAGTCACTATTCTTCCCAAGAGTGGAGATAAGAGTAAAATACGAGACAAATTCTAGAACATTATCCACCACATCATGAATGGTGAGGTAATGAATGTTGTTCTTTTCATGATGAGACAGCTCAATGATTTGAAAATGGACAAGAACCAGAATCTAGCATATGCTCCTTATATTATGGCTCTCATCAAAGCCAAGACAAGATTTGAAGGGCCCTGCGAGATTGTTCACACACCATTCAGACCCTTTAAGAATGAAATAGGGTTTCTCACTAGGCCACTCACTCCCTTTCCAGATGATGAGGAAGACCCTGGCTATGATGCAGGAGCAGCTCCTGATGTTGAGGCTGAGCAGATGCCTCCTCCTCCACCTCCTCCTCAACCTCAGCAGTATTGGTAGCCTGGTCCAGGCTACTTTGATCCATATTTTCAAAATATGCAGCAGGGGCTTTAGACCCATATTGATACTCATTTTGAGGGCATGATGACACATATGGATCACCGTCTGGATGACATGCAGTCTCGCTTTGACGATAACTTGGATGCGCTCAACTCTGAGTTTTCTGAGCTTCATGATCACATTCAAACTAATGTCACTGATCCTATCATGACCAGACTGAATAATATGCAACAAAGTTTTCAGGATAACATGGGAGCTTTGTCTAGTCAATTTGACAATCTCTCTACAACTGACAGCATGCATGAGATAAGTCAGCGGCAGCAACAACTCCAGCAGGATTTTGGCCAGTTTTCCTCTCTTTTTGACACTTTCAGCACTCACTACTACAACATGCATCCTCCGCCAGGTGATCAGTGAGGCCTCTCCTTTGTGGCAATTGATGCCAAAGGGGGAGAGACAAGTGATGAGAAGAGAAGTTGTCAGTTGTCTCATTCAGGGGTAGTTGGTCTATGTGGACATTCAGACCGTGCATATGCATATTTACCTTTTATGTCGCATGCATTAGTATTATGTCTTATGCACTTGGTACTGGCTACTACTATTTGAACTTTTAACTCTATGTCTTATGTCTGTGGACAATTATTTGTAATATTCTGTGGGTTGAACTATGTTTAGTTCAAATTACTCTGTGTGTGGTTAATCGAGGAGTGATTATAATTGCTGCGTTTAATCTACATATCATCTCTTGTACGTCTCGATAACCATGATTGTAGGAAGTTCTCCATCAAAACTCCGATCTATTATGTGTGTTATATCTTCAGCTTCAAATAATCCTGCACACACTTAGGGGGAGCCCTTCTTACGTTCTGAGTTTTTATTGGGATTTATCTATCTCTCGGACAGAACTTCAAATCAAGATAAGTCCTACGAAATTCATCTCCAAAATCTATCTTATACCTAAGGTATGAGGGATATTTGGAAAAACTAAACTTCTCTTTAATATATTATGTAGTGTTGTCATCAATTACCAAAAAGGGAGAGATTGTGAATCATCTAGGCCCCTTGGTGATGTTTTGGTAATTAATGACAACTGCTTGTGGGCTAACGATTCTTGGAGAAATAAGAATGCAGGGTTGGACCACATAGAACAGGAAATCTTGGAGATTCATAAGCATTGGTTGTGGATCAAGTGAAGGCAAAGGTATAACATAGGTTTTGTTTTTGCCGGTCTTGAGGAGTTTAGAGAAGATACTTGACCGGATTAGTAGGCTAGATAGCTGTACTATCAAGAGGGGTCAATGACTTTGATCTGTGTAAAACTTAGTGCCTCATAGAGCATCTAGTGGTTGCATTTGCATGAGAACTAACAGCGCTTCAGATTTCATAAGTTAAAAAATTCTTTCAAAAGCTTGTTTGAAAAATTCAAAGTCCTAGATGTGCGGACCGTCCGCGATCCACCAGTGGGGTCCGAAGTCTGCCCACTTCGGACATTTATTGTTCCTTTGCAATGCGGACCGTTTGGGTCTTGGGGCCGGACAGTCCGCAGTCCTGACCAGAGAAGGATGGTTTCGGGTCAGTCCCTGAATTATAGTGCGGACCATCCGGCTGTGATGGGCGGACAGTCCGCAAGTGCCAAATATGTTTTGAGCAGGGACTGTGTGATTTTTTAGATTTGTACTACGGATTATCCGGGGGATAAGTCCGGACAGTACTGTCTCAGGTCTCGGACCGTCCGGCTTTATAGGCGGACGGTCCGCCCGTGTTAACTGCTCTTGGTCAGAAGGCCGGGTGCTTCAAGTTGCCAGGTCGCGGACGGTCCGGCCATGGTGGGCGGACTGTCCGAACCTAGCTTTTCTGACAACTCTGACAGATTTCAAACGGGAATTATAGCCGTTATGCGTACGGCGGACAGTCCGGCCCCAGGGCGCGAACCGTCCGCGTGTGCGCAGAACTGATGCCTTTTTGCTCATAACGGTTGGAATTTGGTGGGGTACTATAAATAGAAGGGTAGCTCGTGTGTGAGACCTCACTTGGCCATTCCTTGCATACATTGAGCTCATTTGTGATCCTCCAACTCACTCTCTCACACTCTTTGCTTGAGATTGCATTCTAGTGAGAGATTGAGGGTTCCCAGTGCATTTGCATCCTTCGGTGATTCTTGAGGCACTAGGTGGTACACCGAGCAAGCGTCATCGACTTGTTACTCTTGGAGGTTGCCGCCTCCTAGACGGCTCGGGTGATTGTCTCCGTCGAGCTCTCCAAGAAGATTGTGGAGAAGCCGCGGTGTTGATTGTGAGGGGTTCGCGCCTACCTCGCCGGAGCGGCAAAGGTGAAATTAGTGAATTCGAGGTATTGAGTGATTTCTTGTCCACTTGGCTCAAAGATCAAGCTGTGTCTTGATAGAGGAGCAAGTGAGAGCTTGAAGTCCACCTCAACGTGGATTAGGGGTGATCGGCAAATCACCGATACCACTGGATAAAATTCGGTGTCTTTACTTTCTTGCATTACTTATTGCCTTGCAAGTGATTAGTGTTTTAAATATTGTTCCTCAAGTATTCAATCATCGTAGTTGTTTCTCATATATTGTTTACTTGTTATCGCTAGAGAATTTATTCCTCTTGTTATATAGATTAAATTTACCTGGTGTTTTTGATTTTAGTCAAAACCGTCTATTTACCCCCCTCTAGTCGGTGTCCTAGATTCTACAGAAACTCAGTTTGGCTCTGATTTCAATATTCTTACCTAGTGGAAAAGCCATAACCGGACTTATCCTATACTTTCTATACTTGCTAAAGATGTACTAACTGTCCTTGCTTCTACAATATCTTCGAAGTCCACTTTTAGTCTTGCTGGCAGGGTCCTCGAGGAACGGCGACGACGGCTAACAACTGACATGGTGGAGGTCCTCTCATGCATCAAGGACTGGGAGCTAGCAGACTTGCACAAGTAGCATGAGGTGGAGAAGGAGACCAAGGAACTAGAAGTGGCTTATGAATCTTTATACCTGGATGATGAACAAGAAACAGTTTCTGGGATCAAGAGAAAGGAGCAAGAAAGAGTTGAAGTGATAAGGAACATGAGAATTAGAACTTGAACTCATGATTTATGTAATGGACTGTAAGTCTATAATTGACACTTGAATTTGAACAGTTTAACTATAACTCTATAAGGAGCTGGCTGTACTCTTTTCCTTCCTAGGGTTTTCTCACGAGGTGTGAGTTTTTACCTAGGAAGGTTTTTAATGAGGCAGCATTGCACTAAGGCTCCAGTCTTAATTAATTCTGTGTATATTGCTGAAATGTGTGTAGAAATCTGTGTATGAAACTGTTTATGTTTTTGAGTATAAATCTGTTTATGGGCCCGGGCCCGAGCACGACACTAGTAGCCCGTCGTGCCTCCGGCCCGGTCCGACCCGTGTAAGATCAGCCGTGCCGGATCTAGACCGGCTACTGTAGCCCACGGGCCGGCCCAGCACGGCACGACATATGATCGGGCCGGACTTGGGCAAGTGTATTTCGTGCCGGGTCAAATCGTGTCCGGACCGGATCGACCCGGCACGAACGTTTGGACATCTAAAGCCTGCCCTGTCAAAATTTCACCCTGCAATCTTCAATGTAGCAGCTGCGCCTGCGCTCCGATGCTGACTCACCGACCTCACATGCACGACTATACACGCTCTCTCATCTCACCTCACACGCTTTGTGCAGCTGAGATGCTTTTGAACCTGGTCAATACGTTGCTGCTGGCTTCGGCTTCCATTCGAGACTTCTCCAGGTTCTTTTCGTCTTGCCAGATGGCATGGCACTGACTGGTGCCCGGGATTTGGGCCGGCTCGGACCGGTCCGGGTCTATCGTGATTGGGATCAAGCAAGTTTATTCCCCTAAGGCTTAAAAAAACCTTTGAACAGTGTCGTGTCACTCTAAAGAGTAGAAATAGTGGTTTAGCTCGACCATAAAGCACGTTGTGCCTTCATCGATCGATGTCGGTCCAAGCTTGATCTATATATTTGAAGCACATGAAGTCTAAATATTACAACCACTTAAAACTCATATCTTACTAAATTAAAAAAAAAATAATACGAGTTTTATTGAGCTAGGCCGGCCCAAGCCCAGCCATGCGTGCAGGCCGTGCCGAGTGTTTGACATGCCAAAATTTGTAGCCTAACTCAGGATTGTCTTCAAACCTTGCTAGTCCGATCTGTTGGATTAATGTGGGCTTGGCCCAAATTAATATTCAATAATAGTCAATGCTAATGGCCCACTTTAATGCTATGGTGTACTAATTATTTAGTACCATATTGGAAGTTCAAAGGACAAATCAATCAACTTAAATAGGTGGACCATTGGTGCATCTATTGAGAAGTTGAGAAAAGGATGAAGGACTGCCACACGCGCGCGCGCCGCCGCCGCCGGCCGGGCCGGGCCGTGGCTCGTGGTAGATCGGACCAAGGGTACACTCTGTTCTTCGTATTTGTGCATGTTTCATTGCTGTTTACTGCTTATGCGAGTAGTTATACACACATGCACATACATGTCATCACAAATATCGCACTGTTTTTCTGGATTAAATTAAAACTAAAAATGCCTAACTTTCTAACAATCCAAAAATCTGATATTAGGCATTTTTCTGTTAGTGGTTTTGCTGCTGCGTTAAAACCAAGTGAACCTTTTGATGGGACGTTTTACAAGAGATGGCGTAGTAAGATGATACTGTGGTTGACCGCAATGAACTGCTATCACGCCGCACAGGGGAAACCCGAACAGTTCACTCCTGAAGAGGAGAGAATGTTCGACGTTGCCGATAACCTGTTTCGAGGCGCCGTGATTGGCGCTCTTGCCAACAAGTATGTTGATTCTTATCTAACGTGCACATCTGCAAAAGAGTTATGGGATGCATTAGATGAGAAGTTTGGTGTTTCTGATGCTGGTAGTGAGCTGTACATCATGGAGCAGCTGTTTGACTATAAGATGGTGGAAAACCGTCCTGTAGTTGAACAGGCTCATGAAATACAGGCACTGGCTAAAGAACTCGAACAATTTCCATGTGTCTTGCCTGACAAGTTCGTGGCCGGCGGTATTATCGCTAAACTGCCACCTTCTTGGACGGATTTTGCTACCACTCTAAAACATAAGAGACAAGAGTTTAGCGTGGCTGAGCTTATTGGTTCTCTTGATGTTGAGGAGAGGGCGAGAGCAAAAGACACTCGTGGAAAAGGAGTTGAGACTTCTAGTGCCAATATGGTACAAAAGAAGAACTCCAATGCATCACATAATAATAAAAAGAAAAACAAGCAACAGAATGCCACGAAGCCCAAGCAGGCAGCCTCGTTCAAAAAGAAGAACAAAGGAGCTGGTTGCTTTGTTTGCGGGAGTACTGATCATTGGGCAAGCGCTTGTCCAGACCGCAAATTTAAGCAAGAGAAAAAACCAGCTCAAGAGAAGAAAACAGTAAACATGGTTGTTAGCGAGACTGCAGAAGGAACATCGGGGTATGGTAATCTTTTACCTACTGTTCTTTCAGTGTGTCAATCCCCTGAGTGGTGGGCTGATACCGGTGCTAATATTCATGTGTGTGCTGATATTTCTTTATTTTCTTCTTATCAGTGCAAAGGGACTGGAGCCTTGCTGATGGGGAACGGATCACATGCGCGTGTTCTTGGTGTTGGTACAGTCATTCTGAAGTTTACTTCGGGAAAGACGGTGCTACTGAAGAACGTGCAGCATGTCCCCTCCATCAAAAAGAATCTAGTTAGTGGCTCTCAATTGTGCCGAGATGGCTACAAAATTGTCTTTGAGTCTAATAAATGTATACTGTCTAAGTATGGAACGTTTGTTGGAAAAGGCTATGACAGCGGAGGCTTGTTCCGCTTATCTTTGCATGATGCGTGTAATAAGTCTGTGAACAATGTTGTTTCGAATGAGTCGTATATTTGGCATTCACGACTTTGTCATATCAATTTTGGTTGTGTCTCGCGGTTAGCAGATTTAAATTTAATCCCGAAATTTGATTTAGTCAAAGGTTCTAAGTGCCAGGTGTGCGTGCAATCTAAGCAACCTCGCAAGCCTCACAAGGCTGCGGAGGCGAGGAATTTGGCACCACTAGACTTAATACATTCCGATTTATGTGAGATGAACGGAATATTGACTAAAGGAGGCAAGCGATATTTTATTACTTTTATCGATGACTCTACTAGATTTTGTTATGTGTATCTCTTAAAATCAAAAGATGAAGCTTTGCATTATTTTAAGACCTACAAAGCTGAAGTTGAAAATCAACTCGAGAGGAAAATTAAACGGTTAAGGTCTGATCGTGGTGGAGAATATTTTTCGGGTGATTTTTCTGATTTTTGTGTGGAACATGGTATTATTCATGAGAGGACACCGCCATACTCACCACAATCCAATGGGGTTGCTGAAAGAAAGAATCGTACTCTAACTGATTTGGTTAACGCCATGTTAGAGACTTCAGGGCTATCTAAGGAATGGTGGGGTGAGGCGATCTTGACGGCGTGTCATGTCCTGAATAAAGTTCCCACAAAGAACAAAGAAATCACACCATTCGAGGAATGGGAAAAGAAGAAATTAAATATCTCCTATTTGCGCACCTGGGGTTGTTTGGCTAAAGTGAATGTGCCAATTAACAAGAAGCGCAAATTAGGACCGAAAACTGTTGATTGTGTTTTTCTTGGGTATGCTTTCCACAGCATTGGATATAGGTTTTTAATTATAAACTCTGGAGTACCGGACATGTTGGTTGGTACAATTATGGAGTCCAGAGATGCTACGTTTTTTGAGGACGAATTTCCCATGAAAGCTACACATGATACGTCTAATGATGAACCAACGATACCCCATGAGCATTTTATTCCGGTAGAACACACTGAGGAATCCCATATACATAATCATGTGGAAAATGACAATGTATCAACTCGAAAGAGTAAGAGACCAAGGATTGCAAAGTCCTTTGGTTATGATTACATTGTATATCTTGTGGATGACACACCAAGTACCATTGAAGAGGCATATTCCTCTCCTGATGCTGACTTTTGGAAGGAAGCAATAAGGAGTGAGATGGATTCTATTATGTCTAATGCAACTTGGGAGGTAGTTGAGCGTCCTTATGGGTGTAAGCCCATTGGAAGTAAATGGGTGTTCAAGAAAAAAAACTTAGGCCTGATGGTACTATTGAAAGGTACAAGGCGAGGCTTGTAATTAAAGGCTATTCACAGAAGGAAGGTGAGGATTTCTTTGATACTTATTCACCTGTGGCTCGATTGACCACAATTCGTGTGCTACTTTCTTTGGCTGCCTCTCATGGTCTTCTCGTCCATCAAATGGATGTTAAGACAGCATTCCTAAATGGAGAGCTAGATGAGGAAATTTACATGGAGCAGCCAGCTGGGTTTGTAGCAAACGGTCAAGAAGGCATGGTGTGTAAATTATTGAAATCTTTATATGGCCTAAAACAAGCACCTAAGCAATGGCATGAAAAGTTCGATAGAACTTTGACATCTGCCGGTTTTGTTGTGAACGAAGCAGACAAGTGTGTATACTATCGGTATGGTGGGGGCGAGGGAGTAATTTTATGCCTATATGTTGATGACATTCTAATCTTGGGGACGAGTCTTGATGTGATTAAAGAGACAAAAGACTTTCTGTCTAATAATTTTGAAATGAAAGATTTGGGAGAAGCTGATGTTATTCTTAACATTAAGCTACTGAGAGAAGGCATTGGTGGGATCACACTTGTGCAATCCCATTATGTGGAAAAGGTTTTGAGTCGCTTTGGTTTTAGCGAATGTGAACCTGCTCCAACGCCTTATGATCCTAGTAAACTATTAAAGAAAAATCGAAGGATAGCTAGGGATCAATTGAGATATTCCCAAATAATTGGTTCACTCATGTACTTAGCTAGCGCTACGAGGCCTGACATCTCATTTGCTGTGAGCAAACTTAGTCGATTTGTTTCAAATCCGGGAGATGATCACTGGCGTGCTCTTGAGAGAGTTTTGCGCTATCTAAAGGGTACTATGAGTTTAGGCATCCATTATACCGGGTACCCAACAGTACTGGAGGGTTATTGTGATGCAAACTGGATATCTGATGCTGATGAGATATATGCCACAAGTGGATATGTGTTTTCACTTGGAGGTGGTGCTGTTTCATGGAAGTCTTGCAAGCAGACCATCTTAACGAGGTCGACTATGAAAGCAGAACTCACAGCATTAGATACCGCTTCAGTTGAGGCTGAGTGGCTTCGTGAACTCCTTATGGATTTACCGGTGGTTGAAAAACCTGTGCCGGCTATTTCCATGAACTGTGATAATCAGACTGTGATAATTAAGATAAACAGTTCTAAGGATAATATGAAGTCGACAAGGCACATAAAGAGGCGTTTGAAATCTGTCAGGAAATTGAGAAACTCCGGAGTAATAGCGTTGGATTATGTCCATACGTCTAAAAATCTGGCAGATCAATTTACTAAGGGGCTATCACGTAGTGTGATAGATAGTGCATCAAGTGAGATGGGCATGAGACCCACCTAAAGTTTATCATAGTGGTAACCTGTTCTATGTGATCGGAGATCCCGTGAATTAGAATGGTGAAACAAGCTAGTGGTAGACTGAGAGGAAAGACCCTTAATAAGGCTCATTTCAGATGCATATCTTTCCTTACTGTAAGGTAGGTTGGTGTTTACACCTTAATATGTTCCAAGTGGCTTTGTGAAGCAAAGATGTTGTCCTACAGAACATCTTTAGAGGAACATACCTATATGGGTTAACTGCTAGTCACAGTTTATGAGATCTGGGTGGTTTCTAGATACCCATGAAAGGCTATGGAGTTTGACTTATATGCTCCAACCAGAGGGGATGCGTTCAGCAATCTAGTACTGGTAAAGAGTTTAGATGAAACTCATTCCACGCAAAACTGCCAATTCAAGGCCTAGCCCATTGTGCAGTTGTGGTCAAGTGTAGTCTAAGTTCTAGGTGGATGTTCAACTTAACAGTCTCCATCGAAACACCAGTATATCAAACGTTTGAGATGATGAGAGCTTTTTAGTGTGACTTAGCATTTGGTGGGGATTGTTGGATTAATGTGGGCTTGGCCCAAATTAATATTCAATAATAGTCAATGCTAATGGCCCACTTTAATGCTATGGTGTACTAATTATTTAGTACCATATTGGAAGTTCAAAGGACAAATCAATCAACTTAAATAGGTGGACCATTGGTGCATCTATTGAGAAGTTGAGAAAAGGATGAAGGACTGCCACACGCGCGCGCGCGCCGCCGCCGCCGCCGGTCGGGCCGGGCCGGGCCGGGCCGTGGCCGTGGCTCGTGGCTCGTGGCTCGTGGTAGATCGGACCTTGGTCCGAATATTCCTTTCAAACGGTTGCGCATTTTGCCTGGAGTGATGACCGTCCGTTTCCTGTCTTATGGCTTGTAACGGACGTCAGTTACTGTCGTTACTGTCGTCAGTTTCCAGTGGCTAGTAACGGACGTCAGTTTCCAGTGGCTAGTAACGGACGTCAGTTTCCAGTTCTAAATGTGCGACCGTTTCTGTCCGTTGCTCTTCTCCCTCCTTCTGACCGCCTATAAGAATGGAGAGGGGAGGGCTCTTCCAGCTACGCGAATTGCAGACAACACATTCCCGTCCCATCTTCTGCGAGCACAGAGAGAGTGGGAGAGCAGGCCTCCGAAATCACCGACCGCAGAGATACACTTGCACGGGTGTGCGGGCGATCAGATTTTTGGGGAGCGTCTTCGCGACTGCTCGCGTGATCTGCTTCGTCCACAGCTTGCTGTTCTTCTTCCCGGCGACCGTTCGAGGGACTGCACAGCGTACATCTTCCTGCACCGACTTCGTACGGCTACATCGAACAAACACACGAGATGTCTCGTGTGAATGGAGCCACTGATGCCTTGAGCATCGGTCCCTCCGCTGGGTACACTCTGTTCTTCGTATTTGTGCATGTTTCATTGCTGTTTACTGCTTATGCGAGTAGTTATACACACATGCACATACATGTCATCACAAATATCGCACTGTTTTTCTGGATTAAATTAAAACTGAAAATGCCTAACTTTCTAACACGATCCATATTATTTTGTAATGAGCTATATTTTAGACTACTATTTTAAGACCAGCACGAAGCTCGACCATCAGCACCGACTCTAGTTTCGCCTCTATAGCAACCTATTCTGGTAAAGAAGAAGAAAAGGTAGCTCTGTCCAACAGACCTTTTTTTAGTTAGTCAAACGAGTTCTTCAGCCAAGGATCATGCACGGACTCTCGTTTTTTTTTTCAAGATAAATCTTGTGGCCAGACACCAGATATATAGAATATATATAATGCCGCCTTATTAATGCGATTTATTATTCCATCCTATCTAGCTAGTTTGAAGAAACTATATACTAGTATACACCAGAAAGACAGTCGCTATCATCAGCGTTGTCGTTATTGTCGCGCGCTTGTCCGCCGAATCATAAAAGTCGAGGGGAACATTTATTTTGTCCACATCGGGAAACGAAGATCTTCGGCGATGGGTTTTAAATTTGTTTTTTTATCCGATCGACACTACGAACTGCAGTGTGCGTGCACGCTGCTCGTTTACAGCCACACATGCACGTGCATGGTGTGTTTTAGAAAGCGCACTCAAAGTGATTTGGCTTATTTTTGGATACTTAATACTCCATCCGTTCCAAAATAAAATCCGTCTTGCCTTTTTAGGTGATACATACAATAATTAATGTATTTGTTTTACATAACTGTCTGCTCACTTGATTTTAATCCGTACCAGCTTCTACTGCTTGTATAATGTTTTTTTTTGTCTTTATAGATTGCAGCTACAACAGTCCAAATAGCCAGCTCTATGTGTCTAGATTCACATTTGAACATAGACATAAAAATCAAGAGCTAAAACGATTAATATTTTGGAACGGATGAAGTAGTACATGGGGTGTTAGATTCTATGGTGCCCAGGATCGATTCCTAAGCCCCTAGAATACCAATCCATAACGGGAAGGAAAACCTCGATAACGAGTAAATATGATCTACTGAGAGGAATAGAGAAACACACCTTTGTTGTTGCTGTTGGAGAGTTGTCGAGGTTGCTGTCTTCAAACCGTTGCCCCTGCAGAGAAGCAGCAGGCATCGGGATCCGAGCCGCTGAAGGTTGTCGCGTTTCCAGGCACTTCGACGCTTAGGCGATGGGGCCTCTATGATATTAGGGTTTTGGGGCGAGGTGCTAGCGTTAGTTTTTTCTGCGAAACTTAGTTCTATATTTATAGTGTCGTGTGCCTGGAGGCTACAACCGAGAATAGTGTGGGCCCTCCCGATCAAGGGTCTGATTAAAGATACGATTAGTTAGGTTAAGCTCAATTCAATCTCTATTAACTGGCATTAGAGGACACACCCAACATAGGGTACAAACAGCGAAGCATAGGTGCAGCATCTACAAATATTGCAGTACAAATATTGATCACATTCTTCCTGGTCCAGAATATTGCCTTCACTACCGGAATCAGCTTCTTTGCCGTGTGTCTGAGACACACGGCAAAGGCTATTTTACACTCGGCAAATGCTTTGACGAGTGTAACACTCGGCAAAGAACGCTCGGCGAACTGTACATCGGCAACAGCATCTTTGCCGAGTACTTTTTGTCGGGCACTCGGCAAAGACTTTGCCGAGTGCCATTTGGCACTCGGCAAAGAAAAGTCACCGTCACGGCGCCAAGTGACGGTGACGGAACCTTCGCCGAGTGCCCACGGCGACACTCGGCAAAGGAGGTTTATTTGCCGAGTGTCTGGTGGACTGGCACTCGGCAAAGAACCCTCCAGTGGGCCCCTTTGCCAGTCCCTTTGCCGAGTGCCTTGGCAGTGGCACTCGGCAAAGACATCTTTGCCGGTTCCCAGGTTGCCTTCTTTGCCGAGTGCCATTTTCAGCACTCGGCAAAGACGGCTTTACCGGTTCCCAGGTTGCCTTCTTTGCCGAGTGCCATTTTCAGCACTCGGCAAAGACGGCTTTACCGGTTCCTAGGTTGCCTTCTTTGCCGAGTGCCATGGTCAGCACTCGGCAAAGATGGCTTTACCGGTTCCCAGGTTGCCTTCTTTGCCGAGTGCCATGGTCATAGCACTCGGCAAAGCGACCTTTGCCGAGTGTTACACTCGGCAAAGTGACCAGGATGTCCCTTTTTTATTTGTTTTTGCTGTTCCATCCAAACAAACAAAAGATATATATCATTCACATCACATTATATATCAATCGCATCACAGAATGAACACATTTATCATCAACACCATATATATCACAAAGTGTCACTAATATAAGTCTCACAAATACAAGTATGTGTATTTACCAAGTCTGGATCACTAGCCAAACATCACCAACCGTCACATATATATCACAAAGTGTCACTAGCCAAACATCACCAACACTCACAAGACCAAGTCTGGATCATCAACGAGGTGGGCATCTGGACTGGTTCGGCGAAGGGCTGGACGAAGCATGAGGGTTGTTCGACGCCGCCGATTGACCCTGCATAGAGAATAGATTGTATGTGTGAGAACATATGAATATATATCATGCAGTACTAAAATTTTGATACTCACAGGAGTAGTGAACTCAGCAGGGTCAGTTGCAGGGAACAACGGAGGTGGTGGAGCATGATCCTGTGCGGCGCCAAGGCTCTGCACGTACGCGAACAAATCCGCCATCCTCTTCTCCAGCTCCTCACGTTGCCTCCTCTCATCATCTAGCTGAGTCTGTAATATTTCGCCCTAATGTTACGATAATGCAAAGAGAAGATATATAAAAATTAATGAACGATGAATAGATAAGGAATAACCTGGAGTTGCTGGATACGATGCTGTGAGGTGTCCTGCCGAGGTCGTATGGCTGGGCTCGCGCTCGTGCTCCTTGCTCGCACCTGAGAGAGAGTGGGAGTGGAGGACGAGTCGATTGCCCCGTCGGCAATCCAGTACCGCCCATGCCTCTTGCCTCCTCCGACCCTCATGAGGACATCTCCGTCGATGTCCTCGGTCCTCGGATCGTAATCTGGCCCATGGACCTCCTTGGCCATTGCGGTGTACTCACTGAGTCGGCTGTGGATGGCGGGGTTGGTGTACGCCTCGGGCCCGTCATCCGGGTTGTAGGTGACGTCGGACGTCGCCTTCCCCTTGTGGGCCATGGCATATGCCGAGAACGTGGAGCAAGGCGCGCCACCATGTGCCGCCGACTGCGAGAAAACCAACGATATGGTTAGAAATCATGTCTAATCGAAAGTTATATACCTAAATAAAAAAGAGCGCGTACCCATGCTTCCGCGTATTTGCCCAGGCTGCGGCTGCCTTGATGGTGGGAGGGACCTTGCATCAGCAAACGCCGTTCCCGGCTAGCGTTGTGCGCCTCGTCCCACTCAGCCGAGCACCACCTCTGCACCATCTTCTCCCAGCACTCAGGATGCGCGGCGCACCAATGAGGAATCATCTAAAAAATATAAGTACACCGCATATCAGAAGATAAGAATAAGCATATTTAGTACCAATAATAAAGTTTTGTATTTACCTGCAAGTACTGGTCCGCAGTCAATGACATGGTTCGGGTGTCCTTCTTGTTCACCTTCTCCCCAAGGACGGAGCCGTGGTAAGTGACGATGGCCTGGATGCGCGCCTCGTAGTGCATGTCCACGACGAGCTTCTTACAGCACGTCGTAGACACCACATCCGCCCTGGCCTCGTATCCAGCATCGCACCTGAAGAAATCCTATATACAAAGACGATGTATCCATACATTATTTAAAGAATATGCAACAAATGCGACTTATTAAACAATATAGTGCGAGGAAGACTTACCCACAGCTCTTGCTTGACCCGCTCCGCCTTGTTGTTGAATTGTCTGCCGTCCCGATCTACTGCATCGGGGGCGACGGCGCAGTGGTCGAAGGTGTACGCTGGGCTCGTCACTCCGGCGTACTCGACAAGCCCAGGGAAGTGTTCCCGGCATAGAAGGCCGAGGATGCCATTGGGGTTGCGGCCGTGACCCCCTGCAGTCTCCAAAACCATCCAAGACCTGTCGAAGTGATTAAGATGAAGTATTAGTTTCTATTATTAATTTGAACATATAATATGAAAAAGCAGCAACAACATCTAAAGTTACCTACCTCTCTCCATCGGGTCGTATGAGCGGACGTCTGTCACGAAGTATGGGTCGCTTAGGTAGGCTCGCGGGACCTCGCAGGTAGATACTCCTCGAACCTGAGGAGCCAGAACCTGAGACGTCCTGCTGAGCGGCGGCGTCGTCGTCGTCGTCCTGCTGCGCCGCATCGTCGTCGTCCTGCTGTGCCGCATCGACAGCGGCTTGCTGCTCCACCTGCTGCTGTACGGCGTCGTCCTGCTGCGCCTCCTCCTCCGTCCTACGGGTGCTCCTCCTCCCCCTCCCCCTCCCCCTCCTCGTCCTCGTCCCACCGCCCACCATCTTTGTCCAACAACCTGCAATTAAGAGTAAACAATTAAGCACAGATAAAATATGTATTTAGAAACATATGCAAAATAAATGAAATATAGCATTACATCGATTAAAAATAATCTTCATATGTGTCCGGGTTAGCCGGATCATAAGTGTCATCATCACTATCAACCATTTCATAGTCAACATCATCTGAAGGCGCAACTTCGTCATTGGCATTGCCTTCAAGTATTTCTAAGTCATTCTCATTTTGCACCTCATCATCCTCGTCATCAACAACCATTTCAATATCTACTTCCATTCCGATCGCTTCGGTTAAGTCTATCTCAAATTGCCCTTCGAGCCCATCTTCTTGGAAGAACTCTCCGTCATATGTGTCCGGGTCTAAGTTATAATCTTCATCGTTTGGAACAGGTAATTTAGCGTGAGGTGATACCTTATACACAACATCCCAACCCTTAAGATGTTGTTTCGTTTGGCACGCATATGGAAGATAATACACTTGTGTGGCCTGTTGGGCCACAATGTAGACATCGTCTCCTGTTAAGGTGGAATCCTGTCGAATTTCGACTATCCCAAGATTAGAATGTGTCCGTCTCGTAACTTCAGGGTCAAACCAATGACATTTGAATATCACTGGAGTAAGAGGTTTGGAACCATAAAAATTGAGTTCATATATTTCTTCAATTCTTCCATAATACTCGACCTCGTCAAGCCCGGGCGTAAAGACTCCAGAACACGTGGTTTTTCGATTGGGCCGACTTTGGTCGTAGCTTGTTGTGCGAAAACGGTATCCATTGATGTCATACCCAGAAAATTTCCTGACCCTATAGGCAAAGCCATTGGCTACTTGTCTCAACTCGGCACTCATAGACGGCTCTCTTTGGCCCTGCAAGTTCAAACACGCTAGATTGTTATATTATTCGCACGTAAGAGCAACTTGGAATAACAAACTAAGCACGTACCTTATGTTTAAACCAGGAAATGAAATCGGGCAATCCATTTCCCGCACCCTTTCTAAGAAGGGTATCATATTCCTGTGGAGTTGGGTCCCTTGATCGATGCCAGAATTCATGAAGAAATTGCTCCATGTATGGCGTCACCTCTTCAAGGTTGGTCAATACATATAGCATGATATGGCGCCACTCTTCATGTCTCAGGGTCTTGGTGGTCGAACCACTCGCGCTTCCGAGTTGCCCTCGAAAAATGCTAAGGTTCGATTCATTGCCGCCATCATTGTAACGAGGGGGTGGATTATGCACGCTCGGCAGTTTGTCACCATAGTAAGTTGTTGTGAAGTTTGACACCTCCTCCAGTATGTATGCCTCTGTAATGGAAGCCTCGATTTTGCATTTATTTCTACATTTCTTTCGGATACTCTTTAGACATCTCTCGATTGGATAGCACCAACGTCCCTGCACGGGCCCCCCCCATTCGTGCCTCATATGGGAGATGAATAATCAAATGCTGCATCGGATTGAAGAAGCCGGGTGGAAAGATCTTCTCCAGCTTACACAGTAACACGGGTGCCATCCTTTCCAAGTCTGCAATCATGGTCCGAGCTAACTCTTTTGCACAAAGCTGGCGAAAGAAATAGCTTAACTCTGCAAGCGCTAGCCAGACATGCTCAGGGACATAGCCTCGAACCATCACCGGAAGAATTCGTTCAATCCATATGTGGAAGTCATGACTCTTCATCCCTAAGACTGGCAGAGTAGATAAGTTCACCCCCCTACTAAGGTTAGCTGCATACCCATCAGGGAACATTAACATCTTGATCCACTGTAGTACTTCCTTCCTCTGGGCCCTGCTCAGGACGAAATCGGCCTTAGGCCTTCTCCATGTCTTACCACCACTAGGCGGCTTCATCTCTTGGTTTGGTCTATCACATAACTCTGCCAGATCCACTCTTGCCTTTACGTTATCCTTTGACTTATCAGGAATCTCCATAATTGTCGCCCAAAGTGCCTCGGCGACATTCTTTTCAGTGTGCATCACGTCAATGTTGTGTGGAAGGAGCAGGTCATCATAATAGGGGAGCCGAGTCAAGCCCGACTTATGTGTCCACATATGTTGCTCACCATATCCCACAAAACCACCTTCTGGGTTGGCCACGAGACCATCTATCTGTTCGCGAACTTCGGCACCAGTCATCATTGCAGGTGGGCGGTCTGTCACCACGACACCTTTCGTAAAGTTCTTGATGTCTTGTCGAAATGCATGGTCAGGAGGGAGAAATTGTCGATGTTTATCAAATGACGAATATTTGCCACCCTTCTTCAACCAAATGAACCTAAGAGCTTCCTTGCAAACTGGGCATGGGAACTTACCGTGAACACACCAGGCGCAAAATAGCCCATACGCCGGAAAGTCATGCATGGAGTACTGGTACCAAACATGCATTTTGAAGTTTGTCTTCGTAGCTCGGTCGTACGTCCATACCCCTTCCTCCCAAGCACGGACCAATTCATCAATCAAAGGCTCCATGTACACGCCCATTTTATTCCCCGGGTGTCCAGGAATTATCAACGACACGAATATGTTCTGTCTTTGAAAGCATACGCCGGGGGGGAGATTGATGGGGATAACGAACACGGGCCAACATGTGTATGGGGCAGCGGTCATTCCATAGGGATTGAACCCATCTGTGGCCAGCGCAACACGAACATGTCGAGCCTCTTTGGCTTTCTCATGGTGAATGGCATCAAAGTGGGTCCATGCTTCACCATCGGATGCGTGAACCATCTTGTCAGGATTGTATCGTTTGCCTTTTTTGTGCCATGTCATCTGTTTCGCGGATTCCTCTGTCATGTATAGACGCTGGATCCTCGGTATGAACGGAAGGTGGCGTAGGATTGTCACGGGGATGTCGAGCTGCTTCTTCTGTCCATCACCAGAGTCTACCTCCATGAACCTAGACGATTTACACTTCGGACAGTACTTTGCCTCAGTGTGTTCTTTCCTAAATAGGACGCAGCCCTTCGGACAAGCATGTATCTGCTCATACGTCATCTTGAGTGCACGAAGGAGTTTCTGTGCCTCGTACATGCTCTTTGGCAGAACGTGATCCTCCGGAAGCAGGCTGCCAATAACTGTCAACAAACCATCGAAGGCGTCTCGACTCATGCTATACTGCGACTTCAACGCCATTATACGCCCAATGGCATCCAGTTGAGAAACCTTTGTCTTGCCGTGAAGGGGTTTCTGTGCCGCGTCAAACATGTCGTAGAATGCCTTTGCGGTCGCCTCTGGCTCGTCCTCCGTACGTCCTTCGGCGAACTGTGCCTCGTGATAGTCGTTCAACATGTCTGCTACCCCGGCATCAGCATCGTAATCCTCGACGCGTTGTCTCACCACCTCCTCTCTCGTGCGATGCGCTTCACCATGGAAGATCCACCGAGTATAGTCCGGCGTAAATCCATTCTTCCAAATATGTTCTACCATGGCCTTCTTTGGTTTTCTTTTCCGGTTGTCACATTTGCTGCACGGACAAGGGACTAGGCTAGCTCCTTTAGCAGCTTCGCCATATGCCCGTTCCACGAAAGCATCGGTCTTCCTAATCCATTCTGGGGTGACATCATTACGTCGAACGCGGCCCGTGTACATCCACTCACGGTCCTCCATCCTCTAACATATATAACCGAGTATAGTTTAATATAGACATGTAATGCATGTACACTACGTTCCTACCTTCTAATAGGTGAGGATAGGTCCTAATCCCACCCGCGGTTGCGTAGATGGAGTTAGTTTCCATGCTCTACTCCGATCCGAGATAGAATTTCGGCAGCACCTCCCCGCTGTTCTCCGGATACACGTCCTGGCAGGGAGAGTGTACTGTCCGGAGAACAACAGGGAGGTGACGCCGAAACTCTTTCTCGGACCGGAGTAGAGCATGGAAACTAACACCATCTACGCAACCGCGGGCTGTCCAAAAAACGTGGACAATTCGAAACTGATACATTTGTAGATATGCAAAGATCTGCATATCTACACCGTATCACTTTCGAACAGGAGACGCCTAACTGGGTTACGTGATCTACGACCATGATGCGGAAATAGAGGTTATACCTAGGGTGGCGGTGGAGTCAGGCTAGTGGGGCTGTGGCGGGTCGGTGCAGTGGCGACGCGACGCGGTGCAGGCAGACCCGCAGCGGCTAGGAAGACAAGTATCTTCTCTGTAAAAAAGAAACACAAGTCTATTAATACAAAAAAAAGTAAAGTCTCAACGCGGAGGCTCAACACACCCAGACTCGAGGCCGCACACGGCCAAAAGACGGGCCGCACACGGCCAAAAGAGCTATCGTTCCCGGGCCTCAACACACCCAGACTCGAGGCAGCTCCAATTTTTCGCCAGCGATCTTGATCCAACACCCACCTCTGGTTTTTACCCGACCTCCAAAACAAAGTAAAGTCTCAACGCGGAGGCGGTAGCGGCAGCAGCGTCGATCGATCGGCCGGCGTCTACGGCCTACGTTCGACTTGCTGCCTCGACGGACGGCCGGCTCGATCTCGACCGATCGCCGGTCGTCGATCGGAGATCGATGGAGTTCACCACTCCCCCGCCCGCGACCCGGTCGGGCGGCGGAGAGGAGAGGGCGGCTGCTGAGCACAACCAGCACCACCAGCAGCAGCATGCGACGGTGGAGAAGGAGCACATGTTCGACAAGGTGGTGACGCCGAGCGACGTCGGGAAGCTGAACCGGCTGGTGATCCCGAAGCAGCACGCGGAGAAGTACTTCCCGCTGGACGCGGCGGCGAACGAGAAGGGCCTCCTGCTCAGCTTCGAGGACCGCACGGGGAAGCCCTGGCGCTTCCGCTACTCCTACTGGAACAGTAGCCAGAGCTACGTGATGACCAAGGGCTGGAGCCGCTTCGTCAAGGAGAAGCGCCTCGACGCCGGGGACACAGTCTCCTTCGGCCGCGGCATCAGCGAGGCGGCGCGCGGCAGGCTTTTCATCGACTGGCGGTGCCGACCCGACCCGCCCGTCGTGCACCACCAGTACACCACCACCGCCTCCCTCTCCCCTCCGCCGTCGTCCCCTACGCGCCGTGGGCGGCGCACGCGCACCACCACCACTACCCAGCAGATGGGCACACGGAACCAGTAACACCTTGCCTGTGCGCCACACTCGTTGCCACTGAAATGAGAGCATCATCTTCGCAACTGTCACTCACACGCTCCAACCTCTCCAGGCCGCCACAACCTAGAATAGCCAGAGTCGATGGCGCCCAGCCACGGCCGTCGTCGTCACCACGCCAGCCACAGTCGTTGTGGTGCCGGTCGTGCCAACCGCAGCCACGGCGAACGGCCGGCGTTCCTTGAGAAAGATGTCGCACTGGACGCTGCCCGGGTGGCTGCAGAAGGGGCAGGATCGGACCTGGAGGTGGACGACGACCTGGACCGCCGTTGGGAAGGCCGGATCAGCGAGCTGGCTAGCCTAATCTAGGAGGCTGGTCGTTGTCTACTGCTCCTCCCTGCTAGCATGGGTGGGTGGCGTGGTGGCTCGCACGACTGACTCGTGGCGGCGATGCCCGCGCTCGCGTGGCTGTGGCTGGCCAGCGGGGCTGGCTCGCTACGGCGGCGGCGTGGTTTGCCTGGGTCAGGGGCGTTGGTCGTCGGCGGATCTACGACTGTCAACGGCGCCTTCTGCAGGTGGTGGGTCGTGGGGCTAGGGCCGAATTCTTGTTTTTGGATCATAGCGTGAAAGAAATATTTGCAACCTTGGCTAGCAGACTGGAAAGAAGCTTATGTGCATTGTTCAGTTATGCATATGTTGGATTGTATCTAGTGGCACAGGAACAAGACGAAGCTTAAGTTTGGGAGAATGTTAGGAACCGACCCATATAGTACACACCAGCCTAACTAGCTGAAATGAGCACTACAAGGAGCAGGAATAAAGGAAGGGCGAGGATCATCCAAGAATCATTTTTTAGAACCTGAACTCTCTATCTTCCAACTACTGCTCATCTTCTTCCTCCCTTCTCTCAAGTATCTAGATTCTCTTCCATTCTATTCCCTTGTCGCTACTGGTTTGACTTTAAGAGATTAGTGTTGCTAACAGTGTGGTGATGGCAAATATCAGTCTCCCCATGCCATGGGAAATCCGTAACTCCTCACGCTGCCTCATGCCCCCAACACCACCGCTGCAGGCTCCTCTTCGGCGCTCCCGTTCGCCCGCGCGCTCAACCCTGGTATGCCACCACCACCACCGTCTCACAAGCTACTCCCCGCTGCCCCTGCCCCTGCCCCTTGCCCCGCTGCCGCTTGCAGGCTCCTCCACCTCGAGCTCCGACCGCACGAGGCCAAGGACCGGCCGGAGCCTCACGCCCCTGTCTACTATGGTTGTTGCTGTGAGCTCCAAGGCCAGAGGTCACCCATGCATCCGCATCCGGCTTGACCTGACCTTGCCATCGTGAGGGAGGGTGATGGCAGTGAAGGGTGCTGCGTCGTAGTATCCGCTGGACCATCGCTTGATCACCGTTTCTTAGTTTTCGCTGATCCCCCGCACGTTTAGTCGTCGTCTCCATGGTTGCCACATGTACGAATACCCTCTATCAATCATAGTTGTCTGTCTCTATGCTATACCCTTTCATCATTGAGGAGACTGAACTTTTGGAAGATGTTGAGAATACAAATCTACCAAGAACCAAATAAGCAAACTGACATCCATATCCCCTTGCCGTTGGGTGGTCTATCGACGTGCATGTAGTGGTTCCATCGAACCAGATTGCACTGCATCCTAAAACCCTGCTAATCTATGTTCCATCGAACCAGATTGCACACCGCCGCACTGCCGGACGGACGAATACCAAAACAGCGAGCGCCGAAGACGAATTCGCTGTACATGACAGAGGGGGAAGAAGGGAGACGGGGAGGCTCACCGCGGGGAACGAGGGCGTCGTGGACGGACGGCGGGCGCGCGCGACGGAGCTCGGCGTGGACTGACAGCGGGCGCACGCGACGGACGGTGTGGACAGTCGAGCTCGGCGTGGACGGACGGGCGCGCGCGACGGACGGCGAGGGCAGGCGGGGCGCGATGGCGAGGGCAGGCGGGCGCACGCGACGGCGAGGGGAGGCGAGGGAAGGAGAGTGCGGCGGCGAGGGCAGGCGAGTGCAGGCGCGGACGGCGAGCGCGCGCGGGCGGCGAGCGGGCGCGGACGGCGAACGCGGGCGGCGAGCGCGCGCGGGCGGCGAGCGCGCGAGGGCAGGAGACCTCGGGCAGTGCGGCGGCGAGGGCAGGCGACGGCGCGCGCGCGGGCGGCCGGGCGCGGCCGGCGGTGAGGCGGCCGGCGGTGAGGCGTGGGAAGGCGGCGGCGGTGACGCGCGGGAAGAAAGAAGAAGCAAAGCAGAAGGAAGAAGAAAGCCGGCCGCGCGGCCGGTTAAAGTTTGTTTCTTTGCCGAGTGCCCGTGATCCGGCACTCGGCAAAGATTTTTTTAAAATTTTAAAATATTCTTTGCCGAGTGCCAGATCAGCGGCACTCGGCAAAGAGTTCTTTGCCGAGTGTCCCCCGTTGCGGCACTCGGCAAAGGTTCTTTACTACCTCTTTGCCGAGTGTCACACATCTAGCACTCGGCAAAGAAGTCTTTGCCGAGTGTCATCCCTAGACACTCGGCAAAGTGCATTTGTATTTTTTTTATTTTGTCTCCCAAACTTTTTGTGGTATGTTCCTACACTATGTAGATCTACATGTATCATTTGTGGACAATTTTAACAGAGTTTGAAATAGCTAGTAGATTTAGTTTGTTTATTTGAATTTCTTCGGAAAATTCAAATTTGAACTGCAGGTCACTCGAAACTTGGAAAACCGTGCATGAAAAAAATGATATTCATGTTACTTAGCATAAGTTACGACCGATTCCATGAGCGGACCGAAAACTTCGAGCAACATGCTCACTAAACATGGCCGTGAACTTGCCATCCACATGTTTAAAAATTGTATAAAACACAAACAAAGTCAGAAAATCATGAAACTTGTCCACGTGTCATGATATCATATGTACAGGTTGTGATAAAAAATTGAGAATGTTTGGACAAAGTTGTGAGACACTATGTGTAGAAACCTAAGAGAACTACACATGAAATCATAGAGTTTCAATGTGGATCTCTTAGGTTTGTACACATAGCGCGTCATAGTTTTCTCGAAATTTTTTCAATTTTTTATCGCAGCCTGTACATATGATATCATGACACGTGGACAAGTTTCAAGATTTTCTGACTTTGTTTGTGTTTTATACAAGTTTTAAACATGTTGATGACAAGTTCACGACCATGTTTAGTGAGCATGTTGCTCGAAGTTTTTGGTCCGCTCCTGGAATCGGTCGTAACTTATGCTAAGTAACATGAATATCATTTTTTCATGTACGGTTTTCCAAGTTTCGAGTGACCTGCAGTTCAAATCTAAATTTTCCGAAGAAATTCAAATAAACGAACTAAATCTACTAACGATTGAAACTCTGTTAAAATTGTCCACAAATGATACATGTAGGTCTACATAGTGTAGGAACATACCACAAAAAGTTTGGGAGACAAAATAAAAGAAATAAAAATATACTTTGCCGAGTGTCTAGGGATGGCACTCGGCAAAGAGTTCTTTGCCGAGCGTCAACTGGGCGACACTCGGCAAAGAAGACTCTTTGCCGAGTGCCAACCGTTGGCGCTCGGCAAAGACTGACGGCCGTCAGCTTTGGGACGGCCGCTGACGGCCCTTTGCCGAGAGCCCCATTTGCCGAGTGTTTGACACTCGGCAAACATGGATTTGCCGAGTGTGGACCTGTACCGAGTGTCCTACGCTCGGTAAAGACGCTCGTTACCGAGAGCCGAGCTTTGTCGAGTGCGGCTCTCGGCAAAGCCGTCTTTGCCGAGTGCCCGAGAAAAGGCACTCGGCAAAGAGGCCGGCACTCGGCAAAGGCTCGGATTCCGGTAGTGCTTGTTGACACTTTAAATAGACCTATATTTTTATATATTATTCGCGTGCAAGCTCGGTGTTTCAGTCCAATGCAACAGTGACGCTCTAATCATGGGCCGCTACAGAAATGCCGACTCATCACCATATTTGCTGCTAACTAAATATCCTCGAATGGCAAACGCAGCACTGCGAGAAAAAAGAATATCGTCTCGTCCAACTCACTCATTTATTAGCGCCCATGCTACTACGACCCATTATTATTATTATTCCATAATAATCCGCGGCCAGGCCATGCCATTCCCGTGCATATGCTAGCCAAATTAATTTCCTGCTGCTATGAATAATGCCACGTACGGTACGTCCGCCAGTTGCAAAGATTCCGACAGAAACAGAAGTTTTTCTGGTTCATTTTGATGGCGCCCATTTTTCTTCTCACTCGGTCGAACCAAGTGATGGCAAACTTGTCGGGCCAGCATACGTACGACGTATGTATCCTTAATTTGCTTGGTGACAAAGCAACTCAAGTTTGGAACTAAACCCGACTGCCTTTAGAGAGATGAGCTCACTGAATACGAGCGCTCCGTTTAAATTTATACTATAATTAAAGCACCAGTTTCAACGGTCGTCCCACGTCATCAGTTTCAGCGGTCGTCCCGCGTCATCTTTTTATAAATAACCCCTCATAGCTATTTCAAATTCGTCTCATGTCATCTTTTTACAAATAAACCCTCACAGCTATTTCAAATTAACTCGGCCCCGCACAGACCAGACGCTCGTGGGACACAACTCTGGCTCAGGCACGTCATGCCGGTCTGCTGACTCCAGACCGTTAGCCCGTTGGTCCATTTGATTAAATCAGCGTAAAATGTTAAAAAACGGTGTAGGAGGTGGGGTTCAAACTCATGCCCTGATGGAAAAAGGGCGGGAGACACGGGGTTAAGCTGTCTAACTAGTAGAACATCATGCTCAAATGTTTTTAATATTGAATATAAATTGTATCTATGTATATACGTTTTTTGTAAAATAAAAAATATATAATCGTGTTGGGCCGGACCAGCAATAGGGGCCGAGGCTACAGCCCAAGCACGACACGACGTTCTTGGCTCTTGTAAGCATTATGTCGTTTCTGAGACCACATTGGCGCAATGGACTCCATGGTGTTTGAAGTTGCTGAATTGGATGGATCAACAATGATTTGTCACACTAACAATAAAATGAAAGGTTATTTTTTGGTTTTAAACGTTAGTAATTGCTACGAAGTAGCATAATTTATATGTAGCACATCTAGTTTTTATTGATGCCTTACTTTAACAATCACTTCATATTTTGATCTATCTTTTTTATAAGTTTGAGTTCATCACTACATGAATCCACTTAATTCCCGTAGGCTAAGAACCGACGGGAATAAGCAATAAACCGACGGGAATTATTAATTCTCGTCGGTTTATGGCTTATTCCCGTCGGCGGTAAGCCAACAGACGTTAGATGTCGGGGATAAGATTATTCCCGTCGGCCACTGACGGGAATAAGTAATCCCCGTCGGCCACTTACAAGCCGACGACAATAAACACTAATTCTCGTCGGCTTCGTCGGCCCAGTAACTCCCGTCGGCCCATAGCCGACGGGGATTAACAATTAATTCTCGTCGGCCACTTACAAGCCGACGACAATAAACACTAATTCCCGTCGGCTAGCTGGGCTGACGGGAATTAACAATTAATTCTCGTCGGCCCAGTAACTCCCGTCGGCCACGGTGGGCCGATGGGGATTAACAATTAATTCCCGTCGGCCCTACTTGACTGACGGGAGTTACTGGACCGACGGGAATTAATTGTTAATTCCCGTTGGTTTGACCATAGCCAATGGGAGTTACTGGGCTGACGGGAATTAACCTATACTGCTGCAAAACCAGCACCAAATTAGGTCACTATTTCTCCACAATTGCACACATAACATATATATCATCACACAGAACAGACACATGCATTGAGTTTACACACATAACATATATATCAATTCACACATCACAAACTTAATATCACCAACATAGTTTACACAAACATTTCAAATAGGACCAACGAGATAAGTTCAAGTGTTTAGTGCGCGAAAACATAGCGTGCACGAGTTAAGAAACATAGCATGCACGAGTTCAAGTGTTTAGAGATAACTACCACTTGGATGGTTAGAGCTTTGACCGCTGCCGCCACCAGGAGGAGGGAACGCGAAGAGGGAGTCAACAAATCCAGTCCCTGCTGTGGGATCAGAACCACTACCACCCGCTTCAGCGTAACCTACGCAAGTTATCAAATATTAACATTTTTAATACAAATATCAAATGTTAAATGCAAATATCAACAAGTATACAAGTGTATAAATTCATCGAGAGTTATCAAACGTACCCTATCTCCAGGTGCAGGTATATGTGTCGGAGGGGTGTTGAACTGTGGTGGCGGAGCTGGTGTGGATGCAAACTGGCTCCATTATGGTGGCGGCGGAAAATTTGTTGTCATGCCCTATTGCTGCATTAACTGTTAAACATATATGTTACTATTAAAGATATTGTATTGAAATATAATAATTTAGAGTTCGGATTATGTATACTCACTTGATACATCGCTTGGTTATGTGCATTGCAAGCCTCCATAAATTCTCGTTGTTGTCTCATCTCCTCACGCAGTCACGCATCCTTATAATCTCCAACTCATGCTCGTTCGGTCGACGAGAGCACGAGCTACAGGAAGACGAACCCGTCCTCTGAGATCTCACCGACGACGAGTCGATAAATCCGTCGAAGAGTGTGTATCTATAAGTGATTCAAAAATAGTGATTACTGCATAATCAATTTAGTGTCAACCATGTAATTTCATAAGTAGAGCTTACCATCCATGCGCTTTTCCACCACCACTTGCGTACACCACCGAGGGATCCACCAGTTCATGTCGCCAGTCGAAGTCAGGGCCATGGCGACGAACCATCTCCTCCCCATATGCTGCCTATACATCATTCACAACCTTACAAATGCAGGAATTTCTATACTTTGAATGTTTGTACTTTTGGGGCAAAACTCACCAGCCGATCCGTGGCTGTCTGGCTGCAGAACTGGTCAGGGTTGGTAGGGTCTAGTCCTTTGTGGCCCTCTTGGTAGACCTCAATGTCACTAGGCTTTTGGCCACACGTAGCTTCCTGTATAAACAAAAAACATCTTTAAGCAATCGTACTATTTGGTGATCGACATAGCTAGATCAAACTTACCATTCTTTTAGCTTTTTGGAGCATGTCGTCACAGCCAAACTTGTGGTTAGGATTGGTTCCTCGACATTGCCTGTGATGCGCTAACGCTTTCTGGAAGCCTTCGGAAGCCCAATATCGACACCAAGCATAGTACGCATCAGGCACAGGCGCCATCCATGGAACCATCACCTGCACACACAATGTTACATATTATATCAATCACAGCAATTAATAAAAAGGGTAAAACAAATTGAATACTAACCTCATGATATTGATCCTCAGTCAAATATATCTTTGAGGACCCTTCCTTTTTATTCAAGGGGCCTGTTTCTTCCGGATGATTTTGAAAATACAGGTTTGTAGCCTGAATTCTCGCATAGTATATGGCATCCTTCACTAGCTTCTTTGCATTGTTTTGGAACACACGTTCAACGTGCCCCATGTAATCCTCTCTGTCAGGTAACCGATATTGAAGCTACAACATAAAGAATACAAATACAATGGTATAAGCCATAGAATTACAATATTAAGAAATAGAACAAAAACAATAAAAATTCATACCCAAAAGTCATGACACACAAGTCCCTGTCTGTCGGTGTGGTTTCGTTCCTTTTTTTACTTGTACTCGTCCCAGGTACTGATGAGCACCTCATCGACGCTATCTCCGTCTGACACCTTCACTATACCAGGGTAGTGAAGGCGGGAAAGAGAACCCAACGTAAGGTTAACCTTAGTGTGGTGTCCCTTGCCGTAAAAGGATAGATCCTCCCAATTCCTGCATTACACAAAAACATTAACAATACACATAATAGTTATATGAGACAAGTTAATATATTACACTCACCGATCTCCATGAGGCATGATTAAGATCCTATCAGCCTCTCGCACAAAAGCACCGGTGCCTCTTTCTCCAACTGTTCCATCACATCTCTTCTGATTTCTTTAGCACACAACTATTTGTAGAAATAGCTAACTTCAGCTAACGTTTTCCACACAGCATCGAAAATGTACTCACGAAACATTACAGGCATGAGCCTTTCCATAATTATGTGGAAGTCATGGCTCTTGAGTCCATTCATCTTCATTGTCTTCAAGTTCACATATCTTCTAAAACCAGCAGCATAACCATCGGGGAATTTAATATCCTTCATCCACTTCATCACTTCTTTCCGTTGCTTAGGTTTCAGACAATAGTCAGCTTTTGGTTTGCCTCTGTTTTCTCTAAGCACTTGGGTTGGACGATCACATATCACGGCTAAGTCCATGTGTGCCTTGTCATTGTCTTTCATTTTATTAGGGAAATCCATGCATGTATTTATGAGGGCTTGGCAAAAGTTACTCTCTTGATGCATGACGTCGATGTTGTGCATCAAAATCAATGACTTGGCATAAGGAAGCTCCCATAAGACACATATGTGGGTCCAGTTATGCTCCTCACCAAAACCTTGATACCTTTTCCCACTCTTGTCTAGGACAAGTTTCCTATGCTCTTCTGTAATTTCTATCCCACTACGTCGCTTGGGCGGTCCCTTCGTGACGATGGTGCTCTTCCTAAACTCCTTTCTCTGCCTTCTGAAGGGGTGATTGAAGGGTAGAAAACATCTATGACAATCAAAGTAACATATCTTGCCACCAGCACTAAGACGAAAACAATATGTATCTTTAGCACAATAAGGACACGTCAATCTACCATGCACGCTCCATCCAGAGAAAATATCATACGCCATAAAATCATGAACCGAGAACAGATACGCAACACGAAGATTAAATTTCTGCTTCTTGAAGCAGCCATAGGCTTCCACTCCTTGCCATAACTTCTTTAACTCTTCAATCAATGGTTGAAGCATCATATAGAGGCGTACGCCAGGATGCTCAGGCCCAGGTATAACAAGACATAGGAACATAAACTCATATTTCATGCAAAGAGCAGGTGGAAGGTTGTACAGTATGGCAATGATAGGCCAACATGAATACGACGCAACGGTTATATTGAAAGGTGTGAAACCATCAGTTGCCAAGCTGATACGAACGTCTCTTGCATTGCTGGCAAAATCTAGATCAAAGTTGTCAAGAGCCTTCCATGCATCACCATCTGACGGATGCACCATTAACCCATCTTGTCTGTCCGTATAATCTGTATGCCACCTCATGTGCATAGCGGTCTTCCTCGAGAGAAACAAATGTTTCACTCTAGGAGTGAGGCATGTACCGAAGCTGTTTATGTGCAACCTTTGTCACCACCTTCTCCCCTTCTTCATTTACAAGCTCCACGTACCTCGACTTCCCACATTTTAAGCATTTATGCTCTTTGTCATGTTCCTTCCAAAAAAGCATACAGTTGTCCTGGCAAACATCAATCTTCTCATACTCCATACCAACACCTTCAAGCAATTTCTTAGACTGGTACATGTCTTTGGGCATCTTGTGACCCATAGGAAGAACCTCGCTAATCAAATCCACAAGCTCCTTGTAACAATAAATTGAGAATGCAAACTTGGACTTAATTGACATCAGCCGGGTCACGAATTCGAGGACGGTCACGTCAGTGTGCCCGTGAAGAGGCTCTTCTGACGCTTTGAGGAGGTCGAAGAACTTCTGAACCTCCGGTGTAGGTGAATCATGATGATCTGGGGCCAGTTCAGGCTGCAGATCCTCAAGCATCTGGTCCATGCTATCCACATCTTCACCATCATCAACTTCTACTTCTGCTGCTCGTTCAAGGCGTGACTCCCCGTGGAGATACCAAACCTTATAGCCTAGCACAAAACCATGCGAGCACAGGTGTAGTGTGACCTGCCTCTTAGTGTGGCTCATCATATTTCTACATTTATTGTATGGACACCTAATATTATCTATTTGTGACAAAGAACTGCATGGTCCAAAAACAACTGCGTCTTGGCAAACCATTCACTTGTGTGACACCCACCCTTCTTGAAACCTTCATACATCCAATCACGTCTATCACCCATTATTGCGGTTGTGTGTACGAGTAAGAAGTGCGTGTGAGACATTCATGTTTCTACACGTCACACATACATCTATAGGTAAGTAGTAAAACTATATATATACATAACATAACTTCATCACATTAACATGATTAATACTTGCATAACATCAAATTCATTAAATAATAATATTTGCAATAACTATTATTTGTATAACACATAACATTCACCATCAAATTCATTAACTAATAACATCAAACAACACATTTTATATTTGCAACATAAAATTAAAAATAGCAACTACAATGTATAAAGTCATATGAAGACTAATAACACTATCAATTAACAAATTTAAACAAACTCTAATCACATAACAGTTAACCCCATCGGCCACTGCTCGTTCCAGAGAGAAGAAAGAGAAATGAGTGCACGGCGGCGACTGTTGGTTTATTCGAATAACTCCAGTCGGCCAGAGTATTGGGCCGACGGGAGTTAAGTTATTCTCGTCGGCCTTGATGACTGGCCGACGGGAATTAATTAATCGCCGTCGGCTAGGGTTCTGACCGACGGGCATTAATTAATCGTTGTCGGCCTTCTTTTGGCTGACGGGGATTACGTTATTTCCGTTGGTCCGATCGCTGGCCGACGGGAATTAATATAGCCGACGGGAATGCTTCGGATTCCTATAGTGCATGTGACTTATTTTAGAAACTTGAGCTCACAAACTTTCTCTTATTTGGTCTATGTATGGTGGAATTATGTCATTTTATGATCTTTGTTCGTTCAGTTAGTCATTATGAACTCTCTTCTAATCACTCACTTTATTGGTCGTGTTGTACCAAGTAATATTGGATGGAGTAAACAATAACATCAGTTAGCCAAATAAAAAAATATTATACGGAGAGTGGAGACAATCAATAAAAAATCTTGAAATTTTTTTGGTGGATAGTTTACATGGGTATTGTTGTTAGCCATCGCAACGCACGGACAACCGACTAGTGCTAGTATAAAAGATGGCTGGCCGGATCTGTTTAATCAAGTCTGTTTAGCTTGTTTACATTAGACTATCATCAACAACTAATCTCTATCTTCATCCTCGTATTTAAACTCTACTCTGCGAACAGTACAGTCTACAGTGTAACACAGTGTTTTGGATAATCATATAGGTAGAAAATTATTGGACACGGTCTTACATGGATGTTTTCCCTAAAGTATAAATTTAAGTGAACACCGAATATATATGAGATCATTTGTCGGTTAGTCTATCGTCGGTATCTTATCCGTGTCGATACTTATATTTAAACTAGGTGAGTGCCCGTGCGTTGCAACGGAACTGTATAATAACACGATAACTTATGTACATATAGGTATATGCCCGTGCGTTGTCATGAGACGGGAAAGTGTAGGGAGCGACGTCTAGACTATAAATATATTTTTTGTTTATTTCTAAATACTAAGTTATGTGTAGTCTAGTGGTTAGCCCCAAATTTCTGGAGCAGAGGGGTGTGATTTCGAGTGCTCGTTCTGCACTATTTCTTATAGAGATAGGTATGTACCTATACTTTGCCATGGAATTAAAAAATCAATAAAAAAACATAGATACAGAACAACAAATATCATTATGATATATAAAATTACTCCATCATTAGAAATATAGGATGCATCATTAAGAACATTAGTACACTTCAACATTTCCAAATGAACCTAAGAAACTCCTATCTTTGCAAAAAAAAGTCTATTTCTTCCTGAAAAGTGTGAAATTTTTTATATAACAAAATGATGGTGCCATCCATTGGTAGGTTCCAGTTTCAACAGTCATCTACCCCGCTGACTTCAATGTCGTGCCATACCGAAGTCTACGATCTTTACAACCTATTTCCAAAAGTAGATCTATAAAAGTTAATAGCTTGGCAGATCAGATGAATGCAATAGAAAAAACAAACATTTACCAAGCTCTCTTGTGTGCCTGTTAAAACCAATATCTGTAAACAAAAACACATGGCAAATGGCTCTCGATAAACAATAGCGCGCGACGTTATTTGCTTATTAGAGGTCTCCACCAGATCTCTTGTATTCTTTACTATCCTTTACCCCTATCTCTTAAATAGAAAAAATGTACCAGGTACAACAGATCTCCTAACACACCTGTTGTTTCTATATTCTTTAGGAGATCTCCTATATACACCACCATCTCTCTTGGATAAAGGGTATGTCTAGGGGTGACAATGAGCTCTAAATTTTACACTATAAAATATAAGGATCCGATCGGGTTACGATCGAGCCCTATTTATATTCATTTTTGTACTAAAAACAATTTAGAGCTCTAGCAATTTGTGAAGAAACATTTGGATCATGATCCATTACCACCCCTAGGTATGCCTTTCTATCTCCTAAATCTGGATGAGGTTTTGGTAATCCACTCGAGCAAAGGTCTCTCGAATCCTATACTTGGTTTTACGAACTCACTTAGGGGATAAGTAATTTGTATGATCAATTATCTATGTTTCATGATCAATTCTATACGCAGAAGACACTGCTGGCTTACATCTTGAGTGCTCGCATGTGCAGTTATGCGCTTATGACCACTTCAAGCTGAGCAGACAGGCTATGGAACTCTTTCACTAATCAGATGACCTTCAAAATGGGCCCTCAACGATTTACTGAGTACCTGTGTGATCGTAATGCACATATTAGTAAATGACAAAAGGTACATACAATAGACACACATCCAGTAATAATAAGCCCTAATAAGCTCATCTTATTGTCAGTTGATGATAGCATGATTAAACCCCCTGTTGGCTAAAATGTTTCTCATCCTAAAATGCTTTCTAGAATCATGGTTGATCTCAGAGGCATACTTATCACCATGTGGGGATAGAACAAAACTGTTTAAATGTGGCTAGAAGACATGAAAAAAATAAATAAGATACACATTCTTTGTAACGATGGGAGACAATTTTGTTGTAGTTCAAGGAGAACTCAGCATCTAACTATAAATCCAATTTCTAAATGTCCAGATACTAACAATGGAAGGGTTAAAGGCATTCGAAATCTAGCTGAAGTTAGGACCAAAATCTGTGCACAGTTCAGCATGGATGGTCTGGTTGTTTTCAGCAATTCCATAAACCTCCATACAGTGTGATACATGAACGTCCATGGCACTTTCGATACTCAATCGATGCCCGTTAGAGGACTGTCCGACAAGCACTCCAACCTTCATTGTGTTGTACTTGAACAACCACGTGCATTCTTTGCCCAACAAACATGTTCAAATTCTTTGCATCAACAAGTGCTTCAGGGCTTGATGTGTCCATCTCTACAGAGTGAGGATTCAGAATTTCATATCATTCAATCCAATTTAGTACTACCATCTACCAAACAGTGAAGCACATAAACTACACACATCGCTTGAGAAGATCTTCAAACTCCAGTATAGAAAAAAAAGATTAGCAACAAGGAATAGCATCGCATCGTAAGAATCAACAAGACAACACAAGATAGCAGTACAATACCTGACTGGAGAACCTAGCGATTGCAGCCATCTCCCATCCTATCCCTCTGCACCTCTATGGGAGAACAACCAGACCATTTCTACTGAGTCCGGAGGGATTTTGTAGGTGTTCCACCATAAGTGTATGTCGGTGATGACGAGGTCCGGCGCGTGCTCACCGGGACAGACATTATTTCTTTAACAAGAGACAATCGTGCAGTTATGGAACAATTGGCATATAATGCTCTCAGTAATTGTTGGATCTTACCTTTGATACAAAGATCACATTATTGATATTCCTTGGGAAGAATCAACACAAGTACCTCAAGCGAAAAAGAAATGACACATCGGCTTCAACTTCCTTCAGTCAAGACCAAAATTTGAAGCCCATAAATACACAGGAACCCCATTTGGCTTACTTGAACGAATTTTAGGGACAAATCTGGCTTTATTGTATAATAATCTACAAGGGAAAAGAGCAAAGAAAAAAAGAGTGGTGGACACTTTCAAACTAAATAAACTGTATAATAATCTACAAGGGAATGATGATTAAAAGTGGAGTTAAAAATTAAACGCCTCATTAGCTTTCATTAATAAACAATCTAACTTTTGAAATGTGAAACAAGTTAACCATAAAGATTATCAAACAACAGCTAGTCAAACTGCAGCAGCGCACATATTTTCATAGTAAGTTTGTCATGAAGTTCATATGTCATTTAAAATTATAAATGATGGCCTGTGAAGTGAAGGAAAAAAACTTTGCATAAACTGAAGTTTTAGTTACCTCCTTTGTTTGACCAAGTGTGTGTGGGTTCTATCCATTGTCTGCTGGTCTTGTGTTGGATTCTAGACAATTTCATAAAAATAACAGTATTAGCAGCGGTCAAATTAATACCAAGCCCCCAGCTTTTGTGCTTAATAAGAAAACAAATATGTTATTCCTACTTTCAGACTGATAAGACCTGATAGCCGTTCCATTGGATGACCTTGCATCCCAGTCCCAGCGCCTCAATCCTCGCCTGCTCATCCTTACTATCAGACTGAAACAACCATGGGTCAATCGCATGGCCGTCATCATGGTTTGCCCCAAGTAAAAGAAAAGGCTCACCTTGTGATCAATCGATGACTCTATTGGCTCCTTTCCATGGTGGAGAACGACATGTGAATCTCCTTTTTAACTTTGCTGGTCCTCACCACCTTTGCTTATCTGTTGAACATCACTGGGCATCTGCTCAGATTGCTTTTCCAATTCACCATCACCTTTGTCCTCCATAGTGACATCAGTGACATTAATTGTCTGAGGAACCAAGGTTGGCAAACATTTTACTTTCTTTAAAGCTTTCTCAGTGGTGTATGAGTCTACCTGAAACAAAATACAACCGTAAGATTCTTGATAAAATAAAAAGCCAACCATGGAAGGATAATCATACTCCGAATAGCTTCGCATTCCATGAAACATTAAAAGGTATATGGAGATGCACACCCTATAATATGCATGTATACTTGTAATAGATCAGATCCGAATATAAATAGTATGCCACAACTCACAACTGAAGGGCGATGAAGGACGATTATTGAAGAGGTGGATCGGCCGGTGGCCGATATTGAAGAAGGCAGTACCGGTTCAGAAGATAGAGAGCAGATTATATTCTAGAAGGACAGATCATGTAATAGGTGCGGGATCTGCTGATCCCTAGAAGGGCATATAAATCAGTAACAGATTGGAGGGACACCAAGCAATATGAGAGGAACACGACGACATACCGGAGCAACGCGAGGGACCGTCGAACTATGCATCAGATGCTGCCACTACGCGCAAAAAGGAAACCATACCGGAGCTAGAACAACCGAGGAGGAGCTAGACAAACCTAGAGCGCGGCCTCTACGACCAGCCAAACAAAGACGGCGACGCGATGACCTAGATCTACACGAAAGCAAGAATTCTATCTACAATTGAATGCTGAAAGTATATCAACATTCATCAAAGTGAGTGTATATGTTTATGGTCAAAAGAGGTTGCCACAAAATAAAACCTCGATGTAGGAAAAACAGGATAATTTTACCATGAAAAGAGCAAGAATGGGCAGTAAAACCCACCAATCTCCACTGCCCATTTGTACTCATCGCTTCGATCCAGTGCTGGAAAGCCAATTTGAGGGCCTTGTCATCTCTGGATAACCCCTAGCCCACCTGTTAAAAGCCAGCAACATGAGCAAAAGAGAAGGCTGAAGAAGTCTAAAAAATTGTTTTTTCTCTAAATATTTGCAAAATATCTACCAACCAACCTTTTTTAAGATCCCAAACACAATTTCATTTCGCTAGCGGAACAGGAGTTAAGGGCCTTCGGAGCAGCAAGTCTCCAGTATGAACTTCAAAGGAGCAGCAACCATAATTAGAACATGAGAAACAAAGGATCAGTTTTCATAATTAAGAACAGTGAGGAACAAAGCAACATGATTCAACAAAGAATTAAAATGGAAAGAACTAAAACATTAATTGTTTTTGGGTATGGCAGAACAACATGAGATCAAATGCTACAATATGAGTTGGTGTAGTCACGGCCCAGCTGTTTGGCCTTAATACGCCAGGCTGAAATAAGACACTGGCATATAAGGATGAAAACGGTTTTGGAATTTTTCGGAATTCCGGAAACCGATTTCGAAATTTTTCGATCGGATTCACTGGTAACGGTATTTTTCGAAAACGGAATCGGTTTTTAGAATTTTCTATCGGAATCGGTATCAGAATCGGCGTTGTGTTTTACCGACCATTTCCTTCGGTTATCGGTATTTGTCGGAAATTACCGGATTTGTGTCTCGGAAATTTTCGGAATTGTGTCTCGGAATTTTTTTCGGAATTTTCCAGCATGTGATTTTTTCGCATCGCCTGTACGTCTCTAGATAAGGATTACTTATTTTTGTATTTTTTGGACGTTTTAAGAATTTTTTTGGGATAGATGGTGTTGGAAGGCAGTTGAGATTAATCATTTGGTCTCTCAAACGAATCCACCCTTTTCTATGCACATGTTATGTATTAGTAATATATAATGATAGAGAGCCGACAGTCTGTCTTTTCCACACACTAGATTTTAGGGCTTTCCTGTGAGGCTGTGAAAAAACTCTTCACGTGAGGAAAAAATATTTCATGAGTAAGCATGCCATGTCAGCTAAATCGAGTGGATATTGCTAATTGTGAACTTTGAGTCTGTGAACTTGTGATCTTTATGAACTTGTTATACTGTGAACTTGTTATATTGTGAACTTGTGATCTTTGTAAACTTTTTATATTATAAATTTGTGATCCTTGTGAACTTGTTATATCATGAATTGTGAACTTGTGGTCTTTGTGATCTTTTGCCAACTTTGTTGTATTGTGAAGTTTGATACGTTTACCGATCATATTTTAGATTTCGACCATTACCGGTGTATTTTCCGCACCGAACCTTCGTTTCCGATGTTTCCGAAATACCGATATCGTTTCCGTTTCCGGAGTTACCGTTTTCGATTTCGTTTCCGATAAAAAATATGAAAACAGTAATGGTTTTAGTGTTTACCGACCGTTTCCAACCGTTTTCATCCCTACTGGCATATGACTGCACAGAGAGCGGTAAAACAGTAGAGTTTTCACAAAGGTAAAGGTTTGCTTTTTGCGGCTTATATGGTCATGATTTGCCCATTCTTGTACAACATGCAGTATGCTTTCAAAGAAACTTTTTCCAAGCTCCTCATGGCAAGATCATCTGGTCTTGACCTTGTTAGCTTGAAATGTTGTCAAAATCTTTTTTCCAGCTCCTTGTGGTGATGAGCGTCCGTATGATCACCCACGAACGGTTGGAATCGATGAAATAGTTCCTGAAAGAAGCTGTCACCTTTCTGTGTATTGAAGGCCATCGGTTTAGTCACTGCATCGTCCTAAAATTTAACAAAGATTATTCCATTCAGTTAAAACATATTTTCCACCGGTCTATATGTAACATCAGAATATATATTCCTTATCGTTAAAAATCATTGTACACCAAGTCATGCACATGGTACTGCTCTTGTTTGTTGCTGTTAATTTCTCACTGATCACACGCCACATAGGTTTCTTGGAATGAATGTCCTTCAAAACAATGCCAACTCTCTAGATGACTTCATTTGGAACACCTAGGATCATATTTAAATTATAATTTGGAGTAACATGATATCATGCTTCTTCCCTACCGTCTCTGGAGACCATCTACGTGACCGTGTGACTTGTAGGTAAATTTTAGATTGCACGTCAAATTAACATGCCAATCACTTTAATACAAACTTCAACTTTTAGTTACAACAAAACAATGATGACAACACCAATCTGATCAAAGTAGCATAGCAGTTTATGGTTCTACTTAAAAAGTAACCATAGTGATTAGAAGTTCTTCCAGGTACGTACCAACAAGTTGTGCACAACACAGAACTGCAAGTCAAAAAAAGTGTTACCTTGTAACTGATTCGAGAGGATCCATAACAAAAGTATGTAAGCTTACCAAAGCTTAAGAGAGCTTGCCCATGTCCCAACCTTCTTCATGTGCATTACAAATTAAGGAGTTGATACATAAGGAAAACAAGACAGGAACAAGAATAAAGCATGGCTAGTTTGCTAGTCATCTTTCAATTGATTGCATCTTAGAAAAATACACACAAAATTTCTACAGCTGACTAAAACAGTTAAATGGAGAGAGAAGGGTGAAAGATAGCACCTCATTGGCAAGCACTCATTCTTGCCCCATCAACAAACTGTATCCCTCCATGCACATTATTGGCAAACCACACACCAACAGTGAATGCACCTAATATTGTTTCAGTAGAAAAAGTCGTGGTGTAGAAAGACAAGCTGTTTTTGTCTATTGTTTTCAAAGAACAAATAGAAAACAAAAAAGGACAGACTGCAGCAGGGGATAGAAGAAAGAACCTAAACCCATTTTAGAGAAACACAAAAGTACTTAACCAACTGAAAATGAGAAACACACAAAAAATAATTTCTGGATAAATAGATTATGAGTCAAGTGAGTTTTTGTCTGCGATCTGTTTCCATCATCCCTGCTGCCTGATTCAGAATTCTAACTCGTCCCTTCCTAGCGTAATTACTGCTAATTCATCGATTCTTTTAATTAACGAATACCACTGAACTGGAACAACTTTGATTCTGCTTGGTGTATTGGTTGTTGGTGCTAGACTGACTCACATCTAAAACTACTAATGTGGAGAATTACCGAGCTAAATTTTGATCCAACATGCAATGATCTGAACAGTACGGGTCATTACATAAACATGAACCTTGCCACATGTGTTCCTTTCATATATATATGGGACACAAATTTTTCTAAGTGGATACTATTAGGATAAGTTAGAGACAATATGGAATTTCCAAACCAATATGCTCAGACATGCATTCTAGATCACATATGATATATATACTGCTATGCTACTTTGATATATATAAAACAGGAGGATGACATAACCAATAAATAAGATTTTAGTTTAATTTGCTAAGCGGAACCATATATATGCAGAACGTAGAATTATATATCTAAACTTTTTTCGAGAAGAACCAGTGTTATATGAGTTGTCATAACTCACCTATATGTGAATGTCACAACTCGCCTATATTATATACCTTTTTCCCTAGCTGTGTAATCCTCAAACATCACAGCCCAGAACTTTTCAACACACATAACCAAATACATAAGATGTTCATATTCATCTACTATAGATTTCTAACACTTTTAGTCATTTCTGAAAAATTTTTGGAAAAAAACGACAAAGAGAAATATCAGCAACTCTAAAAAAAGATGGAGAATATATCAAAACTAATAAGGGAGGCATATGTGTACATTTGTCTGTTGTTTTCTCTCTGTTCCTTAAGAACAATCAGAACAAATGTTCAGGTGAGAGGAAAATCACCAAATGTGTAGTTCCAAGCTAGTTAATTTTTATCCCTACCTGTACATTAACCAACCTGCAGAGGCGTTAATTTTTATCCCTATCTGGACATTTAACCAACCACAATTTCGCTCATGTATACTACAGTCCATCGCAGCTCTACAGAAGTACGCTATTGGTCATTTCAACAAACACATAGAACACTCATGTGCCGGTGCAATACAGAAATAGATGAGCTCAATAAACCTTGCGGGGCAGCCAGAGTGTGGACACCTTCGTTGGCGGGCAGGGGCAACCAGAGGTCCCGACGGGTACAGCAGGACCTCACAGACATCGGAGTCCTCCAGGGTCCAGCACTAGTACAATTTGGCTCTATACAAGCGGTAGGATTTTTACATCACAGGCGGTTCGGTTAGAAAACCGCCTGTGATGTCCCAGGCGGTTCAGTACGCCTGTGATGTAATAGTATCACAAGCGGTTTTTGTTTAGGACCGCCTGTGGTGCTCTATCATTTTCACAAGCGGACCCTAAGACAAAACCGCATGTGATTGTAAAAATATGAAAATACAATTTAAATATGAAAATAATTTTAATTTTTAACAGAAATATGCAAATACAATTTAAATGAATTAATATTTAATTTTTAACAATAATATGCAAATACAATTTAAATGAATTATAATAGCACACATAGATAACTAGAGAGATTTTAAATTAATTGGCAACCACAATTCATAGTCGATCATACATGATAATAAATACAATTTGATTCATACAATTCTTCATGAACTACCATTTTTCCGCATGTATGGCTTTAAGTTCTTATCAATTTTCTTTTCCACACGCTTGATTCTCTCTGGACCGTTAAAGACGAACATCTCTTCATACTTATTGTATTCCTCATCTTGGTCTCCCACATTCTCAACTCCAACAATTTTTTGCTTTCCAGAAATAACTACATGCATCTTCTCATCTGCTGGATCGAGTACATAGAACACTTGTGCAACACATTCGGCGAGAACCCACGGGTCATCTTTATATCCTACTTTCTTTAAGTCTACCAGTGTGAGTCCGTAGTTATCCACTATCACCCCATGGGATGTTGTACCCATTGGCACTTAAATAAGGGTATTTTCATGCTTGGGCCATAATCAAGTTCCCATATTTCCTCTATGAATCCAAAATATGTGGTCTTCTGTCCATGTAGGTCAAAAGCATCGATACGAACACCGCTATTTTGTGCAACACTTTTCATGTCTTTTGATTTAGTGTAGAATGTGTACCCATTGATGTCATATGCTTGCCATGATGTCACAAAACACGATGGCCCAGAAGCCAAATTCTTCATTGTTTTCTCATCCGAAGAGTCTCCGAATGGGATGTTTTTGTCCATTAACCATTCGCTGAAACGATGTTTGTGCTCCCTCATGATCCAGTCCTCTGTGCGGTTCTGATTTTCTTTACAAAGCTCATTCAGGTGTTCCTCTATGTAAGGCTCGACTATCGTGAGATGTTGTAGTACACTACCATGAGCACAATGTACTAGCTTGTAATCCTCAACGCGAAAAGTTTTCTTGCCCATTCTCCCTCTCCCACATAGTTTACCCTCATGTTTAGGTACAGGCACACCTATCATTGTTCCGTCACTGATGTAATCTATACAGCTCTCAATCACTTCTTCTGTAGTGTATCCCTCCATGATTGAACCCTCTGGGTGAGCGCGATTTCGCACATAACCTTTTAATACTCCCAGGTATCGCTCCAACTGAAACATATGATGTAAATATAGTGGCCCTAATATTTTTATCTGATCCACGAGATGTATGATTAGGTGTACTTGCATATCAAAAAATGATGGAGGAAAACACATTTCAAGCTTGCACGTAGTCTCGATGATGTATGCCTTTAGATAGTCCAAGTCTTCTAAAGCTATTACTTTTTGTGAAACCGCATTGAAAAAGTAACACAAGCGTGTGATGACAACTTTGACATGCTCTGTTTCGAGGGCTCTTACCGCAATTGGGAGGAACACCGTCATCATCACATGGCAGTCATGAGAGTTGTAGCCAAATAGAGACAAGTCCTTCATCCTGACTAGTCTGCTGATATTGGATGAGAAACCTGTGGGCACTTTGACCCCACGCAAACATTTGCAAATTTTTGTTCTCTCCTCAACTGACAAGTTGTAGCTAGCTGGGGGGAGGTAAGGCTTCCCTTTGCCACTATCCACTGGATGAAGTTCCGGTCTGATTTGAAGATCTACTAGATCATTGCGTGATTTAAGTCCGTCTTTTGTCTTACTCGGCATGCCCAGCAAGGTTCCAATGATGCTGTCAAAAACATTTTTTGTTACATGCATCAAATCAATGCTGTGGCAAATTTCCATATCCTTCCAGTATGGGAGGTACTTGAAAAATATTGATTGCTTCTTGAAAGTTGTGTAAGTTGAAGGGTCAGTTCTCTTTCTCTTTTCTCCTTTGTTTTTTCCCTTTCCGAATACAACATGAATGTTCTTTACAATTTCAAAAACAAGTTTCCCACTATAAGGCTTTGGTGCACCTTCACTTTCCAGTTGATTGTTAAATTCCTCTTTCATCTTTCGGTACTTATGCTGCTTCATCAAGAACCGTCTGTGTCCCATGAACACCAACTTCTTGGATGATTTAAGGTACATGGAAGCAGTTCCATCGACGCACACTACACAACCATTCTTTCCTTTAGTCTTTTGCCCTGATAGTGTGGCGCCACCGGGAGAATCATGGATGGTAACAAATATAATTGCTCTTAAGTTGAAATACTCACGGCAATACTCATCCCATATTCTAACTCCTTCATTCCAGAGCTTTGTCATATCTTCCATAAGAGGTTCTAGGAACACATCAATATCAACACCAGCTGATTTCGGACCTTGAATAAGAATAGTCAACATAATATACTTTCTTTTGTGACACAGCCATGATGGAAGGTTGTACATCGTTAAAGTCACGGGCCAGGTGCTATGTACACTTCTTTTTTCACCAAATGGATTCATTCCGTCTGTACCCAAAGCAAATCTTACATTTCTGGTTTCTTTGGCAAACTCAGGATACATAAGATCGAAATTTTTCCATTGTGATGCATCAGCAGGGTGTCGAATCTATTTGTTATTCTGCTTGCGATTTTCAGCATGCCAACGCATAAGCTCAGCCTCCCTAGGGTTTGAGAACAAACGTTTTAAGCGATCAATTACTGGAAGATACCACATCACCAAAGCTGGGTTCTTTGACTTCTTTTTCCCATCCATGTCATCAAAAGTGTCATCGTCACTTTCAGGTCCAATAGTGGATTTCTTGTTTTTATTTTTCTTCGGGAATTTTTTACACAGTCTTGATTGTAGCTCTTCTTGTATCGACTGACATTGCAAACTGGGCATCTTGATGCGTTCTCAAAATCGCCGCGATATAGAATACAATGGTTCGGACATGCATGAATTTTTTGCACACCCAGAGCTATGGGAGATATAAGCTTCTTCGCTTTATAAGTGCTTGTTGGTAGTTTGTTGGGTTTTGGTAGTAATTGAGACAGAAAATTCAAAAGATCTGTGAAGCTAGTATCAGACCATCCGGCGCTAGCCTTCAACTTCAGAAGTTCTAGAACTGTACGCAGTGTAGTAAACTCTTTGTCACAACCCTTTGATTCATCATATAAAGGTTCTTTTGAGGCACTTTCCAGTCCCTCCATTTTAGATAGCCCTTTCTGCGATCCCACAGAACTTAACATTTCTGGTTCCATATGGCGCAACATCTCTTCACAATCAAATTCTTCAAAATATTGATTAGCATCCACATTATCCACTTTACCATCAACTTTAAGATCTAAAATTCCGACAACTCTCTCGTCATTACCAGGCACTTCACACGGATCCAACTCACCATGTTCTGACCATATCGTGTAATTGTTTTTAAACCCTCTTTTTAGCAGATGTGATTGGATTACTCCTATATCTCTCCAAGCTATCTTATTATCACAATCGATGCACGGACATAATATCTCCTTGCTCTTTCGCAAATTCGCGTGCTTGTTGGCCGCTTCAATAAAGCTTCTCAAATTTCGAATGTACGACGGATGTGGTCTTGGCACATTGTACATCCAACCTCGGTCCATTACCTATCCCTATATTGATTAACGTCAATATCGAGATGTAACATGAAAAAATAAATGTTCATGAAAGTGAAACAAGATCATATCGAGATGTACCTAGCACATGAGACAATTTTTTTTAAAAAATATCCCTAATTAATTGAATTTAATCCCTAAATCATGAACGAATTAATGTGCATGAAAATGAAACAAGATTGCAGCAATATAGGTACCTTGAGGTGAGACAACTCTTCAAAAAAAATCTTTAAATTAGATCAACTACAAGTCCAAATCTTGGAATTCCTGAGTTTTTCTTCAATTCCGGTCAATATTACAAAATTGAGGCAAAAAATCGTATCAAAATGAGAAAGAAAACAAACGTAGATCATATATATGCATAAACTCTTGAAATCAAGCCCGAAAATCAAAAACAAAACCTTCTCCCCGTAGATCAAAAAAATCTGCCGCCGCTACAGTAGTGCGCAGCCTAGCGGCGTGTCGGGCTCCGGAAGTTAGGGTTCCTGCGCTGGAACCACCGAGCCTTTTATACTACATATACATCACAGGCGGATTTTTAGAAAAACCGCTTGTGATGTATAACATCACAAGCGGTTTTCTATTTGGACCGCCTGTGAAGTTTACATATCACAGGCGGTCGAAATAGAAAAGCGCTTGTGATGTTATACATCACAAGCGGTTTTTCTAAAAATCCGCCTGTGATGTGTTTACTATATAAAAGCCTCGGTACGGTGGCTTAGGGTTTAGGTTTCGCCCGGAGCTGATACTACGCCGCCAGGCTGCTGCGCCGCCGTTCCCGTCCCCGTCTCCGAGCCGTGAGCGCCCGCCACGCCGTCGCCGAGCCCGAGCCCAAGCGCCACCGTCTCCGAGCTGGGCGCCCGCCAGGCCGCGCCGTCCCCGAGCCCAACTCCGTCGTCCCCGAGCCCAACTCCGCCGTCCCTGTCCCCATCTCCGAGCCCGAGCGTCGCCGTCTCCATCTCCGAGTCCGAGCGTCACCGTCTCCATCTCCGAGCCCGAGCGCCTCTGTCCCCGTCCCCGAGGCCAAGCGCCGCCGTCCCCGTCCCCGAGCCCGAGCGCCGCCGAGCCCGAGCGCCGAGTGCGCCGCCGTGCCCATCTCTAAGCCCTCGGTGCACTCCTTGATCATGCCTTAATTACTTGTTACAAATTCATGCCTTGATTACTTGTTTTTGCTAGTCATGCCTTGATTCCTCGGTGCACTCCTTGATCATGGTGCACTACATTGCAGATAGTGTACATTAGATTAATTATCAGTGCTTAGATTAATTATTGTTAATCTTATATTGTTAATGTTGGTCATTATGCTTATATTGTTGGTGTTTTCACTTACATATTTTGTTAAGGTCACCATTTTTGCTTTAGTAGCTTGTATCCCTTGTGATTAAATGTTGGTCATTATGCTTATGAAGAATTTTGTCATGGATAGTTGATGCAACTACTAGGACCCCTTCTTGGTAGAAAATCTCCATAGTGATTGGGGCAACAAGTCTATTTTTAGTGCTTATGGCCACATACATCATGGAAGTACATAGCCATGGCAATGTTATTATCTCCCTATGTTATAAGACTTGTTCTTATCTCCCTTCTTAGTTTTTTGAGTACCTATCTTTGCTTCCCAACCCTATGTTATAAGACTTGTTCTTATCTCCCATCTTTGACTTGTTCATAGCTATGACAATGTTATTTGGACCCCTCTTTTTGCCCTATAAGCCACATCCTTGTTTTCCCTCTGATCCCTGCCTTTGTTGCGATCTCAATTTTGATTGTGAGACTTGGCCATTTTCAGTTTTAGAGATGGAAAAAGAGCCACTTGACATGGTTGAGAGCTCAGTTCGAGTCATCGAGACACATGTTGACATCATTCGCAATCTAGTGACTGATGGGGTTGTGGATACTAGTGAACCGGAATCAGTGTACACACTTAAGACCACTTTGTTTCAAATTGGAGATGTATGCGACATGCTTGAGAAGTGTGCTCTGTCCATCAAAAAGTATGCTGACTCCAAGAGGGCTAAAATTATTCAAGATGAAGCCCTGCAATATGCTGAAGATGATGAAGCTGCAGATGATTTGGAGGAACTCCCAAGCCCAGATCTCCTTACTCAAGCCGACATATTGGAAAAATATTTTGGAATTGAGTATGATAGCGACCAGTCAAGGGGTTGTTGATGTTTAGTCCTAAACAACACGATATGAGTATCGTAGGTTTCACTCTTAGAGAGAATGTATTTTGTATGAACCTCTTAGAGAGTGTCAAGTCAATGAACTATCTTCGAGTACTATTGGGAAGTGGATCTCTTTGATGTATTTTTTTTTCTAGTGATATCGATGGTGCCGAGTAGCACCAAATTTGGACTTGTGTCCATATCTATAGATGCTAGTAGTTGAGCACTAGCGCCTACAATCTTGACTACCTCATCCCTATTCTCTGTTTGGGACTTATATGGAGAATGGCATCGGCGGAATGCCTGAATCGGCGGACCCCAAGAAGAGATTAAGTCCTGTAGTCTACCACCTCCCGTTATTTGTGGGCTTCACCGATGGCTGGAAACATTTGGTGATAGCAAACGACCTTCGGGTTGAAGACGTCTGCGAGCTTGTTAAGGGGCCAGACGATGGTGAGCCGGTGTACTATGTCCGGATGTGTGGTCACAAAATTTAAAGCTGCCCCGGCTGCATGTGTGCGCTTCTCTTCTCTTAGGTGGGGTGCTAAGTGATCTTAGTAGCCGACATAAGAGAAGAGAAGCGCACAGATGAAGCCGGGGCGGCTTTAAATTTTGTGACCACACATCCGGACAGAGTACACCGGCTCACCATCGTCTGGCCCCTTAACAAGCTCGCAGACGTCCCCAGCCCGAAGGTCGTTTGATGTCACCAAATGTTTCCCGCCCTCGGTGAAGCCCACAAATAACGGGAGGTGGTAGACTACAGGGCTTAATCTCTTCTTGGGGTCCTACAGGGCTTAATCTCTTCTTGGGGTCCTTCAGCATGGCTGTGATGTTATAATGCTGAAGGACCCCAAGAAGAGATTAAACCCTGTAGTCTACCACCTCCCGTTATTTGTGGGCTTCACCGATGGCTGGAAACATTTGGTGATAGCAAACGACCTTCGGGCTGAAGACGTCTGCGAGCTTGTTAAGAGGCCAGACGATGTTGAGCCGGTGTACTATGTCCGGATGTGTGGTCACAAAATTAAAAGCTGCCCCGGCTGCATGTGTGTGCTTCTCTTCTCTTAGGTGGGGTGCTAAGTGATCTTAGTAGCCGACATAAGAGAAGAGAAGCGCACAGATGAAGCCGGGGCGGCTTTAAATTTTGTGACCACACATCCGGACAGAGTACACCGGCTCACCATCGTCTGGCCCCTTAACAAGCTCGCAGACGTCCCCAGCCCGAAGGTCGTTTGATGTCACCAAATGTTTCCCGCCCTCGGTGAAGCCCACAAATAACGGGAGGTGGTAGACTACAGGGCTTAATCTCTTCTTGGGGTCCTACAGGGCTTAATCTCTTCTTGGGGTCCATCAGCATGGTTGTGATGTTATAATGCTGAAGGACCCCAAGAAGAGATTAAGCCCTGTAGTCTACCACCTCCCGTTATTTGTGGGCTTCACCGATGGCTGGAAACATTTGGTGATAGCAAACGACCTTCGGGCTGAAGACGTCTGCGAGCTTGTTAAGAGGCCAGACGATGTTGAGCCGGTGTACTATGTCCGGATGTGTGGTCACAAAATTAAAAGCTGCCCCGGCTGCATGTGTGTGCTTCTCTTCTCTTAGGTGGGGTGCTAAGTGATCTTAGTAGCCGACATAAGAGAAGAGAAGCGCACAGATGAACCCGGGGCGGCTTTAAATTTTGTGACCACACATCCGGACAGAGTACACCGGCTCACCATCGTCTGGCCCCTTAACAAGCTCGCAGACGTCCCCAGCCCGAAGGTCGTTTGATGTCACCAAATGTTTCCCGCCCTCGGTGAAGCCCACAAATAACGAGAGGTGGTAGACTATAGGGCATAATCTCTTCTTGGGGTCCTTCAGCATTATAACATCACAGCCATGCCTTCTCTGTCTAACTGCATTGGAAAGTGCCCTTCTATCTGCGAGCTTGCTTCCCGACCCGATCCTGCCCCGTAGGGGGGTTTGGGCTCGATTTCTTTTGAATCACCTTTTCTCCAAGTTCCCTTATTGATGGAACCAGTATATCAGACTAACAGTATATCCCTTTATCGATGGAACCAGCTTGAATGGCAGACAACGAGCAGCCTAGTATGGATGTGGTCTGCACCGGTGCGTCTAACCAAGTTGATGAAGACGCGACCAAACTTGAATGGCAGACAACGAGCAGCTCCGGTGAAGGGAGCGGGGAGGATAGTTCTAGTGACGACAATCCTTGTACTCCTATACCTCCAAGGAAGAAAAAAACATCAGATGAGCTTGATGCCGACTATATTCCCAACGATGAAGAGGTAAATAGAAATATGCCGACTATATTGTAAAATAATGTTCATATATGAAAGGCTATTAATTTTTTCACTATATAGATTTCAAATGAAGAGAAGAAAGAGGATGCATCTTCTACACGAAACACGGAGGATGCTCCGATGCCTGAATCATCCGTTTCACATAAGCGGAAATGAGGGCGACGAGGTCCAAATCAGATGAAAGAAGGTGCAGTTATGTATGTAACAAAACTAAATGCAGAGGGGTTTCCTGAAGAACCACTTGACGTGGTTACAAAGTTCCGAAATTCCTGCGGGGCTACTGTTAGAGATATAGTGCCAATCACACTTCAAAAATGGAAGGATTTAGATGAAGACACCCGCAACAAGCTATGGGCTAAGTTGTCTGAGTCATTCAAGTTCCCAAAAGGCACAGAGGATGCAGTAAGGAAGTCGATGCTCTCTGCTATGGCCAAGATGTTTCGTGGGTGGAAGGCCGAGATGAATAGGGACTTTGTTAAGAAGAATAAGGTTCCTCCGCCCAAGAAAATGGAGAAAATCACTCAAGCTCAGTGGGAGGAATTTGTTCGTCAGAAGACCGAACTGAAGGCCAAAGAACTGGGCAAAACTAATTCTCAGAGAGCGAAGATGAACAAACACCCCCATCGCCTGGGGTCAAGCGGATATCACCATAAAGTTGTGCAGTGGAACAAGATTATCGAGGAAGCTATAACTAACGGCACTTTGGACCCAATATTAAAAGATATCGATGAGAGAGCTATTCGTTGGATCTTAGGTCGAGCAGGTTTGAGTGAGGACGGCAAACTTTTGCATCCAGAATTGGTAGGCGAAGTTTCGACAAAAATTCAAGAATATGCAGATAAGAGAAAAAAAGGAGAATTTAAGCCTCGGAGGGAGAATGACATACTAACTGCAGCACTAGGCAATCCTGAACACACTGGACGGGCTCGGGGAATCTCTTCTAAGATTTCCTGGAGAGAGGCGTTTCCAGAGTATGCATCGTCATATAGGAAACACGAGAAGTCGAAAAGGACCCTTGAAGAGACTATTGATGAAAGGGTACAAAAGGCTATTAATGACGTGATGAACAAAATGAAGAAAACAGAATGCATATCATTTGAACTCAAGCCAAGCCACATGAGTCCACCTATAGTCCCTAGCAGCGTTGGATCTGTGCAAGACTTGACCAAGTACCCTGTAGACGATATTGTTGAGGACAAGCCTTGCTTTCTTCATATTCCAATCAATCGATCTAGGACAAAAACAAAGCAAGCTGCTACTGGTTTGGTAAAACCAGGACTTGTTAACTACAAGGACAATCCTGTCCCGCCACACTATGCTGTGGTCCAAGTTCTAGAAATCACAGACAGTGGTTGTGAAGATTGGGAGATAGATTTTCCAGTTGAGGGGATCATAACTTTGCAGGAGGCAATGAACGAGTTGGTCCTTTGGCATCGACGCGACATCAAGTTTGGTGATGAGCCGAATTCAACACCAATGCAACAAAAAGCTAGTTCGATCATTCCACACCCCATGGTGCAGGAAGATATGACACCGACCTCCAAAAAAATCGTTGAAACAATCATATCGCCTCTTGCGAAGGAACTCGACAAGGGGGACGTAGACAAAATTGTTCCTCAGAATGTCGACGTCAACATCAAAAAGGAACCAAAGGTTGGCACCAATGTTGAAGGGCCAACTATTTCAAAGAAAATTCATAAGCGAATCGCCACAGACGATGTCAAGAAACCGTCAGAATCAGTGGCACGCTACCTGCATAAATTGCAGAGAGTTATGACTAATCAATCAAAAGCAGTATCAGCATCTCATGGAGTAGGCACACGGTCGGCCCAAATAGACAATTTCGAAGTATGGGAAGAAGATGGAATGATTCATACTCGAGAATCATTACGTCTTAAAACCAATATCTCGGTATACAAGAAGGAGGATGTTCCTCCTAAATTTGTGAATGGGAGGCCGTTCTTAACGACGGTGCAACTTTCTAAGTTGTTAACTCCGGAGATTAGAATGCATGAGTGGTACATGGTGGCTAGCAACAAATACAAACTCGAGGAATTCACATTTGTTGTGCCAGAAGATGCATTTTGGAGCAATGATCATATAAATCCTGTGCGGCATTTATTCTTTGACGATCTCTGGTCGTTGTACCACCGACAAAGGATGGAAACCAACTACTTAACCCTCTTTTGCTTGTAAGTACCTCTAAACTTTCATATTTGTTAGTTTTGTACACGCACACATAAACGAGAGTCTAACGATTAACACTATTACACGTAGGATGCAATACATGGATGATAAGAAGAAACAACTTAAGACAGGGTTTCTTGACCCGTTGATGATATCCCAAGCTCACTACAAAGTAGTTGCTCTAAGGCAAGGAGAAGAATACAAAGACTTGGACGATGCTGAATTTGAGAAAGCCGTCAAACAGAATTAGAGAAAGAAAATGAAGGTAATGGCGGCATACATTGGACGAGCCATGTATAATCATGTACAACATGGCAAGGACTTAATAATAGCTCCGCACCACTTTAAGTAAGTTATCGACATGGTTTAATTTTGAACTATAAATTATGGCAATCGTGATATTAACATGTGTTTTCATCTATGTCTATATAGTGACCACTACATTTGTATCATGATCTGGCCAAAGGATGGTAAAGTCGTGGTCTTCGACTCATTGAGAATGGAAAAGGCTACGTATAATGACTTCTTGAAGATTTTAGAGAAGTATGATTATTATTGCACACTTGTACTTATTACAACTTAACAAATGTATTCTTAATCTCACAATGCTATTCTTATATGCAGTGCATACCGTTTTTATTGGAAAGATCTTGGCGGCGAACATCCAGAGGACAAGCCTAATTTGTCAATATCATTATTTCCATATGGTGACAAACAACCTCCGGGTACTGTCCTGTGCGGTTATTATGTATGCGAATAGTGTCGTGTCACCTTCCATTACATGGTCAATCGTGAGGATGTAAGTTCGCTATCATTGTCTATGTTGCAATTTTTATGTTATATTGTTGCTCATCACATTACTCTTAGCATCGATTGCTTTTTGCTTTCATTGCAGGTTCCTAAATCTAAGATCAATGCTGAATGGTTAGAAAGAGATATGGTTTCCACCGGCGTGGCTAAGGTTGTAAGAGACTTGCTTTACTTTATGCGCCGTGAAGTTCTTCATCAACAAGGGCTATTCTACAATGTAAATGAAAATTTGCAAAAATTCCCAGAACTAAGTTTGTACACAATATCACACAGTGTTTAGGTCTTTAGTTAGGAACTTTAGATGTTTAGTTGTCTATGAAACTTTGAGATGTTGAGTTGTTATGCAACTTGATGTGTATAAATCTTGGTATGATGGAACTTTTGATATGTGGATGAATCTGTGTATGGAACCTGCTATAGAACTTGTTTGAATCTGTGTATGGAATCTTTGTATGATGAATATGTGTATGGAATATGTGTTTGAATCTGTGTTTGAATCTGTTATTAATTCTGTGTTTGAATCTGTTATTAATTCTGTTATGTGTGCTTACAGTCGGACTTATAATTAAAACCGCTTGTGATGTGTGCTAACACAGGCGGTTCTTTTAAACCGGACCGCCTGTGATGTGTGTCTATCACAGGCGGTTCTTTTAAACCGGACCGCCTGTGATGTGTGTCTATCACAGGCGGTTTTTGATTGACCGTCTGTGATGTTGTTTTACATCACAGTCGGTGCACCACAAGCGGTTCCTGGAACCGCCTGTGTAGAGGCTAACCGGACCGCCTGTACAGAGGTTCCCTGTAGTAGTGCAGGGACCGTAGGCGCCGTCGTAGATCGTGGCCTGCTCGGGTGGCAGCCCCGCGCCAGGCCCATCCCTGACGGCCCGGAACCTCGCGCCGGCGCCATGACCGTCGAGGAGGTAGGGCGGTGGTCTCTTGGTGAAGCCTGGGGCGAGGCTCGGATGAGGTGGGAAAGAGACACTCTGCGGCGAGAGGAGGAGCGCGACGGCGGCCATGTCGTTGAAGAGTAGAGCGTGGGGGAGTGGATCGCGTGGTTGTGCAAGTGGGCGCAGAGATTTCTAAAGGACGGCGCTGGGCTTCCATGGAGAGCAGAACGCGGGGATGACCTTCCATGGAGAGCAGATCGGGCGTGGGGGAGTCGATCGCGCGGTCGTGCGGGTGGCCACGGAGATTTCGGATGGCGGCGCCGGCCTTCCATGGCGAGCAGAGGGGGGGAGTGGATCGCGATGACGCGCCATCGGGTGGCGGCCCCTTGCCACATGTGTACGGGCGAGGCTGGCATGGAGGGATTGGGGACGGGGTGCGTGCACGGGGAAAGGGGTGGGAGGCAGGGCGTCAAGGCGAGAATGGAGGGGCGCAGGGGCGAGAATGACGGCGCAAAGGATGTCGGGGAGGATGGGGGCACGAGCATCACTGGCATCTCGGCGGGGATGACGGGAGCGGGGGCATGATGAGTCAAGGTGGACGCCCTCCTTGGACCCTTATAGGGTAGTAGAGACTTCACTGTACAAATAGTACAAACTAAGATACAAAATAGTATTTTTAATAACTATATAGTTAAACTGCTGGACACGATCTTAGCTAGCCTATACTCATGGCCCATGGACGCATCAGGATCACTCTCAAACCCATAACGAAACTTGCTTGATTACGCTCCTCAAGTAGTAGACAAACTCGTCTCTTCTTATATATATATGTCCTCCCCTGTATATGCTGATGACGGTGAATGACATATATACATACAGTATATATAATATAATACTCTTTCCTTACATACAGAACATTTTCTAATACACATGAACCTCTACGTACATTTCTACTACTAGCCACAAAAGGTGTGGGACGATACGACCCAAAAAAAAATTTGAGTGCATCAAACAGCTTCAATCCACATCTGATACGGTCATATGTGCAGCTGGCATGCAGCCAACGAGCTCGAACAACGGGCGGAAGCATGTCGGCACGCGCTAGCTTAATTAGTTACTTGCCGCTGGCGGCAACGCTGCGCGGCGCGGCAACGGCGCCGTCGTTGCCGACGAGCATGAGGTACTTGTCCTTCCTGGTGAGCATGGTGCACTCGTACCCGAGCGCGTCCGCGATGAGCCGCTGCACGCGGTTGGCCACGTCGGCGCTGCTGGCCGCCGCCTCCTTCTTCTTCTTCCCGTCGCCCGCCACGTCCGCCGTGTCCACCCTCTCCAGGAACTGCACCGTGTAGCACACCCTAGGGTTGCACAGGAAGTAGAAGGGGTCGGCGGCCTTCCACCCGCTCGCCGTGGTGCCGTAGAACATGGCGGCCTCGGCCGCCAGCGCCACGGGCACCACGCCGCCGGCGCCGCCGAGCTCCGCGAACAGCGGGCTGAAGCGGAGCAGGTACGGCTCGCGGCAGGTGGTGCCCTCGGGGCACACCACCACGCTGTCGCCGCGGGCCAGCAGGCGCGCCATGGCGGCGCCGTCGCGCGCGCGGTCCCGGGCCAGCCGCACGGTGGCGCCGATCGGGGAGATGAGGTCGGACACGCGGCTCAGGCTGTAGGACACGGCGCGCACGGGCCGGTCCAGCGCGATGGACACGTACACGGGGTCGATCAGCGTGCGGTGGTTGCACGCGTACAGCTGCCCGGACCCGCCGCTGTTTCCCGGCGGCGGGAGTGAGCCGCGGAGGCGCCACGACTGGCCAGTGGCGGCCAGCAGCGCCGTGGCGACCTTGTACGGCAGAGCGAGCGCGATGGCCAGGCGGAGGATGGCGAGCGCGGCGCCCAGAGGAAGCCACGTGAACATGGCCACCGTGTTGAGTGGCGTCGGCAGGAACGCGAGCCGGCCGTCGTGGAAGACCAGCGGGGTGGGGTAGTCGCGCCGCGCCAGGCGCCGCCACTTGCTCTGCTCCTCCGGGCATACCACGTACACCTCCTGCAGAGAGATGGTGGTAGTCAGCAAGGAGCCAAGAAAAAGACACATCGCTGTCGATCGTGCATGGGATTGGTGATCAAAGCACGCTACGCGATACGAGTCATACGACCTTGCAAGTGGACGCGAGAGGGCTGCTGGAGAGGAACGCCACGGAGCGTGCAGCGGAGAATCCCACGACGTCGCCGGCGCCTTCCCCCGCCGACGTCCTCTTCGTCATCAGTGCCATCGTCGCCTCGCAGTCTTCACCACCTCCCTCCATGAGGCCAGTGTAGAACCCCCACGCCGTCTTCATCTCCCTCGCGGCGACGGCAGCTGCGGCCGGCACCTGCAGGTACTCTCTGAGGAAGGGCTCCACCATCACGCGCGGCATGGCGCTGGCCCACACAACCCGAGCCGGGTCGCCGACACGCCGCGCGGCCTCGAGCGCCTCGGCCGCCACGTCCTCCAGGAGCCACCGCGGCAGGACGGCGCGGCCGGCGCGGAACGTCCGCGCGCGCAGGCCGCAGAAGGCGACCGCGGCCATGGCCCGCACGGCCAGGTCTCCGCCGCCGAGGCAGCAGTAGCAGCGGATGGCGGGGTAGAGGAGCAGCAGGACGAGGCCGCGGAGGAAGCTGCCGGCCTCGAGCGCGACCAGCATGAAGTAGGGGAAGAGGGAACGCGACAGGAGCAGGGCGCCGTCGACGTCGACCACCAGCACCGTCCCCGCCCTGCCGAGCCGTGCCGCGGGAGGGGCGTGCCTGTGTACGGTGGGCGATGGGCTGTTGCGTGCGGCTGGTGGCTGTGGCCGGGGAGGAGTGGTTGTGCCGGCCCGGACGATCGCGGGGAAGAGCTCGCTAGCCGCAGGCAACATCTTCCACGCCATGGAGACCTACTACGTGCTCTGGGCTTTGTTGCTAGCTAGCCGCTACTGCATTGCACTTGCACACCACCTGGCGACTGTATATATAGCTAATGCCTAAACACACGGTATTACACTTATACAGTATATACAGGTAGAAGGAAGCTCAGATATTGTTTCTCCATAGTCTGTTACTGGAGTGATCGATGTCTGCACACAACACAAATTCCAATATGGAAACATACGTGATCATCGAATGCTAAAAGAATGAATGTACATGTGCAGGGCTTTGCTAAGAACATGTACAACCTGGATACTTGTTGAACACTAAATTTGGCGTGGTAGGAAGGTCCACGCCCTAGACACTAAATTTGGCATGTACGAACGGACCGTCTGGCCTTGCATTGTGGCCTGAACGGTCCGTGCCTAGGACGATCCGGAATTAGATTAATTCAGGTTGGAGTTTTTATCCCTTTATCCTAATGACCCACAGGAAACTGTTGGGATCCATCTAGGAACGTATACAGACCTCTTCCTATATATATAAAATGGTACGATCGATTAAGAACGCACACAATCTAACCAAACCAATATATTTAAAATCTAACGGTGCCATCAGAGCCAAGGTTTGGCACCTAAAACCTAAGCCTAAGGATTTAGGATCCGGCTGAGTTTTAGATCTACAACAAGCAGGAGAGGAAGAGTTCACACATGTGGCACAATCTATAACCCTAAATCAAAATCTTCAAACCCTAAGTAAACCCTAACCCTAATATCCTAAATAGTATTCGTCCGAGCAGACAAAGAAAGAAGAAGATGCACAATGGCCTTACCTTATTCGTCGCTAAAATCGGCGGCCACAGGAAGAGGCGACACAATTTCCCGTCTCACGGGCGCAAGCGCGCACAAGCCTTAGGCGCCGCAATGATCCCACTCAACGGCAACACTCTCACCATTGGGTTTGCTTACACACCAGCGAGAGGCAGCATGAGCAGCACCACCACTCCGCCATGATCTCCTCACTCTCACCGAAGTAGGGATGGGACGAAGGGAAAGAGGGTCGGGGAAAAGAGAGCACAATGCCCACTAGGGGTAGGAGAGAATGAGCTAGGATTTAGGATCCCGACAAAATTCTTGCCTTTTATACTTGGGCGCAACAAGTTCTAGCTATTGGATCTAAGCGAACGGTGCAGATCAGATGAAAAGGGGAGTGGGCTGGATTTAGCTATAAAACTTTCCCGGCCTAGGACGCGGGAAGGCTAACCGTTCTATGGGCTGGTTTAGGCTGGGTTTTGGCCAAGCACTAAGTTTCTCGTTTATCCATTTTTATATATTATTCTATATAATTATACATATATATTGTATGTGATTAAAATTGTTGGAATAATATTAAGTTAATTTACTAAGCTAAGTTTTAAGCTTAAACTTAAGTTTTAGATAAGTTTTTGCTACTAAAATCTGTTTTATTCTTTAAATAAAAGAGAGGATGAATGATATAAAGTAAAAATCTAATTGTAACTAAGTCCTCTCATTTGTACCTAATCAAAACCTATACAATCTAGTTGAAAGGATACCCAATGGGAAGTAAATTGGGATTTCATAATTTATATTGCGCAAAGTAAAGACTACACTCAAATCCAACTTTCACGCCCTTGTGCCCAATAGATGGTAAAAAATTGAATGCTACTATAATGATGAGTGAAACAGTGGTGTAATATCTTGCTTAATGCATGAGTAATTGTGTTCCACGCTTGAAGACCTAGAATTTAGGTTAATCTTTTCTCTTGTTCTTGCACGCCAGTGCACTCACACAAGCGTTGTGTCTCTTCCTCACTCTCTCTCTGTGCATCGTGCATTACTATGATTTCCATTTATGCTTGACTATAGAGTGTAGAACATAAAGACATCATACTTTTGTTGATTGACTGAGTGTAAATTTGGGTTTAGAGCCAACAACCACAGTTTGAATCATTACCATTTAAATGTAGAGTGCATAGAGAGGTGAACGGATGGAAAGGAGTGGCGCATGACAACAGTGAGGGTCTGTTCGTTTTGCTCTCAATCTATATGGATTGGATGAGTTTCAATCCCAAACAAGTCAAAATCTTTCATAATTTTTTTTTCAATTTCATCCAATCCACATGGGAATGGGATATGAATATCCGAACATGCCCTGAAGTGACTGAAATTGATGCTTCATAGTAGTTTCGAGCGTTTCGAATGATAAGCAATGGACGAACTTTAGTTGAGGGACCAAATGTTGAAGGCCTGAATTAAAACCAGCAAACACGTGATCCAGCAAAACTGAAAGTTAAACAAACAGAAACAGCAGTCAGTTTCTAGTTCGTGAGAAACAACTAGGTAGTAGTGTAATACAAGAATCCAAGCACATCACGATGAGGGAAACAGCTTTGATTCGTAGGAGAAGCGATCCAACTGAATCCTCTGTACGAAGTCAGAAAGAAACTACGTACGATGCTAGCTTAAGGAGATGCTTAAGGAGGTACGACGGGTTCAGATCGATCTATCACAGCTCTCGATGGAAAGGCAGTGAAAAGCTTCAGAGGTTTGGAACAGGTGAACACAAAGGACGACAAATTAAACTGGAACATCAGGTTACCGACTACACGTGCGAACGGCGGCTTCAATCAAAATCAAGAACAAATGTGTACAGCCAGTAGAGGGCAAGCCAACACACAATCCACTAAACATTGTGGAAACCAGCAGCGCGATACAGCCAGCAACCAGCAATGGCTGGCGACGATAAATGCCACCGGATCATAGCCACAATGTCTGATTGGAGACACAGGAGCATGTACCATGTCTAGCAGTACACTGATTGAGAAACGTTTAGGCCGATCAGTCATGAAATAGACCCTACAGCGACATGAAGTAGATTACAGCGAGATAACAGGCAGATCAATCACGAAGATTCCTCTAATTACTAGCAGATCATATTTATGATGGACTCAAGCGGCGAGGTACAGATTACAAGTCCTGGGCTATAGTATACACAGCTGGTCACGATATCATCTGAAACCCAACTAAATGAAACATAAAGCAAATTATGGTAGAAGAAAATGAGGTGGCCATAATTCTTTATTTTTTAAGAAAAGAAGTTGCAGAAATATGGAGCAGCCAGATGTAAAACAAGCGAACACAAGCCATCACATTTAAAAAAAAATCCGAGATGGCAAAAAAAAAATGCCCGTTGGTGTGGTAATCTGAAACATGCGAAATAAAATGGTGACAATAGGCTGATCAATCAAGGAGTTTCCTCCAATAATAGCAGATCAGATGCATGATTACCTCAAGACTTGCAGGTGAAATGCTACAAGTTAGCTGAGAAGCGAGCAAGATTCCCGAACTAAATGCTAGTTGTTGATCATTTGATAGAAACTTGTGAGGCAATTAATACAAAACAGTCCTGAACATTCCTTGGGGCTTGATCATTGATGAAGTTTGCACAAGGTCCCCTCGCAACCATCATTCCTTGTCATCACATGACCTGAATCAAGTTGGCAACGCGGTCATGTTTTGTCAGTACATAATAGTACAAGTTCCTCCAATAAATAATGTTTGGAATGCTAGCCCCTGCTCCCTGGCTTCAAAAACTAGTCAAGTACACATCAACAAACCCGCTGAACTGGTGATGAGGTGCTCATATATTTGGTGTAATAAAATGAATCTAGCATGTTCGGTCGTCAACAAAAGAAACACGGACTCTCCAACCAATACAAAACTTGCACACACATGAATTTAGCCTTCTAAAATAAAGAGAAATGAACAAAAAAAAGAGAAGCCTGCCAACAACTTGCAGATCAACAAAATTGGAGGAGCTTTTACGCTCCAAATACTTGATACATGCACAAATTTAAAGCAGAAACCAAATGGTTGCTTCCAACAAGTTACCCCTGGGAATGCTACAAGATTCACACAACCCCCTGAATGGCTGAGGCAAGCATCTTTGGGGTCTTTGTGTGTACTCATACCTTATTTGCAGTCCGAGAAGGCTGTATTCAAACTATTAATATAGTATTTAAGCTTTTGGCTTCCTTGGAAAATAAAGTTGCACAAAAATAAAGGTGCACTAAAGAAAGCATTTACAAGGGCTGTACCAACCATAGTACATATACCTATCTCATTATCATGCAGTGGTCCTTGGCATCAGAAAAGAACACCTAAGTGAAACCTCCTCATCATACAGACACAGATAGTCCTTTTCTATAAGAGCTAAAAAGACTTAAACTAAGTGGAAAACCATACACTAATGCTGCCTCAATACCTTCTCTGATCTATACTTCTTCACCTTTAGCTTTGTGTTCCTTCTTCTAGTGTCTTCGTAATTATCCTCATCAGCTTCATTGACATAAATAATTTCAGGCTCATCATCAGCTTCAACATCATCCTCATCATAATTGGCAAACTCTGGCTCACTCCTAGCATCCTCATCCTCTTCCTCTTCCCCCTCATCTTCATATTCATCATCAAAATATTGTTGAGCTCGCAGAGTGTGAAATACTGGTGGGGGAGGGCAATCTTCAGTAATTGCCTCATCCCGTTTCATAACCAGATGTCTGATGATCCTCTCATCCTTGTCTAGCAGGGTCTTGAAGTCATTGATGTATCTTGACTCTATCTCAAAGTTCATTAAAATGTAATTGGCATGTGTTGCTTTCTTTATTTTGTAAGCAAGCCTGCGCAGCCCCCAATTGTTAAGCCTCCATATCCTTCCTTTCTTCTCCCTGATAAAATCTACAAGAGAACAAAAAGAATAGTTGTATGTTAACTCTTCAGTAGTATATTTATCAACTGTTAGACTATTTCATAAAATGTAAAAAAAAAAGATAAGCTCAGGTATATTGGCTGATTGAAGCAAATATAATAGAAACACGTACAGCAAAACAGTAAGGAATAGAGAAACAACATTTTCCTTCCTAGCCTAGAGATTGCACATAAGGATGGGAAGCACAAAGGCAGCAAAAGCAAATCAGATAACACTAGCAAGTCTAGCAAGGAAAGGCTTTATTATAAGAGTGTCTAACCTAAAGGCAGAACATGACATATAAGTACCTTAGTTTTCCTCTAGCTTTAGGTGGTTAAGATTAACTCATTTAGTTAGTATGTTTAGAGAGAGAGAGAGAGAGAGAGAGAGAGAGAGAGAGAGAGAGCTACAGTGTGCTAAAAAAAGCCACCACCACACAAGTGATGTCTGAGTGTTGATAGACATACCTTGTACTTTTGATACAACATTTTCAACTTCTTCAACACGGTCCTCATGAATTAGATAAACTACTTCATAGTGCCGCACTGTAAAAGGATGAAGTTCAAACTGAACTCAGAAAGCCAGCACAAATGAACAGCAAGCGATGCCAAAATAGAAAACAATAGCTGCACAGAAGAGGAAAGGAAAGAGCTCTTACTTCTTTTCAGATTTAAATCACTTTCTAGCTGAATATTAAGAAAATCATACAGCTTTTCTGCAAAAAAAGGATTAGAATAATATTCACATGAACCATAAAAAGGATCTTTACAGTACCAAAATGGACATCTAAAAAATTTTGTAGCAGAAGAGTGAACCTTCGTCTGCATCAGCAAATTCTGGTGACACTTGACCATCCTCTCTCACCATTTTCTACAAAACAACAGGAATAAAAAGCATGTAGTTATTAAGCCTATTGCAATAGCTTTCAAGCATTCCTATATAAAGCTTAAAAGAATCTCCTGTTTCTACCACAAATGACCAAATCCATAATTTTCATTTGACTTGGGAAAACTTCATCATTTTATTTTCTATTTCCTGTTCCCTCTAGTGGGAAACTACTAAGTGCTCGTTCCATAAATTTCAGTTCTATAGGAAAATGTCTCTGTTGTCATGAATAGAAGATGGTATTGATTGGCAATGGTATACTATACAAGAAAACTAAAGCACTGTAGAGGTTTACACACAGACTCAACTATACAAGCATATAACACTAGAATATTCCTAAAAATCCCATATCCACCATTCGCAATAAGAAGGCCTGCTTACACATATTGCATTCATGGAATGGCTGCTGCCGAGTCATTTACTAAGGGTGCGTTTGGTTGCAATGACTGGACGGGACGAGATGGGACGATCCCTCAGGTAAGATTGTTTGGTTAAGGGTCAAAGGTTGAGACCGAACTATCCCAGTGTTGTCCCTAGTTATCCCCAAAATTGGAGGGACGAGAAAGAACGCCAGATGACGTCCATGTTCTGGCTGTCCCGCAACCAAACGCACCCTAAAATTCTAAAACCATTGCACTCAGGGAAGCATCTACAAGCAGAAACACGAAAGCAACTATGTCCTTATTCTCATCTCCCAGGCTTGAACACTAGATAGAAGCACCTAGAAGCAGCCTATCAGGGAATGGATGAACAAAGTTACAAAAAAAGGACCGAACCTTTCTAAGCAGGACGGCCTCGGGGAACAGCCCGGCAGCCTCGCCCGGCTTGGGGGTGAAGCTGTGCGTGTCCACCCGTTCCTCCGTCTCGCTATCCCGCCCCCTCCCCCTCTTCTTCTTCGCCCACACTGCCACGGCCCCTTGCCGCCTCACATCTCCTCCAATAGCTACGCGCAAGCAGTTCATACGCATACGAGACGGCGCCGGCGATGTCCCGAATAGGAACAGAGCCCTCGGCACCGCGGTGGCCTCCATGGGTATTGGCCGGAGACGCCGGAGAGCGAGGTTCTTGCCGGGTTTTTTTTCCGGTGTGGCCGTGTGGGGACGCCGAACGAAATGAAATGCGGGCGAGGAGAAGGATAAGGTGAAATTTGGGCCTTCATCTAAATGAGTTGAAATTTGGGCCTTCAAGTGTGCGTTCATCGTTTTTTTATCCTAGCTGAAGGCCCGATCTGTCCTCCTCTCGTCATCCTCTTCGTTTTGACCTTATCTGTCGAGTTTTTTCTAGTATAATAAATTTCATGTTGTGGCGGACTGGCGTAATATAAGAGTACGAAGATTATATTAAAACGAATAATATATATATATATATATTTATCGATCTTAATGTCTTATAATGTTATGTTAACAACTAATACATAACTAAATTAATATAAAACAAATTATATTTTATAATGCGAATATCATAACAATAAAGTCTAAAAAATGATAACTAAAGCTAAGCAAACTCGGCTCGCGCATAAACAGAAGAACGTAGTTTGATGTGTTTTATTAGGCTTTAAATAAGCCGTCAGTATAGCTGGACAAAATACTTATGGTTTGTAAACTCGTTCAGCTCTCGGTCAGTTCCGTTCAACTTAACTCGTCCATTTCAATTTTGTCATAAGCTAATCTAACATATCATCTCGATTTGTTAGCAAGCCAGCTTAAACCGAGCTTGAGCTAGCTCATTAGCTCGAATAAGCAACCATATGTTAGCAAAATAAAACATGCACTTATGTTGGATGAACTAATAAGTAGTGTTGGATATCAAGCTAGCTCGGCCCGTTAAGGAACCAAGCCAGAGAATCAGATCGGCTCGGCTCAGCTTGTTTAGTTCGTGAGTCACAACAACAAAACAATATATGTATATATACAACAATATAATCAATTGTTAATTATTTTTAGACCAATTTAACACTAAAATAGTATTAGTACTCAAAATTTTATATATAACATCAATTCAACACCAAATTAACACAAATCATCACTTATTAGTTTATCCAACACAAGTGAAGGCTTTGTTTTGCTGACAAATACTAGCTCGTTCGAGATGACGAGCTAGCTCTATGACAAACCGAGCTAAGATGTTAGCTCAGCTCATGATAAAATTGAAACAAAGTCGAGTCAGATCCGAGTCGAGCTAACCATGAGCCGAGCGACCAGACGAGTATTTTGTCCAAACCTACTAATAAGTGATAAAATGTGTTAGTTTGGTGTTGGGTTGATGTGTGAAAGTCACCTAGAGGGGGGGTGAATAGGCGTAATCTGAAATTTACAACTTAAAACACAATCTACAAGCCGAGGTTAGCGTTAGAATTAAATCCGAGTCCGGGAGAGAGAGGGAAAACAAATCAACCAAGAAATAAAGCGGATGACACAGTGATTTGTTTTCCCGAGGTTCGGTTCGTGAGAACCTAGTCCCCGTTGAGGTGGTCACAAAGACCAGGTCTCTTTCAACCCTTTCCCTCTCTCAAACATTCACCTAGACCGAGTGAGCTTTCTTCCTTGATTTCCCGGGTCACTTAGACCCCGCAAGAACCACCACATAATTGATGTCTCTTGCTTCGCTTACAAGGCTTTAAGAATAAGAATGAGAGAAAGAAGAAAGGCAACCAAGCAACAAGAGCAACAAAGAAACACAAGAACGATCATCTCACAAGTCCTAAAGCACTAGAATTGAATTAGGGACTTTGATTGGATCGGTGGCTTTGATTTGTGTCTTGGAGTGTTACACTTTACTCTTGTATTGAATGAGGAGTGTTGAATGCTTGGATGGTTGGAGTGGTGGTGGTCGAGGGGTATTTATAGCCCTCACCCACCAAAACAATCGTTGGGACAGGCTGCTGTCGATGGGCGCACCGGACAGTCCGGTGCGCCACCGAACACTGTCTGGTGCGCCAGCCACGTCACCCAACCGTTAGGGTTCTGACGCAGTCGACCGTTGGAGCGCTGACTTCTGGTGGCACCAGATCGTCCGGTGCCGCACCGGACAGTTACTGTTCACTGCCCGGTGCGCCTCTGACCTCTGCTCTGACTTCTGCAGCAAACTGTAGCGCTGTCAGGGCACTGTGCAGTCGACCGTTGCGCCGAAGAACCGTTGCTCCGCTGGTGCACCGAACAATTCGGTGGCACACGGACAGTTCGGTTGCACACCGGACAGTCCGGTGAATTATAGCGGAGCGGCGCTGGAAAAACCCGAGAGTGGCGAGTTTGGACTTGTACGGTCCTGGTGCACCGGACACTGTCCGGTGCGCCAGACCAGAGCACTCTCAAGATTCTTGCTCCTTTGAAATTGAACCATATCTTTTATCTTTTATTGGTTTGTGTTGAACCTTTATGCACCTGTAGAACATATAATCTAGAGTAAACTAGTTAGTTCAATATTTGTGTTAGGCATTCAACCACCAAAACCATTTATAGGAAAAGGGTTTGACCCTATTTCTCTTTCAATCTCCCCCTTTTTGGTGATTGATGCCAACACAAACCAAAGTAAATATATAAGTGTAGAATTGAACTAGCTTGCATAATGTAAGTGCATAGGTTACTTAGAGTTAAATCAATTTATAATTTTACTAGATATGCATGGTTGCTTTCTTTTATTTAACATTTCGGACCACTCTTGCACCACTTGTTTTGTTTTTGCAATTTCTTTGGAAAAGTTTTTTTTCAAAATCCTTTTGCAAATAGTCAAAGGTATATGAATAAGATTGTGAGAAGCATTTTCAAGATTTGAGATTTCTCCCCCTGTTTTAAATGCTTTTCCTTTGACTAAACAAAACTCCCCCTGAGTAAGATTCTCCTCTTAGTGTTCAAGAGGGTTTTACCAATTTTTGTAAATACTAATTGAACAAGATCAAATACATTTAGATACCAATTTGAAAAATTCTTGAAAATTTTGAATTTGGTGGTGGTGCGGTCCTTTTGCTTTGGGCTAAATACTTTCTCCCCCTTTGGCATTAATCGCCAAAACGGAGACTTTTAGAGCCCTATTCTATTTTCTCCCCATTGATACAAGTAAACAAGAGTGAAAAATTGTACCAATTTGGAGAGATGGCGGAATACTGGTAAAGAGTAGATAATACCGATGGAGTTGAGTGGAAGCGTCGTCTTTGCCGAATACTCCATTTCCCTTTCAATCTACGACTTGATGTAATAATACACTTGAAGAACATATTAGTCGTAGTTTTGGCACAAGAAGAATAAGAGATATGCAATTGTACCAAAAGAAAGAGATATTATCAAAGGTATATAAATGAGCTATGTGTGCAATGTTTCAATCAAAATTATGAGAATCAAGTATATTTAGCTCATTCCTAAGTTTGCTAAAGGTTTTCTTATCTAATGGCTCGGTAAAGATATCGACTAATTGATCTTTGGTATTGATATAAGCTATCTCGATATCCCCCTTTGTTGGTGATCTCTCAAAATGTGATACCGAATGTCTATGTGCTTAGTGTGGCTGTGTTCAATGGGATTATCCGCCATGCGGTTTGCACTCTCATTGTCACATAGGAGAGGGACTTTGCTCAATTTGTAGCCAAAGTTTCTGAGGGTTTGCCTCATCCAAAGTAATTGCGCACAACAATGACCTGTGGCAATATACTCGGCTTCGGCGATAGAAAGAGCTACTGAGTTTTGTTTCTTTGAAGCCCAAGACACCAGGGATCTCCCTAGAAACTGATAAGTCCCTGATGTGCTCTTCCTATCAATTTTACACCCTGCCCAATCAGCATCGGAAAAACCTATTAAATCAAAAGTGGATCCCCTGGGGTACCAAAGTCCAAACTTAGGAGTATAAACTAAATATCTCATGATTCTTTTCACGGCCCTAAGGTGAACTTCCTTAGGATCGGCTTGGAACCTTGCATACATGCATACTGAAAGCATAATATCCGGTCGAGATGCACATAAATAGAGTAAAGATCCTATCATCGACCGGTATACCTTTTGATCTACAGATTTACCTCCCGTGTCGAGGTCGAGATGCCCATTGGTTCCCATGAGTGTCTTGATGGGCTTGGTATCCTTCATTCCAAACTTGCTAAGAATGTCTTGAATATACTTGGTTTGGCTGATGAAGGTGCCCTCCTAGAGTTGCTTGACTTGAAATTCTAAGAAATACTTCAACTCCCCCATCATAGACATCTCGAATTTCTGTACCATGATCCTACTAAATTCTTCACAAGTAGATTTGTTAGTAGACCCAAATATAATATCATCAACATAAATTTGGCATACAAACAAATCATTTGCAACAGTTTTAGTAAAGAGTGTAGGACCGGCCTTGCCGACTTTGAAGCCATTAGTAATTAGAAAGTCTCACAGGAATTCATACCATGCTCTTGGGGCTTGCTTGAGCCCATAAAGTGCCTTTGAGAGTTTATAAACACGGTTAGGGTACTCACTATCTTCAAAGCCGGGAGGTTGCTCAACATAGACCTCTTCCTTGATAGGTCCATTGAGGAAGGCACTCTTCACGTCCATTTGATAAAGCTTGAAGCCATGGTAAGTAGCATAGACAAGTAATATACGAATTGACTCAAGCCTAGCTACGGGTGCATAAGTTTCACCAAAGTCCAAACCTTCGACTTGTGAATAACCCTTGGCCACAAGTCGGGCTTTGTTCCTTATCACCACACCATGCTCATCTTGCTTGTTGCAGAATACCCACTTGGTACCTACAACATTTTGATTAGGATGTGGAACCAAATGCCATACCTCATTCCTCGTGAAGTTGTTGGGCTCCTCTTGCATTGCCAGCACCCAATCCGAATCTCTTAATGCATCCTCAATCTTGTAAGGCTCAATGGAGGACACAAAAGAGTAATGTTCACAAAAATGTGCAACCTGAGATCTAGTAGTTACCCCCTTATGAATATCGCCGAGGATGGAGTTCACGGGGTGATCTCGTTGGATTGCTTGGTGGACTCTTGGTTGTGGCGGTCTTTGACCCTATACTTCTTGATCATCTTCCTTGTCTTGATTGTCTTCATCTCCCCCTTTATCCTTGTCCTCCTCTTGAGGTGGCTCATCTTCTTGATCACCTTGAGCCTGTTCCTCATCTTGAGTTGGTGGAGATGCTTGGTTTGAAGATGACGGTTGATCTTGTGCTTGTGTAGGCTCTTCGGAAACCGTAGCACACACATCCCCAATGGACATGCTCCTTAGTGCCACGTACGGAGCCTCTTCATCATCTAGCTCATCAAGATCAACTTGCTCCACTTGGGAGCCGTTAGTCTCATCAAACACAATGTCACAAGAAACTTCAACTAGTCCAGTGGACTTGTTAAAGACTCTATATGCCCTTATGTTTGAGTCATATCCTAGTAAAAAGCCTTCTACAGCCTTAGGAGCAAATTTAGATCTTCTACCTCTTTTAACAAGAATAAAACATTTGCTACCAAAGACTCTAAAATATGAAACATTGGGCTTTTTACCGGTAAGGAGTTCATAGGATGTCTTCTTGAGGATTTGGTGAAGATATAACCGATTGATGGAGTAGCAGGCGGTGTTAATCGCCTCGGCCCAAAACCGGTCCGGTGTCTTGTATTCATCAAGCATGGTTCTTGCCATGTCTCGTAGAGTTCTATTCTTCCTCTCCACTACACCATTTTGTTGAGGTATGTAGGGAGAAGAGAACTCATGCTTCATGCCCTCCTCCTCAAAAAGGCCTTCTATTTGAGAGTTCTTGAACTCCGTCCCATTGTTGCTTCTTATCTTTTTGATCCTCAATCCGAACTCATTTTGAGCCCATCTCAAGAATCCCTTTAAGGTCTCTTGGGTTTGTGATTTTTCTGCAAAAAGAATACCCAAGTGAAGCGAGAATAATCATCCACGATTACAAGACAATACTTACTCCCGCCGATGCTTATGTAAGCTATCAGGCCGAATAAATCCATGTGGAGTAGCTCAAGCGGCCTGTCGGTCGTCACGATGTTCTTGTGTGGATGATGGGCGCCAACTTGCTTTCCTGCTTGGCATGCGCTACAAACTCTGTCTTTCTCAAAATGAACATTAGTTAGCCCCAAAATGTGCTCTCCCTTTAGAAGCTTGTGAAGATTCTTCATCCCAACATGGGCTAGTCGATGATGCCAGAGCCAACCCATATTAGTCTTAGCAATTAAGCAAGTGTTAAGTTTAGCTCTATTAAAATCAACTAAGTAAAGCTGGCCCTCTAACACTCCCTTAAATGCTATTGAATCATCACTTCTTCTAAAGACAATAACACCTATATCTGTAAAAAGACAGTTGTAACCCATTTTACATAATTGAGATACAGAAAACAAGTTGTAATCTAAGGAATCTACAAGAAAAACATTGGAAATAGAATGGTCAGGTGATATAGCAATTTTACCAAGTCCTTTGACCAAACCTTGATTTCCATCCCCGAATGTGATAGCTCGTTGGGAATCTTCGTTTTTCTCATAGGAGGAGAACATCCTTTTCTCCCCTGTCATGTGGTTTGTGCATCCGCTATCAATTATCCAGCTTGATCTCTCGGATGCATAAACCTGCAAAACAATTTAGGCCTTATTCTTAGGTACCCAAACTGTCTTGGGTCATTTGACGTTAGAAACAAGCACCTTGGGTACCCAAACACAAGTCTTTGAGCCCTTGTGTTTGGCCCCAACATATTTGGCAACTACCTTGCCTGATTTGTTAGTAAGCACATAAGAAGCATCAAAAGTCTTAAATGAAATGATAGGCTCATTTGATGCAGCAGGAGATTTCCTTTTAGTCATTTTGACATGAGTAGAATGCCTAGAGCTAGAAGCCTCATTCTTGTACATAAATGCATGGTGAGAAACATTATGAGGTTTTCTAGCATGAATCCTCCTAATTTTGTGTTCGGGATAACCAGTAGGATATAAAATGTAACCCTCATTATCCTGAACCATGGGTGCCTTGCCCTTAACAAAATTAGACAGTTTCTTAGGGGCATTAATTTTGACATTGCTTCCCTGTTGGAAACCAATGCCATCCTTAATGCTAGTGCGTCTCCCATTATAGAGCATGTTTCTAGCAAATTTAAATTTTTCATTTTCAATCTCATGCTCATTGATTTTAGTAGTTAGTTGAGCTATATGATCATTTTGTTGTTTAATTAAAGCAAGGTGATCATGGATAGCATCAACATCAATATCTCTACATCTAGTGCAAATAGACACATGATCAATAGTAGATGTAGATGGTTTGCAAACATTTAATTCATCAATCTTAGCATGTAAAATAGCATTCTTATTTCTAAGACTGGAAATAGAATCATTGCAAACATTTAAATCTTTAGCCTTAGAAATTAATTTAGCATTTTCATCTTTAAGGCTTGAAATAGATTCATTCAATTCATCAATCTTTGCAATTAAACTAGCATTTTCATTTTTAAGATTGACAATTGAATCACTACAAACATTTAACTTCTCAACCTTAGCAATTACATTAGCATTCTCAGTTCTAAGGTTGGAAACAGTGTCATGGCAAATGCTAAGCTCTTTGGTCAAGTTTTCATTTTTCTCTACTTCCTGAGCATAAGCATTTTTTACTTTAACATGCCTTTTGTTTTCCTTAATAAGGAATTCCTCTTGGCTATCCAAAAGTTCATCCTTCTCATGAATACCTCCTATCAATTCGTTTAATTTTTCTTTTTGTTGCATGTTAAGGTTGGCAAAAAGAGTGAGCAAATCATCCTCATCTTCACTAGAGCTATCGTCATCACTAGATGTTGTATATTTAGTGGAGGCTCTAGATTTTACCTTCTTCTTTTTGCTGTCCTTTGCCATGAAGCACTTGTGGACGACGTTGGGGAAGAGGAGGTCCTTGTTGACGGCGATGTTGGCAGCGTCCTTGTTAGAGGAGGAGTCGGTGGAGCTCTCGTCGGAGTCCCATTCCCGACACACGTGGGCATCGCTGCCCTTCTTCTTGTAGTATCCCTTCTTCTCCTTCTTCTTCCCCTTCTTGTCATCGCCCCTGTCACTATCACTAGACATTGGACTTTTAGCAATAAAATGATCGGGCTTACCACACTTGTAGCACACCCTCTTGGAGCGGGGTTTGTAGTCCTCCCCCTCCTTTGCTTGAGGATTTGGCGAAAACTCTTGATGATGAGCGCCATTTCCTTGTTGTCGAGCTTGGAGGCGTCGATTGGAATTCTACTTGGTGTAGATTCCTTCTTCTCTTCTTCCGTCGCTTTAAATGCGACGGGTTGCACCTTGGGTGTGGAGGTGGCGCCTTGCTTCAAGTTGACAATGTGTTTGGAGCCTTTGACCATTAGTTCAAAGCTCACAAACTTTCCTATCACTTCCTCGGGAGTCATTAGCTTATATCTAGGATCACCATGTATTAATTGAACTTGAGTAGGATTATGAAATACGAGTGATCTAAGAATAACCTTGACCATTTCATGGTCATCCCATTTTGTGCTCCCGAGGTTGCGCACTTGATTCACCAAGGTCTTGAGCCGGTTGTACATGGCTTGTGGCTCCTCTCCTTGGTTGAGGACGAATCGACCGAGATCCCCCTCGATCATCTCCCGCTTGGTGATCTTGGTCACCTCATCTCCTTTGTGCATCGTTTTGAGGACGTCCCAAATTTCTTTGGCCGTCTTTAACCCTTGCACCTTATTATACTCCTCTCGACACAAGGAGGCGAGTAGTATAGTTGTGGCTTGGGAATTAAAGTGCTAAATTTGGTTGGCCTTGTCCGAGTCGTAGTCCTTGTCCCGTACCTTCGGTATCTGCACTCCATACTCAACAATGTCCCAAATACTTTTGTGAGTGAGGTTAGATGATGCCTCATTTTATCACTCCACATAGAATAATCTTCGCCATCAAAACATGGTGGCTTGCCTAATGGAACAGAAAGTAATGGAGTGCGCTTAGAAATGCGAGAATAGCATAGGGGCATCTTACTATACTTCTTGCGCTCATGGTGATTAGAAGTAGTGGACGACGAGTCATAGCCGAAGGTGGAGGGTGACGAAGAGTCGGTCTCATAGTAGACCACTTTCTTCATCTTCTTCTTCTTGTCGCCTCTTCGGTGGGTCTTGTTGGAGGAAGAGGATTCCTCCTTGTGCTTGTGGCCGGAATCCCTTGAGTGGGTTCTCCCCGGGCTTGCGGGCTTGTCGCCGATCACGATCTCCCTCTTGGCGTGATCTCCCGACATCACTTTGAGTGGCTAGACTCTAATGAAGTATTAGGCTCTTATACCAATTGAAAGTCGCCTAGAGGGGGGAGAATAGGCGTAATCTGAAATTTACAACTTAAAACACAATCTACAAGCCAGGGTTAGCGTTAGAATTAAATCCGAGTCCGGGAGAGAGGGGGAAAACAAATCAACCAAGAAATAAAGCAGATGACACAATGATTTGTTTTACCAAGGTTCAGTTCGTGAGAACCTAGTCCCTGTTGAGGTGGTCACAAAGATCGGGTCTCTTTCAACCCTTTCCCTCTCTCAAACGGTCACCTAGACCGAGTGAGCTTTCTTCCTTGATTTCCTGGGTCACTTAGAGCCCGCAAGGACCACCACACAATTGGTGTCTCTTGCTTCGCTTACAAGGCTTTGAGAATAAGAATGAGAGAAAGAAGAAAGCCAACCAAGCAACAAGAGCAACAAAGAAACACAAGAACGGTCCTCTCACAAGTCCTAAAGCACTAGAATTGAATTGGGGAATTTGATTGGATTGGTGGCTTTGATTTGTGTCTTGGAGTGTTGCACTTTGATCTTATATTGAATGAGGAGTGTTGAATTCTTGGATGGTTAGAGTGGTGGTGGTTGAGGGGTATTTATAGCCCTCACCCACCAAAAAGCCTATTGGGGCAGGCTGCTGTCGATGGGCGCACCGGACAGTCCGGTGCGCCAGCCACGTCACCCAACCGTTAGGGTTCTGACGCAGTCGACCGTTAGAGCGCTGACTTCTGGTGGCACCGGACCGTCCAGTGCCGCACCAGATAGTTACTATTCACTGTTCGGTGCGCCTCTGACCTCTGCTCTGACTTCTGCCGTGAACTGTAGCGCTGTCAGGGCCCTGTGTTGTTGACCGTTGCGCCGAAGAACCGTTGCTCCACTGGTGCACCGGACAGTATGGTGGCACATCGGACAGTCCGGTGAATTATAGTGGAGCGGCGCTGGAAAAACCCGAGAGTGGCGAGTTTGGACTTGTACTGTCCTGGTGCACCGGACACTGTCCGGTGGCACACCGGACAGTCCGGTGCGCCAGACCAGGGCACTCTCAAGATTCTTGCTCCTTTGAAATTGAAGCCTATCTTTTATTGGTTTGTGTTGAACCTTTATGCACCTGTAGAACATATAATCTAGAGCAAACTAGTTAGTTCAATATTTGTGTTGGGCATTCAACCACCAAAATCATTTATAGGAAAAGGGTTTGACCGTATTTCCCTTTCAATGTGGTATAAGAAATTATGAGTATTAATACTCTTTTCTAGCGTTAAATTGGTCTAGAATTAACTAATATTTGATTTTATTATTGTATATATGTGTATATTGTTTTTTTGGCTCGCAAGCTAAACGAGCTTGCTCAAGCTCACAAACGAGCCGAGCCGAGCTAATTCTCTGGATCGATTTCCTAGTGGGCCATGACGAGCAATCTCGTTACCTTAATGGGCCAACTCAAGCTCGACCAAGCTGAGCTGAGTTGACTCTATATCTAGCACTAACTATTAGTAGCAAGCAACGTAAAACTAATCGAAGTAGCAACAGAGCACACACACTAAATGTCAACCGGCGTCATTCGGGTGATGATAGATTGGAGAGTAGGTATGGAGACAATAGAAAGTCGTGCACAAGGCCATAAACATAGTGCCCCCACCACAAAGCAGATGAGATGACGATGCAGAGCAGCAGCACTAGCTACCTGTGGGAGCAAGGGTGATTCCAGGGGCAGAGGGAGGCAATATCCCCCTAATTCTTCCCAAATTCTATAGGAACTGCTAATTTTCTTATCTAATCACCATGTAAATAATATAAAATACCTTCTAACAGCCCCCTCGATCTGATTTGCCCCCCTCCTAACTCAAATCCTGGCTTTGCCCCTATGTGGGAGCGGGAGCGAGGGCAAGCAATGTGTGAAGGTAAGCAACAGAAGAGGGAGGGAGGATCTCGTACCTATAGAGCATATTAGAGCCACCCTTGTAGGCTTCCACGGTGACGCCCATAGAAGCAAGGGTGAGAAGCAGGAGCCACAACTTTGCCCGAGGAGGGGGGTGTTTGAGAGGGGGCAGGGCAGAGAGGGGAGGGGGGAGAGAGGAGAGATAGCGAGTGGGGCGCAACAGCGAGCACGAGAGAGGGGATGGCAATTGCTGGTGGGAACACCAAGAGTGATCGACGAGAGGTGATGATGAGGGAGGGGAGGGGAGGGGTAGCGGCTATGTGGCCCGAGGGGAGAGGGAGGTGCGGCGCATAGGCTGCTCGGCCCAATTGTGTTGGCCCATTATGTGTGGAGGGGAAGTAAATGCACGACACACACGTTTAGTGTGTGACACAAGACCACAGTGAAAACTAGTGATTTACTGTATTCGAGAATAATATTTATATAACATAGTTTTTAAAATAATATTTATAATTTAGGCTTTTTAAGATATTATTTAAAGTGAGAAATTTCTCTAAGATAGTATCATGACTTTCTTTTATACCTGTTTGGACGTAGATATTGGAGCATAGAATTAAGAATTGGAATCAGCTTTCCAGAATTCTATTGTTTGGTTGCACATGAAATTGAGATTTGGAATCAGAGATCCAATTCCCTAGAATTGGACTATAACTAGAAACTCCCTCTCCCAATACAGAGTATCACTCCTATGTATCGAGTGGAATTGGACCACACAATTCCGAACTCTAATTCAATGGTATCAAAATAATAGAATTGGAATTACAACTCATTTCAATACCATGGCTGATTTGTAATTGAACTCAATACAATTCCATGTCCTCCAATATCGACAACCAAGCGAAGCATTACTTATTTTAATTTTAATTTAATAGTTTCTAAATACCTTTAAATTTTCCTTTAAACTTCATGGCGTTGTTCCCTAGGTGCAGCCTTGAAAGGGAAATAGGGTTAACCTTTTCCTATAAATAATTTTGGTGGTTGAATGCCCAACATAAATAATGGACTAACTAGTTTGCTCTAGAATATATGTTATACAGGTGCATAAAGGTTCAACACAAACCAATAAAAGATTAAAGATAGGGTTCAAATACAAAGGAGCAAAGAAACCATGAGTGCCCTGGCCTAGCACATCGGACTGTCCGGTGCACCAGGACCGTATAGGATCAAACTTGACACTCTCGGGTTTCTCTAGCGCCGCTCCGCTATAATTCACCGGACTGTTCGGTGTGCCACCAGACTGTCCGATGTGTCACCGGACTGTCCGGTGCACCAGCGGAGAAATGGCTATTCAGCGCAACGGTCGACTGCAAAAGCGTGCGAACAGATGAACAGTGCGCGAACAGTGCGCGCAGAAGTTAATGCAGTCGTCAGAGGCGCACCGGACAGTGAACAGTGCCTGTCCGGTGCCACAAGAAGTCAGCGCTCCAATGGTCGGATGCTCCAGAACCCTAACGGTTGGGTGACGTGGCTGGCGCACCGGACTGTCTGGTGTGCCCATTGACAACAGCCACCCCCAACGGTTGTTTTGGTGGTTGAGGGCTATAAATACCCCCCAACCACCTCCACTCCAACCATCCAAGCATTCAACACTCCTCATTCAATACAAGAGCAATAGACTCCACTCCAAAGACACAATTCAAGTGATCGATCTGATCAAAGTCCCCAATTCAACTCTAGCGCATTAGGACTTGTTGGCGGATCATTTGTGTTTCTTTGTTGCTCTTGTTTGCTTGGCTTGGCTTTCTTTTCTTTCTCACTTCTTACTCTCAAAAGCTTTGTAAGCGAGGCAAGAGACACCAATTGTGTGGTGGTCCTTGCGGGGTCTAAGTGACCCGTGAGATTAAGGAAGAAGCCTCACTCGGTCTAGGTGACCGTTTGAGAGAGGGAGAGGGTTGAAAGAGACCCGGTCTTTATGACCACCTCAACAGGGACTAGGTTCTCAAGAACTGAACCTCGGTAAAAACAAATCACTGTGTCATCGGCTTTATTTCTTGGTTGATTTGTTTTCCCTCTCTCTTGGACCCGAATTCATTTCTAACGCTAACCCCAGCTTGTAGTTGTGCTTTAAGTTTATAATTTTTAGATTCCGCCTATTCACCCCCTCTAGGCAACTTTCAATTGGTATCAGAACCTGGTACTTCATTAGAGTCTAACCACTCGAAGTGATGTCGGGAGATCAAGCCAAGAGGGAGATCATGACCGGCGGCGACAAGCCCGCAAGCCTTGGGAAGGCTCCATCAAGGGAGTCCGACAACAAAGTGAAGGAAGGATCCCCTTCACGCCCCAAGATATACTGGAGTGGCGACAAGAAAAAGAAAATGAAGAAGGTGATCTACTACGAGACCGATTCATCATTGCCCTCCACATCCGGATCTGACGCCGTGTCCGTCACTTCTAAGCGCCATGAGCGGAAGAAGTATAGTAAGATGCCACTTCGTTATCCCCGTATTTCTAAGCGTGCTCCTTTACTTTCCGTTCCCTTAGGCAAACCACCAGTTTTTGATGGTGAGGATTATTGTATGTGGAGTGATAAAATGAGGCATCACCTAACCTAACTCCACACAAGCATATGGGACATTGTTGAATTTGGAGCGCAGGTACCTACCGTAGGGGACGAGGGCTATGACTCGGACGAGGTTGCCCAAATCAAGCACTTTGAATCCCAAGCAACCACTATACTCCTCGCCTCCTTGTGTCGAGAGGAGTATAATAAGGTGCAAGGGCTAAAAAGTGCTAAGGAGATTTGGGATGAGCTCAAGACTGCGCACGAAGGAGATAAGGTGACCAAGATCACCAAGCGGGAGACGATCGAGGGGGAGCTCGGTCGATTCGTCCTCAACCAAAGAGAGGAGCCACAAGCAATGTACAACCGGCTCAGGACCTTGGTGAACCAAGTGCGCAACCTTGGGAGCACAAAATGGGATGACCATGAAATGGTCAAGGTTATTCTTAGATCACTCGTATTTCGTAATCCTACTCAAGTTCAATTAATACGTGGTGACCCTAGATATAAGCTAATGTCTCCCGAGGAGGTAATAAGGAAGTTTGTGAGCTTTGAACTAATGGTCAAAGGCTCCAAACATATTGTCAACTTGGAGCAAGGCACCACCTCTACACCCGAGGTGCAACCTGTCACATTTAAAGTGACGGAAGAGAAGAAAGAGGAGTCTACATCGAGTAGGCTTCCCATCGACGCCTCCAAGCTCGACAACAAGGAGATGTCGCTCATCATCATGAGCTTCCGCCAAATTCTCAAGCAAAGGAGGGGAAAGGACTACAAACCCTGCTCCAAAAGGGTGTGCTACAAATGTGGTAAGCCCGGTCATTTTATTGCAAAATGACCTTTATATAGTGATAGTGACAGGGGCGACGACAAGAAAGGGAAGAAGAAGGAGAAGAAGAGGTATTACAAGAAGGGTGGCGATGCTCATGTTTGTCGGGAATGGGACTCTAACGAGAGCTCCACCGACTCTTCCTCTGACGAGGATGCCGCCACAATCGCCGTCAACAAGGGACTTCTCTTCCCCAACGTCGGCCACAAGTGCTTCATGGCAAAGGACGGCAAAAAGAAGAAGGTAAAATTTGGAGCCACCACTAAGTATACAACATCTAGTGATGAGGGTAGCTCTAGTGAAGATGAGGATAATTTGCTTACGCTTTTTGCCAACCTTAACATGCAACAAAAGGAAAAATTGAATGAATTGATAGGAGCCATTCATGAGAAGGATGAACTCTTGGATAGCCAAGAGGAATTCCTTATTAAAGAAAACAAGAAGCATGTTAAAGTAAAAAATGCTTATGCTCAGGAAGTAGAGAAAAATGAAGACTTAACTAAGGAGCTTAGCATTTGCCATGACACTATTTCTAACCTTAGAACTGAGAATGCTAATTCAATTGCTAAGGTTGAAAAGTTAAATGCTTGTAATGAGTCAATTGTCAGTCTTAGAAATGAAAATGCTAGTTTAATTGCTAAGATTGATAAATTGAATGAATCAATTTCTAGCCTTAGAACTGAGAATAATAAATTAATTTCTAAGTCTAAAGATTTAAATGTTTGCAATGATGCTATTTCCAGTCTTAGAAATGAGAATGCTATTTTACATGCTAAGATTGATGAACCATCTACATCTACTGTTGATCATGTTTCTATTTGCACTAGATATAGAGATGTTAATGTAGATGCTATAAATGATCACCTTGCTTTAATTAAACAACAAAATAATCACATAGCCACATTAACTGCTAAAATTAATGAGCATGAAATTGAAAATGAAAAATTTAAATTTGCTAGAAGCATGCTCTATAGTGGGAGACGCCCTGGCATTAAGGATGACATTGGTTTCCAATAGGGAAGCAATGTCAAGCTTAATGCACCCAAGAAATTGTCCAATTTTGTTAAGGGCAAAGCTCCCATGGTTCAGGATAATGAGGGTTACAATTTATATCCTGCTGGTTATCCTGAGCACAAAATTAGGAGAATTCATGCTAGAAAACCTCATACTGTTTCACATCATGCTTTTATCTATAAGAATGAGGCATCTAGCTCTAGGCAATCAACTCATATTAAATTGCCTAAAAGGAAATCTCCTACTGCATCAAATGAACCTAGCATTTCATTTAAGACTTTTGATGCATCATATGTTTTAACTAACAAATCAGGCAAAGTAGTTGCCAAATATGTTGGGGCCAAACACAAGGGCTCAAAGACTTGTGTTTGGGTACCCAAGGTACTTGTTTCTAACATCAAAGGACCCAAGACTGTTTGGATACCTAAAAACAAGGCCTAAATTGTTTTGCAGGTTCATGCATCTGGGGGCTCAAGCTGGATAATTGATAGCGGATGCACAAACCATATAACAGGGGAGAAAAAGATGTTCTCCTCCTACGAGAAAAACGAAGATCCCCAACGAGCTATCACATTCAGGGATGGAAATCAAGGTTTGGTCAAAGGATTGGGTAAAATTGCTATATCTCCTAACCACTCTATTTCCAATGTTTTTCTTGTAGATTCTTTAGATTACAATTTGCTTTCTGTATTCCAATTATGCAAAATGGGCTACAATTGTCTTTTTACAGATGTAGGTGTTACTATCTTTAGAAGGAGTGATGATTCAATAGCATTTAAGGGAGTGTTAGAGGGTCAGCTATACTTAGTTGATTTTAATAGAGCTGAACTCGACACTTGCTTAATTGCTAAGACTAATATGGGTTGGCTCTAGCATCACTGACTAGCCCATGTTGGGATGAAGAATCTTCACAAACTTCTAAAGGGAGAACACATTTTGGGACTAACAAATGTTTATTTTGAGAAATACAGGGTTTGTAGCGCATGTCAAGCAGGAAAGCAAGTTGGCGCCCATCATCCACACAAGAACATCATGACGACCGACAGGCCACTTGAGCTACTCCACATGGATTTATTCGGCCCGATAGCTTACATAAGCATCGGCGGGAGTAAGTATTGTCTTGTAATTGTGGATGATTATTCTCGCTTCACTTGGGTATTCTTTTTGCAGGAAAAATCTTAGACCCAAGATACACTTAAAGGATTCTTGAGACGAGCTCAAAATGAGTTCGGATTGAGAATCAACAAGATAAGAAGCGACAATGGGACGGAGTTCAAGAACTCTCAAATTGAAAGCTTTCTTGAGGAGGAGGACATCAAGCATGAGTTCTCTTCTCCCTACACACCTCAACAAAATGGTGTGGTGGAGAGGAAGAATAGAACTCTACTGGACATGGCAAGGACCATGCTTGATGAGTACAAGACTCTGGACCGGTTTTGGGCCGAGGCGATTAACACCGCCTGCTACTCCATCAACCTGTTATATCTTCACCGAATCCTTAAGAAGACATCCTATGAACTCCTTACAGGTAAAAAGCCCAATGTTTCATATTTTAGAGTCTTTGGTAGCAAATGTTTTATTCTTATTAAAAGAGGTAGAAAATCTAAATTTGCTCCTAAGGCGGTAGAAGGCTTTTTACTAGGATATGACTCAAACACAAGGGCATATAGAGTCTTCAACAAATCCAATGGATTGGTTGAGGTTTCTTGTGACATTGTGTTTGATGAGACTAATGACTTGAAGCGTCCCGATCCTTTGGGACTCAAATGTGATACAATTACTAGTCCCAGGAGGCTAGTAACTACATTCCTTACTTCAAATAGTACAGAGTTCGAATAAAGGTTATTACAATACCAGAGTACAAGCTCGAGAGAGTCAGAAATACAAAGCGCAGTAGAAGATAAATTAGCCCAAGCCACAGGCAGAACTGGGTGCAGACATAGCCCCCTCAATCAAGCATAGCAGAAAAGAAGTCTTCAGCTGCTGAAAAACATAAATAAATCTGGGTGAATACACTAGGTATTCCGCAAGCCCATCCCGCTCCGTAAAGAGAAAGGGACCTATATCATACATGCTTTATATGGTGGAGTTGAAGTCACTCTTCTTTTTTCAGAGAAAGGCAGTACTTTTAGGGTTTTTCCCAAAGAAATAGAAATAACACATTACTCAACCACCACTGAGCTTCCCGCTCCCGTGGCATCATTTTCATTTCCAAAAACACACTCACACACACATTTCCCTGTTCATGGAGGTTGTAAAACACTAATTGTCATACCACACCAGACTCATCCATTCCAGTGGACACGGACTATTCGAATAGGTTTGAACTCTGCGCAGAGGGGTACACTTTACCCACTAGTTCGGCTCTGCGATCTCATGGCCAATGAGATCTGAATCCGAATCCCTTTATTTCCTCACACGTCCTAACCTTAACGGTTATACCGAAAGGAGTCAGGCCACCGCCATGCCCAAACCGGACAAAACATTCCCCCTCCTTATCCTCCCGGTGCTCCCCAGCCTTCATAACCCTGGGGTTGGACCGTACGAGTTCAGATTGAGTGACTGCCCATACAGTCTCGAGTGGTTGTACTTATCATGAGTACAGGTAGTGAAGGATGACAAACCGGTCCTTATATGAGGGGACAATCCTTCTGCCCACACCTAAACCAGTTGAGCCATCACCTTAGACCCTCCCCTAAACCAGGGAGTCCCTGATCATCCCACTCACAAGGTGATGAGGGTGAATACCCTTCATCGCACACTTTTTGAAAACATCGCTTAGTCAAAACCACTGCCCTTTTCCCATCCCACATTTTGTACTCAAAAGATGTTTGTTAATGCGGGCAATCTCTCTGCTCACAGTGCAAATATTCCATCCCTTAATCCCGGCTTAAGTAGTGGTAGAAAGAATAGGTAAATTATGCATCAAGGGAAGGATGGACTTGCCTTCGTCGAAGCTTTCCTGGCACAAAAGATTTATTTCAGAGGGGTCAGGTTCCTGCCCTTCTTCCGGAGCTACAAATTCCGGAGGATTGGATCCCTCTTTCGCTAACAAACACAGTTAAAGAACAATACATCAATCATGGTGACTTGGTGGGGTGTGCCAATTATTATACATTATTATTTTTGTGCCCTATAATTTATTTAAACTATTTTTGGTGCATAAAATATCAGTATATAAATATATATATGAAAATGGGAAAAAGAATTGGAAAAAGGAAAAAGAAAAGGAATTCTCAGCTAGCTGGGTCGGGGGGATTTCGGCCCAACGAGCGCGGGCAGGTGGCCCAGCCGGCCCACGGAGGAGCGGAGCGGCGCGGGCAGATGCCATGTGTGCGGGCCCATGCATCAGCGAGAGGAGGGGGTAACGGCGTGGAGCGGACGACGGAGGGGGGCGAACCGGTCGGCTCGACCGCTGGTGAGGTTCGCGGCGGTTCTCCGCCGGGAGCCCGGTTTTATGATGGAGGAGTGGCAGCGAGGCACGGGCGGGGGTAGGGGATTATGGGGGTAGGGCCAATTTGGCCGGAGGGTGCCTGGGGTGGCCGATCCATGGCGCGGTGGCGGGCGCTCGCGGCGGTGAGGTCGTCGGCGAGGCTGCCGAGCGCAATAGGAGGCGGGGATGGGTGCATTGTGTTTGTGAGGGAATTGCGAAGCTCAAGAACTATATGAATTAGACTGAAACTTAGCAGAGGGAGAAGGGCGAGGCTCACCGGAGCAGGGGAGGGACGCGGCGGCGCTAGCTGAATCGGGCACGGGGAAGGAGGAAGAGGGTGGCCGAGACCGGTGTGAGGGATTGGGGAGCTCGGGGTGGCCCTTTTATAGGCGCCCGGGGCGGGGAAGTGGCGAGAGGCTGCATGCACCGGGGAGCTCGCCACGGCGGGGATGGTGGCGCACAGTGGCGACGACGAGACGGCTCGGGCAGGGGGGTGACGGGATGGCTCGGCTGGCGCAAGAGACAGGGCCGCAAGGTGCCAAGTCTCGCTGGGGAGGCGTAATGGCGAGGTGACGGGGCGGTGGCGATCGGCGGCGATCGCGTCGCTAGCCTCGATCACGAGCGTGAGGAAGGCGCTGATGGGCGGGGCCCGCTTGCCAGGGAGGGAGAGATCATGGGGGTGGGGAGCGCGGGCTGACGGGTGGAGGCCGAGTCGACAGCGAGAGAGCGACGAGAGAGGGAGATGGGGGCAGCTGACGGGTGGGGGCGGGATGTCAGTGGCGGGTGCTCGCGCGCGGTGATGGACCGCTTGGGCCGCGGGAGGGAGGGGAGTGCGGGCGCGCACGCGAGGGAGAAAGGCGGCCTGGGCCGGAAGCGGCCCAGCCGAGGGGGGTTCCTTTTCCCTTTTTTCTTTTCTTTTTCTATTTCTTATTTCTATTTTCTATTTCTATTTCTTTTATCTCCTTTTCTTTTTAACAAATAAATAGCTAAATAATCTTGGGTGCTAGAAAAATAATAGTATATGTGAGGTGCTTCTAACAATCAAGGGTATGCATATGATGAGATGACATATGGGGTGGAATTTAGGGAGAGATAAAAGGGGGGTTAGGAGATTAGGGTTCCAAACCTCGGGTTGAAATTTTGGGATGTTACAAATCTACCCCACTTAAAGGAATCTCTCCCTCGAGATTCAGATGGGGCTCAAGAAAAGGTAAGGGTATTCCCTCCTCAAAGAGTCCTCACTTTCCCAGGTAGCTTCCTCTTCTCCTTCTCTGCTCCACTGAACTTTATAGAGTTTCACTTCTGAGTTGCGGGTCTTTCGGACTGCTGAGTCAAAAATCTTTATTGGCTTTTCTCGGTACTGAAGATCTTTCTGAATCTGGATTGCCTCTTCTTCGATGTGACTTTCTGGTACTTGCAGGCATCTGTGGAGCTGGGACACATGAAACACATTGTGGATATCAGACATGGATTCTGGTAATTCAAGACGGTATGCTGTGGGTCCCACTCTGCCAATGATGAGATAGGGGTCGATGAATCGCGGTGCTAGCTTTCCTTTCACTTGGAACCTTTTGACACCACGCATTAGGGAGACCTTGAGGTAGATGAAGTCTCCTTCCTCAAATCTGAGTTCTCTCTGCCTGTTGTCCGCATAACTTTTCTGCCGACTCTGAGCTTCAAGTAATCTTTTGCGGATGATGGCAACTTTATCTTCAGCCTCTTTAACAAAGACAGGTCCTTCCAGTGTCTTTTCCCCTACATTGGACCACATGAGAGGGGTCTGGCACTTTCGTCCATACAATGCTTCGAATGGTGACATCTTGATACTGGCCTGATGGCTGTTGTTATACGAGAAATCTACATAAGGCAAACTGGACTCCCAGTTTCTGTCGAACGTTAACACACAGGCTCTTAATAAATCTTTGAGTACCTTGTTGACCCTTTCTGTCTGACCATCTGACTGGGGGTGGTAGGCGGTGCTGAAGTCTAGCTTGGTGCCCATAGCTTGCTGAAGGCTCATCCAAAATTTGGAGGTGAACTGGGTTCCCCTGTCTGACACTATCTTCCTTGGAATGCCATGGAGTCTGACTATCTCTTTAAGATAAATCCGGGCAAGGGTGGCTCCTCCAAAGGTAGTTTTCACTGGGATGAAGTGGGCTACCTTGGTAAGACGGTCTATGATTACCCAGAAAGAGTCGTTCCCTTTTTGCGTCCGGGGTAGTTCGGTTAAAAAATCCATGCCTATTTTCTCCCACTTCCATTCGGGCACTGGAAGGGGTTGCAATAGGCCGGCAGGTTTCTGGTGCTCGGCTTTTGTTCGTTGGCAAGTGTCACACCGGGCCACATACTGTGCTATCTCTTTCTTCATCCCTCTCCACCAGTATCTGGTTTTGAGGTCTAGGTACATCTTGGTGGTTCCTAGGTGGATGGAGTAGGCTGAGTTGTGAGCTTCATCGAGCAGGACTTCTCGTGCCTCTCCTTTTGGTACACACTGACGGTTCTTGAACCAAAGGACTCCTTTTTCATCTGTCCTGAGGTCCGGAAGTTGTTCTTTGCGAGCTTTTTCCATAAGTATTGCTGTCTCTGTGTCCAGGCGTCGAGCCTTGCATATAAGGTCTTCTAGCATTGGTTTGACTTCTAGGCTGCCGTTGTTTCCCAGACATGCATTCAGCTGAGCTGATTCCTTCTTCCAATCTTCTAAAAAGTTGATCCCCTTTATCACGAAAGGTTTTCGGCTGAGGGCGTCTGCTACCACGTTGGCCTTTCCGGGGTGGTAATGGATCTCAAGGTCATAGTCTTTGATCAGTTCTAGCCATCTTCTCTGATGGAGGTTGAGATCTGGCTGAGTGAAGATATACTTCAGACTCTTGTGATCGGTGAAGATGTGACATTTGTTCCCAATTAGGTAGTGCCTCCATATTTTCAGGGCATGTACTATGGCTGCCAATTCCAAATCGTGGGTGGGATAATTCTGCTCATGTGGCTTGAGTAAGCGTGATGCATAAGCAATGACTTTCTCATTTTGCATCAGAACACACCCTAAGACTTGCCTTGAAGCATCACAGAAGATGACGAAATCCTGATGTATATCTGGTAGTGTCAAAACGAGCGCGGTCGTGAGCTTTTCCTTTATGACCTGGAAACTTTCCTCACACTTCGGGGTCCACACAAACTTATTGTCTTTCTTGAGGAGCTCGGTCATAGGTCTTGCTATGCTGGAGAATCCCTTGATAAAGCGACGGTAATATCCTGCCATTCCTAGAAAGCTTCGAACTTCACTGACATTGGATGGTTGCTTCCATTTTGATACTGCTTCTACCTTGGATGGGTCTACTTCTATTCCTTCTGCAGTCAAGATATGCCCAAGGAAGGATATCTTTTCTAACTAGAATTCTGTTGGGGGCCTTCGTCCTCCGAAGGTCCTCAAAAACAAGATTTGACAATGTTTTCCAAGTGAATTATATGAACAGGTATTTTCGGACTCAGATTATGAACATGGAGTACGGTCAGGACGAAGTCCAAGCCAGACGAAGGGGGATTGAAATGAAGGACGGGCTGATTGCCATGCTGTACGAAGGATGGTGCGCGGCCGAAGCTATGCGCAAGAAAGCTTCGTCGCGGTAGCAGAACGGGGAACCGACCTAAAGATGAAAAGACTACTTAGGCCTTGATAGACTCCCATAAGTCATTAGCAAATGTAATGGGCATGAATGTAATTTTATGGGCTGTGTCCCACGCCTATAAATAGATGAACAGTACTCCCGTACTGTTCACGCTGACTCGGCATTTGCTTTCCGTCATCCTTGTACTTTTGCCTTCCTGCAATCCGAAGGTACACTTGTAATTTGAAGTCATTTCTATTTTTATATGATAATGAAATGGAAATGACGTTGTGATAATATTTAAAATGTTTACATTACTTTTTATATTGCATGTAAGTTCTTCGTCATAGTTTATTGTGCTTACGAAGATATGTTGTTTGTGACCTTCGTCCGAAACACATTATATCCCGAAGGGAAATAATGTTTAAAAGGACGAAGGGCTTTATCATTTAACACTTTTTATGTTGCCTTGTTCTTAATCCAAAGCATTTGAGAACAAGTCCCCAACATTGGTGCCCACCTCCGGTGAACTCACTTCCACTTTGAGTTTTTAAACACCCTCGGAAGCCATAAACCTTCGCTATGGCGCTGAAGAAAGCTTCAGCGACTGGGGCTGCAGCCCTGCAACCGCTGGACCACAATCAGGAGACTGTCTCTCTTCGGGAGGCCCGAAGCCAGAAGAGGAAGGCCGTCAGCCCGACGCTTCAGGAGGATGAGCTAGACCAAGAGATCAGGGATATGGAGATGCTTCATCCACAGGTGCAGAGGAAGAAGGAAAAGATGGCCAGGCTAGCTGAACTGCAAAGGCAGATAGACGAAGCTTCTGAAGAAGTTCGCCATCTTACTCAGGATGAGCAGAACCGAAGGCCTCAGCACAAGGATCTTCATCAGGAGGGTTTCTTCAACGAAGATGACTGGTATGAGAATTTCCACCATGGAAATTTTGTTTTCGATGATGCTTCTCCTCTGTCCGCTGAGCTGCAGGCTACACCTTGGCCTCCGTCCTACAAGCCGCCATAGCTTCCCTTGTTCGATGGCCATTCCGACCCGAAGCAGTTTTTGATGAGCTACGAAGCAACAGTATCTTCGTATGGTGGCAATGCTGCAGTCATGGCAAAGTCTTTTGTTATGGCTGTCAGGAGTGTTGCTCAGACCTGGTATTCCTCCCTTCGACCAGGAACGATCACTTCATGGCAAAAACTGAAGGACATGTTGTTAACCAGCTTTCAAGGGTTTCAGACGAAGCCGGTCACTGCTCAGGCCTTGTTCCAGTGCACTCAGGATCATGAAGAATACCTTCAGGCGTATGTCAGAAGGTTCTTGCGTTTGAGGGCGCAGGCACCAACGGTGCCCAACGAAATTGTCATTGAAGCCATGATTAAGGGACTTCGGCCTGGACCTTCAGCTCAATACTTTGCTAGGAAGCCTCCTCAAACTTTGGAGAAGCTGCTCCAGAAGATGGACGAGTATATTCGTGCCGACAACGATTTTCGCCAAAGAAGGGAGGAGGCTTTCAGGTTTTCTGAAATGACCAGGGGCTTCGGAGGAAGATTTTATCCGAGGCATGTCATGTCTATCCACAATACTCAAAGTGATGATAAGGGAAGTCAGCAGCACAGGCCGCAGTGCTCCTCACAGGCTTCGGGGCAATAGCAAAGTTTCTTCCGGCCACCAGCTCCAAGAGGCAGAGGCGCCAGGGGCTTCGGCGGAAGATTTGGAGATCAACCAAGGAAAATGTTTTGCTTGTTCTGTGGAGAAAACAAGGGCCATACCACCAGGATGTGCCATGTTACGATCCAGAAGCAAAAGGAGATAGCCGAAGCTGCAGCACAACAAGTTTAGCCGAAGCAGGTCATGCATACTGCTTCGTACCATCAGCCTTACATCCCAGAATACGTGGGCAACCACCCTGCAGTTTCTGTAGCTTCGGCGAGTCAACCTCAAGCTTCATGGCAACAGCCCCCGCCTCCACCACCGCTGCAACAAGGCCAACAGCCGGAAGGGAGCCAATATGTTCCACACCAAAGGGATCTCAGAGAACAATCTGAAGCTCGCACAGTCAATAGCACTGTGCCAGAGTCGAAGCACATTTATTGACAAATATCCTACCTTGATAGCAGTCTTTTCTATTTAGTTCTATTTTCTGTGTAATAAAGAACATTTCAATTTTCATGTAATAGTTTCGTTGTTGGCCACGAGGAAAACCTATTTTCTCCACAGGCTTAAGTTGCTGAAGCTTAAAAATTTGCGATAACAAGGAGGACCTTCGAATTATTAAAAATCCTTCGAAGCAACAAAAAGTGGTTCTAAGGAACGCAGAGTAAGTTGCTGAAGTCACAAAAAGCCGTTCCAAAGGGAGCGCAGTGTAAGTTTTCTGCTCCAAAGTCGTTCCTAAGGGAATGCAGAGCATACAGCGAAAAGTCAACGCTGATACCGCCTAAGTAAAAGGCGAAGAAGCTCCAAAGACGTTCCTAAGGGAATGTAGAGCTTACAGCGAAAAGTCAACGCTGATACCGCCTAAGTAAAAGGCGAAGAAGCTCCAAAGACGTTCCTAAGGGAATGCAGAGCTTACAGCGAAAAGTCAGCGCTGATACAAAGATATTTTGTGTTTTACGGGGATATGTGTGTATCTTCGGAACAAATGTCATTTACATAACATAGCATCATCACATCATTTTGCATAGCATAAGCATCATACATCATGTTGCATATGGCAAAAGAAGGGGACACAGTATCAACCTTCGAAAGGACGCTTTGAGAAAGTGAAAATCGTGTAAAGTCACGAGGGAATACAATGTTGATCTTCGGAATACAGCTTCGGAGAATGTTTTCACGAAGCATGGACGTGCTTCATCAGAGTAATATCGAAATTGTACAGCTTCGAAGAATATTTTCACGAAGCGTGGACGTGCTTCATCAGAATAGTATTAAAGGAGAATGTCTTCTTCACGAAGCATGAAAAGAAGGGAAGGTGTTTTTTCGCCGAAGGCTCAAAAATGGTATGTATGTACAATTTCATGCATCGTAAAGAATTGAATAATGAAAAGAGACTTGTATATTACATTCAAATGTACAAAATATTACATAGATCACACTTCAAATGTTTTTTCTAATAACATCTAGTCTTCTCTTAGTACTACTTCGGCATCCTCATTTAGAAGTTGTTCAACAACTTTATCCATGATAGCTTCGGCCATTTGTTTAATTTCGTCATCCCCTTTCGTGTGAGGGTCAGCAGACGATCCAGCAGGTTCTGAGGGAAGAGAATATATGTCTATGTTACTATTACAAACCATAAGCAAGTTCGAAAATCAAAAATTACAACAGACCTAAAAACCACTAGTTGGTACCTATTTGGCTTTTGGGCTCTGCGCTTTTTTCAGCGGCCTTGGCTACTTCCCTAGCATCATGGATACCTTGCTCGCTTCTTCGAATAATTTCCTGGGCCATTTCTCGGCCACCATTGTCCCAGACGTCGGTGAAAAATTTTCCACCAACCTGGCTAGCTTCGGACGAGGGGTCTTTAATATCTTCAGCGGATAAAGTGGCTTCGGATTGCGCAAGAAGCTTAATATGATCGCAGCCTTTTTTCTCCAGCATAGTAGCAACCCCCCTGGCACCCGAGAAGGCGCAAATGTCTCCGCGACTGTTCAGAATTTCTTCGAAGGCTTCTGCTTCGTGACTGATCCATTCCATTGGACCTTCGGGATTGCCTCTTGAGAAATTCTCTTCACTAGAGAATGCGCCAACGCTGGTGAAGCTGGATTTTATCTTTTTGACGCATTCTATAGATTTAACATAGCATTTTCTCTGGGATGCATGAAGCTCCTTAACACTTATCTCTAAATGATTGGCCAATTGATCACTAAGCTCTCGTTTTGTTTCTTCAAGCACACGTTCCTCTTTAGCTCTAGCTAGCTGTTTCTGAAGATCTTTAATCTCACGTTTTTGGGCTTCGGCCTGGATCTTTGAGGCAGCTTCGTCCTTTTTTACCTTGTCCACCAATGTAAGCAGAATTTTATCCTTTTCCAGAGCTTCGTTTCTCAGTTTAATAACTTCTGACCCTAGGTTGTTGAATGCAATTTCATAGCTCTCATCTTCGGCATTCTTTTGTGCTCTCAATGCGTTGCTTAGAATTAAACCCTATATGTAAAAAAGTTGGTATAAGAATAAAAGAATGAGTTACGAATTATAAAATTTCCAAGCACCCAATTCCCATACCTTTAGGCTATTGTACGCAAGACTGTCCGCGAGGTCCTCCTTCGTCATAGCACATAATCCAGCTTCGAGCTTCGGAAACCCCATACTCCTAGCCATCTCCCGGCAGACAGTTAATTCTTTGTTGTCAGGGAGACAGTATAGGAAGTCATCTTCGTTTGTCCCATTAAACACTAGTGCCCCCTTCGGATATTTTAATTCTTTGGCATAGTGGTTGGCTTCATAAATCTCTTCTTCAGATAATTTCTTCCCCGAAGCATGTCGCACAATGTAATCGCATACGTTGGAAGGAGCTTCGGGGGCAGCAGTGTCAATTTCTTCAACCAAAATTGGCTCTGGCATTTTTATTTTTTCTTTGGTTTTCAAAGGTTGTTCCTTGGTGGGCTCTGAAGTCCCAGCTTCAACTTCAAGTTGTTGCTTCGAAGCTTCAGCAACTAAAGCTTCAGTAGACACTTCAGAAAGTTCAACAGTCTTCTTTGGAGTTGTGCTTGAAGACTTAATTGTCTCCAAAACATCTAGCACGTTCACCATTCTTTTTCTTTTCGGGGTTACCGATGGACCCTTTTGATTTTTTATTGTTGTTTCAACACTTGCTGAAGGACTTAAGATTTCCAATATTTTTGGTCCTTCAATTCTCGGTTTTTTTGCCTTCTCTGCTGAAGGTGCTTCAGTTTTTTCTTCGATCTTCGGCACTGGAGCTGGCTCTGAAGTTTTAGTGGCCAAAGAGACTTCACCGATGAACTCAGGCACCGACGCTGGTTCAATATAGCGTGGCCGATGTGTAAGAACCTTCATCCTCTTTCTTTTTGGTTCTGGTTTGCTAGCAGCAGTTGCAGCTTCTTCTTCTGCAGAGGTTGTGCTTTTTCTTTTCTGCCCTCGAATGGAGTAGCGATAGTCAGGATAGACGAACCCGATTGCATCAAACACCCGGTTCAGCCTTTTCTTTTTTTGGCCTCCGAAGGCTGCTGACAGTGCAGTATCTTCGGCCTTCGAATAAGCTCCAAGCAGTTCATCACTTAAATTTTCAATACTCTTTAACCAGTCATCATCTGGCTCAACGAATCTATCTCCGAATTTGAAAGTATACTTCAGCCTGATAAGTCCACCTTCGTCGGCCTCCTTCATGGTTTCTTGCGGCATTTCCCATTTCTCCGCGAGCGGCCATACTCTGAAGGCAATATGTTCTTGTACCAAATCTCTCGTTCCAATAAAAGAACAAATAACTCCAAAGGCTCTCTGGCATTCTTCGGCAGCTTCACTCATCTCGACCTTCGGCTTTCGCAGGCCGAAACTTTGCCAAATAGGGCGCATAATTATACCTTTAATATCTTCCCGTGCTTTCAGGTCATTTTTCACATAGAACCATTCTGTCATCCAGTCGCCGGGCCATCTTTTCCGAAATGTTGGCACGGGACAGCTTGACCCAGACCGAGAAACGAATCTATAGCAGCCAAAATTATTGTGATACTGTTCCTTACCCCAGGGTTTTGTCTCATATGATAACTCGTGTATGTTGCAGAAACTTTTTGCATCAGGTTCCAGACCTTGGCTTCTTGCGGCCCACACGAAGATATTCAGCCTTATAATTGCTTCGGGGGTAAGTTGATGAAGATAGATTTCAAACATTTTCAGCACTTCTACAACGAAGCTGCTCAGGGGAAATCGCAGTCCAGCTTTCAAAAAGCTTCGGAACACTACAACTTCATTTTCTTCAGGGGTCGGGCAAGTTTTCTCTCCTTCGTCGACCCTCACAATGGATAAATCCCGGAAGTATCTTCCCCTCATGTTGACAAGATGATTTCTTTGATACCTGACTTGCCAAAAACTGAATGGCTCGGTCGCCAGGGGCGATCTTCGGAGTCTTCACCACCACTGTCCACATCATAACTGTCGCTGTCACCAGTATCTTCAGACAAACCTTCCAGAATCTCCTTAGTGATTTTTTCCGTATTGGTCTTCGCCATCGCTATAAGAAACCCCAAGTTCTTCTCTTCGTCGAGGCTCAGCTTCATCTCAGCAGCAGCCTTCTTATCTCCAGACATCTTCGGAGACACTAAAAAACTGTTTTCAAGGCCGAAGCTTCAAAACTAAAAGATCAGCAAATCTTAGTGCGCAAGAGCAAAAAATTCAGTGAGCGGGAGCAGATGGCAAGAGAGCGTACCAAACGAGTTTGCGGTATGATCTTATTTATACGCCCAGTGCGTTGAAAATTGAAAGACCCCGCTTGTCAGTGAATGTTGCTATTCTAGCAAAGGGAAGGTGTTTTTTCGGACCTTCGGCTTAAGGCCTTCGTCCATATCGCAATCTGAATTTATCACTAACAAATTAATATTGCGAGGGGCTACTGTTGGGGGCCTTCGTCCTCCGAAGGTCCTCAAAAACAAGATTTGACAATGTTTTCCAAGTGAATTATATGAACAGGTATTTTCGGACTCAGATTATGAACATGGAGTACGGTCAGGACGAAGTCCAAGCCAGATGAAGGGGGATTGAAATGAAGGACGGGCTGATTGCCATGCTGTACGAAGGATGGTGCGCGGCCGAAGCTATGTGCAAGAAAGCTTCGTCGCGGTAGCAGAACGGGGAACCGACCTAAAGATGAAAAGACTACTTAGGCCTTGATAGACTCCCATAAGTCATTAGCAAATGTAATGGGCATGAATGTAATTTTATGGGCTGTGTCCCACGCCTATAAATAGATGAACAGTACTCCCGTACTGTTCACGCTGACTCGGCATTTGCTTTCCGTCATCCTTGTACTTTTGCCTTCCTGCAATCCGAAGGTACACTTGTAATTTGAAGTCATTTCTATTTTTATATGATAATGAAATGGAAATGACGTTGTGATAATATTTAAAATGTTTACATTACTTTTTATATTGCATGTAAGTTCTTCGTCATAGTTTATTGTGCTTACGAAGATATGTTGTTTGTGACCTTCGTCTGAAACACATTATATCCCGAAGGGAAATAATGTTTAAAAGGACGAAGGGCTTTATCATTTAACACTTTTTATGTTGCCTTGTTCTTAATCCGAAGCATTTGAGAACAAGTCCCCAACAAATTCACATTTGCTGAGCTTAGCATAGAGTTGATGTGCCCTGAGTCTTCCAAGGATGATCCGGAGGTGACGCTCATGATCTTCGCGACTCTTGGAGTAGATAAGGATGTCGTCAATGAAGACTACGACAAACTTATCCAATTGTTCCATGAATACCTTATTCATGAGGTTCATGAAAAAGGCGGGTGCGTTTGTTAGTCCGATGGGCATTACCATGATCTCATACTGTCCGTACCGGGTGACCAATGCACTCTTCTGAATATCTATTTCCTTGATTCTCAGTTGGTGATAACCAGACCTTAGGTCTATCTTGGAGAAATATTTGGCCCCTTGAAGCTGGTCGAAGAGGTCGTCGATCTGAGGGAGTGGATACTTGTTTTTTATTGTAACTTCATTTAAAGATCGGTAATCAATACAGATCCTCATACTTCCATCATTTTTAGTGACGAAAAGGACTGGTGCTCCCCAAGGGGATGAGCTAGGACGGATGTACCCTTTTTGTTGAAGCTCTGCGATTTGGAGTTTTAATTCTGCTAACTCGGTAGGAGCCATGCGGTATGGTCTCTTTGCGATGGGTGCCGTGGCAGGGATCAGATCTATGTAGAACTCCACTTCTCTTTCTAGCGGCATTCCTGGCAACTCTTCTAGGAATACATCCATGAATTCTTCCACCACTGACATGCTTTCTGTTGCTAGATTAAACACCATTAGATCATTGGCGGGTGGCTGAGCTTGACAAGAGACTGACTTTCCTTGGTGGTCCATGAGAAGGACTGTCTTGTTTGCGCAACTTATGACGCCTTTGTGCTTGGTTAACCAATTCATCCCAAAGATCACATCAATTCCTTGGGATGGCAAGACGGTTAAGTCTGCCAAGAACACTACCCCACTTAAAAGAATTCTGACTTGGGAGCATTTGAGCTGGCATAGAAGGTTTGACCCTGGGTTTCGGGTGACCAAGGGAATTTCGAGGTGGGTAGAGGGGATGCCATGCTTTTCCATAAAACTAGTGGCTATAAAAGAATGGGATGCTCCTGAATCAAAAAGTACAGTAGCGGGAGTAAATTCAACAAGGAACTCACCGAGCACTACTCCCGGAGCTTGCTGAGCCTCCTGGGCATCGACGTGGTTTACTCGTGCCCTTCCTTGATACTGTGTCTTGTTCTGCTGGCTGATGAAGGAGGGCGCCTTGGGGGTGGGTGCTGAGGTATTCTTGGGGCCATTCACCGAGTTGGAGTAAGCAGGTCCTGATGCCTTCAACTGGGGACAGTTGTTCTTGAAGTGACTGGGGTCTCCATAGTGCCAACAGGCATTTGCTGGCGGTTGGTTGATTGCAACCGAGGGAGCCTGGAAGGAGCTCTGACTCTGCTAACTGAAACGCGACAGAGTGGGTCCAGCTGGTCTATTGAAGCTTGGTCCCTTGGGTGGAAACCCAAAGGATCGAGTTTTCTGGTGCCGGTCTTGCTGCTGAGCTCGATGGACTTGGAATTTCCTCTTGAGGTGACCTTTTTCTTCTTCCCTTGCCCTTTCCACTTGTATGGCTTTGTTTGAGAGGTGTGAGAAGCTGAGGAAATCTTGGCTGGCTAGGATGATCTTGAGTTCTGGTCTGAGCCCTTTCAAAAAGCGGGCCATTTTCTTGGCCTCTGTGCTGACGTCATCAGGCGCGTAGCGAGCCAATTCTGTGAATTTGTGCACGTACTCACTAACAGATCTTCCACCTTGAATTAGTTCCCAGAATTCATCTTCCTTGAGCTGAACAATTCCTTAGGGCACATGGTGCTCTCGGAAGGCAGTTTCAAACTCTGTCCAGGTAGCATCTCTAACGGCAGTGCTGAAGGTATCCCAAAATGCTAGGGCCATCCCGGAAAGTTGATGAGCAGCCAATTGAACATGTTGATTCTCTAGGCATCCGATGGCTTCTAACTTCCTTTTAATCGTGCGCAGCCAGTCATCAGCATCGAGGGGATTGCTGGATCCAGCGAATGTGGGAGGCTTGAACCTCAGGAAATCTCCCATCCTGTCTTGTGGTCTTCCACCATTCGGGCGTTGATTCTCTAGACTTCTAGTGAGGACCTCAATGAGTCGGGTTTGATTGGCTAGAACTTGGGCTAAATCTAATGGCAGCTCTGGAGGTACGGGGAGGTGGGTCTCACTCCCTTCTCCACCGGCTCCTCCTTCAGCTCCTAGGGGAAACCCTGCTCCAATCCTGGAGGCGGTAGGCGTGGTTTTATCCGAAGCCATTTGCCAGGGGGAGAGAGAGTTACTACTATGCATATGCCAAAAAATTTTCAACCAAGTTATTTTATTCATTACACCAGTTCATTACAAGCATACAGTTACCACAAGTCGCACTACACGTGAGTGCTTTCTAAGGTACTTCCGAACTCCTTTTCTAAGGTGTCCCCAAATTCCTTGAGATGGTCATCAAGGCTAGCTAGGGACATATCCTCGACGTCAGACAGATTCTCTATCCTGGAGAGAGGTGGAGCTGGAGGGGCTTTCTTCTTCTGCTCAGTCTGGCATCCTTGGCTCTTGGTCTTCTTTTGGATTTTCTTCGTGGGGGCGAGCTTCTTTAGCTTCTTATCGTAATCCATCTTCAGGGTTCGGTAGGCTTCACGAGTGTTGGCCTCTTCGCCTTCTGCTATATCGAGACTCTCTTGGAGGGATGCCTTCTCCTTTTTAAGTTCCTTGACCTGTTGCTCTAAGCTTTCCACCCGAGAGTTTAGGTGGGTGCAATGGAAGGAAAGGTCATCGTAGTGGTTATTGAGAGTGTGGAGATATCCGGCCATGTAGACGATGGTGGGGTCATCCTCGGTAGGATCTCTTCCTGACAGGGCCTGAAGTCTTTTCCTCCAGGTAGGGGTATTTTTGTTGCTAGGTGGGAAGTAACGAAGGGGGGTTTCAAAAACCTCTTTGCTGTAGTTTTGGCATAGCTGACGGAGGGCTTTTCAGGCAACATTTTGGCAAGTGTCTGGGAAGTGGTGTCTAGTGAAGGTAACTTGGAAAGGAGGGTGGTTTGGGTAACTTCGGCTTTCTCCTAGGTAGACTGCCATAGAGCACTTCTCAATTCTGTTTTCGCGGTATTGAAAGTTCCCTTTGGCCCGGGAACAGGATCTGGATGTCACCTAGAGGGGGGGTGAATAGGCGAATAAAAATTATCACTTTAAAACTTAAATCTTACTCTACTCGAAGACAGGATCGCAGTGGAGTGAAGAACCCTTCGAGTAGGTTGCAGCGGAATTGAAGTTCCTGTCTTAAGAATATCCTGCACTTCAGAGAAAGCTAGTACCACAAGTAAGCAGTGAAGTGCAGATGTAAGAACTGAATAAGACAGAGCGTCAGCACATAACACAGAGCAGAGCACGTGGACACAGGAATTTATCCCGAGGTTCGGCCAAGCCTGAAATGCTTGCCTAGTCCTCGTTGGAGTTAGCCACACCTGGGCTTGGAGTCTATTTCAACTCCTTCCTCCGTTTGCTCAGATCTGTCAGTCAGACAGATAGAGCCTTCCACTATGTTGAGGTAGTTACAACAGAGTCGTGGCTGCTTACAATCTTCTTGGCAGCACTTCGGCAGAGTAACGATATGCTCAAGACCTTGCTCTAGCTCTTAGCAGCTCCTCTCCACTCTCTAAAGGCTTATATCTTTGCCTTCTACACAAACTAGAGAGATACACACAAGAGGGAGAGTGAGAATTGATTAGAGTGATGTCTACACTTGTTGGCTGCCCTTGTTCATTTGCTTGAGGCGCCTAGGAGTCCCTTTTATAGGCACAAGGGGCCTAGGAGCCGTTGGAAGCAATCCAGGAAGGCAAATCTTGCCTTCAGTCGGGTGGCGCACCGGACAGTCCGGTGCACCACCGGACACTGTCCGGTGCCCGATTTCCTTCCATAACTGGCGCAGACGACCGTTGCAGTCTTGGAGCCGTTGGCGCACCGGACACTGTCCGGTGCCCCCATCTGACCGTTGGCTCGGCCATGCGTCACGCGCGAATTGCGCGGCCGACCGTTGGCCAGCCGACCGTTGGCTCACCGGACAGTCCGGTGCACCACCGGACAGTCCGGTGAATTATAGCCGAACGTCACCAGACTTCTCCCGAGAGCGGCGACTTCGCCGCAGCCGACTCACCGGACACTGTCCGGTGCACCACCGGACAGTCCGGTGAATTATAGCCGTACACCGCCGACTTCTCTCGAGAGCGGCTTGTTCACCAGAGTTCAGCCTGGCGCACCGGACATTGTCCGGTGCACCACCGGATACTGTCCGGTGCACCACCGGACAGTCCGGTGTACCAAGCCGAGCTGAAGTTGGCTGCTCATAGCCAACACTTTTTCCTTTTCTTTTCTTCTTCTTTTCTTTCTGTTTCCAGCACTTAGACAAATATGTTAGTACACAAAAACCAATGTACTAAGTCTAGAAACATACCTTCTCTTGGATTTCCACCTCTCTAGCATTTGACATGCTTAAGACAGATGTTGGACTCATACATCATCAAGTCAGCTTAACTTGATTTACATTGACATTTCTGAGCTCCAACATCCTGCAAAGGTTACATAGAATATCTCCAAACATAGGAACAACCCAAACTAAAGGTCAGAGTGCACTTAGCTCTTTTGGGCTGCTTCCAGTTCTGTTTTTGACATTTGTTCTCGTTCTAGTGACCTTGATCTCCTTCTTAGAGCTTGGTCTTGAGCCTTATGACTTACACCACATAACTATAGACATTTCCTCATTGGTTGTAAGTCACGTCCTTATGTAGTGATCCTTGATGTGCCGTAGCTGTTCTCAACTCGATCACCCTTGACTTTGCAAGCCTTCTTCTTCACCCTTGGCTTTGGGTTCCTCAGCCTCTTTGACCTTCTCCTGTGCACTTGGTACCTCGAAGCTCTTCTTGCCTCCGTCCTTGGCTTGATCAGTTGTCTCCGAGCTACGCACCCGAGTCTCACTTTATGCAATGTCCATCTTACTTGTGATGCCCATTATTTATCCATCATCTAGTCCTTGGACCATCACACTTGTTCACTTGTGTTGAACCCTGTTAGCTTTACATTAAGCACCTGTTCAACACTTAGCACACTGTTAGTCCTTTAATTGAGTTGTCATCCAAACACCAAAATCCACAAGAGAGCTTTCAATCTCCCCCTTTTTGGTGATTAATGGCAACACAATTAAAGCTTACATAAAAGTGAAATTTAAAGCACAAATTTTGAGTTCTAAGATTGTAGAATGCTCCCCCTAAATATGTGCTTACATTAAAATCTTAGCTTTGGCCTTAAATGCCAAAATGCACATACTTAGGCTAAATCGAAGCATTGCTACACCTTAGCACCTATGGGATGCATTGTGTCAAGGATCAAACCATGATGCGTATAACACACAAATGCACAGAATCAGAGTTAAACACCATTCACTTGAGTGGATATATCACAGGAAAATCAACCTACCACTATTCACCACTAAGATACCAATTTAAACTAAGATACCAATTTAATGCAATCTTAAAGCACCATTAATCTTAAAGCACCATTAACCACATGAATATCTATTACAGAATAAACACTATAGATGCCAATTAATTCATAGCAGCGGAAACACTAGTCCATATGATGCAACACATATAATACTGCAAAAGGCATATGATAAGAATTATCAATAACACAATAACACATTAACAGTGCTCAAACTATCACATCACCCCTTAGAGCATCTCCAACAATGCCTCAAACTAGTGCCTTAAATTGAAATATGGGGCTCTACACAGGGAAAACTACTCCAACAGTGCCCCATTTCATAAAATTTTGTCAAAATACTATAGGGCACCCTCTTAAGTGACTCAAATATACTACACCGTAGTAGGCTGCCCTATAATCTAGATTTGGGGCTTTACTGTTGGAGCGGGGTGTTTTGTTGGTGCCCTAAATTCTATAAAATATACTTATTTTCAAATTATAGGTCACGTTGTTGGAGATGCTCTTAGGATAAGCTCCTTAGGATAAGCTTTCCTCTCAGGTTGAGATAAGTTTTAATGCACAAATTCTCCCCCTTTGACATCAAACACTAAAAACCATACTCAAGCAAGAACATAGGATGATGTCAAGGGACAGCAGGGTGTTAAGGAGGAAAAACACACTATCAAAACTCCCCCTTACTTATTGAACATATGCACTACCAATATTTAATTAAGATACATATACGCAAAAAGATCAATACTTCCTTTTGTACCTTTACCATGTTGTGGTGTACTTCCCATCTTGAAAGTATTAATCTCTCGGTAGCTTCTCCACACTTGTGCCTGATTCTTCATCCTAACCTTTTCTTGTTGCTAAGTCACCAAGCTTAGAGCAAGTTATAGTATAGTGGCACAAGATGAAGCTTCTATTCTCGTGATTACCAAAAGAGGTCAATTGAAGCAAACTATCACGGCTACTGATTGAAAGGTCATTTATTATCATAGTTCCATGATATTTAAGGATAAGCATCTAGTATCATCAAATATTATAGAGCATGAGCAATCTAAAAATATGCAATTACTCACGACTTAAGATACCAATTTCTTGACTTACAGAGGTACCCAAGTCCTGATTGCTCCATTCCTTGCTCATCTTCTCTTTTCCACCTTGAGACTATACAAGATCGCTCAAGAAACAATTAGTCTCAAAGGACACAAGTTATGTGTGCTCCCCCTGAACTTGTGCATCAAGTATTTGAATAACTTGCGCTTTGCACATTCTAGCTTTCTCAGAACTAGAGGGGATCACAGCATATCTTGGTCAAGGCATACTCCCAATTTCATCACAAAGAGATACCAATTGAATACCAAATGAAAGGTTCACTTAATACAATATTGCATGCCTCAAGAAGTACAACATTTTACAAGCAACCTAGGCATGCTTCATACATGATAATCATTGCATCACTTATACCAATTGAAAACGACAAGATCATGCATATATAGCGCAATGTCTAAGCACATCATAATTAAGAAGGTTCCTTAGGTACACCAAAAGAAACAACATTTTAAAGTAAGGAGCACCTAAGCCAAGATACTACCAATTCAGAGGCAAGAACATAGTTGTGATCACCATTAATGGAACTTCAAGATATTCAATGAAATTGCATAGTTCCATTCTCCATACCTTTGCCTTTTCCTGAATTGCCATGAGAGCACCAGTTGTCACTAATTGAGGGCTCCTTTTGTTTATGCATCTTATAGCTCAAAAGGGTGCATTAGAGCCACAACATGGATTTTGGTATTCACACAATACCAGACTAGAGTAATCATGTGAACATAAACTAAACAAAATGTCATATTTGCACATAGGTTAATCATTAAAACCATATAGTATGACTCACAAAGGGATACAGGTTTATTCATGAACACAAAGAGAGTTAATCATGGTGGATATATCAAATGAAAAACTACCCATTAAATGATTCAAGAGACATAACCTCTAAAGCACACAATCATGATTAAGCAAGCATGATTACGATCTTGGAAATCATTAATCGTTGATTGAAAGGTACTCAACATAGGCAATCAAAAAGCATAACTACTCCAAGGACAGGTAGCACAATAATCAGACTTAAGAGCAATACTGATTATCAACAAAGTACTTAAGATACAAGGGTACCATCCTATGGAGAGCTGCAGAATCTCATCAAGGTCCTTGCTTGATTCACCAATGATGATTAAGGACCTCTACAACTTATTTCACTTGAGATGAACATGGGATTAGTGTTTCACAATAGTTCAACCTTGGGTCAATGAATAAACACCAAAACAATCAATAGCTTAAGCATAGAGTTTGAGTTAACCGTATTAAGCTCTCCCATGGTCTCCAGTCCATCTCAAGGCACCTGCATGGTCTAGTTAGCACAGTTTGGTACCCATCTCGGGATGGGTCCATATCGATCATCCAAAAAGGCCTTTGGTACCCAAATAGCATTTGTGCTAGTCCTAGGTGATCTCATGATTGATCTAGCACAAGAGTATGATTGGGGTCTCCTAAGCGAATAAGATTGAGACAAATTTACTTGCTTAGGAACCTCACCTTTATTACATACCTTGGATAGATGACCCTGCTCACCACACTTGTAGCAGAAGGGTCGCTCAACCTGACATGACGCTTGCTGTTTGTCATTTTCCTTGGTGAGAGTCATCTTGGAGAATGCACATGCTTGGTTCATCAATAGCGAACAAGAAGTGATCGTGTGGTTCTTGTCATTGCATCCGAAGCATCTCCTTATCCCTTCTCCCTTGTCGTTGTATGGACACGACGCAATGAGGTGTCCTGCCTTATCGCACTTAAAGCACCCTCTTTTCCCTTTTCTCTTTTTGTTCTTTGATGACATAGAGAAATGGTTAGTGCAAATAACATGATTAATTGAATCTTTACCTTTTTCCAAGCTCATGTTGATTTCTTCATCTTTAGGAACATTTTTCTTATGGAGCTTAACACTTGCTGTAGTTTTTCCTTTCTCAAGCTTCTTCACCACGCGCCCGTGGATATCTTGAGAGAGTTGAGCAATGCGTCTTCTCCTTAGTTGTCTTTGCTTCTTGTTCCCACACAATTTCTTTTGTGACCCTACAACTTTTTGCTCATTTAAACACTCGCTTCCTTTTGAGCGACAGGGGTTAGCACATGGTGATAGATTATCCAAATGTGTACTTGTGCAAGAATGAGGTTCACATGAATTTAAGTTCGTAATTACAACCTCATGAGCAGCATCAAGCATGATATGGTCATCAACTAATTTATTATGAGAATATGACAGCATATCATACTTTTCACCTAGAGCAAGTTTTTCTAAGTTTATCATTTCTACTTGACTACTAAGCATAGAATTTTCAGTTTTAAGTTGAGCAGCATTAGATAATACATCATGATTATTTCTTTGCTCAATTAAAACAGATTCATACCATTAGACCAAATCATCATGAGAGCATTTTAGCTCCTCATGTTCTTTGGTCATTTTCTCCAGGCTTTTGTTGGTTTTGATTAGGGACTCCTCTAGCCTGTGAAGCATCTCGCCTTGTTCCTTGTTCCTTCTCAATAGCTTAACCAAGAGTGCTTTGTCCTCTTTGTTGAGATGGATGTAGAAACGGCGAATCTCCTCTTCTTCCACATCATCGGTCTCATTTTCCCTGTCATTAATGTCAGGGGAAGCAATATAGGAAAATGTACCTTGTGATGATGAAGATTCATCCTCGCTATCATCCTCATATTCCTCCTCATCATGGCTTTCGTCTCCACTGTCATTGTTAGCAATAAAACATTTATTATTAGTGGAGAACAAACCTGTTGACGAGGTGGATTCATCGTTTGGTGCCCCACACTTTTCTTCTCCCTTTGAATGGTTAGTATCACAAGTAATTGTTGGGGGCCTTCGGCTTCCGAAGGTCCTCAGGAACAGGATTTAACAGTGTTTCTGGAGTATAATCTGTGAACAGGTATCTTCGGACTCGAGTCGATATCACAGTAGGAGAAGCCCAAAGTAATACGAAGGTTGATTCAATGCCGAAGATGTGAGCGGGGAAGCTTCGGCGTGGTAGCGGAAAAAGAAACCGACTTAAAGGTGAAAAGGCTATTCGGACCTCGGTGGATTACTATAGAATTACTATCAAGTGTAAAGGGCATGAATGTAATTTTATATGGGCTGTGTCCCGTGCCTATAAATAGGTGAACAGTACCCCCGTACTGGGCACGCTGACTTGGCATTTGCTTTTGCGTCACATTTGTATTTTCATCTCCTTCCAAGCCGAAGGTACCTTTGTAATTGGATGTCATTTCTATTTCTTCATAATAATAATGCAAAAATGAGTTAATAATAACATATAATTGTCTATGTTATTCTTTATATTTCATATGGTTCATCCTTTATCCTCGTATGTTGTGTTCATGAAGGTACACCCTTCATAACCTTTGTCCGAGAGGCATTATATCCTAAGGGAAATAATGCTTCGAAGGACGAAGGACTTTACCGTTTAACATTTTCTGTGTTGCCTTGTTCTTAAGCCGAAGCATTTGAGAACAAGTCACCAACAGTAATATAGGGAGTAGGAGCATCACAATTTGCCACAGAATATTTTCCTTTAATTCTATTCCATAAATCATGAGCATCAACAAATAAATCACTATCACTACTCATGATGGCAAAATAAGCACCTCTAGAAAGAGAATCAACTAAGATGTTGCAAGCATGGTGATTTAGAGATAGACATCTTAGTTCATCATTTGAAGGATTTTTACTAACATTAGAGGGAAAAATACTTCTACTAAAGATCTGTCTCAAATCAGGATCAACACTCATGAAAGCATTATAAATAGAGACAGACCAAGACTTGTAATTAGAGCCATCGCCTAAAAGAAGTTCTATAGTTACCTCTTGTGACGACATCGTCATCTCCGGACGGCTAAGCCCACACTGGAGAGGCCTAGCTCTGATACCAATTGAAAGTTCCCTTTGGCCCGAGAACAGGATCTGGATGTCACCTAGAGGGGGGTGAATAGGCGAATAAAAATTATCACTTTAAAACTTAAATCTTACTCTACTCGAAGACAGGATCGCAGTGGAGTGAAGAACCCTTCGAGTAGGTTGCAGCGGAATTGAAGTTCCTGTCTTAAGAATATCCTGCACTTCAGAGAAAGCTAGTACCACAAGTAAGCAGTGAAGTGCAGATGTAAGAACTGAATAAGACAGAGCGTCAGCACATAACACAGAGCAGAGCACGTGGACACAGGAATTTATCCCGAGGTTCGGCCAAGCCTGAAATGCTTGCCTAGTCCTCATTGGAGTTAGCCACACCTGGGCTTGGAGTCTATTTCAACTCCTTCCTCCGTTTGCTCAGATCTGTCAGTCAGACAGATAGAGCCTTCCACTATGTTGAGGTAGTTACAACAGAGCCGCGACTGCTTACAATCTTCTTGGCAGCACTTCGGCAGAGTAACGATATGCTCAAGACCTTGCTCTAGCTCTTAGCAGCTCCTCTCCACTCTCTAAAGGCTTATATCTTTGCCTTCTTCACAAACTAGAGAGATACACACAAGAGGGAGAGTGAGAATTGATTAAAGTGATGTCTACACTTGTTGGCTGCCCTTGTACATTTGCTTGAGGCGCCTAGGAGTCCCTTTTATAGGCACAAGGGGCCTAGGAGCCGTTGGAAGCAATCCAGGAAGGCAAATCTTGCCTTCAGTCGGGTGGCGCACCGGACAGTCCGGTGCACCACCAGACACTATCCGGTGCCCGATTTCCTTCCATAACTGGCACAGACGACCGTTGCAGTCTTGGAGCTGTTGGCGCACCGGACACTGTCCGGTGCACACCGGACAGTCCGGTGCCCCCATCTGACCGTTGGCTCGGTCACGCGTCACGCGTGAATTGTGCGGCCGACCGTTGGCCAGCCGACCGTTGGCTCACCGGACAGTCCGGTGCACCACCGGACAGTCCGGTGAATTATAGCCGAACGTCGCCAGACTTCTCCCGAGAGCGGCGACTTCGCCGCAGCCGACTCACCGGACACTGTCCGGTGCACCACCGGACAGTCCGGTGAATTATAGCCGTACGCCGCCGACTTCTCCCGAGAGCGGCCTGTTCACCAGAGTTCAGCCTGGCGCACCGGACATTGTCCGGTGCACCACCGGACAGTCCGGTGTACCAAGCCGAGCTGAAGTTGGCTGCTCATAGCCAACACTTTTTCCTTTTCTTTTCTTCTTCTTTTCTTTCTGTTTCCAGCACTTAGACAAATATGTTAGTACACAAAAACCAATGTACTAAGTCTAAAAACATACCTTCTCTTGGATTTCCACCTCTCTAGCATTTGACATGCTTAAGATAGATGTTGGACTCATACATCATCAAGTCAGCTTAACTTGATTTACATTGACATTTTTGAGCTCCAACATCCTGCAAAGGTTACATAGAATATCTCCAAACATAGGAACAACCCAAACTAAAGGTCAGAGTGCACTTAGCTCTTTTGGGTTGCTTCCAGTTCTGTTTTTGACATTTGTTCTCGTTCTAGTGACCTTGATCTCCTTCTTAGAGCTTGGTCTTGAGCCTTATGACTTACACCACATAACTATAGACATTTCCTCATTGGTTGTAAGTCACGTCCTTATGTAGTGATCCTTGATGTGCCGTAGCTGTTCTCAACTCGATCACCCTTGACTTTGCAAGCCTTCTTCTTCACCCTTGGCTTTGGGTTCCTCAGCCTCTTTGACCTTCTCCCGTGCACTTGGTACCTCGAAGCTCTTCTTGCCTCCGTCCTTGGCTTGATCAGTTGTCTCCGAGCTACGCACCCGAGTCTCACTTTATGCAATGTCCATCTTACTTGTGATGCCCATTATTTATCCATCATCTAGTCCTTGGACCATCACACTTGTTCACTTGTGTGGAACCCTGTTAGCTTTACATTAAGCACCTGTTCAACACTTAGCACACTGTTAGTCCTTTAATTGAGTTGTCATCCAAACACCAAAACCCACAAGAGAGCTTTCAGGTGTTCTTTCCAGACATACTCTGGCTTCTTGTGGATTCCCATGCGAAGTGGGCAACTCCGCAAGAGATGAGGGAATCCTTCCTCCTCTGAGCAGTAGGATGTCCTAATGACCCAAGAGCCTTCCATCTGGTAGAAGAAAAGAAGGGTCTGTTAATCTCAGGGGAAAGGGGAGAAGATTTTTCTTAGGGGTAAGAGGTGTTTTCTTGTTAAGGCAAACTTTTAAGGTCGAGGCTATGATCTACGGCTAGTCCTATGGCTTTGATACCACCTGAAGCGTCCCAATCCTTTGGGACTTAAATGTGATACAATTACTAGTCCCAGAAGGCTAGTAACTACATTCCTTACTTCAAATAGTACAGAGTTCGAATAAAGGTTATTACAATACCAGAGTATAAGCTCGAGAGAGTCAGAAATACAAAGCGCAGTAGAAGATAAACTAGCCCAAGCCACAGGCAGAACTGGATGCAGACATAACCCCCTCAATCAAGCATAGCAGAAAAGAAGTCTTCAGCTGCTGAAAAACATAAATAAATCTGGGTGAATACACTAGGTATTTCGCAAGCCCATCCCGCTCCGTAAAGAGAAAGGGACCTATATCATACATGCTTTATATGGTGGAGTTGAAGTCACTCTTCTTTTTTCAGAGAAAGGCAGTACTTTTAGGGTTTTTCCCAAAGAAATAGAAATAACACATTACTCAACCACCACTGAGCTTCCCGCTCCCGTGGCATCATTTTCATTTCCAAAAACACACTCACACACACATTTCCCTGTTCATGGAGGTTGTAAAACACTAATTGTCATACCACACCAGACTCATCCATTCCAGTGGACACAGACTATTCGAATAGGTTTGAACTCTGCGCAGAGGGGTACACTTTACCCACTAGTTCGGCTCTGTGATCTCATGGCCAATGAGATCCGAATCCGAATCCCTTTCTTTCCTCACACGTCCTAACCTTAACGGTTATACCGAAAGGAGTCAGGCCACCGCCATGCCCAAACCGGACAAAACATTCCCCCTCCTTATCCTCCTGGTGCTCCCCAGCCTTCATAACCCTGGGGTTGGACCGTACGAGTTCAGATTGAGTGACTGCCCATACAGTCTCGAGTGGTTGTACTTATCATGAGTACAGGTAGTGAAGGATGACAAACTAGTCCTTATATGAGGGGACAATCCTTCTGCTCACACCTAAACCAGTTGAGCCATCACCTTAGGCCCTCCCCTAAACCAGGGAGTCCCTGATCATCCCACTCACAAGGTGATGAGGGTGAATACCCTTCATCGCACACTTTTTGAAAACATCGCTTAGTCAAAACCACTGTGAAAGTGCATTCATCCCTTTTGTGAGTTTTGGTGATTTGGATAACAACACATTTAAAGGTCTAACAAGTTTGCTAAGTGTTGAACAGGAAATTCAGTATGATGAACATACTTGAATAATGTATAATGATCAGTGAACAAAGGTTCAACACGAGGTTAAATAACCAATGAGACAATGCAAATGGATATAATATGATCTCTATATTGGTTTGAATATATGGACAAGACCTGAGAAATCACTACATACATATGACCAGAATAGAGGACAAAGTGATTTAGAGGATTGGTCAAGCCAAAGAGAATAAGATATGAGAAATCGTGAATTGGCTTGACCATATTACTATCAGTCCATATATGCTTCTATGAGAATCAAACTTAAGCTTGATTAATCTTAACAGTTATATCTAGAAGACATTCAAGCAAGGTTCACAATATTGAAGAAATGATTCTCTCAATGGATGCTTAATAGGATGTGACTCAAGAATGGCTTGATAGGGTGAAGATAGCAAGGAAAGGGCTTCGAGGAACTAAGCGAAGGTGAAGGCCAAGCGACGGCTTGTAGACCGAGGTACCATGGCTAAGGTGAAGAAGAGAGTACTTGCACTAAGTCGATGAACTAATCAGCTATGAAGAGTTACAACATGTTGATGCATCAGTAAGGTGACTTGAAGCCATGATTTGAACTCATATAAGGTGATATGGTACAAGTCACAGGGTTTGATTTGTGTTTGCTTCAAAAGGTGAGACAAAGATGTTTGTGATCCTTATGAAGCAATGCCATGGAGAAATCACACATGAGACACCAATGACTCAAGGAGTTTAATTCATTATATTTTATTTAACTTGAGTATAGGAATCGTCGTACTATAAAGGGGGATCCAAAAAGAAGGTTGGTGTTTGCCAAAGCTCAAACCTCTCTATTCAAAAGCTATTTTTGAAAAGCAAAAATCTCTTTAACGTTCTATGGTTGACCATGGTTAGGTTTGAGAAACCTAGAGTGTTCTTGCTGAAAAGCAGCTGAACATCTTCAACTGCAGCTGAGCTTTTCAGCTGAGCTGAACTTCAGCTGAGTTGAGCTTCTTCAGCTGTAGCTGAGCTTTTCAGCTGAGCTGGACTTCAGCTGAGTTGAGCTTTCTCAACTTCAGCTGAACTCAACTTCAGCTGTGAACCTCTTTGACCATACACCAGCTGAACTTGCCTCCGGGCAGTTGAGCTGGGGTTTTCTCTCCTAAACTCACTGGTCAAGACCGGTTGAACTGGTCCTGAGGGGCAGTTCAGCTGGTCTCTGACCCCTCTGACCTCTGATCTGCAGTCTGCCAGTCAGACTGGCAAACAGGTCGCCAGAGCTGTCAGGGGCGGTTCAACCGCCCCCCTAGGCGGTTCAACCGGTCTGGTCAACCCTGGTCAGCCTGCAGGTCAGTCTGGCAGTCAGTCTGGCAGTCAGACTGGCAGACAGTCTGCCTGACCTGCCAGGGGCGGTTCAACCGCCCTAGGGGGCGGTTCAACCGGTCTCAAACAAAAAAATCTGCCCAACGGCTAGTTTTGAGCTCCACCTATATATACTACCTCCTACCTCTCTCCCCACAACAGTGAGCACGATTTGAACTCCATTTCTAACCCAAGAAACACCTCCCTCTCTCTCTCACACATCTCTTGCCTCTCCCATTTCAAATCTTTGGAGAGAAATCTTTGAGTGAGCTTGAGAGCTGCGGTTTTGTGCTTCATCTCTAAATCTCTCTTGCTCTTCTTCTTCATTCGAGCTTTGGTACTACATCGAGTTCTTTGTGGATTCATTACTCTTGGAGCTTCTAGCTCCTAGAAGACTAGGTGTCGCTTGTGAGTCTCCAAATCTTGTGGAAGACCACAAGAAAGTTTGTATTACCCGCTCGTTTGAGCAAAGATTAGTGTGTGAGCTTGACCTTTGTGGTCGGCAAAGGGAGGATTAGGGTTGAAAGAGACCCGGCTCTTTGTGGGCGCCTCAACGAGGAAGTAGGGCACCTTGGTGGTGTGACCGAACCTCGGGATAAATCTTGTGTCTCTTGTGTTCTTGCTCATTGTGTTTGTTTGTGTTCTTTGTTCTCTCATCCTTTCGTGGAAGATTTGTTCATATCTTTTTGGTGTGTGGATTTTGAGAAGTGCCCTTCTCAGATCTACTACTTTGAACCCTGTGGATCATTTAGAACATCTCATTTCCAAAGTTAACTGGGTGAATTTCGAGATCAATTCAGTTTTACCCAGTTTGCTTCTAGTTTTTGTAGAAAAAGTTTTAACTTGCCTATTCACCCCCCCTCTAGGCAACTTCCAATTGGTATCAGAACCTAATCCTCGTTCTAACGCTTAACCGCGTGAGGAAAGATCATGTCGGGGGGACTAAGAAACGAAAGTGCTTCTAAGCTTAAAAAAGTTGAGGTTGCCTCGACTTCATCTTTTGTTGCAGATGTTGATCCTAGGGCAATAGATCTTGCCATGAGAATCGCCGAAAGGATGTTCCTCAAAATGAAGGAAGATGAGGCAAAGAACAAAATTGAAGAAGAAAATGATCGATGGAGACCAAACGACGAATCCACCTCTTCACAAGGTTCGTCTTTCAAATCCACTTCTCATATGTGCTTTATTGCTAATGGGAGTGACAGTGAAAGCGAAAGCGAGGATGAGGAGGAGCAAGAAAGTGATAGTGAAGATGAGGATGATCTTCAACAATTCTTCGCTCAGCTAAGCAAGAAACATCGGATGAGCTTGCTCAAACTCATGAAAAGAGCGGAAGAACAAAAAGAAATGCTTCATAAGCAAGAAGACTTCCTCATCAGAAAAATCGAAGACTTAGAGAAGTTGACCAAAGAGCATGAGAAGCTAAAGTGCTCTCATGATGATTTGGTCCAAAGGTATGAAGACATTTCAATTGAGCAAATTAAAGCTATTAATCATTCATCATATATTGCTCAATTAGAAAATAAAAATGCTATGCTCAAGAACACGGTAGAAAAGCTAAACATTGAAAATCTAGCTTTACAAGAAAAACATGATATGCTTGTGTGCTCTCATAATAAATTTATGGATTCACATATCATGTTAGAAATGGCTCATGAGGTTGTGTTAACTAATTTTAAATCATACCAACCTCACATATGCACATGTACTCAAGTAGAAACTATATTATTATGTGCTAACAAATGTTGCTCTCAAGAAAGCCAATCTTCCATTGAGCTAGAAATTTCAGGAATTAGTGATATTTCTATCACACAAGAAAATAAAGAGCTCAAGGAAGAAGTTGGAAGGCTAAGAAGGAGCTTAACTATTTTGAAGGGAAAGTGTCATGCTCAACCTTCTCAAGATAACCGTGATAATATGGTGAAAAAGCTTGAGAAGGGGACAACCGTAGCATGCACAAAACCCCTTCAAAAGAATACCAAGCTTTACAAAAAGGGCATGAGCAAAATTCATGGTAAGAAAATTAATGCTCATACTATTTGCTCTAACAATGTACCTATGTGCTTCAACAAAGAAAGATCAAAGAGAAGCAATAGAAGGTGCTATGGATGCAAGGAGAAGGGTCATGAAATTGATTCATGCCCCCACATGAAGAATCAAGACCTTGCACGATCAAGAAAGATGACCATCAAAAGGGATGAAAGCAAAAGGCAAATGCATTGCAAGGACAAGCATCACATTTGCTACAATTGCCGTGAAAAAGGTCATCTATTCAAGGTTTGTCCAAAGGATAAAACTCCTAAGCCTAACTTGTCAATACATTCAAATATGCTTAGGAGACCCAAATTTGACTCTTGTGTTAGAAAGGTGATGAGTTCACCACATTCTAGGACCAAGGCTATTTGGGTGCCTAAGTCCTTATTGGCTAACCTTGATGGACCCATCCAAAGATGGGTACCAAAATGTACTTGATAAGTTTTGCAGGTACCCACAGATGATATGAAGCTTTGGGGTGCTTGAGCGGTTTAACTCAATTCTTATCTCAAGCTATCAATCTTACATTGGAATAAGGATTAACCTTTGTGGGAATCAAGCAAAAGGCCTACAACCAAGTGATATCCAAAGGATGGTAACAATTAATTCTTAAGTGCACATTGCTTTTAATTAGTATATTCCTTTGTGTCTTTTGTAGCCACATAGGAAAAATGAAGCACTTGAGAATGAACTTAAAAGATTTTACCTTGCTTTGGAAAGGATCTAATTATATGGTAGATTGCAAGTTCATATTTTTATATTGTGACAATCTACATGCTTTAAATTGATTGTATGTATCTTGTGGCATATTTCAAATTAATCATCGTATTATTGCCATGACCTAGACATAAAGAGGATTATCTCATGTTCTTAAATGAATAGAGTGCTAAGTAAGAAATTCAAATCCTTAAAGCACTTACCAAAAGGGGAATTCTCTATATGACTAGAGTTGTGAGACTAATGTTTTTATCTAAGTGAATTATGTAGTTTCACAACATGAGAATGTGTTTCTAAAATAGAGTGTGTCATTCAATCTATGTGTACATTTTAAAATTTTCATTCCAAGCTCAACTGGTCTGACCAGCTGAACTTTCTAGCTCAGCTGGGGAGACCAGCTGAACTTCTGAGTTGAACTTCAGCTCAGCTGCTTTTAACCAGATTTTACCCGGACCATCCTGGTTAAAACCGGTTGAACCGGCATGGTGGACCGGTTGAACCGGTCCCTGCCCGGTCTGACCGCGCAGGCCTGTTCACGCAGGTCTGTCAGCTGCAGCAGTGTCAGACGCGCAGGATTTTTTTTTAACCGGTCACATCCTGCTGGGGCGCGCAGCATCTTTTTCTCTTTTGACCGGTCGCAGGTCTGTCAGCTGCACGTTTTTTCTCTGTCGCGCAGCATTTTTTTGTCCGGTCGCTTCTCCACCGCCTTGTCAGCGCGCCAGTAACTTTTTTTTGGGTTGTCCGGTCAGCAGCTGTGCATGCAGAAACTTTTTCCTTTGTCCGGTCACTTCCCCTCTGTCTGGGCGCGCAGATTAATTTTTTTTCTTCTTTCTTGCTGCCGCTCAGCAGGTTCTGCGCGCGCCAATTTTTCTGTCCGGTCACTTCCACTCGCTGCGCGTGCGTAGAATCTTTTATTTGGTCACTGTCTGGTCTCAGCTTGCATGCAAATGTCAGGGCGCCATGCAGTATCCGTTGTGCTCTAGCGTCCATGCGCGCACAGATTTTTTTTGTGCTGTCCGGTCAACAGCTGCTGCGCATGCAAATTTTTTTTCTGTCCGGTCACTTCTCCTCTACTGGGCGCGCACAGTTTTTTTTTGGGTGCTTCTGCTCAGCCCGCGCACCATGCTGCAGCCTTTTTCTCTCTGTTCAGTCATTTCTCCATGCATGCGTGTTAGGGGCATCAGCGATATTTTTTTTGTCCAGTCGCTTCCTGCAGCTGCGCGCACAGTTTTTTTTGTCACACTCTACTGCAGTGTGCGCAGCCTTTTTGTTCATGTGACCAGTCGTTGTCACCCGCGTAGCAAGGAAAATATTTTTTTTGTCTCTTCCGTGCAGAAGTGTGAGGGATGCAGGGCGCGCAGCGCAGTTCTTTTTCTTTTGCCGTCCGGTCTCATCTGCGCAGACACTCGGTCGCAACCTTTTCAGCTTTATTTTTGCAAGATTTTTACTGTTTTATTTGGTATGTGACCAATAATAGTTCCTTTCAAGTGACATTCTTTCAATTGGTAATAATCTATTTTATAAAAAATGTCAATATGAAAGTTAAATTCTTTTTGGCTTAAATATGTAAATTGGTGCATATTATTAATTCACTCATCCATGTGCATTAATTTAAAAGGAATGTAATTTATGCCTTTACGCCTCATAAATGATGATTTGTTTGCCATTCATATATAGATATCATCATTCATTAAATACTTCCTTGTACTACTAATACCTCTTTTCAAAGTGCTTTTCGACTAGTTCTAAAAGGAAAAGGGATAACAAGCTAAAGAAGGAAGTCTCCACAAATGAAGAAAAGAAGAATACTTAGATGACACCATCTCATAAAGTAAGACCTTTCAATTGATATAACAAATGGTACGCTCTACATGGTGGTAAGTATTCTTAGGCATAAGTTAATTCATTGCAAATTTGTCATGCCTTGACCATGATATGTAATGTACTCCCCATGAGACTCTTAACTGAATTGAAAGTGCATGTAGCAAGTCATTCAAATACTTGATGCACATATCTAGTGGGAGAACATTATATATCTTGTGTCGTAGAGAATAAGTTTCCCTTGAGTAAGCTATACTAAGACAATCCAAAATGATAAATTTGTATCTCATTCATATGGATTGTAATCTTTGTTTTCTAAATAGCTACTCTTGATGCAGTTTAAAATTCCCTTATCGTTAAATCTAAAAGTGCATAAGAATTTTTTTTGATATTCATCTCATACATATGCACTAGCATGGATATAATTTTTAAACTGTAAAATGTACAATTAGTGATCCATACTCTCTAAATTTTGGAAACCCATAATTTTATATCTTAGAAATCTACTTGAATCGGTATCCATATGCTTCATATTGAATTGGATCACTAAGTTGTAAATTCCATGCATAACTTGTCTTTATGATATGAATGCTTGTGCGACTAACCTTAATAAGCTAGGTGCACCCAAGGTCAAGCTAGGTTCATCATCAAGAAGGCAACACAATGATGTATCAAGAAAAGGAGAAAAGTCTCCTATTCTTAACTCTAGCTTTTATCTATGTGATTAAATATTGACTTGAAACCATGTAAGATGGTTGTCAAGTATATTTGGGTGCCTACACAAAGAGAAAGGTCACAATAAGGATTGTGTGGGTACTCAAGGCTCTTCCTACTAATCTCAAAGGACCCAATTCAAATTGGGTACCAAGATATGAAGCTTTAACTTGTTTTGCAGGATCACACCTTCAATGGATTAAGTTGGGTGCTCGATATTGAATGTATAAATCATATTTGGAGATAGTAGCAAGGATGGTAACAACTGAATCTCAAGTGCATATTATTTTCAAATCTTATCTCTTTTTGACTTGTGTAGTCACTAAGGAAAAAGAAGCACTTGAGGATATACATTAGTTGTTGATTATGAAATAAAGGTCTAATTGGAAGATGAATGAATATTATCATATGGTGAACAATCCAAAATTATGTGATGTATTCTCTCTCTAGTTAATTTGGATTTGATTCTTCTATATTAGACACTCACCATAATATGGATTAAGTCAGCCCTTTAGACTTCATTGAACAACCATGCATATTATCCATGTCATTCAAAATATATTGTGCATGAGGGCTCAAGGGAAATTTAGTCCATATTATGAGGTTTCTCTATTTTAGCAACTTGCTTGCCTTCCACATATAAAGGGTTGCTAAATAAGAAACTAGTGCTTGTGCTACTAATTCCATCTCTTGTGTTGAGTTTATCCATAGAAAATCTATGTTAAGAGATGGTGCTTGTTTTAAATTGGATAAATCACAAGCTTAAAGGATATTATTCAACTACAGTAAGATGAAGTTGATAAGAGGCCAAGGTATGAAAACTTCCTCTTCCTCAGTTGTTTTAGTATTCTATCCTTGGTGGGATGTACCATAGTATAGGTTAATTTCCTTTCAATATAAAATGTTCAATAGTGCATATAATTTTGACATCAACTATATGTGTGCACTAATTTTAAAGGAATTTAGTCTATCCTTTTGGGTTTCAAGAATGATGGTTCATTTTCATCCACATATAAGGATCATCATTTGTGAAACCCTCTCTTGTGTTTCTAATGCTCTCTTTTCTAAGTGTTTCAACAAGGTCCTTCCAAATTCTTTGAAGATGAATTCAAAATCTACAAATATAAGAGTCTTGGTTGTTTCAATCATTGAGTTTCAATTGATATCATATCAAGTATGATCGAACCAAGCAAAGATGAATGAAGTTCAAGATCGCTTGGTTGGATGAAATCATAAAGAGAAAAGAAAACACAGTGAATCAAGAAGGAAGTTGAACTATCATGAAAACCAAATAATGAAGAAGTAGTGACATAATCATATAATATACTTCATTATGAGGTTTGAGGTTCATATTAGCATGCTTTACCCTTCAAGATTTCAATTGATATACTTTCAGTTCTTAAATCTTCAATTGGTTTAATTTTCATCATCTATATAAAGCATGTTATGTTAAGCCAAGATATAGTACAAACATCTGCTTTAACCTCACATTGTTAATGTGCATAAGTGTACTTTGTGTACTCTTGCATGCACAAATTGAGGGAGAGTTTAGCCTATATCTTGTGAGACTAATGATTTCTTTCAAGTTCATGTTGTGTAGTCTCACACCTTGGATAACATCAAATGAGGATGAGTGGTTCCAAGGAAATGATCAAATATTTACCACATGTCACCCCATGGATTAGTTCTATTGGGGAACGATATGTGTTCTCTAGCATAAATTCAATTGTTTCAAATATATTATGCCTTGACCAAGATATATGATGAACTCCTCTAAGAATCTTAATTGAATCAAGTGCATGTTACAAGTAATTCAAGTACTTGATGCATACATTTAGGGGGAGCTCATTCTATATCTTGTGTCCTTAAAGACTAACATTTTCTTTTAGTGAATTTGTGTAGTTCTTTGAAGAGAATGAGTTTCTCTTGATCGTTTAAAGAGGATAAGTTTCTCTTTGAAATGTCAAGCCTATCAAAAGCTAAGATAGAAATTCATGATTATAATGAAGACCATATGGCATGGAACAAAGGTGCGTCACTCCATGAACTATTGTATTACATTTGTGTATCTAGGCTCTTACAAGTTAGTGTATGCATGTATATGCAATATCTTAAGTCACATCATAAGGTTGCACTTGAATCTTGGCTTAAAATATTGCATATCATGTCTATTAGTATACCTTTTGATTATGAGTAATTCCTTAAATTGGTACAATTTCACATTTTCATACTTTATTTGTACCAAGGTTCAAATTGTAGGACTTAATCCCCTAGCCTCACAAGTCCAAGTACATAAGCTAAACAAGTATTCATCACTTGTATGCACACATTTAGGGGGAGAATAGTCTATAATTTGAATCTTTGAGACTAACTTCATTTCCAAGTCTATTATGTGTGTAGTCTCGAATTAGAAAGGAATCTTCGGGCAAAGACAATCGCTTCCACTGCAAATTTTGATGGGTATCAAAGATTCTTTGCTCCAATAAATGTATCTTTTATACATTTCATAAGAGAATGAGTTTCTCTTTTATATGCTACCCCAACGTCATCTAAAATTGGTAAATATGTATCACATCCTTTTGGATTGCAAATGTCTGAAGTAGCATAGCTTATAAATTCTCCTGTCTAGAACTTAATTGATTAAATAGTGCACATGTTTCTTATGTTGCATGATTATGTTCAATTGATACTCCTTTTATGCCAATGGTACTTTAAGTTGCAAATAAGTACTCTCAACAGATATCAATTGAATTCATATATATATATGTGCACTAAAACTTGAGGAGAACTTAGTGTAATATGCTATTAGTGATCTATTTATCTATCAAATTATATCAATTGGTGTTTTTCAATTGATATTTTTCATACATGATCACTAGTTGCATAATCCATACTTGTGCAATTTTCATGTTGCCTCTTGTTGTGATAAGAAAATGCTAGGTGACGTCTAGACTCCAGGTATCAAGATTTATCTTTCAGTTAGTATGACAATCTTCATTTGATATCTTGGACCTATGTCACAATTATGCCAACAAGAGCTTACAAATGAATTCTAAATCCAACACAAGTCTGGAAACCCCTTGAAAAGGTAAAACGCAAAGGTACATCACTTATGATACTTATCCATTACCTTTGTGCCATCTAAGGATTCCTTTCATGATAGTGTGTTCACATCTCGCTTAATCATAATTTCTATCCTTTATATTCTTTGTATCCTTTTTGGAGATTTATGACAAAGGGGGAGAAATTGTGCATTAAAGCTTACCTTTAGTCTTATGTAACTAAGTGTTAGAAGACTTTTAAAAAGGGGAGAAATAATTAACAAAAAGGGGAAGTCATAAGAAAAACATAAGATGAAGAAAGTTGATAAGTGCATTCCATGTCATGAGCATCACGTTTATTTTATGACACACTGCACCCTATGAATAGTATGATATAAGTTGTCTATAATTTGACCCAAATATGTGCTTTTGGCATTTGAGTACAAAATTGGTATTTTCTGAAATGCACATATTTAGGGGGAGGAAACTATATCATAGGATTTAAAATCTTATTTATCAAATCTTATGTAAGCTTTAAATGTGTTGTCATTAATCACCAAAAAGGGGGAGATTGAAAGTGCATTCATCCCTTTTGTGAGTTTTGGTGATTTGGATAACAACACATTTAAAGGTCTAACAAGTTTGCTAAGTGTTGAACAGGAAATTCAGTATGATGAACATACTTGAATAATGTATAATGATCAGTGAACAAAGGTTCAACACGAGGTTAAATAACCAATGAGACAATGCAAATGGATATAATATGATCTCTATATTGGTTTGAATATATGGACAAGACCTGAGAAATCACTACATACATATGACCAGAATAGAGGACAAAGTGATTTAGAGGATTGGTCAAGCCAAAGAGAATAAGATATGAGGAATCGTGAATTGGCTTGACCATATTACTATCAGTCCATATATGCTTCTATGAGAATCAAACTAAAGCTTGATTAATCTTAACAGTTATATCTAGAAGACATTCAAGCAAGGTTCACAATATTGAAGAAATGATTCTCTCAATGGATGCTCAATAGGATGTGACTCAAGAATGGCTTGATAGGGTGAAGATAGCAAGGAAAGGGCTTCGAGGAACTAAGCGAAGGTGAAGGCCAAGCGACGGCTTGTAGACCGAGGTACCATGGCTAAGGTGAAGAAGAGAGTACTTGCACTAAGTCGATGAACTAATCAGCTATGAAGAGTTACAACATGTTGATGCATCAGTAAGGTGACTTGAAGCCATGATTTGAACTCATATAAGGTGATATGGTACAAGTCACAGGGTTTGATTTGTGTTTGCTTCAAAAGGTGAGACAAAGATGTTTGTGATCCTTATGAAGCAATGCCATGGAGAAATCACACATGAGACACCAATGACTCAAGGAGTTTAATTCATTATATTTTATTTAACTTGAGTATAGGAATCGTCGTACTATAAAGGGGGATCCAAAAAGAAGGTTGGTGTTTGCCAAAGCTCAAACCTCTCTATTCAAAAGCTATTTTTGAAAAGCAAAAATCTCTTTAACGTTCTATGGTTGACCATGGTTAGGTTTGAGAAACCTAGAGTGTTCTTGCTGAAAAGCAGCTGAACTTCTTCAACTGCAGCTGAGCTTTTCAGCTGAGCTGAACTTCAGCTGAGTTGAGCTTCTTCAGCTGCAGCTGAGCTTTTCAGCTGAGCTGGACTTCAGCTGAGTTGAGCTTTCTCAACTTCAGCTGTGAACCTCTTTGACCATACACCAGCTGAACTTGCCTCCGGGCAGTTGAGCTAGGGTTTTCTCTCCTAAACTCACTGGTCAAGACCGGTTGAACTGGTCCTGAGGGGCAGTTCAGCTGGTCTCTGACCCCTCTGACCTCTGATCTGCAGTCTGCCAGTCAGACTGGCAAACAGGTCGCCAGAGCTGTCAGGGGCGGTTCAACCGCCCCCTGGGCGGTTCAACCGGTCTGGTCAACCCTGGTCAGCCTGCAGATCAGTCTGCCAGTCAGTCTGGCAGTCAGACTGGCAGACAGTCTGCCTGACCTGCCAGGGGCGGTTCAACCGCCCTAGGGGGCGGTTCAACCGGTCTCAAACAAAAAAAATCTGCCCAACGGCTAGTTTTGAGCTCCACCTATATATACTACCTCCTACCTCTCTCCCCACAGCAGTGAGCACGATTTGAACTCCATTTCTAACCCAAGAAACACCTCCCTCTCTCTCTCACACATCTCTTGCCTCTCCCATTTCAAATCTTTGGAGAGAAATCTTTGAGTGAGCTTGAGAGCTACGGTTTTGTGCTTCATCTCTAAATCTCTCTTGCTCTTCTTCTTCATTCGAGCTTTGGTACTACATCGAGTTCTTTGTGGATTCATTACTCTTGGAGCTTCTAGCTCCTAGAAGACTAGGTGTCGCTTGTGAGTCTCCAAATCTTGTGGAAGACCACAAGAAAGTTTGTATTACCCGCTCGTTTGAGCAAAGATTAGTGTGTGAGCTTGACCTTTGTGGTCGGCAAAGGGAGGATTAGGGTTGAAAGAGACCCGGCTCTTTGTGGGCGCCTCAACGAGGAAGTAGGGCACCTTGGTGGTGTGACCGAACCTCGGGATAAATCTTGTGTCTCTTGTGTTCTTGCTCATTGTGTTTGTTTGTGTTCTTTGTTCTCTCATCCTTTCGTGGAAGATTTGTTCATATCTTTTTGGTGTGTGGATTTTGAGAAGTGCCCTTCTCAGATCTACTACTTTGAACCCTGTGGATCATTTAGAACATCTCATTTCCAAAGTTAACTGGGTGAATTTCGAGATCAATTCAGTTTTACCCAGTTTGCTTCTAGTTTTTGTAGAAAAAGTTTTAACTTGCCTATTCACCCCCCCTCTAGGCAACTTTCACACTGCCCTTTTCCCATCCCACATTTTGTACTCAAAAGATGTTTGTTAATGCGGGCTACCTCTCTGCTCACAGTGTAAATATTCCATCCCTTAATCCCGGCTTAGGTAGTGGTAGAAAGAATAGGTAAATTATGCATCAAGGGAAGGATGGACTTGCCTTCGTCGAAGCTTTCCTGGCACAAAAGATTTATTTCAGAGGGGTCGGGTTCCTGCCCTTCTTCCGGAGCTACAAATTCCGGAGGATCGGATCCCTCTTCCGCTAACAAACACAGATAAGGAACAATACATCAATCATGGTGACTTGGTGGGGTGTGCCAATTATTATACATTATTATTTTTGTGCCCTATAATTTATTTAAACTATTTTTGGTGCATAAAATATCAGTATATAAATATATATATGAAAATGGGAAAAAGAATTGGAAAAAGGAAAAAGAAAAGGAATTCTTAGCTAGCTGGGCCGGGGGGGATTTCGGCCCAGCGAGCGTGGGCGCGGGCTAGCGGCCCAGCCGGCCCACGGAGGAGCGAAGCAGCGTGGGTGGACGCCTTGGGTGCGGGCCCACGCGTCAGCAAGAGGAGGGGGGTAACGGTGTGGAGCATGCAACAGAGGGGGGGGCGAACCGGTCGGCTCGACTGCCGGTGAGGTTCGCGGTAGTTCTCCGCCGGGAGCCTGGTTTTGCGACGAGGAGTGGCGGCAAGGCACGGGCGGGGGTAGGGGATTATGGGGGTAGGGCCAATTTGGCCGGAGGGTGCCTGGGGTGGCCGATCCATGGCGCGGTGGCGGGCGCTCGCGGCGGTGAGGTCGCCGACGAGGCTGCCGAGCGCAATAGGAGGCGGGGATGGGTGCATTGTGTTTGTGAGGGAATTGCGAAGCTCAAGAACTATATGAATTAGATTGGAACTTAGCAGAGGGAGAAGGGCGAGGCTCACCGGAGCAGGGGAGGGACGCGGCGGCGCTGGCTCAATCGGGCACGGGGAAGGAGCAAGAGGGTGGCCGAGGCCGGTGTGAGGGATTGGGGAGCTCGGGGTGGCCCTTTTATAGGCGTCCGGGGCGGGGAAGGGGCGAGAGGTGGCGTGCACCAGCGAGCTTGCCACGGCGGGGATGGTGGCGCATAGTGGTGACAACGAGACGGCTCCGGCAGGGGGGTGATGGGATGGCTCGGCTGGCGCAAGAGACAGGGCCGCAAGGCGCCAAGTCTCGCTGGGGAGGCGTAATGGCGAGGCGACAGGGTGGTGGCGATCGGCGGCGATCGCGTCGCTAGCCCCGATCACGGGCGCGAGGAAGGCGCTGACGGGCGGGGCCCGCTTGCCAGGGAGGGAGAGATCGCGGGGGTGGGGAGCGCGAGCTGTCGGGTGGGGGCCAAGCCGACAGCGGGAGAGCGACGAGAGAGGGAGAGGGGGGCAGCTGACGGGTGGGGGCGGGATGTCAGTGGCGGGTGCTCGCGCGCGGCGATGGGCCGCTTGGGCCGCGGGAGGGAGGGGAGTGCGGGCGCGCGCACGAGGGAGAAAGGCGGCCTGGGCCGGAAGCGGCCCAGCCGAGGGGTGGGTTTCCTTTTCCCTTTTTTCTTTTCTTTTTCTATTTCTTATTTCTATTTTCTATTTCTATTTCTTTTATCTCCTTTTGTTTTGAACAAACAAATAGCTAAATAATCTTGGGTGCTAGAAAAATAATAGTCTATGTGAGGTCCTTCTAACAATCAAGGGTATGCATATGATGAGATGACCTATGGGGTGGAATTTAGGGAGAGATAAAAGGGGGGTTAGGAGATTAGGGTTCCAAACCTCAGGTTGAAATTTTGGGATGTTACATGGCTCCCAAGTGGAGAAAGTTGATTTTGATGAGCTAGATGATGAAGAGGCTCCGTGCGTGGCGCTAAGGAACATGTCCATTGGGGATATGTGTCCTAAGGAATTCGAAGAGCCTACACAAGCACAAGATCGACCATCATCTTCAAATCAAGCATCTCCACCAACTCAAGATGAGGAACAGGCTCAAGGTGATGAAGAAGAAGATCAAGAAGATGAGCCACCTAAAGAGGAGGACAAGGATCAAGGGGGAGATGAAGTTGATCAAGAGAAGGAAGATGATCAAGAAATTCAGGGTCAAAGACCGCCACACCCAAGAGTCCACCAGGTGATTCAAAGAGATCACCCCCGTGAACTCCATCCTCGGTGACATTCATAAGGGGGTAACTACTCGATCTCGAGTTGCTCATTTTTGTGAACATTACTCTTTTGTTTCCTATATTGAGCCATACAGGGTAGAGGATGCATTAAGAGACTCGGATTGGGTGCTGGCAATGCAAGAGGAGCTCAACAACTTCACAAGGAATGAGGTATGGCATTTGGTTCCACGTCCTAATCAAAATGTTGTAGGTTCCAAGTAGGTATTCCGCAACAAGCAAGATGAGCATGGTGTGGTGATAAGGAACAAAGCCTAACTTGTGGCCAAAGGTTATTACAAGTCAAAGGTTTGGACTTTGGTGAAACTTATGCACTCGTAGCTAGGCTTGAGTCAATTCGTATATTACTTGCCTATGCTACTTACCATGGCTTCAAGCTTTATCAAATGGACGTGAAGAGTGCCTTCCTCAATGGACCTATCAAGGAAGAGGTCTATGTTGAGCAACCTCCCGGCTTTGAAGATAGTGAGTACCCTAACTATGTTTATAAACTCTCAAAGGCGCTTTATGGGCTCAAGCAAGCCCCAAGAGCATGGTATGAATGCCTGCGAGACTTTCTAATCACTAATGAATTCAAAGTCGGAAAAGTCGATCCTACTATCTTTACTAAAACTATTGCAAATGATTTGTTTGTATGCCAAATTTATGTTGATGATATTATATTTGGGTCTACTAACAAATCTACTTGTGAAGAGTTTAGTAGGATCATGGTACAGAAATTCAAGATGTCTATGATGGGGGAGTTGAAGTATTTCTTAGGATTTCAAGTCAAGCAACTCCAAGAGGGCACCTTCATCAGCCAAACCAAGTATATTCAAGACATTCTTAGCAAGTTTGGAATGAAGGATGCCAAGCCCATCATGACACCCATGGGAACCAATAGGCATCTCGACCTTGACACCGGAGGTAAATCCATAGATCAAAAGGTATACCGGTCGATGATAGGATCTTTACTCTATTTATGTGCATCTCGACCGGATATTATGCTTTCCGTATGCATGTGTGCAAGGTTCCAAGCCGATCCTAAGGAAGTTCACCTTAGGGCCGTGAAAAGAATCATGAGATATTTAGTTTATACTCCTAAGCTTGGACTTTGGTACCCTAGGGGATCCACATTTGATTTGTTAGGTTATTCCGATGCCGATTGGGCAGGGTGTAAAATTGATAAGAAGAGCACATCAGGGACTTGTCAGTTTCTGGGGAGATCCCTGGTGTCTTGGGCTTCAAAGAAACAAAACTCAGTAGCTCTTTCTACCGCCGAAGCCGAGTATATTCTGCAGGTCATTGTTGTGCGCAATTACTTTGGATGAGGCAAACCCTCAAGGACTATGGCTACAAATTGAGCAAAGTTCCTCTCCTATGTGACAATGAGAGTGCAATCCGCATGGCAGATAATCCCGTTGAACACAGCCGCACCAAGCACATAGACATTCGGTATCACTTTCTGAGGGATCACCAACAAAGGGGGGATATCGAAATAGCCCATATTAACACCAAAGATTAATTAGCCGATATCTTCACCAAGCCACTAGATGAGAAAACCTTTAGCAAACTTAGGAATGAGCTAAATATTCTTGATTCTCGGAAATTTGATTGAAACATTGCACACATAGCTCATTTATATACCTTTGATCATATCTGTTTCGTTTGGCACATATTCATATTTCTTATTCTTCTTGTGCCAAGACTACGACTAATGTGTTTTCAAGTGTATTTCTATCCTAAGTCGTAGATTGAAAGGGAAATGGAGTATTCGACAAAGACAACGCTTCCACTCAACTCCATCGGTATTATTCACCCTTTGCTGGTATTCCACAACACTCTCCAATTTGGTATAATCTTTCACTCACATATTGTTTACCAATGGGGGAGAAAATAAAAAGGACTCTCAATGTCTCCGTTTTTGGCAATTAATGCCAAAGGGGGAGAAATATTAAGCCCAAAGCAAAAGGACTGCACCACCAAACTTTAAAATTTTGATTTATTTACAAAAGTTTGTACTTCCAATTGGTATCTATTAAAACCCTCTTGAAAACTAAGCGGAGAATTTCATTCAGGGGAGTTCTGTTTAGTCAAAGGAAAAGCATTTAAAACAGGGGGAGAAATTTCTAATCTTGAAAATTGCTTCTTACAAATCTTATTCATATACCTTTGACTATTTGCAAAAACAAAACATGTGGTGCAAATGTGGTCCAAAATATCAAATAAAAGAAAGCAATCCATTCACTCTTATTCATATGCAACAAGACTTTCATATTGGTTTAATTCTAAGTAACCTATGCACTTACCATATGCAAACTAGTTCATTTCTGCACTTCATATATTTGCTTTGGTTTGTGTTGGCATCAGTCACCAAAAAGAGGAGATTAAAAGGGAAATAGGGTTAACCTTTTCCTATAAATAATTTTGGTGGTTGAATGCCCAACACAAATAATGGACTAACTAGTTTGCTCTAGAATTTATGTTCTACATGTGCATAAAGGTTCAACACAAACCAATAAAAGATTAAAGATTGGGTTCAAATACAAAGGAGCAAAGAAACCATGAGTGCCCTGGCCTGGCGCACCGGACTGTCCGGTGCACCAGGACCGTACAGGATCAAACTTGACACTCTCGGGTTTCTCCAGCGCCGCTCTGCTATAATTCATCGGACTGTCCGGTGTGCCACCGGACTGTCCGGTGCACCAGTGGAGCAACGGCTATTCAGCGCAACGGTCGACTGCAAAAGCGTGCGAACAGATGAACAGTGCGCGAACAGTGCGCGCAGAAGTCAGAGCAGTCGTTAGAGGCGCACCGGACAGTGAACAGTGCCTGTTCGGTGCCGCACCAGACTGTCCGGTGCCACAAGAAGTCAGCGCTCCAACGGTTGGATGCTCTAGAACCATAATGGTTGGCTGACGTGGCTGGCGCACCGGACAATGTCCGGTGGTGCACCGGACTGTCCGGTGCGCCCATCGACAGCAGCCACCCCCAACGGTTGTTTTGGTGGTTGAGGTCTATAAATACCCCCCAACCACCACCACTCCAACCATCCAAACATTCAGCACTCCTCATTCAATAAAAGAGCAATAGACTCCACTCCAAAGACACAATTCAAGTGATCAATCCGATCAAAGTCCCCAATTCAACTCTAGCGCATTAGGACTTGTGAGAGGATCATTTATGTTTCTTTGTTGCTCTTGTTTGCTTGGCTTGGCTTACTTTTCTTTCTCATTTCTTACTCTCAAAAGCTTTGTAAGCGAGGCAAGAGACACCATATGTGTGGTGGTCCTTGCGGGGTCTAAGTGACCCGTGAGATTAAGGAAGAAGCCTCACTCGGTCTAGGTGACCGTTTGAGAGAGGGAAAGGGTTGAAAGAGACCCAGTCTTTGTGACCACCTCAATGGGGACTAGGTCTCAAGAATCGAACCTCGGTAAAACAAATCACTGTGTCATCCGCTTTATTTCTTGGTTGATTTGTTTTCCCCTCTCTCTCGGACCCGAATTCATTTCTAAAGCTAACCCAGGTTTGTAGTTGTGCTTTAAGTTTATAATTTTCAGATTCCGCCTATTCACCCCCCTCTAGGCAACTTTGAAGCCTCAACACCTGCTCCCTTGGCTCCTTAAAATGATTACAAATCTTTTACAAGTTTCAATTTAAAATATGAAAAAAATCTATTTATTTTAAGAAAAAGGAAATTCAGTTAAATAAAAATACTCTATGGCTAAAAGAGAACTAGATATAAAACATGTATCTCATACAACTATGATTTAATAATAAAATATATTGTTGGGTACCCAGGAACGGGGTACCCAAGGCAAGGCCTACAAACCTCTCTCTGGTCCATTTACCAAGTCCCCACCGAGGAAGCCTGTGAAGCGGGGTGACCGACGAAGTCCCCACCGAGCAAGTCTACGAGGCAGGACAAACAATCAAAACCCTCGCCGAGCGGATCCGCGAAAGGAGCCCGAGCCAACGCAGTCGGCCCATGACGGCTACAACAAGACGTAATATTACCAAACCACGTCCAGACCATACATACAGTACCAAATGGTCTCTGACAAGCATGATGGAACACCCCTCGTATGCCCTCGGACACGTCCTCACTAACTCACAGTGTCGGTCAACTCCGGTTGCAGAGACTTGATCACCGGAGCCTCTATAGTGGCCCATACACCGAAAAGGACGAGACAATACCCTATACCAAGTGTATACCTAAAAGCATCTAGGCCCCTGGTTGCTTTTATTGATTAATGACAACATAAGATTATATGTGACTAACGTGTGCTTTGCAGAGCAAATGGTAAGGTAGGCCACATTGCAGGGAGTTGTGCTACAATCGTGAAAACAATCCCTCAGATGAGAACTTGAAGCAACGACTGAAAGAGGTGAATCAAAAGATGAAGGACTTCATATTTTTAGTGTCGAAGGAGTTGTGGGACACTTGGTATAGAGTTAGGACTTCTATTTTTGTTTTAGCTATACTATAAAGATGGGTTGTGGATTAGTAGTTTGACCAAAGAGAAATCTAGTGTAGTGTTGATGCATGTTCTCACTCACAACTAGTGCTAGATCTCACTCTAGAGCTCACTCACAAGTTAGAATAAAAAACGGGTTAGAAAATCGCTAGAAAAGAAAATGTGTCGTTGTCCTATGGGCACCGGACTGTCCGTTGGTCCCCTGGATAGCGGGCTCGAGGGCACCCGAGAACTAACCCTGAGCTATGAAAAACCTGAGAGCAAACAGTTTCGAACAGTTCAATTTTAGCCGGCACCGGACAGGTACTGTGCAGTGTCCGGAGAAACTCTAGAGCAATGGCTAGATGTCAAAACTAGCCGTTGGGAACAGTTGACGCACCGGACTGTCCGGTGTGCCCATGCGCAGCAGAGCTGTGCAACGACTAGTTTTGGTTGGTGGGTGTATTTATACCCCCTCCACCAGCCATATTAAGTGTCTTGCTACCCCCAACCACATAGTATTCATTGTTAGAGCATTGCAAGTCCACAGAGCCTAGTGAGGTGATTAACAAAATCATATTCCCTTGTTAAGACCTCATTAGTGCGCATGAGAGCCACCTAGAGAACACACCACATGCATTAGGCTTCTCTTGTTCAAGTGAAAATCTATGGCTTATTACTCTTGGTGATCGACATCACCTAGACGGCTCGGTGGCGATTGGAATTCGGTGATCACCCCGGAGGATTTGTTGGTGACTCGACTCGATGGTTGTACACGGTCGTGAGGGATCCACCGCACCGGAGAGGCAAAAGATCATATCATAGTGAGCACTTGGTTCTTGGGAGGACCAAGGGGAGCGATACACTTGCGCGGGTGCTCCAACAAGGACTAGTGGAGAGTGCCGACTCTTCGATACCTCAGGAAAATTTGGAGAGGTCTTCTTGTCCCTACTTTACTTTCCACATTTACTTTGAGCATTTTACTTTGTGTATTTGCTTTGCTAGTAGTTGCAATAATGTCTTAGGGTTGTTCTCTATTTCATAGCTTTTACTTTTTGCTAGTAGATTAGGTGAAGTTGGGCTCATGTTTAGGGTTTAATCTTGTGTAAGAATTTTAGAAAAGCCCAATTCACCCTCCTCTTGGCCACTTGGGCATCGTGATCCTTTCAATTGGTATCAAAGCCGTGTTTCTCCTAGTTTAGCTTAACCGCTAGAGTAACGATGTCCGGTGGGGATGGACCTCCTCCTGTTTTTTATGGTGATGATTTTCCTTATTGGAAAATTCATATGGAAGCTTACCTAGATGCTATAGATATTGGAGTCTACAAAGCCACCACCCGAGGGTTCCCCCAACCTAGAGATGCCACAAACCTTTTGGTTGATGAGAACAATTATGAGAAATGGAACGCAAAGGCCAAAAACACTGTTTTTATGGGTCTTTGCAAGAATGTGTTCAATAGAGTTAGAAATCATAAAAATGCTCATGATTTGTGGTTGGACATTTGTGCTCTGCATGAAGGTACTAAGAGTGAGCGTGAGGAGAGATATCATATTGCTATTAGAAAGTTAAATTTCTTTGAAATGCTTGCTAATGAAAATACAAATGATATGTTCTCACGATACAATATTCTTGCAGAGGAAGTGAATGGCTTGGGACTCACTCAAATCTCTCAACCGGATGTTGTGAGGAAAATTCTTAGTGTCATGTTTATTGAGAAGTATGGCCACATTGTCACGGTGCTACATCAAATGGATCTTTCCACCGCTACACCAACTCAAATATTGGGAAAGATAAATGCTCATGAAATGTATATGCACATCAATGACAAAGATGGGTCTTCCTCCAAAAAGAAAGAATTAACTCTCAAAGCTAGTCAAGAGAAGAAAGGCAAGATCAAAGTTCTAGTTGAAAAAAAGTCCTCAAGTGATGATGACCTTGATACAAATATTGTCTTGATGGTGAGAAAGATAACAAAGATGTTGAAGAAACTTAAATGAGAAGACATCAAATTTGATTCAAGGAAGAAGTTTTTCTCTACCAAGAGAAAGCCCATCTCAGAGATGGATTGCTACAATTGTGGAGAGCTTGGTCATCTTGCTCATCAATGCACCAAGCCCAAGAAAAAAATTCAAGGGCAAGAAAGATGATGAAAGTGATGATGAGAAGAAGGAAAAGAAGTTCTTAAAGAAGAAAGAAGGCAAGCAAAAGAGGTTTCATAAAAGGAAAAATGGGAAAGCATAAATTGTTGGTGATTGGCTCACTGACATTGAATCCTCAAGCGACTCTTCCTCAAGTGAATAAGAAAATGATGAAAAGGTCGTCGTTGTCGTCATGGATTTCTCTTCACCATCATCATCACCTTCAACCACTACACACCTATGCCTTATGGCTAAAGGTGAACGAAAGGTACAAAATGATGTTGTCATTGTTGAAGAATGTGATAATGATAGTGATGATGAGTATGCTTCCCCTACCTATGATGAGCTAGCTGACTTGCTTTAAAACTACACTCAAATCATTAGAAAGTTTAAAGCTAAATGTGACAAGCTAAAAGATGAAAATGAGTTCTTAACTGCCAAGTATGACATAGTTGTTAAAGCTAGTAATGAAATGAAGGAAGAAAACAAAACTATGTCATCTACTAGAAATGAGCTCAAGATCTCCCTTAAAGGTACTAAATAAAAATGTGAAAAATTGAGTGAAGCAAATAGGGAGCTAAATGATAGGCTTGTCAAGATAAAAGAAGATTATACAAAAATTAAAATTGATCATGATAATCTTCTTGTTGCATATGAGCTTTTATCTTATGATACACACGAGGCTATTACCCCATTGTTAAGCTCGATGTAGCAACCTCATGTGATGATTTGAGCAATGTTGATTAATCTAGTCTTCATGATGACTTAGTTGAAAAACTTGAAGTCATGACACTAGAGAATAAGAAATTAAAGAAGTACTTGACTGATGCAACCACCAAGGGAAAAATTGCCATAGAAAGCAAAGGTTTTAATAATGAGTTGGTATTGGACAATGAGAGGCTTAGGGAAGAGATCAAGAAGCTCAAGCTTGAGAAAGAACATCTTGCCACTAGTGTGCAAAATTCAACAAGGGGCAATACCTCCAAAATGAGCTCCTCATGAACACAGTCATGAAAAAATAACAATAGTGGTATTGGATACAATTCATTTGTGCAAAAGAAAGCAACAAATCAAAACAAGGCTAAGCAAAATCGTAAGCCCATCAAGTGCTATGAGTGTGGAAAAGGACACTTTGCTCACAATTGCAAAGCCACACCACCCTTGCCAAAGCATTCAAGACCTTTTGCATTCAATGATCACTATGTGCTTAGAAAAGTTGCAAATGGGAAGGTCAAAATAACATTCTTAGGTCCACCAAACAAGAGTAGACCTTGACAGATTTGGGTTGCAAAGTCCTTAATTGAGAAAGTTATGGGCCCTATGCAAGATAGGGTTCCCAAGATCGAAGCTTGATTCATTTGTGCATGTAGGTGAACTACAAGACCGGTGGGAGCCATTGGGTAATTAACAGTGGATGTACTCAACATATGATGGGTAACCCATGGATGTTCACCTCATTAGATGAAGATGTTGATGAACAAGACAAAATTACATTTGGAGATAATTCAAAAGGAAAAGTTCAAGGGATTGGCAAGGTGGCTATATCAAATGATCTTTCAATTTCAAATGTTCTTTTGGTTGCACCGTTGAGTTTCAACTTGTTATCAGTCGATCAACTGTGTGATCTTGGCCTTCAATGTTTATTCACTCTGTCAGAGGTTGTTGTATCTGAAATGGATGATGAGTCAGTAATATTTAAGGGATTTAGATATAGAAACCTGTATTTAGTGGATTTCTCTTCTGAAGATGCTAACCTAAGGACTTTCCTCTTTACCAAAGCATCTCTTGGATGGCTATGGCATAGAAGGCTTGCACATGTTGGAATGAGCACACTAAAGAAGATTCTAAAGAAAGACATGATTAGAGGGTTGACAGATGTTGTATTTGAAAATGACAAGCTTTGTAGTGCATGTCAAGCTAGAAAACAAGTTGCTAACACTCAACCTGCAAAAGCTTTTATGTCAACATCAAGGCCACTAGAGCTACTTCACATGGACTTATTTGGACCAACAACATATGCTAGTGCTAGTGACAACCTCTATTGTCTGGTTATTGTTGATGATTTTTCAAGATATATTTGGATGTCCTTTCTTCATGACAAGTCTGAGGTTGCATCAATCTTCAAGAAGTTTGCCAAGAAAGCACAAACTGAATTTGATTGCAAAATCAAGAAAATCAGAAGTGATAATGGGAAAGAGTTTGACCACACCAACATACATGAATATTGTGATGAAAAAATTGGGATCAAACATGAAGTGTCTGCAACATATACACCTCAACAAAATGGAGTTGTAGAAAGAAAGTATAGAACCTTGATCACTCTTGCAAGAATAATGATAGATGAGTATAACGCACCAGAGAGGTTTTGGGTCGAGGCTGTCAATACTGCTTGCTATGATCAAACATGTTTCCTCACCGGTTACTTGATAAGACTCCTTATGAACTGCTAAATGGGAAAAAGCCAGTTGTCTCTTTCTTCCGGGTGTTTGGGTGCAAATGCTACATCTACAAGAAACACCATCACCTAAGTTTCAAAGACGATGTGATATTGGTTTATTACTTGGTTATTCATCGAAATTCAAAGCATATCAAGTATCCAATCATGTCACTGGCGTGGTGGAAGAAACATATGATGTGGAATTTGATGAGACTAATGGCTCCCAAGGAGCACTTGAGAATCTTGATGATGTAAGTGATGAACCATTCACAAAAGCTATGAAGAATATGCCAATTGGAGCCATCAAACCAAAAGAAGATGAAGATTAGGTGCAAGACATCAATAGGCCCTCTTCATCAAATGTACTGCAAGATGACAAGAAAAATGAGAGGCATGCAAATGAAGACACATTTGTCTCTCATGAACAAGCAGTGGTACAAGCTAAAGATGTTGATGCTCCAAGATGTTCTTCCCAAATGGATGACAAAAGGAATTCATCTTTACTACAATCACATCCACAAGATCTCATCATTAGTAATACTTCAAAAGGGATTATTAATCGCTCACAAATATTTGCTTCATTTATTGAACATCACTCTTTTGTTTCTTGTGTTGAGCCTACTTGTATAGATGAGGTGCTATAGGATCCAAACTAGGTGAACGCCATGCATGAAGAATTAAACAACTTCACCCGGAATCAAGTTTGGACCCTTGAGAAGCCTCCACAAGATGCAAGAGTCATGGAACAAAGTGGGTTTTTAGAAAGAAACAAGTTGATCAAGGAGTAATTGTGTGAAACAAGGCATGGCTAGTTGCAAAAGGGGTTCTCTCAAGTTGAAGGCTTGGACTTTGGAGAGACCTTTGCACCGGTTGCTCAACTTGAAGCCATCTGTATCCTTCTTGCATATGCATCCTGCTATGACATTAAACTATATCAAATGGATGTAAAAAGTGCATTTTTAAATGGCTTCATTAATGAACTTGTATATGTTGAGCAACCCCCGGGTTTGAAGACCCTAGATATCCTAATCATGCGTACAGGTTGTCCAAGGCGTTGTATGGACTAAAGCAAGCTCCAAGGGGCTTGGTATGAGCGTCTGCGTGACTTCCTCATTGAAAAGGGCTTCAAGATCGGGACCGTCGACACCACACTATTCAGAGACACCTCGAAGCTGAAGAGCCCTAGGCGTGGAAGAAATGTGACTAGATCGCAGAAAGCAGTGATGGTGCGCAATACTTCCTCAACCTTGGGCAGAACATGATTGCGAAAGCCATGATGCTCCGATCGATCCCTGAGCCATACTAGTTCGAGGCGAAGGTGATATATTGGAACCTCCGCAACCTGGTGGAAAGAGTCGCAGTACAACAAGCCAAAGTCGATCGACAACAATGTACCGGCACAGAGAGCCGTGGCACACACAGCCTCATCCTGGAGCAAGGGGGAGCATGCCTCCCAGTCTACTCCGATATGGTTGCTGCATTTAGACCAGAATTTGAAACTCTAATTTGAATTCAAATTTTGAAAAACAAAACTCTAAATAGAAAAGAAAACAGAAAAAAAAGAGAATAGAAAACAGCCTGCCTGGGCTGGCTTCTCCACTACCTGGCCCAAACCAGGTCGCCCGGTCACGTGTGCACTCATGGATTGGGCTGAATAGCCATGTGCCGACCCATTTGCTCCCCTCTTTTCTTTTTCCTGTGTGACTGGCGAGTGGACCCATTGTGGCAGCCTCTAGGTCCCGCATGGCTATCCGATGTGCGACTGGCTCGTGGGGCCGGCTTGCTAGTGTTGTCTCCCTCACGGAGCCGCGCGCGCGACGAAATAGGGAGGGCTCTGCTCGGTCGCATAGCTTCCTCCTCACACGTCGATTGATGGGACCGCCTGGCCAGCCCCACCTTGCGCCTACCGGGGGATCTCACTGGTTTGCGAATCCGGCCCCGGATTGTCGCCCAAGACAAGCACCCCGCTCAACCAACCCCCGACCTTCTCGTGACCAGCTTTGGTTGTTACAGCCGGCCGCCAGGCTATAAATCCGTCTAAAGGCCATCTCGCCGTGATTCGTATGCCACGCCCAAAATCACTACCTCCAAGAGCCAATGCCGCCGTTCACCCAGAAAAGAGAGAAAGGAACCAAGAACCAAAGAAGGAGCGCCGCCATATGGGATCTCGCCTCTACCGCCAGTCCAACCTTGGGCACCGGGTCGGGAAGGAGCACGAGACCCGAGGGATGCCGGGTCGTTGTTTGTGTTGGCACAAGGGCGGTCAGGCTCTCAACAATCGCTCACCAGAACAATCACTCAGTCACAGACCCACAGCCCACTGTGGCCGACTTCACCATGACATTGCCGCCGGTATGAGCCCCTCTGCATATATGTCATCTTCTCGTAAATGTTTAGCACCACTCCGCTTGGAGCTTAGGGCGTTTGGGGCGCCGGCGGGCATGACTCCGGTGGGGCTCTGCCGCGGGAGCCCTGTTTGCCTCCGGCCGTGGTCTGGGGGTGGGGGACGATGTGGCTACCGTCACTCGTTCGATGAATGGCTCAGATTAGCTTGTGCCATACTGGTTCGGCTAATGGCACTATTGTCGTTGGGTCATACATCAATGGTATGGATTTTGATCCAGGGCGTCGACCGTTGTTGTGCGATGATTCGTGATCGTGCGGCTCCGATTATGATTGAGCGTATCGCTTTGGCGGGATTTAATCTGAGCCATCCACTTAAGATCCATCGGCTGTGGCGTCAAGATACCCCTTCAGATGGTATATTTAGCTAAAGAACCCCTGCAACTATTAATAAACAACCCGTCGTCCTTATTACAATAAATAGAATTTAATTGGATATTTGCATATTCATCCCTGGGATTAAATTTAAGGTATAAAATCAGTAATAAAATATCTAGATACTTGTTAACTCCATAACTTATTCATTTTAATTCCTTTTTGATTCGTTCCAGATTCATTAATCTCATATTAATATTGTTTATCATCTAGTAACCCTGTATTACCATGAAACCTATGGTTAAAATCTTGTACCTCATTTGCCTTATAGTAGACACTTAAGTCTTTAGAAAATCATAACCTTGTAACCGTAACTCCGAATTTAAGGGTTCTCAAACCTAGGATCTAGTAGCAGCGCGTAGAATATTCTAACGTTGTTTGTTCTCATGTTTGGTGTATTTTTATTTTTATGTACTTCTTGTCTATTTGTGTGTATTGCTACGAATAGAAGTGAGGTCACGAGTCACTTGAAGACCAAGTTGGTGAAGTACCTAGGAATCTCGAGTCTAAGGCAATTTGATGGGACCAAGTTGGTGAAGACCAAATTGGTGAATACCTAGGAATCTCCGAATTTTTATTTTTATGTACTTCTTGTCTATTTGTTCTCACTTGAAGACCAAGTTGGTGAAGACCAAGTTGTGCCCTTGATCACTCCTTTTTACCTAATAATGTTCGTTGTTAATCACTGTGATACGCTCAAGTTAATTTGATGGGACCTAATAGGTTTCTCTAGCATTGTTTATCCTTGACCTTACAAACAGATGAACTATTGGGTAGATTTGCTATTGCTCTACCTGGTTTTGGGAAACTAATGTTTTATTATGATCATGTTTCAATTATGTTGTTTAATTATTGTTCATGATAAGATCATATTGTTAATTGGAACATGGATAACTGTAGGAAACGGGTGACGCCTAAGAGGGGGGTGAATTAGGACTTCTATAACTTTTACTAAACTAGACCACAATTAAATCCCTAGAGCAAAACCTATGCAAATAATCAAACTAGAAAGAGCAAACTAGGTTTTGTCTAAGTGTTGCTATCTCTACCGTAATGGCTAAGTTTCAATCTACACTAAATAAGTATGTATACAAGATTGAAACTTAAATGCTTAATATAAATGCGGAAACTTAAAGAGCAAAGTAGAGAAGCAAACTCTCGTGGATGATGCCGGTATTTTTACCGAGGTATCCGGAACCATGCAAGGTCCCGACTAATCCTTGTTGGTGCCCCTACGCAAAGGGAAGCCCATGCGAGGACCAAGCACCACGGTCGAGTAACTCCGTAGAGAGTCGCGGGCCTTCTCCACGCGCAAGTGGTGCTTTGCTTTCGGCTCCTCTCGGACGCTCCCCGCCGTCTCCACTATTGAGTTTTCGGCCGAAACGTCGCGGGCCTCGTTCCCTTCGGTACACGGTGGCGGCCGTGACACAAACACGGTTGTCACGGTCTCGCAAGACTCTCGCCCCACTCGGTACAATTACAACAGCCCGCGCAAGAGCCGAGGGGTTGTGTGGTTTGTCTAAACTCACTCAACTAACTAGGGTTTACCTAGAGCAAGCGCTAAAGTGGTCTAACTAACCTAAGCACTTCGCAAAGCACCTACGCTAATCACCGAGTGATTCTATTAAGCACTTGGGTGTTTGAGCTCTTGGAAATGTGCACTATATGCCTTGGTATGTTGCTTGGGCTCCCACACCTTCAAATGGACGGTTGGGTGAAGTATATATAGGCCCCAACTCCAAAATAGTCGTTGTACAAAAGATGCAGTTCTCTGCGGCACACCGAACAGTCCGGTGGTGCATCGGACAGCACACTGTAGCATGTCCGGTGCGCCTAGCCGTTGCTCTGTCAGAGCAAGTGACCGTTGGCACCGCAGGCTTTCCACACCGGACAGTCTGGTGCTCACACCGGATAGCCCGGTGGTCTTCTCTCCGGGTGCCACCTAGAACTAGTTGTTGGGCTGCAGTTCCCTAGTGCACCGGACAGTCCGGCGTGTGGACACCGGACAGTCCGGTGTGCCACCGGACAGTCTTGTGCTCCACGCACAGACAGTCCGCAGGCAGCACACTTGGACTTTTCTTGTATCTTTTTAGTGTCTTCTTTTGAGGTGTTGCTTTCCCCAATTCCTTAGTCCAAGTAGATATTGCATCCTGTGAACTACAAACACAAACACTAGAAAACTTATTAGTTCATGGATTGTGTTGATCATCAAACACCAAAACTCAATTAGCCAAATGGCCCGGGGTCCATTTTCCTTACAATCTCCCCCTTTTTGGTGATTGATGACAACACAACCAAAGCAAGCAAATAATACAAGTATTTGAATGAAAATATGCAATCTACTTGCTAGGATGCATGTTTGTCCCCACAATGTGATATTATGGACTTAAGCCTCCCCCTAACTCCATAATTCACTTACTTCCTATTTTTGGACCAAATAACCAAAACCACTTGAAAAACCATTTGTAGATTTAAAATTTTAAATTTGTGGTGTTTGGTGTTTGATATAGTTTTAATTGCTTTGGTCCCTAAACTTCTCCCCCTTTGGCATCAACCACCGAAAAGGAAGACATTAAAAGCATGTAGGAAGTAAATAAAAGCTAGTCCTCAAAAGATTACTCCCCCTAAAAGAGTGTCCTCCTTTAGAAAGAATTTTCTCCCCCTTTTTAGAGACGAAGAAATACTCCCCCTGACAGAGATCTTCTACTTTTAGGAAAAAGTATGTGAAAATTAGAGGTGCAAAACATGATTTGAATAGACTAACTTCCCTTATGCATAGGTAACAGAATATGAGTTAACCACTTATGCATTTTTAGCAACAAGGAAATATATGATATGAAATATAGTCTAATCAAATATTGGAGAAGACATGTAAATGATACTAGATGTAGTCTCAAAAGTTATCGATTGAGATTCAATGGCGAGCTTGAGAGACATGAGAGTTCTTGGAGATTTTGCATTGGAAGATTGTTGTCTTTCTCCGGGGACCTTATTTTCCTTACAATGAGACTATCACATGAAATAGACTTGAAAAGGTGTTAGTCTCAAAGTATTAGATTATAGAGTAACCTCCCCTGAAGGTGAGCATACAAGTTGAATACTTGTAGGAGACATGTACTTTGATTTGATATCAAGAGGGGTAAATTATCTATAATCTGAACTTTGGCACATATAAGTTAAATGATATAACTTAAAGAATTCAAAATTTTCAATTGATGTATCATTTACTATGGAGTGATATAGAAGCTATGTGCCTTGCTTAAATAAACATTTTAAGCCATGTAGGTTTGCTTAAGTATATGAATTGAAAGCAAGCAATCCTACCATGTGATTTACCTAGTATGCATAATCTCTACTACTTATTAAGTAAGCAATAGTAGTCTGCCGTTCTGCCGTTCTGCCCTCTCCCGTTCCGCGTGCAGAAAAAAAATTAAACCGTGGCTGCTCAGGAATCGAACCTTGGATCTATTGAGCAGAATACCTAGCCTTCCACCCTCTAGCCAACATGACTCATGTTGAATTGTGTACAATTTCAACTAAAACGTCTTTTGTGTTTAACCCGCCGTCCACTCTGTATGCTCACTGAGTCTAGAAAAACATTTATAGCTTAGCCCCTGATCTTTCTGGAGTTTGGGACGCAGTCCAGGAAATAAAGAAAATAGGGAAAAGGAGTTTAGAAATTGATTTATAGTTTAAAAATAATTGCAGAAACCCATTTAATTCATGGAAATTTCATATTAAATCCAAATGAGTTCATTCCAATTTCTATAATTCTATAATATTATTTTTATCACATAATACCTCTGTTTTGTCATGAAAACAACAATAAAATTGATTTCCTAATTAATCATATATCAAATACATAGAAACTTTGGAAATTCGTAACTTCCCCATTTTAATTCCAAATTGAACTGTTCCAGTTGTGTTAGTCTCGTATGAATATTTACTACGCAGTAACAACATTGATTATATCATGTTTCATACTTTTATAATTAGATATTTATTTATCCTATGTTAATTGGGTTAATCTATGTCTATTGGATTAATTTATTTAATATATTAATATAGTATTCTAACTTTATGGTTATACGATGTTTGACCATTAGTCTTGCAAACACACACTTACCTTTTTGTTTAAGCAAAAGCGTATGGTGGTATGTGTCCGATGACTAACGATGTACGAGGGAATTTCTTCCGGTATGTGTGAAACGTGCTCTCTAATAATGAGACCATGCAAATCGTGACATATATCGAAGTCTGTATGATACTGATGGTTGCAATGTAGTGGTGAAACAAATAGATTATAAATAACAAAATTTATGTATGGCCAAAATCACAAATTGATTATGAAACATTTTCTCATAACGGTATAACACATATTTTGTATATAAGTTATCGTAGTATACTGGTATTATATATTCCCGTTGCAACGCACGGGCATTCAACTATCATGTATAGAAGTCTGCACGGTACTGTTGGTTGCAATGTAGTGATAAAATAGTTAGATTGAAATAACAAAATTTATGTATGGCTAGGATCACAAATTAATTACGAAACATTTTCACATAACAGTATAACACACATTTGTTCATAAGTTATCATGATATTAAATGTTTCTATTGCAACGCACGGGCACCCACCTATATGTGTTTATGTCTACATCTATGACAGGAAACACATCTACTACATCTCTCTCCAAGCTCACTTGCTACCATTGCACAATGCGTAGTAGTAGATAAGTATCATCGAGATTTTTGAATTATATTTTTGGATGGAGGTAATATTATTTAAAGAAGAGCTTTGCATGCTATTTCTTTTGTTTGAATAATGCATTATACTTAAATTCCCTTTTTTGCATGTGTGACATTTTTTCTTCGTAATATTTTTTTTTCCATGGATCAGACTTGTGTCATTTTCATAAACCAACGCCAAACATGAATCCATGTTTCCTACTTCAAACCCCGAACAAACTCCATGAGCAGGAGGCACTCACGTTGTCGTCGCTTATCGATGACGAGAAGAAGCTTGGCGACTGTCAGTTCAACCTCTAAAAGCAGTCTTACGTGGTCGCATGCGCTGCTGTGTACGACAAGCTCCCGCGAAGCCGCCGCTTGGACGCGGTCCAGAGCAGCTGCACCGCGTTGTCCATCGTTAAGCAGGGGGGCCTCATGGTTGTCGCCAACGTCGACGACTCTCGGGTTGTTCTGGACACCGCATCCGACGACGACGTCATCATGCCGTCCAGCTCATCGTCCACCTGAAGCCCAACCTGCCACATAAGTCGCTACTGACCGGACATAAATTCTTGTGCGCTGGGATGATGGACGTTGCTGACGTTGTGTGAGTGTCCTCGAACATGATGTATGTAGTGGAATAGCGCATCCGGTGGTGCAACGGCCAAGGGTACTACCTCGCTGATGAGCCCGGGGTGCACTTCGTTTGGCAGCCCAACCAAGAGTCATTGGTACTCGTCATGTCGCGTGCGTTCGATGACTACTATATCGAGGATTGTGGTATCATCTTGGCGCCGGAGGTGACACAGAGGAGGATCGACAACAGTGACCAGTTCGTCATCCTCGTCACCGTCAGGGTAGCTTTTGTGTCGGCCTGCCTTTAATTCTCTTCGCAAACACATACACACTTACCTTTTTGTTTAAGCAAGAGCATATGGTGGTGCGTGTCTGATGACTAATGATGTACGAGGGAATTTTTCCGGCATGTGTGGAACGTGCTCTCCAATGATGAGACCATACAAATCATGGCATATATCGAAGTCTGCATGATACTGATGGTTGCAATGTAGTGGTGAAATAATTAGATTAAAATAACAAAATTTATGTATGACTAGGATCACAAATTGATTATGAAACATTTTCTCATAACAATATAACACACATTTTGTATATAAGTTATCGTAGTATACTGGTATTATATATTCCTGTTGCAACGCACGGGCATTCAGCTAGTTTTATACAAAAGTAAATAACAAATATAATACTAGACAAGAAAGGTAAACTAGATACAAGGTAAATAGATACGCATATCTAAAAACAAGAGATACAATAAATCTAGTTACCTTAGTCATGGGTGGGAAATTTGGGTCCAAAATTTTCACTAACCCACTTGGCAATAAACTTGATCCAATATGATGTATCCCATGATGTACATCACAACTTTGCCAAGTCTCCAAATTTCTCGAGGACCTTCGGTCCACTCACTTCCCTTTCGGGATCCAAACCTTCTTGGTGCTTTTCATGGTTGAAATTATTTTCTTTGGCACCTAGATATGTTTGGCCCCCTTTCCTTTGTTGGCTTGCTTGTTAGCCTTGATTGCTATCACCTTCCCATTCTTTTTCTTCTTGATCAAATATGGTGTAGCGGCCTTTTTGTCCACCTTTTTGATGTAGGTGTTGGAGATTTTGCTTGATGGCTTTTGCTTGAGCTTTTGCCTTTGCTTATCCCCGGTCATCGCCTTGCATTAGAAAGACTTATGGCCTTCCTTGTGGCATAGCCTACAAATCACAGTTTCTCCCTCCATAGGCTTGTTCACTCCCGCAGTGGTGTTATCCTATGGAGGTCGGATTTGTTTGGCTTTGCCTTTCTTGTCATACAAAGCCTTGCCAAGACGAGCCACTTCTTGCTTTAATTGCTCATTTTCCTTTGCAACCTCATCCGAACATGTCTCTACAACAATATTCTTAACAAAGACTTGGTTGCAGGGGTTAGAATCATCAATTAAATCAAAGCAGGAAGTAGAAGCATCTTTCTTAATTATTTTAGGTATTTCAACTAAAGATGCTACTGGGGTGTTACCAATGTTTTCTAGCTTAGTAGTTAGCTCGTTATTGTGTATGCTAAGAATTTCCATTTTCTCTAGCAAATTTTCAATAGCTTCTTGGGAGCTAGCTAACTTAGCCTTAAGTTCTTCATTCTTTTTAATGAGACCATCATCGGTAGCAGTAGATGGAGCTCTAGATTCTAATAGCTCAATTTTAGTTGATAGCTCACTATTTAAGTTTGCAAAAGTTTTAAATTTTTCTAGCAAACCTCTATAATCATTTTGAGAGCTAATCAACTTATTTTTCAAAGTTTTAAGTTGAGCTTTTTATTTAGTGCAAACATCCTGGAAAAATTCTACGGCTTTCGCAAGCTCATCTACAGAGGGCTTTCCCTCACCTTCATCATCACTACTACTTTCATCACTAGAGGATGGAATGCTTTTGTTACCTCTTGCCATAAGACATTTGTGTGATGACCGTGATGAGCGTGATGAGGATCGGTGGTTGCGCGTCCTTGAAGGTTCATCTTCACTTGAAGAATCATCCCAAGTTCTAACACTTGTTAGCGCCTTGCCTTTGCTCCTCTCCTTTTTGGGTTCGGCCATAGTTGGACAGTTGTCCCTGAAGTGGCCCTTTTCCCCGCATGCGAAGCATCCACTCTTTCTTTGCTTTTTCCTGTCAATGTTAAAGAGAAGATCCACTACCTGCAGAGGTACACCCATTAGATTAATCTTGTGGATCATCCTCATTACCTTTCCGACGCGTCGGATTGTTTCTTCGTCCTCAGAGGATGATGTGCATGGTTGATTATCTTCATGAAAGGGAAATGTGCCCTTGGGCCATTTCTAAGTATTTTGGTGATTGAGTGCCAACACATGTGCTTAATTGTGAATTTATGTACATGGATGAACAAGGTGCAAATCATGAAGTAAAGGTATGTTTCTAAGCCTTAGTACATTGGTTTTGTGTACTAATATATTTGTCTAAGTGTTAGAAACAGAAAGAAGAAGAAGAGAGAAGAGGAGAAAAGACTTGGCTGTGTGCTGCCAAGACCCAGCTCGGTCTGGAGCACCGGACTGTCCGGTGTGCACCGGACAGTGTCCGGTGCGCCAGGCTGGCTCGGAGCGAACTGGCCGCTCTCGGGAATTCGCCGACGGCGTACGGCTAAAATTCACCGGACTATCCGGTGTGCACCGGACTGTCCGGTGAGCCAACGGTCGGCCTGGCCAACGGTCGACCGCGCAATCTGCGCGGGACACGTGGCGGAGCCAACGGTCGGAAGATGTCACCGGACTATCCGGTGTGCACCGGACATGTCCGGTGCGCCAACTGCGCCAGATCTGCCAACGGTCTGCAACGGTCGGCTTCGCTGTTTAAGGAAACAAATCGGGCACCGGACAGTGTCCGGTGTGCACCGGACTGTCCGGTGCCCCCGACGACAGAAGGCAAGGATGGCCTTCCGGATTTGCTCTCAACGGCTCCTAGCTGCCTTGGGGCTATAAAAGGAGCCCCTAGGCGCATGGAGGAGACACACAAGCAACCTTTGAGCATTCTTGATCATCCACACTCAGTCTTTGCGCATCCGTTTGTCATTCTAAGTGTTTCGAGCTCCGTTCTAGTGAGAACTTTGTGATACTCTTGTGAGCTCGATTCTTGGCCGTGTGTGTGCGCGTTTCGCTGTGGATTTGTGTGTGTTGCTTCCCTCCCTTACTCTGTGTTTCTTTGTGATCATATACTTGTAAGGGCAAGAGACTCCAATTTGTGGAGATTCCTTGCAAACGGGATAGTGAAAGGCAAAACAAAACACCGTGGTATTCAAGTGGGTCTTTGGACCGCTTGAGAGGGGTTGATTGCAACCCTCGTCCGTTGGGACGCCACAACGTGGAGTAGGCAAGCGTTGGTCTTGGTCGAACCACGGGATAAACCACTGTGTCACCTCTGTGTTTGATCTCTTGTGGTATTGTGTTTTGTTGAGACTTCTCTTTAGCCACTTGGCAATTATTGTGCTAACACTTAACAAGTTTTTTGTGGCTTAAGTTTTAAGTTTTCACAGGATCACCTATTCACCCCCCCCCCTCTAGGTGCTCTCAATTGGTATCAGAGCCGTTCTCTTCACAAAGGGACTAACCGCCCGAAGAGATGGATCCTAAGGGGAAGGGTATCGTGATCAACGACAAAGAGAAGGAATCCTTCGTCAACGAGCCAAAGGACGATAAGCCTACCGACTCCGGCTCGGGCCAAAGACGGAAGGAAGGGAAGAAGAAGAAGACAAGGCGCATCAAGGAGATCGTCTACTACGACAGCGATGAGTCTACTTCTTCCCAAAAGGACGACCACAGCGACTATGAGAGAAGGAAACCGGTTAATTCGAACTTTTCTTTTGACTACTCTCGTATTCCACAAAGTTCAAATTCACATTTGCTCTCCATTCCACTCGGCAAGCCCCCACACTTTGATGGAGAGGACTACGGATTTTGGAGCCACAAAATGCGTAGTCACCTATTCTCTCTCCATCCTAGTATTTGGGAGATTGTAGAGAGTGGAATGCACTTTGATAGTTCGGATAGTCCCATGTTCATTAATGAACAAATTCATAAGAATGCACAAGCTACTACTATTCTTCTAGCTTCCTTGTGCAGGGATGAATACCATAAAGTAAGCGGCTTGGATAACGCCAAGCAGATCTGGGACACCCTCAAGATTTCTCATGAGGGGAACGACGTCACCTTGCTCACCAAGATGGAGTTGGTGGAGGGAGAGCTCGGACGGTTCGCAATGATAAGAGGCGAGGAGCCGACGCAAACATATAATCGGCTCAAGACCCTTATCAACAAGATAAGGAGCTACGGGAGCACGCGATGGACGGATCATGACGTCGTCCGCCTAATGCTCAGGTCATTTACCGTTCTTGATCCTCATTTGGTAAAAAATATACATGAAAATCCCAGGTACACCAAGATGTCGCCCGAAGAAGTTCTTGGGAAATTCGTTAGCGGGCGAATGATGATCAAGGAGGCAAGGTATGTGGACGACGCCTTGAATGGTCCGATCAACGAGCCGCAACCCCTTGCTCTCAAGGCAACACGAAGCAAGGAGGCGCTACCTAGCAAGGTGGCACAGATTGAGGCGGCCGGACTCAATGATGAAGAGATGGCTCTCATCATCAAGAGATTCAAGACGGCGCTAAATGGTCGCAAGGGGCAGCCAAGCAAGACCAAGACAAAGGGGAAGCGCTCATGCTTCAAATGCGGTAAGCTTGGTCATTTTATCGCTAACTGTCCCGATAATGAAAGTGACCAGGAAAAGGGGAACAAAAGAGAGAAGAAGAAGCAATACAAGAAGGCAAAGGGCGAGGCACATCTAGGAAAGGAGTGGGACTCGGATTGCTCCTCCTCCGACTCCGACAATGAAGGACTCGCTGCCACTGCCTTCAACAAGTCTTCCCTCTTCCCCAACGAGCGTCTCACATGCCTTATGGCAAGGGAGAAGAAGGTGAGTACTCAAGACTCCACTTATGCTTCTTCTAGTGATAATGAGTCTAGTGATGATGATGACATAGATTATTCATGCTTGTTCAAGGGCTTAGATAGATCTAAGATAGATAACATCAATGAATTGATTGATGCATTGAATGAAAAGGATAGGCTTTTAGAAAAGCAGGAGGATTTATTGTATGATGAACATGATAAATTTGTAGAGGCACAAAAATCATATGCTTTAGAAGTGAAAAGAAATGAAATGCTTTCTTATGAACTATCTACTTGTCATGAAACCATTTCTACTTTACAAGGTGTTAACAATGATTTAAATGCTAAGTTAGAAGTAGCAAATAAATCTAATTCTTATGTAGAACATGTTATGATTTGCACTAGGTGTAAGGATTTCGATGTTGATGCCTGTAGTGAACACCTAGTTTTAATTTCCAAATTAAATGAGGAACTGGCTAGTCTTAATGCCCAACTTAAGACTAGCAAGAGTGAAGTTGATAAAATAAAATTTGCAAGGGATGCCTACACGGTTGGTAGACACCCCTCAATTAAGGATGGTCTTGGCTTCAAGAGAGAGGCCAAGAACTTAACAAGCCATAAGGCTCCCATCTTCGTCAAGGAGAAAGGGAAGGCCCCTATGGCTAGTAGTGCTAAAAAGAACCATGCTTTCTTATACCATGATAGGAGACATGCTAGAAATGCTTATAATGATTTTGATTTACATGTTTATGATTCTCATGCCATGTTTGCTTCTAGTTCTTCCTATAAGCATGATAGAGATATGTGTAGGAGAAAAGTTGTACATATGCCTAGGAGAAATATTGCTCATGTGCCTAGAAAGAATGTTATTCATGCTCCTAGGAAAGTAGTGAATGAACCTTCTATAATTTATTGTGCTTTAAACACTTCCTTTGCTATTTGTAGAAAGGATAGGAAAATAGTTGCTAGGAAGTTAGGGGCAAAATGCAAGGGAGACAGGACTTGCATTTGGGTCCCTAAGGATATTTGTGCTAACCTTGCAGGACCCAACATAAGTTGGGTACCTAAGACCCAAGCCTAAATTTGCCTTGCAGGTTTATGCATCCGGGGGTTCAAGCTGGATTATCGACAGCGGATGCACAAACCATATGACGGGGGAGAAGAAGATGTTCACCTCCTACGTCAAAAATAAGGATTCCCAAGATTCAATTATATTCGGTGATGGGAATCAAGGCAAGGTAAAAGGGTTAGGTAAAATTGCAATTTCTAATGAGCACTCAATATCAAATGTATTTTTAGTTGAGTCTCTTGGTTACAATTTGCTATCTGTTAGTCAACTGTGCAATATGGGATATAATTGTCTTTTTACTAATGTAGATGTGTCTGTCTTTAGAAGATGTGATGGTTCACTAGCTTTTAAGGGTGTACTAGACGGCAAGCTTTACTTAGTAGATTTTGCAAAAGAAGAGGCCGGTCTAGATGCATGCTTAATGGCTAAGACTTGCATGGGCTGGCTGTGGCATCGCCGCTTAGCACATGTGGGGATGAAGAATCTCCACAAGCTTCTAAAGGGAGAACACGTGATAGGTCTAACCAATGTTTATTTCCAAAAAGATAGACAGTGTGCAGCTTGTCAGGCAGGTAAACAAGTGGGAGGAGCACATCACAGCAAGAATGTGATGACCACGTCAAGACCTCTGGAGCTGCTGCATATGGACCTCTTCGGACCCGTCGCCTATCTAAGCATAGGAGGAAGTAAGTATGGTTTAGTTATTGTTGATGACTTTTCCCGCTTCACTTGGGTGTTCTTTTTGCAGGATAAGTCTGAAACCCAAGGGACCCTCAAGCGCTTCCTCAGGAGAGCTCAAAATGAGTTTGAGCTCAAGGTGAAGAAGATAAGGAGCGACAACGGGTCCGAGTTCAAGAACCTTCAAGTGGAGGAGTTTCTTGAGGAGGAAGGGATCAAGCACGAGTTCTCCGCTCCCTACACACCACAGCAAAATGGTGTGGTAGAGAGGAAGAACAGGACGCTAATCGATATGGCGAGGACGATGCTTGGAGAGTTCAAGACCCCCGAGTGCTTTTGGTCGGAAGCCGTGAACACGGCTTGCCACGCCATCAACAGGGTCTACCTTCACCGCCTCCTCAAGAAGACGTCATATGAGCTACTAACCGGTAACAAACCCAATGTATCTTACTTTCGTGTTTTTGGGAGCAAGTGCTACATTCTAGTGAAGAAGGGTAGAAATTCTAAGTTTGCTCCCAAAGCTGTAGAAGGGTTTTTATTAGGTTATGATTCAAATACAAAGGCGTATAGGGTCTTCAACAAATCATCGGGTTTGGTTGAAGTCTCTAGCGACGTTGTATTTGATGAGACTAATGGCTCTCCAAGAGAGCAAGTTGTTGATTGTGATGATGTAGATGAAGAAGATGTTCCGACGGCCGCTATACGAACCATGGCGATTGGAGAAGTGCGGCCACAGGAACAAGATGAACGAGATCAACCTTCTTCCTCAACAACGGTGCATCCCCCAACTCAAGACGATGAACAGGTTCATCAACAGGAGGCGTGTGATCAAGGGGGAGCACAAGATGATCATGTGATGGAGGAAGAAGCGCAACCGGCACCTCCAACCCAAGTTCGAGCGATGATTCAAAGGGATCATCCCGTCGACCAAATTCTGGGTGACATTAGCAAGGGAGTAACTACTCGGTCTCGACTAGTTAATTTTTGTGAACATTACTCTTTTGTCTCCTCTATTGAGCCTTTCAGGGTAGAGGAGGCCTTGCTAGATCCGGATTGGGTGTTGGCCATGCAGGAGGAACTTAACAACTTCAAGCGCAATGAAGTTTGGACGCTGGTGCCTCGTCCCAAGCAAAATGTTGTGGGAACCAAGTGGGTGTTCCGCAATAAACAAGACGAGCACGGAGTGGTGACAAGGAACAAGGCTCGACTTGTGGCAAAAGGTTATGCCCAAGTCGCAGGTTTGGACTTTGAGGAGACTTTTGCTCCTGTGGCTAGGCTAGAGTCCATTCGTATCTTGCTAGCATATGCCGCTCACCATTCTTTCAGGTTGTACCAAATGGATGTGAAGAGCGCTTTCCTCAACGGGCCAATAAAGGAGGAGGTGTACGTGGAGCAACCCCCTGGCTTCGAGGATGAGCGGTACCCCAACCACGTGTGTAAGCTCTCTAAGGCGCTCTATGGACTTAAACAAGCCCCAAGAGCATGGTATGAATGCCTTAGAGATTTCTTAATTGCTAATGCTTTCAAGGTTGGGAAAGCCGATCCAACTCTTTTCACTAAGACTTGTGATGGTGATTTGTTTGTGTGCCAAATTTATGTCGATGACATAATATTTGGTTCTACTAATCAAAAGTCTTGTGAAGAGTTTAGCAGGGTGATGACGCAGAAATTCGAGATGTCGATGATGGGCGAGTTGAACTACTTCCTTGGGTTCCAAGTGAAGCAACTCAAGGACGGCACCTTCATCTCCCAAACGAAGTACACGCAAGATCTGCTAAAGAGGTTTGGGATGAAGGACGCCAAGCCCGCAAAGACGCCGATGGGAACCGACGGACACACCGACCTCAACAAAGGAGGTAAGTCCGTTGATCAAAAAGCATACCGGTCCATGATAGGTTCTTTGCTTTATTTATGTGCTAGTAGACCGGATATTATGCTTAGCGTATGCATGTGTGCTAGATTTCAATCCGATCCTAAGGAGTGTCACTTGGTGGCGGTGAAGCGAATTCTTAGATATTTAGTCGCTACGCCTTGCTTCGGGATCTGGTATCCAAAAGGGTCTAACTTTGACTTGATTGGGTACTCAGATTCCGACTATGCTGGATGTAAGGTCGATAGGAAGAGTACATCGGGGACGTGCCAATTCTTAGGGAGGTCCCTGGTGTCATGGAACTCTAAGAAACAAACATCCGTTGCCCTATCCACCGCTGAGGCCGAGTATGTTGCCGCAGGACAGTGTTGCGCGCAACTACTTTGGATGAGGCAAACCCTCAGGGACTTTGGCTACAATCTGAGCAAAGTCCCACTCCTATGTGATAATGAGAGTGCTATCCGAATAGCGGAAAATCCTGTTGAGCACAGCCGCACAAAGCACATTGACATCCGACATCACTTTTTGAGAGACCACCAGCAAAAGGGAGATATCGAAGTGTTTTATGTAAGCACCGAGAACCAGCTAGCCGATATCTTCACCAAGCCTCTAGATGAGAAGACATTTTGCAGGCTGCGTAGTGAGCTAAATGTCTTAGATTCGCGGAACTTGGATTGAATTGTAGCATACATGTGCTTATGCCTTTGATCATGTTCATTCTGCATTTTGTTGCTTATTATGGTGCTCAAGTTGTACAAACACTCCCTGGACCTCACAAGTCCGCTACAAGTGATGCACATGTTTAGGGGGAGATGTGTTACAACTTGATCCCTTGAGACTAACCATATGCTTGAGTTTGTTTGATTTAGTCTCAAAGGAGAATTGAAAGGGAAAAGGTGGACTTGGATCATGCAAGACTTCCACTGCACTCCGATGAGAGGGTAACTTATTCCAAGTCCATCTCATGAACTCTTATTGCCATTTGCTCTAAATTGAAGATTTTGGTGAGGCAATGGGGTTAAAGGGCCAAAATTGATCCCGTTTTGGTGTTTGATGCCAAAGGGGGAGAAAATAAAGGCCAAAGCGATAAATGGATCAGCTACCACTTGAGAGATTTTGAAAATAGTAGAATAGAGTTTTTGGTTTGTTAAAACTCTTTTGTTGTCTCTTGTGTCTCTCTTATGGCTTCTTTTGGGAGAAGTAGTAATTATGGGAAAAAGGGGGAGTTTTTGAAATCTTTGATCAATCTCTTTTGGAATGACTCTCTTTATGCTTCAACATGTGTGTTTAACTTAGAGATAGAGATTTGAGTTTGATTTGCAAAAACAAACCAAGTGGTGGCAAAGGATGATCCATATATGCCAAAATTGATTCAAAATAAATTCAAGTTTTATTTGAAGTGAGTTTGCACTTGTTCTAGCTGCCTTATGTTGTGTTGGCATAAATCACCAAAAAGGGGGAGATTGAAAGGGAAATGTGCCCTTGGGCCATTTCTAAGTATTTTGGTGATTGAGTGCCAACACATGTGCTTAATTGTGAATTTATGTACATGGATGAACAAGGTGCAAATCATAAAGTAAAGGTATGTTTCTAAGCCTTAGTACATTGGTTTTGTGTACTAATATATTTGTCTAAGTGTTAGAAACAGAAAGAAGAAGAAGAGAGAAGAGGAGAAAAGACTTGGCTGTGTGCTGCCAAGACCCAGCTCGGTCTGGAGCACCGGACTGTCCGGTGTGCACCGGACAGTGTCCGGTGCGCCAGGCTGGCTCGGAGCGAACTGGCCGCTCTCGGGAATTCGCCGACGGCGTACGACTAAAATTCACCGGACTGTCCGGTGTGCACCGGACTGTCCGGTGAGCCAACGGTCGGCCTGGCCAACGGTCGACCGCGCAATCTGCGCGGGACACGTGGCGGAGCCAACGGTCGGAAGATGTCACCGGACTGTCCGGTGTGCACCGGACATGTCCGGTGCGCCAACTGCGCCAGATCTGCCAACGGTCTGCAACGGTCGGCTTCGCTGTTTAAGGAAACAAATCGGGCACCGGACAGTGTCCGGTGTGCACCGGACTGTCCGGTGCCCCCGACGACAGAAGGCAAGGATGGCCTTCCGGATTTGCTCTCAACGGCTCCTAGCTGCCTTGGGGCTATAAAAGGAGCCCCTAGGCGCATGGAGGAGACACACAAGCAACCTTTGAGCATTCTTGATCATCCACACTCAGTCTTTGCGCATCCGTTTGTCATTCTAAGTGTTTCGAGCTCCGTTCTAGTGAGAACTTTGTGATACTCTTGTGAGCTCGATTCTTGGCCGTGTGTGTGCGCGTTTCGCTGTGGATTTGTGTGTGTTGCTTCCCTCCCTTACTCTGTGTTTCTTTGTGATCATATACTTGTAAGGGCAAGAGACTCCAATTTGTGGAGATTCCTTGCAAACGGGATAGTGAAAGGCAAAACAAAACACCGTGGTATTCAAGTGGGTCTTTGGACCGCTTGAGAGGGGTTGATTGCAACCCTCGTCCGTTGGGACGCCACAACGTGGAGTAGGCAAGCGTTGGTCTTGGCCGAACCACGGGATAAACCACTGTGTCACCTCTGTGTTTGATCTCTTGTGGTATTGTGTTTTGTTGAGACTTCTCTTTAGCCACTTGGCAATTATTGTGCTAACACTTAACAAGTTTTTTGTGGCTTAAGTTTTAAGTTTTCACAGGATCACCTATTCACCCCCCCCCCCCCTCTAGGTGCTCTCACTTCATCATCATCACTTTCTTCTTCTTCCTCTTCTTCACTTGAGGAACTTGGAGTGGGAGCCTTCTTTTGCCCTTCCTTTCATCACATGCAAAAGCATATGGCCTTGAGGAAGTTGGCTCCTCTCCTCGACACATTTTTCGCGACATCTCAAAAGCCGCGATTTTCCCAATCACAATGATCGGGGTCATGTTGCTCAAGTCCTCCATGTTGTGAAGGATGGTGATGATGCTCCCATATCTTCGTTGTGGTAGTAGGTAGATAATCTTCCTCACAATGTCTGCATCACCTAGCTTATTAATGCCAATAGAATTGAGCTCATTGATAATTAGATTCAAACGAGAATACATGTCTCTAACAAGCTCATCGTATTTCATAGCAAAAGAATTATACTCATTTAAGACTAGGCAATGTTTTTGCTCATGGACATTGGATGTGCCGTCATGGAGCTCATGCAATTTTAGCCAAATCTCATTAGCATTTTTCAAGGTAAATACTTGATTAAAAATATCCATGCTAAGAGATTCATACAAGCAATTTTTGGCTCTAGCATTTAAATGAATTTCTTTTTCCTCACTCGTGGTGGGTTTCTTGGGATTCTTGAGGGGTTTCATCCCGTCACGAGTGACTCTCCAAACACCTAGATCAACAGCCTCTAGGTAACAAGCCATTCTAGCACTATAATATGGGAAGTTAGTGCCATCGAAGTGTGGTGGCCTATGGGTATCCATCCCTTCCTCTAAAAAGTGTCGGTTCTTTTAGCGGTGAAGCTAAAACGTTTCAAATGAGCCAAACCAGGCTCTGATACCACTTGTAGGAAACTGGTGATGCCTAAGAGGGGGGTGAATTAGGACTTCTAAAACTTTTACTAAACTAGGCCACAATTAAATCCCTAGAGCAAAACCTATGCAAATAATCAAACTAGAAAGAGCAAACTAGGTTTTGTCTAAGTGTTGCTATCTCTACCGCAATGGCTAAGTTTCAATCTACACTAAATAAGTATGTATACAAGATTGAAACTTAAATGCTTAATATAAATGCGGAAACTTAAAGAGCAAAGTAGAGAAGCAAACTCTCATGGATGACGCCGGTATTTTTACCGAGGTATCCGAAACCACGCAAGGTCCTAACTAATCCTCGTTGGTGCCCCTACGCAAAGGGAAGCCCACGTGAGGGCCAAGCACCACGGTCAAGTAACTTCGTAGAGAGCCGCGGGCCTTCTCCACGCGCCAAGTGGTGCTCCGCTTCCGGCTCCTCTCAGACACTCCCTGTCGTCTCCACTATCGAGTTTTCGGCCGAAAGGTCGCGGGCCTCATTCCCTTCAGTACACGGTGGCGGCCGTGACACAAACGCGGTTGTCACGGTCTCGAAAGACTCTCGACCCACTCGGTACAATTACAACGGCCCGCGTAAGAGCTGAGGGGTTGTGTGGTTTGTCTAAACTCACTCAACTAACTAGGGTTTACCTAGAGCAAGCGCTAAAGCGGTCTAACTAACCTAAGCACTTCGCAAAGCACCTACGCTAATCACCGAGTGATTCTATTAAGCACTTGGGTGTTTCCTACACTGCTACGATGGATTTTCCTACACTGCGCTCCTTAGAAACTGTAGTGGGTTTTCTGAAGCTAGTGGAACTTTGTAAAGGCCTCGTAGTGTTACCCTGTCTCGCTTCCTTGGTAGAGGTGTATGGGATCCGATTAACCCTGTGGCAAATGGGTAACATGACTTGTGGGTAAAGATGTGCAACCTCTGCAAAGTGTAAAACTGGTATATTAGTCATGCTCACGGTCATGAGCGGCTCGGACACTCACATGATTAACTTATGGAATCAAACTCAATTTGTCATTTGCATTGCATTGTGGGTGTTGTTATTAATCTTGATCTCTTATTTAATTGGATTGGTATCTACTAATACTTAGTAACTACTAATAAAATTTTGACCAACTTTAAAAGCAATGCTCAACTTTAACCATCCTCTTTGGTAAGCCTTACACTTCACATGAGCTCCCACCTTTGGTGAGTTCATGCACATTATTCCCCACAACTTGTTGAGCGATGAATGTATATGAGCTCACCCTTGTTGTACTCACATTCCCCTCCCAGGTCAAGGATAGGTACCACTAGATGAGGCGCATGAAGGATGATGTGTTGAGTTCGTGAGTGGTCTAGGCTGTCATCTCCCAATCAACTTTGGGTTGCTGGATCATTGTCTTCATATGATGTAATTATTTAACTATTTTGTATAGAACTCTGTTATATATTAATGTTGTGGCATCCGTTGTTGGAACTTGCTCTCAACTGCAAGGGGATCCAACACGGGTGAACGGTGATGACAACAGGGCACTCGCGTGTGATGGCAAAAGCTCTGTTAATCTGGCCTCTCACGGGCACTGTACAGGGGTATTTATAGGTACCTGAGCGCGCAGCACCTTGAGCTAAGGACGCATGTGCCCTCAGGTACCTGGGTTATCCCAAGAATATTCCCATAAAGCGAGGTTACAGACCGTAATTACAGGAATGCTTTTACAACATAGGCCCGTAACACAGGGCGGCCAAGCGGGGCCCGTTACGACGGGCCGGATTGCACGTGGGCCTCCGAGCTGGGCGAGGCCGCGCCGTGGGATGCCCTTCGTCGCCAGTCGTCGCCTAGAACGGAAGGAGCGATGGGTGTCCCCGCCTGTTTTGTTTCTGTCAGTTCAGCTGCTGCAGCGAAGGCTTCGAGCGAAGGGTGGCGCCTTTGCCTTCGCCCCAACATCCGTTTCTATACCATGAGTCATTATATGTGTAAGACTCATTCCTTACACACTTAGTGCTCATTTCGCGTCCAGGTTTTGGACCCCTGAAACCCGGGTGTGACAGGGGCTGCACCGGCGAGCCGGACGGCCGCGCCGAGGGGCCGGACAACCGCGCAGGGGCAGGGGATCGCCAGGGAGCTGCACGCACACACGCAAAAGGGGATCGACTAGGGGAGGGAGAGAGGGGAGGGAGGAGAGGGGAGCTCACCACGGGCTCGACGGACGACAACAACCACTCACCGGGATCCAACCTAGGGCAAGGGGAGAGGTGGAAGAGAGGGAGAGGGAGGTTGCTGCGCGGGAAAGAGAGAATGAGGGGGAGGGGTGCGCATAAGGAGGGGTGGGGCCTGGGCGCATGCGCCAGGTCCGAGTTGGGCCGCGGGCCGGACCAACTACTCTCTACTCGCTCTCGCCTGCTTCTAATCGAGATTAATCCACGAATCAAAACCCAAAACTAGACAAACGCACGACTAGGCACAACATCAGACAAAATAAATATGCTTCGGCATGATGCAACAAGAACATCAACTTAGGTTTTGGTTACACACGATACAGACCATAGTCTCTATATTGTTTTGAAAATAGGAGAAAGAAGCGAAACAGGAAGAGAAAAAGAGAGTAACACCTGAATTTGGTGAATATTGGAGAAGAAAATTTATACCCCCAAATTTAGGGCGTTACAGAAACAAATTTCATTCTATCCCTATTTCACTCTACCTCCCCGCGTAGAGCGAGGGGTGGGCCAAGCAAGCTCTCAGTGAGTCACAAGTCAGGTGGCCGGCCCATAGGTCATTTGCTCGGTTCCGCGTTTAAGGTCATTGATAGAGGGCAAGGCCCAATGTTCCATGAGGTACGATAACTTGATTTGGTGGAGATCTCGACGTTGATGATCTAAGGCTTCGAGCGAACGGATCCTCGCAATCACTACACCACTACTCCGTTTGTTATCACCCGTGGCACACGAGTAACTTCGCCATGAAGACTTATCCTTGTAAGCGCAATCAGGAACACAAACAAGAATAGGAAGGACACAACCAAAACTGTGTTGATTACGAGTTGGGGTCTCACAAACCGATGAACGGCGACACTGTTCGATGTCAGATATGATCTAAGCAAACCCCAAACCCTAATGTGGCAGCGGATGCTGGTAAAATAGAGGTTAGGGGCGTGCATGTCCCCTAGTCACACCCCTATTAGGCTCCAACATGATACATGGCCCAACAACCCAACACACGGTGTCGTATCACCAAAACAGAATCTGAATATTGATTTGTTTCGACAATCACCGTTGACACCAGATGAATTTTAAGGTGGTTCAAATTGGGTTGGAAATCTTATCTCCTTATATTTCTATCTATATAAAGTCCAACCTAATCGGAGTTTGGATGCATCCTAGACGCCCATTTTAATGCAAACTAGTTCTGGACTCCAATGTGGAGACGATGTTGAGTCGGACTTGGCTTTCTTTTGTTGTGAATGTCCTAGCTTCTCCTCCTTGACATCTTGGCATTTCCCAAGTTCTTTATGGTCCTATCTAAGGTTCCTACTCATCAAAACATCTATGGCACAAAGCGTAAGATCTAAAATATAATTGACTAGGTAAAAACGAATCTGGAGATTTAACTATCATGCACGTGCTCGTGTTGTCAGCATATGCATTATTTATATGATAGTGATGTCCTCATCATCCTCTCCCACTTAAATTGGAATCATCCTTGACTCAGTCGGTGGCAAAGGGGGTGGCCGAGCTACCCTTAGATGTACAAGGCCTTTATGTCCAAAAACAGGTGTCGCTTATTTCTAGTAGATTATGCACATCATCTTGTTATGTCGATTCCCATCAGCTCCGAGCATATTTTGACGTGGAGCCACTTGGGTTGGAAATCTTATCTCCTTAGCTTTCCAACGATGTCTAGAACGTCAAAAACAGAGTCCGTATGTAGCCTGGGCATCCGTTTTTGTGAGACCCAGTCCTATAGTCCGAACCGGATTCACGAATAAACTGGACTTCAAATTCCATTGAGCTTGGGACTCTATGATTGATTGTGCCTTGACCATATAGTTTACATCCATGTACTCATCATTCTTCCCTTCTTGGTTTTGAGTCATCCTCGACTCAAAGTTGTTGGTGCCTACAAAATATGTTGATGTAGTGCTTGATGTCATCCAACCTTGCTCCACTTCTTGAAGTTGACCGTGTTATTGTAAAACAAACAAAGAAGGACACATGGAACTAGACATGATATGGTTAGTTTTAACACAACCCTCTAATTAATCATATTTTTAAATGAAAAAAAGGAGATTTCATATTTGAATAAATATATAGTCGACGTACCATATATTCTCCTTTCCAATTATATCTTCCAATAACATGATATGTATGTTTAGATAACTATGGAAAATTAGCACTAAAAGAAAGTTTATCCTCTAAATTATTTAGATTACATAGGACATCAAATTCAACATAGCCCAAAGTATTTAAAGAAGATAACAATTTTAGCTCATCATGCACACTAGTTATAGAATGGAATATTCTAATTTTGGCACAATTAATAGAATCATAAGCAACAATATGTAGTTTGTTCTCTAGTTGTGGCATAGAAATAGTAGTACTATCATCACACAACTCTTCTTTATCACAAGAAACAACAAGACAATCTTCTTGTAACAAAGGCAACACAGATTTATCTAAAGACATGATATTAGTAGAATTACTCAAGTTATTTTTAGTATCATCCATAGAAAGAAATTGTTGTCTCATTAGTGCTTTCACATCAGTCCAAGTTTGTGGTTTCTCATAGTCATGCAAATTATTCCACCAAACTAACGCATCATTCGTTAAAGTACTAGCCACAAAAAAATTTGCCTATCACATATACGATGTCGTGCAAAAATCTTATCCATTGATACTTCTCATTTAGTATATTTATCTGCAATATTTGCATCAAAAGAAGAGAAAGATAGATAAATAGAACATGAGGGAGACGAATCAACATCAATGGTGTCGCTCTCAAAAGTTTTAGTCAATGCACAAATCATCTCCTTCAATTACAGATGGGAGACACTCACCATTAGTAGGCTTAGGGCCCTTATCCTTGTCTGTTTGGGGTCTTTGGTCCTATCATTGTTAATACAAAATAAAACAAAGTCAACAAATAAAAAGTATAAACCCTACTACTACTCTTAGGGGTGGTGGTAGAACACAAGTTATGAAGTGTTTTAACCCGCTCTTACAAAGTTCTTACCAGTACTGTAGGTGGCAAACAGTGGTCGGTGTGACAACACTTAGAGCGTGGATGTGATTGCAATGAAGTACATGTTCTGCTCGAGAGAAAGGTGGAGCTTTGGGAAGGCTCACAAAATATATATCTGTGACACACAAGTCAATAACAGATAGCATGTTGAATAAGTGTTCGAAATACTCGTACTAGTTGTTAACCTAGAGAATGTATTAGCATAGTTGGAGGAAGACACAAAGGAGGTGACAAGGATCTAGGAACAACAAGAGAATAAGTTGGAATGAAAAACAATCACACAGGTGCACAGATCAATGGTGTTCGTGCTTATGCGCACTCTTTTTCTCTGATTTTTTTCTTCTTTTGTCTTTGTTTTGTGCGGCTATTTTTGCACTTGCCTTTTTATATTCTCTTCTTTTTTTACAAGAGTGTCGCAAAAACAAGATATAACATAAGAGTATAAAAATATTCTCGTATATCCGTTATAGATTTTCTGCTCTAACTTCGACAGACTGTTTGACAAATTTATAGACCTCAAACGCAAACACTCACAACACAAAAGTTGTAGGTCTTTATTTACTATTTCTTTTTAGATATATGGATCGCCTATTTTAGATAAAGGAAGTGGGAGATATGAACCCCGAAATACAGACTGGTCCAAAATTTCAGGATCACAAACAGATTTACTTCCAAAATAGGTAACTCTTTGATAATGACGTTTTCTAGAAAACTCGTAAATAAGAAAGTTGTAGATAATTTTTTAAACTTTCCATAAAGTACAAGAACACTAAATTTCGAGTTGGTATGCGAGATTTATGCTCAGAATATCAAACTAGACAGAAACTAATTTGATAAGAACGAAATGATGAGATGAAAAATGATGGGATCTGTTTTGGAGATTGAATTTGTGGGATCACAACGGATGAAAAGGATTAAACTGAACCAAAACAAATCTAAACCAACAACAGGACCATGACCTAGGACACAAACTCAATATGGCAGAATCTGAAACCAAATTGTGCAAAGGCTAAAGTGCAGGCTGTAGGTCAGGATACACTAATGATTTTAAAGATATGGCCTAATGTTAGGACTCTTTTCTGAAGGTCTTTTGTAGTTATAGGACAAACAAAACAAATATAAAGGTAGGATTATATCTCACGGGCAACCTAAATATTGATACCACTAGATAGATGGCAAGATCCAATCTTCCATGAGGTACGATAAATTGATTGGGTGTGAAAGGATCACGATGCCCAAGAGGGGGGTGAATTGGGCTTTTCTAAAAATCAACACTAATTAAAACCTAAGCAAGAGCTAAGCAAGAGCCCAACTTCACCCCAACAACTAGCACTAAGAATATAATACTAGAAATGCAACAAAGCTAAGATAATACTTCAAATACTTGCTAAACAAATACACAATGTAAAGTGCTTGAATTAAGTGCGGAATGTAAAGCAAAGTTTAGAAGACTCCTCCAATTTTTTCCGAGGTATCGAAGAGTCGGCACTCTCCACTAGTCCTCGTTGGAGCACCCGCGCAAGGGTATCGCTCCCCCTTGGTCCTCGCAAGAACCAAGTGCTCACTACGAGATGATCCTTTGCCACTCCGGCGCGGTGGATCCCTCGAGACCGCTTACAAACTTGAGTCGGGTCACCAACAAGATCTTCACGGTGATCACCGAGCTCCCAACGCCACCAAGCCGTCTAGGTGATGCCGATCACCAAGAGTAACAAGCCGTAGACTTTCGCTTGACCAAGAGAAGCCTAATGCAAGTGGTGTGTGCTCTAGGTGGCTCTTACTAGCGCTAATGAGGAACAAGCGCGGATTATGATTCTCTAATCTCCTCACTAGGCTTTTGGTGCTTGCAATGCTCTAGCAATGTGCTGGAATAAATGTGGAGTGCAAGTCATTGAATATGGTGGGTGGAGGGGGTATAAATAGCCCTTACCCACCAACTAGCCGTTACAGGCATTTCACTGCGTGATGGCGCACCGGACAGTCCGGTGCGCCAACTGTGCGCCAACGGTCGTTTCCAACGGCTAGTTCTGACAGGTAGCCGTTGGACTCATGGCGCACCGGACAGTGAACAGTTCGCTGTCCGGTGCACACCGGACAGTCCGGTGCGGTGTCCGGTGTGCCACTAAAATTCAACTCTGAAAGCTGCGCTCTCGGGTTTCTGGGAAGGGGAAGCCTCTGCCGCGGATCAGCCTGGCCCCACCTGGCAGAGGGTGCACCGGACAGTCCGGTGCACACCGGACAGTCCGGTGCCCCAAGGCCAGAAACACTAACTCTTGTTTTTCAAATCGGTTTTCGTTCTAACTTGAGTGTGAGTTCTAGAGTGACACCTAGCACTGTGTATGAGTGTGATTGTGCACCAACACTACACTAGAACTCTCTTGGTCAAACTACTCATCGACAACCCCTCTTTATAGTACGGCTAAAAGAGAATAAAAGACCTAACTAAAATGCGAGTGTCCACATCTCCTTGACACTCGGACTCCGTAGACCTTCACCTTTTGTTTCGTCGTTTTAGCCGTCGCTTCGAGTTCTTATCTCCGGGATTGTTTTCACCGTTGTAGTACTTCTACCTGTCATGCGACCTAACTTACCATTTGTCTCTGCAAAACACACGTTAGTCACATATAATATTATGTTGTCATTAATCACTAAAACCAACCAGGGGCCTAGATGCTTTCAATCTCCCACTTTTTGGTGATTGATGACAACCCTACAAGTTTTGTGAGAGTAGTTTGTTTTGAAGTTTCTGTCAATAGAAAGAATGGTTAGTTATACTCAGTAATCTTTGACAGAAAGAACGTGTACCATAATAATAAGAGTGAGCGCATACACATCATCAGATTCTTGTTCATAAAAAAGTGAAGTTAAATCAATGAAACAAGAACTAGAGGACTGGTGATAAAATATAAGGTGAAAACATAATACACACAGTCAATCATAAGCAACGAGAGTATATGACGAGTTTGTGAGCCAAAAACATCAAGCTAGAACAGAGAGTAGCAAGCACATATATTACATCAACATGACTCTCTACTAACTCTCTAACTCCCCCTAGCTCTCACAACTCATATCTCTCCCCCTTTGGCGTCAAACACCAAAAGGGTCCTGAACCTAAACATCAGAAGCATGAGGAGGCGGCGGGGGCGCATCCGGTCGCGGTCGAGGCAGCAGAGCGAACGCCAGTGGAGGGTCAGAGTCAGTCTCGGATCCAGGATCTGCGGTAGAAGCTGGAGCTGGTACTGACTCGGACTGAGGCCACGCTGCAGGAGCTACCGGAACAGAAGCGGTCACAGATACTGCCACAGCAGTAGTGGTAACAGCAGATGCTGGTGGCACTGGCGGCTGCGGGCAGACAGAGCTGAGAACCGGAGAGGTGAATGCCAAAGTGACCGGCCGGAGCGGAGAGGTACCAACAGGGGGTCCTGACAAAATCGATGGCACCACAGGAGCGTGAAGCGGAGGAGGTGGAGCAGACAGAACCGGAGGAACTGAGACACCAGACTGCTGTAGCATGAGAGCCATGAATGCCCTGGTCTCAGCCCGATCCTGAAGTAGCTGCTGCTGAAGGGCATCCTGCCTGTCCTGCATGTTCTGAAACATCGAGAGCATCCTCTCGGATAACCGGGCCTGCTCGGCTGCCAGGTGAGCCTGCTGCTGAGTGAGAGTCTGGAGAATCGAAGCAAGAGCAGGGTCCATAGCCTGAGGAGGAGCAGGGGCAGCACTAGAACTCCCAGCCTCATGATCATGTGAGCGTGGAGGCATAGGAGGCGGAGGAGGAACCCCAAAATCATCATCATCATCATCATCAGCTGCTGTACCCTGAGTGTCAAACTGTCGAAGAGCTGCATCCTCGGCCTGAGAGTCAAAAACATGAGCAGAAGCTGGCACAGGAATCTCAGGCGCAGGACGGTAGGATCCAAAAACGAGGCGTGAGGCCTCAAGGGTGCTCTAAAATCGAGGGGGCTGAATCAGCTGCGCAAAGATGTGGCACAAGTAGTGAGCATAGGGCAACTGCCGATGAGCATGAATCCCATCCAAAACGGTGTCCTCGATCTCACAAAACAGGAAGTCCACAACGTCAAACTCAGAGTGGGAGACCAGGGCACCAAGGAGCCAAAGTTGAATATGAGTGGTAGCCTCCCTGTATCCCATCCTCGGCAAAAGAGTCCGTCTGATGAGCTCATATAAGTACTTTGATGCTGTTGTAAAATCTGCCGGTGAACGTCGCGACCCATCTGTGAAGGGCAGGCGGAACAGAGCCGCGACATGAGCTGTACCCGGAGCCACACCGCCGTGAGGGCGACGAGGAGGATCAGAAGTGCCGTAGCAGAGGCTGTGAAGACGAGTCGTCGACTCGGGAAATCCAAAAAGCTGGCGGATCTGACTGGCAGTAATGGTGACATCGTCGCGCTCAAAGCGAAACCTCATCCAGTGATGATCCGGGTCAATCCAAACAGAGGCGTAGAAGACTCGTACCCACTCCTCAACATACCTGCCGCTGGTAGTCAAAAGGGTCTGAAGGCCAGGCAGATAGGTGAGGTGCGCCTCAGAGTCAGCACCGGCTGCAAGCAGAAAGGCTGGAAGATCCAAAAGCCGGTGCACTCGTAGAGCTATCTGAGCAGACATCTGAGCTCTGAAAAACGACTCCTGAGTACGTGTGTTGAAAAGGTCACCTGCTGCAGGGTCTCTCTGAGCTGGTAGCCAAGACTCCACGGGTACGTATCTGAACCTACGTACCCGTGCCGCTGTAGCACGCTGAAGGTCAAACAGTCGAGGATCCGTAGCCAGGGGTCGAACCTCAGTCTCATCGCGCTCCCGGAATCGAGGTGGAGGGACAGGAGGAGCTGAAGCGGGAGCAGGAGGAGGAGGAGCAGTGGAAGCTGGCGTAGTGGATGTAGTGGGTATGGCTGTGGAGGTGGATGGAGCAATAGGAGTGACGGGAGCAGGCAGAGTGGGTGGCGGAGTGGAAGCAGAGGTGTGAGTGGAGGAGCGATGTCGGGAGGCGAGACGACGAACACGGTATGCAATCTGATCGGATGGAGTCTGTGGCTGATCTCCAAGCTCGGCCTGCGCAGCGGCTGCTACAGCTGCTGCCGCTGCACGGGCTGCTCTGTCCGTACGCCGCTTCTTGCGGCCTTCCTGCTGCTCCAAGTAAACAGTCTTGCCCTTGACCTGCCTGAAGGGGCGACGAGGATCCTCATCATCGCCTCCCCCTGGCGCCGACACATTCTTCGTGCGAGGCATCCTGAACTGATGTCTGCAAATGAGAGAGAGTGACTAAGCATAGAGCAAAAGTGACCGATAGATTAGCAAAAGATGAGATGACTACCTGGAAAGCTCACACGAGAGGTGACGATCCAGGCAGGACGGGAGACGGCACACGGTCAATCAAGGTCACTGAAATGACAGAAGAGGTGAGCACGTATTAGTCACATAGTCATAGGCATATGAAATGTGAATAAATACATACACAGAGAGATATGGCACGAGACGAAACGATCAAGAAGTCAAATGACGTGAAAACGATGTTTGACGGATAAATAGTGTCATAGGATGTTTGGAATTCGAATTGAGGCACGAAACGATATGGAATTGAGCCGATACTTCATGAATAGGTTTATATAGGTGAATATGAGTGAAGTGTGTGCTTGGTTTGAATTTAGCTGAAGAAAAAGGGATTTGGGCACACGGCTCGAAAACGATCACTCAAATCGGGAAATTTGGTAAAATTTAAGTCTGGGATCTCGGATTGGCGTGAAATTTGGCAAGGATGTTGCTGGAAGTGTTGTAAAGGTGTCTGAAAAATTTGGGTTCAATTGGAGCAAATTTGGCTGGTTTGGGCATTTCACCGAGCACATGGCGTGCGGGGAATTAGGTTTTCGGTGAAATGGCTATTTGAGGTGGAAAAACCCTCCCGAAGGAGCTAAGAACCTACAGGGATACTCAATACACACAGAGACTCACAAACCACAACAGGAATTCACCAGATTTTACAAGATTTGGAGTGTTGCACAAAAGGGAGAAGTGAGGGGCCACTGCTCACCAGAAAGAGAGGGAGAGGAGAACAGAGGGAGAGGTCTGCTCACCGAGGGAGAGAAGGAGAGGGGCCCAAAGTCGCCGGAGCACCGTCGGAGATGGAGGCCGCCGGTGGCTGGAAATCGCCGGCGGGGGGAGAGGGAATCGCCAGGAATCAGAGAGCAGAGGGAGCTGGCAGAGAAGATGGGCCTCTGGCTCGGCTGCGGGCTGGAGGCCTTTTTTTTAAAACGCGATATGGGCGCACCGGACAGCGCACAGTAGCTGTCCGGTGAACCACCGGACAGCGCACAGGAAAAATGAATTTTAGCGCGCGGCTGCCGGTGCACCGGACATTGCACAGTGCAGTGTCCGGTGCACACCGGACTGTCCGGTGAGCCCAGACAGAGGAGAGTTTGGAAAATTTTGAATTTTTCTATCTAACTCCCAACCAAACCAAATCCCAACTTATAATCACACAAAATAACACTTGTTGGGACAGGTATTGGCACCCTCATATACTTTTCAAAATATTTTGCCATAGGCTAGATAATTTTTAGAGAAAATAGGCAAATGGTGAAATTTGCATTTTGGCTTGCAATAGGGGTTTTCATGAGTGATTTGAGTTTTGAATACTCCCCCTAAGTGCAGTACCTCATGCATATTTCAAGAACCAATAATTGCATAAAAAGTAAGAATTTAAGTGCTAAAAGCTTAAAAACTAAGACTTGTCAAGTTTGACCCGAGTTAAGCTTTTTCACTCGCTTTGTTGGCGGTTATCTTAACTAGGTTAGACAAGCCCTAGATGCAATACAAGGAATTTAAATATGCAATGCAAGCTTGACAATACCATTTGACATTTTACATAAAATTTCTGAGATCAAGAATATTTAGTTCATTCCTCAACATGCAAAAGCGGGTCTTATCAAGTGGCTTAGTGAAGATATCCGCTAATTGATCTTCCGACCTCACTCCTTCTAAAATGATATCTCCTTTAGCAACATGATCTCTAAGGAAGTGATGACGGATATCAATGTGCTTGGTGCGAGAGTGTTGAACAGGATTATTAGCAATTTTAACAGCACTCTCATTGTCACACAACAAAGGTACCTTTTCTAGAGCTACGCCATAGTCTAGAAGGGTTTGTTTCATATATAAAATTTGTGTGCAACAAGCACCTGCGGCAATGTATTCCGCTTCGGCAGTTGACAAGGCAACACTATTTTGCTTTTTGGATGTCCATGAAACTAGTGATCTACCAAGCAGATGGCATCCCCCAGAAGTACTTTTCCTATCAATTTTGCAACCGGCATAATCCGAATCGGAATAGCCAATTAAATCAAAAGTAGCTCCTTTGGGATACCACAGACCAACGCTTGTGGTGTGCCTGAGATACCTAAGAATTCTCTTAACAGCGCGAAGATGAGCTTTCTTAGGATTAGATTGGAATCTAGCACACATGCAAACACTGAACATAATATCGGGCCTAGATGCGGTAAGGTACAATAAACTACCAATCATAGAACGGTAGAGAGTTTGATTAACCGGATTACCTCCCTCATCTAAGTCGAGATGTCCATTTGTAGGCATGGGAGTCTTGATTGGTTTGCACTTCTCCATGTTGAACCTTTTCAACAAGTCTTTGGTATACTTCTCTTGTGAGAGAAAGTTACCATCTTTCATTTGCTTGACTTGAAAGCCGAGGAAGTATGTTAGCTCACCAATCATTGACATCTCGAACTCCTTCGACATCAACTCACCAAATTCCTTGCAATGATAGTCATTTGTCGAGCCAAAGATTATATCATCAACATATACTTGACAAATGAAAATATCACTGTTATGTTTCTTTGTGAAGAGAGTTGTGTCGACGGTCCCGATCTTGAAGCCCTTTTCGATGAGGAAGTCGCGAAGACGCTCATACCAAGCCCTTGGAGCTTGCTTTAGCCCATAAAGCGCCTTGGACAACCTGTAAGCATGGTTAGGATATCTAGGGTCTTCAAATCTAGGCGGTTGCTCAACACAATTTCATTTATGAAGCCATTTAAAAATGCACTTTTTACATCCATTTGATAAAGTTTTATATCATAGCATGATGCATATGCAAGTAGGATACGGATGGCTTCCAGTCGAGCAACCGGTGCAAAGGTCTCTCCAAAATCTAAGCCTTCAACTTGAGAGAATCCCTTTGCGACAAGTCTTGCCTTGTTTCTTACAATCACACCTTGATCATCTTGTTTGTTTCTGAACACCCACTTTGTTCCAATGATTCTTGCATCTTGTGGGGGCTTCTCCAGAGTCCAAACTTCGTTACGGGTGAAGTTGTTAAGTTCTTCATGCATGGCATTCACCCAGTCCGGATCCTGTAGCGCCTCATCTATACAAGTAGGCTCAACACAAGAAACAAAAGAGTGATGTTCAATAAAAGAGGCATGTCTATGGGATCGAGTAATAACCCCTTGTGAACGACTCCCGATGATTTGGTTTTGAGGATGATCTTGAAGTAGTGATGAATTTCTCCTGTTGACCACTTGGGAAGAAGATCCTGGAGCATCAACATTTTCGGCTTGTACCCTTGCTTGTTCATGAGAGACAAATGTATCTTCATTTGCATGCCTCTCATCTTTATCATCATCTTGTGGTACATTTGATGAAGAAGGTCTGTCAATGATTTGCACCTCTTCTTCATCTTCTTTTGGTTTGATAGCTCCAATAGGCATGTTCTTCATTGCTTCCCTAAGTGGCTCATCACCTATATCATCAAGATTTTCAAGTGCTCCTTGGGAGCCATTAGTCTCATCAAATTCCACATCATATGTTTCTTCTACCATACCAGTGGCATGGTTGAATACTCGATATGCTTTGGACTTTAATGAATAACCCAAAAGAAAACCAATATCACAACGTCTTTGAAACTTCCCTAGGTGATGGCGTTTCTTGTAGATGTAGCATTTGCACCCAAACACCCGGAAGAAGGAGACGTCTGGCTTTTTCCCATTTAGCAGTTCATAAGGAGTCTTCTCAAGTAGCCGGTGAGGAAATAGCCTGTTTGATGCATAACAAGCAGTGTTGACAGCTTCGGCCCAAAACCTCTCCGGTGTGTTATACTCATCAATCATTGTTCTTGCAAGAGTGATCAAGGTCCTGTTTTTCCTTTCAACAACTCCATTTTGTTGAGGTGTGTATGTGGCAGATACTTCATGCTTGATCCCAATTTCATCACAGTACTCATGAATGTTGGTGTTGTCAAATTCTTTGCCATTGTCACTTCTAATCTTCTTAATCTTGCAATCAAATTCATTTTGTGCTTTCTTAGCAAACTTCTTGAATATAGATGCAACTTCAGATTTGTCATGGAGAAAGAACACCCAAGTGTATCTTGAGAAGTCATCAACAATCACTAGACTGTAGAGGTTGCCACCGGCACTGACATAATTTGTAGGTCCAAATAAATCCATATGAAGTAGTTCCAGTGGCCTTGATGTTGACATGAAAGCTTTAGTGGGATGTGTATTAGCAACTTGCTTTCCAGCTTGACATGCACTGCATGGCTTGTCTTTTTCAAACACCACATCCTTTAATCCTCTAACCATATCTTTCTTTAATACCTTCTTGAGTGTGCTCATCCCAACATGTGCAAGCCTCCTATGCCAAAGCCATCCAAGAGAAGCTTTGGTGAATAGGCAAGTTCTTAAGTCTGCATCTTCTGAAGTGAAATCCACTAAGTAGAGGTTGTTGTATCTAAATCCCTTGAATACCATTGATTCATCATCCATCTTTGTTACAATAACCTCTGTTGGAGTGAATAAGCATTGAAGTCCAAGATCACAGAGTTGACCCACTGATAATAAATTGAAGCTCAAAGGTGCAACTAAGAGAACATTTGATATTGATAAATCATTTGAGATTGCCACCTTGCCAAGTCCTTGCACTTTTCCTTTTGGATTGTCTCCAAATGTGATTTTATCTTGACCATCAATATTTTCATCTAGTGAGGTGAACATCTGTGGGTTGCCTGTCATATGTTGTGTGCATCCACTGTCAATAACCCAATGGCTCCCACCGGTCTTGTAGTTCACCTACATTCACAGACAATTCAAGCTTGAGTTTTGAGGGCCCTATATTGCATAGGACCAGTGACTCTCTCAATTAAGGACTTTGCCACCCAGATTTGTCTAGGTCTACTCTTGTTTGGTGGACCTAGGAATGTAACCTTAACCTTTCCATTTGCAACCTTTCTTAGAACATAGTGAGCATTGAAAGCAAATGGTCTTGAGTGCTTAGGCAAGGGAGTTGGTGGTTTGGCTTTGCAGTTGTGGGCAAAGTGACCTTCATTTCCACACTCAAAGCATTTGATAGGCTTGTGAGTCTGCTTTGGCTTGTATTGAGTGGTAGCTTTCTTTTGCACAAAAGCATTGTATCCAATACCACTCTTGTTATTTTTCATAACAGTGTTCATAAGCAGCTCATTTTGGAGGTATTGACCCTTGTTGAACTTTTGCACACTTGTTGCAAGATGTTCATTTTCACTTTTTAGTTTCTTGACCTCATTTTTAAGCCTTTGATTATCCACTGCCAACTCATTGTTGAAATCATTGTTCTCAATAGCAACCTTTCCTCTAGTAGTTGCATCAGTCAAGTAATTCTTCAATTTTTGGTTGTCTAAAGTCAGGACTTCAACTTTTTCAGTCAATTCAGCATGTAGACTAGTTTGCTCTTCTTGAATCAAATCATCACATGAGGTTGCTACATCAAACTTAACAACAGGGTTAATAGCCTCATGTGTTTTGCAAGATAAAAGTTCATTTTCAACAACAAGATTGTCATGATCAAATTTAATTTGAGTATAATCTTCCTTGATCTTTACTAGTCTATTTTGCATCTCCCTATTAGCTTCATTTAATTTGTCATATTTTTCCTTAGCATCTTTTAGGGAGTTTGTGAGCTCATTTATAGTTGATGACATAGTTTTATTCTCTTCTTTTATTTCATCACTAACCTTTATAACTATGTCATGTTTGGCATTTAAAGATTCATTTTCATTTTTCAACCTATCACATTTAGCTTTTGACTTTCTAATGATTTGAGTATATTCTTTAAGTAAGTCAACTAACTCATCATATGAAGGTGAAGCAAATTCCTCATCACTATCACTATCACTATCATCAGCAATATCATTTTGTACCTTCCGTTCACCCCCTAGCCATGAGGCATAGGTGAGAAGTGGATGATGGTGATGGTGGTGGTGAAGAGAAGTCCCCGGCGATGGCGGCAATTTTTTCATTATCTTCTTCACTTGAAGAAGACCCACTTGATGATTCGATGTCGGTGAGCCAGTCGCCAACAATATATGCCTTTCCATTCTTCTTCTTGTGGAACCTCTTTTGCTTCCCATCCTTTCTTTTGAAGAATTTCTTTTCCTTCTTTTCATCATCGCTGTCATCTTCTTTCTTGCCCTTGAACTTGTTCTTCTTGGGCTTGTTGCATTGATGAGCAAGATGACCAAGCTCACCACGGTTGTAGCAGTCCATCTCAGAAATGGGCTTTCTTTTGTTGGAAAAGAACTTCTTCTTCCTTGAATCAAATTTGATGCCTTCTCTATTTAGCTTCTTCAACATCTTGGTGGTCTTCCTTACCATCAAGGCAATGTTTGCATCAAGGTCATCATCACTTGAGGATTCTTCCTCAACTTGTATTTTTGCTTTTCCTTTTCTTTCATGATTTGCTTTGAGAGCCAAATCCTTTCTTTTGGAAGATGATTCTTCTTTGTCGTTGATGTGCATGTACATTTCATGGGCATTGATCTTTCCCAAAATTTGTGTAGGTGTGGTAACTGAAAGATCCATTTGATGTAGCACAGTGACAATGTGTCCATATTTGTCTATTGGGAGGACACTGAGAATCTTCCTCACAACATCCGGTTGTGAGATTTGAGTAAGCCCCAATCCATTAACTTCCTCTACAAGAATATTAAGTCGTGAGTACATAGCATTTGCATTTTCATTAGTAAGCATTTCAAAAGAATTTAACTTTTGCATGGCTATGTGATATCTTTCCTCACGTTCACTTCTAGTTCCTTCGTGTAGAGCACAAATGTCTATCCACAAATCATGAGCATTTTTATGATTTCTTACTCTATTGAACACATCTTTGCAAAGGCCTCTAAAAAGGGTGTTTTTGGCCTTAGCATTCCATTTCTCATAATTGAACTCATCACCTACAAGATTTGTGGGATCTCTAGGTTCGGGGAACCCTTGTGTGGCGGCTTTATAGACACCAATGTCTATAGCCTCTAAGTATGCTTCCATACGAATTTTCCAATAAGGAAAATCGTCACCATCAAAAACGGGAGGAGGTCCATCCCCACCGGACATCGTAACTCTAGCGGTTAAGCTAATCTATGAGCAACAAGGCTCTGATACCAATTGAAAGGATCACGATGCCCAAGAGGGGGGGTGAATTGGGCTTTTCTAAAAATCAACACTAATTAAAACCTAAGCAAGAGCTAAGCAAGAGCCTAACTTCACCCCAACAACTAGCACTAAGAATATAATACTAGAAATGCAACAAAGCTAAGATAATACTTCAAATACTTGCTAAACAAATACACAATGTAAAGTGCTTGAATTAAGTGCGGAATGTAAAGCAAAGTTTAGAAGACTCCTCCAATTTTTTCCGAGGTATCGAAGAGTCGGCACTCTCCACTAGTCCTCGTTGGAGCACCCGCGCAAGGGTATCGCTCCCCCTTGGTTCTCGCAAGAACCAAGTGCTCACTACGAGATGATCCTTTGCCACTCCGGCGCGGTGGATCCCTCGAGACCGCTTACAAACTTGAGTCGGGTCACCAACAAGATCTTCACGGTGATCAACGAGCTCCCAACGCCACCAAGCCGTCTAGGTGATGCCGATCACCAAGAGTAACAAGCCGTAGACTTTCGCTTGACCAAGAGAAGCCTAATGCAAGTGGTGTGTGCTCTAGGTGGCTCTTACTAGCGCTAATGAGGAACAAGCGCGGATTATGATTCTCTAATCTCCTCACTAGGCTTTTGGTGCTTGCAATGCTCTAGCAATGTGCTGGAATAAATGTGGAGTGCAAGTCATTGAATATGGTGGGTGGAGGGGGTATAAATAGCCCTTACCCACCAACTAGCCGTTACAGGCATTTCACTGCGTGATGGCGCACCGGACAGTCCGGTGCGCCACCGGTGCGCCAACTGTGCGCCAACGGTCGTTTCCAACGGCTAGTTCTGACAGGTAGCCGTTGGACTCATGGCGCACCGGACAGTGAACAGTTCGCTGTCCGGTGCACACCGGACAGTCCGGTGCGGTGTCCGGTGTGCCACTAAAATTCAACTCTGAAAGCTGCGCTCTCGGGTTTCTGGGAAGGGGAAGCCTCTGCCGCGGATCAGCCTGGCCCCACCTGGCAGAGGGTGCACCGGACAGTCCGGTGCACACCGGACAGTCCGGTGCCCCAAGGCCAGAAACACTAACTCTTGTTTTTCAAATTGGTTTTCGTTCTAACTTGAGTGTGAGTTCTAGAGTGACACCTAGCACTGTGTATGAGTGTGATTGTGCACCAACACTACACTAGAACTCTCTTGGTCAAACTACTCATCGATAACCCCTCTTTATAGTACGGCTAAAAGAGACCTAACTAAAATGCGAGTGTCCATATCTCCTTGACACTCGGACTCCGTAGACCTTCACCTTTTGTTTCGTCGTTTTAGCCGTCGCTTCGAGTTCTTATCTCCGGGATTGTTTTCAGTGTTGTAGTACTTCTACTTGTTATGCGACCTAACTTACCATTTGTCTCTGCAAAACACACGTTAGTCACATATAATATTACGTTGTCATTAATCACTAAAACCAACCAGGGGCCTAGATGCTTTCAGGGTGAAGATCTCGACGTTGATAATCCAAGGCTCCGAACGAACGGATCCTCACAATCACTACACCACTGCTCTGTTGGCTATCACTCGTAACACACGAGTGATCTCTCACCACGAAGGCTCTTCCACAACAAATGATTTATTTGATGCGCTTGGAAATAATGTACTAGTGGGAAGTAATAAACAGTGCATAGGCCATTTTTTGTAATATGAAAATATCTGAGCTTAGATTCGTTCAATACCTACGAGACAAAGTAGACCAGGAACTATAATAGTTGGATGATGTCAGGACTATCATTCATTCATTACAGCACCAAAGCTGTGTTGACAACGTGGGTAGTAGCCGAGATATATAACTGCAGACTCTAGTGTTTTGGGAGCGATCAGCAAAGGAGGACTTCTTAGATATCTTTTAAGTTCATCTAGAGCTTCCTAACCTTCATCAGTCTAGATATATTGATCTTGTTTCTTTAGATGCTTGAAAAGGTGAGCCCCCGGATGCCGAGCCGAGAGATGAATCTACTTAATGGCGCCATGCAACCGGTTTGCCTCTAGATATCCAGGAGATAACTCGGCGGAACATGGTTGTTGCGAGGACATCCCGGGGAGTTCAGATCTAGGTTCTCCATGTACGCCCTTGTATGCTATGGTTGTTGCGAGGGTATCTCGACCTCCCCGTTAGTGGCAGCGACTCAGGCTTGGAAATGGGGGACCGATGAGGAAGAGCTCCCTTGAGAAAAAAAAAATTGTGGTAGCCACCATGTTGACTATCCATGGTGGATCCGATGAGAAGCAAGAGGGCTCAAAGGCGAGACGAGGAGTGTGGGTGGTGGAGCTACCGTAGGGAACAACAATGTCAACAACGACCAATGGGGGGCAACGACGACAAGGGCAGGGCACAGGGGTAAGACAAGAAAAATTGTAGGGATGGGATGGGGTTGAATAGAGCAAGGGTATACATTAGAAATGATAAATTTAGTCAGTTTTAGCTTCTAATTGGGAGCTAAAGGGGTTAAACTACTTAAATCACTTGCTCTTCCTGTTTGGAACTTTAGCTTCTAAAGTGATTGCTTAGCTCATGGGATTCAAACAGACCCTAAAAACACAATGAGCGGCACCAACCAGAACTGTGGCCAATAGAGCAAGAGTCGGGAGAGCAGCGTGAGCGGGAGAAACATGAAAAAGGATAATTTGGTCTTTATGGACAACATTAATGACATTAGTCACTGTTTCCAAACAGTGGTGACTAAAGTTTAGTCACTTATTTTAGTCGGTTTGCTTTAGCTCATGGGATCAAATAGGCTCTAGGGCGCCACAAATTGCTGAATTACAGCTTAGATACGCTACTTATGGTCTTGGAAAGTCCTCCCACCCCCTCCCCACTAAACTAATGGCCACTCTCTCAATCTATATGGATTGAGTTGGATTGAGTAGGTTTAAATCTCAAACAAGTCAAACTTATTCTTAATTTTTTTCAATCTCATCTAATCCATGTATAATGGCAATAACTGAACAAGGCCTTACAGAAAATAAAGAAAAAAGATCTGGATTCTGGGACGACATGTCTATGTATGGAGTTTCAGGTTTGAGTCTGACGGCAGCGCTCTTCCACGGTGGTTGAAGATCATGAAATCCAGGTTAGCCGGGAGCGAGACGATCCTGCAGGCATGGTGACAAATGGATTAGAGAACCATAACAGAACTGGTAGACACCTACTGAGATACTAATTAAAAGGCTTGGTGTAGGTTCAACTCTTTGTGATAACACAATATAAGTAAAACAAAGATCCGTGAGTAAGCATTGGAGAACAAAATCTCAATTCTGAATGAGATGGATTGTTGTTTCACACAATAGCCACAAAGAAAAATAGAGCAAAACGTAAAAAAAGAATAAGGTAGTTCAACAGTAACTAGTAGCCATGGCCAAATAAACAGATATTCCAGATATTTAGAATTAGTGCATGCCAGTAAATTCGCCTGCTTTTGGCTTTCAACTATTCACGAAAATTACCCACCTGCCACAGATTATGGGAGATACCGTTCATTTTTTCTTTTTCCTTTTCCCATAAACACGACTATTTCCCATCCACGAGTTTCTTCCTCGCTAGCGCGGCTTGCACCGGTGGCAGCGCAGCCTATCCCAAAGGCGGTGTGAGGAAGAAGTGGCTTACGGGATGAAGGGGCTGACAAGCAAGGTCAGCTTGTCAGTGAGGGAGAGATTTGAGTGGCGAGGAACATGGATGATATGTAGGGTTCGCTTAAAAGTTTCTCCAGAAAGCACAACTGCTCAGCTAAATGGCTTCGACTTTCTTGCTACCTATATCTCATAGTAGCCTCTCCACAGCCTCAGCCTACGGCTCAGAACCGCATTTTCAAAACAAAAAAAAAACTCTAACTCAACCAAACGCACCCTTATTGTATGCATGTGCAATAAACTCACAAAACGACAGCATATGCTTTAATTATGTGTACCAAATTCTCAGTTTGGTGCATGCTAGTACAGTATTAAATTGACATAATGACAAGAATACAAGATCAACAGAACCTACAAAACAAATTTAATCTTATGTTGTGCTATAGCCTCACATACATACAAAATTTCCCAGTTCCAATATAACAACTTGCACGTGCTATCGCTAGAGTAGATAAAAGTGGTTATGCAGTCACGGATGTTATGATGAAATGAACCCAATTTTGAATGACTATATTCGATTTGAATAGACTTATTATGACTTATGAGCATGGTTTTTAAAGTGGTATGATGAGACAAAGCGTTGGACCGCCGCCGTATGGACAGTGGCACCTAGGCAAGGTAGGCGACCAAGGCCTGGACGCCTAGGCGACGCCTTTAAAACAGTGCTTATGAGTTTCAGATATGTTGCAGAGTTCAGCTTTCTGTTATGTGTGTATTTGATATTCCTGTGTACAGAGTCCTACTTTCTGTGACTCGGTTTCCTAGTTCCCTGTTCCAGGATTTCACAATTCTAGTTTAGGAAGGAAACCAGTTTCGACCTTTTATAGATTGAAAAAAAAAGCGAGATGCACCCTAGAAGGAACTAATAGTTTTTTCATTAAGAAGAAAAATAGGCAGACAAATTAGAGAGGACTTGGGTGGTTGGGTGCATGATTACACCTCCCATCTAACCAGTTGAACTAGGTTCACTTCCTGGATTTCTGACAATCACCTACATCACCATGTAACAACCTTACAAAATACAGAGGACAAGATAGGCTCACCTATTCTCATCAGAATGTGGAAGCACCGAGAGAAATTTAGTAGGAACAGCAAGACCTGCCCACATGCACAAGACCAACCCTAAGAGCAACTCCATCATCACCTGCACGATTAGAAGTAAACCATAAGGGAAGCGAACACCCCTTGTTTGGTTGATAAAAAAAAGATAAGACCTAGTGCTGGTGGATCCTAGATGAATGGGGTCCGGAGAAGGAATAACTGAGACAAGTCATCTCCCTATATTTTGTAGAGAGGCTGCATCAAACATAGGACCTTTTGGCACAGTAGAAAGATGTCTGATTGATAAAACCAGAACAGCTAACTAAAACAAAACTAGTCAAATGCCCGTGTATTGCTACGGTTTCTATATATCATATAGGTAGACTTTATTTTAATAAAAACACAAAAATATATGTATTTTGTTGGTTAAGTGGGTGTAAATGTGAAGCTAAAAACCAAGGTTTAAACCCCACTTCCACTTGTGCACAATTTTAGCCCGTGGGACAGGTGCTTTATATAGTAGAGATAGTTGGCACAGAAGACAGTACAGAAGGATATATGCATATACATATACATATACATATACATATACACCTCAAACTCATACATATCAGAGTACCACATGTTATGTTTTAGTTGCACACCAAAATTCTTTGGACATACTATAGGTAATGACAAACTTCTCAAATCATATCACTGCATAATTCAGCCCTCTGCAAAATTACCAGTCCGAGCTGCAAATATGGAAACTAGAAATAAAACAAAAAAAAAGATGCCCGGTGTTGAGAATACGTACATCCATGGGCGGCCGCGAGAACTCCTCCTCCGTGATCTTGAGCACCGCGCGGTCTGTAAAAAAAAACCCATCAAATCCGTCAAGCCAAACCACCTAACAACAGCACCTAGTTCGACGAATTGTCCAGGAATCTCGCTGGCGCTGAAAAGAGCATCAATCATAGTATCCTACGGGTGCACTGCTGAGCCAACCACGCAGCCGTCGAACCCGGTCGGTGAAGAGAGCCCAGGATCACAGAAGCTCGTGAACTAGATCTAAACCTCGCTTCACTTCACTAAAGGCTCAACGGCGGGATCGATCCGAGAGCACAGCGGGTTCCGAAGGACCGAGAACCCACGACGGAACGGCAACCCAGAGTCAGACGGCAAATCAAAGGCGCCTTCGGGAAACGGAGATCCACGGCGAAATTTGGTGAGAGCGCGGCGACGGGATGGGAGAAGGATGGAGCGTACACTGGATGGTGGCGTAGGCGGCGTGGGCGAGGATGGCGCCGCCGAGGACGCCCACTACGTAGCCGATGCCCATGGCGACTGCCGACTGGGCTAACGAGTCCGGCTGCTTCTCCCCCGCCCCCCTGCTCGCCGCGCCTGAACTCCTGACGAGCACGCGAGAGCGCGGACCGGCGGCGGGCGCGTCAGGCACGCACGGCCGAGGTTGCCGGGAGCGAGATGCACGCGGGGAGGGCGAGGCGCGGGCGGCAGCAGGCTGTGGATGCGAGAGAAGATGCGGAGAAGATTGGTTAATTAGTTTAGTTTAGACATCTTCATAAAAAAAATTGTATGACCACAAACAATACCACGATATACAAAATCATGTGATAAATATTATCAATATCATATAAATTATTTATAAAAAAATTAATATAAAATTTTTAATAACAGGCAAATATATCGACAACCGTACATTAATTTAATCCTTTTTAGTGATATTGATAAGTCTTTGTTGTATGTTTACATTGATAGCATATCAATATGAATTGTTCTCGTAACTTAACAGATCAATCACAAAGTTCCTTCGAAGAATCTTTGCATCCCACACAAAGACATAAGAGAACAAAACGTCAAATTTGTATTATGTAATTGGAGTTGAAACTCGCCTAGAGGGGGTGAATAGGTGAAACCTATAAATTATAAACTTTGAACACGAACTTCACCCGGGGTTAGGATTAGAAATAAATAATACAAAGTGCGGAAGAGAGTTCTTCTTGCTATGAGTTGCTCAATCAATACGGATCACTTTAGGAGCTAACTCAAAACATTGTGAACAAGAGAACTAAGAGAGGGGAGAGGAAGAATCAAATCGTAAGGTGAAGATCAACACAAATAAACACAACGATTTGTTTCCCGAGGTTCGGTTTTAATGAACATACTCCCTGTTGAGGAGGCCACGAAGGCTGGGTCTATTTCAACCCTTTCCTTCTATCAAACGATCACTTAAACCGGTTGAGTACTTCTTAATCTCAAGGACCACTAAGACCCCGCAAGGACCACCACACAATTAGGTGTCTCTTGCTAGTTTTACAAGTCACTAGAGAGTTTAGAAGGAGACGAAGAAAGCACGATTAAAAGAGCCAAGCAACAAGAGTAACAAATGAAACACGAATCACACCCTCTCAAATCACTAATCACTAATGATCACTTGTCTCAATTGTGGCACTTGGAGAGGATTAGAAGTTTTGAATGTGTCTTGGAATGAATTCCTTGCTCTTGTATTGAATGTGTATGTGTAGAATGCTTGGATGTCTTGACTGGAGGTGGTTAGGGTTGTATTTATAGCCACCAACCACTTCCTAGTCGTTGCCTTCTTCCTGCCAATCGCGGAGGGTCCGCGCCCCTGGTCCGGACGGTCCGTCGTTGCACATCAACGACTGAAATCACAACAGTCAGCGCTAACAGCTATATCAACGTCTATAGTGCATTTAATGAGTCGTTAGATAAAGCAGTCATGGACGGTCCGGTCGTGCACCTAGAACGGTCCGCGAGGACGCTAAAAATGCTGAACCCGTCACCTTTGGGTTTTCTGGTTTTTCAATGGTCGGATGGTCCGCGCTTGGTCTCGGACAGTGCTCGCTTCTCCTTCGGACAGTCCACAGTGTAAATGTTGTTTTAGCAGTGTTCCTGTTCGAGGCTCACCCTAGTGTCACGGACGGTCCGCCGCAAGGGCCCGGACGGTCCGCACACATGTGAATTTCCAAAAAGCTTCTCCTGCGGACAGTCCGCAATGTAAACGTTGTTTTTTGCAGTGTTCCTGTCCGAGGCTCACCCTATTGTCACGGACAATCCGCCACAAAGGTGAGAGCACCTAGAGGGGGGGGTGAATAGGTGATCCTGTGAAACTTTAAAACTTATAGCCACAAAAACTTGTTAAGTGTTAGCACAGTTATTGCCAAGTGGCTAGAGAGAAGTCTCAACAAAACACAATACCACAAGAGATCAAACACAGAGATGACACAGTGGTTTTATCCCGTGGTTCGGCCAAGACCAACGCTTGCCTACTCCACGTTGTGGCGTCCCAACGGACGAGGGTTGCAATCAACCCCTCTCAAGCGGTCCAAAGACCAACTTGAATACCACGGTGTTTTGCTTTGCCTTTCAATATCCCTTTTGCAAGGAATCTCCACAAATTGGAGTCTCTTGCCCTTACAAGTATATGATCACAAAGAAGCACAGAGTAAGGGAGGGAAGCAACACACACAAATCCACAGCGAAATGCGCACACACACGGCCAAGAATCGAGCTCGAATGACTATCTCAAAGTTCTCACTAGAACGGAGCTCGAATCACTTAGAATCACAAACGAATGCGCAAAGAATGAGTGTGGATGATCAAGAATGCTCTAAGGTTGCTTGTGTATCTCCTCCATGCGCCTATGGGCTCCTTTTATAGCCCCAAGGCAGCTAGGAGCCGTTGAGAGCAAATCTGGAAGGCCATCCTTGCCTTCTGCCGTCGGGTGCACCGGACAGTCCGGTGTACACCGGACACTGTCCGGTGCCCGATTTCTTTCCAAAAATGGCGCTGCCGACCGTTGCAGACCGTTGCAGATCTGAGAGCCGTTGGCGCACCGGACAGTCCGGTGCCGTCTTCTAGCCGTTGGCTCGGCCACGTGTCCCGCGCAGATTGCGCGGTCGACCGTTGGCCCGGCCGACCGTTGGCTCACCGGACAGTCCGGTGCACACCGGACAGTCCGGTGAATTTTAGCCGTACGCCGTCGGCGAATTCCCGAGAGCAGCCAGTTCGCGCCGAGTCAGCCTGGCGCATCGGACACTGTCCGGTGCACACCGGACAGTCCGGTGTACCAGACCGAGCTGAGTCTTGGCTGTACACAGCCAAGTCTTTTTCTCCTCTTTTCTTTTCTTCTTCTTTCTGTTTCTAACACTTAGACAAGTATATTAGTACACAAAACCAATGTACTAAGGATTAGAAACATACCTTTACTTCATGATTTGCACCTTGTTCATCCATGGACATAAATTCACAATTAAGCACATGTGTTGGCACTCAATCACCAAAATACTTAGAAATGGCCCAAGGGCACATTTCCCTTTCAATCTCCCCCTTTTTGGTGATTTATGCCAACACAACTTAAAGCAACTAGAACAGGTGCAAACTTACTTCAAATAAAACTTAAATTTATTTTGATTCAATTTGGCATATATGGATCATCTTTTGCCACCACTTGGTTTGTTTTTGCAAATCAAACTCAAATCTCTATCTCTAAGTCAAAGATTTCAAAAACTCCCCCTTTTTCCCATAATTACTACTTCTCCCCACAGGAAGCCAACATTTGACAAGAGAGACAACAAAAGAGTTTTGACAAACCAAAAGCTCTATTCTACTATTTTCAAAATCTCTCAAGTGGTAGCTGATCCATTTATTGCTTTGGCCTTTATTTTCTCCCCCTTTGGCATCAAGCACCAAAACGGGATCAATCTTGGCCCTTTAACCCCATTGCCTCACCAAAATCTTCAATTAAGAGCAAATGGCAATAAGAGTTCATGAGATGGACTTGGAATAAGTTACCCTCTCATCGGAGTGCAGTGGAAGTCTTTCATGGTCCAAGTCCACCTTTTCCCTTTCAATTCTCCTTCGAGACTAAATCAAGCAAACTCAAGCATATGGTTAGTCTCAAAGGGTCAAGTTGTAACACATCTCCCCCTAAACATGTGCATCACTTTTGCAACGGACTTGTGAGGTCCAGGGAGTGTTTGTACAACTTGAGCACCATTAATAAGCAACAAAATGCAGAATGGACATGATCAAAGGCATAAACACATGTATGCTATATTTCAATCCAAGTTCCGCGAATCTAAGATATTGAGCTCACTACGCAGCCTGCAAAAGGTCTTCTCATCTAGTGGCTTGGTAAAGATATCGGCTAGCTGATTCTCGGTGCTAACATGAAACACTTCGATATCCCCCTTTTGCTGGTGGTCTCTCAAAAAGTGATGCCGGATGTCAATGTGCTTTGTGCGGCTGTGCTCAACAGGATTTTCCGCTATTCGGATAGCACTCTCATTATCACATAGGAGTGGGACTTTGCTCAGATTGTAGCCAAAGTCCCTGAGGGTTTGCCTCATCCAAAGTAGTTGCGCACAACATTGTCCTGCGGCAACGTACTCGGCCTCAGCGGTGGATAGGGCAACGGAGGTTTGTTTCTTAGAGTTCCATGACACCAGGGACCTTCCTAAGAATTGGCACGTCCCCGATGTACTCTTCCTATCGACCTTACATCCAGCATAGTCGGAATCTGAGTACCCAATCAAGTCAAAGTTAGACCCCTTTGGATACCAGATCCCGAAGCAAGGCGTAGCAACCAAATATCTAAGAATTCGCTTCACCGCCACTAAGTGACACTCCTTAGGATCGGATTGAAATCTGGCACACATGCATACGCTAAGCATAATATCCGGTCTACTAGCGCATAAATAAAGTAAAGACCCTATCATTGACCGGTATGCTTTTTGATCAACGGACTTACCTCCTTTGTTGAGGTCGGTGTGTCCGTCGGTTCCCATCGGCGTCTTTGCGGGCTTTGCGTCCTTCATCCCAAACCTCTTTAGCAAATCTTGCGTGTACTTCGTTTGGGAGATGAAGGTGCCGTCCTTGAGTTGCTTCACTTGAAATCCAAGGAAGTAGGTCAACTCGCCCATCATCGACATCTCGAATTTCTGCGTCATCACCCTGCTAAACTCTTCACAAGACTTTTGGTTAGTAGAACCAAATATTATGTCGTCGACATAAATTTGGCACACAAAAAGATCACCATCGCAAGTCTTAGTAAAAAGAGTTGGATCGGCTTTCCCAACCTTGAACGCATTAGCAATTAAAAAATCTCTAAGGCATTCATACCATGCTCTTGGGGCTTGCTTAAGTCCATAGAGCGCCTTAGAGAGCTTACACACGTGGTCGGGGTACCGTTCATCCTCGAAGCCAGGGGCTGCTCCACGTACACCTGCTCTTTGATCGGCCCATTGAGGAAAGCGCTCTTCACATCCATTTGGTACAACCTGAAAGAATGGTGAGCGGCATATGCTAGCAAGATACGAATTGATTCTAGCCTAGCCACAGGAGCAAACGTCTCCTCAAAGTCCAAACCTGCGACTTGGGCATAACCTTTTGCCACAAGTCGAGCCTTGTTCCTCGTCACCACCCCGTGCTCGTCCTGTTTGTTGCGGAACACCCACTTGGTTCCCACAACATTTTGCTTGGGACGAGGCACCAGTGTCCAAACTTCGTTGCGCTTGAAGTTGTTGAGTTCCTCCTGCATGGCCAACACCCAGTCCGGATCTAGCAAGGCCTCCTCTACCCTGAAAGGCTCAATAGAAGAGACAAAGGAGTAATGTTCACAAAAATTAACTAGTCGAGACCGAGTAGTTACTCCCTTGCTAATGTCACCCAGAATTTGGTCGACGGGATGATCCCTTTGAATCATCGCTCGAACTTGGGTTGGAGGTGCCGGTTGCGCTTCTTCCTCCATCACTTGATCATCTTGTGCTCCCCCTTGATCACACGCCTCCTTTTGATGAACCTGTTCATCGTCTTGAGTTGGGGGATGCACTGTTGTTGAGGAAGAATGTTGATCTCGTTCATCTTGTTCCTGTGGCCGAACGTCTCCAATCGCCATGGTTCGTATCGCGGCCGTTGGAACATCTTCTTCATCTACATCATCACAATCCACAACTTGCTCTCTTGGAGAGCCATTAGTTTCAAATACAAAGGCGTATAGGGTCTTCAACAAATCATCGGGTTTGGTTGAAGTCTCTAGCGACGTTGTATTTGAATCATAACCTAATAAAAAACCCTTCTACAGCTTTGGGAGCAAACTTAGAATTTCTACCCTTCTTCACTAGAATGTAGCACTTGCTCCCAAAAACACGAAAGTAAGATACATTGGGTTTGTTACCGGTTAGAAGCTCATACGACGTCTTCTTGAGGAGGCGGTGAAGGTAGACCCTGTTGATGGCGTGGCAAGCCGTGTTCACGGCTTCCGACCAAAAGCACTCGGGGGTCTTGAATTCTCCAAGCATAGTCCTCGCCATATCTATGAGCGTCCTGTTCTTCCTCTCTACCACACCATTTTGCTGAGGTGTGTAGGGAGCGGAGAACTCATGCTTGATCCCTTCCTCCTCAAGAAACTCCTCCACTTGAAGGTTCTTGAATTCGGACCCGTTGTCGCTCCTTATCTTCTTCACCTTGAGCTCAAACTCATTTTGAGCTCTCCTGAGGAAGCGCTTGAGGGTCCCTTGGGTTTCAGACTTATCCTGCAAAAAGAACACCCAAGTGAAGCGGGAAAAGTCATCAACAATAACTAGACCATACTTACTTCCTCCTATGCTCAGATAGGCGACGGGTCCGAAGAGGTCCATATGCAGCAGCTCCAGAGGTCTTGACGTGGTCATCACATTCTTGCTGTGATGTGCTCCTCCCACTTGTTTACCTGCTTGACAAGTTGCACAAGGTCTATCTTTTTCGAAATAAACATTTGTTAGACCTATCACGTGTTCTCCCTTTAGAAGCTTGTGGAGGTTCTTCATCCCCACATGTGCTAAGCGGCGATGCCACAGCCAGCCCATGCAAGTCTTAGCCATTAAGCATGCATCTAGACCGGCCTCTTCTTTTGCAAAATCAACTAAGTAAAGCTTGCCGTCTAGTACACCCTTAAAAGCTAGTGAACCATCACATCTTCTAAAGACAGATACATCTACATTAGTAAAAAGACAATTATATCCCATATTGCATAGTTGGCTGACAGATAGCAAATTGTAACCAAGAGACTCAACTAAAAATACATTTGATATTGAGTGCTCATTAGAAATTGCAATTTTACCTAACCCTTTTACCTTGCCTTGATTCCCATCACCGAATATAATTGAATCTTGGGAATCCTTATTTTTGACGTAGGAGGTGAACATCTTCTTCTCCCCCGTCATATGGTTTGTGCATCCGCTGTCGATAATCCAGCTTGAACCCCCGGATGCATAAACCTGCAAGGCAAATTTAGGCTTGGGTCTTAGGTACCCAACTCATGTTGGGTCCTACAAGGTTAGCACATATATCCTTAGGGACCCAAATGCAAGTTTTATCTCCCTTGCATCTTGCCCCTAACTTCCTAGCAATTACCTTCTTACCCTTTCTACAAATAGCAAAGGGAGCATTGCAAGCATAATAAATGGTAGAAGGTTTGTTCACAACTTTTCTAGGAACATGAGCAAAATTTCTCCTAGGCATATGCACAACATTTCTCCTACACATATCTCTATCATGCTTATAGGAAGAACTAGAAGCAAACATGGCATGAGAATCATAAACATGTGAATCAAAATCATTATAAGCATTTCTAGCATGTCTCCTATCATGGTATAAGAAAGCATGGTTCTTTTTAGCACTACTAGCCATAGGGGCCTTCCCTTTCTCCTTGACGAAGATGGGAGCCTTATGGCTTGTTAAGTTCTTGGCCTCTCTCTTGAAGCCAAGACCATCCTTAATTGAGGGGTGTCTACCAACCGTGTAGGCATCCCTTGCAAATTTTATTTTATCAACTTCACTCTTGCTAGTCTTAAGTTGAGCATTAAGACTAGCCAATTCATCATTAAGTTTTGAAATTGAAACTAGGTGTTCACTACAAGCATTAACATCAAAATCCTTACACCTAGTGCAAATTGCAACATTTTCAACACAAGAGTTACTTGCTACTTCTAGTTTAGCGGTTAAAACATTAATTTCACCTTTTAAAGAAGAAATGGTTTCATTACAAGTAGAAAGTTCACAAGAAAGAATTCCATTTCTTTTAACTTCTAGAGCAAGTGAATTTTGTGCACTAACAAATTTATCATGCTTTTCATATAAAAGATCTTCTTGTTTTTCTAAGATTCTATCCTTTTCATTCAAGGCATCAATCAATTCATTAATCTTAGCTATCTTAGTTCTATCCAATCCCTTGAATAAACTAGAATAATCTATTTCATCCTCACTAGACTCATCATCACTAGAAGAATCATAAGTATTAGCATTACTAGTGATTACCTTCTTCTCCCTTGCCATGAGGCAAGTGTGATGCTCGTGGGGGAAGAGAGCCGATTTGTTGAAGGCAGTGGCGGCGAGTCCTTCGTCGTTGGAGTCGGACGAAGAGCAATCCGAGTCCCACTCCTTTCCAAGGTGTGCTTCACCTTTGGCCTTCTTGTAAACTTTCTTGTTCTCTCTCTTCCCGTTTTTCCCTTGCTCCTGGTCACTATCATTTTCGGGACAGTTAGCAATAAAATGACCAACCTTACCACATTTGAAGCATGAGCGCTTCCCCTTTGTCTTGGTCTTGCTTATCTGCCCCTTGCGACCATTTAGCGCCGTCTTGAATCTCTTGATGATGAGAGCCATCTCTTCATCATTGAGCCCGGCCGCCTCAACTTGCGCCACCTTGCTAGGTAGTGTTGGGGGCCTTCGTCCTCCGAAGGTCCTCAAAAACATGATTTGACAATGTTTTCCAAGTGGATTGTGAACAGGTATCTTCGGACTCAGAATTATGAACAGGAAGTACGGTCGGGACGAAGCCTGAACTAGACAAAGGACGAGCTGATTACCAAGCTCTACGAAGGTTGGTGCACAGCCGAAGCTGTGCGCAGGGAAGCTTCGTCGCGATAGCGGAAAGGGGAACCGACTTAAAGATGAAAAGACTACGTGGGCCTTGACAGATTTCCATAAGTCATTAACAAATGTAATGGACATGGATGTAATTTTACGTGGGCTGCGTCCCGCGTCTATAAATAGATGAACAGTATTCCCGTACTGTTCACGCGGACTTGGCACATGCTTTTGCGTCACGCTTATACTTTTTACCTTCATTCAGGACCGAAGGTACATTTGCAATTTGTAATCATTTCTATTTCTCTATGTTAATAAAAGAGAAATGATTTTATGATGATGTTTATATTTCATGCTTTATATGAGTCCTTCGTCGTTACTTGTTATATTTACGAAGGTATGTCTCTTGTGACCTTCGTCCGAAACTCATTATTTCCCGAAGGGGAATAATGTTTCGAAGGACGAAGGAATTTTACATTTAACACTTTATGTTGCCTTGTTCTTAACTCTTAGCATTTGAGAACAAGTCCCCAACATTGGCGCCCACCTCCGGTGAACTCACTTCCACTTCGAGTTTTTTGAACACCTTCGGAAGCTGTAGACCTTCGCTATGGCACCGAAGAAAGCTTCAGCGGCTGGGGCTGCAGCACTGCAACCGCTGGACCACAACCAGGAGACCGTCTCTCTTCGGGAGGCCCGAAGCCAGAAGAGAAAGGCCGTCAGCCCAACGCTTGAGGAGGAAGAGCTAGACCAAGAAATCAGGGACATGGAGATGCTACATCAACAGGTGCAGAGGAAGAAGGAGAAGATGGCCCGGCTAGCTGAGTTGCAGCGGCAGATAGACGAAGCCTCTGAGGAAGTTCGCCATCTTACTCACGATGAGCAAAACAGAAGGCCTCAGCAGAAAGACCTTCATCAGGAGGGCTTCGTCAACGAAGATGACTGGTATGACAATTTCCATCAGGGAAATTTTGTTTTCGATGATGCTTCTCCTTTGTCCGCTGAGCTGCAGGCTACACCTTGGCCTCCATCCTATAAGCCACCCCAGCTTCCTATGTTCGACGGCCACTCAGACCCGAAGCAGTTCTTAATGAGCTACGAAGCAACAGTGTCTTCGTATGGGGGCAACGCTGCAGTCATGGCGAAGTCTTTCGTTATGGCCGTCAGGAATGTTGCTCAGACCTGGTATTCCTCCCTTCGACCAGGAACGATCACCTCATGGCAGAAGCTGAAGGATATGTTGTTAACCAGCTTTCAAGGATTTCAGACGAAGCCGGTCACTGCTCAAGCCTTGTTTCAGTGCACTCAGGATCATGAAGAATACCTTCAGGCGTATGTCAGAAGGTTCTTGCGTTTGAGGGCACAGGCACCAACGGTGCCCAATGAAATTGTTATCGAAGCCATGATCAAGGGGCTTCGTCCTGGACCCGCAGCCCAATACTTTGCTAGGAAGCCTCCTTAGACTCTGGAGAAGCTACTCCAAAAGATGGACGAGTACATTCGTGCTGATAATGACTTTCGCCAAAGAAGGGAGGAGGCCTTCAGGTTTTCTGAGATGACCAGGGGCTTCGGGGGACGATTCTATCCGAGGCATGTCAGGTCCATCCACAACACTCAAAATGATGACAAGGGGAGTCAGCAGAACAGGCCGCAGTGCTCCTCACAGGCTTCGGGGCAACAGCAGACTTTCTTTCGGCCACCAGCTCCAAGAGGCAGAGGCGCCAGGGGCTTCGGCGGGAGATTCGGAGATCAACCAAGGAGGACATTTTGCTTATTCTGCGGTGAGAACAAGGGCCATACCACCAGGATGTGCCATGTCACCATCCAGAAACAAAAGGAGCTAGCAGAAGCTGCAGCGCAACAGGGACAACCGAAGCAGGTCATGCATACTGCTTCGTACCATCAGCCTTACATCCCGGAGTACGTGGGCAACCACCCTGCAGTTTCCGTAGCTTCGGCAAGTCAACCTCAAGCTTCATGGCAACAGCCCCCACCTCCGCCTCCGCTGCAACAAGGCCAACAGCCAGAAGGGAGCCAGTATGTTCCGCACCAAAGGGATCTCAGAGAGCAATCTGAAGCCCGTACAGTCAATAGTACTGTGCCAGAGTCGAAGCACATTTATTGACAAATATCCTACTTTGATAGCAGTCTTTTCCGTTTAAGTTCTGTTTTCTGTGTAATAAAGAACACTTCAGTTTTCATATAGTAGTTTCGTGGTTGGATATCAGAAAAACCTATCCTCTCTACAGGCTTAAGTTGCTGAAGCTTAAAAATTTGCGGTAACAAGGAGGACCTTCGGATTATTAAAAATCCTTCGAAGCAACAAAAAGTCGTTCTAAGGAGCGCAGAGTAAGTTGCCGAAGTTACAAAAAGCCGTTCCAAAGGGAGCGCAGTGTAAGTTTTTTGCTCCAAAGACGTTCCTAAGGGAATGCAGAGCATACAACGAAAAGTCAACGCTGATACCGCCTAAGTAAAAGGCGAAGAAGCTCCAAAGACGTTCCTAAGGGAATGCAGAGCTTATACCGTCTAAGTAAAAGGCGAAGAAGCTCCAAAGACGTTCCTAAGGGAATGCAGAGCTTACGAATATATTTTGTGTGTATCTTCGGAACAAATGTCATTTGCATAACATAACATCATCACATCATTTTGCATAACATAAGCATCATACATCATGTTGCATTTGGCAAAAGAAGGGGACACAGTATCAACCTTCGAAAGGACGCTTTGAGAAAGTGAAAATTGTGTAAAGTCACGAGGGAATGCAATGATAATCTTCGGAATACAGCTTCGAAGAATATTTTTACGAAGCATGGACGAGCTTCATCAGAGCAATATCGAAATTGAATAGCTTCGGAGAATGTCTTCTTCACGAAGCATGAAAAGAAGGGAAGGTGTTTTTTCGCCGAAGGCTCAAAAATGGTATGTATGTAGAGTTTCATGCATCGTAAAGAATTGAATAATGAAAAGAGACTTGTATATTACATTCAAATGTACAAAATGTTACATAGATCACACTTTAAATGTTTTTTTCTAAATAGCATCTAGTCTTCTCTTAATACTGCTTCGGCGGCTTCATTTAGAAGTTGATCAACAACTTTATCCATGATATCTTCGGCCATTTGTTTAATTTCGTCATCCCCTTTTGAGTGGGGGTCGGCAGTCGATCCAGCAGCTTCTGAGGGAAGAGAACATTTCTTTATTACTATTACAAATCGCGAGCAAAGTTTGAAATAAAAATTACAACACAATAAGAACGACTAATTAATACCTAATTGCCTTTCAGGCTCTGTACTTCTTTCGGCAGCTTCTGCCACTTTCCTAGCATCACGGATGCCTTTTTCACTTCTTTGAATTATTTCTTGCGCCATTTCTCGGCCGCCATTGTCCCAGATATCAGTGAAGAATTTACCGCCAACCATGCTGGCTTCGGTCGAGGGATCTTTGATATCTTCAGAGGATAGGGCACCTTCGGACTGAGCTAAGGATTTTATATGTTCACAACCTTTTTTCTCCAAAACAGCAGCAATTCCTCTGGCGCCTGAAAAAGCGCAGATGTCACCACGGCTGCTCAGGATTTCCTCGAAGGCTTCTGCTTCGTGATTAATCCAGTCCAGTGGACCTTCGGGATTCCCTCTTGAAAAGTCCTCTTCACTAGAAAAGGCGCCAACGCTGGCGAAGCTGGATTTTATCTTTTCAACGCATTCTACAGATTTAACATAGCATTTCCTCTGAGATGCACGAAGCTCCTTAACACTTAGCTCCAATTTATTGACCATATGATCACTAAGTTCTCGTTTTGTCTCCTCAAGCACGCGTTCCTCTTTAGCTCTAGCTAGCTGTTTCTGAAGATCCTTAATTTCACGTTTTTGGGCTTCGGCCTAGATCTTTGCAGCAGCTTCGTCCTTTTTTATCTTGTCTACTAGTGTAACCAGAATTTTGTCTTTTTCTAGAGCTTCGTTTCTCAATTTTATCACTTCTGATCGTAGATTGTTGAATGCAATCTCATAACTCTCATCTTCGGCACTCTTTTGTGCTCTCAATGCGTTGCTCAGGATTAAACCCTATAAAAGAAAGAATCCATATAAGAATAAAGGAATGAATTACGTATTGTAAAATTTTTTCAAAAGTCTAATTCCCAAACCTTCAGGCTATTATATGCAAGACTATCCGCGAGATCTTCCTTCGTCATGGCGCATAACCCAGCTTCGAGCTTCGGGAATCCCATACTTCTAGCCATTTCCCGGCACACGGATAATTCTTTATTGTCTGGGAGGCAGTACAGGAAATCATCTTCGTTTGTCCCATTGAATACTACTGCCCCCCTTCGGATACTTCAACTCTCTAGCATAGTGATTCGCTTCATAGATCTCTTCTTCAGACAGTTTCTTCCCCGAAGCATGTCGCACGATGTAATCGCGTATGCTGGAGGGAGCTTCGGGGGCGGCAGTGTCAATTTCTTCAACCAAAGCTGGTTCTGATATTTTCTTGGATTGTTCCTTGGCGGGCTCTGAAGGCCCAGCTACAGCTTCAGCTTGTTGTTTCGAAGCTTTGGTACATGCTTCAGCGAGTTCAACAGACTCCTTTGCGGTTGTGCTTGAAGACTTAATTGTCTCCAAGACATCCAGTACGTTCACCATTCTTTTTCTTCTTGGGGTCACCAATGGACCCTTCTGATTTTTTGTTTCGACATTTACTGAAGGACTTAAAATTTCTGATGTTTTTGGCTCTTCAATCTTCGGTTTTTCTATTGCTAAAGGCGCTTCAGTTTTCTCTTTTATCTTCGGCACCGGAGCTGGTCCTGTAGCTTCAGGGGCCAAAGCAACTTCACCAATAAATTCTGGCACTGTGGCCGGCTCAATAAAACGCGTTCGATGGGTGAGCACCTTAATCTTTTTCCTTTGAGGCGCTGGCTCACTAGTGGCACCCGTGGTAGCTTCTGTCGCAGGAGAAGCATTTTTCCTTTTGCGACCCAATACCGGATAGTGATAGTCAGGGTAGATAAACCCGACTGCGTCAAACACACGGTTGAGCCTTTTCTTCTTTCGGCCTCCGAAGGCTGCTGATAATGCAGTGTTCTCGGCCTTCGAATATGCCCCAAGAAGTTCGTCACTTAATGTTTCAATGCTTTTCAACCAGTCATCATCAGGTTCAACAAATTTATCTGCACATTTGAATGTGTATTTCAGTCTGACCAGTCCGCCTTCGTCGGACTCTTTAATGGTCTCCTTCGGCATTTCCCACTTTTCTGCAAGTGACCATACCCTGAAGGCAATGTGCTCTTGGACTAAGTCCCTTGTCCCAATGAAAGAGCAGATTACGCCGAAGGCTCTTTGGCATTCTTCGGCTGCTTCATCCATTTCAATCTTCGGCCTTCGAAGTCCGAAGCGTTGCCAGATGGGGCGCATAATGATACTCTTGACATCTTCTTGCGCTGTTAAGTCGTTCTTCACATAGAACCACTCTGTCATCCAGGCTCCGGGCCACCTCTTCCGAAAGGTCGGCATAGGGCAGCTTGACCCGGAGCGGGCACCGAAGCTATAACACCAAAAATTGTTGTGATATTGTTCTTTTCCCCAGGGCTTCGTCTCGTATAATAACTCATGAATGTTGCAGAAGCTTTTAGCGTTTGGTTCCAAACCTTGGCTTCTTACAGCCCAGACAAACACCCCCATTCTTATGATGGCTTCGGGGGTAATTTGGTGAAGGTAGACTTGAAATGTTTTCAGGACTTCAACAACAAACTTGCTTAGGGGGAATCGAAGCCCAGCCTTCAGAAAGCTTCGGAAGATTACAACTTCATCCTCTTCTGGGGTGGGAGAAGTCTTTTCTCCAGCGTCAGCCCTCACAATAGATATATCTCGAAAATACCGCCCCCTCATATTATCAATATGACTCTGCTTGATAGTGGTTTTCCCGAAAACCGTGTGACTTGGCCGCCATGGTCGATCTTCGGCCTCTTCCCCACCACTTTCTACATCATAGCTGTCGCTGTCACCAGTATCTTCGGACAAACCTTCAAGAATCTCTTTGGTGATTTTCTCCATATTGGTCTCCGCCATCGCTATCAGGAACCCCAAATTCTTCTCTTCCTCGAGACTCAGCTTCGTCTCAGCAGGGATCTTTTTACCTTCAGACATCTTCGGAAAGGCTAAAAAACTGTTTTCAGGACCGAAGCTTCGAAATCAAAAAGGTCACCAATCTTAATGCACAAGAGCTAAAAATTTAGTGGACCGAAGCAGATGGCAAGTGTGCGTACCAAATGAGTTGGCGGTGTGATCTTATTTATACGCCCAGGGCGTTGAAAATTGAAAGGTCCCGCTTGTCAGTGAGTGTTGCTATTCTAGCAAAGGGAAGGTGTTTTTTCGGACCTTCGGCTCAAGGCCTTCGTCCATATCGCAATCTGAATTTATCGTTAAACAAATTAATATTGCGAGGGGCTACTGTTGGGGGCCTTCGTCCTCCGAAGGTCCTCAAAAACATGATTTGACAATGTTTTCCAAGTGGATTGTGAACAGGTATCTTCGGACTCAGAATTATGAACAGGAAGTACGGTCGGGACGAAGCCTGAACTAGACAAAGGACGAGCTGATTACCAAGCTCTACGAAGGTTGGTGCACAGCCGAAGCTGTGCGCAGGGAAGCTTCGTCGCGATAGCGGAAAGGGGAACCGACTTAAAGATGAAAAGACTACGTGGGCCTTGACAGATTTCCATAAGTCATTAACAAATGTAATGGACATGGATGTAATTTTACGTGGGCTGCGTCCCGCGTCTATAAATAGATGAACAGTATTCCCGTACTGTTCACGCGGACTTGGCACATGCTTTTGCGTCACGCTTGTACTTTTTACCTTCATTCAGGACCGAAGGTACATTTGCAATTTGTAATCATTTCTATTTCTCTATGTTAATAAAAGAGAAATGATTTTATGATGATGTTTATATTTCATGCTTTATATGAGTCCTTCGTCGTTACTTGTTATATTTACGAAGGTATGTCTCTTGTGACCTTCGTCCGAAACTCATTATTTCCCGAAGGGCAATAATGTTTCGAAGGACGAAGGAATTTTACATTTAACACTTTATGTTGCCTTGTTCTTAACTCTTAGCATTTGAGAACAAGTCCCCAACAGGTAGCGACTCCTTGCTCCTTGTTGCCTTGAGAGCAATGGGTTGAGGCTCGTGGATTGGACCGTTCAACGCTTCGTCGACGTATCTTGCCTCCTTGATCATCATCCGCCCGCTTACGAATTTTCCAAGTACTTCCTCGGGCGTCATCATCGTGTACCTGGGATTCTCACGAATATTGTTCACGAGATGAGGATCAAGAATGGTAAAGGACCTTAGCATTAGGCGGACGACGTCGTGGTCCGTCCATCGCGTGCTTCCGTAGCTCCTTATTTTGTTGATAAGGGTCTTGAGCCGGTTGTACGTTTGAGTTGGCTCCTCTCCCCTTATCATGGCGAATCGTCCAAGCTCGCCCTCCACCAACTCCATCTTGGTGAGCATGGTGATGTCGTTCCCCTCGTGAGAGATCTTGAGGGTGTCCCATATTTGCTTGGCATTGTCCAAGCCGCTCACCTTGTTGTACTCTTCCTTGCACAAGGATGCTAAGAGAACAGTAGTAGCTTGTGCATTTCTATGGATTTGTTCATTTATAAGCAAAGGGCTATCCGAGCTATCAAATTTCATTCCATTCTCTACAATCTCCCATATGCTTGGATGGAGAGAGAATAAGTGACTACGCATTTTGTGACTCCAAAATCCGTAGTCCTCCCCATCGAAGTGTGGAGGTTTGCCAAGAGGAATGGAAAGCAAATGCGAATTCGAACTATGTTGAATACGAGAATAATCAAATGAAAAGTTCGAATTGACCGTCTTTTTGTAGTCGTTGTCGTCGTCCTTTTGGGAAGAAGTAGATTCATCACTATCGTCGTAGTAGATGATCTCCTTGATGCGCCTCGTCTTCTTCTTCTTCCCTTCCTTCCGTCTATGGCCCGAGCCGGAGTCGGTAGGCTTGTCGTCCTTCGGCTCGTTGACGAAGGATTCCTTCTCTTTGTCATTGATCACAATTCCCTTCCCCTTAGGATCCATCTCTTCGGGTGGTTAGTCCCTTTTGTGAAGAGAACGGCTCTGATACCAATTGAGAGCACCTAGAGGGGGGGGGGGGTGAATAGGTGATCCTGTGAAACTTTAAAACTTATAGCCACAAAAACTTGTTAAGTGTTAGCACAGTTATTGCCAAGTGGCTAGAGAGAAGTCTCAACAAAACACAATACCACAAGAGATCAAACACAGAGATGACACAGTGGTTTTATCCTGTGGTTCGGCCAAGACCAACGCTTGCCTACTCCACGTTGTGGTGTCCCAACGGACGAGGGTTGCAATCAACCCCTCTCAAGCGGTCCAAAGACCAACTTGAATACCACGGTGTTTTGCTTTGCCTTTCAATATCCCTTTTGCAAGGAATCTCCACAAATTGGAGTCTCTTGCCCTTACAAGTATATGATCACAAAGAAGCACAGAGTAAGGGAGGGAAGCAACACACACAAATCCACAGCGAAATGCGCACACACACGGCCAAGAATCGAGCTCGAATGACTATCTCAAAGTTCTCACTAGAACGGAGCTCGAATCACTTAGAATCACAAACGAATGCACAAAGAATGAGTGTGGATGATCAAGAATGCTCTAAGGTTGCTTGTGTATCTCCTCCATGCGCCTATGGGCTCCTTTTATAGCCCCAAGGCAGCTAGGAGCCGTTGAGAGCAAATCTGGAAGGCCATCCTTGCCTTCTGCCGTCGGGTGCACCGGACAGTCCGGTGTACACCGGACACTGTCCGGTGCCCGATTTCTTTCCAAAAATGGCGCTGCCGACCGTTGCAGACCGTTGCAGATCTGAGAGCCGTTGGCGCACCGGACATGTCCGGTGCACATCGGACAGTCCGGTGCCGTCTTCTAGCCGTTGGCTCGGCCACGTGTCCCGCGCAGATTGCGCGGTCGACCGTTGGCCCGGCCGACCGTTGGCTCACCGGACAGTCCGGTGCACACCGGACAGTCCGGTGAATTTTAGCCGTACGCCGTCGGCGAATTCCCGAGAGCAGCCAGTTCGCGCCGAGTCAACCTGGCGCACCGGACACTGTCCGGTGCACACCGGACAGTCCGGTGTACCAGACCGAGCTGAGTCTTGGCTGTACACAGCCAAGTCTTTTTCTCCTCTTTTCTTTTCTTCTTCTTTCTGTTTCTAACACTTAGACAAGTATATTAGTACACAAAACCAATGTACTAAGGATTAGAAACATACCTTTACTTCATGATTTGCACCTTGTTCATCCATGGACATAAATTCACAATTAAGCACATGTGTTGGCACTCAATCACCAAAATACTTAGAAATGGCCCAAGGGCACATTTCCCTTTCAAAAGGCCCGGACGATCCACGCACATGTGAATTTCAAAAAGCTTCTCCTGTCCAGAATAATCTACTGTATTCTGGACAGTCGACTTAGAATTGATGTATATAAAATTTATGTACCTGAGGAATGATCAACTAGACAAACTAGTTAGTTCATAAGATTTGTGATGGGCGTTAAACACCAAAATCGATTATAGGAAATGGTTGAGGCCATTTCCCTTTCAGGAATGTATGTTTGAACATGAAATGAACGTACTCCACTCATCCTAACAAATTTCATTCACTTATTATTCCCCCACAAAGCTATAGCTTGTAGAACGAAGTAGCTGGTATTAATCCTATAGAATAATGTTTGACCAACTACTATAGAAAAAATTAAACCACTGAGAAGGAGGTACAGAGAAAATCCCCTTTTAAGTTAATGAGAACACCATCCGAATTGTTTGTTCTCATTTAAAAATATCATGTGCACTCTACTTTGGTCAGTTGTCCAGCTTAACCTTCCGAATATTTTTTTAGATGTAAAGGAAATGTGAATTAATTGCTGCAATAAATCTAACCATTACAACACAGTACACCAACACTAATTGAGGTGCATTCTTGCTTTCTCTCTCTATATATATATACATATTGACATGGAAGAATAAACATCAAAAACAAAAATGCAATTATAACTGCAGTCTAAACGAAACCTTCCTGCCTCCTCTACTGCCCGTAGCATTGATGATCTAATCTTATACCAGATCACTCGCAACACCCAGGTCTTCAAATTTGGAGGCCTAATCTTATCACCGGTCTAGATGGCGGGTAGATTAACAGTTGAGAAGAGAGGAACATTAGCTACAACCTCAATCCAACTATATTGCAACTATGAATAGTCCAATTTTCTCTATCCCAATAGTAGAAATGAATAACATAGAATTCAAAAGACGAAATCCCAATCCTAGGAGCTCTAAAGCTAGGTGTTATGAACGCCAAATTTGAATTGGACCACCAACATCCTGATAGCAGAAAACAAGAGCACAAAATCTAGAGGACGAAATCCATATCCTATAAGCTCCACATCCTAGTCATGAACTAGATCTTCGCAACCATCATCCATAAAACAGAATCCAACACCACAAAACCGAGTAGAGAAAATCCCTATCCTACAAGCTCCAAATCCCAATCACCCGAATGCCAAATTTGAAATGGACCTTCAACACCAACATCAGCCGATAAGAAAAAACATTGTACTCCTCCTAACATAATCAATCCAAAAACCTCCCCTAAAATGCAAGCCTCACATCCTCTGATCCAAACTGCTCGTATCATAAGCACAGCAGCAAATCCCCTACTGCTAGTCGTATAACTGAGCACACTTTGACATTACAAAGTTTAGTACTGATAAGAACATTAGGTAGGCTATGGCATGTACCTAGTGAGCCATATGCGCTCCTCAGAGAACTGCTTGCACGCTTAGTACGCGATCTACACGGCGCACTCGACGCCCCAATAGAATCCCATCATTTGGATAAGGAGTGAATAATAGGAGCGAACAAATTTTAAATTGTTAAACATGACAATTCTCTGTAAAGATTTTTATAACAAGCATAGGGGGTTAAAGGAAGAGCAGAGAAAATCAAAAAATAGCTGAGTTGCTACTGGTGGCTACCGGTTGTAGAAGATAAAAAGGAGGACGAAGCTTGTAGGTAATGCCATGACCAGCTTATGGGCATCACCAAAGTTGCACTGCCTTGTACTGCATGCAACAGAACTTTTTTGCATGCTTGTCGTCCTAATCACCCACCATCAATTTCTAGATTAAGAGAACTTCACATATCCAACAATCGAGTGTCCATCAATCGTTCGCCAGATTGGAAAGACAATGAAATGATCCTTTGAGAAAACACAAAGGGCAGTGTGATGTTGTTCCACTCACCGCGGTGACAGAGGTGGCATTCACCGTCATAGATGGGCACACGTGGGTGCAACACCGTTGGCACCATGAACGCCACCTGCAACAAACCAGAGCCATCGACGCATTCGCCCGTGCAATTGTGAGGCCCCGCTTGTCCATAAGAAAATGGCGAGACGAGATCCCCACGCGCCCGCTAGCCTGTCGCCAAAGCCGCTGCTCGGCGGCATGTCGCGCGACCGAGGGGGCAGGGGAGATGCACGGAGACTAAGGGCAGAAGATGTCATGCGCGGAGGAGAGCTGTGGCACGGGAACGGGGGAGGCCTGTCCAACGCGACCAGCCTGCCGCGAAGCCGCTGCTCGTCGGTACATCGTGCGAAGCCGAGGGGCAGGGGATGCTGCGACAGATGAGGGGGATGGTGTTGTGTGGGGAGGGGAGTTGTGGCACGGGGACAGGGGAGGCATGGACTAGATCGAGCTGTTCAACCAGTCCGGGACTGATTTGCGCCTGGAGGTGGTGCCGTCAGCCATGTCATTGGAGTCAGGACCGCTGATTGGCGGAGTTTTAGGAGTGAGGATTTTGGAGATGGGGCGTCGGTGGTTGATCTCTGTTTTAGGATCAAGGTCGATGGGTGGGGTACACGGACCTAGACTAGTCGGTGCCCACCCGCGCGACATTAGGGTTTAGTTATAGGAATGCGGGTTTGATTCTAAAGTGTACAAGGATCTTTTTATAAAATATGAGATGAAAGTGGGCGTGCGTGTGCACTCCGCGGATGGGGCAGTTGGCTGGGCGAGAGGCGCAGGGGCTAGGGGAGGGTGGAGTCATAGTAGTGTTGTGATACACTATTGGTTTAATAGGTAGTAGAGATTCAGAAATTTAGAATTCTACCATTATCAGAAACGGGTTTCGCCACTTTGTTACCATTTTAAGAGGTCTCATCTTAATGACATTATCAAACATGCCAAACACATTATAATGCTATTTTACCATTTAATAAAATAAAAAAGAGATCAAATACATTTTTTATCCTGCTTTTATGTGAGCCCCACTAGTGATATGCTTCTCCTCCCTATACATGAGGCCAAGGCACGCACGACAGCCTCCACGACGGCCTCTTGGTGGAAGGATTCGACTCGGAGTTGTGCCACAAACGGTACGAGCCAGCGCGCTGGAGCAGCTCATGTCCGGTAGGGACGCCACCGCGTCCCGAGTGCAGGTACCTGGTCTCCATCTTCTACCATGGGCTGGGGAACCGGATCTTCACCGCGGCGTCCGCGTTCTTGTACGCGATCATCACCGACCACCACTGTCAATAGCGAGGCACAATGCCTCCGCCCATGACGGCGCGGGAGCTGATGCAGGAGCACGCCGGTGAGGAACATGCGTCCGCGTTCTTGTACGCGATCATCACCGACCACCACTGTCAATAGCGAGGCACCATGCCTCCGCCCATGACGGCGCGGGAGCTGATGCAGGAGCACGCCGGTGAGGAACATGCGGGGCCCACACGCTTGTCCTCGGCGACAACATAATTCTATATTTCTCTACTCAAATTTCACTTTACAAACAATGCAAAACATTATTTTAAATGACGATATAAGTGAACCGTTAGACACGGTCTTACAAGATGTTTGTTTCCACCGACCAAAGTTTAGTTCATGTCACGTTAAATGTTTAAATATCAATTATATATATATATTGAATATAGGTTTAATTAAGTTTAATAATTTTATATTAACTTTTAGCTTTATTTGTGTAATTAGTTTATAATTAAATTATATTTAGTATCTATTATCATTTAAACATCAGAGACTAAATTTTAGTTGGGTGAAACCAAACATCTCTTAGTTAGCTCTGGTTAAAGAGTTGGCAAGTTCATCAAATAGTTATCATCGTACTAACATTAATTTTAGCTAATTTTTATATCATTCTAATTTTCTTAAAGAATAACATATCAATTTTGCATTTATAGTTTGATCAAACTTATAGAGAGAATTGTGAAAACTTATGACACTAAATAGGTATATTAGAAACATGATTAGTAAAAAGGAAAAGTCTAAGTTACTCCCTTAACTTTGGATGATGTCATGATCCGTATTTTTTAGTTCAATTTACTTCTCCACATATTTGAATTGGTTCAATCCATCCTTTAATAAAATTTGTCCTTTTCATTTCTTTATGTACAAGCCAAATTTTCAGCTCAAATTTTATTGGTTAGTAGCTAATGTTGTAACTTAGTCTAAAACAATATATTACATTTTTTTATAATTATTTTGATAAGTTAGAGTTTAGATAAGGCAATGATTTTAATGGTGTCGGGGACCATAATTACGGGTACCCTCAAGACGCCTAATTCTCAGCTGGTAACCCCCATCAGCATAAAGCTGCAGAGGCCTGATGGGTGCGATTAAGTCAGGGATCAGTCCATACGAGCGACTCGATCACGCCTCGCTCGAGCCTAGCCTCGGGCAAGGGCAGCCGACCCTGAGGTATTTCCGTCTCGCCCGAGGCCCCCTTTTCACGGCAGACGCATCTCCGGCTCGCCCGGGGCCTTGTCTTCGATAAGAAGCAACCCTGACTAAATCGCCGCGCCGACCGACCAAAGTCACAGGGGCATTTAACGCAAAGAGTGAGACTGACGGGCAGCCAGGCCTCGCCAAAGGCGCCATGGGAAGCTCCGCTCGACCCAGGGCTCGGACTCGGGCTAAGGCCCTGGAAGACGGCGAACTCCGCTCCGCCCGACCCAGGGCTCGGACTCGGGCTAAGGCCCCGGAAGACGGCGAACTCCGCTCCGCCCGACCCAGGGCTCGGACTCGGGCTAAGGCCCCGGAAGACGGCGAACTCCGCTCCGCCCGACCCAGGGCTCGGACTCGGGCTGAGGCCCCGGAAGACGGCGAACTCCGCTCCGCCCGACCCAGGGCTCGGACTCGGGCTAAGGCCCCGAAAGACGGCGAACTCCGCTCCGCCCGACCCAGGGCTCGGACTCGGGTTAAGGCCCCGGAAGACGACGAACTCCGCTTCGCCCGACCCAGGGCTCGAACTCCGCCCTAGCCTCTGCCGAACGACCTCCGCCTCGCCCGACCCAGGAGCTCGGGCTCGGCCTCGGCCATGGAAGACAGACTCGACCTCAGCCTCGGAGGAGCCTCCACGTCGCCCGACCTAGGGCACAAGTCCGCCACGTCGACAGGAAGCGCCATCATCACCCTACCCCGAGCTGACTTGGGCCGCAGAGAACAAGACCGACGTCCCATCTGGCTAGCTCCGCCAGATAGGCAATGATGGCGCCCCGCTAGACCATGACGACGGCGGCTCTCAGCTCCCTTACGGAAGCAGGGGGACGTCAGCAAGGACCCAACAGCTCCGACAGCTGTCCCTCCGCCAGGCTCCGTTGCTCCACCGACAGCCACGACACCACACCAGTTGGGTGCCAAGATCTCTCCGGCTGCCACCTTGGCGTGTACTTAGGGCGCTAGCTCTCCCCCGCTAGACACGTAGCACTCTGCTACACCCCCATTGTATACCTGGGTCCTCTCCTTGCGCCTATAAAAGGAAGGACCAGGGCCTTCTTAGAGAAGGTTGGCCTCGCGGGAACGAGGGCAGGGGCAGGCGCTCTCTTGGGGCCGCTCGCTCCCCTCACTCGCGCGGACGCTTGTAACCCCCTACTGCAAGCGCACCCGACCTGGGCGCGGGACGAACACGAAGGCCGCGGGATCTCCGCCTCCCTCACGACCCGGCTCCGGCCACCTCGCTCTCCCCCCTTCGCGCTCGCCCACGCGCTCGACCCATCTGGGCTGGGGCACGCGGCACACTCACTCGTCGGCTCGGGGACCCCCCGGTCTCGAAACGCCGACAGTTGGCGCGCCAGGTAGGGGCCTGCTGCGTGTTGACGAGCAGTTTCCCGTCAAGCTCCAGATGGGCAGTCTCCAACGACCTCTTCAACCCGGGACGGTGCTCCGTTTCGGGAGCCTCGAGTTCATGTCTTTCAACGGCAGCTACGACATGATACTCCTTCCACCGCCACGCGACGGCGACAATGGTGGCCGACAGCCCGCTCGCCGGCGGCGGAATCGACGACGTCTTTCCCGCGTGGGGGAAGGACAACTTTCGAGCTCGCCCCATCCTCTCCCTCGCCATCGGAGGAGGAGACGGGGCAACCAGGGCCGAGCGGGAGGCTGCGCCCCGTCGGCTGTCGAGCAAGTGGACGACGCCAGCACGCTCACGGAGGGCCTGCAGGACGTCGCCCTCGTACCCAGGACGACGACGCGATCAGCCCCCAAGGTGACTTGGTCGCTCCTCGTCGACCAAAAGGTACCAACTGATTCCCATCTTTCGTCATTTCGACTTGACCTCAACCCGCCTAGCGACCTCGCTCTGGCGGCCGCTCACGTTGAGGCGAGTGCAACCTCTTTTGGGTTTTGTGTGCGGTCGCCTTGGGACCGATTGACGGGCGTCTCGACCTACGGGCCCTCTGGGTCCGAGGAAGATGACGACCCCAGCATCTGCTGGGATTTCTCTGGATCTGGCAACCCCAGTGCCATGCGGGACTTCATGACCGCATGCAACTACTGCCTCTCCGACTGTTCCAACGGCAGCCGCAGCCTTGACGACAAGGACTGCGGCCCGAGCCGCGAATGTTTCCACGTCGAGCTAGGGGATCCCTCCGGAGGCAGCTGTCTCGGCATGCCGGAGGATGGTGATCTCCCTAGGCCAGCGCCTCGCGCCGACATCCCGCGGGAGCTAGCTGTGGTCCCCGTTCCGGCGGGGCGTCACGACCCACAGCTCGAGCAAGTCCGCGGGGCGCAGGCCGGGCTCGACGAGGGGGCAGGAGCGCTTGAGTTGATCCGCCGGGACGTCGGGCAGGTATGGGCGGGCCAGCCCCCGGCCGGAGAAATACGTCACCTGCCCCAGGGTCTCCAGCACCGCATCGCCAACGATGCCAGGGACAGGCCGCCACCCGCATCCGGCGGGACCGGTCAGGACCTGGCAGCCGCAGCGATGCTCCTCCGCGCGATGCCGGAGTCATCAAACACCGAGGGTCGGCGAATCCAGGGAGAGCTCAAGCGTCTCCTGGAAGGCGCTGCGGCCCGGCGGGCCGAGAGCTCCGCCTCCCGAAGGCAGGGATACCCCTCGGAACCTTGTGCCGCGACTTCCCGACTCACGCGGGAAGCCTCGGTCTACACCGGGCGCACGCGCAACACCGCGCCTGCGGCCCCGGGCCACCTCGGCGACGAGCACCCTCATCACGACCGTCGGGCCCGCCTCGACGAAAGGGTGCGCCGAGGCTATCACCCCAGGCGTGGGGGACGCTACGACAGCGGGGAGGACCGGAGTCCCTCGCCCGAACCACCCGGTCCGCAGGTCTTCAGCCGGGCCATTCGGCGGGCGCCGTTCCCGACCCGATTCCAACCCCCGACTACTATCACAAAGTACTCGGGGGAAACAAGACCGGAATTGTGGCTCGCGGACTACCGCCTGGCTTGTCAACTGGGTGGAACGGACGACGACAACCTCATCATCCGCAACCTCCCCCTGTTCCTCTCCGACACTGCTCGCGCTTGGTTGGAGCACCTGCCTCCGGGGCAGATTTCCAACTGGGAGGATTTGGTCCAAGCTTTCGCCGGCAACTTCCAGGGCACGTACGTGCGCCCCGGGAACTCCTAGGACCTCCGAAGCTGCCGACAACAGCCGGGAGAGTCTCTTCGGGACTACATCCGGCGATTCTCGAAGCAGCGCACCGAGCTGCCCAACATCACCGACTCCGATGTCATCGACGCGTTCCTTGCCGGCACCACCTGTCGTGACCTGGTGAGCAAGTTGGGTCGCAAGACCCCCACCAGGGCGAGCGAGCTGATGGACATCGCCACCAAGTTCGCCTCTGGCCAGGAGGCGGTCGAGGCCGTCTTCCGAAAAGACAAGCAGCCCCAGGGCCGCCCGTCGGAAGATGCTCCCGAGGCGTCTACTCCGCGCGGCGCCAAGAAGAAAGACAGGCGGAAGTCGCAAGCGAAACGCGACGCCGCCGACGCAGACCTTGTCGCCGCCGCCGAGTACAAGAACCCTCGGAAGCCCCCCGGAGGTGCCAACCTCTTCGACAAGATGCTCAAGGAGACGTGCCCTTACCATCAGGGGCCCGTCAAGCATACCCTCGAGGAGTGCGTCATGCTTCGGCGCCACTTCCACAAGGTCAGGCCACCCGCAGAGGGTGGCAGGGCCCGCGACGACGACAAAAAGGAAGATCACCAAGCAGGAGGGTTCCCCGAGGTCCGCGACTGCTTCATGATCTGCGGAGGGCATGCGGCGAATGCCTCGGCTCGGCATCGCAAGCGAGAGCGTCGGGAGGTCTGCTCGGTGAAGGTGGCGGCACCAGTCTACCTAGACTGGTCCGACAAGCCCATCACCTTCGACCAAGATGACCACCCCGACCACGTGCCGAGCCCGGGGAAGTACCCGCTCGTCGTCGATCCCATCATCGGCGACGTCAGGCTCACCAAGGTCCTGATGGATGGGGGCAGCTGCCTCAATATCATCTACGCCGAGACCCTCAGGCTCCTGCGCGTCGATCTGTCCTCTATCCGAGCAGGCGCTGCTGATAGTCGCCTAGAGGGGGGGTGAATAGGGCGAAACTGAAATTTACAAAAATAATCACAACTACAAGCCGGGGTTAGCGTTAGAAATATAAAAGAGTCCGCGAGAGAGGGCGCAAAACAAATCGCAAGCGAATAAGAGTGTGACACGAGGATTTGTTTTACCGAGGTTCGGTTCTCGCAAACCTACTCCCCGTTGAGGAGGCCACAAAGGCCGGGTCTCTTTCAACCCTTCCCTCTCTCAAACGATCCCACGGATCGAGTGAGCTTTCTCTTCTTCTCAATCAAACGGGAACAAAACTTCCCCGCAAGGGCCACCACACAATTGGTGCCTCTTGCCTTGGTTACAATTGAGATTGATCACAAGAACAAGTGAGAAAGAAAAGAATGCGATCCAAGCGCAAGAGCTCGAAAGAAACACAAGCAAATCACTCTCTCTAGTCACTATGGAGTTGTGTGGAATTTGGAGAGGACTTGATCTATTTGGTGTGTCTAGAATTGAATGCTAGAGCTCTTGTAGTAGTTGAGAAGTGGAAAACTTGGATGGCAATGAATGTGGGGTGGTTGGGGTATTTATAGCCCCAACCACCAAAAGTGACCGTTGCTGGAAGCTGTCTGTTCGATGGTGCACCGGACAGTCCGGTGCACACCGGACAGTCCGGTGCCCCTGCCACGTCACCATTGCCGTTGGATTCTGACCGTTGGAGCTTCTGACTTCTGGGCCCTCCTGGGTGTCCGGTGCACACCGGACATGTACTGTTTGATGTCCGGTGCACCGGTATGGGCGATCCTGACGTCTGCGCGCGCTGCGCGCGCATTAAATGCACCACAGGGAGCCGTTGGCGCCGCAGAGAGCCGTTGCTCCGCTGGCACACCGGACAGTCCGGTGCACACCGGACAGTCCGGTGAATTTTAGCGGAGTGGCTGCCGCGCGAACCCGAGGCTGGCGAGTTCCGGAGACCGCGCTTCCTTGGAGCACCGGACATGTCCGGTGCACACCGGACAGTCCGGTGAATTATAGCGCGCCGGCTTCCGAGAATTCCCGAGGGCGAAGAGTTTGAGTTGGACTCCTCTGGGCGCACCGGACACTGTCCGGTGCACACCGGACAGTCCGGTGCTTCCAGCCAGAGGTGCCCTCGGTTGCCCCCTTGCTCCTTTGTTGAATCCAACACTTGGTCTTTTTATTGACTGAATGTGAACCTTTTGCACCTGTATAACTTATGCACTAGAACAAACTAGTTAGTCCAATATTTGTGTTGGGCAATTCAACCACCAAAATTATTTAGGAACTAGGTGTAAGCCTAATTCCCTTTCAATCTCCCCCTTTTTGGTGATTGATGCCAACACAAACCAAAGCAAATATAGAAGTGCATAATTGAACTAGTTTGCATAAGGTAAGTGCAAAGGTTGCTTGGAATTGAGCCAATAAATACTTATATGATGCGCATGGATTGTTTTCTTTGTTTTTGACATATTGGACCACATTTGCACCATAAGTTTTGTTTTTGCAAGCTCTTTTGTAAATTCTTTTCAAAGTCATTTTGCAAGATAGTCAAAGGTAAATGAGTAAGATTTTGCAAAGCATTTTCAAGATGTGAAATTTTCTTCCTTTGTTTAAATGCTTTTCCTTTGACTAAACAAAACTCCCCCTCAAATAAGGTCTCCTCTTAGTGTTCAAGAGGGTTTTAAGACATCAATTTGAAAATACTAGTTGCTCCCCCTTTAGAACACAAAGAGATACCAATTTTGAAATTTACCATTGAAAATCATCAAATTTAAAACATTAGGTGGTGGTGCGGTCCTTTTGCTTTGGGCTCAGATTTTCTCCCCCTTTGGCATGAATCGCCAAAAACGGAATCATTAGAGCCCAATGAATTACTTTCTCCCCCTTTGGTCATGAAATGAATGAGTGAAGATTATACCAAAGTTGGAGAGATGATGCGGAGCGACGGCGAAGGATAAGTAGTAGAGTGGAGTGGAAGCCTTGTCTTCGCCGAAGACTCCAATTCCCTTTCAATATACCTATGACTTGGTTTGAGATACACTTGAAAACACATTAGTCATAGCACATATAAAAGAGACATGATCAAAGGTATATGTATGAGTTATGTGTGCAAGACTAGCAAAAGAAATTCCTAGAATCAAGAATATTAAGCTCATGCCTAAGTCGGGTAAAAGATTGCTCATCAAGTGGCTTGGTAAAGATATCGGCTAATTGATCTTTAGTGTTAATGTATGAAATCTCGATATCCCCCTTTTGTTGGTGATCCCGAAGAAAATGATACCGAATGGCTATGTGCTTAGTGCGGCTGTGCTCGACGGGATTGTCGGCCATTTTGATTGCACTCTCATTGTCACATAGCAAAGGGACTTTGGTTAATTTGTAACCGTAGTCCCGCAGGGTTTGCCTCATCCAAAGTAATTGCGCGCAACAATGGCCTGCGGCAATATACTCGGCTTCGGCAGTAGAAAGAGCGACCGAATTTTGCTTCTTTGAAGCCCATGACACCAAGGATCTTCCCAAGAACTGGCAAGTTCCCGATGTGCTCTTCCTATTAATCCTACACCCCGCCCAATCGGCATCCGAATATCCAATCAAATCAAAAGTGGATCCCCGAGGGTACCAAAGCCCAAACTTAGGAGTGAAAGCTAAATATCTCAAGATTCGTTTTACGGCCGTAAGGTGTGATTCCTTAGGGTCGGCTTGGAATCTTGCACACATGCAAACGGAAAGCATAATGTCCGGTCGAGATGCACATAAATAAAGCAATGAACCAATCATCGACCGGTATACCTTTTGATCCACGGACTTACCTCCCGTGTCGAGGTCGAGATGCCCATTTGTTCCCATGGGTGTCTTGATGGGCTTGGCATCCTTCATTCCAAACTTGGTTAGGATATCTTGAGTATACTTCGTTTGGCTAAGGAAGGTGCCCTCTTGGAGTTGCTTGACTTGAAATCCTAAGAAATATTTCAACTCCCCCATCATCGACATCTCGAATTTCTGTGTCATGATCCTACTAAATTCTTCACATGTAGATTTGTTAGTAGACCCAAATATAATATCATCAACATAAATTTGGCATACAAACAAATCATTGTCAAGAGTTTTAGTGAACAAAGTAGGATCGGCTTTGCCGACTTTGAAGCCATTTGCAATAAGGAAATCTCTAAGGCATTCATACCATGCTCTTGGGGCTTGCTTGAGCCCATAAAGCGCCTTAGAGAGCCTATAAACATGGTTAGGGTACTCACTGTCTTCAAAGCCGGGAGGTTGCTCAACATAGACCTCCTCCTTGATTGGTCCGTTGAGGAAGGCACTCTTCACGTCCATTTGATAGAGCTTGAAGCCATGGTAAGTAGCATAGGCCAATAATATACGAATTGACTCAAGCCTAGCTACGGGTGCATAGGTTTCACCAAAATCCAAACCTTCGACTTGTGAATAACCCTTGGCCACGAGTCGAGCTTTGTTCCTTGTCACCACACCATGCTCGTCTTGCTTGTTGCGGAAGACCCACTTGGTTCCTACAACATTTTGGTTAGGACGTGGAACTAAGTGCCATACCTCGTTCCTCGTGAAATTGTTGAGCTCCTCTTGCATCGCCACTACCCAATCCGAATCTTGTAGTGCTTCCTCTACCCTGGTTGGCTCAATAGAGGAAACAAACGAGTAATGTTCACAAAAATGTGCAACACGAGATCGAGTAGTTACCCCCTTATGAATGTCGCCGAGGATGGTGTCGACGGGGTGATCTCGTTGTATTGCTTGGTGGACTCTTGGGTGTGGTGGCCTTGGTTGTTCATCCTCCTTGTCTTCATCATTTGTATCTCCCCCTTGATCATTGCCGTCATTTTGAGGTGGCTCATCTTCTTGATCCTCTTGTTCAATATTTTGAGCCTCATCCTCAACTTGAGTTGGTGGAGATGCTTGCATGGAGGAGGATGGTTGATCTTGTGCATGTGAAGGCTCTTCGGATTCCTTAGGACACACATCCCCAATGGACATGTTCCTTAGCACTATGCATGGAGCCTGTTCTTCACCTATATCATCAAGATCAACTTGCTCTACTTGAGAGCCGTTAGTCTCATCAAACACAACGTCACAAGAAACTTCAACAAGTCCTGAGGACTTATTAAAGACTCTATATGCCCTTGTGTTTGAGTCATATCCTAGTAAAAAGCCTTCTACAGTTTTAGGAGCAAATTTAGATTTTCTACCTCTTTTAACAAGTATAAAACATTTGCTACCAAAAACTCTAAAATATGAAATATTTGGCTTTTTACCGGTTAGGAGTTCATAAGATGTCTTCTTGAGGATTCGATGAAGATATAACCGGTTGATGGCGTAGCAGGCGGTGTTGACCGCCTCGGCCCAAAACCGATCCGGTGTCTTGTACTCATCAAGCATGGTTCTTGCCATGTCTAATAGAGTTCGATTCTTCCTCTCCACTACACCATTTTGTTGTGGAGTGTAGGGAGAAGAGAACTCATGCTTGATGCCCTCCTCCTCAAGGAAGCCTTCTATTTGAGAGTTCTTGAACTCCGTCCCATTGTCGCTTCTAATTTTCTTGATCCTTAAGCCGAACTCATTTTGAGCCCTTCTTAAGAATCCCTTTAAGGTCTCTTGGGTTTGTGATTTTTCCTGCAAAAAGAATACCCAAGTGAAGCGAGAATAATCATCCACAATTACAAGACAATACTTACTACCACCGATGCTTATGTAAGCGATCGGGCCGAATAAATCCATGTGAAGGAGCTCCAGTGGCCTATCGGTAGTCATGATGTTTTTGTGTGGATGATGGACACCAACTTGCTTCCCGGCTTGGCATGCGCTACAAATCCTGTCTTTCTCAAAATGAACATCGGTTAGTCCTAAAATGTGTTCTCCCTTTAGAAGCTTGTGAAGATTCTTCATTCCAACATGGGCTAGTCGGCGGTGCCAGAGCCAACCCAAGTTAGTCTTAGCAACCAAGCAAGTGTTGAGTTCAGCTCTATCAAAATCTACCAAGTATAGCTGACCCTCTAACACTCCCTTAAATGCTACTGAATCATCACTTCTTCTAAAGACAGTAACACCTGTATCAGTAAAAAGACAGTTGTAGCCCATTTTACATAATTGGGATACGGAAAGCAAATTGTAATCTAAAGAATCTACAAGAAAAACATTGAAAATAGTATGGTCAGGTGATATAGCAATTTTACCCAATCTTTTGACCAAACCTTGATTTCCATCCCCGAATGTGATAGCTCGTTGGGGATCATGGTTTTTCTCATATGAGGAGAACATCCTTTTCTCCCCTGTCATATGGTTTGTGCACCCGCTGTCGAGTATCCAACTTGAGCCCCCGGATGCATAAACCTACAAAACAAGTTTAGTTCTTTGTTTTAGGTACCCAAACGGTTTTGGGTCCTTTAGCATTAGATACAAGAACTTTGGGTACCCAAACACAAGTCTTGGAGCCCTTGTGTTTGCCCCCAATAATCTTGGCAACTACCTTGCCGGATTTGTTAGTTAAAACATAAGATGCATCAAAAGTTTTAAATGAAATGCTATGATCATTTGATGCATTAGTAGTTTTCTTTCTAGGCAACTTGGCATGGGTTGGTTGCCTAGATCTAGATGTCTCACCCTTATACATAAAAGCATGATTAGGGCCAGAGTGAGACTTCCTAGAATGAATTTTCCTAATCTTGCTCTCAGGATAACCGGCAGGATACAAAATGTAACCCTCGTTATCCTGAGGCATGGGAGCCTTGCCCTTAACAAAGTTAGATAAGTTCTTTGGAGGGGCATTAATTTTGACATTGTCTCCCTTTTGGAAGCCAATGCCGTCCTTAACGCCAGGGCGTCTCCCATTATAGAGCATGCTTCTAGCAAGTTTAAATTTTTCATTTTCTAAGTCATGCTCTCTAATCTTAGCATTAAGTTGTGCTATGTGATTATTTTGTTTTTTAATTAGGGCTAGGTGATCATGGATAGCATCAACATTAATATCTCTACATCTAGTACAAATGGAAACATGCTCAACTTTAGACGTAGAGGGTTTGCAAGATTTAAGTTCAACAACCTTAGCATGCAACATATCATTTTTAGTTCTAAGGTCGGAAATAGTAGCATTGCAAATATCAAAATCTTTAACCTTAGCTATCAAATTAGCATTTTCATTTCTAAGGTTGTCTATAGTCTCATGGCAAGTACTTAGCTCACTAGACAATTTTTCACATTTTTCTATTGCTAGAGCATAAGCATTTTTAACCTTAACATGCTTCTTATTTTCTTTAATAAGGAAGTCCTCTTGAGAATCCAAGAGATCATCCTTCTCATGTATAGCACTAATCAATTCATTTAATTTTTCCTTTTGTTGCATGTTGAGGTTAGCAAAAAGAATGCGCAAATTATCTTCCTCATTTTTATCATCATCCTCATCACTAGATGTTTCATATTTAGTGGAGGACTTTGATTTTACCTTCTTTTTGCCGTCCTTGGCCATGAGACACTTGTGGCCGACGTTGGGGAAGAGGAGGCCCTTGGTGACGGCGATGTTGGCGGCGTCCTCGTCGTCGGAGGAGTCGCTTGAGCTTTCGTCGGAGTCCCACTCTCGACAAACATGGGCATCGCCGCCCTTCTTCTTGTAGTATCTCTTCTTCTCCTTCCTCTTGCCCTTCTTGTCGTCGCCCCTGTCACTATCACTAGACATAGGACATTTTGCAATAAAATGACCGGGCTTACCACACTTGTAGCAAACCTTCTTGGAACGGGATTTGTAATCCTTCCCTTTCCGTTGCTTGAGGATTTGCCGAAAGCTTTTGATGATTAGGGCCATCTCCTCATTGTCGAGCTTGGAGGCGTCGATTGGTTGTCTACTTGGTGTAGACTCCTCCTTCTTCTCCTCTGTGGCCTTGAAGGCTACCGGTTGCGCCTCGGATGTGGAAGGTTCATCAAGCTCGTTGATCTTCTTGGAGCCCTTAATCATGCATTCAAAGCTTACAAAATTCCCGATAACTTCCTCGGGGGTCATTAGTGGATATCTAGGATTACCACGAATTAATTGTACTTGAGTAGGGTTAAGGAAAATAAGTGCTCTTAAAATAACCTTAACCACCTCGTGGTCATCCCATTTTGCGCTCCCGAGGTTGCGCACTTGGTTCACCAAGGTCTTGAGCCGGTTGTACATGTCTTGTGGCTCCTCCCCTTGGCGAAGACGAAAGCGACCGAGCTCCCCCTCGATCGTTTCCCGTTTGGTGATTTTGGTGAGTTCATCACCCTCGTGCGCCGTCTTGAGTAGGTCCCAAATCTCCTTGGCGTTCTTCAACCCTTGTACTTTGTTGTATTCCTCCTTGCTTAGAGAGGCAAGGAGGATGGTTGCGGCTTGGGAGTTGAAGTGCTCGATTTGGGCTACTTCGTCCGTGTCATAGTCCTCATCCCCTACGGATGGTACCTGTACACCATACTCAACAACATCCCATAATCTTTTGTGGAGAGAGGTTAGATGAAATCGCATCAAATTACTCCACATAGCATAATCTTCACCATTAAAAGTTGGTGGTTTGCCTAATGGGACGGAAAGTAAAGGTGTATGTCTAGGAATGTGAGGGTAGCGTAGGGGAATCTTACTATACTTCTTACGCTCTTGGCGTTTAGAAGTGACGGATGCCGCGTCGGAGCCGGAGGTAGATGTCGATGAAGTGTCGGTCTCGTAGTAGACCACCTTCCTCATCCTCTTGTGCTTGTCCCCACTCCGATGCGGCTTGTGAGAAGAAGATTTTTCCTTCTTCTCCTTGTGGTGAGAAGAGGAAGATCTTTTCTCCTTCCGCTTGGAGGAGTTCTTCTTCTTCTCCCTTCTCTTGGTGCGGGACTCTTCCGATGAAGTGCTCCCTTGGCTTGTAGTGGGCTTGTCGCCGGTCTCCATCTCCTTCTTGGCGTGATCTCCCGACATCACTTCGAGCGGTTAGGCCCTAATGAAGCACCGGGCTCTGATACCAATTGATAGTCGCCTAGAGGGGGGGTGAATAGGGCGAAACTGAAATTTACAAAAATAATCACAACTACAAGCCGGGGTTAGCGTTAGAAATATAAAAGAGTCCGCGAGAGAGGGCGCAAAACAAATCGCAAGCGAATAAGAGTGTGACACGAGGATTTGTTTTACCGAGGTTCGGTTCTCGCAAACCTACTCCCCGTTGAGGAGGCCACAAAGGCCGGGTCTCTTTCAACCCTTCCCTCTCTCAAACGATCCCACGGATCGAGTGAGCTTTCTCTTCTTCTCAATCAAACGGGAACAAAACTTCCCCGCAAGGGCCACCACACAATTGGTGCCTCTTGCCTTGGTTACAATTGAGATTGATCACAAGAACAAGTGAGAAAGAAAAGAATGCGATCCAAGCGCAAGAGCTCGAAAGAAACACAAGCAAATCACTCTCTCTAGTCACTATGGAGTTGTGTGGAATTTGGAGAGGACTTGATCTATTTGGTGTGTCTAGAATTGAATGCTAGAGCTCTTGTAGTAGTTGAGAAGTGGAAAACTTAGATGGCAATGAATGTGGGGTGGTTGGGGTATTTATAGCCCCAACCACCAAAAGTGACCGTTGCTGGAAGCTGTCTGTTCGATGGTGCACCGGACAGTCCGGTGCACACCGGACAGTCCGGTGCCCCTGCCACGTCACCATTGCCGTTGGATTCTGACCGTTGGAGCTTCTGACTTCTGGGCCCTCCTGGGTGTCCGGTGCACACCGGACATGTACTGTTTGATGTCCGGTGCACCGGTATGGGCGATCCTGACGTCTGCGCGCGCTGCGCGCGCATTAAATGCACCGCAGGGAGCCGTTGGCGCCGCAGAGAGCCGTTGCTCCGCTGGCACACCGGACAGTCCGGTGCACACCGGACAGTCCGGTGAATTTTAGCGGAGTGGCTGCCGCGCGAACCCGAGGCTGGCGAGTTCCGGAGACCGCGCTTCCTTGGAGCACCGGACATGTCCGGTGCACACCGGACAGTCCGGTGAATTATAGCGCGCCGGCTTCCGAGAATTCCCGAGGGCGAAGAGTTTGAGTTGGACTCCTCTGGGCGCACCGGACACTGTCCGGTGCACACCGGACAGTCCGGTGCTTCCAGCCAGAGGTGCCCTCGGTTGCCCCCTTGCTCCTTTGTTGAATCCAACACTTGGTCTTTTTATTGACTGAATGTGAACCTTTTGCACCTGTATAACTTATGCACTAGAACAAACTAGTTAGTCCAATATTTGTGTTGGGCAATTCAACCACCAAAATTATTTAGGAACTAGGTGTAAGCCTAATTCCCTTTCAGCTGCGCCCTTCCACGGGATCATTCCTGGAAAGCGCGTCCAGCCCCTCGGACAGCTCGACCTTCCTGTCTGCTTCGGAACACCCTCCAACTTCCGAAGGGAGACTTTGACGTTCGAGGTGGTCGGGTTCCGAGGAACCTACCACGCGGTGTTGGGAAGGCCATGCTACGCGAAGTTCATGGCCATCCCCAACTACACCTACCTGAAGCTCAAGATGCCGGGCCCCAACGGGGTCATCACCGTCGGCCCCACGTACAAGCACGCGTTCGAATGCGATGTGGAGTGCGTGGAGTACGCCGAGGCCCTCGCCGAGTCCGAGGCCCTCATCGCCGACCTGGAAAACCTCTCCCGAGAGGTGCCGGACGTGAAGCGACACGCCGGCAACTTCGAGCCAGCGGAGACGGTTAAGGCCGTCCCTCTCGACCCCAGTGGCGACACCTCCAAGCAGATCCGGATCGGTTCCGGGCTCGACCCCAAATAGGAAGCAGTGCTCGTCGACTTTCTCCGCGCAAACGCCGACGTCTTTGCGTGGAGTCCCTCGGACATGCCCGGCATACCGAGGGATGTCGCCGAGCACTCGCTGGATATTCGAGCCGGAGCCCGACCGGTCAGACAGCCTCTGCGCCGATTCGACGAGGAAAGGCGCAGGGTGATAGGCGAGGAGATCCACAAGCTGATGGCAGCAGGGTTCATCAAAGAGGTATTCCATCCCGAATGGCTTGCCAACCCTGTGCTTGTGAGGAAGAAAGGGGGGAAATGGCGGATGTGTGTAGACTACACTGGTCTCAACAAAGCATGTCCAAAGGTTCCCTACCCTCTACCTCGCATCGATCAAATCGTGGATTCCACTGCTGGGTGCGAAACCCTGTCTTTCCTCGATGCCTACTCAGGGTATCATCAAATCAAGATGAAAGAGTCCGACCAGCTTGCGACTTCTTTCATCACGCCCTTCGGCATGTACTGTTATGTCACCATGCCGTTCGGTTTGAGGAACGCGGGTGCAACGTACCAGCGGTGCATGAACCATGTGTTCGGCGAACACATCGGTCGCACGGTCGAGGCCTACGTCGATGACATCGTAGTCAAGACAAGGAAAGCCTCCGACCTTCTCTCCGACCTTGAAGTGACATTCCGGTGTCTCAAGGCGAAGGGCGTCAAGCTCAATCCCGAGAAGTGCGTCTTCGGGGTGCCCCGAGGCATGCTCCTGGGATTCATCGTCTCCGAGCGGGGCATCGAAGCCAACCCGGAGAAGATCGCAGCCATCACCAGCATGGGGCCCATCAAGGACTTAAAAGGCGTACAGAGGGTCATGGGATGTCTCGCGGCCTTGAGCCGTTTCATCTCACGCCTCGGCGAAAGAGGCCTGCCCCTGTACCGTCTCTTAAGGAAGGCCGAGAGCTTCACTTGGACTCCCGAGGCCGAGGAAGCTCTCGGGAACCTGAAGGCGCTCCTCACCCAGGCGCCCGTCTTGGTACCCCCAGCTGATAGAGAAGCCCTCTTGGTCTACGTCGCCGCTACCACTCAGGTGGTTAGCACCGCGATCGTGGTCGAAAGGCAAGAAGAGGGGCATGCATTGCCCGTTCAGAGGCCAGTCTACTTCGTCAGCGAGGTGCTGTCCGAAACCAAGATCCGCTACCCGCAAGTCCAGAAGCTGCTGTATGCAGTGATCCTGACGAGGCGAAAGTTGCGACATTACTTCGAGTCTCATCCGGTAACTGTGGTGTCATCCTTCCCCCTGGGGGAGATCATCCAGTGCCGAGAGGCCTCGGGACGGATCGCAAAGTGGGCGGTGGAAATCATGGGCGAGACAATCTTGTTCGCCCCTCGGAAGGCCATCAAGTCCCAGGTACTGGCGGACTTCGTAGCCGAATGGGTCGACACCCAGTTGCCGACGGCTCCGATCCAACCGGAGCTCTGGACCATGTTTTTCGACGGGTCGCTGATGAAGACGGGAGCCGGCGCGGGCCTGCTCTTCGTCTCGCCCCTCGGGAAACACCTGCGCTACGTGCTACGCCTCCATTTCCCGGCGTCCAACAATGTGGCTGAGTACGAAGCTCTGATCAACGGATTGCGAATCGCCATCGAGCTAGGGGTCCGACGCCTCGACGCTCGCGGCGACTCGCAGCTCGTCATCGATCAAGTCATGAAGAACTCCCACTGCCGCGACCCGAAGATGGAGGCCTACTGTGATGAGGTTCGACGCCTGGAAGACAAGTTCTACGGGCTCGAGCTTAACCACATCGCTCGGCGCTACAACGAGACTGCGGACGAGCTGGCAAAGATAGCCTCGGGGCGAACGACGGTTCCCCCGGACGTCTTCTCCCGAGATCTGCACCAACCCTCCGTCAAGGTCAGCGACACGCCCGAGCCCGAGGCGCCCTCGGCCTCGTCTGAGGCACCCTCGGCCCAGCCCGAGCCATCCTCGGTTCAGCCCGAGGAACCCTCGGCCCCCGAGGGCGAGGCGCTGCGCATCGAGGAGGAGCGGGGCGGGGTCCCGCCTGATCAAGATTGGCAGACCCCGTACCTGCAATATCTCCGCCAGGGAGAGCTACCCCTCGACCAAGCCGAGGCACGGCGGGTAGCGCGACGCGCCAAGTCGTTCGTCTTGCTGGGCGATGAGAAGGAGCTTTACCACCGCAGCCCCTCGGGCATCCTCCAGCGGTGCATCTCCATCGCCGAAGGCCAGGAACTCCTGCAAGAGATACACTCGGGGGGCTTGCGGCCATCACGCAGCGCCTCGAGCCCTTGTCGGGAACGCTTTCCGGCAAGGCTTTTACTGGCCGACGGCGGTGGCTGACGCCACTAGAATTGTCCGCACCTGCGAAGGGTGTCAATTCTATGCGAAGCAGACCCACCTGCCCGCTCAGGCTCTGCAGACGATACCCATCACCTGGCCCTTCACTGTGTGGGGTCTGGACCTCGTCGGCCCTCTGCAGAAGGCGCCCGGGGACTACACGCACCTGCTGGTCGCCGTCGAGAAATTCTCTAAGTGGATCGAGGTCCGACCCCTGAACAGCATCAGGTCCGAGCAGGCGGTGGCGTTCTTCACCAACATCATCCACCGCTTCGGGGTCCCGAACTCCATCATCACCGACAACGGCACCCAGTTCACCGGCAAAAAATTCTTGGATTTTTGCGAGGATCACAACATCCGGGTAAACTGGGCTGCCGTAGCTCATCCCATGTCGAATGGGCAAGTAGAGCGTGCCAACGGCATGATTCTACAAGGGCTCAAGCCTCGGATTTACAATGACCTCAACAAGTTCGGCAAGCGATGGATGAAGGAACTCCCCTCGGTGGTCTGGAGCCTGAGGACGACGCCGAGCCGAGCCACGGGTTTCACGCCGTTCTTCCTGGTCTACGGGGCCGAGGCCGTTTTGCCCACGGACCTGGAATACGGCTCCCCGAGGACGAGAGCCTACGACGATCAAAGCAACCAAGCTAGCCGAGAAGACTCGCTGGACCAGCTGGAAGAGGCTTGGGACAAGGCCTTACTACACTCGGCGCGGTATCAGCAGTCCCTGCGGCGCTACCACGCCCGAGGGATCCGACCCCGAGACCTCCAGGTGGGCGACCTGGTGCTTCGGCTGCGGCAAGACGCCCGAGGGAGGCACAAGCTCACGCCCCCCTGGGAGGGGCCATTCGTCATCGCCAAAGTTCTGAAGCCCGGAACGTACAAGCTGGCCAACAGTCAAGGCGAGGTCTACGGCAACGCTTGGAACATCCAACAGCTACGTCGCTTCTACCCTTAAGATGTTTCCAAGTTGTTCATATACCTCGCACCCACGCAAAGTTTAGTCAACAAGGAAGGGTCGGCCTCGCCTCGGCAAAGCCCGACCCTCCCTCGGGGGCTAAAAGGGGGGAAACCCCCCCTGCGTCAAAATTTTCCTCGAAAAAAAATCTCTTTTACCAGAATGTCTTTCGTGCTTTTTGACTACTTCGAAAAGTGGGTCCTGGAAACGACGGGGTACGCGTAAGCAGTCAAGGCTGATCGAGCCGAGGGACTCCTACGCCTCCGGGATACGGATACCTCACTCATCACCTTCTGCGACAAGTAACTCGCGTTCGGATAAAGCGGCTCCACGGATCGAACAAGTCTTTACGTTCGGAAGCCCTTCTGCCGAAGCGATCCTTCGAGCCTTCTCGACCAAGTCGGTGACGGGGCCTCATGGACGGGTGAAAGTACGCGTAAGCGGCAAGGCCGACCGAGCCGAGGGACTCCCACGCCTCCGGGATACGGATACCTCACTCATCACCTTCTGCGAGAAGCAACTCTCGCTCGCACTAACATCCCTGTTACCGACAAAAAGTCCAGATACTCGAAACAAGAGGAAAAGAGACGCAGCTTTACAACGCAGCAAGGGTGTGTGTTCTGGCCTCGACGGCCGCACAAGGCACACGCTACAAGACAATCTGATCCTGCAGGCTCGGGTCTTGACGCCGGAAAGGGGACAGCAACGCCCTCGGCATCAACGGCACCTTCGGCGAGGCCCGACCTAGCCTCGGACGGCGACGCGGTCCGAGGGTCTCCGCTCCGAAGGACGACGTCATCACCACGCCCGAGCAATCGCTGTCAGGGACTTCTCCGGGAATCCGGCCCGAGCAGGCGGCTCGGCCAGCCACCTCCGGGGCCTCGGCCAACCTTCTTCCAAGGGCGCCGGCCCGGTCCGAAGCCTCGGCTGATCAACTCCGGCGTCGATCCTGCCGACGGACAACCCGGCTGGGCTCCGGCCAAACATGTTTCATTTTCGAGCCAACTCCGCCTCTGTTCATACTGATATCGCTACCCCTGGCCTCGGCTCGTCGAAGAGCGGCCGAGGGGTCTCTTTAACTAAGCTAGAGGAGCCTCGGACAGCAGGGCCGACCGAGCCGAGGGACTCCTACGCCTCCGGGATACGGATACCTCACTCGTCACCTTGACACGGGGCGACTCATGCTTGGTGAAGCGGTTCAGATAATCAGCAGACGAGTCTTAGCGCTCGAAAAATGAGGAAAAAACACGGCTCCGTGCCGAAGTTACATACATGTTCAGGCCCCGAAAGCCGAAATGAACAAAAAACCCGGCACTCAAAGTGCCATTACAAACGGAACTCTGGTTCCCCCTCCGCAGGTACGAACAACCCCACTCGATAGGGGTGGGCCTGCGGGGCAACAGAAGACCGACGAACGGCATGTCATCGCCCGCCCCGACAGCGGCGACGATGAAGACTTCTGCCCCGGGGGGCCGAACAACAGCAATGATGGCCTCACGCCGGATGCTGCTGCTAGGAGGCCCCCGCCCTTGCCCAAACTCGAGAGGCAAGGACGGGCAGAAGGCCGTAGAGTTGGAGGTCGGTCCATGGCCAACCTTGGCTGTCGCGCCGGCGGAAGAACCTCTTCCAGCTGCCGTGGCGGGAGGCGGCACCGGGAGCGGCTCCGAAACTGCTCGGCTCAGAGAGCCGGGCACGGTGCAGCTGTTGGCGCCACGGACGACACCCGCCCTTCCCCCCGATCACTGAGGGAAGGAGCGGGCCACCGCCCGCGCAGGGGATGACCCCAACTCGGCACACTCCCCTCCTCAGCCCTGGTGATGAAAATCCTTGAGGCTGAGGAAGGGGCGGAGGCCGCAGCCCGGCTCGCTTTCCCCCACCATCAAGCCGGAGGTCACCATCTTGGGTGACCGCCGGTGGAGGGGTGCAGCCGGGCTGCATGATGAAAATCCTTGAAGCCGAACGATGGCTGAAAGGTACCAACTCCCACGGAGTTGCGTTCCTCCAACGATGGGGCGAAAAGACGGCGGTTTCCCCCATCCGGGGGCTTGAGAGGTGGAAAGACACGACACATAAGGGAGGAAGAAGACATGGTCGCCTTACGAAAGGGGTCGCCCTCCTTTTAAAGGCGACTCTCCCTGCTTGCGCCCCCAACCGTCACGGGCTGAGTCTTCTCCAACACGCCTCCGAAGCCCTCCCCTGCGGCGCGGGGGCTGGGACCCGCATGTCATGCAGACCGGCTCCGAGCAGAAGAAGCCAAACCGCCGCGCACGGCGCACGCAACCACCCAGCGGTTACAAGTGACCCTCCACTTTTGCCCAGGCCAACGGGCGAAAGGGGGAGGCAGCCATGCAGGCGGCATGCAACCACGCCAAGTGGCCGCGCCTCTCCGACTCCTGACCTGCCAGCACGGAGGCCCAAGCCCACGCGTCGCGCGACCGGCGCGCCGGATGCTGCATGCAAGCAACTGTACCACTTGCGCCACCACCGCACCTCCTCGATTGTGGAACCGATACCGCGACCCGGGGCGACCAGGCGCGCGACCCAGCAGCGCCAGCCTGACGCAGCGGTCAAACGCGGTCAAAAGTGGGCCGGCAGTAATGACGGTGGCAGGCGCACGGGAGCAGCGGTCACGCCGTCAGCCAAGCTCACGTCCCATCCGGAGGCAGCGAGAGAACCCCCTCTCACGGCGTGAAGACGACGCGCCCGTGACCCGTTCCTCGAACGGCTCGCGCACGCGCAACGGCAGCCTCGCCAACTACTCGCCCCGTCGCATTAACTCCGCGGCTGGACAGGTGGCGCTTCTGGCAGGAGCAGCTGGCGACGCTTCGCCTTCGCCAAAACGACCGCGCCAAAAAAGGTACGCCGCGTCGTTCAATTTCGTATCTTTTTCCCTTTTTCCTCTTTCTCTATCTCTTGCAACAGGGACCGGGAAAGGGGATACCCCTAAAGGGATCCTTCCCCGTGAAGGAACTAGGCTCCGAGCCTCCTTACTGATCAGGGGTTCGAAGGCTGGCCCCCCGAAGGGTCCAACAGCCGCCTCAGATCGCGTGGGCCCGACACCCACTACTGGTCAGAGGTTCGAAGGTCGGCCTCCCGAAAGGTTCCACGGCCGCCTCAGGCTACTCGGGCTCCGCGCCCATTACTGATCAGGGGTTCGAAGGCTGGCCCCCCGAAGGGTTCACAGTCGCCTCAGACACCGAGCGAGGGATGACCAGGGGTACATTCGATACATAACCAAGGCTCGGGCTGCGCTCCCGAGGTACCCTAGGACATTTCCGAGACCAGCGGGAACGATCCTTAAACGGAATCCCATCGGAGGGAGGCATCGAGCCCTCGGACCCCGTCGCCAGGGGACCGGGTCCGGCAGATCACCCGCAGGTACTTTTGGGCGTGCCTCCGGGCCCCTAGCCAACCCCCAACGAACGGGGCACGGACGTCCACTCGGATTACCCGATTGCAGCTCACCGGAGACACCATGTTCGGTGCCCATCGAGGGTAACATGGCGCTCTCCCCCCTCCTCCTTGCGGAAAGGCGACGTAGGGGCGTATGTAAAAAAGCCGAGTCTGTCCCTGATCGCCCTCTCGCCCTGTGCGGAGGCTCGGGGGCTGCTCTCGCAAACCCGGCTCCGGCCAAACCGTTGACAGCGTCAACATACCAGCCCGAGAACTTAGGCCCCGGCAGTGCACCCGGGCTACGGCCTGTTCGCATGAGGGAACCGCCAGACCAGCCGAAGCATTACGCAAGGCATTAAGACCTCGAAGGAGTGAAACCACTCCTCCGAGGCCTCGGGGGCTACACCCGGCGGGTGCGCTCGCGCGCACCCACCGGAACAAAGTGCAACCGAGAAAGGCTGGTCCCCTTGCAAAAAAGTGCGACGAAAGCCTCCAAGCGAGTGCTAACACTCCCTTCAAGGCTCGGGGGCTACTGTCGGGGACCATAATTAGGGGTACCCTCAAGACGCCTAATTCTCAGCTGGTAACCCCCATCAGCATAAAGCTGCAGAGGCCTGATGGGTGCGATTAAGTCAGGGATCAGTCCATACGAGCGACTCGATCACGCCTCGCCCGAGCCTAGCCTCGGGCAAGGGCAGCCGACCCTGAGGTATTTCCGTCTCGCCCGAGGCCCCCTTTTCACGGCAGACGCATCTCCGGCTCGCCCGGGGCCTTGTCTTCGATAAGTAGCAACCCTGACTAAATCGCCGCGCCGACCGACCAAAGTCACAGGGGCATTTAACGCAAAGAGTGAGACTGACGGGCAGCTAGGCCTCGCCAAAGGCGCCATGGGAAGCTCCGCCCGACCCAGGGCTAGGACTCGGGCTGAGGCCCCGGAAGACGGCGAACTCCGCTCCGCCCGACCCAGGGCTCGGACTCAGGCTAAGGCCCCGGAAGACGGCGAACTCCGCTCCGCCCGACCCAGGGCTCGGACTCGGGCTAAGGCCCCGGAAGACGGCGAACTCCGCTCCGCCCGACCCAGGGCTCGGACTCGGGCTAAGGCCCCGAAGACGGCGAACTCGGCTCCGCCCGACCCAGGGCTCGGACTCGGGCTGAGGCCCCGGAAGACGGCGAACTCCGCTCCGCCCGACCCAGGGCTCGGACTCGGGCTAAGGCCCCGGAAGACGGCGAACTCCGCTCCGCCCGACCCAGGGCTCGGACTCGGGCTAAGGCCCCGGAAGACGGCGAACTCCGCTCCGCCCGACCCAGGGCTCGGACTCGGGTTAAGGCCCCGGAAGACGACGAACTCCGCTTCGCCCGACCCAGGGCTCGAACTCCGCCCTGGCCTCTGCCGAACGACCTCCGCCTCGCCCGACCCAGGAGCTCGGGCTCGGCCTCGGCCATGGAAGACAGACTCGACCTCAGCCTCGGAGGAGCCTCCACGTCGCCCGACCTAGGGCACAAGTCCGCCACGTCGACAGGAAGCGCCATCATCACCCTACCCCGAGCTGACTTGGGCCGCAGAGAACAAGACCGACGTCCCATCTGGCTAGCTCCGCCAGATAGGCAATGATGGCGCCCCGCTAGACCATGACGACGGCGGCTCTCAGCTTCCTTACGGAAGCAGGGGGACGTCAGCAAGGACCCAACAGCTCCGACAGCTGTCCCTCCGCCAGGCTCCGTTGCTCCACCGACAGCCACGACACCACACCAGCTGGGTGCCAAGATCTCTCCGGCTGCCACCTTGGCGTGTACTTAGGGCGCTAGCTCTCCCCCGCTAGACACGTAGCACTCTGCTACACCCCCATTGTATACCTGGGTCCTCTCCTTGCGCCTATAAAAGGAAGGACCAGGGCCTTCTTAGAGAAGGTTGGCCTCGCGGGAACGAGGGCAGGGGCAGGCGCTCTCTTGGGGCCGCTCGCTCCCCTCACCCGCGCGGACGCTTGTAACCCCCTACTGCAAGCGCACCCGACCTGGGCGCGGGACGAACACGAAGGCCGCGGGATCTCCGCCTCCCTCACGACCCGGCTCCGGCCACCTCGCTCTCCCCCCTTCGCGCTCGCCCACGCGCTCGACCCATCTGGGCTGGGGCACGCGGCACACTCACTCGTCGGCTCGGGGACCCCCCGGTCTCGAAACGCCGACAAATGGTACAAAATTAAATATAAAATAATAAGTTTAATATAAATAAGTTAAATTTGAAGTTCATATTTTCTGAAGGTGATTGTCACATCATAACTTATATTATAAAACACCCTTTTCATTTTATATTTATTATTGTGTCATTAAAATTCTTATCTTATCTAATCACTAAACTATCAAAACAGTTATAATAAAATCATAATATATTTTTCTAGACTAAATATAGCAAGCTGCTGACTAATAAAATTTAAACTAAAAACTCAGTATCTACATAAAATCCATTTAAAGTAGTAACTCTTGTATCTAAACCTTAAATGCTCAGGTCGTCTATTCATACCTAATTATTACTAAAAACTCAGTATCTACATAAAATCCATTTAAAGTAGTAACTCTTGTATCTAAACCTTAAATGCTCAGGTCGTCTATTCATACCTAATTATTAGCATATGCTATATTAGGGCATGTACAGTAGAGAGACAGCAAAACGGTTCTTCAAACATAAGACACTCTATTATACAATGGAGTGTATATAAATGTAGACTATTAATAAATGCAAAAGTGAATACGCCTGTAGAGCATCGGATCGATATAACAGACGATATATTCATACAAGAGAAGTGAAGGTGTTTGTTACTACTTAGGTTAAAAGCCAGAGACTTCACGAAGAAACGGCTACACGTTTTTTTTTTTTTTTTTTTGTAAATACACTCTTTAGACACCTCAAGATCTCTATATTAAACACCATTGTACATACCTTTATATGCTCGCTGGCTGATGTAGAAGTGGCATGTCTTAGGTTTTGATCTGCACTCACAAAAAAGAGTAACAGCTACTGCATCAAGAACAATCTGTGAAGATTGTTACAGATCTTGCTCTGTGAACTAGCTCCGCATCACAGCACAGCACAGCACAGCAGACACGTGACTAATCTCGATTTGCCTGCAAATTCTACAGTCACAACTCTCAACCAAGGATACACAGCAAATGCAGTGAGAAACAAACAACACAAAACAGCACAGGCAGTACAAGACCCTAGAAATACCAGAGCACTGCAATCTGGTGGATCACAAAGTGCATAGTTATTTGTACATTCACCTCACCGGCCCACCCTAGAAGGGTGGCAAAGCACCAAACCAAGATCTTAATTATTACTTGCGTAACTGTGTTACAAAGGCCGAGTTTACTCATGACAACGATCGTTCTCTGTTTTACCAGAGCAATCACGTACAAGGAACGTCTAGTACAAAACGGATGTGACTTCAAATGGAACAACCACATTTGTGATTTACGCGGCCATGATGCAATCAATGGCTTCTTTGCAGATCCCAGTCATGGTCGCCTCTGGTCCATAGACCTGCAATGCATTTGTTGAGCATAATCAGGGCATCTCTTATGGAGGGTATGGAGCCGGTCCCAATGATCCCCTTTCAGGAAATGGTATGGCGTTTCAGGAAACGCAAGGTACCACATTTATATCGAGAAGAGGCATAAAGAGATCATACCTCAATTGGAACGCCAAGTTCGGCGCCTAGGGTGCGCATTTTGGTGAGTCCAGTTTGGTAGTTCGGACCACCTCTCCGGACATAAATGTTCATCCTTGCAGCCTTTAATTTGGACTCCTGGAACCAAATTCAGAAACAAAATAACAAACAAGATTGGTGAAGATTTAAACAGATATAGGTGGGAGTGGTTGGGGAATTGAACGGCTAACTAACTTCGTGGCCCAATTTACCTTCTCTCTTAAAGCCCGAATGATGCCACTAAATGTAGAAGCAACATCTGTGAAGTTAGCGATTCCTCCTCCGATTAGAAGGGCTCTCTTACGGCCATCAGGATCAGCGGTAGCGCACTGCACGAGTTGAAAACATATTCATGAAAGATATATGCAATGAACAGAAAAGATAAACACCTGAAAGGTTCTACTGTTCTTACATCCAGAAGCACTCTAGCATACTGCAGAACCTCCTCCTCCTTGGGAGCTCCACTGTACTCTGCATAATTTCCTAGCTCCGAAGCATATCCCAAATCACCAACCTGGTATGCAAGAGGAACTGAGATTATTGCAACATGCACCTCACAGATGGCATATTTTATCACTAAATATAAGGTCCTTCTAGAAATCCATTTCATCGTATCATCCAAAGTTAACATGAAAAGATATCAATAGGTGCAAAGAAACTTGAAGGAGGGTCTGCATGAAATTCAGACTTACAGTGTCTGCGTATATGACACTAGCACCACCACCTGCAACCATTGTCCAGATGCGTCCTTTTGGGTTCAGTACCGTGAATTTCAGAGAAGCACTTGTCTGCAAGAAGAGAAGTGGTTCACTACTTAAAGCTAGTGGAACATACAGAACTGTCAATAAAAGTTAATCCAAAAAGAAATGTAAACACTGGAAAATGAAATAATTACTTCAAGGAGAAAGGTTGGAATCGAATGTTAGTTGTCCACTTTTACATTAACATACCTTCTCATCCAGTTCATGGATAAAACTTTCGGAGGGACTGAGAACTCTTCCAAATGGTAGGGGAAAAACAATGTTGCCCCACCTGTACATGAAAACAATGGCTGTTATGATTGACAATATAGTAGAAAAACGTCTCCTTTCACATAAAAATGGCTGGTACAATTAATATGGAGGCAACTGAGATCTGTGAGGTACATCGAAAGCCTGAATCATACTTATTGAAGTTTTTGAAAGCAGCTGTGTCATCTAGTTCTCCTCTCATATCCAGAGGATACGGTTCACCATTTACCAAGGTGAATGGGTTCATCTCAAGAAATGAGAAATCCAAGTCTGCAAAAGAACCAATGAGCATCTTACGTTGAGTATTGAAACTGGAAAAGCAACAACTACAAACTGTCTGCCTTAAAGCAAGGGTGAGGTACCTTGGAAAACAGAAAATACAGCTCTAATGAAACCACCTATCTTTGTGCGGACCTAAAATCCAAGCATGGATCATCAATGAGAATCAACTGAGAATTGATGGTTAATCAAGAATCTGAGAATTGTCAGCAATAAAGAGTTCCAAGCCAATAGCTTACCTCCAATGGCAGGGTGGCAATCAATGGAGCACATGCGTCAGGTGTCATTTGCTTCTCTGTGGGAAGAAAGATAGTCTTAACCTTGTCCCAGTTCTCCTCGATCTCAATACCTCCACATTCTGAGAAACTAATGGTGTTGCCAAGCCTTTCAGATACAATCGAAAGGTAGTATTCTTGGTCATGTGGCACAAATGGCTCAACTATGAAGGTTGTAATTGGAGCTTTGCAGCCACCCATCTCGACCTAGATAAGTGAGCAAATTCATTCATAAAGATTATAAATAGCTTTAGTAATCGAAGTTTGTGCTGGTAAAATAACATGGCAAGATGTTAGACGTGACAGTACCTCAACTCCCAACCGCTCCTTGACAAATTGGCGAACTTGGGCAAGATCTAGGTTGAGGGCCACAAGCCCACTCTTCCCACGTTTCCCAAAGAGCATGTCAGGTTTCACAACCAACTTCATAGATGAGAGCCACGGCTCCTGGTTTGCAAGCTCAGTGAAATCTGTTGACTGTGTGACCTGTGATTAAGCATTCTGAAAATTCAATCATCTCATCTTGAGGAATATGTAAAAAGACGAGAAATTTGGATTTTTGCCGTTACAAAGAATGGGCTTTGCAAAATTGCCACCAGACCCACATTTCATAAACTCAGATGGACCCACAATTTATAGACTCAGTGGCAATCATAATCAACGAGACAATCTTTGTAATGGCAAAAATCAGGGATGCTATAGTGAATGAAAGAAACATAACTATAGTGAAAGAAGCAACTCACTAGGGAGTAACCAACCTCAATCTGTGTTTCTACAACCAATAAACCTAGCAAACACAAAACACTGAAGCGCCGTTCGGTTGTTACGGATTGGTGGGTAGGAACGATTCCTAACTGGATTGATTCTCTAATTTATATAAACTTTGATTAGCTGGAACAATTCCGGGTGCAATCCGGCACAAATGAACATGAACAAGGCATAAACAAGTGCACTTTCTAAGAGAACTCAAATAAAGTGAACTGTTTGTTCCTATGGGTGAATGGCAACTAAAAACAAAGACAAACTTTTGGCGTTGCCTAGATGATGTTGTTTCTGACACACGCCCTGTTTATCAGAGTAAAATTCCTTTCAACCAAACTATGAGATACTGCTACTTAAGAAATTTCTGGTTTTAATGGAGGTTGAGATTTCAATGACCACAGCCATAATAGACCCTAGAAACCCATTTTAGCAACCCAAGCTCCATTCTTTTTCATTTGTCGTGTGAACTAGCGGACGATAAATATTCGAGAACCGAGTTACTATTAAACATTTCTTATACCTCCGTAACAAAAGGAAGACGTGCTGAGCATTCCAACCTCCAGTTCACCTACTAATAACGAAATGAACAGCCCAACGAACCGCCTCTACCGCAAACGCCCAGGCTTCAAAGCCTGGCCCCGGAATCCTACGAGAGCGAGCTGACTGCGGACCCCGATCCTGTTCCTACGGTGAACGCGCAGCCCCAGAAGAGGCAGGGGCAGGGGCAGGGGCAGGATCCGGGGCCGGCACCGCCGAGATCCACACACACACGCCTAGCGGCCCGATCCCCCACCCGGCCCACAGATGACAAGGCGATCCGATGCGCACGAACCGCACCGCACCGCAGGAGAGCGAGGAGCAGGGGAAAGGGAGGACTGGGGAGTGAGTGGCCGACCTGCGCGGAGAGGATCTGGAGGTCGATGCCGGCGAGGCGCTTGAGGTGCTCCCGGAGGAGGCGCTTGGAGTCGTACTCCCGGATCTTCTTCCGCGCCATCGCCGCCGGCCGAGTCGAGCCTTCTGGAAGCTAAGGGGAGGAGCAGGCGCGCGCGTGCGTGCGTAGCTGCAGCGAGCGAGCGAGCGGCGGTCTGTGCTCGGGATTCGGGTTCGCCGTGCGCGGCCGCGGCGCGGACTGGACGGACGGTTTATATAGCGAGGCCGCAACGGAAGAAGGGAAAAGCGGCGGGCAGCCGCGACCGCGATGCGCCGTGGTGGTTGTTGGTTTCTATCGGTCACTGGTTGGGTGGCCCCCTCGGGCGGTTTGGTTTGGTGGAAGCGGATGGGATCAGATTGGGTTGGTGCGGCGAGTGGTGTGACATGCTAGATTGCCCGAATTTTTTGCAATTTAGCCCTTAAACAGATTTAAAATCACGTTTAGACCTAAAAAAATTTTAATTTCAAATTTGGACCCTTAGCTCGGCGCCATAGGCTATGGCGCCGAGGGGTGACGTAGCCAGGGAGCCCGGCGCTGGCGTGGCAGCTGGCGTGGCGCCGCCTCGGCGCCACAGATCTTGGCGCCGAGCTGCGTCTGCCTATAAAAACGCCCGCACGGCTGGCCGAGAGCAGCGGATTTCATCTCATTTCGAAACTTCGTCAAAATTTGCTGGATTCAAAGATTTGACTTGGTTCACTTCGTAGACCAAGGTATGGTGCCCAACTTGATTCGTTTTGTATATTGGGTTGTTAGTTTCATAGTTGCTCATAGTTTCATATTTTAATAGTCTGTATAAACCTATTATATTATCATTTCGAATATTAGTTTGGGTAAACTTATTATAAAGCATATTAGGTACAAGTGATAATTATAATCGTTTATTAGATGAAAGACATGTACCGAGAGGCGTTGTGGCAGAAGAGAGGTCGTCCTCAGGAGTTATATCCGGACGTATCTAGTAAGGATGCTCCTGTTCCTCCTGAACTCCCCGTGCCTAACTGTGACTGTGGCAGACTGGCTTGGGTACATCAATCACAACATCCAGACACGGCTGCTCGCTGCTACTACCTTTGTGGCGGTTTGGACGTACGTAGCTTATGACTTGTCACTTAATTTTGTTCGCATTCATTTTTTTGTAATAGTGCTTCTTTCCATTATTTTATGGACATCAGAGGTGTTTCTTTTTCCAGTGGATCGACGGTCCTGATAAATTTGACCCTCGATATCTTCTTTTCGTTAATTGGTTGAGTGGAAGGACCAGTCATGAGCGTTTTAAGCGTTGGGTACCTCCTCCCCCGAATCCTCCACCAATGACAGATGCGGAGAAGGAGGTAGCAACAGAAAGAAGGCTGGACTCACCGCCTCGATGCGATTGTGGAGACCGTGCTGTCATCGACGAAGACACTCAGAAGCAGTTCGTGTGTCCGAACATTGATTATGTGAGCCCATCGATGCGCTAAATGTATAAACTAGTTATTTTTTATATTAAATTACTAATTATTTCTCCTGCAGCCATACGGGTGGCGTAAGTGTCGTTTCAGAGAGTGGTTGTATGGTCCTTTGTCCCATTGGCCAGAGCCAGAGGTAAAGGAAAAGAGATACAACGGGTGGGCGGAAGAAGAGATGAAATTTGATCCAGTACTCTGCAAATGTGGTATTGAAGCTAAGTATGGATTAGTTCCTTCCGAGCTTGGTGTTAGATATTTTTGTGGACATATGGTCGATTACGATGAGGTTGGTATTTTTTTTTGCACCAGCTGTAATGTTATAGCGGTACTTACTATTTTTTTGTAGGAGACGAGGAAATGCAGTTGGGAGAGTTACGACGACAAAGGAGAGGTGATGTGCACAATAGAGTCCAAGAGAATAATGGGACAGAAGATGCGTTGTGGATCTCAGCTCGTCGATTCGTACATTAACGATCGCATACGCGACATGCGTAGGCAAGCAAAATCTGCCTTTTATGATAGCCCGAAGCGTGCAGAGTATAGGAGGTTGAAGGCGGCAGATGAGAAGAGAGCACAGGATGCAAGGGAATGGAAAGCGGCTCAAGCCGAGAAACAGATGTTGGATAATCTTGCTGATCGCCTCAAGGGAAGTAAGTGAGATAAATGATATTATAATTATGTGAGTACAATTTATTTATCTTGACTTTGCTAACTTATTTTTTCTCATTATATTTGCAGAGACTGGAAGCGGCTTAAACTATTTGGCCGATGAGGCGCATGCGAGATATGTTCAGGATAAAATGGCAACCGTTGAGATTATGGAGGAGGAGGAGGACGACACATCTAGATTGAGTGAGCTTATCGCTCTCGCAGAGGCAAGATTACATGAAGAAGAGGAGGACGCCACATCAAGGTTGAGTGAGCTCATCGCACTAGCTGAGGCAGGATTACGTGCTCAAGAGGAAGAGGATGAGTTTATGTCTCAGGCCGCCGAAGAGGTAGAGGCAGCTTATTATAAGAAGAAGTCTGATGAGGCTGAGGCTGAGGATGAGCTATTCTCCCAAGCTGCAGATGAAGCAGAAGCCAATTATTACAAGAGAACTGGTGATAAGTGTGATGCAGGACAATGCAGCAAGTGGAATGAGGTTGTCGTTGAGGATTGCGCGACGGATGACTCCGAAGATGAGTTACTCATAGATTGTGATTCAGACTGAAGAGTTGTAGCCTGTTATGTAGTATTTTCGTATCAAAAATAATTTAGAACTCTAAAGATGCGTTACTTATTGCTTGTTATGTTTTTTACAATTCACAAAAAAATTTTGCAAGAGTTCCCCTTGTTTTATTAACAACCACAGTTCAAATAATCACATATTATAAGACATGTAAGCATTCCAACATATAATACATCACAAAATAACATCGAATATAAAAACATCCACAGAACATAGTTCGTCATACAATGTCCACAAACAAAGTCCAAAATACAATGTCCACAACACATAGTCCAAAACACATAACATAGTGCATATTACAACGTCTCCAGCATGAGTCCAAATCACACAGTTTTCAGCATAAGACCAACATCACAAAAGTATTCATTTCCTCCTAGTCTTACCCTTGCCCTTGGCCCCAAGAGCGTCGGTGCCTAGAGTGTAAGGGTCTCGTGGACGCCTTCTACGTGGTGTCAGCTGTGATGGCTGAGTTGTAGGAGCATCCTGCAACTGAGATGGTCCAATCTCCTCCAGACCTGCGGCGCCAGCGCCAGCGCCAGCGTCGTCGTCGTCGTCGTCGTCGTCGTGGGCCACGTCCTCAAACGTGTCCCGCGTCGATCGCGACGAGCTCAGTCCTGCTGTAGATGGTCCAACTGCACAAATGGGAGGCTGAACGTCCTGCTGCATAAGAGGCACAGGCAGCTGCACGTCAACGGCCGCTAGAGACCGGCATCCACACCGAGCCGCTGCACGATGAAGACGACGTGATACCCTCTGTAATCGAAATATTAGTTAAAGACATATGTTAGAACATACAAATAAACAAGTTTTCTGTTAGACATTGATACTCACTGATAGTAACGATAGCGTAGTAGTATCTGAAGTTCTCTGTGAGATACGCTCAAGTTCAACAACAGATACGAGCATAGAGTTTCCCTATCACAAATTAAAACATTAGGATGCTCAAAACTAGACATAAAGCATTGAATTGAAATCTCTAATTTTAGTAAAGAAATAGTTACCACTCTATCAAGGATTGGAGCAGCCTCAATTTGGGACCCGTGCCGAGCAGCTATGTCGAAAGCTGTGTCTTCGTCGTCTGAAACATGGTGGAACCATCGTCTTCACAATTCTTAAATATATCACCCAATCATCTTCTGAGGTAATGGAGATCAACCGTCGGACAACTGTTCCATATGTAATATGGGACAACAAACCCTGAATTGATATTCTAGGGTCGTTTATGTCGCAACTAATCTCCTCACAAGCTCGAGCCAAAAGCTTGTCAAAAGATGGTCTTTCATCGAACAACATGGTCACGATCTTCATACCATCAAAAGTAACACTCCCATAAGCATCTATCTCCACCCTTCCTCCATGGTATAGTGTTACTAGGCTGTCCATCTATTGCAAAAATGGATTACTAACTCAATATCCATTTAATATGGTATGTGACTAACACTATATAGTAAAAAAATTGGGCAGCACCTCCCCTATATGGTCAGGTTTCTAAAACCTGCAAATAAACATTCAGCGCGATGGCTGAACATATAAATGCTACAAAATAAATGCTAAACAATGTTAATAAACTGTAGCTACTGCTTACAAGTAAACCACAAACCTTACACTAGGCTACAAAATAAATAACTACTCACTAACGACTAACTAAAAACTAATAAATAACCTAAACCTAACTCATTACTAACCAATAAATACATAAATCAAATAAATGGCACATGAGAACTAATTATACATAACTAAAAACAAACTAAACATTAACAAAAAAATACATATAGAATATTTTAAAATTACTAACTAAAATACCTTGAGCAGCCGACGTGGAGGGCGGCGAGCGAGCAGCCGGCGAGGGAGCGGCGATGGGACAAGCGTGGAGGGCGGCCGACGTGGAGAGCGGCCGGCGTGGAGGGCGGCGAGCAAGCAGCCGACGAGGAGGGCGCTCGGCGTGGAGGCGAGGGAGCGCCCGGCGTGGGAGCTGCCGGCGTTGGAGCGGCCGGCGTTGGAGCGGCCGGCGAGGGAGCGCCCGGCGTGGGAGCCGCCTCGGCGTGGAGTGCTCCGGCAGAGGGCGGTGAGGCAGCGGCGGCGTGGCTCGGGCGGCGATAGCGGCGGCGGAGAAAACAGAGACTGGGCAGAAAACCGTGGTGAGGAGGATGCCGCGCGATTTCATCCTAGCTCGGCGCCAAGATCTGTGGCGCCGAGCTAGGTGCCACGTAGCCTGCCGCGTCGGCCTCGCCACGCCATAGCTCGGCGCCATAGCCTGTGACGCCGAGCTATGTTAGCTCGGCGCCACGGGCTATGGCGCCGAGCTAAGGGTCCAAATCTGAGTTTAAAATTTTTTAAGGTCTAAACGTGATTTTACTTAAGTTTAAGGGCTAAAATACAAAAAATTCGGCTAGATTGCTAGCATAGTCTTCGTGCCCCTCTACTTTTGTTTGGTTAGTGTTATGGTAGAAACCCTTTAGAGTATGTAAAATAGTGGACGTAAAAAGTTTGAAATAAAGGATAAGATATAAGATTAAATAAGAGATTTACTGGAGATAGTCTAGATATTGTTTGGAGCAAGAATATTAGAGAGGATTAAGAGAGCTAGAATCCTTTGGCGGGAGCTAGAGCCTCACTGTTAGTGTCGATATGGGCTCCGATCATTTTGAGTTGTTCCGCTTGGTGGGCTCACTACGGTGGTACGGACAGTTCGCGACCTGACAGAAGGAACGGTGTTCCATGCACCGAGCCGGATGGTCTGCGCTTAGTGGCCAGATGGTCCGCATGTGCGTATGGCTGGCGGCGTTCGCCAACGGCACCTGTATCTCCCCCCCTTGAGGGGCCCGTCAGAGAGAAGAGATCCTAGGATTTGTCTTGGAATCGGTAGGCCACCCAAGACGCCTCTAGACAACGTAGAGTCAAAGAGAGGTGAAGATTGAGACAAAAAACATCACGTTGCTCGCTACTCCTAGGGCAAGAAAGTAAAGGAATTGATAAACAGGTTGACTGGTTTGATTGATGGGTGTTTTAATCGGTCATACCCCTTCAAATATATAAGGGCGAGGTCTAGACCCGTTCCTAGGCATTCTCCAACAACTCCCGCGAGTTTAGAGGGATAAATACACGTGGAGAAAGGATTTCAACTGCCTGATCTAATCCTATCGTGGACTGTCCGTGCCTATGGGCGAACCATCCGCAGGCCGGACCGTCTGGGCCTCAGGGTCGGACCGTCCGGGCATGCTCAGTGCCACAAATGGTGCTCAACACATGCCTCCTGCCTTTTGGGAAATCTGAGCGAACCAAAAGCACTTGTGCAGGTTGGACCCAACTTGATATTTCAATATCAGTTTCTCTAAGAATTTTGTCACATACTAGGATGATATTGCTTCAAGAAACAACCATTCAGCACCTTGGGTAGGTCCTCACCTTGCAAAGTTTGTAACATGTAGGCATTACCAGCTATTACTTGTGTGATTATGTAAGGGCCTTCCCAACTTGATGACCATTTGCCAAATTTTTGGTCCTTGCTTCTTAGTGGCAAGACGGTCTTCCACACCAGGTCTCCAACCTGGAATGATTTATTCTTGACCTTCTTGTTGTAAGTTTTGGCAACCATAATCTTATCTTTCTCGGTCTCTCCTAGAGCCACCAATCTTTGTCGGTTACTTCATCAATATTGTTTATAATCAAATTATAATAATCCTTGACAGTTAGGTCATTCTGTCTGGCACTGATAGCATTTAGGCTTATCTCGACACGTAAAATAGCTTCTTGTCCATAAACAAGATCAAAAGGAGAGACTTTAGTAGCACAGTGTTTAGATATTCTATAAGCCCATAGAGCTTCAAACAAAACCTTATTCCAATGCCTAGGATGATCAGATATCTTCTTCTTTATAAGGCTAATCAACGTCATGTTACTAAACTTGGCCTATCCATTGGCCTGAGTATAATATGGAGAGGAACTGAGCAATTTGATCTTATATAATTCAGCAAACTCACATACCTCCTTTGACATAAAAGAAGTCCCCTGGTCAGTGGTCAAAGTTTGAGGAATGTCGAATCTTTGTACTGATATGCTTAGTTATAAACTTAATTACCTCCTTATGTGTCATGTTCTTCAGAGCAACGACTTCAGTCTATTTGGTGAAGTAATCAGTAGCAACTAACACAAATCAATGCTCTTTGACGACGAAGTATGAATTTCTCCTACAAAGTCCAAACCCCACCCCCTAAAGGGCCAAGGTTTGATAATAATAGGTAGTTCAGCCATGGGGACTAACTTTAGATCACTGAACTTCTAACGTATTTGACATCCTTTGTAGTATGTAAAATAATTAGATATCATGCCAGGCCAATAGATGCTAGGCCTTTTTAATAGTCACTTCATCTTTAAAGCCGATTGATGAGTACCACAAATCCCTTCATGTACTTCGCCCATAGCTAATATAGCATCATCTGGACCCAAGCATTTAAGCAAGACATCGTCAACAGTTTGGTGGTAAAGTTCATTGTCAATTAAAATATATTTGAAAGTTGTACGTCGAATATTCATGTCTGTCCTAACACTAGGATTATGTAGGTAATTACTTATAGACGTCCTCCAATCAATTGCATCAACTATATCATAAGCCTAATTGATCAAGGAAACGTCTCTGTTACCGACAAACGGTCCAGACTCCTTGTTCGAACGATCCGATCCTACAGCGGACAGTCTGGCTATGTAGCCCGGACAGTGCGTGACCTGGGAACTTGGCGCAACACCGGTTACCGGACTTTTAGAATGGTGAAATCTCCTACGCTTTATTTGATAACCTGATACATCTTGTGCCAAGATATTAGCTCTACAATTCTCAGCTCTGGATATATGTCGAATATCAAATTCGTCAAAAGAACGGATTATGTCCCAACATTTTTCAAGATAACTATTTAAAGTGCCATCTAAACATTAATATTCCTCTAAAATTTGCTGGCAATTAGCTAAGAATCACTAAATGCCCTCACATGTTTCACTCCATATAACCTAAAAGTTCTAAACCGAATAAGAGGGCCTCATATTCAGCTTGATTGTTAGTGCAATAATTTTTCAATCAACTAGAGAAGTCAAAAGAGGCATTCCTTGGTGAAACAAACACAATATTTGTCGGTGTTTCGGAACCCGGGGGGTCCCTGGACCGACGAGTGAATCGTCGCCGCGTGCCCCAGCCCAGATGGGTCGGCGCGAGGTAGAACGCGAAGGGGGGAGAGAGCAGCCGGAGGGAGACAGGCGTGGGAGATGGAACCCGCGGCCTTCGTGTTAGCCCCGCGCCCAGGTCGGGTGCGCTTGCAGTAGGGGGTTACAAGCGTCCACGTGGGGGGGAGCGAGCGGCCTTGCGCGAGCGCCGTCCCGTCCTTCCCCGCGCGGCCAACCCTCTGTAAGAGGGCCCTGGTCCTCCCTTTTATAGGCGTAAGGAGAGGATCCAGGTGTACAATGGGGAGTGTAGCAATGTGCTAACGTGTCTAGCGGGGGAGAGCTAGCGCCCTAAGTACATGCCATCGTGGCAGCCAGAGAGGTTTTGGCACCCAGTTCGTGAGATGTCGTGGCCGTCGGAGGAGCGCTGGAGCCTGGTGGAAGGACAGCTGTCGGGGCTGTCGAGTCCTTGCTGACGTCCTCTTGCTTCCGTAAGGGGGCTGAGAGCCACCGTCGTCACAGGGCATGCGGGGCGCCATCATTACTCGTATAGTAGAGCGAGCCAGATGGGACGCCGGTCTTGTTCCCTGTAGCCTGAGTCAGCTCGGGGCAGGGTAATGATGGCGCTTCCTGTTGACGTGGTCGGTCCGTGTCCTAGGTTGGGTGAGGTGGAGGCTCCTCCGAGGTCGAGGTCGAGTCTGTCTTCCAAGGTCGAGGTCGAGTCTGAGCTCCCGGGTCGGACGAGGCGGAGACCGTTGGCTGAGGCCAGGGCTAAGTCCGAGCCCTGGGGTCGGGCGAGGCGGACTTCGTCGTCCTTCGGGGCTGAGCCCGAGTCTGAGCCCTGGGGTCGGGCGAAGCGGAGTTCGTCGTCTTCTGGGGTTGAGCCCGAGTCCGAGCCCTGGGGTCGGGCGAGGCGGAGTTCGTCGTCTTCTGGGGCTGAGCCCGAGTCCGAGCCCTGGGGTCGGGCGGAGCGGAGTTCGTCGTCTTCCGGGGCTGAGCCCGAGTCCGAGCCCTGGGGTCGGGCGGAGCGGAGTTCGCCGTCTTCCGGGGCTGAGCCCGAGTCCGAGCCCTGGGGTCGGGCGGAGCGGAGTTCACCGTCTTCCGGGGCTGAGCCCGAGTCCGAGCCCTAGGGTCGGGCGGAGCGGAGTTCGCCGTCTTCCGGGGCTGAGCCCGAGTCCGAGCCCTAGGGTCGGGCGAAGCGGAGTTTCCTATGACGCCTGAGGCCGGACTTGGCTGCTGTCAGCCTCACTCTGTCGAGTGGCTCAGCAGTCGGAGCGGCGCAGGCGGCGCTGTCCTCTTGTCAGACCGGTCAGTGGAGCGGCGAAGTGACTGCGGTCACTTCGGCTCTGTCGACTGGAGAGCATGCGTCAGGATAAAGGTGTCAGGCCACCTTTGCATTAAATGCCCCTGCGATTTGGTCGGTTGGCGTGGCGATTTGGCCAAGGTTGCTTCTTGGTGAAGACTAGGCCTCGAGCAAGCCGAAGGTGTGTCCGTCGCTGGAGGGGGTCCTCGGGCGAGACTTAAGTCCTCCGGGGTCGGCTGCCCTTGCCCGAGGCTGGGCTCGGGCGAGGCGTGATCGCGTCCCTCGAATGGACCGATCCTTGACTTAATCGCACCCATCAGGCCTTTGTAGCTTTGTGCTGATGGGGGTTACCAGCTGAGATTTAGGAGCCTTGAGGGTACCCCTAATTATGGTCCCCGACAGTAGCCCCCGAACCTCGAAGGGAGTGTTAATACTCGCTTGGAGGCTTTTGCCGCACTTTTTTGCAAGGGGACTGTGGGGGATAGATATCCCCCGGGTCCACTAAAAGAGTAAAGGACCTCACGAAAGGCCCAAGGGCCCAATAAATCGTAAGGTTATTCTTTCGTGGGCCTGGGGAAAAACAACCAGCAACGCAGGGCGACATAAGGCCGGATTGGTGCAAACCCGGACGGCCCATAGCGTCGGGCCATTGGCTGCAACAGAGATCCGACTTTCCCGCGTCGGGGCCTCCATGCAACGAAGCCACGTGAGGATAAGTCGGCGAGGGTTACGTAAAGGATAATCTCGAGAGGTTCACTATCTTTTAGCCATTTGTTGTTATCTTATCCATGTGTACTGCCCCACGGTCGAGTATATAAGGCCTAGGGGGCACCCCTTCAGAACGATCGACCCATTACTTAGCCACCCACATTAACTCTCTGTATTCTCGATCCAGAGAGCCCTCTTGTAACCATATCCACCAGGCATACTCATCAGGACGTAGGGTGTTACGCATCATTAAGCGGCCCGAACCTGTAAATCTTGTCCACCGTCCCTCGTGCGATCGGCACGAACCATTCTGCTACAGTTGTCGACACCTTCCTACTCCTAAAACACCTTGAGGGGCAACCCCGGGTGTGCGGTCGGACCCTAAACACCGACAGCTGGCGCGCCAGGTAGGGGGTGTGTCGACAATCCAAGCTAGCTCAATGGCCATCTCCTTCTACAGCAAGATCGCCCTACGCCCTGGATCTATGTTCTGCTTCGGAACAATCTCATTCATAGCGGACGAAGAAGGAATTCTGCACCGTATCGCGGATCCGCCGGAAAAGGAGTCTTCCTCAACAAACTCCGAAAATACCGGAGAAGTGCAACCTCCGGCTCCCCGAAAGAAGATCACCACGACGGCAGCACCGTTCTACCCCGACGTCCTCTTCATCGGAAAGGCGGAATCGCCCGCCATCTCCGACGACGAGCCGACTGTACCCGGGGAGGAACCGCCTCAGCGAGAGTCCCGTCGACGAAGGAACCGGCGCAGGAATGTTCGACGACATCACGCAGCCGGAGAGCGGAATCCGGAACAACCTGTCTCGCGAGACGAGGTCTCGGAGGTAGGAGAAACCCCAGAAGAACACGTCTTCAGAGAGCGAAGGAACTCCCGACGACGTGATCGCCGACGAGCTCAGGAACAGGCTGAGCAGGATGCAAGGCAACGTCGAGAGAATCCACTCTTCGGGCGCAATCTGAACCCCGACTTCGCCCGAGCCATGAACACGCCGAGCGAAGTCGGAGGGGTGCTGGCTCGGATAGCGGAAGGACTTCCTCGGACTCCAGACGCCGACGGCTACCGACGACTGTTCACCCAGGCGGCCAACCATCTTCTACCACTTGCTCACCCGCCGAACGATCTACGACACGCCATCAACAGTCGCCGAGACGCACGGAGCTCCATCAATGCTTCACGGGAACGGCGGCATGAGAACGAAATTCGTCGTCGAGAGGAGTACGACAGGGATCATGGCGCCCCGACTCAGAGCCAAGCTACCAGGACTGAGTCGGCAACGGCTTCAACTGGCGGAACCTCCCGGGGACGGTCGAGGAACCACAACCACAACTCCCCTCCCCGGGACAGACATCGACCCCGACGACAGGAGGACACGTGCGGAGTGTCCGCCCTTACTCCGCGCCTTAGGGCCATCCAGTGGCCTCCCAACTTCAAGGTATCCAATGTTGACAAGTATGAACCTAAGCAGGATCCGTGGGGTTGGCTAGCCGTCTACACCACCGCTGCTCGAGCTGCCGGAGCATCCGAAGACGTGATGACCGCGTACTTGCCCATTGTCCTTGGACAAGACGCGCTGCAATGGCTACGACATCTACCCCGACACTGCATCGACGTCTGGGGAGACTTCAGTCGACGTTTCACCGCCAACTTCCAGTCCCTCTCCGACAAGCCGGCGCAGCCGTGGGACCTTAAATCTATCAAGCGCCGGGGGGACGAAACTCTCCGGTCGTACCTCAAGAGGTTTCAAACCATGAGAAATCGCATCCCCGATGTCACGGAGGCGGCCGTGATCGAGGACTTCTACCGAGGATCTAATGATTCGGTTTTCGTCCGAGCCATACTACAAAAGGCGCCGACCACTTCGGAGGAGTTGTTCCGGGAAGCCGACCTCTACATCACCGCCGACGAGCGAGCCCAGGATCTCATCGGAGGAGCGAAGCCCGCACCGGTAGCACCACGACGCGACACGAACCAGCAACCTGACAAGCGGTGGGAGAAGAGGCCACGCGAAGAAGTGCACGCCGCTGGACCACCTGCCTCTCGCGCTCGAGGAGGACCTCGTGGAGGCGAGCGTACGCTGGACGACATCCTCGACGCCCAGTGCCCGTACCACAAGGACATGCGCCACACTCTTCGTAACTGCCGAGACTTCAAGCACTCCGTCGGACACGGCCGACCCTTCCAACCTCTACCTCCTCCTCCGCCGAGGGGAGGACCAGATGAACCACGACAACCCCATCGGTAGGAGGAGGGAGGAGGAGGAGGTGCTTTTCCGCGCGTTGACAGGGAGGTCAACGTCATCTTCGGCGGACACGGATCGCAGGAGAGCAGAAGACAGCAAAAGCTCAATGATCGCCAGATACTGGTGGCGACCATCGGCCCTCCCGCCCCATACCGGTGGTCGGAGCACCCGATCACCTTCACTCGGGCGGATCAATGGCTCAACTTCGACCACCCGGGCAAGTACCCGCTTCTCGTCGATCCGGTGATCCGAGAAAGCCGGGTGAAAAAGGTGTTAGTGGACGGGGGGAGCAGCATCAACATCACCTTCCCCCGGACACTCCAAAGCTTGGGAGTTCATCTCAAAGAGCTCCACGAGTCGGACACTCCTTTCTTCGGCATCGTACCGACGGAAGGGGAATACCCGCTGGGCCACATCTACATGCCGGTCACCTTTGGAACTCCGGAGAACTACAGAACCGAGTTCCTGAGGTTTGAAGTGGCGAACTTCGACTGCGGATACAACGCCATCATCGGGAGGCCTGGATTGGCCAAGTTCATGGCCATTCCACATTACACCTACATGATACTAAAGATGCCAGGACCGCAAGGGATCATAACTGTGCGCGCTGACCTCCAAGGCGCCGCAGAATGTTTCCGAGTGGCCATTCAAGCAGCCCTCACCGCCAAGCCGTCGACAGCTCCCTCCGCAGTGGCGAACTCTAAGCCTGAGGAGAACCTCGCAATACCGGCAAACGAAGCTCAAACCGCGACCTCTATGCGGCCGACTGAAGAAACCAAGAGAATCAACCTGGGGTTCGCTGATGAGCGCAAGACGGCCATCATCAGCTCCAGTTTGGATGCCAAATAGGAAAGCGCGCTCGTCCGGTTTCTGCAAGATAACCGAGATGTATTCGCATGGCAACCTGCGGATATGCCGGGAGTCCCGAGAGAACTGGCCGAGCACAAACTGAAGGTTTTTCCCCAGGCGAGGCCGATTCGACAGAAATTACGTCGTTTCACGCCTAATAAGAGGGAAGCCATTCGCGCCGAGTTAGCTCGCTTGGTCGCGGCTAGATTCATTAGAGAAGTATTACAACCTGAGTGGTTAGCCAATCCTGTTCTTGTACTCAAAAAGAATAAAGTGGACTGGCGCATGTGTGTTGATTATACTGATCTCAACAAACACTGTCCGAAGGATCCTTTCGGGCTCCCGAGGATAGATCAGGTGGTGGACTCCACCGCTGGATGTTCTATGCTGTCTTTCCTGGATTGTTATTCTGGATATCATCAGATTAGTCTGGCGAAGGAAGATGAAGAAAAAACGGCATTCATTACTCCATTTGGTGCTTTCTGTTATACCTCCATGCCGTTTGGCCTCAAAAACGCTGGAGCGACTTACCAGAGAGCTATTCAAACATGCTTAGCCGATCACTGGGGCAAGCGTGTGGAGGCTTATGTGGATGACGTGGTGATCAAAACACAGGACTCAAAAGACTTCATCGAAGATTTGCAACTGGTTTTCAACAGCCTGAGGCGGTATAGATGGAAGCTTAACCCCGAGAAATGTGTTTTTGGGGTACCAGCCGGAAAGTTGCTCGGATTTATTGTCAGCCACCGGGGAATTGAGGCTAATCCGGATAAAATTGAGGCTATCATGAAGATGGAAGCACCTCGATCGCAGAAGAAGGTTCAGCGACTTACTGGATGCATGGCAGCTTTAAGCAGATTTATATCCAGGCTGGGAGAAAAAGGTTTGCCGTTTTACAAGTTACTCAAGAAGGTGGATAAATTTCAGTGGACTTCAGAAGCACAAGAAGCTCTAGATGCTCTGAAAAAATTCTTGACAACACCGCCAGTACTGAAACCACCTCGGCGAGCTACATCAACTCAACCAGCCGAAGATTTGCTATTGTACATCTCTTGCACGACTCACGTGGTGAGCACCGCGTTGGTAGTCGAGCGAGTAGAAGAAGGGCATGCCTACCCAATACAACATCCTGTCTACTTCATTAGTGAAGTCCTCGGCCCCTCAAAGAAAAAGTATCCTCAAGTTCAGAAACTATTGTATGCAGTACTTCTAACTGCCCGCAAGCTGCGTCACTACTTTGACGACCACAAAGTCATAGTAGTCACAAGTTTTCCAATAGGGGATATTCTTCACAACAAGGAAGCCATCGGTCGAATAGCCAAGTGGGCCTGTGAGCTGGGGTCTCATGACATCGAGTTTCGGCCTCGCACTGCCATCAAAACCCAAGCGCTGGTTGATTTCGTATCAGAGTGGACTGAACAACAAGTACCAGACAACCCGGAGACTGCAGAAGTATGGCGAATGTATTTTGATGGCTCACTCAAGCTGCAGGGAGCAGGAGCGGGGATTCTTTTCACTGCACCTGGAGGCGAACACCTCAAGTACGCCCTCCAATTGCTATTCCCGGCCTCCAACAATGCAGCCGAGTATGAAGCTTTGATCCATGGATTGAACATTGCCATATCATTGGGCGTCAAAAGATTAATGGTATATGGGGATTCTCTGGTAGTCATCAGCCAGATAAATAAGGAGTGGGATTGCTCAAACGATTCGATGGGAAGATACTGCACTGCCGTCCGAAAACTGGAGGATAAATTCGAGGGTCTAGAATTTCATCATGTGGAGAGAGATCGGAACGCGGCAGCCGATGTACTGTCCAAGCTAGGGTCCAGTCGAGCTCAGGTCCCACCCGGGGTTTTTGTGCAAGAAATTCTGCAGCCAAGTATTTCATTGGGACAAATGGAAGAATGCAACATCATAGATCAACCCGAGTCAGATCCCGATGACTGGAGAAAGCCAATCATTAAGTACATAAGGAATGAAGAAGAACCAGACGATAAGAACTCGGCAGAGCGCATTGCAAGACAGTCAGCTCACTATACACTTATTGGGGAAACATTATACAGAAGGGGTGCATCAGGCGTCTTCATGAAGTGCATTCTCCCATCCACTGGAAAGCAACTCTTAGAAGAGGTCCACGCTGGACAATGTGGGATACATGCAGCCTCCAGAACACTAGTTGGGAAGGTCTTCAGGTCAGGATTCTATTGGCCAACAGCAAAGAATGATGCAGCCGAGTTAGTTCAGAGGTGCGAAGCCTGCCAATACTTGTCAAAGCAACAACACCTGCCAGCACAGCAGCTGCAGACCATACCAGTGACCTGGCCTTTTGCATGCTGGGGGCTGGATATGATTGGACCTTTCAAGAAAGCTCAAGGGGGATATACTCATGTGTTGGTAGCGATTGACAAGTTCACTAAATGGATAGAATTCAAGCCCATCGCCTCCTTAACTTCTGCTAAGGCCGTGGAATTCATACAAGACATAATATTCAGATTCGGGATACCGAACAGCATCATAACTGATTTAGGATCCAATTTCACGAGTTCAGAATTCTTTGACTTCTGCGAGCAAAAGAGCATTCAGATCAAGTATGCATCTGTAGCCCATCCAAGAGCCAACGGGCAGGTTGAACGAGCTAACGGGATGATATTGGATGCACTTAGGAAAAAGATTTTCGATAAGAACGAAAAATTCGCAGGAAAGTGGATAAGGGAATTACCCTATGTTGTTTGGAGCCTAAGAACCCAACCTAGCCGAGCTTTGCATGGAAACACTCCTTTCTTCATGGTCTATGGGTCGGAGGCAGTGCTGCCTGCTGATCTCAAGTTTGGGGCGCCAAGGCTGATCTTTGAAAGTATAGCAGAAGCTGAGACCACCAGGCTGGAGGACATAGACGTACTCGAGGAAGAACGGCTAAGCGCAGTAATCCAATCAGCAAGATACCAGCAGACTCTAAGGCGCTATCACGACAAGGCTGTGCGGCAACGATTCTTCTCAGTAGGGGAGCTCGTCCTTCGCCGAATTCTAACGGGAGAAGGACGACACAAGTTATCACCCTTATGGGAAGGACCCTTCATAGTAGCAGAAGTCACTCGGCCCGGATCATATCGCCTCACTCAGATGGATGGCACGGAAGTTGGGAACTCCTGGAACATAGAGCACCTGAGAAAGTTTTATCCTTAGCCGTACCTCAAAACTGCTGGGATAACGATGATGTACTCTGTGAAGTGGAAATATGTCATCAATAAAGAAAAGGTTTCAAGGATACTCAATTTATTTACGATTGACTTGCGTTCTTACTTAACTCGGGGTGACCACTATGCCCTGCTAACGGAGCAATCGACTTAAGTCAGCAACGACTTAAGGCGGTGCGACATGCTCACGCTTACTTAACTCGGGGTGACCACTATGCCCTGCTAACGGAGCAATCGACTTAAGTCGGCAATGACTTAAGGCGGTGCGACATGCTCACGCTTACTTAACTCGGGGTGACCACTATGCCCTGCTAACGGAGCAATCGACTTAAGTCGGCAACGACTTAAGGCGGTGCGACATGCTCACGCTTTACTTAACTCAGGGTGACCACTATGCCCAGCTAACGAAGCAATCAACTCCAGTTGGCGGCTACTTAAGGCCAATGCAACATGCTCTCGCCTATTTAATTCAGGGGATGATTTCCATATCCCACAGACAAAATTCATAGTCATCATGCGTCATAACTACCAAACTCATTAACTAAAAAATTCTGATACAATGAGTGAATAACTATGTTATTCAAATAAACCGGTGTCCCCTAACAAATGTTCAATCATGCAAGCTGCGTGCTTGGAGCACGCGAAATGTTTTCTCTATTTTGCAATGTCTTTTCCAGGAGCAATTGACGAAGAAGGACGACTCGAGGAATCAGGGGCAGCGCTCACGTCAGCCCTTATATCTTCAGGAACGACTACGCCGGGCCTCCTCATCAGGATTCGTCCCGCCCGAATGGCCTTATCCATGGCCCTATCGCGCTGGGCTCTCAGAGTATTGGAAGTCTCTTCAGCAACCTTGACAGCCAACTGGGCAGCTTCTAGCTCCTGGCTTATAGCGAAGATTGTTCAACTCCTCCATGGAAAAGCGATGACTCCTCTCCAGAATAGTCAACGAGTTGCTAGAATCTCGATACAACCTATCAAGATTGTCACGAGAAGGGGCAAGGATACGTTTTTCTTCCTGCAAGCACAAATCAGTTCCTTCAGAAAACCAGGCAAATAATAGGAGTATAGCAAGGCAAAAGCACAGTTTCGTATTTCACCTTTTCAGAGTCGAGCTGAGCATGCAGGGAAGAACTCAACGCGTTGGCATCATCTAAGGCGGCAGAGACTTGACTCAGCTCAATCTGACCTTGAGAGTACTTTTCCTCAAGATCAGTGCATCGCTGAGACAGTTCAGCCCGATCTTGAGAATGTTTCTCCTCAAGTAATGTAATCTGTCGAGTCATTCCTAGCGAAGGATAACCAAACAAAGCGAGGTCAGAAGGTAAAACAGTCCACAACAAGCACGAAGAAAAGAAAAAAGGGCACTAACCAGCGTTAGTCGCCTCCAACTCGGATACACGGCGATGAAGAGATACTGGATTCCAACACGAAAAAGATGAAGCCACTTCTGGGACAGGAGCACCATGCAATTTCAGCTGACTGGTCATCCCATCCACCAAAACCTGATGAGAAGAGCAGATGAGCATAATGGCAAAAGTTCATGTAAAAGTCAAGCTAAGAAACAGCGCAGTACCTGGAGGTTGGAGAAGAACGAAGGGATCCCCAAATCAGGAGAAACCAGATGATAACCAGGCACAAGGTCATCACCCGAAGCAGCTTGCAACGGAACAATGGGAATCAGTTCATCTCCTTCAACAGAGCCGGATACCCGATCAACGGGGACGCTGCCCTCCAAAGCGACGCCCCGGTCTGAAGTTTGGGCCACCACCATGCAGCCAGAGTGAGGAGGTGACCCAGCGTGAACGTCCATGGAAGTGCCGGAAGGAGACCCTGTTTGGGCACCCTCGGGGACTAGGCCATAGTTGGCACTGCCCACTTGAGCTGGATTATCCCCGGCAGCACCCTCGGGGGCTGGGCAGTAGCTCGCACTCTTCGCCCGGGCTAAGTCATCCCCGACGACACCCTCGGGGGCTGGACATGTGTCAACACCATCCTTGGGGTCCAAACTTTCAGCAGTAACCATCTCTAAGGTTGATGGGCCCTCGGCTACTTCCATGGAATCAGGACAATTCAAGTTAACATCCCGTCCCTCAAGATCGCGCTCTAAGGTTGATGAGGCACGGGATGACCTCAACCCAGCGTCCGGCACGGCACCACAAGCTTCCGTCACATCATCATCCACTGGCCCTGATAACAAGTCCTCTGGGACCATATCCTCGAGAGTTTGATCAAAGTCGGCCAGGGATATGTTTTGCAGACCAACAAGAGCAGATAAAGCAGGAGAAGGAACCCCACTACTTTCCCCACTGGCGAGGAATTGCCGACTGTTCTTCCGAGTCAGAGGAACCTCATTCTCTTCCTCTTCGTCGTCTTCATCAGCAACACTGGCAACACCCCCATTGGGATCAGCGATGGATGGGGTACACCCATTGGGATCAGCAACAGTCATACCACACCCATTGGGATCAGCATCAGCAAATTCAGGCGCAGGAACCTCCTCATCGGCAGGAACCGAGGGACCAGCACCCTGATCCAAACTAGATACTCGCCGAATACGTCTCTTCTTCTTTTTCTGCTCATCAACAGAAAGATCAGTCTGATTGGTTCGGCGGGGACGCCTCGAGCGAGCACGGACAGGTCTCTGAACATCCAAGATTATACCGACCTCTGGGAGAGGTGCCACTGCCAATGTCTCAGCAGGAGTAGCGTCAGAAGAATCTTCAGCCAACATGTCAAGCACGGCATTCATTTCAGCATCAGTAGGATCCAAAGGCACCTCGAAATGGATTTGTCGTTCATCATCAGGGATTTTCCCAAGTGAGGCAACCAAAGCACTAACCTCCTCATCAGAGGGCCGCGTTCTAAGGCCCAAATTGCCATCAGTCGCAGGTGGGTTTGACACGAAACGAGTGAAAGCCTTGACAGGAGGCAGATTCCAGGCTGAATACGCCACCGGAGCACCAACATTGGATACTTTGCCTCTGAGAATCATCTCCAGTCGGCTCACCAAATTTGCAGAAGGGATTCTTCTATTGGTAACTTGAGTTGGGTCGGCTAGCCCTTGATACAGATAAGCCGGGTGGACCCTATCTTTCAGTGGCTGAATGTTTTTGAAAACGAAGTCAGCAACTATAGCTTCAGCAGTTAAACCCCTCTCTTTCAATAGCCCAACTTCAGTTAGCAGCACACTGGCCTCAGCCACCTCCTCGTCTGTAGGAGACTCGGTCCAGCTCGGGGTGCGAACGTCTGGCTGTCTTCCTGACCGGGGGGGAGAGAATTTCCATAGTTATCAACTATAAACCATTCCAGGCGCCATCCCTTAATGCTGTCTTTAAGGGGGATCTCAAGATATTCAGTTTTCCGTCCCCGGCGCATCTCCAAGCTGGCACCTCCAACCAACTGATGTTGTCCCCCGGCCATCCCAGGGCGACAATGATACAGGTGTTTCCACAAGCCAAAATGCGGCAGCACGCCAAGAAAGGCCTCACATAAGTGGACGAAGATAGAAATTTGCAGAATTGAGTTAGGGTTCAGATGGGTTAGGTTGATGTGGTAGAAATCAAGAAGACCACGGAAAAAGGGAGAAATAGGAAGGCCAAGGCCGCGGAGAAGAAAAGGAGCGTAAACCACGGATGCGTGGGTATCCTCCGTCGGGACCGTAGTCCCGTGGTAAACCCGCCAAGAACAAAGTTCCCGTGGAGGAAGAACCCCGAGGGACACGAGATGGAGAAGTTCGGTTTCAGAGATGATGGACATGTGGTTACCTGCGAAAGGCAACTGGCTGTTGGGATCAATTGGGGGAATCACCACAGCGGAAGAACTCGCGATTTTCCTCTTGGGAGCCATCTCGATTTCACCAGTGAGCAAATTGGAAGCAAGCGCAGAGAGGATTTGGAAACAGGAATGCAAGAACTAGGGCGCGGAAAGCAAAGGCGGCTAAAAAGTGCAACTCTTATGGGATATTCTCGGACCAGATACCGTTTCAAAAAGTGCCCAGTCATCACTCGGCAGTTACTTCCGAAATCCCAGCATGCCACGTGGTCATTCGGCAGTTATTTCCCAAAAAAATGGTGGGCCATCTCCTTACTCGGGTGTTAATCCTCAAAATAACTCGGCGTTGCCTCTAAAATGCCGACGTCACTATTCAGTCACTCGGCGTTGCCTCTAAAACGCTGATCTCGAGTTCAATCGTTCGGCATTACTTCTAAAATGCCAACGTTGACCTTCAATCACTCGGCGTTGCCTCTAAAACGCTGATCTCGAGTTCAATAACTCGGCGTTGCCTCTAAAATGCCGACGTCACTATTCAGTCACTCAGCGTTGCCTCTAAAACGCTGATTTCGAGTTCAATTGTTCGGCATTACTTCTAAAATGCCAACGTTGACCTTCAATCACTCGGCGTTACCTCTAAAACGCTGATCTCGAGTTCAAAAACTCGGCGTTGCCTCTAAAATGCCGATGTCACTACTCAGTCACTCGGCGTTGCCTCTAAAACGTCAATCTTGAGCTCAATCGCTCGGCATTACTTCTAAAATGCCGACAACGACCCTTAATAACTCGGCGTTGCCTCTAAAACGCTGACCTCGAGTTCAATAACTCGGCGTTGCCTCTAAAACGCCGACGTCACTACTCAGTCACTCGGCGTACCTCTAAAACACTGATTTCTAGTTCAATCGTTCGGCATTACTTCTAAAATGCCAACGTCGACCTTTAATTACTCGGCGTTGCCTCTAAAACGTTGATCTCGAGTTCAATCGTTCGGCATTACTTCTAAAATGCCAACGTTGACCTTCATTCACTCGGCATTACTTCTAAAAACATTGATGCAGGCTGCAATATCGCTCGGAAGCGTCAGTATAATGATCAAGCTGGTCATCTATGGTCTCAAAAGAATCAGATTTATAGACAAACAAAGCGAGTCATCACGAGGGAACCAAATTCATTCTTCATTTAAGGGAAGTGGCAATACTTACAAATCAACTCATTATGAGTTGATACTTCCCTATTTCTACTACTATACTACACTCTACTGCTACTACTACTACTACGCTACAATATACTACTTTACATTACTAATACTACTACATTATTTTACTATACTACTTCTAATCTATACTAATATTTAAAAACCAGTGGCATTTAGCCACTGGCCTTGTTGCCGCCCCTGTTGCCGCCAGTGCCGCCCCTGCCCCTGCTGCCGCCCCCGCCACCGCCGCCCCTGGTGCTGCCCCTGCTGCTGCCGCCACCGCCGCCCCTGGTGCTGCCCCTGCTGCTGCCGTTGCCGCCGCCCCCGCCACTGCCGCTGCCGTCGTCGTCGTCGTCGTCGTCGTCATCGTCGTCGTCGTCGTCGTCGTCCCCGCCCTCGCCGCCGCCGTCCGAGTCCTCCTCATCCGAGGAGTACTCAGACTCATCCGAGCCCTCGAGCCCGGAGCGCTCGACGGCCCGGATGTACGACCAGACCTCCGCGGCTATCCCCTGGGAGTCGTCCGAGTCATCGGACGACGCCGGGGGAGAGACGGGGGCCGGAGACCTCTCGGACTCAGAGGAGAACTCCTCCTCCGAGTACTCCGAGTCGCCGAAGTCCTCCGATGGAGGAGTCGGCTCGCGCTTGCGCTTGTTGTTCTTTCCCATGGAGGCAAGCAGAAAAGAAGAGAAGGAAGCAGTAAGGAATAGCAAAGGGATGTGGAGAAACCAGAGGAACAACAGCGTTATTTATAGAAGAGAAAGGCAACCGCTCACCTCCAACTGCGGTCACTGAACAGTCGCTAAGCATTCAATATACACCTCCACCCGTCCAAAGACACGTCAGGCGGCTGACGCCGTTTCATGCTGCACTACACCCATTGGGACTCCAGTCAACAGCGCAAAGGATATGATTACACTCGCCGTCCCATCACATTACAACTCAGAAGCAGCCGGTTAAAACACTCAGCGTACCAAGCCGTCCCTTGCCCACACCCATTGGGGGGGGGACGCCCAGGAATTGTCAGTATATTTTTCAAAATGGTCACATCTGTACAGAGCATGCAGTGAATGCCTCAAGACAAAAATGAGATATCAACAAGAGTTAAAGGGAAGCCAAGTATAGCCAGCAGAGTGCAAAATATGGTCGACAGACATGACTTGAAGACTAGACAGAGAACGTCCATCGAATGTCCAATCAGTTGCAGAGCAAAGACACTATGCTACCTAGCAAGATATGGAAGGATTGCAAATTCAGCTGCAAAAGACAAAACACATGCTGACCTCTGAAGCATAATATTGATTACATAGCACGGATGACATCATGCCAACTTTTTTATAAGCAGAAAGAGTAATCTTTAGCAAAAGGACACAAAAAGAAGACCTTCAAGCGAATTATCCTCAAAAAATCCACTTGAAGGTCGGGGGCTACACCCATTGGGTGCACCTTCGGTGCACCCCATGGATTGTCATTCTAAGCCAGGATAGCACCGATTTCTAAGGGCATGGGACAAGATTAAGAGGCCAATCCTCAACTGGAATAAAGGAACACAAATGGAAGTAATCTCTGCTGAAGACCTTCGAGTAGATTATTTTCTAAAATCTACTCGAAGCTCGGGGGCTACACCCATTGGGTGCACCTCCGGTGCACCCAATGAAGTTCAGAATCCTACAAACAGGAATGCCGATCTCTAAGGCACAGGCACGAAGCTAGGTTTTGGTCAACAAGTGATCGAAGCAGGAGAAAACAACAAGGAGCCATCTTTCTTCAAATCACCTACAAGCTGGACCTGAGATCTTCGGGTTGATTACCTCTAAATTAACCCAAAGATCGGGGGCTTGTGGGGGATAGATATCCCCCGGGTCCACTAAAAGAGTAAAGGACCTCACGAAAGGCCCAAGGGCCCAATAAATCGTAAGGTTATTCTTTCGTGGGCCTGGGGAAAAACAACCAGCAACGCAGGGCGACATAAGGCCGGATTGGTGCAAACCCGGACGGCCCATAGCGTCGGGCCATTGGCTGCAACAGAGATCCGACTTTCCCGCGTCGGGGCCTCCATGCAACGAAGCCACGTGAGGATAAGTCGGCGAGGGTTACGTAAAGGATAATCTCGAGAGGTTCACTATCTTTTAGCCATTTGTTGTTATCTTATCCATGTGTACTGCCCCACGGTCGAGTATATAAGGCCTAGGGGGCACCCCTTCAGAACGATCGACCCATTACTTAGCCACCCACATTAACTCTCTGTATTCTCGATCCAGAGAGCCCTCTTGTAACCATATCCACCAGGCATACTCATCAGGACGTAGGGTGTTACGCATCATTAAGCGGCCCGAACCTGTAAATCTTGTCCACCGTCCCTCGTGCGATCGGCACGAACCATTCTGCTACAGTTGTCGACACCTTCCTACTCCTAAAACACCTTGAGGGGCAACCCCGGGTGTGCGGTCGGACCCTAAACACCGACAGGGACCAACCTTTTTTTGGTTGCATTTTGTTCCGGTGGGTGCGTGCGAGCGCACCCGCCGGGTGTAGCCCCTGAGGCCTCGGAGGAGTAGTTTGACTCCTTCGAGGTCTTAGTGCGTTTCGCAACACTTCGGCTGGTCTGGTTGTTCCCTCATGCGAGCTGGCCATAGCCCTGGTGCACGGTCGGATCCCAAGTTCTCGGGCTGGTATGTTGACGCTGTCAACGGTTTGGCCGGGGCCGGGTTTGCGAGAGCAGCCCCCGAGCCTCTGCACAGGGCGAGAGGACGGTCAAGGACAGACTCGACTTTTTTACATACGCTCCTACGTCGCCTTTCCGCAAGGAGGAGGGGGGGGGGAAGCGCCATGTTGCCCTCGGAGGGCGCCAAACATGGTGTCTCCGGTGAGCTGCTGGCGGGTAATCCGAGTGGACGCCCGTGCCCCATTTGTTAGGGGTCGGCTAGAGGCCCGGAGGCGCGCTCCAAAAGTACCTGCGGGTGATCTGCCGGATCCGGTCCCCTTTTGACGGGGTCCGAGGGCTCGATGCCTCCCTCTGATGGGATTCCGTTACAAGATCGTTCCCGCTGGTCTCGGAAATGTCCTAGGGTACCTCGGGAGCGTAGCCTGAGCCTTGGTTATGTATCGAACGTACCTAGGGTCATCCCTCGCTCTGTGTCTGAGGCGACTGTGAACCCTTCGAGGGCCAGCCTACGAACCCCTGATCAGTAGTGGGCACGGAGCCCGAGTGGCCTGAGGCGGCCGTTGAACCCTTCCGAGGGGCCGGCCATCGAACCTCTGACCAGTAGTGGGCGCAGAACCCAAGCGCTTTGAGGCGGCCGTTGAACCCCTCCGAGGGGCCAGCCTTTGAACCTCTGATCAGTAGGGAGGCTCGGGGCCTGTTTCCTTCATGGAGAAGGATCCTTTTCGGGGTATCCCCCTTTCCCGGTCCCTATTGTAAGAGAGAGAAAGAGGAAAAGGAAAAGGATACGAAATCGAATGACGCGGCGTACCTTTTTTGACGCGGTCATTATGGCGAAGGCGAAGCGTCGCTTGCTTCTCCTTCCTGAGGCGCCGCCTGTCCCGCCGCGGAGTTAATGTGACGGGGCGAGTGGTTCGCAAGGCGACCGTTGCGCGTGCGTGGGCCGTTCGAGGAACGGGTCACGGGCGCGCCGTCTTCACGCCGTGAGAGAGGGTTCCCTCGCTGCCCTTGGATGGGACGTAAGCTTGGCTGACGACGTGACCGCCGCTCCTGCCCGCCTGCCACCGCTATTACTGCCGGCCCATTTTTGACCGTATTTGACCGTCGCGCCTGGCTGGCACTGCTGGGTCATACGCAGGGTTGCCTCGAGTCGCGGTACTGGCTCCGCAGTCGAGGAGGCGCAGTAGTGGCGCGAGTGGCGGTGCAGTTGCTCGCACGTAGCAACCGGCGCGCCGGTTGCATGATGTGTGGACCTAGGCCTCCATGCTGGGCGCGTTGGAGTCAAAGGGGCGCACCCACTTGGTGCGGTTGCATGCCGACTGCACGGCTATCCACCCTTTCATCCGTTGGTCTGGGTGAAAGTGGATGAATGCTTGTAACCGCGGGGTAGTTGCATGCCCTGCGCGCGGCGGTTTTGCACCTTCTGCCCTGGACCAGCTTGCATGACGCATGGGGCCCAGCCCCCGTGCCGTAGGGGAGGACCTTGGAGCGTGTTGGAGAAGACTCAGCCCGCGATGGCTGAGGATGCAAGTGGGGAGAGTCACCTTTAAAAGGAGGGTGACCCCCTTGAAAGACGACCATGTCTTCGCGCTCCCTTATGCATCGTGTCTTTCCACCTTCCGAGCCCCCGGATGGGGGACACCCGCAATCCTTCTGTCTTGTCGTCGGAGGGACGCAACTTCGAGGAAGTTGGTACCTTTCAGCCATCGTTCGGCTTCAAGGATTTTCATCAGGCAGCCCGGCTGCATCCCCTCGCCGGTGGTCACCCAAGACGGTGACCACCAGCCCCTGGATGGGGAGAAGCAAGCCGGGTTGCGATCTTGGTCCCGCCCTCAGCTTCAAGGATGTTCATCATCCTGGCTGGGGCGGGGCCGGACTGAGCCGGAGCTCTTCCCCCCGTGCGGGCCGGCTGGTCACCTCCTCTTCCAACTTCTGGTGGTGGAAACCATCCTCCAGCCCTGCGGAGGAGGCGTCCTCCAGCCATGCTGGGGAAGGCGAACTGTTGCTGTCCAGCTAGGATGCAACATTCCGTCCTTCTCCTCGCTTTCGTGGCAAGGACGGGAGTGAGGACCTGTCGGTGCGCCTTGTCGACTGTCGGCGTTGGTGGAGAGGCGGACGCCGCCGTCCGTGCTAACGTGGTGGCAGCTGGAGGAAGCTTCCCCCCCATTAAGGCCGTCGGCGCCTCCAACGGACCGGCCCCCGGCACTTTGGCTTTAATGTCTGGTTCGCGTCCCTTGAGTGGGGATGCGAATGAGAGTCTTCCGGTGGCCGCGTCCGTCCTGGGACCATAGCTGCTGCTGTGGGGACGGAACCGGAGTTCCGTTTGTAATTGGCACCTTGAGTGCCGGTGTCTTGTTCATTGTGGCTGTCGGGGCCTGAACATGTATGTATTTTCGGCGCGGAGCCGTGTTTTTTCCTCATTTTCGAGCACTAAGACTCGCCCGTCGACTATCTGAACCGCTTCACCAAGCGTGAGTAGCCTCGTGCAAAGGTGACGAGTGAGGTATCCGTATCCCGGAGGCGTAGGAGTCCCTCGGCTTGGTCGGCCTTGCTGTCTGAGGCTTCTCTTACTTAGTTAAAGAAACCCCTCGGCCGCTCTGTGATGAGCCGAAGCCGGAGGTAGCGGTGTCAGCACGGGCAGAGGCAGAGTTGGCCCAAAAAGAAGATTTGGTCGGCCGGAGTCTAGCCGGGTCGTCCACTGGCGGGACCGACGTCGGAGTTGAGTTGCCGAGGCCACAAGCGGGACTGATGTCTTCGGGGGACAGCTGGCCGAGGCCTCGGGGTGGCCGGCCGAGCCGTCTGCTCGAGCCGGATTCTTGGAGAAGACCCTGGCGGCGGTGGCCCGGGTGTGGTGCTGATGTCGTCCTTCAGAGTGGAGATCCTCCAACCGCGTCGCCGTCCGAGGCTAGGTCAAACCCCGCCGAAGGTGTAGTTGACGCCGAGGGTGCTGCTGCCCCCTTCAACTGTCGACGTCCGAGCCAGCAGGATCGGGTTGTCTTGTAGTGTGCGTATGTTTTCTGCGGCCGCCGAGGCCCAAACGCACCATCGTCGTGTTGTAAAGCTGCGTTTCTTTTCCTCTTGTTTGAGTATCCGGACTTATTTGTCGGTAACAGAATTGTTTGTGCGGGCGAGAGTTGCTTTTCACGGAAGGTGATGAGTGAGGTATCCGTATCCCGGAGGCGTAGGAATCCCTCGGCTCGGTCGGCCTTGCCGCTTACACGCACTCTTACTCGTCCATAGGGTTCTGTCACCAACGCAGTCGAGAAGGCCCGAAAAATTGTTCCGGCGGAGGAGCTTTCGAGCGTGAAGACTTGTTCGGTCCGCGGAATCACTTATCCGAGCGCGAGTTACTTATCGCAGAAGGTGATGAGTGAGGTATCCGTATCTCGGAGGCGTAGGAGTCCCTCGGCTCGGTCAGTCTTGGCTGCTTACGTGTACTCCATCGTTTTCAGGATCCACTTTCGAAGTAGTCGAAAAGCACAAAAGGCATTCTGGCAGAAAAGATTTTTTTCTTTTTCGAGGAAAATTTCGACGCAGAGGGGGTTCCCCCCTTCTAGCCCCCAAGGGAGGGTCGGGCTTTGCCGAGGCAAGGCTGACCCTTCCTTGACGACTAGACTTTGTGTGTGAACGAGGTATACGAACAACTTGGAAGCATCTTAAGGGTAGAAGCGACGTAGCTGTTGGATGTTCCAAGCGTTGCTGTAGACCTCGCCTTGACTGTTAGCCAGCTTGTATGTTCCGGGCTTCAGAACCTTGGCGATGACGAACGACCCTTCCCAGGGAGGCGTGAGTTTGTGCCGCCCTCGGGCGTCTTGTCGCAACCGAAGCACCAGGTCGCCTACCTGGAGGTCTCGGGACCGAACCCCTCGGGCGTGGTAGCGTCGCAGGGACTGCTGGTACCGCACCGAGTGTAGTAAGGCCATATCCCGAGCCTCTTCCAGCTGGTCTAGTGAGTCTTCTCGATTGGCTCGATTGCTTTGGTTGGCGTAGGCCCTCATCCTCGGGGAACCGTATTCTAAGTCTGTGGGCAAGATGGCCTCAGCCCCATAGACTAGAAAGAACGGTGTGAAGCCCGTGGCTCGGCTCGGCGTTGTCCTCAAACTCCAGACCACCGAGGGGAGCTCCTTCATCCATCGCTTGCCAAATTTGTTGAGGTCGTTGTAGATCCGAGGCTTGAGTCCTTGTAGAATCATGCCGTTGGCATGTTCTACCTGCCCATTCGTCATGGGGTGAGCCACGGCGGCCCAGTCCACCCGGATGTGGTGATCCTCGCAGAAGTCCAGGAACTTTCTGCCGGTGAACTGGGTGCCGCTGTCGGTGATGATGGAGTTCGGGACCCCAAAGCGATGGATGATGTTGGTGAAGAACGCCACCGCCTGTTCGGACCTGATGCTGTTTAGGGGTCGGACCTCGATCCACTTGGAGAATTTGTCGATGGCGACCAGCAGGTGCGAGTAGCCCCCGGGTGCCTTCTGCAAGGGGCCGACTAGGTCCAGACCCCACACAGCAAACGACCAGGTGATGGGTATGGTCTGCAGAGCCTGAGCGGGCAGGTGGGTCTGCCTTGCGTAGAACTGACACCCTTAGCAGGTGCGGACAATTCTAGTGGCGTCGGCCACCACCGTCGGCCAGTAGAAACCTTGTTAGAAGGCGTTTCCAACAAGGGTTCGAGGTGCTGCGTGATGGCCGCAAGCCCCCGAGTGTATCTCTTGTAAGAGCTCCTGACCTTCGGCGATGGAAATGCATCGCTAGAGGATGCCCGAGGGGCTGCGGTGGTAGAGCTCCTTCCCATCTCCCAGTAAGACGAAAGACTTGGCGCGCCACGCCACTCGCCGAGCTTCGGCTTGGTCGAGGGGTAGCTCTCCTCGGTGGAGATATTGCAGGTACGGGGTCTACCAGTTTTGATTAGGCGTGACCTCGCTCTGCTCCCCCTCAACGCGCAGTGCCTCACCCTCGGGGGCCGAGGGTACCTCGGACCGTGCAGAGGGTACCTCGGACTGAGCCGAGGGTACCTCAGACTGAGCCGAGGGTGCCTCATGCTGGGTCGAGGCCTTCTCGGGCTCGGGTGTGTCGTCGGTCTTGACGGAGGGTTGATGCAGGTCTCGGGAGAATACGTCCGGGGGAACCATTGTTCGCCCCGAGGCTATTTTAGCCAGCTCGTCCACAGTCTCGTTGTAGCGTCGGGCGATGTGGTTGAGCTCGAGCCCGTAGAACTTGTCTTCTAGGCGCCGAACCTCATCGCAGTAGGCTTCCATCTTCGGGTCGCGGTAGTGGGAGTTCTTCATGACTTGGTCGATGACGAGCTGCGAGTCACCGCGAGCGTCGAGGCGTCGAACCCCTAGCTCGATGGTGATTCGCAACCCATTCACCAGAGCCTCGTACTCAGCCACGTTGTTGGACGCCGGGAAGTGGAGGCGTAGCACGTAGCGTAGGTGCTTCCCGAGGGGCGAGATGAAGAGCAGGCCCGCGCCGGCCCCCGTCTTCATCAGCGACCCGTCGAAAAACATGGTCCAGAGCTCCGGTTGGATCGGAGCTGTTGGGAGCTAGGTGTCGACCCATTCAGCCACGAAGTCCGCCAAGACCTGGGACTTGATGGCCTTTCGGGGGGCGAACGAGATCGTCTCGCCCATGATCTCCATCGCCCACTTTGCAATTCTACTCGAGGCCTCTCGGGACTGGATGATCTCCCCCAGGGGGAAGGATGACACCACAGTCACTGGATGAGACTCGAAGTAGTGTCGCAACTTCCGCCGCGTCAGGATCACTGCGTACAGCAGCTTCTGAATTTGTGGGTAGCGGATCTTGGTCTCGGACAGTACCTCACTGATGAAGTAGACTGACCTCTGGATGGGCAATGCATGCCCCTCTTCTCGTCTCTCAACCACAATCGCGGCGCTAACCACGTGAGTGGTCGCGGCGACATAGATCAAGAGGGCTTCTCCGGCAGCGGGGGGCACCAAGATGGGCGCGTTCGTGAGGAGCGCCTTCAGGTTCCCGAGGGCTTCCTTGGCCTCAGGGGTCCAAGCGAAGGCCTTGGCCTTCCTTAAGAGGCGGTACAGAGGCAGGCCTCTTTCGCCGAGGCGCGAGATGAAACGGCTCAGAGCCGCGAGGCATCCCATGACCCTCTGTACGCCTTTCAAGTCCTTGATGGGCCCCATGCTGGCGATGGCTGCGATCTTCTCCGGGTTGGCCTTGATGCCCCGCTCGGAGACAATGAACCCCAAGAGCATGCCTCGGGGGACCCCAAAGACACACTTTTCGGGGTTGAGCTTCACGCCTTTCGCCTTGAGACATCGGAATGTCACTTCAAGGTCAGAAAGGAGGTCGAAGGCTTTCCTCGTCTTGACTACGATGTCGTCGACGTAGGCCTCGACTGTTCGGCCGATGTGTTCGCCGAACACATGGTTCATGCATCGCTGGTACGTTGCACCCGCATTCCTCAAACCAAACGGCATGGTAACATAGCAGTACATGCCGAAGGGTGTGATGAAAGAAGTCACGAGCTGGTCGGACTCTTTCATCCTGATCTGGTGATACCCTGAGTAGGCATCAAGGAAAGACAGGGTTTCGCACCCAGCAGTGGAATCCACGATTTGATCGATGCGAGGCAGAGGGTAGGGAACTTTCGGACATGCTTTGTTTAGACCAGTGTAGTCTACACACATCCGCCATTTCCCCCCTTTCTTTCTCACAAGCATAGGGTTGGCAAGCCATTCGGGATGGAATACCTCTTTGATGAACCCTGCCGCCATTAGCTTGTGGATCTCCTCACCTATGGCTCTGCGCTTTTCTTCGTTGAATCGGTGCAGAGGCTGCTTCACGGGTCGGGCTCTAGCTCGGATATCCAGCGAGTGCTCGGCGACTTCCCTCGGTATGCCGGGCATGTCCGAGCGACTCCACGCGAAAACGTCAGCGTTTGCGCGGAGAAAGTCGACGAGCACTGCTTCCTATTTGGGGTCGAGCTCGGAGCCGATCCAGATCTGCTTGGAGGCGTCGTTGCAGGGGTCGAGAGGGACGGACTTGACCGTCTCCGCTGGCTCGAAGTTGCCGGCGTGGCGCTTCACGTCTGGCGCCTCCCTAGAGAGGCTCTCCAGGTCGGTGATGAGGGCCTCGGACTCGGCGAGGGCCTCTGTGAATCATCTAGGCCCATTTGGTAATGTTTTGGTAATTAATGACAACTGCTTGTGGACTAACGATTCTTGGAGAAATAAGAATGCAGGGTTGGACCACATAGAGCAGGAAATGTTGAAGAATCATACGCATCGGTTGTGGATCAGATGAAGGGAAAGGTATAATATAGGTTTCATTTTTGCCGGTCTTAAGGAGTTTAGAGAAGATACCTGACCGGGTTAGTAGGCTAGATAGCCGTACTATTAAGAGGGGTCAATGACTTAGATCTGTGTAAAACTTAGTGCCTCATAGAGCATCAAGTAGTTACATTTGCATGAGGACTAACAGCGCTTCACATTTCGCGAGTCAAAAGTTCTTTCAAAAGCATGTTTGAAAATTGCGAAGTCATGGACGCGCGGACTGTCCGGGCCTTAGGGGCGGACCGTCCGCGATCCTCCAGAGGGGTCCGAAGTCTGACCATTTGTGTGGATACTTTGTTCTTTTGCACTGCGGACCGTCCGGGCCTTAAGGCCGGACCGTCCGCAGTCATGACCAGAGAGGGGTGGCTTCGGGCCAGTCCCTGAATTATAGGCGGACGGTCCGGCTGTGATAGGCGGACGGTCCGCAAGTGTCAAACTCGTTTTTGGACAGGGACTGTGTGCTTTTGTAGATTTGTACTACGGACTGTCCGGGGGACCAGTCCGGACAGTACTGTCTCAGGTCTCGGACCGTCCGGGATTTATAGCCGGACGGTCCGCGTGTGTTAACCTCTCTTGATCCGAGGCTCGGGTGTTTCAAGCTGCCAGGTCGCGGACGGTCCGACCTTGAAGGGCGGACTGTCCGGACCCACCTTTTGAGTCAGCTCTGACATGTTTTCAAACGGTCTTTATAGCCGTTATATGTACGGCGGACCGTCCGGCCCTAGGGCGCGGACGGTCCGCGTGTGCGCAGAACTGCTACCTTTTGCACATAACGGTTGGATTTTGATGGGGGACTATAAATAGAAGGGTAGCTCGTGTGAGAGAGCTCTCTTGGCCATTCCTTGCACACATTGAGCTCATTTGTGATCCTCCAACTCACTCTCTCACACTCTTTGCTTGAGATTGCATTCTAGTGAGAGATTGAGGGTTCCTAGTGCATTTGCATCATTTGGTGATTCTTGAGGCACTAGGTGGTACACCGAGCAAACGTCTTTGGCTTGTTACTCTTGGAGGTTGCCGCCTCCTAGACAGCTCGGGTGATTGTCTCCGTCGAGCTCTCCAAGAAGATTGTGGAGAAGCCGCGGTGTTGATTGTGAGGGGTTCGCGCCTACCTCGCCGGAGCGGCAAAGGTGACATTAGTGGAACCGAGGTATTGAGTGATTTCTTGTCCACTTGGCTCAAAGATCAAGTCGTGTCTTGATAGAGGAGCAAGTGAGAGCTTGAAGTCCACCTCAACGTGGATTAGGGGTGATCGGCAAATCACCGATACCACGAGATAAATTTCGGTGTCTATACCTTCTCGCATTACTTATTGCCTTACAATTGATTAGTGATTTGCTTATTGTTCCTCAAGTATTCAATCTCCGTAGTTGTTTTTCATACATTGTTTACTTATTGTCACTAGAGAAGTTATTCCTCTTGTTGTATTGATTAAATTTATTTAGTATTTTTTGATTTTAAGTCAAAACCGTCTATTCACCCCCCCTCTAGCCGGTGTCCTAGATCCTACAAGTGGTATCAGAGCCGAGGACTCCATTGTTTGTGGATCTAATCATCCCGGAGTGGGACAAAATGGCTAGTAACAACAATGTGCACATTGGGAAGCCACCGCACTTTGATGGAAACAATTATGATTATTGGAAAATAAGAATGTCAATGCATCTTAGAGCAATGGGTGGAAAAATTTGGCCAATTGTCAGGGATGGATTTGTTGTGTTGAAGGAAGATGAACCATCCGTTAGTGACAATGAGAATATCCTCACAAATGATCAAGCCATGAATGTCTTTTATGATGCTCTTGATATAAATGAGTTCAATCGTATCAAGAATCTCACAACCGCTCATGAGATTTGGATAAAACTAATGGAAATTCATGAAGGAACTACAATTGTGAAGAGTGCCAAACTATATGTGTGCAAAGGGAAGTTTGAGCAATTTATTATGAAAGAAGATGAGAGTGTATCCGATATGTTTAATCGGTTGAATGAGATAGTAAATGAACTCAAAGGACTTGGTTTTAATGTACCGGATGTGGATTTCACACACAAGTTCCTTAGATCACTTCCGGAGAAATATGAGACTATTGTGACAATGCTAGTAAGGAGTGATCTATCTACAACTTCTCCAACCGAAGTATTGGGAGAAATTCTCACTCAAGATATATTTAAGAAGTCACAAGCCGATGCTTTAAGTTTGGCAAAGAAGGTGAAAAATGAATCTATTGCTCTCAAAGCCAAGGCCTCAAAGGCAATTGAAAAGGAAGATAGCAATGATGAAGAAAATGAAAGTGAGAGTGATGGTGACATGGCTTTATTTGTAAGGAAATTCAATAAATTCATGAAGATGAAGAGAGGTCAACCTAGAAGAGGTCAAACATCTAGAAGAAATGCTTTCAATGATAGAAAGTGCTTTGAGTGTGGGGAACCCGGTCACATTGCCATAAATTGCCCAAGCAAGAAGAAGAAGGGCAAAGATGAAAGTGACAAAAAGAAAAAGAAATACTATAACAAGAAGAAAGATGGCAAAGCTTACTTAGTTGAATGGGACTCGGATGATAGCTCGGATGATGATGATGATGACACCTCATCCAAGCTTAATGCCGGAATTGCCATCAAGGAAGCTCCCTCACTCTTCTCATCCCCCCATTGTCTCATGGCAAAGGGAGATGCTAAGGTAAAAATCATCACCGATTTAAATGATATAAAAGATGATGATGATATCAATGATGTTGATGATGATGGCTATTCATATGATGATCTTGTTAGAATGTTAGGTGAGGCCGATGACTACATGCACAAAGAAAAAGAAAAATTTAAGACCTTGAAGGAATTGTATAAAAACCTCCAAGTGTCTTTTGAGGAGCTCAAGACCTCTCACAATGACCTAAAAGAAAATTGTGAGAAGCTTGCGGATGCTCAAAAATCATCTATTGTGCATGAAGTTGAGGTGGTCACTAAGGATGTTGGAGTCACTTGTGACTTACTTGATAGTCTTACAAGTGAACCACTACCTACTAACTCTATTTGTGATAAATGCAAAATTTCTCTCAATGATAACATTGCTCTTGATGAATCAAAAATTATTGTTGAGAATGAAGTGTTAGTAGATAGAATAAACACTCTAACTCATGACCTAGAAAAGGCCTATGGTGGTAAGGCTAAATTGGATTTCATATTAGGAAGTCAACGATGCTCTCTTAACCGTGAAGGTCTTGGATATGTTCCCAAGAAAGGAAAGAATGCTTTTGTAAAGCAAAAGACATTGTTTGTGAAAGAATGTGACAAAGTGTGTCACAAGTGTCACAAAAAGGGACATGTTAAGAAAAATTGTCCCAAGTTCAAAAATGTATCCTCCACTTGTTTTGAGCATTGTTATGTTCTTTCTCATAATGCAAAAGGTGTTCATGCTAAATTTGTTGGTACTTCAATTGTTGGAAACAAAAAGAAAGCTATTTGGGTGCCAAAGACCTTGGTCACTAACATCCGAGGACCCAAGCAAGTTTGGGTACCTAAAAGAGATTGATTTCCTTTTGTAGGTAAACTACAAGGCGGGAGGGAATCATTGGGTGTTGGATAGTGGATGTACTCAACACATGACCGGGGATATGAGAATGTTTACCCAAATGAGTGAGGAAGATTGCTCAAATTATGATAGTATCACATTTGGAGATAATCGTAAAGGAAAGGTTAAAGGTTTGGGTAAAATTGCTATCTCAAATGATCATTCTATATCAAATGTGCTATTGGTTGAGTCTTTGAATTTTAATTTACTTTCCGTAGCTCAATTATGTGATTTAGGATTTTGTTGCAATTTCACAGTTGAAGATGTTATTATCTCTAGTGTTGATGGTAGCAATCTTAAATTTAAAGGTTTTAGACATGAAAATCTTTATCTTGTTGATTTCTCATCTAATGAGGCAAAGCTCACAACTTGCCTATTTTCAAAAGCTTCACTAGGTTGGTTATGGCATAGAAGACTTGGTCATGTTGGGATGAAGCAACTCAATCGGTTAACCAAGCATGACTTAGTTCGAGGCTTAAAAGATGTGAAATTTGAAAAGAATAAATTGTGTAGCTCTTGTCAAGCCGGTAAGCAAGTGGCAAACACTCATCCAAATAAAAGTCAAATGTCCACTCATCGACCTTTGGAATTACTTCACATGGATTTATTTGGGCCCACATCTTTTGTAAGTATTGGTGGTAATTCTTATTGTCTAGTGATTGTGGATGATTATTCAAGATTTACTTGGGTTTATTTTCTACGAGACAAATCCAATGTGTTTGAAACATTCAAGTCATTTGCTATATTGGCTCAAAATCAATTTGATTTCGACATCAAAAAGGTTAGAAGTGATAATGGGTCGGAATTCAAAAATGCAAAAATTGATCAATATTGTGATGACAAGGGTATCAAACATGAATTCTCTTCCAAATATACCCCGGAACAAAACGGTATTGTTGAAAGAAAGAATAGAACTCTTATTGATATGGCTAGGTCTATGTTAGCGGAATATAGTATATCGGATTCTTATTGGGCCGAGGCAATAAATACCGCTTGTCATTCATCAAATAGACTATATTGTCACAAGCTCTTGAAGAAAACTCCATATGAATTGCTCATCGGTAGAAAGCCAAATATATCATATTTTAGGGTATTCGGTTGCAAATGTTATATTTTGAGAAAGGGAAGCCGGCTTTCTAAATTTGAGAAGAAATGTGATGAGGGTTTTCTTCTTGGATATTCATCAAATAGTAAGGCTTATAGAGTCTTCAACAAAACTCATGGTATTATTGAGGAAGCATATGATGTTGAATTCGATGAAACAAATGGGTCTCAAGATGAGAGTGATAATCTCGATGATGTTGGGGGAACTCAATTGATAAATGCAATGAAAACAATGGCCATTGGTGAAATAAAACCAAAGGAAGATGATGATGAAAATAGTGTGGTTGTCATTCCTTCATCCTCAACTCTAAATGAGGAAGATCACCAAAGCCAACAACTCAATGAAACCATGGATACTCATGATCAAGGTACTTCAAGACCTTCGGTTTCTCCTAATGCTTCAACAAGCAATTATCAAACGGTATCAAGATTTCATCATTCCATTGTGAAGGATCACCCGGTTGATCAAATTGTGGGTGATATTAGTAAGGGTGTTCAAACTCGCTCTCGCATAGCTTCGTTTTGTGAACATTTCTCTTTTGTATCTTGTATGGAACCTAACCGTGTAGATGAAGCTCTACTTGATGTCGATTGGGTGAATGCAATGCATGAAGAATTAAATAACTTCGCTCGAAATGAAGTTTGGGAGCTTGTTGAGAGACCAAAGAACCACAATGTTATTGGTACAAAGTGGGTGTTTCGCAACAAGCACAATGAAGATGGTATAGTAGTAAGAAACAAGGCAAGATTAGTTGCACAAGGATATACTCAAATTGAAGGATTGGATTTTGGGGAGACATTTGCTCCCGTAGCAAGATTAGAAGCAATCCGGATTCTACTTGCTTATGCTTGTGCACATAATATCAAGCTCTACCAAATGGATGTAAAGAGTGCCTTCCTAAATGGTAAGATTAGTGAACTAGTGTATGTTGAACAACCTCCCGGTTTTGAGGACCCCAAAAGACCTAACCATGTGTTCAAGCTTTCTAAAGCTCTCTATGGGCTTAAGCAAGCTCCACGCGCTTGGTATGAAAGGCTTAGGGCTTTCCAAAGACTTCAAAATTGGGAAGGTTGACACTACTCTATTCACTAAAAGAATTGGCAAAGACTTATTTGTTTGTCAAATCTACGTTGATGATATTATTTTTGGATCTACTAATGAATTATTTTGTGAAGAGTTCGGAAAAATGATGTCAAAAGAATTTGAAATGTCTATGATAGGAGAATTGAGCTTCTTTCTTGGCCTTCAAATCAAACAATTGAAAGATGGAATTTTTATAAGTCAATCAAAATATTTGAAGGACATGCTCAAGAAGTTTGGTTTAGAAAATGCTAAGCCTATCAAGACTCCAATGGCAACAAATGGTCATCTAGACTTAGATGAAGGAGGTACTATGGTTGATCAAAAACTTTATCGTTCAATAATTGGTAGTTTACTTTATATTACCGCATCTAGGCCCGATGTTATGTTTAGTGTATGCATGTGTGCTCGATTTCAAGCTTCACCTAGAGAGATTCACTTGAAGGCCGCTAAAAGAATTCTAAGATATTTGAAGTATACTCCCAATATTGGTCTATGGTATCCCAAAGGTGCTCACTTTGAATTAATTGGATATTCGGATTCGGACTATGCGGGGTGCAAAGTTGATAGAAAAAGCACCTCCGGTTGTTGTCAATTTCTTGGTAGATCTCTTGTTTCATGGTCTTCTAAGAAACAAAATTCGGTTGCTCTATCTACCGCCGAGGCGGAATATATATCGGCCGGAAATTGTTGTGCTCAACTATTATGGATGAAACAAACCTTATTGGATTATGGAATTATTTTCAAGAATGTGCCTCTTATGTGTGATAATGAGAGTGCGGTAAAATTGGCTACCAATCCGGTCCAACACTCAAGAACTAAGCATATTGATATACAACATCACTTCTTAAGGGATCATGTTGGCAAGGGAGATATCTCTATTTATTCCATTGGCACGGATGATCAATTAGTAGACATTTTTACAAAGCCTCTGGATGAAACAAGATTTTGTTCTCTAAGAAGTGAAATGAATGTGATCGATCTCTCAAATGTGGCTTGAAGTTGATCACACATGCGTCGTATTGCATCTCGGGTCTAAATATGCTCTTTATGCTATTTATTTGGTATTATTGGTACATTTTTCATTTCAAATTGCTCTGGATAGTTTAATTCAAAAATTTTGCATTACTCAATTACATAATATGTATATGCATGCATGCTAACTCTTGAATTGGTCGAAATGTCCATATATAAGCACCAATTCGGATTCGAAATTCAAAATCAGAAAGTGGACAGCAACTGGAAAACTGAGTATCAGGCCGCGGACCGTCCGCCCGTGGACCGCGGACCGTCCGCAGCATCAGGAACTGGACAGTCCGATCAGCCTCGCAGACCGTCTGAACTCATCAGGGCGCGGACCGTCCGCCGCCCCAGCGCGGACCGTCCGCGACAGGGCAGTAAAATTGGACAGAGGCCGCAGACTTGTCATTTGTGCTCATTCGCCCTTTCTCTCTTGCTCTCCCCTCGCCAAATACTCTCCTATGTCAAGTGTGCGCGGACGGTGAAGTGAAGTTGCGCACGGACAGTCCGACAGCTTGTGGCAACATTCCATCAACATGTCTTCATCACGGTATCTTCAAATCTTGTGGATTTCATCAAATCTCTTCAATTTTGAGATTATTTGGGTTTCCTCTCTGATCTGAAATTGAGCAGTAGTTTTCAAAATCTGATTGGTGGGGTTGTTAGTTCTCCTCAATGTGAATGCTATGCAAAATTTTGAACTCGTTTGGATGAGTATTCTCTGCAAAATCATCAAATTCAACATTTGTGGCGGCTAGGGTTCTTTGGAGTCGCCCCTGGTCGGTCGCGGACTGTCCGCCTGGTGGACGCGGACCGTCCGGGCCTCTGGCGCGGACTGTCCGGCCCCCTAGCGCGGACCGTCCGGACCCTGGCAGAGCATTACAATTCCATTCCTTTTATAGTGGTGATTGGTATCAATTATTTATATATGGATGTCTGTCACATTGTTGCAGTGGTTTTGGTGGTCTCCGCAAGAAACTTGCAGGTCGCTTTAAATCAAAGCGCCCTCGTGGCAATGATGATGACTATACACCATCCACTGATTCAGAGGCCCAATCCTCAGCTGGGGGCACTGAATCCATGGATGCTGAAGATTTTCCTCATGTTCATCCCGATTATCCCATTGATACCCAAGGATGGACATTTCCTAAGCGGAGGTTTTCTATGGCTGAGTACTGCTCTAGACGGACTGTGAACCAGTACACTCTGCCATCTGACACTAATATCCAGTTTTTCCACACTCAGCTGCAGTTTGATGTCTTTTGGGGCACCTTGGTGGATACAAATTTTCATAAGCATCAGGTGATTGATTGGTCCTTCTTGCTAAGTCAACCAGTCATGGAGGGTCTGATCCCTAAGTTTGAAACATGTGGACTGTATCAGTTTATGGGGCAACGCACAGATTTCAATGAAATGGCTGTTAAGCAATTCCTGGCTACCTCGGAGATTGATATTGAAGAACAATCTATCACCTGGATGACTGGCTTCAAGCGCTATTCTGCTTCTTTTGCTGACTTTGCCACTGCAAACAGTCTGGATTATGGCATCATTTCTGCTGGGCTGGATCTTTATACTGAAGATAATTTTGAGGATTTTGTGCAATTTTATGAGCCAGCCAGGCTCGGAATACCTAGGAGGTTTGGAGAGACAGCAGGACTCAGACATCATCCTGCTGTAATCAACAAGATTGCTCGAGTCACCATTCTTCCTAAGAGTGGTGATAAGAGTAAAATAAGAGATAAGTTCTGGAATATCATCCAGCACATCATGAATGGTGAAGTCATGAATATTGTTCTTTTCATGATGAGACAGCTTAATGATTTGAAAATGGATAAGAATCAAAATTTAGCATATGCTCCTTACATTATGGCTCTCATCAAATCCAAGACAAGATTTGAGGGCTCATGCGAGATTGTTCACACACCATTCAGACCTTTTAAGAATGAGATAGGGTTTCTCACCAGACCACTCACTCCCTTCCCAGATGATGAGGAAGACCCTGGCTATGAGGGTGGAGCAGCTCCTAATGTTGAGGGAGAGCAGATGCCTCCTCCTCCACCTCCTCCTCAGCCTCAGCAATATTGGGAGCCTGCTCTAGGATACTTTGATCCTTATTTTCACAATATGCAGCAGGGGCTTGAGACTCATATTGATACTCGCTTTGAGGGCCTGATGACACATGTGGATCACCGTCTCGATGACATGCAGTCTCGGTTTGACAGTAACTGGGATGCGCTCAACTCTGAGTTTTCTGAGTTTCGTGATCAAATTCACACTAATGTCACTGATCCCATCATGACCAAGCTGAATAATATGCAACAGAGTTTTCAAGATAACATGGGTGCTCTCTCCAGTCAATTTGACAATCTCTCTACAAATGACAACATGCATGAGATCAGTCAGAGGCAGCAGCAGCTCCAGCAGGATTTTGGCCAGTTCTCCTCCCTGTTTGACACTTTCAGCACTCACTACTACAACATGCATCCTCCGCCTAGTGATCAGTGAGGCCTCTCCTTTATGGAAATTGATGCCAAAGGGGGAGAGAAGTGATGAGAAGAGAAGAGAAGTTGTCTGGTGTCTCCTCAGGGGGAGTTGGTGGTTCTATGTGGACATTAAGACCATGCATATGCATTTTACCTTTTCATGCCGCTTGCATTAGTTTATGTCTTACGCATTTGGAACTGGTTTGATCTGTTAACTCTATGTCGTATGTCTGTGGACTATTATCTGTAATATTCTGTGGGATGAACTATGTTTTAGTTCAAATTACTCTGTGTGTGGTTAATCGAGGTGTGATTATAATTGCTGCGCTCACTCTACGGACCATCTCTTGTATGCCTCGATAACCATGATTGTAGGAAAGTCTCCATCAAACTCCAATATATTATGTGTGTTATATCTTCAGCTTCAAATAATCCTGCACACACTTAGGGGGAGCCTTTCTTACATACTGAGTTTCTTTATTGGGATTTATCTATCTCTCGGACAGAACTTCAAATCAAGATAAGTCCTATGAAACTCATCTCCAAGATCTATCTTATACCTTAGGTATGAGAGAGATTTGGAAAAACTAAACTTCTCTTTAATATACTATGTGGTGTTGTCATCAATTACCAAAAAGGGGGAGATTGTGAATCATCTAGGCCCCTTTGGTAATGTTTTGGTAATTAATGACAACTGCTTGTGGACTAACGATTCTTGGAGAAATAAGAATGCAGGGTTGGACCACATAGAGCAGGAAATGTTGAAGAATCATACGCATCAGTTGTGGATCAGATGAAGGGAAAGGTATAATATAGGTTTCATTTTTGCCGGTCTTAAGGAGTTTAGAGAAGATACCTGACCGGGTTAGTAGGCTAGATAGCCGTACTATTAAGAGGGGTCAATGACTTAGATCTGTGTAAAACTTAGTGCCTCATAGAGCATCAAGTAGTTACATTTGCATGAGGACTAACAACGCTTCACATTTCGTGAGTCAAAAGTTCTTTCAAAAGCATGTTTGAAAATTGCGAAGTCATGGACGCGCGGACTGTCTGGGCCTTAGGGGCGGACCGTCCGCGATCCTCCAGAGGGGTCCGAAGTCTGATCATTTGTGTGGATACTTTGTTCTTTTGCACTGCGGACCGTCCGGGCCTTAGGGCCGGACCGTCCGCAGTCATGACCAGAGAGGGGTGGCTTCGGGCCAGTCCCTGAATTATAGGCGGACGGTCCGGCTGTGATAGGCGGACGGTCCGCAAGTGTCAAACTCGTTTTTGGACAGGGACTGTGTGCTTTTGTAGATTTGTACTACGGACTGTCCGGGGGACCAGTCCGGACAGTACTGTCTCAGGTCTCGGACCGTCCGGGATTTATAGCCGGACGGTCCGCGTGTGTTAACCTCTCTTGATCCGAGGCTCGGGTGTTTCAAGCTGCCAGGTCGCGGACGGTCCGACCTTGAAGGGCGAACTGTCCGGACCCACCTTTTGAGTCAGCTCTGACATGTTTTCAAATGGTCTTTATAGCCGTTATATGTACGGCGGACCGTCCGGCCCTAGGGCGCGGACGGTCCGCGTGTGCGCAGAACTGCTACCTTTTGTACATAACGGTTGGATTTTGATGGGGGACTATAAATAGAAGGGTAGCTCGTGTGAGAGAGCTCTCTTGGCCATTCCTTGCACACATTGAGCTCATTTGTGATCCTCCAACTCACTCTCTCACACTCTTTGCTTGAGATTGCATTCTAGTGAGAGATTGAGGGTTCCTAGTGCATTTGCATCATTTGGTGATTCTTGAGGCACTAGGTGGTACACCGAGCAAACGTCTTTGGCTTGTTACTCTTGGAGGTTGCCGCCTCCTAGACGGCTCGGGTGATTGTCTCCGTCGAGCTCTCCAAGAAGATTGTGGAGAAGCCGCGGTGTTGATTGTGAGGGGTTCGCGCCTACCTCGCCGGAGCGGCAAAGGTGACATTAGTGGAACCGAGGTATTGAGTGATTTCTTGTCCACTTGGCTCAAAGATCAAGTCGTGTCTTGATAGAGGAGCAAGTGAGAGCTTGAAGTCCACCTCAACGTGGATTAGGGGTGATCGGCAAATCACCGATACCACGGGATAAATTTCGGTGTCTATACCTTCTCGCATTACTTATTGCCTTACAATTGATTAGTGATTTGCTTATTGTTCCTCAAGTATTCAATCTCCGTAGTTGTTTTTCATACATTGTTTACTTATTGTCACTAGAGAAGTTATTCCTCTTGTTGTATTGATTAAATTTATTTAGTATTTTTTGATTTTAAGTCAAAACCGTCTATTCACCCCCCCTCTAGCCGGTGTCCTAGATCCTACAGCCTCGGCGTACTCCACGCACTCCACGTCGCATTCGTATGCGTGTCGGTACGTGGGCCCGACGGTGATGACCCCGTTGGGGCTCGGCATTTTGAGCTTGAGGTAGGTGTAGTTGGGGACGACCATGAACTTGGCGTAGCATGGCCTCCCCAACACTGCGTGGTAAGTTCCTCGAAACCCGACCACTTCGAACGTGAGGGTCTCCCTTCGAAAGTTGGAGGGCGTCCCGAAGCAGACGGGTAGATCGAGTTGTCCGAGGGGTTGGACGCGCTTCCCGGGGATGATCCCGTGGAAAGGCGCAGCTCCCGTCCGGACTGAGGACAGATCGATCCGCAGGAGCCCGAGGGTCTCGGCGTAGATGATGTTGAGGCTGCTGCCTCCGTCCATGAGGACCTTGGTGAACCTGACGTTGCCGATGATGGGGTCGACAACGAGAGGGTATTTCCCCGGGCTCGGCACATGGTCGGGATGGTCGGCCTGGTCGAAGGTGATGGGCTTGTCAGACCAGTCTAGGTAGACTGGCGCCGCCACCTTTACCGAGCAGACATCCCGACGCTCTTGCTTGTGGTGCCGAGCCGAGGCGTTTGCCACTTGCCCACCGTAGATCATGAAGCAGTCGCGGACCTCGGGGAACTCTCCCGCCTTGTGATCTTCCTTCTTAGCGTCGTCGAGAGCCTTGCCACCCTCCGCGGGTGGCCCGGCCTTGTGAAAGTGTCGTCGAAGCATGGCACACTCCTCAAGGGTGTGCTTGACGGGCCCTTGATGATAGGGGCACGGCTCCTTGAGCATCTTGTCGAAGAGGTTGGCACCTCCGGGAGGTTTCCGAGGGTTCTTGTACTCGGCGGCGGTGACAAGGTCCACGTCGGCGGCGTCGTGTTTCGCTTGCGACTTCTTCTTGCCCTTCTTCTTGGTGCCGCGTTGAGTTGACGCCTCGGGAACATCTTCCGGTGGGCGGCCCTAGGGCTGCTTGTCCTTCTGGAAGATGGCCTCAACCGCCTCCTGGCCAGAGGCGAACTTGGTGGCGATGTCCATCAGCTCGCTCGCCCTGGTGGGGGTCTTGCGACCCAGCTTGCTCACCAGGTTGCGGCAGGTGGTGCCGGCGAGGAACGCGCCGATGACATCCGAATCGGTGACGTTGGGCAGCTCGGTGCGCTGCTTCGAGAATCGCCGGATGTAGTCCCGGAGAGACTCTCCCGGCTGCTGGCGGCAGCTTCGGAGATCCCAGGAGTTTCCAGGGCGCACGTACGTGCCTTGGAAATTGCCGGCGAAGGCTTGGACCAGGTCATCCTAGTTGGAGATCTGCCCCAGAGGCAGGTGCTCTAGCCAGGCTCGAGCGGTGTCGGAGAGGAACAGGGGGAGGTTGCGGATGATGAGATTATCGTCATCCGTTCCACCCAGTTGGCAGGCCAGCCGATAGTCCGCGAGCCACAGTTCCGGTCTCGTCTCCCCCGAGTACTTTGTGATAGTAGTCAAGGTTCGGAACCGGGTCGGGAACGGCGCCCGTTGTCTGGCGCGGCTGAAAGCCTGCGGACCGGGTGGTTCGGGCGAAGGACTCCGATTCTCCCCGCTGTCGTAGCGTCCCCCACGCCTAGGGTGGTAGCCTTGATGCACCCTCTCGTCGAGGTGGGCCCAATGGCTGTGGTGATGGTGCTCGTTGCCGAGGCGACCCAGGGCCGCATGCGCTGTGTTGGGCGTGCGCCCGGTGTAGACCGAGGCTTCCCGCATGAATCGGGAAGTCACGACGCGATGTTCCGAGGGGTACCCCTGCCTTCGGGAGGCGGACCTTTCGGCCCGTCAGACCGCAGCGTCCTCCGGGAGATTCTTGAGCTCTCCCTAGATACGCCGCCCCTCGGTGGTTGATGGCTCCGGCATCGCGCGGAGAAGTATTGCCGCTGCGGCCAGGTTTTGGCCGACTCCACTGGAAACCGATGGCGGCCTTACCCTGACGTCGTCGGCGATGCGGTGCTGGATGCCCTGGGGGAGATGACGTGCTTCTCCAGCCGGAGGTTGGCCCGCCCATTCCTGCCCGATGTCCCGGTGGATCGGCTCAAGCGTTCCTGCTCCCTCGTCGAGCCTGGCCTGCATCTCGCGGATTTGCTCGAGCTGTGGGTCATGACCCCCCGCCGGAACGGGGACCACAGCTAGATCCCGAAGGATGTCAACGCGAGGCACAGGCCTAGGGGGATCACCGTTCTCCGGTATACCAAGATGGTTGCCTTCGCCGGGACCCCCTAGATCGACGTGGAAACATTCGCGACTTGGGCCGCAGTCCTCGTCGTCGAGGCTGCAGCTACAGTCGGAACAGTCGGAAAGGTAGTAGTCGCATGCGGTCATGAAGTCCCGCATGGCATTGGGGTTACCAAGTCCGAAGAAATCCCAACAGAGGTCGGGCTCGGCATCTTCCTCGGACCCCGAGGGCCCGTAGGTCGAGTCGACCGTCAGCCGGTCCCAGGGTGACCGCACACGATACCCCGGAGGGTTTGGACTCGCCTCTATGAGAATGTCCACCGAAGCGGAGTTGCTTGGCGGGTCGAGGCCGAATCCAAAAGGCGCGAGATGGGAATCGGTCGGTACCTTTTGGTCGATGGGCGGTGACGAAGTCACGTCAGGGACTGACTGCACCGTCGTCTCAGGTACGAGGGTGACGCCCAGCAAGTCCTTCGCGAGCGTGCTGGCGTCGTCCGTTTGCTCGAGGTTGGTGTGTTGCGGGGAGACGGCGCTCGTCTTCGTCTCAGACGCGAGGCCGATGCCCGACGCGCTCTCCGTTGGGGCGCCGGCGCCGTCGACTCGCTCAACAGCCAACGAGGTGTCGCCTCCTGCTTGGCCTTGGTTGCCCCGCCTCCTCCTCCGTCGGTGGGAGAGGGGACGGGACAAGCCCGAATGTCGTCCTTCCACCACGTGGGGAAGGCGTCGTCGATTTCCCCGCCGGTGGGCGGGTTGTCGACCGCCATTGTCGCTGTCGCGCGGCGGGGGAAGGAGTATCATGTCGTAGCTGCCGTCGAGGGACATGAACTCAAGACTCCCGAAACGGAGCACCATCCCGGGCTGGAGAGGTTGCTGGAGACTTCCCATCTAGAGCTTGATGGGAAGCTGTTCGTCAACACGCAGCAGGCCCCTACCTGGCGCGCCAATTGTCGGTATTTCGGAACCCGGGGGGTCCCTGGACCGACGAGTGAATCGTTGCCGCGTGCCCCAGCCCACATGGGTCAGCGCGAGGCGGAACGCGAAGGGGGGAGAGAGCAGCCGGAGGGAGACAGGCGTGGGAGATGGAACCCGCGGCCTTCGTGTTAGCCCCGCGCCCAGGTCGGGTGCGCTTGCAGTAGGGGGTTACAAGCATCCACGTGGGGGGGAGCGAGCGGCCTTGCGCGAGCGCCGTCTCGTCCTTCCCCGCGCGGCCAACCCTTTGTAAGAGGACCCTGGTCCTCCCTTTTATAGGCGTAAGGAGAGGATCCAGGTGTACAATGGGGAGTGTAGCAATGTGCTAACGTGTCTAGCGGGGGAGAGCTAGCGCCCTAAGTACATGCCATCGTGGCAGCCAGAGAGGTTTTGGCACCCAGTTCGTGAGATGTCGTGGCCGTCGGAGGAGCGCTGGAGCCTGGCGGAAGGACAGCTGTCGAGTCCTTGCTGACGTCCTCTTGCTTCCGTAAGGGGGCTGAGAGCCGCCGTCGTCACAGGGCATGCGGGGCGCCATCATTACTCGTATAGTAGAGCGAGCCAGATGGGACGCCGGTCTTGTTCCCCGTAGCCTGAGTCAGCTCGGGGCAGGGTAATGATGGCGCTTCCTGTTGACGTGGTCGGTCCGTGTCCTAGGTTGGGCGAGGTGGAGGCTCCTCCGAGGTCGAGGTCGAGTCTGTCTTCCAAGGTCGAGGTCGAGTCCGAGCCCTCGGGTCGGACGAGGCGGAGACCGTTGGCTGAGGCCAGGGCTGAGTCCGAGCCCTGGGGTCGGGCGAGGCGGACTTCGTTGTCCTTCGGGGCTGAGCCCGAGTCCGAGCCCTCGGGTCGGGCGAAGCGGAGTTCGTCGTCTTCTGGGGCCGAGCCCGAGTCCGAGCCCTAGGGTCGGGCGAGGCGGAGTTCGTCATCTTCCGGGGCTGAGCCCGAGTCCGAGCCTTGGGGTCGGGCGGAGTGGAGTTCGTCGTCTTCCGGGGCTGAGCCCGAGTCCAAGCCCTGGGGTCGGGTGGAGCGGAGTTCGCCGTCTTCCGGGGCTGAGCCCGAGTCCGAGCCCTGGGGTCGGGCGGAGCGGAGTTCGCCGTCTTTTGGGGCTGAGCCCGAGCCCTGGGGTCGGGCGGAGCGGAGTTCGCCGTCTTCCGGGGCGGAGCGGAGTTTCCTATGACGCCTAAGGCCGGACTTGGCTGCTGTCAGCCTCACTCTGTCGAGTGGCTCAGCAGTCAGAGCGGCGCAGGCGGCGCTGTCCTCTTGTTAGACCGGTCAGTGGAGCGGCAAAGTGACTGCGGTCACTTCGGCTCAGTCGACTGGAGAGCGTGCGTCAGGATAAAGGTGTCAGGCCACCTATGCATTAAATGCCCCTACGATTTGGTCGGTTGGCGTGGCGATTTGGCCAAGGTTGCTTCTTGGTGAAGACTGGGCCTCGGGCAAGCCGAAGGTGTGTCCGTCGCTGGAGGGGGTCCTCGGGCGAGACGTAAGTCCTCCGGGGTCGGCTGCCCTTGCCCGAGGCTAGGCTCGGGCGAGGCGTGATCGCGTCCCTCGAATGGACCGATCCTTGACTTAATCGCACCCATCAGGCCTTTGCAGCTTTGTGTTGATGGGGGTTACCAGCTGAGATTTAGGAGCCTTGAGGGTACCCCTAATTATGGTCCCCGACAATATTAATCTCTTGTCCCTCATTAGAAACCGACCCATCAAAATACAGAGTCCATGAAGTAATAGTGAGATATGATATGTCTAGTTCCTGAGTATCACCGATCCAATGTTCTACAATAAAATTAGCCACAACCTGGCTCTTCATAGATTTTAATGATTTATAAGCCAAGTCATATTCTATAAGTGCATAAGTCCATTTACCGATTCTACCACTCATGATTGGGTTTTGCAACATGTATTTAATCACATCGGTTTGACTAGAAACAGTGCAAGGACTAGACAATAGATAACATCTAAGTTCGGTGCATGCATAAAAAGTAGAAGCATAATTTCTCAACAAAGGTGTACCTTATTTCAACATCGACTAGTCTCCGGCTTAAGTAGGTCACAACATGCTCTTTCCCTTCAATCTCTTGAGTCAGAACAACTCCGATAACTCTATCTTCGGATGCAATGTATAACCTGAATGGTACTCCAATATTTGGTGCTTTCAATACTGGAGCCAAAGACAAATAGTTTTTAATGAGAACAAAAGTCTCTTGTTGTTCTGCCCCAAGCAAAATTGACATTATTTTTTAGCCAAAGAATAGGAGTGAAAGCATCAATCTTCCCATCTAAGTTAGAAATGAATCTTCACAAAACAAATTACCTTGTCGAGAAACTTATGTATTTCAAGCTTACAAGTTAGAGCCCCCACATTCTAAATAGACCTAATTCGGTTGGGATCTATCTCTATGCCATGCTCATGAATAATAAATCCTAAGAACTTGCTAGGCGACACCCCAAAAGTACATTTATGTGGGTTCATTTTTTAAACCACACTGACGTATCTTATCAAAGGCTTTGTGCAAATCAGCTATATTATAATCAAATTCCACCGATTTAACTACTATATCAGCATTGTAAACTTCCACAATGTTTCCTAACAACTCATGAAAGATCAAATTCATAACCCTTTGATAAGTGACACCAGCATTCTTTAAGTTGAATGTCAGGACAACCCACTCAAATAACACAATAAAGCATAGACATATAAAGGCCGTTTTAGACACATCTTTCTCAGCCATGAAAATTCAATTATATCCAGCATTACCATCAAGAAAGCTAATGACTCTATTTCCTGATGCATTATTAATTAACATGTCAGCCATAAGCATAGGATATTTATCTTTAGGAGTTGTTCTAATTTGATTTCGGAAGTCAATACATACTCTGAGCTTGCCTAAATCCTTCTTATCCATCGGTACAATATTAGAGACCCATTCCGCATATCTACAAGGCCTAATAAAGTTAGCTTTCAAGAGCCAGTGAATTTTGTCTTTGCTCATAGGGAGTAAGTCCAAACGAAATGATCTTGGTCTTTGCTTGAAGGGTCTAAAACCAGGCTTAATAGGCAACCGATGCTTCACTAGCTCTCGGCTTAACCTTGACATCTCAGTGTAGCTCCAAGCAAAGCAATCAAAATATTCTTTTAATAAGTCAGTCATTTCATCCCTAGAATTGGCTTCCAGGGTCTTGTTTACAAAAGTCGTCCTTGAAGTTTTTACCATCTTATATGCCAATCTCCTCCAAATGATCAGCCGATTTAAACCCCTGTCCTAATTTGTCAAGATCTCTAAACTTCTCTATTGTGTTTACCTCAGAAGAGTTTGAGGCTCTTTGTGCATCTACGGACTGTCCAGCCTCGGGGGCCAGACCGTCCGTGACAGTGGATTCGCTTCGCGGCCCACTCTGGTAGCCACCAGACTGTCCGGCCTTAGGGACCAAACTGTTTGTGGGAACATCAGACCGTCCAGCCTTAGGGTCAGACCATCCATGATAGGGTTTTCGCTTTGCGGCTAGAGATGGCAATGGGTACCTGAAACCCGACTACCCGACGAGTTTTACCTGGTATGAAGGCCGGTACAGGATGATTTCTCTACTCGCGGGTATGTTAATGGGCAAGAACCTCTACCCGTGGGGTAGACGGGTACGGGTTGGTACTAGCCATACTTTTCTACCCATGGATAAAATATACCCGCATCAATACCACTATAACCATCTAATAGAGTCCATCTTAGCTAAATTAAAACCCTTTTCTAGCTGTCATTTGTCTAGCTACCAAGTTATGTAATCATATGATTTGTTATATGTGAAGTTGAACTTGTTTTTTTATGTTTATTTAATATTTTGAGTGATTGATATATTGGAATTTAAGACTTTTCTAGCGGGTACGGGTTACCCGACGAGTAAAATTACCCACGTGGGTACGGGTAGGGGTAAGATTTTATACCCGTGAGCATATATGGGTAACCCGACGGATAGATTTTTTTTGATGGGTATGGGTATGGAATGGCACTACCTGATGGGTATGTACCCGTTGCCATCCCTATCTGCGGCGCTTCCTAGTGGACCTCGAACCGTCCACGACCTAGCAATTGTCATCTATGGGCATGCAAATCATTTTAACTTTATTTAGGATTTAGCTGATTCTCCATCGGCTCTAGCATTACAGAAATAAACTCTTTTCTGTCTATGCTTATGAATTGATAATCAGAAAAATCAACTCCCGTGAGACATGTGGTTGTCTCATAGGTCCAAAGCACAGGCAAGGGCAGAGCCAGCCCTTTTTTGGGAGTCGGCTAACCCCGGTAATTATCTGAATGTCTAATGGAAAATGGTGTTAATAACAAGAGTTCTATAGTGAAGATCTAGTAGAAAATATTGATGACCTCGATAAAATATTTGCTAGCTTCGCTACTGCATAGGGGCATCGACTATAGCAATGCAAGCCGATGCGTTACCATCTACATCATCACCCACCCATTGCAACAACATTTGATGCAAAGTAGATGGTATACATTCAGTCGCATGGATCCAATATCTGCCTAAGATCAGACAATAATTTCCCTCTACTTCGGTGACAGAGAAAGCAGCCGCAAGGGTCTTTGTCCCGATGGTTAATTCAACGGACGTGACTCTCTTGGCCTTGATCGAACTATCGCTCCCAATGCCACTGAGCGTCATATTAGTCTTGACCAACTCGTTATCCTACTTCCCTAATTTTCTATATAACAAATAATACATTAAATTCACGGTTGCTCCACCATCTACCAACATTCTAGCAATCGGTACTCCATTGATATGACCGCGCACAAAGAGCGGTTTTAAGTGGTCGATCGATTCTTTTGGCTTGATGAAGACAGTCTCTTTAGGACCAAAATCAAATTGAGCAACTGTAGGTTTGTCATCACTGATAATTGTATAAACGGTTGAAAATGTAATCACATTAACATCCATACCTGGATGTTCTGGCGAGTCCCCGTAGTCGACCAGGTCATCTCCTAGTGAGTCGTCTTCCTCGGTGTTATCCTCATCCATCGGTCCTAGCATGTCATTGGAGGCTTCCTGGTGAGGTGCGGACGGTCCAAACTCAGTGGTCGGACGGTCCGCTCCTGGCTCGGATGGTCCGACTGCTGGAGCCGGACTGTCCACGGTACCTGCAGGGACTGCATAGCTGCTGTTTTGTTTTCTATTTTTTTGTTGCTTGATTTTGCGTCGGCCTTTGGGTTCCACCTCTTCTATGGTGGTGGGTACTGCAGATGTGTATCATTAAATATTTTCCCGCTGTCTTTTCCATGTTCTCTTCTGCTCTTAGGCACTGCAATTTATGCTTTTGAGAATGTGTTGGTCCCGATGGGCACCATCAGGGCATGGAGTATTTTTGGTCGGATGTCTTACTGGTTGCTTTTGTGTCTTTTGTCCCTCGTCTGTCTTGGCCTTACCAAAAATCATTGTGTCTTCATGGTTCCCCTGTATAACGACATCTGTTGTGGCTATCTTGATGATATCTCCATTTGTTGTTCTTTTGGCATTGTTAGGTGCGCTCGTGGATATTTTCTCTCCATGCCCCTACTGGATTGGTCAGCCTTTGTGATCGAGTAGTACAGTACCATTGCCGGACCTATGTCTGATGACTAGATTGAGGCGAACTCAAGTGGCCTTGCGCTGGTGGCGCCAACCTATCAAATACAGAAGTTTGGGGTGCCCTCAAGTGGGGTATTGTGCCCCACATATGATTTGGGACATAGGGTGGTGGTAGGTATGCATACTGATATGTCACAAGTGGATATGGGGGTGGAGGTGTCCATGTAGGTACTTTGGGTATTAATTGAACATTATTTTTAGCTGACTCAATAGATCCTACTTGTCTCTCATGGGAAGGTGAATGGGGTCGTTTTGCTGGTCGATTGATAGGACCAGTCCTCTTTTTCACATATTTAGATAATAATTGATCAAAGGTTGGGCCGGCTTTGACTAGCTGATGGGGTGCCTTAAATGTATTTGCCTTCCACGTACCTATTTCTAGTCGTTGTGGCTTCAAGGTACTTGGACGCCGCTGTCTCTAGGCGTCGCCGGACCTTCCACCAGACCTGTCTTGACTGTTCGACAGTGTCCCGGATCATTCGTGCTTTCACGTTGGACCGTCCGCAGTGCACAGAACAGGGTGTCATACTTGGCCAGCTGCCTGCGCCCGCCCCCCAACGTTGGAGGCCGTAATGGTGATCTTTAATGTCTCCCTCCATCCGGGGTCTTCTCTACAACCACTTTTCTGTAAGAAATTTTGGCGTTATCATTAGCCTCTCATGGGTCACTGATGATGGTCTCTATACCTTTTCCCTTATCGATCTCATTAGGCCGAACTAGGACTTTTTATTGTAGAAATTGATCATGTTCATCAGAAAGGGTTCTCTGTCCACCTGCATTTCCTAAAACTTCAATCGGGCCTCGTTAATGGCCGATTGAACCTGACGTCGAAATATATTACAATCATTAATGGCATGAGAGAATGAATTATGCCACTTGCAATAAGCACGACGTTTAAGCTTGTCAACAGACATAATAGTATGATTTATTTTAATATTACCGCTTTTAAGTAACTCATCAAATATTTTGTCACATTTGCCAACATTAAATGTAAATTTAACCTCTTCTTGTCATTTATTTTGAACCAGTTGTAGAGAGAAACAAACTATAGATTTGGCCTGCTTTGGCCAAACCATCTCAGCGGCGTACACTTCTTGTGGCTCGTCGTCCAAGCTACTCTGGTCATAGTCTACCACGTGGATGTCGTGATGAACCATTTTAGTGGTGTCTTTGCTTCGGCTTTTGTAACCCAAAGCCTTCTAGTGTAATTGAGCTAGCGTAAAAAAATGAATATCTTATAATCTCCCTTTTAAATAATATCACATTTCATTAAAAGCTAATCCTGCTAGCTATTTTTTGTGCAAGGTGAATTTGGAAGCATCGGTTCCTTGTGTCTCGAAACCTCTAGAAGTAGTCACTGACTGATTCGACCTTCCCCTACTGCAGAGCTACTAAGTCTAACTAATAATCATCAGAGAAAAATGATCAAGATTTTTTTTCTCTAAATCCCCCATGATAAAATAGAGTTAGGGGTCGACGTGGCGTACCAAGCGAATGTAGTCCCAGTTAAAGACAATGAAAATAAACGGACACGAAACACCTCTGTATCAGCAAATTCTCCTAATTGTGCTAGGAATTGGACATGTGCTCATGCGTGCTTTTGCCCTAGTCACCCGAAATTTTTTAAAATTTGGGTATTCTTGTTCCCTAGGGATAAGACTTCCCCCAGGGGCATACTAACTGCGAGCTTATCTTAGAACTCCCCAGCTATCTCTTCCCTTACTATGTCAATGGCAACTGATAGTAGTCAACCGGTCCTCTAGTCCATCAATGGTGTGGGCATCTGGGTATTATGTTGTCTTCTTGTCCAGGGCTTGGGTTCTATGGGGCATTAATGCCTGCCTTTAGTGGCTCATATGGCTGATCATCCTTTTTCGGCCTCCTAAGGGCCAAAAAGTGCTCACCCCAAGTATCTGTGGAGCAATGATATGATGTTGAGGGGACACAGGGAGCTATGGGAAGCTTGGCTGAGACAAATGTAGAGATGGGTGATGGAAACTAACATCGTGTTCTGCATATTCTATGCTGGACTGTTCGGCGTAACGCGCGGACTGTCCGGTGTAACCCGCGGACTGTCCGGTCGCATAGGCAGACGATTTGTATGTTCTGTTAGGGTTTGCATGGAACACAACAACCCTAATATGGATTTTGGTGGCTCGGTTCGGGAAACGGGATCGGCTATCGCTGGTCCAGACAGTCCGTGCTAATGCACGGATGGTCCGGTCGTGCACAGATCGGTGGATTTACCCCTAATCTGTGTAGGAGGTTGTGGTTGTTCAGGAGATGTGTTCATCGACATCCCATAAAGTGGTTGGGATTGATCGTGCCAATTTGCAGCCGATGAATCATGTGTATTTTACTTAGTTTAAATCTCATGCGAAGGAAAATTAGCAACAACAGATTTATCAAATGCACGTGCTAGCCTCTTGTAATTGTCTTGCATACCCCTATTATTTGTTGCATTTGTTCTAGTTGTTCATCTATGTAAGATCTAAGAGCTTGGATTTCATTTGTTTTGCTTACCTTGGTGGTAGGTGCAGCACATCGGAGCGAAGCCAAATTAGTCGCCCGTTGTTGGATGATCTTGTGATTCCTGTCCACCTTGAAGTTGGCTAGGAATTTGGTCTGGGCCTCCTTGATCAGCTGTTCTTTGTGTTCCTCGAATTCTTGCTGGTCTTCAGCCAATAGTGATCCTTTGAACCGGTCATCGAGGGCCGATCTGATGGGTCTTCACATCTTGTTCCCAACGGAGTCGTCAAAAGTGTGTTGGCGTTGATCTGGGCACCAATCACTGGGAGTTGTTCCGCTTGGCAGGCTCACTACGACGGTGCAGATGGTCTGCAACCTTGGGCCGGACGATCCACGACCTGACAGAAGGAGCGGTGTTCCCTGTGCCAAGCCGGATGGTCCATGTGTGCGTAGGGCTGTCAGCGTTCGCCAACGGCACCTGGATCTCACTCCTAGGAGGGACCGTCAAGGAGTGTCACACTCGGTTTTAGAAGACAAATCAAATGTGAACCATGTATGTGCTAGGATCAGCAATTCACGTACACAACAATTACGTAGTTGGACATCACCACACAGTGCTCAAATAATAATGCAAAAAAGGTATTAATTTGGTTACATCATGATGCTCGAGACATCCACATAGACTTAAACATAGATCAAAGTGCAAAAACGAAATGCAGCAATACACGGCCTTCACAGGCAGCCGATTGGGGGTTTGCTACTAACCCACGCCTAGAACTCATCATAGCCTTGGAACTCCTGGAAATCCTCCGCCACGACTTCATCTTCTCTTGAGCAGGGGTTGCAATGTGGACAACCTCGTGTTTTGGTGTTTTAAGCAAGGGTGAGTACACATCAACGTACTCAACAATTGTCCTGTTTGGCTAAAAGTGGACTAGTTGTATGTGGGGTGAAGCTTAGAGCAGTTGCCTTTAGTTGGTCAGGTAATTATTACTAGTAGAGCCAAGTTATTAACCCAAAGGTACTCCTTACAAACGGAAAAACACCAAAAACCATAATCATAATCATCACAAGTAAAACCATAATTATCCTCATCATCATCTGTAATCGTAGCATCTCTAATCAAAGGAGCTCCCAAGGCCGCTCATAACCGTGAGCACGGCTGATATGTCAGTTTCTAAAACTTTGCAAAGGTTGCACACTTTACCCACGAGCCGTGATTCCATCTCTAGCCTGGGCTTGCAAGACCCTTGTTCACTCCCGAGGTGAATGGCAAGGGATCCACTACGAAGCCTTTACAAAGATTCCCTGAGATGTAGCCACCCGTTAGGTTTCCTAAATGTACCGCACTCCTCCCCAAGGGGCAAACCACCCTTGGCAGAGCGAGCCGCATACACGGAGCCCCATTGACAGCACAACGGTGAAGCAAACTACACCTCAGTTCCTCTAATAAATTAGTTAAGGGCATCCCATTCCACCCTCATGGTTGTACTGTTTTCCCGGGTGGTCATCCAACGAACCAGTCCTTACGGAGAGGCACTCGAGAAACCGCTCGAGCCCCCTTAAATATCACAATGCCATCATCATTTCCAAAAGTAAACATTGTATCATAAATAATCTCATCATGTTCATTGATTAAAGAGAAGCGCTAGTATAGAGCTAATCTATAGATAATCCAACCCAAATAGGTGATCAAGGATAGGATAAACAAAGACTAGTAAATCCTTAGGCATAAATTTTTGTAAATGTGGGGAGATGAATTATAAAATGAGTAGAACATAAATAGGTCAGAGGACATTTGCCTTCACCAACCAGCTGCTGCTCAGGGTCTTCTCCTGCAACTTTCTCGGACTTCACCAACGAACCGTTATCTATACGAGGTCAAACATATATTCCACATTCTTAACATAGAAAGGAACAATAAACCACACAATAAAATTGAATAACTAAACAGACGTGTGGCATAGGACTCGCATTTACGACTATGCGTGAAAAGAAACTATGACGGTTGAAGCTACAGCCGAGAAACATAGCGATTACGTTAAGAAGTTATGGACTAAAATATTTATCTCAACATAATTATATTCATTGATATTCATGCAACGCGTAAATAAAATTAGCACTAGATCTTAATTAGTTTGGTACCTGATTTATCGTCATTACACTACACTTTAATTAATATACGCAATTCTAGGTAAATTAAAAAGATTGTCGCAAATGGAATTTAAAAAGGGTTGTCGTGCGGTGAAACGCGCGACACACACGTGACTCAAATGAAACTTAAAATGCTACGACGCGCGCTGGGGCTATGCGTAGGGGCCGGGCCGAGCAGGGACACGCACTGGGCAAGGGACGCGTGCGGGTAGGGGGCCGGCGGGCGCGCGTCGGGGCACCGGCGAGGGCTGCGTGGGGAGGGGCCATGCCGGGGGAGGGGCTTGCCGGGCGGAGGAGCCACGCCGGAGGTGCTGCGCGGGGCCGGGGAGGGGCTGCGCAGGGGTGCACCGAGGGAGGGCTGTCGTGGGCAGGGCCATCCACCGAGGGCGCCGCGCGCCAGGACGAGTAGCGGTGCCGCGCAGGGGGAGGAAGGGAGGAGAGAGAGAGAGAGAAGAGAGGGGCAAGCTTACCACTGGCTCGACGGACGGCAGCAACCGCTCACCGAGAATCCAAACGAGGGCAGGGAGAGAGTGGGAGAGAGAAGGAAGAGGGAGAGGGTAGTTTCTCTCTTCCTAGATCATGGGTGCGCGGGAAAGGGGAGTGGGGGAGGGGGTGCACATGGGGGTGGCAATTTGGGCGCGCAGGGCTGATTCTCCTCTACTCGAGCTCTTCTACTTCTAATCAAGTTTATTCCACGAATAGAAATCCCAAAATAAGTGAATGCACTCCTAAGCACAACATTAGACAGAAATAAATATGCTCCATTATGATGCAACAACAATTTCAACTTAGGATTTTGCTTACACGCGATACAGACACCAGTCTCTATATTGCTTTGAAAATGGGAGGAAGGAGCAGAGCAGGAAGAGAAAAAGAGAGTAATGCCTAAATTTGGTGAATATTGGAGAGAAAAAATTTTATCCCCAAATTCAGAGCGTTACAAACCTATCCCCCTTAAAAGAATTTTGCCCTCGAGATTCAGAGTTGACTAGCAAAGAGCTCGGGATACTTGGCCATCAGATCATCTTCATGCTCCCAAGTTGCTTCTTCCTTGGAGTGGTGACCCCATCTGACTTTGCACAACCTGATAGTGTTCCTTCGAGTGACCCTATCTGTAGTCTCCAAAATCTGTGTTGGCTTCTCTATGTAGGTCAAGTCTTCTTGGACCTCTAGGTCTTCTACTAGCAACCGCTCTTCTGGCACATGCAGACAATTCTTCAACTGAGACACATGGAAGACATCATGCACGCTGACAAATCTTTCGGTAAGATGAGCTGATATGCCACTTCTCCATGCTTAGCGAGAATTTTATACAGACCAACATATCGGGGTGCTAGCTTGCCTTTGACCCTGAACCTTCTGACTCCTCAGATAGGCGATACCTTCAGGTAGACAAAATATCCCACTTCAAAACTCGACTCTTTTCTTCTTGTGTATGCATAACTTTGCTGCCTTGACTGCGCTATCTTCAGATTCTCCCGAACCATCTTGATGTTCTCTTTGGCTTCGAGCAAAATGTCAGGCCCAAACACCTGCTTCTCTCCAGGCTGATCCCAGTGCAAAGGAGTTCTACAACTCCTTCAATAAAGTGCCTAAAACGGTGACATCTTCAAACTGGTCTGGTAACTGTTGTTATAAGCGAATTCTGCATAGGGTAATCTCTTGTCCCCATCCAGACTTATCTTGCAATGCAAAGGCTCTCAACATATCTTCGAGGATCTGGTTAGTTCTTTCAGTTTGACCGTCTGTCTGCGGATGATAAGCTGAACTGAAATTCACATGTGTACCCAAAGCTTCATGCAACTGCTGCCAGAAATGAGAGGTGAACTGCGTTCCTCGGTCTGCCACTATCTTCTTTGGCACACCATGGAGGCAAACAATCCGGGACATGTATAGCTCTGCTAATACTGCACTGTTGTAGCTGGTCTTTATAGGTATGAAGTGGGCTGACTTGGTCAAGCGTTCCACTACTACCCAAATGGAATCATAGCCGGCTCGAGTGTGGGGCAATCCGACTATGACATCCATTCCGATCTCATCCCATTTCCACTAAGGAATTTGTAGCGGTTGCAACAGATCAGATGGCCTTTAATGCTCTGCCTTGATTCTCTGACAACTGTCACATATAGCCACGTGCTATGCAATCTCTTTTTTCATTCTATACCACTAGAATTTCTTCTTTCGATCCTGATACATCTTCTTGCTTCCAGGATGTATGGAATAGGTTGTCTCATGAGCTTCCTTAAGGATCAACTCCCGAATGGATTGAACATTGGGAACACACAGGCGGTCTTTGAACCATACCACACCTTATGCATCTTCCCAAAAATCTTTGCCTCTTCCTTCTAGAACCAGTTGCCGGGTTTCATTGATTTTCTCATTGTTCTTTTGCGCTTCTTTGATTTCCCACTCTAAGGTGGGCTTTAATTCGACTGTTACTCCTTGCGTGTTGTTCAAAAATCTAAGGCTCAGTCTATCATATTCTTTGGCCAACTCATAAGGCATCGGGTGAGCGATCATCATGCTGACTTTACTTTTCTGCTTAAAGCATCTTCCACCATGTTCGCTTTGCCTGGATGGTAGTGAATTTCCAATTCATAGTCTTTGATCAGCTCTAACCATCTTCGCTGCCTCATATTCAGCTCCGACTGGGTGAATATATACTTCAGACTCTTATGGTCTGTATAAACATCGCACTTCTACCCATACAGATAGTGCCTCCATGTCTTCAGTGCATGAACCACTGCTGCTAGTTCTAGGTCATGGATTGGATAGTTCTTCTCATGAACCTTCAATTGTCGGGACAAGTATGCCACAACTATTCCCTGTTACATCAATACACATCCCAAGCCGGTGTAGTAAGCATCGCAATACATCGAGAATGGCTTGTGAACATCAGGCAGAATTAAGACAGGCGCTGTAGTCAACTTGATTTCAGTGCTTCAAAGGCTTCTTGGCAGTTCTGGGTCCACTTGAACTCAACTTTATTTGCTAGCAGAGTTGTCATTGGTCTCACAATCTTTGAAAAACCTTAAATGAATCGCCGATAGTATCCGGCCATTCCAATGAAGCTCTTGATTCCTCGAACATCTGTCGACGCTTACCAGTTCAGGATGTTTGCTACTTTCTTTGGATCCACAGCCAATCCATCTCTATTTATAAAGTGACCCAAGAATAGGACTTCATCAATTTATAACTCACACTTGCTCAACTTCGCATATAATTGATGCTCTCGTAGCCTCTGTAATACCATCTTCAGATGATCCACATGCTCCTCCTCACTTTGAGAATATATGAGAATGTCATCAATAAATACCACCACAAACTTGTCCAGATAATCTATGAACACACTATTCATCAGATTCATGAAGAAGGTTGGCGCATTCTATAAACCCAAAATCTTATTTTGAATTTATTAAAAAATATATTCTTCCAAGGTCTTAAAAAATGTCATTCCTAATAAAAGATTAAATGAGAAGATCCTTATATGAATAAAGTTAACGGCGTACTTATAAATTTTCCTCTAAAAGTTTCAAATTAAAAGTATATTATGACAAAGATTATTCCCTAGAAATTATTTTCTACTAGAACGAATAGGTAATGATTATTGAGTTCTAAAATAAACCATTAATTTGACTACACATTCAAAGCAATATTTTACAAAAATAAATAATATGTGTGTTGTACATAATTGAAACAAGGCATAAGTAAAGTAATAGAAAAAAGGAAGAAGAGAAAAGAGAATAGAAAACTAACGTATTCGTATTCATCCACAGAAAGAAATCGGCCCAAGTCTCATATGCATGCATGCACATTTTATTTATTTAATTTTCTTCTTCTCTCTAATTCTTTATTCTCCTGTGCGTATGGCTTTCCCAGTTTACAGTACATCCGTATAAGGTTTTCTTTATTCATTTTGGCCGGAGTATGTGTTAGCATGACATCAAGTATGAGGTCATCTCCTTGAATCTCCAGCTCACTGGCAAATGGGTCGTTGGATTCTCTTGCATGTAGGCATTGATCCATCGTTTGCTTCCAGCACAGGGCCATGCACGTCGGGCAGGGGATGCTCCCAGGCACTTGCTCGTGCCCTGGTCTGCGTGACACACGGGGCCACCGCTCATTGCCATCCGAGAGACATGGGCTCCATCACGAGTGACATGTGGGGCCATGTTTGCAGTAGCATCTCTCCCCTCGTAACAACCTTGCGACCAAATCGCGGCGCGCTACACCGGATGCTAGCCATGCACAGGCCTGTAACAGACTCGCCGATTACAGGGGGAGTCATTGTGATTTCCCTAGTTAAATAAGGGCGTCGGACCACAAACACATTGCCCTCCTCCTGGTCGTCGCGGTTGCGTGTTGAACCCAGCATCACCCAGCGTCGCGAGAGCAAAGCAAATGGGAGGTCTATAGGAGCCACCGTGTATGTGCTTTGGTTCACCGCAATCGAGAACTGGACTGCGCTCGGCGCCAGCCACATTCCTGCCGAGAGAGAGATCGAGAGAGAGAGAGAGAGAGAGAGCGGCCGCTACCGACGAACCGTGGTCTCGCTGCCGTGCTGACTCCATGGTGGTTCCTGGGATCTCACAAGGCTTCGGGAGTCCGCTTGGCGCCCAATTAAGCTGGTAATGCGGGTGTCAATGCTCCCGATTCGGTGCCTCGTAGTGAAACCGCGCGCATGGGTCGGGCTGCTTGCTTCCTCCACGCGTCATCGTCATCTGCTCACTTCATCGGCGTCAGATTCTTACTCTTGCGTGCGGACTGGTCACCCTAGGCTTCGTCGGTGGCATTGCCGCCGAGTGGGCGTGCGTAGGGCGGGTGCCGTGGGGAAGACGATGTCAGGGCCATCGGATCCCTCGCGGAAGTTGGAGATCTACACACGCGTATTTCTCTGCCAGTATGGCCCTGGAGCGTAGGATCACGATCTCGCGGACCAGATCGGATCTAGGACACTTTTAACCAGCATCGTAGATCTATTTGTCAGCGGGTAGGATTGGTGTAGGGTTAAAATGAATGTCGATCGTTAGATTTGGATCTAGAGGCCATCGTTATGTTCCGTTATAATCGCGCTTGATCTAATCTGAACCCTCGAATGCTAATCGGACGGCCAGAACTACCTCATACCCCTTCGTCATGTCACAATTGCTAAAGAACCCCCACCCTTACTGGAAATTAACCCGCAGTCCTGGCGCCAGGCGCTCTGTGTCTTAGAAGTATTTCTGTATCGGCCTCTGGCTTTCTATGTATTCCTGTGCGCAGTCCATAAACCAGTAAAAGTGAATAAATGAATAAGGAAATTGATTTTTAGTATGAAATTAATTGCAGAAACTTGTTTAATTTATAGAAAATTCATTTTAACTCCAAATTGATCCATTCCAGTTGCAATAATTTTGTTTTAATATTGTTTATCATCTAGTACCTTTGTTTAGCCATGAAACTTGAATTAAAATTATTCACTTGATTTATTCTATACTAAGCACGTAATAACTTTGGAAATTCATAACTCTTCCGTTTTAATTCTGAATTTACTCATTCTAGTTGCGTTAGCTTCGTACAAATATTTACTATGTAGTAGCAACATTGATTATATGATATCCCATGCTTCTATAATTAAGTAACTAATTGGATTAATCTATGTTTATTGGATTAGTTTTTCCTAATATTAATGTTGATCTTATAGTTATAATTGGAATAAAATATGATCTTTAATCAAGTACTGACTTAGATTAAAGTCCAATTAATTATTCATAGAATATCCTCTTATATGGTATACGATAACCAATTTATAATATAATTTAATATTTAAACCACATAGATCTACCATAAATCCTAATTCTTTAACCTTGACTCTAATTTTACTAGTTCTCGACCCACGACCTCGTAGCAATACGTAGATTATTATTACAAAGTTTATTCTTATGTTTGGTGTGATGTTAATTTTATCTATACCATGTTTGCTTGTATTGCTACGACTAGCGCGAGGACACGTGTCATCTGAAAAGCAAGTTGGTACCTGGAATCTCAAGTGCCAGGCAAGTTGTGCCCTTGATACACTTTTGTTACCCAATAATATTCTTTATTATCACTATTCAATGCATAGGTTTAATTTTGATGGAACCCAATAGGTCACCCTAGTCTGTTTATCCATTTTACCTTGTTTACCCCTGAATCATATGGGTAGTTATGCTATTGCTTTATATGGTTTTGGGTTAATATTTTATATCCATGTTCCAGTTATTATGTTATTTTATTTATGTTCATGTCAAGATCATTATATTATTGTTAATTGGAACATGGAGCTTAACTTGAGAAACACGTGCCACCACAAGGGAAGAATGGGACCCCTTGGCTGACTAATTAGGAAAGCTAGTGGAAGACTACCTTACCCGAAAGGGGCAAGGGCAGTAGGGGAGTTGCATGCAAGGAGGTTCTCGGGTTGATTTTGCTGCGATGGCGGTCAGACGGGGGATTCTTGCAAGTGCTCTTCCCATAAACTGTAGCGGGTTTTCGGAAGCTAGTGGAACTTTGTAAAGGCCTCGTAGTGGATCCCTAGCCATTCACCTTGGTAGTGTCTAAAGGCCTAGCTAACCCTGGCGACATGGGAAACACGACTTGTAGGTAAAGGGTACAACCTCTGCAGAGTGCAAAACTAGTATACTAGCCGAGCTCACGGTCATGAGCGGCTCGGGACTCTCCGATGATTAAATTATGGAACCTAAACTCAATTTGTCATTTGCATTTGCATGGGATTTGTTATTAATTTTGTTCTATTATTTTATTATGGTTTGGTATTCACTTACACTTAGTAACTGCTAATAAAATTTTGACCAACTTATAAAATCAATGCTCAGCTGTAACCTCTATTGTTGATCAGCTTTACACTTCATGAACTCCCACTTTTGGTGAGTTCATGCCACATTATTCCCCACAACTTGTTGAGCGATGAACATGTGTGAGCTTACCCTTGCTGTCTCACACCCCCCACAGGAGAAGAACAGGTGGTTCAGGAGGAGCCACAAGGCGAGGAGTTTGATCTGATCTAGGTGGCGTTTCCCTAGTTGACTTTCTGGCGCCAAGGATGGATTTTAGATCCTGTTATATTTATCTTTTGTTTTGTAAGACTTCCGCTATGTAATAAGTACTCTGATTATATTGTGACATTTATCTCTATACACTCTGTGATTATATATGTTGTCTTCTTTGGCGCATGTATGAGATGCACCTGGCTTTGTCCTTTAAAGCCCGGGTGTGACAGAAGTGGTATCAGAGGAAATGTTGACTGTAGGACGAAATCTAGATAGAAATGGACAAAACCCTTACCTACTTACCTTACTCTGATTCTTTCTATACTTATCTTATCTTGATCTTGTCTCACCTTTTGCTTCTATACTCTGATTACTCTTATCTTTTCTACTCCAAGACAAGATGGATTTCGCACCTTGGAATCCTACAACTATGAACTTTTTGAGATAGGAAACCCAAGACAAAATTAAAACTATTTTCTCTATTAAAAAATGTTGGTTGATTGTTCTGATGATCAATGCCTGATTTGCTTCTTTGATTGATTGAAATAGTATAGACGGGCATCTTAGCATGTACCACCATAAGGTAATGAATTAACTTTAGTAGATGACACACAAATCTACATAGCTAATAAATCCTCTGCAGTAACATTCCTCGTAATTACTCGCCTTGTCTACAATTCTTCCTTTCTTACCCTGTGTTTCTAACCCAGATGAGCTACCCCTATAGTGTCAGAAGAGGGCACTATAGACGTGATCCTTGGTATGTCATGGTTAAGAAAGGCAAAGGCAATATGTACACTGTGCTAAGGGAACCGTAGAACTCACCAGTTCCAAAGGACAAAGATTTGAAGTTGAAGTTGCAGTAACTACCACCATCAGACTAGCGACATTCTTAGAAGATGAGAAGTTTATGGGTGACAGCATCCGTGTGGTTAGAGATTTTCCGGATATTTTTCTAGAGGAGTTACCAGGGATACCACCAGATAGGGAAGTTGAGTTTGTCGTTGATCTCTTACCTGGGACTGCTCCTAATTCTAAACGGCCATACAGGATGTCCATAGAAGAACTAAAGGAACTTAAGAAGCAGTTAACAAAGTTACAAGAGGCTGAGTACATTCGTTCGAATTCTTCACCTTGGGAAGCGCCAGTTCTATTTGTACAGAAGAAAGATGGATCGGAAGGAATGTGTGTGGATTATAGGACCCTTAATGATGTCACCGTGAAGAACAAGTGTCCATTACCCCGCAGTGAAGATTTATTTGATCAGATGAGAGGTGCAAGGGTATTCTCGAGGATTGATCTCCGATCGGGTTACCATCAAATGAAGATTAGGCCATCGGATATTCCTAAGACGGATTTCTCAACCCGATATGGTTTATAAGAGTTCACCGTTATGTCATTTGGACTAACTAATGCACTAGCCTATTTTATGGAACTGAAGAATAAGGAGTTCATGATATGGACAGATTCGTCGTGGTTCTCATCGACGATATTCTTATTTATTCCAAGAGTGATAGTGATCATGAGGAACATCTGATATTGGTGCTACAGAAGCTATGATATAATCAACTCTACGCCAAGTACAGTAAATGCGAGTTCTGGATTGACGAGGTGCCATTTCTTGGACATATCATTTCTAATGGAGGAATATCAGTGGATCCTGCTAAAGTCAAGGAGATAGTGGTGTGGAGCATACCCACTATAGTTACTGAGGTCCAGAATTCACGGAAGATGAGCAAGGCATCGGATGGTTCAAGGACCGGATATGTGTTCCTGAGATTGATAGCCTTCGTGAAACTATTAAAAAGGAGGCCCATGACTTAGATTATTCTATTCATCCTGGTAGCACTAAGATGTATCAGGATTTGAAGCAGAAGTACTGGTGGTATGGATTGAAGAGAGATATGGCCACACATGTGGCTATGTGCAATGTGTGTCAAAGAGTTAAGGCTGAACACCAGAGGCCAGCTGGACTACCGCACCCACTGAAGATACCTGAGTGGAAGTGGGAAGAGATCGGTATGGATTTCATTACTGGATTGCCTCGCACCCAGAAAGGATATGATTATATTGGTTATTGTGGATAGACTGACCAAAGTGTCTCATTTCATTCCGGTCAAGACTACTTATAAGGTATCTCAATTGGCAGAATTATATATGGCTCAGATTGTGTCTCTACACGGTGTACCGAAGAAGATCATTTTGGATAGAGGATCACAGTTTACCCTCCAGATTTTGGAAAAGTTTTCATGAGAATATGGATACGAAGTTGAATTTTGGTTTGGCCTACCATCCTCAGACTAATGGACAGACTAAAAGGACTAATCAAGTATTGGAAGACATGTTGAGAGCTTGTGCCCTTCAGCATGGTAGTAGTTGGGACAAGAGTCTACCTTATGCTGAGTTCTCATATAATAATAGTTACCAGGCCAGTCTAAAAGATGTCACCGTTCGAGGCTCTATATGGCAGGAAGTGCAGTACTCCTCTATATTGGGATCAGACTAGAGGAAGACAATTCTTTGGACCTAAACTTATTCAAGAGGTAGAAGAACAAGTCTGTATAATCAGGGGGAACTTGAGGGTAGCTCAGACCAGGCAAAAGAGCTACGCTGATAATAGAAGAAGACCACTGGAATTTGAGGAAGGTGATTATGTGTACCCCATGGTGTCACCACTTCATGGAATGAGAAGATTTAAAGTCAAGGGCAAATTGTCCCCTCGCTTTATTAGACCATTCTGAGTTTTTAGGCAAGTTGGAGAGATGGCCTATCAACTCGAGCTTCCTGATAATCTATCTGATGTGCATAATGTATTTCACGTATCTCAACTTAAGAAGTGTCTTCGTGTCCCTATGGAACAGTTACCAATGGAAGAGCTCAGTGTTCAGGGTGATTTGACTTACACGGAGTATCCTGTCAAGATTCTTGATACATTGACTCGTGTTACAAGAAATAAGGTGATAAAGATGTGCAAAGTGCAATGGAGTCACCATGGAGAAGATGAAGCTACATGGGAGAGAGAAGAAGAGCTTCGAATAGACTTTCCCCATCTTTTCCCTAGTCCTTCCTAAATCTCGAGGACGAGATTTCTGTTAAGGGGGGTAGAATTTGTAAACCCAAAATCTTATTTTGAATTTATTAAAAAAAGATTCTTCCAAGGTCTAAAAAAATGTCGTTCCTAATAAAAGATTAAATGAGAAGATCCTTATATGAATACAGTTAACGGCGTACTTATAAATTTTCCTCTAAAAGTTTCAAAATAAAAGTATATTATGACAAAGATTATTCCCTAGAAATTATTTTCTACTAGAACGAATAGGTAATGATTATTGAGTTCTAAAATAAACCATTAATTTGATTACACATTCAAAGCAATATTTTACAAAAATAAATAATATGTGTGTTGTACATAATTGAAACAAGGCATAAGTAAAGTAATAGAAAAAAATGAAGAAGAGAAAAGAGAATAGAAAACTAACGTATTCGTATTCATCCACAGAAAGAAATCGGCCCAAGTCTCATATGCATGCATGCACATTTTATTTATTTAATTTTCTTCTTCTCTCTAATTCTTTATTCTCCTGTGCCTATGGCTTTCCCAGTTTACAGTACATCCGTATAAGGTTTTCTTTATTCATTTTGGCCGGAGTATGTGTTAGCATGACATCAAGTATGAGGTCATCTCCTTGAATCTCCAGCTCGCTGGCAAATGAGTCGTTGGATTCTCTTGCATGTAGGCATTGATCCATCATTTGCTTCCAGCACAGGGCCATGCATGTCGGGCAGGGGATGCTCCCAGGCGCTCGCTCGTGCCCTGGTCTGCGTGACACACGGGGCCACTGCTCATTGCCATCCGGGAGACGTGGGCTCCATCACGAGTGACATGTGGGGCCATGTTTGCAGTAGCATCTCTCCCCTCGTAACAACCTTGCGACCAAATCACGGCGCGCTACACGGGATGCTAGCCATGCACAGGCCTATAACAGACTCGCCGATTACGGGGGGAGTCATTGTGATTTCCCTAGTTAAATAAGGGCGTCGGACCACAAACACATCGCCCTCCTCCTGGTCGTCGCGGTTGCGTGTTGAACCCAGCATCACCCAGCGTCACGAGAGAAAAGCAAATGGGTGGCCTACAGGAGCCACCACTACCGGAATCGCAGACTTTGCCGAGTGTTCCATTCTTTGCCGAGTGCCTTTTGTCGGGCACTCGGCACAGAAAGCTTTGCCGAGTGCCGCACTCGGCAAAGATAGGCTCTCGGCAAAGAGACCCTTTACCGAGTGCTGAACACTCGGCACAGGGGGCTCTCGGCAAAGACAAGTTTGCCGAGTGTCAAACACTCGGCAAAGGGGGCTCTCGGCAAAGGGCCGTCAGCGGCCGTCCCAAAGCTGACGGCCGTTAGTCTTTGCCGAGAGCCAACTGCTGGCACTCGGCCACGAGGCTTCTTTGCCGAGTGCCACATATTGGGCACTCGGCAAACTGCTCTTTGCCGAGTGGCTTCTATAGACACTCGGCAAATTATATTTGTATTTTTTTGATTTTGTCTCCCAAACTTTTTGTGGTATGTTCCTACACTATGTAGACCTACATGTACCATTTTGGGACAATTGCTAGTACATTTAGTTTGTTTATTTGAATTTCTTCGGAAAATTCAGATTTGAACTGCAGGTCACTCGAAACTTAGAAAACCGTGCATGCAAAAATGATATCCATGCTACTTAGCACAAGTTACGACCGATTTCAGGAGCGGACCGGAAACTTCGAGCACCATGCTCACTCAACATGACCGTAAACTTGCCATCCAGGTGTTTAAAAATTGTATAAAACAGAAACAAAGTCAGAAAATCATGAAACCTGTCCACGTGTCATGATATCATATGTAGAGGCTGTGATAAAAATTTGAAAAAGTTTCGAGAAAGCTGTAACGCACTATGTGTACAAACCTAAGAGATCCACATTGAAACTCTATGATTTCATGTGTGGTTCTCTTAGGTTTCTACACATAATATCTCACAACTTTCTCCAAACATTCTAAATTTTTTATCACAGACTCTACATATGATATCATGACACGTGGACAAGTTTCATGATTTTCTGACTTTGTTTGTGTTTTATAAAATTTTTAAACATGTGGATGGCAAGTTCAAGACCATGTTTAGTGAGCATGTTGCTCAAAGTTTCCGATCCGCTCCTGAAATCGGTTGTAACCTATGCTAAGTAACATGAATATCATTTTTGCATGCACAGTTTTCTAAGTTTCGAGTGACCTGCATTTCAAATCTAAATTTTCCGAAAAAATTCAAATAAACGAACTAAATCTACTAGCTATTGAAAACACATTTATAATTGTCCCAAAATGGTATATGTAGGTCTATATAGTGTAGGAACATACCACAAAAAGTTTGGTAAACAAAATAAAAAAAATAAAAATATATTTTGCCGAGTGTCCAAGCCTCGACACTCGGCAAAGAATGCTTTGCCGAGCGCCTGCCGTGCGACACTCGGCAAAGGTTTTATAAAAACCCTAAGTCTAGTCTTTACCGAGTGCCACCAAACAGGCACTCGGCAAAGAAGTCTTTGCCGAGTGCTAGATCAAAGGAACTCGGCAAAGTATATTTTTTAATTTTAAAAAAATCTTTGCCGAGTGCCAGATCGCGGGCACTCGGCAAAGACGTTAATTATACAGACCGACAGCCTCTTCTTCTCCTTCCTTCACCTTTCACTCTTATTTTCACACCCGCCGCCGTCCTTCCCACGCGCCGTCGCCCACGCCCTCGCCCACGCGCCGCCGTCCGGCCACGCGCCGCCGTCCGCCATCGCGCCGCCGTCCGCCATCGCGCCGCTGTCCGCCCACGCGCCGCGCCGCCGTCCGCCATCGCGCCGCGCCGTCCGCCCACGCCCTCGACCACGCGCCGCACCGTCCGCCATCGCGCCGCCGTCCTTCCCACGCGCCGTCGCCCACGCCCTCGCCCACGCGCCGCCGTCCGGCCACGCGCCGCACCGTCCGCCCGCCCACGCGTCGCGCCGTCCGCCCGCGCCGCGCAATCTGCCCGCTCGCCGCCGTCCGCGTCGCGTCGTCTGCCCGCTCACCGCCGTCTGCGTCGCACACATCTTTGCGCTCCAGCAGCAGGTACGTATGTACTAGCTAGATTGTATGCCCGTTCCTTTGAGCTAGGCAATAGAGAATATATATGCACTAATTCTCATTTGTTGATATACATAAGTAGTTCCACTTCACAATAAAAGATGATCACGACATGGACAATCAAATTTGAGGCTAAGAGTATTGTGAGATGAAAGTGACTTATTAGATCGAGTAGGGTGTGCACACTCACCATGATGTATTTTTTGTTGATATACATAAGTAGTTCCACTTCACAATAAAAGCGATAGTAGCACAGTAGCGCAGTACGTAGAAAGTTTCTATATAATGTTTGTGTGGCGATAGATATGATTGTGTAGGGGTCCTAGTTTTAGTTGTATGCCGATTAGATATGATTGTGTGGCGATAGTAAAATAGTTTCTATATAATGTGATGGTGGATATGGATGTCGATTAAATGTGATTGTCGGTCATCGTGCCGTTGATATATGTGTGAATGTCAGCCATCGTGCTGTTACTTTTATTTGCAGGTTTTGGAAACCTCCCCGTGCAGGGGAGGTGCTGCCGAATTTTTTTGTTGACAGACTTGTTTATTTTTTTGCAGAGGTCTTCCTAGCCGCTGCGGGTCTGCCTCGCGTCGCCACTGCACCGACCCGCCACAGCCCCACTAGCCTGACTCCACCGCCACCCTAGGTATAACCTCTACATCCGCATCATGGTCGTAGATCACGTAACCCTGTTAGGCGTCTCCCGTTCGAAAGAGATACGGTGTAGATATGCAGATCTTTGCATATCTACAAATGTATCAGTTTCGAATTGTCCACGTTTTTTGGACAGCCTGCGGTTGCGTAGATGGTGTTAGTTTCATGCTCTACTCCGGTCCGAGATAGAGTTTCGGCGTCACCTCACTGTTGTTCTCCGGACAGTACACTCTCCCTGCCAGGACGTGTATTTGGAGAACAGCGGGTAGGTGCTGCCGAAATTCTATCTCGGATCGGAGTAGAGCATGGAAACTAACTCCATCTACGCAACCGCGGGTGGGATTAGGACCTATCATCACCTATTAGAAGGTAGGAACGTAGTGTACATGCATTACATGTCTATATTAAACTATACTCGGTTATATATGTTAGAGGATGGAGGACCGTGAGTGGATGTACACGGGCCGCGTTCGACGTAATGATGTCACCCCAGAATGGATTAGGAAGACCGATGCTTTCGTGGAACGGGCATATGGCGAAGCTGCTAAAGGAGCTAGCCTAGTCCCTTGTCCGTGCAGCAAATGTGACAACCGAAAAAGAAAACCAAAGAAGGCCATGGTAGAACATATTTGGAAGAATGGATTTACGCCGGACTATACTCGGTGGATCTTCCATGGTGAAGCGCATCGCACGAGAGAGGAGGTGGTGAGACAACGCGTCGAGGATTACGATGCTGATGCCGGGGTAGCAGACATGTTGAACGACTATCACGAGGCACAGTTCGCCGAAGGACGTACGGAGGACGAGCCAGAGGCGACCGCAAAGGCATTCTACGACATGTTTGACGCGGCACAGAAACCCCTTCACGGCAAGACAAAGGTTTCTCAACTGGATGCCATTGGGCGTATAATGGCGTTCAAGTCGCAGTATAGCATGAGTCGAGACGCCTTCGATGGTTTGTTGACAGTTATTGGCAGCCTGCTTCCGGAGGATCACGTTCTGCCAAAGAGCATGTACGAGGCACAGAAACTCCTTCGTGCACTCAAGATGACGTATGAGCAGATACATGCTTGTCCGAAGGGCTGCGTCCTATTTAGGAAAGAACACACTGAGGCAAAGTACTGTCCGAAGTGTAAATCGTCTAGGTTCATGGAGGTAGACTCTGGTGATGGACAGAAGAGGCAGCTCGACATCCCCGTGACAATCCTACGCCACCTTCCGTTCATACCGAGGATCCAGCGTCTATACATGACAGAGGAATCCGCGAAACAGATGACATGGCACAAAAAAGGCAAACGATACAATCCTGACAAGATGGTTCACGCATCCGATGGTGAAGCATGGACCCACTTTGATGCCATTCACCATGAGAAAGCCAAAGAGGCTCGACATGTTCGTGTTGCGCTGGCCACAGATGGGTTCAATCCCTATGGAATGACCGCTGCCCCATACACATGTTGGCCCGTGTTCGTTATCCCCATCAATCTCCCCCCCGGCGTATGCTTTCAAAGACAGAACATATTCGTGTCGTTGATAATTCCTGGACACCCGGGGAATAAAATGGGCGTGTACATGGAGCCTTTGATTGATGAATTGGTCCGTGCTTGGGAGGAAGGGGTATGGATGTACGACCGAGCTACGAAGACAAACTTCAAAATGCATGTTTGGTACCAGTACTCCATGCATGACTTTCCGGCGTATGGGCTATTTTGCGCCTGGTGTGTTCACGGTAAGTTCCCATGCCCAGTTTGCAAGGAAGCTCTTAGGTTCATTTGGTTGAAGAAGGGTGGCAAATATTCGTCATTCGATAAACATCGACAATTTCTCCCTCCTGACCATGCATTCCGACTAGACATCAAGAACTTTACGAAAGGTGTCGTGGTGACAGACCGCCCACCTGCAATGATGACTGGTGCCGAAGTTCGCGAACAGATAGATGGTCTCGTGGCCAACCCAGAAGGTGGTTTTGTGGGATATGGTGAGCAACATATGTGGACACATAAGTCGGGCTTGACTCGGCTCCCCTATTATGATGACCTGCTCCTTCCACACAACATTGACGTGATGCACACTGAAAAGAATGTCGCCGAGGCACTTTGGGCAACAATTATGGAGATTCCTGATAAGTCAAAGGATAACGTAAAGGCAAGAGTGGATCTGGCAGAGTTATGTGATAGACCAAACCAAGAGATGAAGCCGCCTAGTGGTGGTAAGACATGGAGAAGGCCTAAGGCCGATTTCGTCCTGAGCAGGGCCCAGAGGAAGGAAGTACTACAGTGGATCAAGATGTTAATGTTCCCTGATGGGTATGCAGCTAACCTTAGTAGGGGGGTGAACTTATCTACTCTGCGAGTCTTAGGGATGAAGAGTCATGACTTCCACATATGGATTGAACGAATTCTTCCGGCGATGGTTCGAGGCTATGTCCCTGAGCATGTCTGGCTAGCGCTTGCAGAGTTGAGCTATTTCTTCCGCAAGCTTTGTGCAAAAGAGTTAGCTCAGACCATGATTGCAGACTTGGAAAGGATGGCACCCGTGTTACTGTGTAAGCTGGAGAAGATCTTTCCACCCGGCTTCTTCAATCCGATGCAGCATTTGATTATTCATCTCCCGTATGGGGCACGAATGGGGGGGCCCGTGCAGGGACGTTGGTGCTATCCAATCGAGAGATGTCTAAAGAGTATCCGAAAGAAATGTAGAAATAAATGCAAAATCGAGGCTTCCATTGCAGAGGCATACATACTGGAGGAGGTGTCAAACTTCACAACAACTTACTATGGTGACAAACTGCCGAGCGTGCATAATCCACCCCCTCGTTACAATGATGGCGGCAATGAATCGAACCTCAGCATTTTTCGAGGGCAACTCGGAAGCGCGAGTGGTTCGACCACCAAGACCCTGAGACATGAAGAGTGGCGCCATATCATGCTATATGTATTGACCAACCTTGAAGAGGTGACGCCATACATGGAGCAATTTCTTCATGAATTCTGGCGTCGATCAAGGGACCCAACTCCACAGGAATATGATACCCTTCTTAGAAAGGGTGCGGGAAATGGATTGCCCGATTTCATTTCCTGGTTTAAACATAAGGTACGTGCTTAGTTTGTTATTCCAAGTTGCTCTTACGTGCGAATAATATAACAATCTAGCGTGTTTGAACTTGCAGGGCCAAAGAGAGTCGTCTATGAGTGCCGAGTTGAGACAAGTAGCCAATGGCTTTGCCTATAGGGTCAGGAAATTTTCTGGGTATGACGTCAATGGATACCGTTTTTGCACAACAAGCTACGACCAAAGTCGACCCAATCGAAAAACCATGTGTTCTGGAGTCTTTACGCCCGGGCTTGACGAGGTCGAGTATTATGGAAGAACTGAAGAAATATATGAACTCAATTTTTATGGTTCCAAACCTCTTACTCCAGTGATATTCAAATGTCATTGGTTTGACCCTGAAGTTACGAGACGGACACATTCTAATCTTGGGATAGTCGAAATTCGACAGGATTCCACCTTAACAGGAGACGATGTCTATATTGTGGCCCAACAGGCCACACAAGTGTATTATCTTCCATATGCGTGCCAAACGAAACAACATCTTAAGGGTTGGGATGTTGTGTATAAGGTATCACCGCACGCTAAATTACCTGTTCCAAACGATGAAGATTATAACTTAGACCCGGACACATATGACGGAGAGTTCTTCCAAGAAGATGGGCTCGAAGGGCAATTTGAGATAGACTTAACCGAAGCGATCGGAATGGAAGTAGATATTGAAATGGTTGTTGATGACGAGGATGATGAGGTGCAAAATGAGAATGACTTAGAAATACTTGAAGGCAATGCCAATGACGAAATTGCGCCTTCAGATGATGTTGACTATGAAATGGTTGATAGTGATGATGACACTTATGATCCGGCTAACCCGGACACATATGAAGATTATTTTTAATCGATGTAATGCTATATTTCATTTATTTTGCATATGTTTCTAAATACATATTTTTTTATCTGTGCTTAATTGTTTACTCTTAATTGCAGGTTGTTGGACAAAGATGGTGGGCGGTGGGACGAGGACGAGGAGGGGGAGGGGGAGGGGGAGGAGGAGCACCCGTAGGACGGAGGAGGAGGCGCAGCAGGACGACGCCGTACAGCAGCAGGTGGAGCAGCAAGCCGCTGTCGATGCGGCACAGCAGGACGACGACGATGCGGCGCAGCAGGACGACGACGACGACGACACCGCTCAGCAGGACGTCTCAGGTTCTGGCTCCTCAGGTTCGAGGAGTATCTACCTGCGAGGTCCCGCGAGCCTACCTAAGCGACCCATACTTCGTGACAGACGTCCGCTGATACGACCCGATGGAGAGAGGTAGGTAACTTTAGATGTTGTTGCTGCTTTTTCATATTATATGTTCAAATTAATAATAGAAACTAATACTTCATCTTAATCACTTCGACAGGTCTTGGATGGTTTTGGAGACTGCAGGGGGTCACGGCCGCAACCCCAATGGCATCCTCGGCCTTCTATGCCGGGAACACTTCCCTGGACTTGTCGAGTACGCCGGAGTGACGAGCCCAGCATACACCTTCGACCACTACGTCGTCGCCTCCGATGCAGTAGATCGGGACGGCAGACAATTCAACAACAAGGCGGAGCGGGTGAAGCAAGAGCTGTGGGTAAGTCTTCCTCGCACTATATTGTTTAATAAGTCGCATTTGTTGCATATTCTTGAAATAATGTATGGATACATCGTCTTTGTATGTAGGATTTCTTCAGGTGCGATGCTGGATACGAGGCCAGGGTGGATGTGGTGTCTACGACGTGCTGTAAGAAGCTCGTCGTGGACATGCACTACGAGGCGCGCATCCAGGCCATCGTCACTTACCACGGCTCCGTCCTTGGGGAGAAGGTGAACAAGAAGGACGCCCGAACCATGTCATTGACTGCGGACCAGTACTTGCAGGTAAATACAAAACTTTATTATTGGTACTAAATATGCTTATTCTTATCTTCTGATATGCGGTGTACTTATATTTTTTTAGATGATTCGTCATTGGTGCGCCGCGCATCCTGAGTGCTGGGAGAAGATGGTGCAGAGGTGGTGCTCAGCTGAGTGGGACGAGGCGCACAACGCTAGCCGGGAACGGCGTTTGCTGATGCAAGGTCCCTCCCACCATCAAGGCAGCCGTAGCCTGGGCAAATACGCGGAAGCATGGGTACGCGCTCTTTTTTATTTAGGTATATAACTTTCGATTAGACATGATTTCTAACCATATCGTTGGTTTTCTCGCAGTCGGCGGCACATGGTGGCGCGCCTTGCTCCACGTTCTCGGCATATGCCATGGCCCACAAGGGGAAGGCAACGTCCGACGTCACCTACAACCCGGATGACGGGCCCGAGGCGTACACCAACCCCGCCATCCACAGCCGACTCAGTGAGTACACCGCCATGGCCAAGGAGGTCCATGGGCCAGATTACGATCCGAGGACCGAGGACATCGACGGAGATGTCCTCATGAGGGTCGGAGGAGGCAAGAGGCATGGGCGGTACTGGATTGCCGACGGGGCAATCGACTCGTCCTCCACTCCCACTCTCTCTCAGGTGCGAGCAAGGAGCACGAGCGCGAGCCCAGCCATACGACCTCGGCAGGACACCTCACAGCATCGTATCCAGCAACTCCAGGTTATTCCTTATCTATTCATCGTTCATTGATTTTTATATATCTTCTCTTTGCATTATCGTAACATTAGGGCGAAATATTACAGACTCAGCTAGATGATGAGAGGAGGCAACGTGAGGAGCTGGAGAAGAGGATGGCGGAGATGTTCGCGTACATGCAGAGCCTTGGCGCCGCACAGGGTCATGCTCCACCACCTCTGTTGTTCCCTGCAGCTGACCCTACAGAGTTCACTACTCCTGTGAGTATCAAAATTTTAGTACTGCATGATATTTATTCATATGTTCTCACACATACAATCTCTTCTCTGTGCAGGGTCAATCGGCGGCGTCGAACAACCCTCATGCTTCGTCCAGCCCTTCGCCGAACCAGTCCAGATGCCCACCTCGTTGATGATCTGTTTTGTGATGATCCAGACTTACCTTTATGAGTGTTGGTGATGTTAGTTAAACTTTATCTTGTGAGATACTTGGTGATGTTAGTGATGACGCAGACTTATATCTGTTTTGTGATGATCCTTACTTATATTTGTGAGACTTTAGTGAGACTTTGTGATATATATGGTGTTGATGATAAATGTGTTCATTCTGTGATGTGATTGATATATAATGTGATGTGAATCATATATATCTTTTGTTTGTTTGGATGGAACAACAAAAGCAAATAAAAAAGGGACATTCTGGTCACTTTGCCGAGTGTAACACTCGGCAAAGGGGCGCTTTGCCGAGTGCTATGACCATGACACTCGGCAAAGAAGGCAACCTGGGAACCGGTAAAGCCATCTTTGCCGAGTGCTGACAATGGCACTCGGCAAAGAAGGAAACCTGGGAACCGGCAAAGACATCTTTGCCGAGTGCCATTGCCAAGGCACTCGGCAAAGGGACTGGCAAAGGGGCCCACTGGAGGGTTCTTTGCCGAGTACCTGTCCAATAGACACTCAGCAAAGAAGCCTCCTTTGCCGAGTGCCTACTAGAGCTCTCGGCACAGGGACTGGCAGTGGGGCCCACTGGGTCAGTCTTTGCCGAGGGCCTCTCGAGCAAACACTCGGCAACATTGACCTCTTTGCCGAGTGCCACAGACGGCACTCGGCAAAGGATCCGTCACCGTTACTTGGCGCCGTGACGGTGACTTTTCTTTGCCGAGTGCCATTTGGCACTCGGCAAAGTCTTTGCCGAGTGCCCGACAAATAGTACTCGGCAAAGAGGCTGTTGCCGATGTACAGTTCACCAAGCGTTCTTTGCCGAGTGTAACACTCGGCAAAGCATTTGCCGAGTGTAAGATTGCCTTTGCCGTGTGTCTGAGACACACGGCAAAGGAGCTAATTCCGGTAGTGCACCGTGTATGTGCTTCGGTACGCCGCAACCGAGAACTGGACTGCGCTCGGCGCCAGCCACATTCCTGCCCAGAGAGAGATCGAGAGAGAGAGAGAGTGGCCGCTACCGACGAACCGTGGTCTCGCTGCCGTGCTGACTCCATGGTGGTTCCTGGGATCTCGCAAGGCTTCGGGAGTCCGCTCGGCGCCCAATTAAGCTGGTAATGCGGGTGTCGATGCTCCCGATTCGGTGCCTCGTCGCGAAACCACGCGCATGGGTCGGGCTGCTTGCTTCCTCCGCGCGTCGTCGTCATCTGCTCACTTCATCGGCGTCAGATTCTTACTCTTGCGTGCGGAGTGGTCACCCTGGGCTTCGTCGGTGGCATTGCCGCCGAGTGGGCGTGCGTAGGGCGGGTGCCCGTGGGGAAGACGATGTCAGGGCCATCGGATCCCTCGCGGACGTTGGAGATCTACACACGCGTATTTCTCCGCCAGTATGGCCCTGGAGCGTAGGATCACGATCTCGCGGACCAGATCGGATCTGGGACACTTTTAACCAGCATCGTAGATCTATTTGTCAGCGGGTAGGATTGGTGTAGGGTTAAAATGAATGTCGATCGTTAGATTTGGATCCAGGGGCCATCGTTATGTTCCGTTATAATCGCGCTTGATCTGATCTGAACCCTCGAATGCTAATCGGACGGCCAGAACTACCTCATACCCCTTCGTCGTGTCACAATTGCTAAAGAACCCCCACCCTTACTGGAAAATAACCCGCAGTCCTGGCGCCTGGCGCCAGGCGCTCTGTGTCTTAGAAGTATTTCTATATCAGCCTCTGGCTTTCTATGTATTCCTGTGCGCAGTCCATAAACCAGTAAAAGTGAATAAATGAATAAGGAAAATGATTTTTAGTATGAAATTAATTGCAAAAACTTGTTTAATTTATAGAAAATTCATTTTAACTCCAAATTGATCCATTCCAGTTGCAATAATTTTGTTTTAATATTGTTTATCATCTAGTACCTTTGTTTAGCCATGAAACTTGAATTAAAATTATTCACTTGATTTATTCTATACTAAGCACGTAATAACTTCGGAAATTCATAACTCCTCCGTTTTAATTCCGAATTGACTCATTCTAGTTGCGTTAGCTTCGTACAAATATTTACTACGTAGTAGCAACATTGATTATATGATATCCCATACTTTTATAATTAAGTAACTAATTGGATTAATCTATGTTTATTGGATTAGTTTTTCCTAATATTAATGTTGATCTTATAGTTATAATTGGAATAAAATATGATCTTTATTCAAGTACTGACTTAGATTAAAGTCCAATTAATTATTCATAGAATATCCTCTTATATGGTATACGATAATCAATTTATAATATAATTTAATATTTAAACCACATAGATCTACCATAAATCCTAATTCTTTAACCTTGACTCTAATTTTACTAGTTCTCGATCCCACGACCTCGTAGCAATACGTAGATTATTATTACAAAGTTTATTCTTATGTTTGGTGTGATGTTAATTTTATCTATACCATGTTTGCTTGTATTGCTACGACTAGCACGAGGACACGTGTCATCTGAAAAGCAAGTTGGTACCTGGAATCTCAAGTGCCAGGCAAGTTGTGCCCTTGATACACTTTTGTTACCCAATAATATTCTTTATTATCACTATTCAATGCATAGGTTTAATTTTGATGGAACCCAATAGGTCACCCTAGTCTGTTTATCCATTTTACCTTGTTTACCCCTGAATCATATGGGTAGTTATGCTATTGCTTTATATGGTTTTGGGTTAATATTTTATATCCATGTTCCAATTATTATGTTATTTTATTTATGTTCATGTCAAGATCATTATATTATTGTTAATTGGAACATGGAGCTTAACTTGAGAAACACGTGCCACCACAAGGGAGGAATGGGACCCCTTGGATGACTAATTAGGAAAGCTAGTGGAAGACTACCTTACCCGAAAGGGGCAAGGGCAGTAGGGGAGTTGCATACAAGGAGGTTCTCGGGTTGATTTTGCTGTGATGGCGGTCAGACGGGGGATTCTTGCAAGTGCTCTTCCCATAAACTGTAGCGGGTTTTCGGAAGCTAGTGGAACTTTGTAAAGGCCTCGTAGTGGATCCCTAGCCATTCACCTTGGTAGTGTCTAAGGGCCTAGCTAACCCTGGCGACATGGGAAACACGACTTGTGGGTAAAGGGTACAACCTCTGCAGAGTGTAAAACTAGTATACTAGCCGAGCTCACGGTCATGAGCAGCTCAGGACTCTCCGATGATTAAATTATGGAACCTAAACTCAATTTGTCATTTGCATTTGCATGGGATTTGTTATTAATTTTGTTATATTATTTTATTATGGTTTGGTATTCACTTACACTTAGTAACTGCTAATAAAATTTTGACCAACTTATAAAAGCAATGCTCAGCTTTAACCTCTATTGTTGATCAGCCTTACACTTCATGAACTCCCAATTTTGGTGAGTTCATGCCACATTATTCCCCACAACTTGTTGAGCGATGAACATGTGTGAGCTCATCCTTGCTGTCTCACACCCCCCACAGGAGAAGAACAGGTGGTTCAGGAGGAGCCACAAGGCGAGGAGTTTGATCTGATCTAGGTGGCATTTCCCCAGTTGACTTTCTGGCGCCAAGGATGGATTTTAGATCCTGTTATATTTATCTTTTGTTTTGTAAGACTTCCGCTATGTAATAAGTACTCTGATTATATTGTGACATTTATCTCTATACACTCTGTGATTATATATGTTGTCTTCTTTGGCGCATGTATGAGATGCACCTGGCTTTGTCCTTTAAAGCCCGGGTGTGACACATTCGTTAGACCAAAAGACATAATTGTGTACTCATATAGCCCATACTTGGTAATAAAAGTCATCTTCGGTATGTTCAAAGGTCGGATCCTGAGCTGATGATTCCTGACCTCAAATCTATCTTCGAGAACACACTGGCTCCTCTCAGCTAGTCGAACAGATCTTCTATTCTGGGCAGGGGGTACTTGTTCTTGATTGTGACTTCATTCAGAGCCCTGTAATCGATGCACATCCTCCTGGTGCCATCTTTCTTTTTGACAAGAAGGATAGGAGCGACCCAAGGTGAGGTACTTAGTCTGATGTAACCTTTCTCTGGCAGCTCATCTATCTCCTTCTTAAGCTCCACCAATTCTGGTCCACATACCTTGTAGGCTCTTTTAGAAACAGGGGTGGTGTCAGGAATAAGCTCTATGGCAAACTCAACTTTCCGCTGAGGTGGCATAACTCGTAAATCTTTAGGGAACACATCCGAAAATTCTGACACAACCTTGATAGCCTCGAGTGGATCGACGTCCTTGCTATCAATAGTCATCTGGTGACAACCTCCTTTTCTTGACTTGGGTGAGACTAGCTCAGTCACCACTTCTCCTAGTGGGGACACCAACTTCACCGTCCTCTTATCACAACTGATAACTGCTTGGTACTTATCTAGCCAATTTATCCCTAGAATAACATCTGTTCCCTGAGTACCCATAACTATCAGGTTAGCGGGAAACTCTATCCCCCTTATTTCCACTCCTACATTCAAGCATATTCTATCGGTTCGGACTTTCCCACCGGCTGAATCAATTTGAATTCATGTTGTCATGGTGGTTATTGGGACATTATGTGCTTCTACCCATGATGCAGTAATAAATGAATGTGTTGCTCCAGTAGCAAATAACACTTCTATAAGGTGGGATTCGACTGGGAACGTACCTACTATCATGCCTGGTGTTTCTTGGACTGCTTCGGCCTCTAGATGGTTCAACCTCACATGATTGTAGCGCGTCTGAACACGATTGCTTGCTCTTTGCTGAGGTGCATTCTACCTTGCTGGGGCACTAGGGGCTGGCTGCTGTTGAGCCATCTTCTTCGGATAATGGAACACCTAATTGCCCTGCTCTCCACAGTGGAAGCATCCTCTGCCTCCTCCTTGCACTGGGACTGCTTGACTGCTCTGATTGGTTGCTGGGACAGGAAGATGAGGTGCCTGATTACTCTGCCTCTAGAACTAACTTCCTCTAGGTTGACTGTTCTGACGATACTGTTGTTGATGCTGAGGGTACTGCCTCTAGAACTGCAGCTGAGGCGGACGCTGGTTCTGCTGCAGATATCCCTGAGGGTGACTCTGCTTGAACAACTAAGGTGTGTGGCCTAAAAAATGGGGGCGACTGTTGCTCCCAGGCTGAGATCCACCAATCTTGCGCTTTCGATCTTCCATCTCCTTGCACTTCTTCTCAGTCATGATAGCTTTGTTGATCAGGTGCTGGAAGGTGGGGAAGGTATGATTCATCAGTTGGTAGTGCAAGGGATCAACCAAGCCTCTCAGGAAACGGTACTGCCTCTTGGCATCGGTGTTGACATCCTCAAGAGCATAGTGGGACAGCTGCAGAAACCTGTCTTGGTACTTACTAACTGACATGGGTCCTTGCTTTAGTGCTAGAAAGATTTGCAAGATCAGTTCTGAATGAACAAACATCTTCACCGACTCCTAACACAGGCACACACAGCTTCTCAGAAAAAGAGGAAAGTAGAAATAAAAGGCTTCTCAACTAAATAACTAATTTCATTGACATTAACAGTTAAACCAAACTGCAGGGGGTACCCACAATCTGGCGACATTCATTACAAAGATCCAAATCCATCATAGGTTCATCATGACAAGCATAAAAACATAGGGTAAGCAAACTATCCTGACTAAGACTAAGACACCTATTTTAAGCATTAATTACAAAATCCAACACTAGCGATCTATGGTTCTAAATTTATCCGGGTCTTGCAGATGGGGTTGCCGTAGGCATGGTGTCCACGTGGAGGCAAGTGGTACGAGTGCTGAGTCCCGACGGGGGCAGAAGAGCCATCCTTATGGGGACGACGCTCCATGCGCTCAGCCCGCAACTGGGCGATCTCAGCACGAGCCCTACTCAGCTCGTCTAAAGTGTGGTCCAGCTCTGTGTTGAGCATGGCAGCTAGGTTGACTGTGCTGCTCAACCTAGGATTGTCCTCACCAATAGGTGAGACAACCACACCTGCAGTACTGCCAGTCGAAAGGTGGGGGTAATACCTCAGGTTAAGACCATCGACCACCCCACGGAGCACCAAGCAGTACTCAGAAAGCGTGCGACGTGCAGCATCCTACATGGCCGCCTTAGCCGAGTCCCGCTCAGAGATAAAATAATGTTTCGAGCAGACCTCCGCACGCTGGAGACCATCCTCCGAACGGCGCACAAAGCAAGTAGCCTCCTAGAGGTCCGGGTATACCCCGTGACTGTGCTGGTAGACCACACAATGATACTCGATAGACCAAATGTGCCGGATAAGGGCCCGGCACAACAAGGTGTCGAGCGCATCGTGGAAGTGACACCCACAAGTGGCGTCATGAGTGATGGGTCAGGCGACCCACCCCCTGACTCCTCATCTGAGAGGTCAGTGCTGTGACTCGAGCTGCTGTCGTCGTTGTCTCCATCGTCAGGATCTCCTCCAGTAGCTACTCCAGCGGTCAGGGCGCCTCCAGCAGGGGCATAGGGGAGCGACACCTCATAGATTCTACCTCATGTTGCCCTGCTGCTCTAGCTCCTGCACCGACACTCCTGCTCCTCATGTAGGCGGTGGTGCAACCTCTCCAAGTGGCTGGACTAGGCGACAAAGCAGACGCTCCGCAAGCCGAGAGGGCAAGAAAGGAATGACCGACTTTCGTGCTGTGTGTCTAAGACGAACTATCTACAAAAGACACCATAACCATAAGAGTAAGAACAGAACTAATATTACCAGCAAGTAAATCATAAAAATTAGAAAATAAAATAAAATAAAGTTTTAGCAAGGTATAATATATATAGTAGAACATAGAGTTGATCGAGATGACCGACTTTTGAAGTGACACCAAGGGTCAAGGTGAGAATAGGGGTTTATAATCCTTAGAACTGTCACACCCGGTTTTGGAAGGCAAACCGAATGCAAACCATGTACGTGCCAGGATCAGAAACTCACGTACACAGCGACTACATAATTGGACATCATCACACAATGCTTGAAATAAATAGCGGAAAGGTACTTTATTACATCAAGATGTCAAAGACATCCACAGAGTCTAATACATAACCATTGTTCAACATAAATATCAAAGTGCGGAATTACGAAACGTAGATGCTAAGCCTACACAGGCAGCTGACTGGGGGTTTTCCACTATTAGGGGCCTTCATCCTCCGAAGGTCCTCAAAAACGAGGTCTAACAAAATCTTCCAAGTATAGCATATGAACAAGTACCTTCAGACTTGAGCTAAAAGCATGATCGCGACGAAGGCTGGAGTTGCTCCGAAGCTATGCACGGGGGGAGCTTCGGCTAAATGACAGAGAAAGGAACCGACTTAAAGGGGAAAAGGCTATCTAGTCCTCATAGAGTTGACTATTAGTTAACAATGAATGTAAAGGGCATGGAAGTAATTTCTCACAGGCTGCGTCCTATGCCTATAAATAGATTAACAGTTCCCCCGTACTGTTCACGCTGACTGGTACTCGCACGTGCGTCACGCTTGTACCTTTGCCTTCTATCAAGCCGAAGGTATAAATGTAAGTCAATATTATTCTTATTCGTTCATTCATGATCATATAATAAAAGATATATTAACAATGTCATATGATTATTCATGTTATTTCTCATGTTTCATATGCTCTGTCTTTCATTAATATATGCTGTGATGATGAAGGTATGTCCTTCATGACCTTCGTCCGAAGATCGTTATATCCTTAGGGAAATAATGCTTCGAAGGACGAAGGGCATTAACATTTAATATTTTGTGTTGCCTTGTTCTTAATTCATAGTATTTGAGAACAAGTCTCCAACATCGTATGTCCTTCATGACCTTCGTCCGAAGATCGTTATATCCTTAGGGAAATAATGCTTCGAAGGACGAAGGGCATTAACATTTAACATTTTGTGTTGCCTTGTCCTTAATTCATAGTATTTGAGAACAAGTCCCCAATAGCCACTAAGAAAGAACTAGAACTCATCGTATTCCTGGAACTCCTCGAAGTCATCCATGTTGCCAACTTCACCTCTTGAGCACTGAGAACAGTGGGGACAACCTGGGGTGGGATGGTTTGTAAAGCAAGGGTGAGTACACATCAACGTACTCAGCAAATATCCTGTTTGGCTAAGGTGGACTAGCGGTATGTGGAGTTAAGGTTAAGCAGTTGCTTTTAGTTGGTCAAGTTTTATTATTAAATGTAGAGCCAAATTTTAGTAATAACCCAGTTATTACCCAGAGGCACTCCCTCTAAGAGGAAATATCAGAGATCAGGATTATAATCACCATTGTTAATCATCATCATAAAAGTAACCATTGTTCTTCTAATCGAAGAGGATCCCAAGGCTGCTCATAACCATGAGCACGACTGATATACCAGTTTATAACACTTTGCAGAGGTTGCACACTTTACCCACAAGTCGTGATTCCCATTCTGCCCGGGGTTCTAGCCTCCCCATTGATCACTACCAAGGTGACCTAGCAGGGTCTCACTACGTAGCCTTTATAAAGATTTCCCAGAGGTCATAGCCGCCCGTTAGGTTTCTCCAGTTTGATAAACACAGTACATCTCCCCAAAGGAAGGGTGACTAACAAAACCAAATCAAAGAACCTCTACAACCAACCTCGGCAGAGCAAGTACTATGCCAGGACCCCATTGACGGCCCTACGGCAAAGCCAACTACTCCTCTGGTTTCTCTAATTAATCAGTTAAGGGCGTCCCATTCCACCCTCATGGTTGCACTGTTATCCCGGGTTGTCACTCCTCAAACAGGTCCTTACGGAGAGGTACTCAGGAAAGAGCCTGAGCCCCCTAAAGTAATCACAAGGACCCCATCGGGATAACATCATCGTATCATAAAAGATCACATCATGTTCATTGATTAAGTTTAAGCAATATCATAAGCTAACCATGATTAACCCAAAAAGGTAAACAAGGGTAAGGGAAATACAAACTAGTCAATCCTTAGGTTTCAATAAAGTAATGCAGGACAGTGAATTATAAAGTAAAGTAGGACATGATAGGTCTGAGGACACTTGCCTTCACCAGGTTGTTTCTCAGAGGGATCTTCGGCAACACACTCAGGAACCACGAGTTGCTCATTGTCTAAGTAAAGCGAGCATACATTCAATACATTTGGAAGGTAAAAATGAACATTACATCACACATGTACAAATATTGGCACACAACTCAAGAAGGTACAGTATTAAGTACAGAGGAATGAGGTCAAGTTATAAAAATGGACTAATCCTAATTGGGGAATTGATTACTCTCTAAATGTTTGGAACATAGCTCAAAAAGGTTAAGTAGTGATTAAAACAAATGAAAGCTAGAATTATAAGATAAACTACTCTCATTTAGAAATTTAATTATCTTTTAAGTATTATCCATAATTACATTCCTAATTCTATTTATGTCATTAAGGCCTAGAGGTTAAGCCAAAAAATAAATCCAAGTAATGCATAACACTAATCTCTCAAGATTGAATATACTTTATTCCTAGGGTTCTCCTTTTATTTATTTCATTAAATAAATAAATCAACATATAATTTAATTCCATATTCTAAGTGTAAAAATTAAAGTGTATAGATTACAGTTGGTCATATTTTATTTGAACAGAGAATAATTTGGTGAACATTTTGCAATTTGAACCATAAATTTGGAGTTCATATGAAAAAGATATGAAATAAACAAGTTTTGAAGTTTGAAATATGAAATTAGGGCTAAATCTGTGATTAAATAAAAGTCCAGGGGTCTAATTAAAACAAACCAGGGACCTATGCGCTAAAACAGAGGACGGCGAGTTGATTTCCTAAAACCAGGGGGTTTCTTAAGCAAAACAGCCATGCTAAGGGGTATCGGGCTCCCTCAACCGTTGGATCAGAAACCGACGGTTGAGATTAGATCACGCGGGCACGCGCGTGTGCGCGGGTGCGCAGGCGCAGCTGACAAGCGGGGCTAGGGGCGTCAGCGGCATAGGGGGAGGGCGCACTGACCGAGCGGGCCCAACGCCAGAGGACTTGGGCGCTGACAGGCGGGCGAGAGCGTCATGGCACGCGTGCGCGAAGTGTTATCCGTGGTTTGATCCATTCGATCTGAATGGGACGGAGGGGATCAGACCAGGGGGAAACAGACGGCTGCGGGCGACGAAGCGTTATCCATGGTCCGAGCCGTTCAATCTGAATTGGACGGAGGAGATTAGACTAGGGGGAAATAGACGGCTGCGGGCGGCGAAGCGTTATCCATGGTCCGAGCCGTTCGATCTGAATCGGACGGAGGGGATCAGACCAGGGGGAAACAGACGGCTACAGGCGGCGAAGCGTTATCCGTGGTCCAAGCCATTCGATCTGAATCGAACGGAGGGGATCAGACCAGGGGGGAACAGACGGCTGCGGGCGGCGTCGCTCCTCTCCACGGTGGTGAGGTCGTCAGAGTTGAGGCTGGCGCGAGCTAGGGTGGCTCCAGGGTCGCCAGAGTTGGGCAGAGGGGAAGAGGGCGCCATGGCGAACTCAATGGCAGGGAAGAGGCCATAATTCCACGGACAGAGAGGGGAGAACGGCAGTGAGAAGGTCTCAGGCGGGCCAGAGAAACTCCGGTGAGCCATTCTGGCCATGGGGAGGGGACTTAAGGCGCGCTAAGGCCTTGGCTAACTTTAGAAGAGGCAGGGGTGACATAGGGACCTACTTTGGGGAACTAGACCGGGCTAAATCGGCCGGCCAACGCGTGAGCACGGTGGACCACCGCGGCCGAGCACCGGTGAAGGCAAAATTGGCAGAGCACAGGGCGCAATAAGGGAAATTGGGCACGGGGACGGGTGTCTCACCTTGGAGCGAAGCTCGGGGAGGCTTGGAGCGGTCTCCAGCGAGCTGGATGGTCAGGAACGCGGTCGCGGGTCTCCGGCAGCGGCTGGCGACGTGGGCAGAGCGTGAGAGAGGGCGAAGCTGCGCGAAATGAGGTGAGGGGTGTGCGTGGGGCACTAGCGGGGCTCTAAGAAGGGAGCTAGGCGCGTGGGTGGGCGTCGTGGCTGAGAAATCCGGCGACGTGCACGAGTGCGCACACGCCGGTCCACGACGAGTGCGGAGGAGCGGAACTGATAGGTAGGGTCCATGGCGTAGAGAGAGGAGAAAGGGGCGTGCGGGGCAACAGCTCGACGACTAGCGGACCGGGCCCGTGAGACAGAGAGAGAGGGAGCACGCAGGGAAGAAAACTGGCGCCGACAGGCTAGCCCCACTGGGCAGCGAGCGAGGGAGGGCGCACGCGAGGGAGAACTACCGCTGACAGGCGGGATCCGCCTATTAGACGGCGCGGGCGCGCGGCCTGGCTGGGCCGACTGTAATACTCAAATTTGTATACAAAGGATATAGTAGATCTCCTTATTTTATGTGCCACATTGCATCATAAAAAGAGCATCCAAGTAATTAAGAGTGATTAAATTACAAAATAAATGATACCAAAATAAAATAAAATGCATCATGTTGGAGTTTTATTGTTTGTGCATTTAATAAAATGATAATGTTGATAATAATATTAAAATAATAATTCTAAAGGTTGAATTGAATCCCTAGATTAAAATTTAGGGTTTTTGAAAATGAGAAGAAGAGAAATGATATATAAAAAAAGATATAAATAATATAATTATATCTCTAAAAACTTGTATTTTAACTTCACCATATGATGGTGTGACTAAATTGCATAGTTAACATCAACTTGAATTTGCACTTAAGTGGAATTAAAAATTCAAATTCAAATGAATTAGGAATAAATAAGAAAGCAGAAAAAAAAGGAAAAGGAAAAATTCCCTGCGCTTGGGCCAACCTTCTTCCTTCCCGGCCCATCTCCATACTTTTCCCCGCCGGCCCACCTCATTTTCTCTGCTACACACGCGCGCGCTACGGCCTTCACCCGCTTGTGGGCCGATCCGTCAGGCGCGAAATTAATCGGGCGACTACACGCTGACCGCTCCTCAGTCGTGGTAGGATTGGGCGTGAAGCTCCTTCTCTGCTCATGGGACCCACCTTGCTGGCGCGGTCTTCTTCTTCCCCGTGGGGATCGGATCGCGCTGACCCGGTTCGACCGCGAACTCGGGAGCATGCCCACATGCGTCCACGCATCTCGCTCTCCTCCAAACGATTTCCCCACCGCGTATTCCCTCTCCTATCTTGTGCGGAAGCCGAGGCTTCATCCCTCTGTGCGGGTCGCCATGGCCATAATAAACCACCGCCGCGGCCAACTCCGGCATCACGGACCTCAAATCGATCCGTCCTGTCACTGACCGCGCGGCCTCCACGATCGAATCCACCCGCGACGCGCTTCTCGGCCGCCAACGCCTGAGCAGAAGAGAGAGTTGAGAGCAGGGACGCCGTCAGCATCGTCCCCGTCCACGACTGACGTTTGGGGGTCTGCGATGAGTCCAGAAGCTTCATGTGCTGGCCGGTGGAACACCCGTGGCCGGATAGGGAAGGATTGACCCTGTGGCGGCCGGGATTCATCGTCGAACGCTGGGATCCGCCGCTCCCCGTGGATGGCCCGGGGCACTCTTGGAATCACGGTGAGCAACCTCCCCATCGTATCGCATCGTTATCCTTTGCGTGATATTGCCTTCGGATCGAAGTTCGATTGCTGGAGCCGAATTTGGGAGTGCGCCGGCCATGGCTCCGCCGCGTCAGGGCCATGCGCTGCCGTCTCGGGATTAAGGTGAGAGAGAAGAGCCATGGCCGTCGGATCGTGATTGTGCGATCGCGAATAGGTGTAGGATGGTGTTTCGGCCATGGCCCATCCTAGCCGTTGATCGATGGATGGAGGGGCGAGGGGTGTTCCTGGCGTTTTAAAATCCAGAGCATTGATCTCAAATCCTAGGGCTCTGGATGCATACCTCTTCATTTTCTAATCCGGGCCATTTAAATCTAATCGAGCGGCTGCAATCCTCCCGTACCCCTTCAGCCGCAGGATTTGTAAAATAAACCCTGGGGTTTTGTGTTATCAACCCGCCGTCCAATGCTGTAGCCCTCTAAGTCTGGGGTTTTCTTACGCCTGAGCCCTTAACCTTTCTGAATATTGGGGCGCAATCCAGGGAAAGGAAAATTAGATTAAATAAATTAGGAAATGTATTTTTAATACAAAAACAACTCCTAGAACTTGTTTATTCCATAGAAAACTCATATGAACTCCAAATTACCCCATTCCAATTTCTAAAATTTTGTAATAATCTTCTCTATCATTTAGTATCTCTGCTTTGGCATAAAAACAGTAAGAACATTAATTTAACATTTAATCCTATTTTAATCACATTAAACCTTAGGAAATTCATAACTTGAATTCTATAACTCCAAATTTAGTGATTCCAGTTCCTATGATTTCATTTTAATGTGTAGATTTTTACTGTATATTTTATTTACATGTTTGGTGTGATGTTGATTTTGGCTATACTATGTATGTATTGTGTTGATGCGAATAGACGAGCAAGCCACTGTGGAAACTGAGGTTCAACCAGTAGAAGTAGCTGAGCAGGAGCTCATTGAAGGCAAGTTGTGCCCTTGATCACTTACTTTTCCCAGCCATGTTCTTATTAATTTTAATGATCTGCATAGGTTAATTTTGATGGGATCCTTTATGTTACCCCAGTTTTGATTACCTCTATACCTTGTTCACCCCTGAAATACTTTTGGGTAGTACTTGTTATTGCTTTATGTGGATTGGGTATGGAGATACACTATTCATGATTATTCTGTTATTATCTTGTTATTATTACTGTTCATGTTAAGATCATTAAATTAATGGGAACATGGAGCGACCACCCGGGAAAACAGTGCTACCACAAGGGTTTAATGGGACGCCCTTGGCTGATTAACTAGGAAAGCTAGTGGAGGTCTTCCTTACCCGAAAGGGGCAAGGGCAGTAGGGGAGTGGTCAGTGTAGGGAGGTCCTTGGGTTGATTTTGCTGCGATGGCGGTCAGGCAAGAACCCTGCACTGGAGCTTCCTATAAACTGTAGCGGGATTTCTGAAGCTAGTGGAACTTTGTAAAGGCCTCGTAGTGTTACCCTGCCTCGCCTCCTCAGTAGAGGTGTATGGGATTGGCCGTCTCTTGGCAGATGGGTAACATGACTTGTGGGTAAAGATGCGCAACCTCTACAGAGTGTAAAACTAGTATACTAGCCGTGCTCACGGTCATGAGCGGCTCGGACCCTCACATGGTTAATTATGGAACCTAAATTCAATTTGACATTTGCATCGCATTTAGGATTATTTTACTATTACTTTTCTTTATTATTATTAAGGTTTGGTATTTACTTACACTTAGTAATTGCTAATAAAATTTTGACCAACTTATAAAAGCAATGCTCAGCTTCAGCCTTTATTTCATTGATCAGCCTTACACTACATGAACTCCCACCTTTGGTGAGTTCATGCCACATTATTCCCCACGACTTGTTGAGCTATGAACGTATGTGAGCTCACTCTTGCTGTCTCACACCCCCCCACAGGAGAAGAACAGGTGGTCGAAGAGGAGCCGCCTAACACTGAGGCATTCGATCTGATCTAGGTGGCGTTTCTCAGTCGACATTGGCGCCAACGATCCTTAGTTCGTTTTACATTTATTCTTCTACTTTGTAATAAGTCTTCCGCTATGTAATAAAAACTCTGATGTTTTATGACATTTATCTCTATACACTCTGTTATTATATATGTTGTCTTCTTGGCGCATGTATGAGATGCACCCAGCTTTGTTCTTTAAAACCGGGTGTTACACCGACTGGGCTGGTTTGGGCTGCTTTCTTGTTTTCTTTTTCTCTGAATATTCTAATTCCTTTTCCATTTCTTTTTCTGTAGGGTTTTTCAAATCCAAATTCAAACTAGGTTTCAAATTCAAATAAATTCAAACTTGTGCAACACTTCAAAGAATATTTTAAACTCAGCATGATGCAACATGTCATGACTCATAAGGTTTTGGCAAAAATAAATAATTAACCTCCACTAGTTTAGGCTATCTCTAATCAAAAAGGGAAAAGGGAGAATGAATTTAGAGAGAGAGAAAACCTAGAGTGAGAAAAAGAAGAGTAACACATGATTTTGGGTGATAATTAGAAAGAAATTTTATACCCCCAAAATCAGGGTGTTACAGACCTATCCCCCTTAAGAGAATCTCGCCCTCGAGATTCAGGGCTAGCTAGAAAAGAGCTCCGGGTACTTGGCTTTTAAATCATCTTCTCGTTCCCAGGTTGCTTCTTCTTCTGAGTGATGACCCCATTCGACTTTGCACATCCTAATGGTACTTCTCCGAGTGACCTGATTTACTTTCTCCAGAATTTGAGTTGGCTTCTCAATATAAGTCAGATCTTCTTGAACTTCAAGATCCTTTGCTGGCAACTACTCTTCTGGCACTCTCAAGCATTTCTTCAACTGAGACACATGGAACACATCGTGCACAGCTGACAGATTCTCTGGTAAGCTGAGTTGATAAGCCACTTCTCCACGTCTGGCTTGAATCTAATACGGTCCAATATAACGAGGTGCTAGCTTGCCTTTGACTCCAAACCTTTTGGTTCCTCTAATGGGTGACACCTTCAAATAAACATAATCTCCCACTTCAAAACTGAGTTCTCTTCTTCTGGTGTCAGCATAGCTTCATTGTCTGGACTGTGCTGCCTTCAAATTCTCCCGAACCATTCTGATGTTCTCTTCGGCTTCAAGCAGAATATCTGGTCTGAACACCTGTCTTTCACCAGGTTGGTCCCAATGCAGTAGAGTTCTGCAATTCCTTCCATAAAGCGCTTCAAACGGTGACATCTTTAGGCTGGCTTGGTAGCTGTTGTTGTAATAGAATTCTGCATATGGTAATCTCTTGTCCCAACCTATCTTGTATTGTAAGGCACAAGCCCTCAACATATCCTCCAAAATCTGATTAGTTCTCTCTGTTTGACCATCTGTCTGCGGGTGATAAGCTAAGATAAACTTCAAATGCGTGCCCAAAGCTTCATGTAACTGCTGCCAAAATGAGAGGTGAACTGGTGCCTCTATCTGATACTATCTTCTTCAGAACGCCATGCAAGCACACAATCCGAACCATATATAGTTCGGCCAACACCGCATTGTTGTAGGTGGTCTTGACTGGTATGAAATGGGCCGCCTTTGTCAAACGGTCCACTACTACCCAGATAGAGTCATAACCAGTACGAGTGCGAGGCAAACCGACTATAAAGTCCATTCCGATCTCATCCCATTTCCACTGAGGAATCTGCAATGGTTGCAACAAACCTGCAGGTCTCTGATGTTCTGCCTTAATCCTCTGACAATTGTCACATACAACCACATACTCTTTTATCTCCCTTTTCATACCGTACCACCAAAATCTTTTCTTCAGGTCTTGATACATCTTCTCACTACCAGGGTGTATAGAGTATGATGTCTCATGAGCTTCCTTGAGAATCAGTTCCCGGATTGGTTTGATATCAGGAACACACAGTCTGTCCTTGAACCATATCACTCCTTCTGCATCTTCACAGAAATCCTTGCCTTTTCCATCTATGATCAGGTGCCAGATCTCGTAGATTTTCTCATCATCCTTCTGACCCTTCCTGATGTCTTGCTCTAGAGTGGGTTCCAACTCAATTGTCACTCCTTGAGTGTTGTTCAGAAATCCGAGACTCAACCTGTCGAATTCCTTCGCTAGCTCATATGGCATCGGGTGAGCGGCCAACATATTGACTTGACCCTTCCTGCTAAGAGCATCTGCAACTACATTTGCTTTGCCTGAGTGATAATGAATCTCCAGCTCATAATCTTTGATCAACTCTAGCCATCTTCTCCGCCTCATGTTTAACTCTGACTAAGTGAATATGTACTTGAGGCTCTTGTGGTCCTTGTAGATATCACACTTCTACCCATAAAGATAATGCCTCCAGGTCTTCAATGCATGAACCATGGCTGCTAACTCTAGATCATGAGTAGGATAGTTCTTCTCATGAATCTTCAACTGTCGGGACGAGTATGCCACTACTCTCCCTTCCTGCATCAACACCCATCTTAGTCCGATGTACGAAGCATCGCAATACACTGAGAATGGCTTGTGAACATCTGGCAGAATCAGTACTGGTGCCGTTGTCAACTTCTCCTTCAATGTCTCAAAGGACTTCTGACATGTTGGGGTCCACTTGAACTCAACCTTCTTTGCCAGCAAGGCTGTCATTGGTCTGGCGATCTTGGAGAAACCTTCAATGAAACGCCGATAATAACCAGACGTTTCGATGAAACTCTTGATTCCTCGGACATCTTTTGGTGCTTTTCAGTCCAAGATAGCTGTTACCTTCTTCGGATCTACAGCCAATCCCTCTCGGTTTATAATGTGACCCAAAAATAGGACTTCACTGATCCATAACTCACACTTGCTAAGCTTGGCGTACAACTGACAATCTCATAGCCTCTGAAGTACTTTCCTCAAATGCTCCTCATGCTCTTGCTCATTCTGGGAATATACAAGAATATCATCAATGAACACCACTACGAACTTGTCGAGGTAGTCCATGAACACATTGTTCATCAGGTACATGAAGTAAGCTGGTGCATTCGTCAATCCGAATGACATAACCATGAACTCATATAGTCCATACTTAGTGATGAATGCTGTCTTCGGTATATCTATAGGTCGGATCCTGAGCTGATGGTAACCTGACCTCAGATCTATCTTTGAGAACACACTGTCTCCTCTCAACTGATCAAATAGGTCTTCAATTCGAGGCGGAGGGTACTTGTTCTTGACAGTGACTTCATTCAAAGCTCTGTAATTGATGCACATCCTCTTCGTGCCATCCTTCTTCTCCACAAATAACACTGGGGTTGCCCAAGGTGAGGTACTTGGTCTGATGTAGCCTTTCTCTAACAACTCATCAATCTACTTCTTGAGTTCCACCAACTCTGGTCCAGACACTTGATAAGCTCTCTTGGAAATAGGAGCGGTGCCTGGGATAAGCTCTATGGCAAATTCAACTTTCCTTTTAGGTGGCATGCCTGGTAACTCTTCAGGGAATACATCAGGGAATTCTGACACAATCCTAATTGCCTCAATTGGATTGGACTCCTTGTCATCTACTGATAAATGGTGGCAAGCTCCTTCTTCTAGTTCAGGTAAGTATAGCTTGATTGCTACTTCCTTTCTGGATGGGGACACCAACTTAACTATTCTCTTATCGCAACTGACAGTGACTTGATTTCTGTGTAGCCAATTCATCCCTAGGATGACATCTAACCCTTGAGTTCCCATGACTACTAGGCTAGCGGGGAAGGCTATCCCCCTTATTTCAATCCTTAGATTCAGACAAATCCTATCGGACTGAACTTTTCCCCCAACTAAATTAACTCTCAAAGGTGGGATCATTGGTTCTATGGGGATGTTATGTGATTCTACCCAAGATGCAGAAACAAAAGAATGTGTGGCACCAGTATCAAATAGTACTTTTGCTGGGTAGGATTCGACTGGAAACATACCTACTGCCATGTCCTGAGCATCCTAGATTGCTTCGGCCTCCAGGTGATTCACCTTTCCACGGTTGTAGGCCTGACCACGGACTCCTAGTGCTTGCTGTGGTGCTCCTTGTCTTGCTGGGGCATTGATTGCTGGCGGTTGCTGGGCTGCTTTCTTTGGACAATTCTTCGCTCAGTGATTTTGTTCTCCACAGTAGAAGCATGCATGACCTCCTACTTGTGCTGGGGCTGCTTGGCCATTCTGGTTGGTTGCGGGGGCAGGAAGACGAGCTGCCTGGTTGTTCTGACGTTGGTACTGATTTCTTCCCGGCTGAGTGTTCTAACGGTACTGCTGCTGCTGTTGGTGACGCTGATGCTGGTACCGGTGCTGGTGCTGGTGGCCTTGCTTGAATTGCTGTGGCGAGTTGCCTGAGTAGCAGGGATGACTGCTACTCTCGGCCTGAGGTCCACCAATCTTGCGCTTCCTATCCTCCATCTCCCAACGCTTCCTTTTAGTCATAATTGCTCTATCGATAAAATGCTGGAAGGTGGGGAAAGTGTGGTTCATCAACTGATAATGGAGGGGATCAACCAATCCTCTCAGAAAGTGGTACTGCCTCTTGGCATCTGTGTTGATGTCTTCCGGGGCGTAACGGGACAGCTGCAGAAACTTGTCCCTGTACTCGCTGACGGACAGGGACCCTGCTTCAAGGCGAGAAACTCTTCCTTCCTCACTATCATCAGTCCCTTGGGCACATGGTAGCGACGGAAGTTGTCCCTGAACTCCTCCCAAGTGATGGCTTTAGGGTTGGCATGGGTGGCGAGGTAAGACTCCCACCAAGACTGTGCTGCTCCCCTCGGCTGTCGGGGACCATACAACACCTTCTCTCGATTGTTGCACTGGGCAGTGTGCAACTCACGCTCCACGGTACGTAGCCAATCTTCAGCGTCCATGGGGTCAGCAGAGTGGGCAAAGACAGGGGGATGGCCCCTCATGAATTCTGCCCGCGTGTCACTAGGCACTTGTGGCATCTGGACTTGCACTGGAGGCTAAGGTGGTGGTGGCTGCTGCTTAACTTGCCGCATCGCTGCTAATATCTGACCAATTGCCTGAACTGCCTGGGTCTGCATCAAGAACATCTGCTCAATGGTCATCTGGGGTGGCGGTGGCAAATGCTGCTGCGGAGCTACCTCCTCTTGGGGGTGCCTGCTGCTCTTGCTGTGCACGCCTCACACCTCTGCGCCTGTTCTCAGACATCTGTAGGAATCACACACATATCAGATCTAACATTGCAGTCTTTTAGCATAAGAAAAGATGTATAGAAAATCTCCATAGCACTGAACGCATGACCATCTTCACTGACAGCTTCTCAGATAAAGAGGAAAGGGGAAATAAAGGGATTACCCAACTAAATAACTGACTTTAATAATAACTAGACAAAGTTGCAGGAGATACCCACACCTTGGTGACAATCATTACAAAGATTCAACTTCAGTACATGTCCATCATAACAAGCATCCAACATAAGATAAGCAAACTAACTCTAACTAAAACTGACTTAGGCTAAGACACTAAACTAAGCATTATTACAGACTCTGACTCTGTCGATCTAAGGATCCAAATCTATGCGGGTCCTGCAGTCTGGAGTACCATAGTCGAAGCGACGACGGGGCAATGAATGGTAAGCGTGCTGAATCCCGACAGGGGCGGGAGAACCACCATCCAAATAGTGGCGTGCTGCGCACTCAGCACGCAATTCCGCAACCTCCACCCGAACCTTGCCTAACTCGTCAAGGGCATGGTCCAACTCTATGTTGAGCATAACGGCCAAGTTGACCATGCTGTTCAGCCTAGGATTGCCCTCACCAACTGGCGAGACAATCACACCTCCAGCACTATCGGTCGAACGTCGAGGGTAGTACTTCAGGTCAAAGCCATCAGCTACCCCGCTGAACAACGAGCAATAATGAGAAAGTTCCCATCGTGCTGCATCTTGCATGGCTGCCTCGGCAGTATCCCTCTCAGTGATAGAATAGTGCTCTGAGAAGGCCTCTGCACCCCGGAGATCATCGTTCGGACGGCGCACCAAGCAAGTAGCCTCCCATTGGTCCGGGTATAGCCCGTGACGATGCTGATAGACTACACAACGGTACTCGATAGACCAAGTGTGCCGGTCGAAAGCCCGACGCAACAAGGTATCGAGAGCGTCGTGGAAGTGACACCCGCGAGCGGCGTCACGAGTGATGGGTCTCGTGATCCATCCCTCCAGCTCCGGCTCCTCTGAACACTCCGTGCCATGGCTCAAACTGCCACCGGTGTCGTCGTCGTCTCCGTCTCCATCGGGGTCTCCTCCAGCAGCCGGGATGCCCTATGGTGGTGCAGGGGGCATCTCTGGCTGAGGTGCAGGGGAAGGCGGCCTCTCAGACTCCACCTCCCGCTGAGGCGAGGGGGAAGAGTCCTGCTGCTCCTGCTCCTGGCATCGGCGCTCCTGCTCCTCGTGCAGGCGACGATGCAGTCTCTCCAGTTGGCTGGACTAGCCTGACACCGTGCGACGCAGTGGACGCTCTGCCAGGCGAGAAGGCAAAAAGGGGATCACAGACTTACATGTAGTGCACCTAATACGGGCCATCTACAAAAGACATCGTAAGCACAAGAGTAAGAGTAGAACTATGAGACCAGGAAATAAACAGAGAGAAAAGTGAGGCAAAACTTTTTGAGATAAGTAGATAACATAGAGTTGGTCAAGATGACCAACTTTTGAAAGAACTCAAAGGTCAAGGTAAGAGTAGGGGTCTATAGTCCTTAGGTCGACCATTCTAGTCTAGGTTAGCGGTCCTACAGTCAGCAAGGGCTTTGATACCACTTATGTCACACCCGGTTTTGGAAGGCAAACCGAATGCGAACCATGTACGTGCCAGGATCAGAAACTCACGTACACGGCGACTACATAATTGGACATTATCACACAATGCTTGAAATAAATAGCGGAAAGGTACTTTATTACATCAAGATGTCCAAGACATTCACAGAGTCTAATACATAACCATTGTTCAACATAAATATCAAAGTGAGGAATTACGAAACATAGATGCTAAGCCTACACAGGAAGCTGACTGGGGGTTTGCCACTAAGAAAGAACTAGAACTCGTCGTATTCCTGGAACTCCTCGAAGTCATCCATGTTGCCAACTTCACCTCCTGAGCACTGAGAACAGTGGGGACAACCTAGGGTGGGGTGGTTTGTAAAGAAAGGGTGAGTACACATCAACGTACTCAGCAAATGTCCTGTTTGGCTAAGGTGGACTAGCGGTAAGTGGAGTTAAGGTTAAGCAGTTGCTTTTAGTTGGTCAAGTTTTATTATTATAAGTAGAGCCAAATTTTAGTAATAACCCAGTTATTACCCAGAGGCACTCCCTCTAAGAGGAAATACCAGAGATCAGGATTATAATCACCATTGTTAATCATCATCATAAAAGTAACCATTGTTCTTCTAATCGAAGAGGATCCCAAGGCTGCTCATAACTGTGAGCATGACTGATATACCAGTTTCTAACACTCTGCAGAGGTTGCACACTTTACCCACAAGTCGTGATTCCCATTCTGCCTGAGGTTCTAGCCTCCCCATTGATCACTACCAAGGTGACCTAGCAGGGTCTCACTACATAGCCTTTACAAAGATTTCCCAGAGGTCATAGCCGCCCATTAAGTTTCTCCAGTTTGATAAACACAATACATCTCCCCAAAGGAAGGGTGACTAACAAAACCAAATCAAAGAACCTCTGCAACCAACCTCGGCAGAGCAAGTACTGTGTCCGGACCCCATTGATGGCCCTACGGCGAAGCCAACTACTCCTCTGGTTTCTCTAATTAATCAGCTAAGGGCGTCCCATTCCACCCTCATGGTTGCACTGTTATCCTGGGTTGTCACTCCCCAAACAGGTCCTTATGGAGAGGTACTCAGGAAAGAGCCTGAGCCCCCTAAAGTAATCATAAGGACCCCATCGGGATAACATCATCGTATCATAAAAGATCACATCATATTCATTGATTAAGTTTAAGCAATAGCATAAGCTAACCATGATTAACCCAAAAGGTAAACAAGGGTAAGGGAAATACAAACTAGTCAATCCTTAGGTTTCAATAAAGTAATGCGGGATAGTGAATTATAATGTAAAGTAGGACATGATAGGTCTGAGGACACTTGCCTTCACCAGGTTGTTGCTCAGAGGGATCTTCGACAACACACTCAGGAACCACGAGCTGCTCGTTGTCTAAGTAAAGCGAGCATACATTCAATACATTTGGAAGGTAAAAATGAACGTCACATCACACATTTACAAATATTGGCACACAACTCAAGAAGGTATAGTATTAAGTACAGAGAAATGAGGTCAAGTTATAAAAATGGACTAATCCTAATTGGGGAATTGATTACTCTCTAAATGTTTGGAACATAGCTCAAAAAGGTTAAGTAGTGATTAAAACAAATGAAAGCTAGAATTATAATATAAACTACTCTCATTTAGAAATTTGATTATATTTTAAGTATTATCTATAATTACATTCCTAATTCTATTTATGTCATTAAGGCCTAGAGGTTAAGCCAAAAAATAAATCCAAGTAATGCATAACACTAATCTCTCAAGATTGAATATACTTTATTCCTAGGGTTCTCCTTTTATTTATTTCATTAAATAAATAAATCAACATATACTTTAATTCTATATTCTAAGTGTAAAAATTAAAGTGTATAGATTACAGTTGGTCATAGTTTATTTGAACAGAGAATAATTTGGTGAACATTTTGCAATTTGAACCACTAAATTTAGAGTTCATATGAAAAAGATATGAAATAAACAAATTTTGAAGTTTGAAATATGAAATTAGGGCTAAATCTATGATTAAATAAAAGTCCAGGGGTCTAATTAAAACAAACCAGGGACCTATGCGCTAAAACAGAGGACGGCGGGTTGATTTCCTAAAACTAGGGGGTTTCTTAAGCAAAACAGCCACACGAAGGGGTATCGGGCTCCCTCAATCGTTAGATTAGAAACCGACGGCTGAGATTAGATCGCGCGGGCGCGCGCGGGCGCGGCTGACAAGCGGGGCCAGGGGTGTCAGCGGCAGAGGCAGAGGGCGCACTGACCGAGCGGGCCCAGCACCAGAGGACTTGGGCGCTGACAGGCGGGCTAGGACGTCAGGGCACGCGTGCGCGAAGAGTTATCTGTGGTCCGAGTCGTTCGATCTGAATCGAAAGGAGGGGATCAGACCAGGGGGAAACAGATGGCTACGGGCGGTGAAGCATTATCCGTGGTCTGAGCCGTTTGATCTGAATCGGACGGAGGGGATCAGACCAGGGGGGAAACAGACGGCTGCAGGCGGCAAAGCGTTATCCGTGGTCCGAGCCGTTCGATCTGAATCAGACGGAGGGGATCAGACCAGGGGGAACAGACGGCTGCGGGCGGTGAAGCGTTATCTGTGGTCCAAGCCGTTCGATCTGAATCGGATGGAGGGGATCAGACCAGGGGAAACAGACGGTTGCGGGCAGCGCCACTCCTCTCCGTGGCGGTGAGGTCGCCGGAGTTGAGGTTGGCGCGAGCTACGGTGGCTCCGGGGTCACCAGAGTTGGGTAGAGGGGAAGAGGGCACCACGACGAACTCAATGGCGAGGAAGAGGCCATTAATCCACGGGCAGAGAGGGGAGAACGACGGTGAGAAGGTCTCGGGCGGGCCGGAGAAACTCCGGTGAGCCATTCCGGCCACGGGGATGGGACTTAAGGCACGCTAAGGCCTTGGCTAACTTCAGCAGAGGCAGGGGTGACATAGGGACCTACTCTGGGGAACTAGACCGGGCTAAATCGGCCGGCCACCGCGCGAGCACGGCGGACCACCGCGATCGAGCACCGGCGAAGGCGAAATTGGCCGAGAACAGGGCGCAATAAGGGAAATTGGGCACATGGACGGGTGTCTCACCTCAGGGCAGAGCTTGGGGAGGCTTGGAGCGGTCTCTGGCGAGCTAGATGGCCGAGAATGCGGGCGTGAGTCTTCGGCGGCGGCTGGCGGCGTGGGCAGAGGGCGAGAGAGGGTGAAGCTGCGCGAAATGAGGTGAGGAGTGTGCACGGGGCACTGGTGGGGCTCTAAGAAGGGGGAGCTGGGCATGTGGGTGGGCATCGTGGCCGAGAAATCTGGCGACGTGCGCGAGTGCGCACACGCCGGTCCATGGCGAGCGCGGAGGGGGCGGAACTGACAGATAGGGTCCATGGCACAGAGAGAGGAGAAAGGGGCGTGCAGGGCAATGGCTCGGCGACTGGCGGACCGGGCCTGCGAGACAGAGAGAGAGGGAGCGCGCGGGAAAGAAAACTGGCGCCGACAGGCTGGCCCTACTGGGCAGCGAGGGAGGGAGGGCACGCGCGAGGGAGAACTGCCGCTGACAGGCAGGATCCGCCTGTCAAACGGTGCGGGCGCGCGGGTGCGCGACATGGCTGGGCTGGTTTGGGCTGCTTTCTCCTTTTCTTTTTCTCTGAATTTTCTAATTCCTTTTCCATTTCTTTTTCTATAGATTTTTCAAATCCAAATTCAAACTAGGTTTCAAATTCAAATAAATTCAAACTTGTGCAACACTTCAAAGAATATTTTAAACTCATCATGATGCAACATGTCATGACTCATAAGGTTTTGGCAAAAATAAATAATTAACCACCACTAGTTTAGGCTATCTCTAATCAAAAAGGAAAAAGGGAGAATGAATCTAGAGAGAGAGAAAACCTAGAGTAAGAAAAAGAAGAGTAACACATGATTTTGGGTGATAATTAGAAAGAAATTTTATACCCCAAAATGAGGGTGTTACAAGAATGGTCATTGTACTCTAAGTTAGCGGTCCTACAGTCAACCTGGCTCTGATACCACTTATGTCACACTCGGTTTTAGAAGGCAAACCGAATGTGAACCATGTACGTGTCAGGATCAGCAATTCACGTACACAACAATTACATAGTTAGACATCATCACATAGTGCTCAAATAATTACGCAAAAAGGTAATAATTTGATTACATCATGATGCCCGAGACATCCACATAGTCTTAAACATAGATCAAAGTGCGAAAACGAAACGTAGCAATACACGACCTTCAAAGGTAGCCGACGGGGGGGGGGGGGGGGGGGTTGTCGCTAACCCATGCCTATAACTCATCATAGTCTTGGAACTCCTGGAAATCCTCTGCCATGACTTCATCTTCTCCTGAGCAGGGGTTGCAATGTGGACAACCTGGTGTTTTGGTGTTTTAAGCACGGGTGAGTACACATCAATGCACTTAGCAATTGTCCCGTTTGGCTAAAAGTGGACTAGCTGTATGTGGGGTGAAGCTCAAAGCAGTTGCTTTTAGTTGGTCAGGTAATTATTACTATTAGAGCCAGGTTTTAGCAATAACCCCAAGTTATTAACCCAAAGGTACTCCTTCCAAATGGAAAGAACACCAGAAACCATAATCATAATCATCACCAGTAAAACCATAATTATCCTCATCATCATCTGTAATCGTAGTATCTCTAATCAAAAGGAGCTCCCAAGGCCGCTCATAACCGTGAGCACGACTGATATGTCAGTTTCTAACACTCTGCAGAGGTTGCACACTTTACCCACGAGCCATGATTCCCTCTCTAGCCCAAGCTACAAAAGCCTTGTTCACTCCCGATGTGAATGGCCAGGGATTCACTACAAAGCCTTTACAAAGATTCCATGAGATGTGGCCGCTTGTTAGGTTTCCTAAATATACCGCACTCCTCCACAAGGGGCAAACCACCCTTGGCAGAGCGAGCCGCATACACCGAGCCCCATTGACGGCACGACGGCGAAGCAAACTACACCTCAGTTCCTCTAATTAATTAGTGCTAGCATAGAGCTAATCCAGAGATAATCCAACCCAAATAGGCGATCAAGGACAATATAAACAAAGACCAAAAAATCCTTAGGCGTAAATTATGTAAATGCGGGGAGATGAATTATAAAATGAGTAGGACATAAATAGGTCAGAGGATACTTGCCTTCACTAACCAGCTGCTACTCAGGGTCTTCTCCTGCAACTTCCTTGAACTCCGCCAATGGACCGTTATCTATACGAGTTCAAACATATATTCCACATTCTTAACATAGACAGGAACAATACACCACATAATAAAATAGAACAACTGAATAGACGCGTGGCGCAGGGCTCCCATTTACGACTATGCAAGAAAAGAAACTACGTCGGTCGAAGCTACAGCCGAGAGACATAGTGATAACGTTAAGAAGTTATGAACTAAAATATTTATCTCAACATAATTATATTCATTGATATTCATGCAACGCGTAAATAAAATTAGCACTAGGTCCTAATTAGTTCGGTACTTGATTTATCGTTGTTACACTACACACTTTAATTAACATACGTGATTCTAGGTGAATTAAAAAGGATTGTCACACGGCGAAGCGCGCGACACAACGCATGACTCAAACAGAATTTAAAAAGGGTTGTCGCGCGACGAAGCATGTGACACAACGCATGACTCCAATGGTGAATTAAAAGGGATTGTCGCGCGATAAACCATGCGACACACGCGTGACTCAAACAAAATTTAAAATGCTACAATGCGCGCTGGGGCTGCGCGCCGAAGCTACGCCACGGCTATGCGACAGCACTGACAGGGCTGCGCGCAGGGGTCAGGTCGAGCAGGCGCGCACACTGGGCACGAGACCGGGGGTTGCGCGCCGGGGGCTAGGGCCGCACAGGGGCCACGTTGAGGCAGGCGCGTCGGGCCGCATCAGGTCGTCGGCGAGGGCTGCACGGGGTGGGGCTGCGCCGGAGGGTCCACACCGGGGGAGGGCGGCTATGGGTAGGGTCGCGCTGGGGGAGGGGCTCACCGGGTGGAGAGGCTCGTCGGGCGGAGGAGCCGTGCTAGGTCTGCGCGGGGCTGTGCAGGGGCACGCCAGGGGAGGGCGGCCGCGGGCAGGGCCGCACCGCACGCCAAGGTGGGTAGAAGCCGCGTGCCGAGGGTGCCTCACGCCAAGGCGGGCAGGGGCCAGGGGCGCCATGCAGGGGGAGGAAGGGAAGAGAGAGAGGAGGGGGAGGAGAGGGGGAAGCTTACCACGGGCTCGACGGACGGCAGCAACCGCTCACCGGGGATCCAAACGATGGCAGGGAGAGAGTGGGAAAGAGGAGGAAGAGGGTAGTTTCTCTCTTCCTAGATCATGGGTGCACCGAAAAGGGCAGTGGGGGAGGGGCGCGCATGGGGGTGGTGGTTTGGGCGCACGGGCTGGGCCGGGGCTGAGCCGCGGGGCTAATTCTCCTCTACTCGAGCTCGCCTGCTTCTAATCAAGTTTATTCCGTGAATAGAAATCCCAAAATAAGTGAATGCACTCCTAGGCACAATATCAGACAGAAATAAATATGCTCCAGCATGATGCAACAACGATTTCAACTTAGGATTTTGCTTACACATGATACAGACACCAGTCTCTATATTGCTTTGAAAATGGGAGGAAGGAGCAGAGCAGGAAGAGAAAAAGAAAGTAACACCTAAATTAGGTGAATATTGGAGAAGAAAATTTATACCCCCAAATTCAGAGCGTTACAGGGAGGAGAGATATTAGGGGTTGTTTTGGAATCGGCAGGCTACCCAAGACGCCTCTAGACAACATAGAGTCAAAGAGAGGTGAAGATTGAGATGAAGAAAGCTACGTTACTAGCTACTCCTATGGCAAGAATGTAAAGGAATTGATAAACGGGTTGATTAGTTTGATTGATGGGTGTTTTAATCGGTCGTACCCCTTCAAATATGTAGTGGAGAGGTCTGGACCCGTTCCTAGACGTCCAATAACTCCTGCGAGTTTAGAGGGATAGACACACGTGGAGAAAGGATTTCAACTGCTTGATCTAATCCTATCGCGGATTGTCCACGCCTATGGGTGGACCGTCCGCAGGCCTAACCGTCCGGCTGTGTTCAGTGCCACAAACTATGCTCAACACTCACCATCCCATGCAACCCTCATGACTAGGGCTGGCCATTTTAAACCCGTTAACCGAACCCGAATCGAACCCGAACCCGAATAGACCGAATTGGTCGATCTTTTGGGTTTTGGTTTTCAGGTTCGGTCCATAGATCGTATATATTCGGTTATCAGGTTCAGATTTAGTTTTTATAGTGTGTAACCCGAATAGACAAAAAACCGAAATACAGCCAACCCTCCGCTGTCCAGCGTCCACAGCAATCAGCCCAGCTGCCCAAAGTCTCCCACGTCCCGCGAGGCCGCGCAGGCCATTAGGCGATAGCCAGTCGGCCCAACCCAATGTCTGGCGGTTCCTCCATGTCTCTGTCTCCCTGAGTTAGTGTAGCGGCAGCCACCTGCCAATCCTAGAGCTACTCGCAAGCGCCGCCGCCCACCGCCGACACTCGCCACGCCCGCAGGAAAGTCGCCTACGGCCCCACGCCACCGCCTGCCACCAGTAGGAAGGCCGATCCGCCCGTAGGCTCCCGATGTCCGGCGTTCCGCTCCACTGCCCCCGACGTTAGATGTTCCGCTCCTGCGCGGGCGCGGCTGCGCTCCAGCTCCAACTCTGGTGTCTGCTCCACTGCTCCAGCTCTCAACTTCCCCTGCTGCCTAGGTCCAGCGGCCAGCCGGCCAACGAACCAGTGTCCGCTCTAGCTTCGTCCTGTGAGTGAGTGTGTGACCGTGTGTTTGCAGTTTTCTTGTTGGATTGGATGCAGGGCTACTGGCAGGCTGGCAGCATGTAGACATGTAGGAACGCTGGGGTTTGCTTGTTGGATTGGAAGCAGGTTTGCTTGTTGGACGTGTAGACGTGCAGGGCTCCAGGTTTGCTTGTTGGATTGGATGCAGGTTTGCAATTTGCTTGTTGGATTGAATGAAGGTGCAGTGGCGGTTTTTCGGTCTATTTGGGTTCGATTCCTGTAAATTTAGGTTAGAGTTCGGTTCCTATAATTTAGAACCCGAATTTTTAGAACCTGAATAGACTGAACCGAATAGCTCGTATTACCCGAATGCCCAGCCCTACTCATGACCTCATGGTGCTCGCATGTCCCCTGCGTCTATAGATGGCCAAACGGGCCACCCGGCACGACACGACACTAGCATTATTAGGCACGATTAGTAATTGTGTCATGTCGTGTCAGCACTACTGCCTAACTATCGACCCAGGCACCACATTATAGTGCCTAATTGTGTCGTGACGGCACTAATACCTAATAGTGCTTGTGTGATCCTAGACACTATTTCACTTGAAGAGCTCAAAAAATATAAAAGTTCTTCAAGGTTATATATATATAACTTGAACATTTACATCATTATAAAGTGAATTTATTATGTTTTAAATCATAACAAATCACAATTTAAAATTACATGCACACATCACAATCACATCTATATACCATCAGTTGGTCTAAGTCATGTCGGTCGTTTAATCTTATCGTGCTCATGCCAACCCATCGTACCAGGGTGGCAGCCCAAACATGGCACTAGACCTGCATCCTATCGGCACTGACACTATATAAATCGTGCTCGTGCCATGTCGACGCACTACGAGTCGTGTTGTGCTTAGTGCCGGCCCATTTAGCCTGGCCACTTCGCCATCTATACCTGCAAGGATGCTCACATGGTCCCTACTATCTAGGACTAGGAGGCTAGTGGCTGTGGCCAAATGACCAGATCCATCAAGGAAAATGCATGTGAGGAAGATGACAACCGACAAGATGCACGAGCGTGGCGGCGCATGGTGCTCCTCCGTCTGCGCCTCAGCTCGTGGTGCTCCTCCCCTAGCGTCACGCGTCGCATGGGGGCGGTCTAATCCCTCGTACTCCCTCCAGTTCCAAATTACAAGTCGTTTAGGACAACGACACGGTCTTCAAAATATATTTTTGACCAATATTTTTATTAAAATACACATTAACTCCTAATATATTATAAAAAGTACATTTAAGATAAATCAGTACATATGACTTTTATATTTCAAAACTACATAATAAAATGATTAGTTGTAGTCAAAGTTTTATAAGTTTGACTTAAATCTTGTCCAAAACTACTTCTAATTTGGAACTGGATGGAGTACATACGAGGCCATGGACGACTGAGGCTCGCACAACAGCGACGGTGTTCGTGAATGTAGCGATGAGGGACGATGATGGCACGTCAATAGGCTCACAGCGGGCTTCGTCGACGACTTCATTATTTATTTTATTTTATTTTAATTATTAACGGAGACGGGTGTTGGGGGCCTCCATCTCTGCTGAAGGTCCTCAGGATGAAGAAATAGTCTACAACCAAAAGGGCTAAGCGTCGAAGCTGCAACAAATATGTGTAAAATGCCGAAGGTTCATAGCTTCGGCCCAAGACGGTTACGAAGGTCAAGCACGATGTTGAGTCAAAGAGTAAAAGACCCCTTAAACCCTGATGTTTGTATTAGAATAATGTATACATATAAGGGTCATAAAAGTACTTTTGCTTAGGCTGCGTCCCTTGCCTATAAATAGATGAACAGTACCCCTGTACTATTCACGCTGGATTGGAATTGTATTTGCGCTCTCGCTTTCGAGCAAACAGAAGGTACAAATGTAATTACTTTGTTATTATATGATATGAATCTTAATGGTGTTTAACATTTGATATGAAATGAATAATTAGCATAATGTTATGTCTGTAACTACATTCTTATATTTATGAATGATGAATACTTGTTCTTCATGACCTTCGTCTAAGATCCATTATGCTCGAAGGGAAATAATGCTTCAAAGGACGAAGGTCCTTAACATTAACAATTGTGTTGCCTTGTTTTATGATTTAGTAATAAAAAACAAGAGACCAACATTGGCGCCCACCTCTAGTAAACTCACTTCCACAACTACGACAATGGCTTCGCAAACTCATCAAGCTGTGTCACCTTCAGCGACGAAGCTCGTGCTTCCAATCACAGGTGGCTCAAGCTTCGAACTAGCCAATAAGAAGCAAAATAAGGAAGCACGAAGGGTACAACATGTTGGAGTACAAGGACCCTTCATTAAGTCTAAATGGTCTCATGTGTCTATTACATTCTCTCAAGAGGACCTTCAGCTTAAGGATTATCCCCACAATGATGCCATGGTCATATCATGTGTCATTAAAGGGTTCTTGGTTCACAATGTCCTTGTGGATATGGGCAGTGTAGCAGACATCATCTTTGCAAAAGACTTCAGACAGATGCAAGAGCAGGACAACAATATACACGATGCAACACACCCCCTGTGTGGCTTCGGAGGAAAGCAGATAGTGGCACTTGGAAAAATAACAATGCCAATCACCTTCGGCTATGTGCACAGCACTAGAACAGAGCAAGTTGTATTTGACATTGTAGACATGGATTATACTTACAATGCAATCATTGGACAAGGAACATTGAATGCTTTCGAAGCGATACTTCATCCAGCATATTTGTGTATGAAAATACCATCAGACCAGGGCCCTATTGATGTGCATGGAAGCCAAAAGGCTGCTAGAAGGGCCGAAGGGAATTGGATAGATTCCATGGCCATTCACAACATAGACAAAGCTGAAGCTCACCAGCAGCATAAATTCATAAGAGATAAAGCTGCTTCGGCGGATCTACCAAAGTCTATGCTTTTGTGTGAAGACATAGCTGAACAGAAAGTGTTGCTTGGATCCCAGTTATCTGAGGAACAAGAAAAGGTTTTATTAAAGTTTGTATTCAACAACAAGGATTTCTTTGCTTGGTTAGCCAATGATCTTTATGGCATCAACAGAGATGTCATCGAGCACTCTCTTAATGTGGACCCAACCATCAGACCAAGGAAGCAGAAGCTTCAAAAAATATCAGAAGACAAAGCTAAAGGTGCAAGAAACAAAGTCAAAAGACTCCTGAGTGTCGGAGTAATCAGAGAACTGGCATATCCAGAATGGCTAGCCAATACTATGATGGTGAAAAAGGCTAATGGAAAGTGGAGGATGTGTATCGATTTCACAGATCTCAACAAGGCATGACCGAAGGATGAATTTCCCTTTCCAAGAATAGATTCTCTCATATATGCGGCAGCCACTTTGGAGCTTATGAGCCTGTCGAACTGTTACTCAGGCTACCATCACATTTGGATGAAAAAACAAGATGAGCCCAAAACAAGCTTCATAACCCCCAGTGGAATTTATTGCTATCTTCGGATGTCTGAGGGGCTCAAGAATGCTAGAGGAAGGTTTAGCTGAATGACTTCCAAGGTTCTCTGCACTCAGATCGGCAGGAATGTTTTGACATATGTTGATGATATCATAGTAAAAAGTACGAAGCAAGAAAATCACATTGCTGATTTGCATGAAACATTTTCCAACTTCAGAAAGGTTGGCCTCAAGTTAAACCCAAAAAAATGTGTCTTCAGGGAGAAGAAAGGAAAATTCCTGGGTTGTCTAGTATCAACAAAAGGAGTTGAAGCTAACCCAACTAAAATAGAAGCTATACTTCAGATGGAGCCACCAAAGTCAAGAAAAGGTGCTCATAGATTGACAGGAAGGCTGGCATCATTAAAAGATTTATTTTAAGATCAGCAGAAAGGAATTTACCATTCTTCGAAGTACTAAAATTAGCCAAAGTATTTCAATGGGGACTGGCCTAGCAAAAAGCCATCAAAGATTTGAAACAATATCTTATACAGTTAACAACCTTGACCCGATCTTCATCAGGAGCCCCACTCCTATTGTATGTAGCTCCTTCTCACACTACAGTCAGTGCAGCGCTGGTTCAAGAAAAGCAAGAAGAACAAATAAAGAAAAAAGTCCCAGTGTACTTCGTCTCTGAAATATTAAGTCTATCAAAGAAGAAATTACACAGAGTTGGAGAAGGTATTGTATGTTGTATTGATGGCCTCTAGAAAGCTTCGACATTATTTTCAGTCTTACCATATAATAGTACCTTTGTCCCAACATCTAAAGGACATCATAAGAAATAGAGAAGCTATAGGAAGGGTTTGCAAGTGGGCTGTAGAATTGAACGAGTTCACCATTGACTTTGTTCATGGATCTTCAATTCAATCTCAAGCATTAGCAGACTTCATTGTCGATTCGACGCTAGGGGCTCAGGAAGAAGGGCATATAATAGATGATGAAGCTTGGACAGTATAATGTGATGGATCATGGGGAACCTTTGATGTAGGTGCAACAGCTATTCTAATTTCACCATCAAAAATCAAAACCAGCTATGCAGCCAGATTGGAGTTCAATTACACAAACAACATTATAGAATACGAAGCGGTCCTTTTGGGGCTTTGAAAGCTTAGGGCCATGGGGGTAAGAAGAGCAGTGCTTAAATCTGACTCTCAAGTAATCACAAGCCAAGTTGACAAAAGCAGTAAGGCGAGGGATCTAAAGCTTGGAAAATATCTTAACACAGTCTGAAGAATGGAAGTCTCCTTCGAAGGATTCTTAGTAAAAATATCCTGAGAGGAGACAATGAACAAGCAGATTTGCTAGCCAAATCAGCGGCACAGGGGCTCCCGCTTCCCCCAGAACTATTCTTTGAAACTCTCAAGGCACCTTCGATTGAACTCATGGAAAGGGCAGTGCTTACAATTTCGTCTGTGCATCGCGAAGATTAGAGAACAGAAATTGTATCTTTTCTCCAGGGAAATTACCCTTTGGATGATGAAGCTTACATAAAAAGGATGCATGCTAGAACAAGGCCATATGTGATTATAGAAGGGGAATTGTTCAAGCAAGGAGTATGTTCTCCACTACTAAAGTGCCTATCTACAGCCGAAGGCCAAGAATTCATGAAGGAAATATACTCAGAAATATGTGGAGCTCACATTGGATCCATGCCACTCCTTGGTAAAGTTTTTAGACAAGGATTTTACTGGCCGAAGGCTCCTTTGGATGCAGCGGATCTAGTGCAAAAATGTGAAAATTGTTAGAAATGTGCTAGGAACCAGAAACAACCTTCATCTCTAACGCAACTGATTCAACCCACTTGGCCATTGCAAAGATGGGGACTAGATTTATTAGGACCACTTCCACCAGCCCAAGGGAATTTGAGATATGTTGTGGTAGCAGTGGAGTATTTCTCAAAGTGTATTGAAGCTAAACCACTGGCTACGATAACTTTGGCCATAGTCCAAAAGTTTTTCAAGCAGAATATCATTTGCCGCTTCGGTGTGCCAAAGGCTATCACAGTTGACAATGGGGCACAAATTGACTCTGAAGCATTTAAAACCTTCTGTGATCAAATTGGACGAAGATACACTTTGCATCAGTGATACATCCAGAATCCAACAGTTTAGTAGAGCGGGCAAACGGAATCATTATCACGGGGATAATGAAATCAATCTTTAATTTGCCAAAGTGAAAGTGGCCAGATGAACTTGTAAAGGTTGTGTGGAATCATAACACTATTGTTTCAAGATCAACAAGGTTCACCCTATTTAAGCTTTTGTTCGGAGACGTAGCAATAACACCGGAAGAGGCAAGAACAGGATCAATAAGGAATTTAGCTTCGGCAGAGGTCGAAGACATTTGCAAAGTATCAAAAGACTCCATAGAAGGGATTAGACTTCAGGCAATAGATCATATCAATAAGTACCAAGCCGAAATAGCAAAGTGGCGAGACAAGAAAGTGCGATTAAAGAATATTAAACTAGGGCATTTGGTGCTTCGAAGGATAGCCAACCTAGAAATAGTGGGGAAGCTACAACTCAAGTGGGAGGGCCCTTTCTTGGTAGTATCTTCGTCAAGACCAGGATCGTACAAGTTAAGAGACATGGATGGAAATGATATTCCAAGATCCTGGAATGCAGACGAGCTTCGGAGATACTATGTGTAACAATTATGTAATTTTCTTTTTTCTACGGCACCCTTTTTCTTTCAAGAGGGGAGAAAGGTTTTTAATGGGGCCATAGATTGTAATTTTAATTTTCTTTTCACAAGCCCTGACTAATACAAGGGCGAATTTCTCCCATATGTAAAATGTAAAGTGTCACACCCGGGTTTTAGGGTCCAAAACCCGGGCGCGAAATAAACACCAGGTGTGCTGGGACCAAGTCTCACACATATGATGAATAGTGGTACAGAAACAGATGTCACATCTTTACTATATAATAGGAGTTCTGTACAAAATAAATAAATAATTACATCATAAGGAGACAACAATCCAGCAACCCAAAGTTGACTAGGAGACGACGACGTAGACCTCTCACGAACTCATCATAGCATCCTCCATGCACCTCATCCTGCGATACCTATTCTTGACCTGTGGGGGTGTGAGACAGCAAGAGTGAGCTCACATACGTTCATCGCTCAACAAGTTGTGGGGAATAATGTGCATGAACTCGCCAAAGGTGGGAGCTCATGTGAAGTGTAAGGCTTACCAAAGAGGATGGTTAGAGCTGAGCATTGCTTTTAAAGTTGGTCAAAATTTTATTAGCAATTACTAAGTATAAGTAAATACCAACCCAATTAAGTAGTAGAACAAAAGTGATAACAACACCCTCAATGCAATGCACATGACGGATTAAATTTAGTTCCATAAATTAATCATGTGAGTGTCTGAGATGCTCATGACCGTGAGCACGGCTAGTATACCAGTTTTACAATCTGCAGAGGTTGCACATCTTTACCCACAAGTCATGTTACCCATCTGCCAAGAGAAGGCTAATCCCATACACCTCTACCGAGGAGGCGAGGCAGGCTAACACTACGAGGCCTTTACAAAGTTCCACTAGCTTCAGAAAACACACTACAGTTTATAGAAAGCTCCAATGCAGGGACCCCTCGCCTGACCGCCATCGCAGCAAAATCAACCCAACGGCGTCCCTACACTGACCACTCCCCTACTGCCCTTGCCCCTTTCGGGTAAGGTAGTACTCCACTAGCTTTCCTAATTAATCAGCCAAGGATGTCCCATACCACCCTTGTGGTAGCACTATTTTCCCGGGTGGTTCTCCATGTTCCAATTAACATAATGATCTTAACATGAACAGTAAATAACAACTGATAATAAAAGTATAATCATGAATAGTGTGTATCTCTATACCCAAAACCACATAAAGCAATAGCAGGTACTACCCAAAAATTCAGTGGAAAACAAGGTATAAAGATAGTCAAACTAGGGTAACCTACTGGGTCCCATCAAAATTAACCTATACAGATCATTATGATTAATCAGAATATGACTCGGTAAAAAGAAGTGATCAAGGGCACAACTTGCCTGGGACTTGAGATTCCAGGTACCAACTTGTTTTTCAGATGACTCGTGACCTCACGCTAGTCGTAGCAATACAAACAAACATAGTATAGGCAAAATTAACATCACACCATACATAAGAACAAAATACATATTAAAATAAGATCATAGGAACAGGAATCATTAATTTAGGTGTTATGGATTTTAAGTTATGAATTTCTGAAGTTATCAAGTAGTTGGAATAGCATAACTCATGTGAATAATTTTAGTTCAAGTTTCATGGCTAAACAAAGTTACTAAGTGATAGACAATATTAAAACAAAATTATTGCAACTGAAACGGATTAAAAAGGAGTTAAAATGGAATTTCTATGAATTAAATAAGTTCTGGATATATTTTTGTACACAAAAACTATTTCATAAATCATTTTCCTGAATTTCCTAAGCTTCTGGACTGGGCACATAATTATCAGAAACTACAGGGGCTAACTCACAATTCTCCCCAGACTCAGTGAACACCGCGCAGGATGGCGGGTTCATTCACAGTTTCCGTGGGGGTTTTATGTAAAAGGTGCGCGGCGAAGGGGTATTGACCAATGCCAGCCATCTGATTAGAACCAACGGTCCTGATTTTATTAACCCCAATCCGATCTCGATCGGTACTTGAAGATCCAACGGCCCTAATCTAATCGCACCAGAGCCCTTGGATTCCAATCTGGTGGTCCTATTTTAATGAGCCGAACCGGTATGCAGTTCTAGTCGTCCGATTTTGAGTAGATGGCCAGGATTTAAAAACCCTGGATCTAACCACGCCCGTCCGTTAACAAATCAACGGTGATGGATGACCACAGGCGAAACGCTACCTCGGCCAAATCCAGTGCGTCCATCAAAAGATCTAACGGTTGATCCTTTCTCTTCTACCATTCCCTCGCCCACCACCGTACACGGACAGCGGCGGCGATGCAAGCCCCAACGGTGGCGCCATTACCGACGTGCCACTACCCCAGCCATCGGTGATCTTCCCCCATGCTATCAGGTGAAAACGAGCGCGACCAGCCTGAATTAGATGAGGAGAAACTCACTCTCGATGATGACGCATGGACATTCGCCCACATCGGGATGGGACTCCACAGTGGTGGACGATCATATCGACAATGAAGAATTATGGTGCCATTGAAGCCTTCTGCACTCAAGGATCCCCTAGGACATGGTCAGAGCGCACGGAATCTCTCCCCTAGGTCATGCCACCGACATCATTCACCAGCGGAGGTGAGCTGTCTATGCGGCGGTCACCGTGACGTTCTCTCTCTCTCTCTCTATCTTCGTTTTCCTCTCTATTCGAGCTAGTGTTCTCATTCTGCATGGCGGCGGTGGTTTCCATCAGATGGATTCGGCGCACCACGATATATAGCGTCAGAGGGGAGGCACCAACGCGTTTGTTGAAGCGCGGGACCAAAATCCTGGGAGCGTCGATGTTTTCGGTGATTGAATTCCTAGGAGCGCGGCGTCAGTTAGAGGATGACGAGTCCAACATGATGGTCCTAGGCGCCAGCGATAGAGACAGAGTTGTACTCGTGTGGTTTGACTGACGGGTGGGGCCCATATGTCGGCACCAGCAAGGGAAACGCGCCAGTGCGTGGGCATCACCGTTTGGGCCGGGGGGAGAGTTTCCAGTGTGCTGCGAAAATCGAAATCCGGTCCAGACTGTTATTCCCTTTTCCTTTTCTTTTATGGTTCTATTTCTAAATTCAAAGGTTCAAACTAGTTTAACTTCCTGTTTTAAATTTTTATTCTTCCAAATATCCAATTCAGCCCTAATGTGATTATAACTCCTATTGTTGGCACTAAATATTTATTTTTCTCCCTATTGTTTAATTATAGAAGGAATATTTAACTTAGTTAGAATTTTCTTCCTAAATTTTAATCTTCACATTTCTTCCTTTGAATTTTGAATTCAAGTTGGGTTTAAATCTTCATATTCCCATTATTGTGCACCTCTTACACAAAGAACACCAGCATGCTATGCATTTATATATTTTACTTTGCTTATAAAGGAAGAGCACCCCTGTCTACACATATTAACTCTTTAAAGGAAACATAATTTTGGGATGTAAAGTTCAATTGAAAGTCCTTTCAGATATTCCATTTTTATTTGTTGTTAAAGTAAAATATATAATCTCCCTTAAGAAATATTGGTGACTGTCGCAAAATATATAGCAAAAGTCCATATAATGATCTTTTGTATTTAATACATTATTTAGAGTTCATATTTATTTAAAAGAGAAGATTTTCTAGTGTATAATATTTATTAAGGTATTTCTTAAACTTAAGTCTTTTGGAGAATGTCTCTAGTCACATTAGTCAACAAAGGTTGATTTGAATTATAGGAGGGTCTTTTATTTAATCTCTTATTATAAAAGACTTAAGATCTTGGAATACTATCTTGTAGGTCTCGAAGTAGATTTTTTTGATACAATTTTTGGGCTTTACATAAAGATCTAAGATTACACCATCGAGTGTAAAAATATGAAAAAGCTCCAAAGTCGTTCCTACGAGGATGCAGAGCTAAAATACCACCCAAATAAAATGTGAAAAAGCTCAAAAGACGTTCCTATGGGGATACAGAGCTAAAATACTGAGAGCACCTAGAGGGCGGGTGAATAGGTGATCTTGTAAAATCAAACACTAAATAGCCATAAAACTTAGTTATTGTTGGGGGCCTTCGGCTTCCGAAGATCCTCAAAAACATGATTTGACAATGTTTTCCAAGTGAAATATGTGAACATGTATCTTTGGATTCAGATCATGAGCATACAGAGCATGGTCAGGACGAAGCCTGAGCGAGACGAAAGGTGATTATGACGAAGGACAATGTGATCACAAAGCTGTGCACAGGAAAGCTTCGGCATGACATTGGAAAAGGGGAACCGACTTAAAGATGAAAAGGCAAATTGGACCTCGAAGAATTACTATAGAGTTGTTAGCAAATATAAAGGGCATGAATGTAATTTTACATGGGCTGCGTTCCTTGCCTATAAATAGATGAACAGTACTCTCGTATTGTTCACGCTGACTTGGCATTTGCTCTCACATCACGCTTGTACCCCTGCTTCTCTTCGAGCTGAAGGTACATTCATAATCTGTCATCGTGAATACATTAACACAAATTAAAATAAGTTAATAATAACATTTAAAGTGTTTTTATTATTTTTTCATATCTTGTGTATGAATTCTTCTTCATCATTTATTGTGCTCATGAAGGTTTGTCTTTCATGACCTTCGTCCAGAATTCATTATATTCGAAAGGAGATAATGCTTCGAGGGACGAAGGCCTTTAACATTTAACACTTTTATGTTGCCTTGTTCTTAACTCTTAGCGTTTGAGAACAAGTCCCCAACATTGGCGCCCACCTTCGGTGAACTCACTTCCACTTTTTTGAGTTTCGAACACCTTCGGCAAGCGAAGACCTTCGTCATGCCGCCAAAGAAAGCTTCAGCAACAGGGGCTGCCGCTCTGCAGCCGTTGGACCCCAACCAGGAGACCCTCTCTCTTCGGGAGGCCCGAAGCTAGAAGAGGAAGGCCATCAGTCCAACGCCTCAGGAGGACGACTTGGACCAAGAGATCAGAAATATGGAAATGCTCCATCAGCAGGTGCAAAGGAAGAAGGAAAAGATGGCTAGGCTGGCTGATCTGCAAAGGCAGATAGACGAAGCCTCTGAAGAAGTTCGCCATCTTACTCAAGATGAGCAGAACCAAAGGCCTCAGTATAGAGAGCTTCATCAAGAGGGCTTCTTCAACGAAGATGACTGGTATGAGAATTTCCATCATGGAAATTTTGCCTTTGATGATGCTTCTCCTCTATCAGCAGAACTGCAGGCTACACCTTGGCCTCCGTCCTACAAGCCACCTCAACTCCCCATGTACGACGGCCACTCAGATCCGAAGCAGTTTCTGATGAGCTACGAAGCAACAATATCTTCCTATGGTGGCAATACTGCAGTCATGGAGAAGTCTTTCGTCATGGCTGTCAAGAATGTTGCACAAACCTGGTACTTCTCACTTCGGCCAGGAACGATCACATCATGGCAGAAGCTGAAGGATATGCTGATCACCAGCTTCCAAGGGTTTCAAACGAAGCCGGTCACCGCTCAAGCTTTATTTCAGTGCACCCAAGATCACGAAGAATATCTTCAGGCGTATGTCCGAAGATTCTTACGTCTGAGGGCACAAGTGCCAATAGTGCCCAATGAAATTGTCATTGAGGCCATGATTAAGGGGCTTCGACCGGGGCCTTCAGCCCAATACTTTGCCAGAAAGCCCCCTTAGACTCTGGAGAAATTGCTTCAGAAGATGAATGAATACATCCGCGCTGACAATGATTTTCGACAGAGAAGGGAGGAAGCTTACAGGTTCTCCGAAATAGCCAGGGGCTTCGGAGGGAGAATTCATCCCAGACATGTCAGATCGATTCATTCCACTCAGAATGATGACAAGGGAAGCCAGCAGCAGAGGCCACAATATTCCTCCCAGGCTTCGGGGCAGCAGCAGAGCTATCCTCGGCCTCCAGCTCCAAGGGGCAGAGGTGCCAGGGGCTTCGGAGGGAGATTTGGGGATCAGCCCAGGAAGATTTATTGCCTATTCTGCGGTGAGGACAAGGGCCATACCACCAGGATGTGCCAAGTTACCATCCAGAAACAAAAGGAGATAGCAGAAGCTGCGGCCCAACAGAGCCAGCCAAAGCAAGTTATGCACACTGCTTCGTACCATTCGCCTTACATTCCAAAGTATGTAGGCAACCACCCTGCAGCTTCTGCCGCTTCGGCAAGCCAACCTCAGGCATCCTGGCAACAGCCTCCCCCTCCACCACCAATGCAACGAGGCCAGTAGCCAGAAGGGAGTTAGCATCCCCACCTCCAACGGGACTTCAGAGAAGAGTCCGAAGCTCGCACAGTCAATAGTACTGTGCCAGAATCGAAGCATATTTACTAACAAATATCCTACCTCGGCAGCAGTTTTTACATTCAGTATTATTTTCTTTTTTAATAAGGAACAATTATTGAAAGCCTAAGTGTTTTTGTCGTTTTTTAAATCTCTTGTAATAGTTTCGTTTTCGCCACAGTAAAAATATACCTTCTCCACAGAATAAGCGGAGTTGCCGAAGCATAAGATTTATGGTTACAAGGAGAATTTCCGAAATAACAAAAAGTCGTTCCTAAGGGAGTGCAGCGTAAGTTTTCTGCTCAAAAGTCGTTCCGAAGGGAATGCAGAGCCTACAGCGAAAAATAAACGCTGATACCGCTGAAAGTAAAAGGCGAAGAAGCTCCTAAGGGAGGCTTACAGCGAAAAATAAACACTGATACCGCTGAAAGTAAAAGGCGAAGAAGCTCCTAAGGGAGGCTTACAGCGAAAAACAAACGTTGATTCCGCTGAAGTAAAAGGCGAAGAAGCTCCTAAGGGAGGCTTAGAGTGAAAAATAAACGTCGATCTTCGGCAAATATCATTTTGCATAACATCACATCATTTGCATAGCATAACATCATACATCATATTGCATCAATGACGCAAGAAGGGGATCAATGTTGATATTTGGAGATTGTTTCAAAGAAGCAGTGCCAAGGCACAAAAAAGTAAATTTTGAAGAAGCATACCTTCGTCAAACTCCGAAATGAAAAGATTTATCGGTTACTGATTTTACGAAGATTGGACGTTTTTATGAAAATACAGATATTATTTACGAAGCATGAAAAGAAGGGAAGGTGTTTTTTTCGCCGAAGGCTCAAAAAACGGTATGTATGTAAAGTTTCATGCATCGTAAAGAATTGAACCATAAATAGCTTATATATTACATTCAAAGTTACAAAATATTACACATGTTCAATAAATATTACATTCCAAATGTTTTTACAATAACGTCTAGTCTTCCCTTAGAACTACATCTGCAGCTTCGTTCAGTAGTTGATCAACAACTTTATCCATGATAGCTTCAGCCATTTTTCTAATTTCGTCGTCCCCCTTCACGTGGGGGTCCGCCGATGGCTTGGCAGGCTCTAAGGGGCGAGAAAGTGCGGCTGTGTTACAAAGCGTAAACAAATTCGAAATCAAAAAATTACAACAGAGCCAAAAACTGCTAGTCAATACCTATTTGCACTTCGACATCCGCACTTTTCTCAGCGGCCTCTGCTACTTTTCTAGCGTCATGAATACCTTTCTCGCTCTTCCGTATAATTTCTTGGGCCATCTCCCAGCCACCATTGTCCCAGATGTCGGTGAAAAATTTTCCACCGACCAGGCTCGCTTCGGCCGAGGGGTCTTTTATATCTTCAGAAGACAAGGCGGCTTCGGATTGTGCCAAAAATTTCACATGGTCACAGCCTTTTCTCTCCAAAATAGTGGCAATTCCCCTGGCACCCGTAAAGGCACATATGTCTCCACGGCTATTCAAAACTTCTTCAAAAGCTTCAGCTTCGTGGATGATCCATCCAATTGGGCCTTCGGGGTCACCCCTTATGAAGTTCTCCTCACTTGAGAATGCGCCGACGCTGGCGAAGTTGGTTCTTATTTTCTTAACACATTCTATAGATTTTTCATAACACTTTTTCTTGGATGCACGAAGATCTTCAACGTTTCTTTCTAAATGATTGGCCCATTGTTCACTAATTTCTCGTTTTGTTTCTTCAAGTGTGCACTCTTCTTTAGCTCTGACTAGTTGTTTCCGAAGATCTTCAATTTCGCGCTTCTGAGCTTCGGCTTGGGCTTTGAAAGCAGCTTCGTCTTCTTTTATTTTATTCAATAATGAGTGTAATATTTTATCTTTTTCGAGACCTTCGTTCCTTAGTTCAATTACTTCGGAACGAAGGTTGCTCAAGGCTATGGTACACCCTTCGTCTTCGACATCTTTTTGTGCCCTGAGGGCATTGCTAAGTATAAGACCCTGGGAAAAATGTGTGTTAATAAGTTTAAGCAAATGAAAAATTTTGGTTTCAAAAAATAATACAAAGATCTCATTTTTTTCACCTTTAAACTATTGTACGAGCAGCTGTCAGCCAGCTCGTTCTTTGACAACACTGAGAGCCCGTCTTCTAGTGTTGGGAATCCGAAGCTTTTGCTCATCTCCCGACAGACTGAAATCTCCTTGCTGTCAGGGAGACAATACAAAAAGTATTCTTCTCCGCTGCCGTTGAATATCAACGCCCCCTTGGGATATTTCAGTCTTTGAGCATAGAACTGAGCCTCCTGCTTTTCTTTTTCAGTCAGCTCCTTCCCCAAAGCATGTCGTAAAATATAATCGGAAGCTTCAGAAAAGGCTTCGGGGGCAGCAGTGCCAGTTTCTTCAATAAAGATTTGTTCTGTTGCTTCTGTTTCTTTGGTTTCCAAGGATTTTACCTTGGCGGGCTCTGAAGGCCCAGCTTCAGTTTCAGCTTGGTGCTTTGAAGCTTCGGCCTCAAAGGCTTCGATTTGCACTTCGGGAGTTTCGACAATTTTCTTCGGAGTAGTGCTTGAAGACTTTATTGTCTCCAATACATCCAGTACATTAACCATCCTTTTTCTTTTGGGGGTCATTGTTGGACCCTTTTGACTTTTTGGTACTTCAACTTTTGCTGAAGGACTTAAAATTTCAGATGTCCTTGTTTCTTTAACCTTCGGTTCTTCTATTTTCTTTATTTCCGGCATGGTGACCAGCTCTTCAATATTCTTCAGGGGAGTCGGCTCTTTAGCTTCGGGGGCCGAAGAGGATTCACCGACAAACTCGGGCACTGTGGCCGGTTCAATATAGCGTGGACGGTGTGTAAGAACCTTTATCTTTTTCCTCTTCGGCGCTAGCTCACTAAGAGCGGCTGAGGCGGCTTCCTTCGCAGACGCCGTATCTTTCCTTTTTTGACCCCGTGTTAGGTAACGGTAGTCAGGATACACGAACCCAATGGCATCAAATACTCGGTTAAGCCTTTTCTTCTTCCGGCCTCCGAAGGCTGCGGATAGTGCAGTATCTTCTGCCTTCGAGTATGGCCCAAGCAGCTCATCGCTTACGGCCTCAATACTTTTCAGCCAGTCGTCATCTGGCTCGACGAACTTATCTCCGTATTTGAAGGTGAATTTTAATCTAACTAGTCCACCTTCGTTAGGTTCACTGACGGTTTCCTTTGGCATTTCCCACTTTTCTGCAAGTGGCCATACTCTGAAGGCAATGTGTTCTTGGATCAAATCCCTTGTCCCGATGAAAGAGCAAACTACTCCGAAGGCTCTCCGACATTCTTCGGCTGTTTCGTCAGTTTCCACCTTCGGTTTCCGAAGGCCGAAACGTTGCCAGATAGGGCGCATAATGATATCTTTAATATCTTCTCGTGTTTTCAAGTCGTTCTTCACATAGAACCATTCCTTCATCCAGTCCCCAGGCCATCTTCTCCGAAAAGTTGGCACGGGACAGCTTGACCCAGAGCGGGCACCGAAGCTATAACAGCCAAAATTGTTGTGATATTGCTCCTTACCCCATGGTTTCGTCTTATACAATAACTCATGCATACTGCAGAAACTTTTTGCATTTGGTTCCAAACCTTGGCTCTTCACGGCCCATACGAAGATTCCCATCCTTATGATTGCTTCGGGAGTAATTTAATGGAGGTAGATTTCAAATATCTTCAAAACTTCTACCATGAAACTGCTCAAAGGAAACCGAAGTGCAGCCTTAAAGAAGCTTCGGAATATCACGACTTCATTTCCCTCGGGAGTCGGACAAGTTTTCTCTCCTTCGTCAGCCCTTACAATAGATAAATCCCGAAAATATCTGCCCCTCATATTGACAAGATGGCTTTGTTTAATGCTTGATTTTCCAAAAACTGCATGACTTGGTCGCCAAGGTCGATCTTCAGAATCTTCACCGCCACTTTCCACATCATAGCTGTCACTGTCACCAGTGTCTTCAGACAAACCCTCTGAAGTCTCCCTAGTAATCTTCTCTGTATTTGTCTTTGCTATTGATTCAAGGAAGCTGAGATTCATCTCTTCGAAAAGGCTTAGCTTCGACTCAGTGACAGCTTTCTTGTCTTCAGACATCTTCGAAAATGCTAGGAAAGTGCTCTCAAAGACGAAGCTTAAAAATGTAAAAAGCCAAGCAAGCGTTGGTGTGCAAAGAGCTAAAAATTAGGAAGGCAGGAGCCGGCGGCAAGAAAGCGTGCTAAATGTCCTCGCGGTGCGTTCTTATTTATACGCCCAGTACGTTGCAAGTGGCAGGGCCCCACCTGTCATTGGCTATTGCTATTCTAGCAAAGGGAAGAGTTTTTTCGGACCTTCGGCTTAAGGCCTTCGTCTATATCGCAATCTGAATTTATTATTCTAGCAAATTAATATTGCGAGGGGCTACTATTGGGGGCCTTCGGCTTTCGAAGGTCCTCAAAAACATGATTTGACAATGTTTTCCAAGTGAAATATGTGAACAGGTATCTTCGGATTCGGATCATGAGCATACAGAGCATGGTCAGGACGAAGCCTGAGCGGGACGAAAGGTGATTATGACGAAGGACAAGGTGATCACGAAGCTGTGCACAGGAAAGCTTCAGCATGACAGTGGAAAAGGGGAACCGACTTAAAGATGAAAAGGCAAATTGGACCTCGAAGAATTACTATAGAGTTGTTAGCAAATATAAAGGGCATGAATGTAATTTTACATGGGCTGTGTCCTTTGCCTATAAATAGATGAACAGTACTCCTGTACTGTTCACGCTGACTTGGCATTTTCTCTCACGTCATGCTTGTACCCCTGCTTCTCTTCGAGCTGAAGGTACATTCATAATCTGTCATCGTGAATACATTAACGCAAATTAAAATAAGTTAATAATAACATTTAAAGTGTTTTTATTATTTTTTCATATCTTGTGTATGAATTCTTCTTCATCATTTATTGTGCTCATGAAGGTTTGTCTTTCATGACCTTCGTCCGGAATTCATTATATCCGAAAGGAGATAATGCTTCGAGGGACGAAGGACTTTAACATTTAACACTTTTATGTTGCCTTGTTCTTAACTCTTAGCGTTTGAGAACAAGTCCCCAACAGTTATAAAAGTGTTAGTGTGACTAAGTAGTTTTGAGGCGAGTTCTTGTGGATAAAACAATCACAGAGAAGGCAACACAAGAGACACGCGATTTTATCCCATGGTTCGGCCAAGTAACACTTGCCTACTTCCACGTTGTGGTGTCCCAATGGACGAGGGTTGCACTCAACCCCTTTCAAGTGATCCGATGATCAACTTGAATACCACGGTCTTTTCCTTTCGAGTGTTTTCCTGTTTGCGAGGAATCTCCACAATTTGGAGCCTCTCGCCCTTACAATAGATATCACAAAGAAGGCACAGAGTAAGGTTGGGAAGAGCAACACACACAAGGCTCAAATACCCAGCACACCCACGCACACAAGTGAAGACTCAAGCTCAAATGACAACACAGGGAGTTCGCGACTCGAATGGAGCTCAAATCTCTAACACAACAAAGCGAATGCGCGGGAGCAGAGTCTGGATGCCTTAGAATACTTAGAGAATGCATGGTGTCCTCCTCCATGCGCCTAGGGGTCCCTTTTATAGACCCAAGGCAGCTAGGAGCCGTTGAAGACCAACTTGGAAGGCCAATCTTGCCTTCTATCGAGTGGCGCACCGGACAGTCCGATGCGCCACTGGACAGGTCCTGTAGACTGTCTGGTGCATGATCTCCTTCTAAATTTGGCATATCCGACTGTTGCTCCTCTGGGCTGATTGGCGCAGCGGACATTGTCCGGTGCACACCGGACAGTCCGGTGCACCAGCTGACCGTTGGAGCAGTCCACGTGTCGTGCGAAGATTGCGCGGCCAATCGTTGGCGCAGGTGACAGTTGGCTCACCGGACAGTCTGGTGCACCACCGGACAGTCCGATGAATTTTAGCCATACGCCACTGGTCCTTTTCCCGAGAGCGACGAGTTCGCCGCGGAAGCTCACCGGACAGTCCGGTGCACCATCGGACAGTCCGGTGAATTATAGCCGTACACCACCGTCGATTCCCGAGAGCAGCACTTTCACCGGAGACCAGCCTGGCGCACCGGACACTGTCCAGTGCACCACCGGACAGTCCGGTGTGCTAGACCAAGCTGAAGTTTGGCTGCACAGAGCCAAGTCCTTTCCATTTCTTTTCTCCTTCTTTTGTCACTGTTTCTAGCACTTAGACAAACACATTAGCGTTCAAAAAAATGTACTAAGTCTAGAAACATACCTTGTGCCTTGATTTGTACTTCTCACTTTATTTGGCACAAAAGAACTTAATCAAACGTGTTGGACATTTAATCACCAAAACATTATAGAAATGGCCCAATGGCACATTTCCCTTTCAATCTCCCCCTTTTTGGTGATTTATGCCAACACATCAAAAAGCAACCAAAATAAGTGCAACATCAATGCAAATGAGGACCAAATCATTTTTGCACAAGATTTGACATATTTGGATCATTCTTTGCCACCACTTGGTTTGTTTTTGTAAATCAAATTCATTTTCCTATCTCTAAGTCAAACATGCTTGTTTAGGCACAAAGAGAGATATTCCAAGAGTGAAATTGATCAAGTGTTTTTTCCCACAATCAAAATTCTCCCCCACAAGAGACCAAATTTTGCAATAAGAGCATTTTGGACAAATCAAAAATTCTAACTCTATTATTTTTTAAATTCACAAGTGGTAGCTGATCCATTTGCTTTGGCCTTAATTTCTCCCCCTTTGGCATTAAGCACCAAAACGGGATCATTTTTGGCCCTTTTGAACCCCATTGCCTCACCAAAAATGTCAATTAAGAGCAAAAGGCAATGAGATTGCAAGGATGAACTTGGAAGTAAGTACACTAATACCGGAGTGCAGTGGAAGTCTTTTCATCATCCAAGTTCACTTTTCCCTTTCAATGCACCTTTGAGACTACATCAAGTGTACTCAACCAAACAAGTTAGTCTCAAAGGGTCAAGTTGTAGCACATCTCCCCCTTAATGTGTGCATCATTCGCATATGGACTTGTGAGGTCCGGGGATCACTTGTACAACTTGAGCACCATAAATAACAATAATTGATAGAAATGCATAAAGTAACATGATCGAAGGCATATAACACATGTATGCTATAGATCAATCCAAGTTACGTGAATCTAAGACATTTAGCTCACTATGCAACCTGCAAAACCTTTTCTCATCTAAAGGCTTGGTGAAGATATTGGCTAGCTGCTTCTCGGTGTTAATATGATACACCTCGATATCTCCCTTTTGCTGGTGGTCTCTCAGGAAGTGATGTCGGATGTCTATGTGCTTAGTGCGGCTGTGTTCAATAGGATTATCCACCATGCAGATTGCACTCTCATTGTCACATAGGAGTGGGATTTTGCTCAGATTATAGCCAAAGTCCTAGAGGGTTTGCCTCATCCAAAGTAGTTGCGTGCAACACTGTCCTGCGGCAACATACTTGGCCTCGGCGGTGGATAGGGCAACAGATATCTGTTTCTTTGAACTCCAGGACACTAGGGACCTTCCTAGAAATTGGCACGTCCCCGATGTGCTCTTCCTATCAACCTTGCACCCGGCATAATCGGAGTCTGAGTATCCAATTAAGTCAAAGGTAGACCCCTTTGGATACCAGATCCTGAAGCAAGGCGTAGAAACTAGATATCTGAGAATTCGCTTAACAGCCACAAGGTGACATTCCTTAGGGTCGGATTGATATCTAGCACACATGCATACACTAAGCATAATGTCCGGTCTACTAGCACATAAATAAAGCAATGAATCTATCATGGACCGGTATGCCTTTTGATCAACGGACTTACCTCCTTTGTTGAGGTCAACATGCCCATCGGTTCCCATTGGTGTCTTTGCGGGCTTGGCGTCCTTCATCCCAAACCGCTTGAGAAGATCTTGTGTGTACTTTGTTTGGGAGATGAAGGTGCCGTCCTTGAGTTGCTTCACTTGGAACCCAAGGAAGTAGGTCAACTCGCCCATCATCGACATCTCGAACTTTTGTGTCATCACCCTGCTAAACTCCTCACAAGACTTTTGATTAGTAGAACCAAATATTATGTCATCGACATAGATTTGGCACACAAAGAGATCACCATCACAAGTCTTTGTAAAAAGAGTTGGATCAGCTTTCCCAACCTTGAAAGCATTAGCAATTAAGAAATCTCTAAGGCATTCATACCATGCTCTTGGGGCTTGCTTAAGTCCATAGAGCGCCTTAGAGAGCTTATACACGTGGTCGGGATACCTGTCATCCTCAAAGCCAGGGGGTTGTTCCACGTATACCTCCTCCTTAATTGGCCTGTTGAGGAAAGCGCTCTTTACGTCCATTTGAAACAACCTGAAAGAGTGGTGAGCGACATAGGCTAATAAAATTCGAATAGACTCTAGCCTAGCCACAGGAGCAAAAGTCTCCTCGAAATCCAAACCTGTGACTTGGGCATAACCTTTTGCCACAAGTCGAGCCTTGTTTCTTGTCACCACCCCATGCTCGTCTTGCTTGTCGCGGAACACCCACTTGGTTCCCACAACATTTTGCTTTGGACGTGGCACCAGGCTCCAAACTTCATTTCTCTTGAAGTTGTTGAGCTCTTCCTGCATGGCCAACACCCAATCCAGATCCTGCAAGGCCTCTTCTACCCTGAAAGGCTCAATAGAAGAGACGAACGAGTAATGCTTACAAAAGTTAGCTAATCTTGAGCGAGTAGTGACTCCCTTGCTGATGTCACCTAGAATCTGGTCGACGAGGTGATGTCGTTGGATCGTTGCTAGGACTTGAGTTGGAGGAACCCGTGGTGCTTCTTCCTCCATCACTTGATCTTCTTGTGCTCCCCCTTGATCATGCCCTTCTTCTTGAGGTACCTGTTCATCATCTTGAGTTGGGGGATGCACCATAGTGAAGGATGATGGCTGATCTTGCTCTTGTTGTTCCTGTAGTCACACATCACCTACCGCCATTGTGCGCATTGCGGCCACCAGAACATCATCCTCATCTATGTCATCAAGATCAACTTGCTCTCTTGGAGAGCCATTAGTCTCATCAAATACAACGTTGCTAGAGACTTCAACCAAACCCGATGATTTGTTGAAGACTCTATACGCCTTTGTATTTGAGTCATACCCTAGTAAAAACCCTTCTACTGCCTTGGGAGCAAATTTAGAATGTCTACCTTTCTTCACCAGAATGTAACATTTGCTCCCAAATACACGAAAGTAAGATACGTTGGGTTTATTACTGGTAAGGAGTTCGTAGGAGGTCTTCTTGAGGAGGCGATGCAGATAGAGCCAGTTTATGGCGTGACAGGCTGTATTCACAGCTTCTAACCAAAACTGCTCGGGTGTCTTGAACTCGCCAAGCATCGTTCTCGCCATATCGATTAGTGTCCTGTTCTTCCTCTCTACTACACCGTTTTGCTGTGGCGTGTAGGGAGCGGAGAACTCATGCTTGATGCCTTCCTCCTCAAGATACTCCTCAACTTGCAGATTCTTGAACTTTGACCCGTTGTTGCTCCTTATCTTTTTCACCTTTAGCTCAAATTCATTTTGAGCCCTCCTTAGAAAGCGCTTTAGGGTCCCTTGGGTTTCTGATTTATCCTGCAAAAAGAACACCCAAGTGAAGCGAGAAAAATCATCAACAATTACAAGACCATACTTACTTCCCCCGATGCTAAGGTAGGCAACGGGTCCGAAGAGGTCCATGTGAAGAAGCTCTAGTGGTCTTGATGTTGTCATCATATTCTTGCTGTGATGAGTGCTTCCCACCTGTTTCCCTGCCTGACATGCTGCACAAGGTCTGTCTTTCTCGAAACAAACATTGGTTAGTCCTAACACATGTTCTCCCTTTAGAAGTTTATGAAGGTTCTTCATCCCAACATGTGCTAGACGGCGATGCCACAGCCAGTCCATACTAGTCTTAGCTATTAAGCATGCATCTAGATTGGCCTCCTCTTTCGAAAAATCAACTAAGTAGAGTTTGCCGTCTAATACACCCTTAAAAGCTAATGAACCATCACTCCTTCTAAAGACAGATACATCAATGTTTGTAAAAAGACAATTGTAACCCATGTGACACAATTGACTTACAGACAGAAGGTTGTACCCAAGCGACTCTACTAGAAATACATTCGATATGGAGTGTTCGCTTGTGATGGCTATCTTTCCCAAACCTTTGACCTTGCCTTGATTCCCATCTCCAAAGATAATCGTATCCTGGGAATCCTTGTTCTTGACGTAGGAGGTGAACATTTTCTTCACCCTCGTCATATGGTTTGTGCATCCGCTGTCGATGATCTAGCTTGAGCCCCCGGATGCATAAACCTGCAAGGCAATTTAATCTTGGGTTTTAGGTACCCAACTCTTGTTGGGTCCTGCAAGGTTAGTTATAACAGTTTTTTGGAACCCATATGCAAGTCTTATCTCCCTTGCATTTGGATCCCAATTTCCTAGCAACTACTTTTGCATTCTTACATGAAAGAACAAAAGAATCATTACAAGCATGGTAAATGGTAGATGGTCCATTGCACATTTTCCTAGGCACAACATGATCTTCCTAGGCCTACGATGTAAAAAAGTAGAACTAGATGCAAACATAGCATGTGAATCATTATAAGCAGCATGAACATAACTTTTATTATAATGAGAATGACTAGCAATTTTCCTATCATACATAAAAGCATGGTTCCTTTGAGAACTACTAGCCATAGGGGCCTTCCCTTTCTCCTTGTTGAGAACGGAGGTCTTTTGGCTTGTTAAGTTCTTGGCTTCCTTTTGAAAACCAAGTCCATCCTTAATTGAGGGGTGTCTACCAATAGTATAGGCATCCCTAGCAAATTTTAATTTATCAAACTCAATTTTGCAAGTCTTAAGTTGAGCATTAAGACTTGCCACCTCATTGGTTAATTTAGTAATAGAAATAAGATGTTCATTACATGCATCAACATTAAAGTCTTTACATCTATTACAAATACTAACATGCTCTACACATGAACTAGTTTTATTTACTTCCTCTAGCTTAGCATTTAATTCATCATTTAAACTCTTTAAACTAGAGATAGATTCATGGCAAGCAGATAACTCAGAAGATAGCATTTCATTTCTCTTAGTTTCTAAAGCAAGAGATTTTTGCACATTAACAAATTTGTCATGTTCTTCATACAATATGTCCTCTTGCTTTTCTAGTAGTCTATCTTTTTCATTTAGAGCATCAATTAATTCATTAATTTTCTCTACTTTGGCTCTATCTAAACCTTTAAATAGACTAGAGTAATCTACTTCATCATCGGAGGATTCTTCATCACTAGATGAAGTGTACTTGGGTGTGTCCCAAACACGTACCTTTTCTCCTTGGCCACAAGACATGTATGGCGTTTGTTGGGGAAGAGTGAGGATTTGTTGAAGGTCGAGGCAGTGAGTCCTTCGTCGTCGGAGTCGGAAGAGGAGCAGTCCGAGTCCCATTCCTTTCCAAGGTGCGCCTCGCCCTTTGCCTTCCTGTAGTTCTTCTTTTTCTCCTTCTTCCCGCTCTTTTCTTGTCCCTGGTCATTATCATTATCGGGACATTGAGCATTAAAGTGACCAGTCTTACCACATTTGAAGCAGGAGCGCTTTCCCCTTGTTTTATTCTTGTTGGGGTATTCTTTGCGTCCCTTGAGTGCGGTCTTGAAACGTTTGATGATGAGTGCCATCTCATCTTCGTTGAGGCCAGCAGCCTCCACTTGAGCCACCTTGCTTGGTAGCGCTTCCCTGCTACTGGTTGCCTTAAGAGCAACGGGTTGAGGCTCGTAGACGGGTAGTGGACCGTTTAGAGCATCGTCCACGTATCGAGCCTCCTTCACCATCATGCGCTCGCTCACAAATTTTCTAAGGATCTCCTTGGGCGTCATCTTGGTGTACCTAGGGTTTTCACGAATAAGATTGACAAGATGGGGGTCAATTACAGTAAATGACCTTAGCATGAGTCGGACAACATCATGATCTATCCATCTTGTGCTTCCATAGCTTTGGATCTTGTTGACCAGGGTCTTGAGCCTGTTGCAGGTCTGAGTTGGCTCCTCTCCCCTAATCATTGCGAACCTCCCCAGCTCGCCTTCCACTAGTTCCATTTTTGTGATCATAATGGCATCATTTCCCTCATGTGATATCTTGAGGGTATCCCAGATTTGTTTGGCATTGTCCAAGCCACTCACTTTATTATACTCGTCCCTGCAAAAAGATGCTAACAACACAGTAGTAGCTTGGGCATTCTTATGGATTTGTTTATTGATATGCACAGAGTTATCCGAACTATCAAAATGCATCCCATTTTCTACAATTTCCCATATGCTAGGATGGAGAGAGAATAAATGACTACGCATTTTATGGCTCCAAAACGAATAGTCCTCTCCATCAAAGTGTGGAGGTTTTCCAAAGGGAATTGAAAGAAGATGCGCATTTGAATCATAGGGAATACGAGAGTAATCAAAAGAATAATTCTGATTAACCGTTTTCTTTTTAGACGAAGAGTCATCATCGTCGTTATCTCTTGGTGAGGAAGAGGAGGCATCGCTGTCGTAGTAGATAATCTTCTTGATGCGCCTCTTCTTCTTCTCGTTCCTCTTCTTGTGACTCGATCCTGAGTCAATGGGCTTGTCGTCCCTTGGCTCGTTGAAGAGGGACTCCTCCTTGTCATTGACCACCATCCCCTTTCTCTTAGGATCCATCTCTTCGGGCGGTTAGTCCCTTAGATGAAGAGTACGACTCTGATACCAATTGAGAGCACCTAGAGGGGGGGTGAATAGGTGATCTTGTAAAATCAAACACTAAATAGCCACAAAACTTAGTTATAAAAGTGTTAGTGCGACTAAGCAGTTTTGAGGCGAGTTCTTGTGGACAAAACAATCACAGAGAAGGCAACACAAGAGACACGCGATTTCATCCCATGGTTCGGCCAAGTAACACTTGCCTACTTCCACGTTGTGGCGTTGTTGGGGACTTGTTCTCAAATGCTATGAATTAAAAATAAGGCAACATAAAAATGTTAAATGTTAATGCCCTTCGTCCGCTGAAGCATTATCTCCCCAAGGATTTAATGAACTTCGGACGAAGGTCGTAGATTAAATATCACGAAGGTCATACCTTCGTGATTAGGTTTATAGAACAATGTAAAATGAAGCATAACGTGTAAAACATATGTTAGAAGCAGATAACATCATTCTTATATTTCATTATATGGATCTGAGTATTAAAACATGACATTTGAGTACGTTTATACCTTCTTCTCGACGGAAAACAATAATTCCAGTGTGATGCGTCAACAATTACAAGATTGCGTGAACAGTATAGGGGTACTGTTCATCTATTTATAGGCACAGGACACAGCCTATGTGAAATTACATTTATCCCCTTTATAATCCATTACAATACTGACACAAAACGTCATGGGTCTTTGAATCATTTGATCTTTAAGTCGGTTCACCCCCTTCGTCTTGAGACTTGTCACTGTGCCGAAGCTCTATCGGTGATAACTTCGGCGCTGTTCTTGAAAGGATCTTGCCGAAGGTGTTTTCCTCTTTTAGGACCTTCGGCTACGAAGCATACCCCCAACAGTAGCCCCTTCACGGTGCTAGATCATTTTTCGTAACGAGCTTGATCCGTGAAAAAGTCTTCTAGGCTTCGGGATGCCGAAGATCCAAAAAAACACCTTCCCTGAGCTCGTTGACGAGAAATGATTAAAATAATCCGCGCGCGAGGTGGCCCCATCTTGCAGCAGTTGCACGTGCCCTGGCGATTCACCTTCGCGGACCTTGTGGCCCACCGGTCAATGAGTGTGGGTGGCTATTTTTCCGGTGCGGAAGACCTTGACGATTTACCTTCCCACCTGCGGCGCTATATAAACAGATGGGTAGGTGTGAAGTTACCATAGCATTCATTGCTATTGTACTGTTGTGCTGTCAAAAATTTAACCATAGCCGAAGCTTGATCATTGTGCTCAAGCGAAGCACCGCATTCGATTCTGCTTCGTCACAAGAGAAAGAACTTCGGAGAAATCGAGAAAGTCAACAACTTCAAAAAATTTCAAAAAATTCATAATCAGATGGCGAGATTGCGTTCTACTGCCAGGATTGACCGTGAGGGAGATGAGACCGAAGCTACTGAAACTGTTCCAATTTCCGAAGCAATGAGGCGGTCTAGGCTGGTAACATCGGAGGATATTCCTGTCGCTGAAGCAGGACAAGCTGATGCTGAAGAAACTGATTCCGAAGATGATTATAGCAGTGCAGTGCCGAGCAAACCTAGCCACCTGGACTTCGGAAAGTCCACCATCTCCGAAGCTGATTTTCCTAAGATGGTGAAGTTGGGCTATCTTAGTGAAGCGAAGAAAGAGTTGATTCGTTTTGGTGAAAAAGAAACTATCCCGAAGCCGAGAAAGAATGAAGTAGTGGTTTTCAAAAGCATTTTTAAAGCTGGTTTAAGATTCCCTTTGAACAAGATGATTGCTGAAGTGCTGAAGAAATTTGGGATCTACCTTCATCAGCTAACCCCTAATGCTATCGTTAGGCTAAATGTTTATATCTGGGCTCTCCGAAGCCAGGGGGTGGAACCATTCGCTGAAGGTTTCTGCCGAGTGCACGAACTGCATTATCAGACCAAAGCTAGAGGAGATGGTCTTCATGAAAATTTTGGCTGCTACAACTTTGCTTACCGCAAGACTACAAAGTTTCCAGTGATCAGTTACCGAAGCAAATGGCCAGCTGGATGGAAATCTGAGTGGTTCTACGTCAGAGTGGACGAAGATGAAGATAAGTTGGTCCAAAGTCCGTTAGAATTGATCTTCGGAGAGACCCGACCCCCGTGCAACATGTTACCAGGGAGTCCAAGTCAAATTGTTTTAGCTGAATTTAGAGTGATTGCAGATCATATTGGCACTAGGGACTTGGTGCAGGAATTTCTGGCCTTCAGAGTATTCGCGACTTTGAAGGAGTGGGAAATGCCGAAGCTAGAGGGGAAAAAGAAGAAAGGGGAACTTGTTCGGCTGCCCTACCATTTCAAATTCATGAAACTTTTCAAAGTACCTTGTCAAGAGTGGCTGGACACAATCGAAGTAATGTGTAATGAAATACTCGGAAATTATTCTAAAAAAGAAGACCAATTGATGACTGCGGCCTTCGGCACCCGTCTGAAGCGAAGGCTAAACCGTGTAATGGATGCCCTGGGTTTTGAATATCCTGATTACGAGCGGCTAGATAAGGGTGCTGAAGGCCAAAAGAGAAAAAGAGTGGCTGATGTTTTGAACAAAGACGATGAAGATCAATCAAAAAAGAAAAAGCCGGAGTCTGAGCCGAAAACAGGTGTTTCGAAGAAGAGAAAAGCTTCGCCTCCGAAGCAAAAAGAAATTGACGAAGAAGAAGGAACTCCTGCAACACCCTCTACTACCGAAGTAGAGGAAATTTTAAAGGTAATGACTGAATCTTTGCCTGTCAAGCTAAGTCCACTGGGGCCACAACTGACGAAGCTTTTTCAGAAGGAAAAGGAGCCCGCGAAATCGAGGGAAACAGCTAGAGCAAAAAAGCAAAGAATCATCACGGTGACAGAGGTCATTGAAAAGACACCACCAGGAGCTTCAGCTCCGAAGGCGCCAGCTGCTAAAAGTTCGATAGCTACTGAAGCTGCACCTTCGGAGGCCACAGATGCCGAAGCTACTAGAGCCGAAGATATTAATTTAGAAAGCATGGTTGCTGATATAGATAAAATTCTGTAGACCTAGCCGCAGAAGAAGCTGTTGGGGCCACCGAAAAAGCTTCGGCCCCAGAACCCGAGAAAAAGAAAGAAATTGCCGAAGAAACATCGGAAGATGAAATTTTCAATTTTCAAAACTTAATTGGGCAAGAACTGACAAAAGCCGAAAAAGAAGAACTAAAAGAGTATGACATATCTTGCGGCTATCGGCCAGGGGCGGTTCTCTTCGGGGGTGTTGATGATGAGAAGCTAGGCTGCATCCGGGATCAGGCCGGAGCGAAGGTTATTGGTACTCTATCAAAGAGTATCGGTTTCCCGAAGCTCAAAGCCGATATTAGCCTCTACCGACGACAGCACATCGTCGGTAGTTTGTTTTATTCCAATTTTAAGGTAAACAATTTCTGTCTAACTTTTTATTTTTCATAACAAAAATGTTTCCTAACGAAGGTTGTTCGCATACAGAGTATGCTACTGAGCAAAGCTTTGAAGATGCAACAGGATCTGGAAGATAAAAAACACGAGGTTATAATTGAAAACTTAGAAAACAAAATAAAAGAACAATCAGCTGCTTTTGAGAAGAAAAAGTTCGAACTCCAGACAACTGAAGGCTTATTAGCAGAAGCCGAAGCTAAAATAACAGAACTGAACACGAAGCTTATCTGCCAGTCAGAAAGTTTGGAACAGGAAAGGCTGAAGCTTAATGAAAAACTTGAGGCCGAAGTCCAGAAGGGTTTAGATTTGAAAAAATCATTGATAGGCCTTCAAAGCAAATGTTTGGAATTCAGCAATCAATGTATTCAACGGCTGAAGAAGGTATTTCATTCGGTCGGGGCCAGCAGTGAAAAATTTACTCCTTCAGCTGAAGATCTACCAGGAGCCTTCAAACACATCGAAGGTGAGATTAATGACCTCGATGATGTTATTGCTGGACACGGTGACTTCTGTGCCCTGGTAGCTTCTCGGGGCACCGCTGCTGCGTTCCTGAAATCTAGCTATGAGCACGGAAAAATTATCAACAGGCCCAATTTCAGCCTATCACCAGCAGTTCTGGATGATATTCCCAGCCTCGCCCAAAGCATTGGGAACAAATTTATAAAGGTGGTATGGACAAAGGGTGGGCGAGAGAAAGCTAGTGACGAAGCTCGTAGTCATCTTAAGCCAGTAACAAAATCATACCTTCGTGCTTACCTCTTCCTTCGAAATTGAATTTTGCTTATAATACTTTTAATTCGTGTAGGATGATGAAGCCGAAACTGAAGCTTGAAGCTTGAAGAGTAAGAAGATGACGCCGAAGCTTTTATCGGATAACAATGCTGAAGCTGAAGCTCAATGAATATTGATGAAGCTTAGATGAATGACTGTAGAAGAGATTCTAAAAACTTCCTGTAATAACTTTTATAATTAAATTGTATTCTGTGAACTATGTCCATACCTTGTAATATATTCTTACCTTTCCGTCAATGTATGGAGTGCTTTGATGTGGACGAAATTATTATTTTTGAGCCGAAGGCAAAAAAAACACCTTCCCTTCTTTTCGTACGCAGCGAAGCAAAAACCTGCTGCTTTTTTCTCTTTTGCCGAAGCATAATCTTTAGAGACGAACCGATTGCTTGTGTTATGATGATAATGATCCTACGTATGTCTAAATGAATGTTTATGAATGCAAATGCTATGATGTGATGTATCGTGCAAATGAATGTCCAAACACATATCCGTAGCCATAACCATAGTCTCCGTTCCCTTAGGAATAGACATAGTCTCTTTGCCGTTTATTTTTCGGCTTCACCGTCTACTTTCCGGTGTATCAGCGCTGACTTTTTGCTGTAAGCCTCCCCTAGGAGCTTCTTCGCCTTTTACTTCGGCGGAATCAGCGTTTATTTTTCACTGTAAGCCTCTCTTAGGAGCTTCTTCGCCTTTTACTTCAACGGAATCAGCGTTTATTTTTCGCTGTAAGCCTCCCTTAGGAACTTCTTCGCCTTTTACTTCAGCGGAATCAGCGTTTATTTTTTGTTGTAAGCTCTGCATTCCCTTAGGAATGACTTTTGAGCAAAAAACTTACGCTGCGCTCCCCTAGGAACGGCTTTTTTGTAGCTTCGTCGTGCTCTGCATCCCCTTAGGGACGTCCTTTGAGCTTCTCCCTGTTTTCTTTTCTTTTTCCTTTGCACTCGATGGTGCGTGCTCAGCTTTTACATTTACATCTTTAGGGGATATTGCTCTTATAGAGCTAAAATAAGAAAAAGAGAAATTACATGCTATGGCCCCATTAAAAACCTTTCTCCCCCTTTGGAAAGGAAAAGGGTGCCATAGGAAAGAACAGAAAAAATTACATCAAGCTAGACATAATATCGCCGAAGCTCATCTGCATTCCATGATCTAGGAATGTCGTTGCCGTCCATATCCTTTAATCTATAAGAACCGAGTCTTGACGAAGATACTACCAGAAAAGGTCCTTCCCATTTCAGTTGTAGCTTGCCTACTGTATCTGGGTTGGCCACTCTCCGAAGCACCAAATGTCCTGGCTTAATGTTCTTTAGCTGAACCTTTCTATCACGCTATTTTATTGTTTTGGCTTGATATTTATTGATGTTTTTCACAGCCTGAAGCCTGATCCCTTCTATAGCATCTTTCTCCACAGAGTAATCAGCTTTGTCCTCTGCCGAAGCCACTGTTCTAATTGATCCCGCTTTTGCTTCTTCTGGAGTTATTGCTTCGTCACCAAATAATAACTTGAATGGTGCAAAGCCTGTTGACCTTGATGCTGTTGTATTGTGGCTCCACACCACTTTAATTAATTCATCTGGCCATTTTCCTCTGGGCTGATTGAAGATTGATTTCATTATTCCCATCATTATGATGCCGTTAGCTCTTTCGACAAGTCCATTTGACTCTGGATGCCTAACCGAAGCAAAATGGATCTTCGTGCCAATTTGTCCATAGAACTCTTTAAAAGTTTCGGCATCAAACTGTGTTCCATTATCCACAGTAATGGACTTCGGCACTCCGAAGCGACAAACAATATTCTGCCAGAAAAATTTCTGAATGGTAACCGAAGTTATTGTGGCTAAATGCTTCGCCTCAATCCACTTAGAAAAATATTCTACTGCCACCACAACATATTTTAAATTTCCTTATGCTGGTGGTAACGGGCCTAACAAATCAAGGCCCCACCTTTGCAATGGCCAAGTTGGTTGTATTAACTGAGTCATAGACGAAGGCTGCTTTTGATCTCTTGCGCATTTCTGACAGCCTTCGCATTTTTGAACTAATTCTGCTGCATCCGAAGCTGCCTTCGGCCAATAAAATCCTTGACAAAAAACTTTTCTCAGCAAGGGCCTAGATCCAATGTGAGATCCACACAGGCCTGCATGTATTTCCTTCATCAATTCTATACCTTCAGCTCTGGATAAACATTTGAGCAATGGAGAACAAACTTCATGCTTGTATAGCTCCCCTTCTATTATGACATATGGTCGGGCTCTTGCCTCTATTCTCTTATTATAAGATTCGTCATCTGAAAGGAAATTACCCTGGAGGAAAGACATAATCTCAGTTCTCCAATCTTCACTATGAACAGGAGATATATTGAGCACTGCTCTTTCAAGAAGTTCCACCGAAGGTGCTTTTATTGTTTCAAAAAATACTTCCGAAGGTAAGGGCAGCCCCTGTGCCGCTGACTTGGCTAGCAAATCAGCATGTTCATTTTCTCCTCGAGGAATATTCTTGACAGAAAACCCTTCGAAGGAAGCTTCAATGCTTCGGACCGTGTCCAAGTATTTCTCAAGCTTCGGGTCTCTTGCTTTACAACTCTTATCAACATGACCAGAAATAACTTGGGAATCGGTTTTAAGAACCGCCCTTCTAATCCCCATTGCCTTTAACTTCCGAAGCCCCAAAAGCAAAGCTTCGTACTCAGCAATATTATTTGTGCAGCTCAAATCAAGTTTTACTGCGTAGCAAGTTCTAACTTTGGAAGGTGCAACTAACACAACAGCTGCTCCTGCCCCGAAGGTTCCCCAAGAGCCATCGCAGAATACTGTCCAAGCTTCAGCATCTTTAGTTGTTTCTTCTCCCTGATCCCCTGGCGTCCAATCAGCGATGAAGTCTGCTAACGCCTGGGACTGTATTGAGGATCTATGCACATAATCAATGCTGAACTCGTTGAGCTCCGCAGCCCACTTTCCAATTCTTCCTGTAGCTTCTCTGTTCCTCATGATATCCTTCAAAGGCTGTGACGAAGGAACAATTATATGATATGCTTGAAAGTAATGTCGTAGCTTCCTAGAGGCCATTAAGACAGCATATAACACCTTCTCTAATTCTGTATAGTTCTTCTTTGATAGACTGAGGACTTCGAAGACGAAGCATATTGGGGCTTGCTTTTTGGTTTGTCCTTCAAGCTTTTCTTGGACAAGTGCCGCGCTCACTGCTGAGTGCGAAGCTGCCACATACAACAACAGAGGAGCCCCTGGCGCTGGTGGAGTTAGGGTCGTTAGTTCTATCAGATACTGCTTCAGCTCTTCAAAGGCTTTCTGCTGAGCTGATCCCCATTGAAAGACTTCGGCTGACTTCAGCACTTCAAAGAATGGTAAATTTCTCTCTGCTGATCTAGATATGAATCGATTCAGAGATGCCAATCTTCCTGTCAGCCGTTGAGCTCCCTTCTTTGTGCTTGGTGGCTCCATCCGAAGAATAGCTTCGATTTTATTTGGATTAGCTTCGATTCCTTTTGTTGAAACCAGACAACCAAGTAATTTCCCCTTCTTCACTCCGAAGACACACTTCTCTGGATTCAGCTTCAGACCAGCTTGTCTAAAATTAGCGAATGTCTCCTGCAAATCAGCAATGTGATTTTCTTGCTTCGTGCTTTTTACTATAATATCATCAACATAGGTTAGCACATTTCTGCCTATCTGAGAATGAAGAACCTTCGTTGTCATTCTACTGAAGCTTCCTCCAGCATTCTTGAGCCTCTCAGGCATCCGAAGGTAACAATATGTTCCACTAGGGGTTATGAAGCTGGTTTTCGGCTCATCCTCTTTCTTCATCCAAATTTGATGATAGCCTGAATAACAATCTAGTAGACTCATAAGTTCTGACGAAGCTGTCGTGTCTACTAGAGAATCGATCCTTGGTAATGGAAACTCATCCTTCGGACAAGCCTTGTTGAGATTAGTAAAATCAATACACATCCTCCATTTACCATTGGCCTTCTTCACCATGACAGTGTTGGCTAGCTATTCTGGGTATTTCACTTCTCTGATGACTCCAGCGCTAGGAAGTCTTTTCACTTCATTCCAAGCACCTTCGGCTTTGTCATCAGACATTTTCCGAAGCCTCTGCTTTCTGGGTTTGAAGGATGGATCAACATTGAGCGAGTGTTCAGTGACATCCCTGTTAACACCACAGAGATCATTTGCTGACCATGCAAAGACATCTTTATTGTTGAACAAAAACCTTATCAGGGTTTTCTCCTGTTCTTCAGACAATTGAGATCCCAGCAGCACCTTCTGCTCTGCAATATCTTCACATAAAAGCATGGGCTTCGGTTGATCGACCGAAGCAGCCTTCTCCCTTCTGTACTTGTACTGCTCACAAGCTTCAGCTCCATCTATACTATGGATTGCCTTTGAATCTGTCCAGTTCCCTTCAGCCTTTCTGGCAGCTTCCTGACTCCCATGAATAGCAATAGGTCCTTGATCCGAAGGTATCTTCATGCAAAGATAAGCTGGATGAAGAATTGCTTCGAAAGCATTAAGTGTTCCACGACCAATGATTGCATTATAGGGGTACTCCATGTCGACAATATCAAACACAACTTGCTCAGTTCTGGTGTTATTAACAAATCCGAAGGTCACTGACATCGTGATCTTGTCTAGTGCTACAATCTGTCTTCCTCCGAAGCCGTAGAGAGGGTGTGTAGCATCATGAATCTTATCTTCTGGCTCTTGCATTTGTCTGAAGGTCTTAGCCAATATAATATCCGCTGCACTGCCTGTATCAACCAGAACATTATGGACCAGAAAGCCTTTGATAACACAAGAAATAACCATGGCATCATTGTGAGGATAATCCTTGAGCTGAAGGTCTTCTTGGGAGAAAGTAATTGGGATGTGAGACCATCTTGACTTGATGAAGGGTCCCTGCACCCCGACATGTTGTACCCTTCTCTGTGCCTCCTTCTTCTGCTTCTTGTTGGCCGGTTCTGAGGATGATCCACCTGTTATCGGGAGCACCAGCTTCATAGTCAAAGCAACTCCAGCTTGGTTGTTGACCGAAGCCATTAGCTCAGAAAGTGGAAGTGAGTTCACCGGAGGTGGGCGCTAATGTTGGGGACTTGTTCTCAAATGCTATGAATTAAGAACAAGGCAACATAAAAATGTTAAATGTTAATGCCCTTCGTCCGCTGAAGCATTATCTCCCTAAGGATTTAATGAACTTCGGACGAAGGTCGCAGATTAAATATCACGAAGGTCATACCTTCGTGATTAGGTTTATAGAACAATGTAAAATGAAGCATAACGTGTAAAACATATGTTAGAAGCAGATAACATTATTCTTATATTTCATTATATGGATCTGAATATTAAAACATGACATTTGAGTATGTTTATACCTTCTTCTCGACGGAAAACAATAATTCCAGTGTGATGCGTCAACAATTACAAGATTGCGTGAACAGTATAGGGCTACTGTTCATCTATTTATAGGCACAGAACATAGCCTATGTGAAATTACATTTATCCCCTTTATAATCAATTACAATACTGACACAAAAAGTCATGGGTCTTTGAGTCATTTGATCTTTAAGTCGGTTCGCCTCCTTCGTCTTGAGACTTGTCACTATGCCGAAGCTCTATCGGTGATAACTTCGGCGCTGTTCTTGAAAGGATCTTGCCGAAGGTGTTTTCCTCTTTTAGGATCTTCGGCTATGAAGCATACCCCCAACAGGCGTCCCAATGGACGAGGGTTGCACTCAACCCCTTTCAAGTGATCCGATGATCAACTTGAATACCACAGTCTTTTCCTTTCGAGTGTTTTCCTATTTGCGAGGAATCTCCACAATTTGGAGCCTCTCGCCCTTACAATAGATATCACAAAGAAGGCATAGAGTAAGGTTGGGAAGAGCAACACACACAAGACTCAAATACCTAGCACACCCACACACACAAGTGAAGACTCGAGCTCAAATGACAACACAGGGAGTTCGCGACTCGAATGGAGCTCAAATCTCTAACACAACGAAGCGAATGCGCGGGAGCAGAGTCTAGATGCCTTAGAATACTTAGAGAATGCTTGGTGTCCTCCTCCATGCGCCTAGGGGTCCCTTTTATAGCCCCAAGGCAGCTAGGAGCCGTTGAAGACCAACTTGGAAGGCCAATCTTGCCTTCTCTCGAGTGGCGCACCGGACAGTCCGGTGCGCCACCGAACAGGTCCTGTAGACTGTCCGGTGCACGATCTCCTTCCAAATTTGGCATATTCGACCGTTGCTCCTCTGGGCTGATTGGCGCACCGGACACTGTCCTGCGCGGCCGACCATTGGCGCAGGCGACAGTTGGCTCACCGGACAGTCCGGTACACCACCGGACAGTCCGGTGAATTTTAGCCGTACGCCACTGATCCTTTTTCGAGAGCAACGAGTTCACCACGGAAGCTCACCAGACAGTCCGGTGAATTATAGTCGTACACCGCCATCAATTTCCGAGAGCAGCACTTTCACCGGAGACCAGCCTGGCGCACCGGACACTGTCTGGTGCACCACCGGACAGTCCAGTGTGCGAGACCGAGCTGAAGTTTGGCTGCACAGAGCTAAGTCCTTTCCATTTCTTTTCTCCTTCTTTTGTCATTGTTTCTAGCACTTAGACAAACACATTAGCGTTAAAAAAATGTACTAAGTCTAGAAACATACCTTGTGCCTTGATTTGTACTTCTCACTTTATTTGGCACATAAGAACTTAATCAAACGTGTTGGACATTTAATCACCAAAACATTATAGAAATGGCCCAAGGGCACATTTCCCTTTCAAATACCACCTAAGTAAAAGGTGAAGAAGCTCCAAAATCATTCCTAAGAGGATGCATAGTTAGTGTGCGTATTTGTGTTGGTTTTGCTATTTTTGGCATGCACTTGCATACTTCATCACATCATACTTTGCATTCATACAAACATTCATTAGACATCTTTAGCTTCATCGCACCATGATACATTGCATGAGACAATAAATGGATGCTTCGACTCAAGAATGCTTTGTTGTGAACGAAAAGAAGGGAAGGTGTTTTTCGCCTTCGGCTCAAAAACTGGAAGCATTGGTTTCATCCACAGCAAATCAAGTAACAGTGGAAGAAAGGTAATATTACAAGGTACTCATAATGTTTACAAAGATTTTACATTCTTTGACAATTTTTTGTCATATATAATGATTTTTACAAAGAGCTTAGGACTACTAGCAAAAGAAAGGGCAGCTTCGGAGGCATTCTTCAGAATTATTGAATAAGCTTCGACTTGTCAATCTTCATCAACATCGCTCTAAAAGTAATGAGACAAAGGTATTATGAAACATAAGGTGAGAAAACTCGAAGAAGTATATGAAAGTAAGAAAATCTTCATACCTTGTTAATTAATGCACGTGCTTCATCTCCAGCAATTTCTCGACCACCCTTAGTCTAGATCTGAGTAATAAATCTATTGCCCACACTTGTGGCTTCGGCCTGAATGTCGACTAAACCTGATGATGAAAGGCCAAAGGTTGGTTTATTAACAATCTTGAGGTGGTTGCATCCAGCCTTGGCAAAAGCAGCAGCTGTTCCACGGGCAGCCACTAGTGCACAAAAGTCACCGTGGCCGACTATGACTTCGTCAAGATCTTCAATCTCTTTCTCAATCCATCCGAGTGCCCCTGTGATATCTTTGACAGAATGGCTGGCTTCCTCAGATGTAGCTCCGATAGAATTGAAAATATCTTTCAGCCGAGCAGAGCATTGCGTTGCAAATCCGAAGCATCTGTCCTGAAGAGCTTTCAGTGTTTCACTAAGCTAAAGCTTTTATCAGCTTCGGCCTTGATTTTCATATTTAAGGTTTCGGATTCACGGCTAAATTGGCTCGTATTTTCTTCCAAAATCGTACATCCTGATTTGAAATCAGAATTCCTTGCTTCTCATTTTGAAGTCGAGCTTCCGCAATTGAGCCTTCGGTTGAGCTAAGCATGACGCCTTTTTCCTTCAAAGAATTTTCAAGCTCCTCAATCTTCTTCTCTAAACCGCTGATAACAAATTCGTTCTTTCTATCTTCATCATCTTGTTGCAATTTCAAAGCCTTGCTCAGTAGCAAACTCTGTGTCAAAAGATGAAGTTGAATTAGACCTTCACTTTTGAAACACTAAAACTGACCCGACTAAGGAAGAACAGTAGAAAATCATACCTTAAAATTTGAGTAAAATAAGCTACATGTGATATGTTGTCTCCTATAATTGCTAATGTCTTTTTCCAGTTTCGGGAATCCAATACTCTTCGATAGCGTACTCACAATTTTTGCCCCAGCATGATCACGAATACATCCCAAGATCTCTTCATCTACACCGCCGAAGAGAACAGATCTCGGCTGGTAGCTGCCAGACACAGCAAATTCTTTTAATTCAGATATATCCTCTTCGAAAAGCTGTTGGCCCCCTAGGTGTCGTAAGTCAAAGCTTTTATCTTTCGAAGAGGCTTCTTCCGTTCTTTTTCCCTTTGACGCTGAAGTCTAAGGAGCAATCGTCCCCTCGGTATTCTTCTCAGGCGCTACGTTAGCAATAAGTCTATCAATTTTTTATAAAGTTGTTCCGAAGGGACCGCCACTGCTTTCGGCTTGTTGAGGCCCTTCGTCAGCCACAAAGGGTGCAGTCTTCTTTTGAACTACCAAAGGCGGTGTATCAAGAACAGCCCTCATCACATTCATCATACGGTGCTTCTTCTACACATTCCGCACACCGGGTGTCGAAGGCCCTTTGTCTGCCTCTACTTCGACAGTTTCCCTAGCATCTTTCTTCTGTGGCTGTAATAAGCTTGTTAGCTTTGATCCGAGAGGACTTAGTATCGTGAAAGGCAAGGGTTCAGTCATTACCTCTAAAATTTCTGTCACGCCAATACAAGTTGTCGGGTCTCTGCATAATGCTTCAGCGGAGAAGATCTTTCTTCTTCTTCGCGGCTTCATGATATAATCTTTCTTTTCTTAGATGCTGAAGGTTCTGGTGTTAACTTCAGTCTTTTTGTTAACCTTTTCTTCTTGTCCTTCTCGATAGATCTTTGTGCTTGTCTTTTCTGAATACTCACAACTCTTTTCTTTTTCACTCCCCCGGCCTCTTCGTTAAGTCTGTCATGGTCGGGATACTCGAAGCCAAGGGCATCCATCACTCGATTTAGCCTTCGTTTCTCTCGTGTGTCGAAGGCAGTGGTCATTAGTTGGTCCTCTTTCTTAGTATAATTTCCAAGGATTTTATTAAACATTGTCTCAATGACCTCTAACCATTCGGCACAAGGGCCGCTGAAGGTTTTCTAAAATTTAAAGCGATATGGAAGTCTAACAAGCTCAAATTTCTTTCCTTCGTCTTTCCTCTTCTGCATTTCCCACCCACCCGATGTGGGAAAATTTTTGTACGCCAAGTATTCTTGAACTAGGTCTCGAGTAATGATATGTTTGGCCACAACCCTGAATTCTACTTCGACTAGTTGGCATGGGAAGCCGAGTTGCATGTTGCATAATGGCCTCGTCATACCGAAGTTTAGTTTTAGGGGAATCAACACCATACTCATAAGCTTCTCCTTTCTCTTTTCATCAGCTTTCACATAAAACCATTCACTTGTCCAGCCGGTGGGCCACTTGGTGCGATATCCAATCACAGGGGCCTTCGTATCCTTTCGGTATGCAAAATTATAACATTCGAAATTCTTGTGCAGACCATCTGCTCTGCCTTGGTCTGGCAATGGAGTTCATGGACACTGCAAAATCCTTCAGCATTACCGCTCCTTCCCTGGCTTCGGAGAGCCCATATGTACACGTTAACCCTGACTATAGCGTTTAGAGTCAGTTGATGAAGATAGATTTCAAATTTCTTCAAAACTTCACCGATCATTTCATACAGTGGGAACCGGAGCCCCGCTCTTAAGAAGCTTTTAAAAACAACAACTTCATCATCTCTTGGCTCTGGAACCACTTCGTCTCCGGCGAACCTTATCAACTCATCATCATTCTTTCCAAACTATCCAGGCTTCTTCATTAGAATTAAATCTTCTGCCTTTACAGTGGATTTTCCAAATTCAATATGGCTAGGCTTGCTCGGACTCAAGATGCCATCATCCTCTTCGTCATCACTAGCAGCTTCGGCAATAGTATGTTCAGCTTCGGCAATAATGTCATCCTTCTCGGGAATAGACTTTTCTCCCTCTTAAACAACCAACCCACAACGTCTCATTACTTCTGAGATTGGGGCTATCTCAGTTGCCTTAAACTCTTCACCTTTGTTTGTTAACCTAGCAGTAGACCTGATTCTAGCCATTTCAGTTCTTAAGACGAAGCTAAATTTCAACTAACTTCACGATTGTTCGAAGGTCACACAGCAAGTGCACAGACGACAAAAAGTTTTGGCTTCAGTAAAAAATTTTGACAGCACAACGTTGTAATAGCAATGAATGTTGTGGTAACTTCTCACCAACTCATCTATTTATATAGCCATGCAGGTGAAGAAGGTGAACCGTCGTATCGCTCATACTGACTGATCGGTGGACCGGCACAGCCCGAAACTTTTTAATCATTTTTTAATAACAAGCTCAGAAAAGATGTTTTTCGGACCTTCATCATTCAGAATCCTTCGTGTTTTTCGCGGATCGAGCTCGTTATGAAAAAACGACCTAGCACCGCGAAGGGGCTACTGTTGGGGGCCTCCTTCTGCCGAAGGTCCTCAGGACGAAGAAATCGTCTACAACCAAAAGAGCTGAACGCCGAAGTGCAACAGATATGTGTAAAATGTCGAAGGTTCATAGCTTCAGCCCAAGACGGTTACGAAGGTCAAACGCGATGTTGAGTCAAAAAGTAAAAGACCCTTTAATCCTGATGTTTGTATTAGGATAATGTATATATATCATGGTCATAAATGTACTTTTGCTTGGGATGCATCCCTTGCCTATAAATAGATGAACAATACCCTCGTACTATTCACGCTGGATTGGAATTGTATTTGCGCTCTCGCTTTCGAGCAAACCGAAGGTACAAATGTAATATACATTATATATTACTTTGTTATTATATGATATGGATCTTAATATTATTTAACATTTGATATGAAATGAATAATCAGCATAATGTTATGTTTGTAACTACATTCTTATATTTATGAATGATAAAGACTTGTTCTTCATGATTTTACAGGGTATTTAGAAGTATTTAACAATCCACGAGTATTTAGCAACTTGCTAAACCTGAGCTTAGAGATCATTTTTTAGAAAGCTAATGGAGATGCTCTTACCTATTGATAACTTTACAGGGTGTCAATACATCCTATAGAAGTGTCGTTAGCTCATTCCCATACAAGGTCAGTTAGCTCATTCCCATACAAGGTCAAAGCGCTTAAGTGTATGTTTGGTTAAGGAGCGGAATAAAATATGTTTCTAGATGCGGCTCTTAAAGTCTACATATAGTAAATATTTAGGATGCTCCGTTCCACCAAAACAACCGGACATAAGAGGTGTCGCGAACATGGACGCTCTCCTCCCCTTCATACTCATATGACTCTTCAACCAAACAAAAAAAGAATAGGTCCACTCTATTCTACACTTCAACCAAACAAACAAAAAATATAGTGATTCTATTCTATTTGCCAAACACATAATGAAATAGCTTCGTTCTTAAAAACTGAAATAAAGCAGCCGCGCCACTCCTGTTGCCCCCGTAACCAAACACACCCTCAGGACTTGTTCGGTTTGAAGGGATTTAAAGGAGATTGGAGGGGATTAAATCCCCTCCTATTTAAATTTGTATAAAAGCGGATTGAATCCTCTTCAATCCCCCTCAATCCATTCCTAACCGAACAAGCGGCGTGTGTTGGAATGGGATCAGCAACAGACCCCCATTACTTTCGGAGACCACGACACCCAAAGACTCATCATCACTTACATGTTGTAGACGACTGCTACGTTAGAAGATGAAATGGTAGCACTGACATGGCTTACGCAAATTGTCAGCTACATGTCTAGCTACTACTTTTTTTTTGGTCGCGTAGATACAAAGCGATTGCCATGAACACCAGAACCAACAATCATAAAACAAAGACATGCCATGAAAGCAAACACTCAGTTCCCATCAGCAACACAGGCTAACAACATTTAAACCCAGTTCTCAAACACAACTATGTTAGCACACGTTCCAACGTTGCATCCCAAACAAGGGTGGATGTCCCTCTGGAAAAAAAAAATCCAGTCACACGTGACACGTGAGGGGCCAGGGAGTGCCCTTTGGGGCAAAGACTAATACCGTTACATGATCCTAATGATCACCACCGTAGACTCGTCGTAGACGACGGACACCTGCCGCCCACCCAAGTGCATCCAAACCTGCAAACCCAAAAACATGTTAGCGATGGAGGGGGCTGAGATTTGGGAATGCTCCCTGTACAGACCACGAAGGCACATTTTACCTACATGTAGTGAAACGCCACCACGAAGGCGAGTTTTTTCCTGCAGCTCAGCGGATGTGGCAGCCGCGGAAGATTATTCATGTTGGTGAGAATTAGTGGTAGGCGTAGAGGCAGGGTTTCGCCGGACAAAGCGGCCTGCTGGGCGTAGCCCCCTGCTGTGGCCACGCTCCCCGAACGCTTGTCCAGAAGCAGGAGGCCCCTCGGTTCCTTCTTCCATGCCCTGACTCAGCTGGAAGTCGCCTCCAGCTTTGTTTTGGGATCCGACCGGCTGGTATTCAAGATGGCTGCCACCCTTCCACCTCTCCGCGTTCGTGCCATGGTTTGGCCTCCCAGTGTCATAACCGCCCCTTCCCCTGTGTGCCCCACCTCCCCTGTGATACCTTGCATTGGGCTGGCCTTGGCGACGCGGTGCAGGATTAGCCTGCTCCTGTCCAGTCTCGATCTTCTGGTTACCATCTTCCTGTGTCAGGTTCTCCTGTTTGCTGTGTGAGGCCTCATCGGTGCCATCACTCCTTTTCATCGGTTTACTGCTGGTGTCTTGATGGGTAATTGTATCAGATCCTTTGGGCATGTTCAGCTCAAGCCTACCACCATGGGAATCCACTTTCCCTTCAACAGCAATCTTGCCGTCTGAGCTGTTCTGAGGATGGGAATTGGTTTTCGGCTTCCAGGCTCTAGAATGTGAAACTATGCCGCTGTTTTTCACATCTGATCTTGGCACATTCTTGTGATTGGATGAGTTCGAATCCATCACCGGTGATGCTGATTGATAGACAGAGTCGTGCTTGCCCTCTCTAACTTTGCTCTCATTTGAGTAGCTACTTGCTTCATTTCTTTGAGCCTTAAAATGCTGTCGCCTTTGCCTGTTAGCCGCAGTATGTTCTTTTGCACCACCGGCAGATAGTGGAACGGTTTGAGCTGGAGCTGAGCTATTCTCAGCAGCAACATCTACATTGGATTTTAACTGTGTATCTTCCTTGCCAAGTTCAACAGGCTGATTCATATCGGTGCAGTTCTGAACCTCCTTTGATTCATAAGAGTTGTCTGCTTGGTCAACAGAATTTGGTGCCACCATAGCAGGTTGATCTGGATCCCGCTTGCGCCAAGAAGGATTAGATTTGCCCCCATGTCCTTTGCTAGTTTTCTTGGGTTCGGCTGCAGGATGTGATTTAGCAGCACCGGGCTTATCAATTGCTTCCTTATCATGGCTTGGATTATGTTGTTGCAGCTCTTTGGACATAGGCTTGGGAACATATCTTTCCATTTCAGCCCTCTTTGTTCTTGTCACATTCTCTCCATCATTGATGGCTTTCCCAGCTGGCTGAGTGACGTCAGCTACTGCTGCAGTCGGCATGGCTCCATCAGACTGCTCATTATGCAATGGTAGCATATCTGGTGCCCACAAGACACCATCATTCCCATGTGGCTTCTCAACAGGCCGAAGAACATGCTGATGCTTTCCAGATTTTCTTGCTTGCTGAGGTCTTGATAGGCCACTTTCAGTACTATTTGTTCCATCTGCTGAATTAACATGCTCCTGATTCATAGCTGTAAGTGAAAGTCCACCAACAGTTATACTTCCAACAGTTACAATAGTACCTTCAATCGGAACAATAGAGCTACTGATAATAACACCACCAGTATGTGTTTTTGGCTCGGTAGAGATTTTCACTGTATTCTGTTCATTAAACACCACAGGTGGATGTTTAGAAATAACTGAAGCATCATCTACCTTTTTCTTACTCCTCAAATGCCGGGTTCCCTTCTTGTTCTGAGTTGGGGGATCATCATGTGGTGCAACAACAGCCGTTACTGTGTCGACGGGAACATCAACATTTTTCTGCACACTGGAATCAGTGGTTACTGAAGCACTTGCCTTCTCGCCAGAAATTTTCTCCTCTGAAACAACCTGTCTTTTCCTGTAGCCTTGCTTAGTCTTTACCATACTGATATTATGCAACTGTGAGATACTCTTCTGCACAACATGCTCCATGTTGCTGTGTGTGTTCTTGACCAAAGATGAGGTGGTATGAGCATCATGCGCTTTGCCACCATCTAAAGCATTTGATTGTGCAGTAGACTGGGCCTGTATCTGAACCATAGTATGATTGGGATCATTAGGAGGCAGAAGAGCAGTAAGCCTATCAGGCGTAACAACATCATGTTGTTCAGTTGAAGTGTCAAGTTTAGCATTCACATCAAGTCCAATCTGTTGCTTATCATGTGCATCATCAGTTTCTACTTTTGTATCATTTGATTTCTTCTGAAGTACTGATGATCGCCTGTTCAATTCTTCCAACTTTGCGAGTGCTTTTGCTTTTTGGTTCTTTATCCGTTCCTCTTCCTCAGCTTTCATCCTTTTTGCACGTTCTGCAGCCAACTCCTTCATTTTTGCCCGCTGAATAGGAAAAAATGACACTAGTGAGCAACCAACATTCAAACTCCTAAGAACCATGTTCAACTACCTGATTGTTTTGAGCATTTGATGCTGCATCCTGCTTTTTGTTCTATATATTTCAAAATTCCACAAGCACCAAAAGCAAACAAATGTGTCTTAATTAGCAAAAGCTAGTGTTTTCTGATGATGTGCACCAGTTGTACTGTGATATGAATACCAACCAGATCCTAGATAGAAATAAACAAGGTACGAGGAGTTATTATAACTTCAAATAATGGCAATGCTACAGTAGAAAAAACAAAGTTTTCTAACTGCCTGATTATCATATACACAAGATGGTTTTCAGAGTATTAAATTTTCACTGATAGTGGTCTTCGGTCAATTTCCCCACCTAAAGCTAGTTGCAATAAGGAATTTCCAAAATATTAGAATGATAGCCATAAACAATTTGTAAAAATAGCACAAATCTACAACTACATACCTGAGACTCATAATCGAGTGAAGCTGGCATATCATCAGGTACAATCACAGGTTGCAGCTGTGAGGCAATCTGAGGTTGTTGGCCATGATGGATATCATTCCCCAAATCAGCTACTGGTAATGAATTAGTTATGTAACTTTCTCCACGTCCACAACTTCCGAATTTATTAGCTGGCCTATCTTTACAAGGACCATGGTAACTGTTTCTCGAAGAATCACCTCTCCTATGTAAATGATTGTTAATTGAATCACCAAGCTTCTCAGCTTTGCTAAATTCAGTTAAATGTGAATGTGCCGGTCCAAGAATTGTACCCTCAATGGTCACATTTGGTCGTCTCTGCACCACAGCAGAAATATGTGAAACAGAAACTGCCTGGTCAGATGTGCATGTCGTACTGATGACATCATTAGATGAAACATCAGTAGTTTTTTTATGTTTCTTGAATTCCTTGGATGAAGCTGGTTCTGGGAGATTCTGTGCATAGACATTTCTGGCTTTGTTGTTCAAACTCTCAATTTTCTCTATTAAAGCTGCATTCTTCTTAATGACAGGATGCTGGTCAAGTACAACTGAGCTATCCTCCTTGAACTTCTTGCGCAGAGTGCCATCACAAGTTTCTCTGTGATGGGATCGTGTGTTTTCATAAACAGACAAATGGTCTATACCAACCGAACCTCTCTGGTTAGGCACCGATTTTGTAAGTACCACGGTTCTTTCAGTCTCACTAAAGGTGTCCCTTGTATCTGCCCTCATGTTCATATCAGTCTGTTTTCCATCAGGATGTGGAAGAAGTGGCGGTGCTGGCTGCACATTCCTTTCAAATTCACGGGAACCTCCTAGACGATCTGGATTATCATGCAAACTCCCAGGGTGTTCTCGGTGAAAGACATGTAGCTTATCAGATTCCAGCTGCTCCCTTGGGACCGTTTCATGTTTGCCTGGTCTGTTTTGAGGATGTCCAGGGTGAAACCTGTCATTCTGATTTGGGAATTGATTTAGTATTCCAGGACCTCCAACAAAATGAGGATCTCTAACATTGGTGTTATTGAAATTTGCTTGAGGGCCATAATACCCATCATACGGCACTGGACCCTGATAAACTGGTCTGACTGGAATAACAGGCTGATTCATAATATAGGAATTATGAGGCATAGGATGATACACATCATTTTTAGTGTGATATCCACCATGCCCTGAGCCCTGCCTTCCTGCAGCTTCGGAGTTGGGTGGGAACTGGCCATAATAACCAAAGGGTTCGACAGGGAAACTACCAGGGGGGCCAACAGGTCTGTATGGCCCACCTGGAACTGGTCCTCTATGCCACATTCCCTCAGGGGGGTGACCAGGAGGTGCACGCCATGAATCAAACTGCAGAGGAGGCATAGGAAAATTTGGTGGATATGGCTGTTGTTGCAAGCCTTCATTTGGCACACTTGTGGCTGGGACAGGAGCACCTCCAGTGTGTGCATGATGCTCTGTCTTCATGATATCAACAGGGTGATTATTGGATGGTGAAATTACTTCACCAGTTCCTAGCACACAAGATATTTCCCATTACTAGGTAAAGCAATACATATGAAACAATAGTTGAAGCTATTAACCTATGTTGTAATGATGAAATATATTATACCAGTTGCTAGGCTCTTCACTTGTTCACCTTGCGACACCTCTTTACCCAAACTAGAAGTTGGGCGCCCTTTCGAACTATGCCCTGGAATAAAAGAAGACGTGTAAAGAGAACTCCTCTTATACGCAAAGTAAGTAGATGAAACTAGCAATTGTAACTAAAAAATATACGGACAAAAACAAATTGGCCTAAATAATTTACCAATGCTAGCATTTATATCTAGCACATATGTAAGTAGGTGAAACCGGCCATTCTAATTCAAAATATGCGAACAAAAAACAAAATTACCAAATAATTTACCATAGCATTTATATCTAGCACATATTTAGATATTCAAGGCAGCTCAGAATTTAACATACTAAATATAAAAACTATAAACCCAAAGAAACAATATGGTAGGGGCAAATAGCTTGAAAACATAAAAACTATAGAGCACACTTTATGTTGCACATACCTCGTTGACTGTTTGCTTCAGAGCCAAGCGTTGGGAAATCACCAGTACTTAATGTGAACCCAGGCCCACATGATGAAGATTCCTACACAGTTAAAATATGTATATGTGAACTGAATAATGTATTGGATTGAACCCTGATCTAGACCCAGTTCTATGTCTGCAGCATTACCGATCTATCAATAGTCCTTATCGATGCTTTCACATTATCTGAAGCATTATCCGCAAATCGAGAAATTTGTGAACTTCCAGGTCTTGTTTCCGCACTTTGGGGACGATTTGTGGCCATTGGTAGATGAGATGATGGAAATGTGCCTGATGCTGAAGATGGGCGAGAATTTGCACCCCAAGCATTGGGTGAACCAAGTGATTCACTTCCAGCTGTTGATGGCCTTGAGCCTCCGCCAGAGGTGGGCCGGACATTGAAGTGACTAGATGAAGTGGAACTTCCATCGTTCTTGGAAGACAGAATTGATGAGGAACTCCATGCGTTTGGTGTTGTAGATGGTGCTTTGCTGCCCCAGGTGTGGGTGCCCCTAACATTGAAACAATAACATCATGACACAGTAATTATGAGAGACCATTAAGACCATCCTAAACCTTAGAATTTTGAATCATATGAGCAGTTAGGAAACAAGGATGCATACTTACTTTGGAACCAGTTCCAGATTGGGATCAAGACCATTGTTTTCCAACCTAAATAAAAAAAAACAAAAGCAATCAACATATAGGAGAAGTATATAGAGTTAACGATTTGCTACCAATAGCAATAGGAAAACTGTTACCTCTGACTTGGTAAATTAATCGGTTTTGGGACTTTTCCCAGAACAGTCATACTAGATTTCCTTGCAGGAGTAGCACCCCATCTGAAGGAAACCATAAAGAACAATTGATTATGCAAGTACAAAGACAACCTTTTGCAATCGGTACAACAACAAAAAATGTACCAATACAAATTACAAATATGAAATATCCCACTAAATGACATCACAAAATAAGGCCGTTCATAATAAGGAAACGAATTAATCAGCAGGTGCAACAGAAGAATTGTTATAGGTGGGACAAAATCCAGGAAACAAAGTTATGTTCAGAAGCTTTTGAGATAACTAGCACATGGCTAGTTCTGGATGGGTCAAGATACTTTGCCTTATCGCTTCAATTGTTATGTGTACATGCAATTGTTAGAATAGGATGCATTTGTATATCAGGCTACAGCAATATCAGATCAGGGGTACACACGGTTGTTCTATAATAGAGGAAGGCTGGCAATCGGGCTCTGGTCTGATCTGTAAAAAAACTACTTCTACCGCTTATTCCTCTGCACTCTTGCCGTCAATTGTTGCTGCGGATCGCCTAATTGGTACTGGCCCTCGCCGTTGTCACTCTCAACGCCTTTGGTAGCTTGACTGGCTTCATCTTGCTTCTGTTGCACCTGCCAGTTCTGTCGGCTCTGTGTTAGCTGATTCGCCCATGTCTTTTGCTGAGTGGCATCATCGTCTGGGTCATCTTTGTGGCTCTCGTTTGTCTACCTTGATTCGTTATGGTCTCCTAAATTCAGTTTTAGGTAATGAGTTCTGGGTCATCTTTGTTAGCTCAGTGTCAGGTTTGTCGATTGGGCAAAAAGATTCAGCTTACTTATCATTCTAGTGAATCTGTGTCTGAGCGTCCTTTTGATCTTGTTCACTCAAATGTATGGGGCCTGGCTCCCTTTGCTTCAAAAGGGGTCATCAACATTATATTATTCTTATAGATGATTTTTCTCTCCACACATGGATTTGTTTTATGAAAAACCGTAGTGTGGCTTTATCCATCTATAATAATTTCTCTGCTTTGGTTTGCACTCAATTCGACACATTTATTCGTGTATTTCGTGCTGACTCTGCAAGAGAAAACCTTTCTGGGGCTCTTCGCAAGGTTCTTGCTGCGCAAGGTACGCTTGCTCAGCTTTCTTGTCCTGGTACTCATGCTCAGAACAGTGTTGCTAAGTGCAAGCATCATCATCTTCTTGAGACTGCTTGCGCTGTCATGCTTCTTCTGTTCGCCCTCACTCTGGGCTGAAGTTGTCTCTAGGCTGTCTCTACTGCCACTTATTTGACTAACATTCAGCCTTCGCTCTTTAGGGTGGCATTCCTTCTGAGCGCCTTTAGCAAGATGCTTGATTACTCCAGCCTTTATCTTTTTGGCAATGTGTGTTATGTGCTTCTTGCAGATCACAAGCGCTCTAGGCTGACAGCGCAGTCTGTTGAGTGTGTCTTCCTTGGGTACAATACTGAGCATAAGGGTTATCGTTGCTGGAATCTAGTTGCTCATCGGATGTGGAATTTCCGAGATGTTGTCTTAACTGAGACTCGTCCTTTCTACCCTCGTCCTTCTTCTAAAGCTTCGTTTGCATCTTTGGTTGATCCTCTGTCTTTCATGTCTATCCCTGATTCTGCTATAGCAAGTGTGCCACTCTCCCGCCTACCACCTCCAGTTGTGTCTCCTCCTCCTCATGTGCCCTCGTATGTTGCGCCTCCTTCTATGTCCACGTCTTTGTCTTCTTCAGAGACTTCTGTTCTAGTTCCCGAGTCCCGACTACACTATCAAGCCTCCTGTGACACAGGTCTATACACAACATCGTTCTTTGACTACTCCATCGCCTTCCTCTGGTGTGTCTGCTTCTCTAGTTTCAGTCTCCCCTACTGATTCATCTTCTTCGGTTGGGCCATATTTTGGTGATAACTCTCCGAAGCTGATTACTCGTCGTAGTCTTCGTACTCGTCATCCTGTAGATCGCTATGGTTTTGGCCCTGTTTACATGGCAGGGTTTTGCTAGATCTGTTCTTTCTGAGCCGACTTCCTATCGTGATGCTGTTATTCGTCCTGAATGACAACTTGCGATGTCTGAGGAGATTGCTGCTCTTGAGAGTACTGGCACTTAGGAGATTGTTCCTCATCACCCTCATGTTTGGCCTACCACATATAAGTGGGTTTATAAGGTTAAGACTTGCTCCGATGGTTCTCTTGAGCGTTACAAAGCTCGTCTTGTTGCTCATGGCTTCCAGCGAGAACATGGTCGTGATTATGATGAGACTTTTGCTCTATTGCTCACATGATTACTGTTCACAACTTCACACCCTTCTTGTAGTGGCTTCTGTTCATGAGTGGTACATCGATCATGTTGATGTCAAAAATGCCTTTCTTAAGGTTTACATGTAGCCACCACCTGGGTATTCTATTCCTGCGGGCAATGGTTTGTTGGCTTTGTCATTCCCTTTATGGTCTCAAGCAAGCTCCTCAGGCTTTTTCAACGTTTTGCTTCTGTGATCACTCCTGTTGGTTTTTCTGCCAGTACTCATGACCATGCTTTGTTTGTGCACGCATCATCTCGTGGTAGGACTAGTGGTGGTAATGGGCACTAAATTTTACACTATAAAATTTAAGGATCGGATAAGGATCAGGCTCTATTTCTATTCATTTTTTAACTATTATTATTTAAGGGCTCAAACAAATTGTGAAGAAATATTTGGATCGTGATCCATTACCACCCCTAGGTAGGACTCTTCTCCTTTATGTAGACGACATGATTATTATAGGGGATGATCCTCAATGCATTGCCTTTGTCAAGGTGTGTCTTAGTGAGCAGTTTCGTATGTCTGATCTTGGTCATCTTCGGTATTTTCTTGGGATTGGGGTTTCCTCTACTCCAAAGGGCTTCTATCTCTCTCAGGAGAAATACATTCAGGAGCTTCTTGATCGAACTTCGTTATTGATCACCGCACTGTTGAAACTCCCATGGAGCTCAACGTTTGTCTTCATGCCACTTGCCACTAATAGTGAGCCTCTTTCAGATCATACTCGCTATCGTCATATTGTTGGTAGCCTGGCCTTGATGTTACTCGTTTTGATAGCTCGTACTCTGTGTATATTCTAAGTCATGAGTCGGTTTGTCTATGCCCCCGCTCAGCTTCAATAGTCAATACAATCATCTTCGTGTTCTACGTTATCTTCGTGAAACTATCTCTCGTCGTTCTTAATTTCCTTGCTCTAGCTCCTTGCAGCTTCATGCCTATTGTGATACGACTTGGGCTAGTGATTCCTCAGATCGTCGAGCACTTTCTTCTTATTGTGTTTTTCTTGGTGGTTCCCTCATTGCGTGGAAGACTAAGCAGCAGCTAGCAGTTTCCCATTCGAGCGTAGAAGCTGAGTTGCGTGTTATGTCTCTTGCGATGGCAGAGGTGACTTGGCTATGGTGGTTGCTTGTTGATTTTGGTGTTTCTGTGTCTATATCGACTCCTCTTTTGTTTGACAGTACAAGTGCTATTAATATTACTCATGATCTGGTGAAGCATGGGCTTACTCAGTATATTGGTGTTGATGCTTATTATACATGAGCATAGGATGATGCCATTGGTCTTTGCTATGTGTCTTGAGTTTCAGTTCGCTGATTTCTTCACCAAGGCATAGACCAGTGATCAGCATCAATTCTCTCTCTAAACTCAATGTGATTGATCCACCTTGAGTTTGAGGGGATGTTAGATGTGTATTTATGTTTTCATGTATTTTTCCATTGTTTAAGGGATTTAGTGCATATTTACCTTCATGGGTCGGTGTGTGTGTGTGTCTTATATATATATATATATATATATATATATATATATATATATATATATATATATATATATATATATATATATATATATATATATATATATATACACGGCGCTGCTAAAATGCACCTGGGTGCATTCTCTATATTGAATGCACCCAGGCGTTTTCGCGCGCCTCCTAGCCCCCCCCCCCCCCCGCCGCCGCCGCCGCCGCGCGCATCCCTTTCCCCGCGCCGCCGCCGCCTCCTCGATGCTCCTCCCCTAAATCCCACCGCCGCCGAGCGCCTCCCTGTCCTCGCGCCGCCGAGCGCCTCCCTGTTCTCGCGCCGCCGCGCGTCTCCCTGTCCCCGCGCCGCCGCGCGCCTCTCTGTCAGCGTGTCTCTGTCCCCCGCATTTGAATAACTCTGAGAAATTTTGTTAAAAAATATGATTGCAACTGCTGGTCTGATGTAATTGCAACTGCTGGTCTGGTGTGATTGCAACTTCTATATAACTATGTCCAAAAATCTATTAAATAAACAAGATTGCAACTGCTGGTCTGATGTAATTGCAACTGTGGGTCTGGTGTGATTGCAACTTCTATATAACTATGTCCAAAAATCTATTAAACAAACAAGATTGCAACTGCTGGTCTGGTGTAATTGCAACTGTGGGTCTGGTGTGATTGCAACTTCTATATAACTATGTCCAAAAATCTATTAAACAAACAAGATTGCAACTGCTGGTCTGGTGTAATTGCAACTTCTGGTCTGGTGTGATTGCAACTTTTATATAACTATGTCCAAAAATCTGTTAAACAAACAATGATTGCAACTGCTGTCTGGTGTAATTGCAACGGCTGGTCTGGTGTGATTGCAACTCCTATATAACTATGTCCAAAAATCTGTTAAACAAAACAATGATTGCAACTGCTGCCTGGTGTAATTGCAACTGCTGGTCTGGTGTGATTGCAACTTCTATATAACTATGTCCAAAAATCTGTTAAACAAAACAATGATTGCAACTGCTGTCTGGTATAATTGCAACTGCAAGTCTGGTGTGATTGCAACTTATGTGAAGAGGTTGAGCCGTTCGCGGAGGAGCCGTTCACGGAGAAAGAGAGCGCGGGGGCGGGAAAATGAAAAGGTTCTGTCCGGAGCGTGCGGGAGGGACGAAACCGGCCTGGGTGGGACGGTTGGCTCGGACCTGGCACATAGGTTCGGCCTGGGTGCATTCTCTATATTGAATACCCAGGTATAATATATAAATACAGTATATATATATATATATATATATATATATTGGCCTTAGGGCCTCATGTTTAATGCAAGTGCTATTAATAGCAATGTTATTATACAAACATTAAATTTGGGATTCTCAGCTTAAATATTATTTCCTCTTATCACAAATGTAAGTCCACTTAGGACTGTCGTAAGACAGCCTTTTTTCAATTTTTACTGGTAATATATATATATATATATATATATATATATATATATATATATAATATTATCCTAATGAGAAGAGTTATATATTCTAAAGTAGTTTTCACAATGAATCTGCTAGTTTCAATCTTCTGTTGAAAAATTTAAACCGATGGTAAAGATAAGAATAAAGTTTGACATGACAAAGACAAACCTAGAAGAACTTATAGTTGTGATCAGAGGTTAGTACAAATAGAGGCATAGAGCATCCAAGCTTTTTACTAACCACACCATAAAATCACAAATAGATGACACAGAAAAATTAAGCAAAAAAAACAGAAGGGGTGACTTAAATATGAAAAAAACGTAAGCAAACTATCAAGAGAGGAGGACCATCTGCACAAGATCGTAAGCAGAAATCCAGAATTTCCAGGACGAGCTCACAGCACAGAGCATAAATCACTGCATCATTTAACAGTCTGGTGTTGTCCACGCAAGTTGGATTACTGGACACATCCAATGTCCAAACCAACAAAACCTTCATATAATTCTCACAAATAAAACACTTTGGTCCTCACATGATGACACAAGTGCCACACCAGCTGAGCTCTGTAGCTCCATTGAGCCGATTGGCCAGCAGCTCAGTATCAAACCCAAACATCCAAAAGCTAGCATCTATACCTCTAAAAATCAATTGAAACAGAGACTGCTGCTCCGACACCCCCCACTTCCCCACACCAAACAAATACTTTTTCTATTTTTTTAAGAAAAAAGCCACACGTATCAATGCACATGCACTACACGATCAGACCAGAATTGCGAATGAAAAGATAGGAAAATAATTGTATCGTTTGGGAGCGTGGGATGGAGATCACGAACCTTCTGTCCGTGGTAACCAGGCTCGAGGCCATGGTCCCACTTCCCCGCAAAGCAGCTCCCCCGCGGAAACCACCTCTCTAATTCCCCGGTGTTGAATCGAGCGGAACCAACTGCGGAGCGAGATCGAGGTATCTGGGACCGCCTCCAAGGAGGCGCGGGGAGGCAGGGGAACGCCGAAACCCTAGGCGGTCGAACGGACGGAGCGATCAGGGGGGATGGGGTTCGCTCGATCAGCGGCGTAGGACGCGATGGGGGGTGCCGGAGCAGGAAGGGGGAAACGGGTCCTCGTCGCCCTGCCGTCCGGCGAGCGGCGGGGGAGACAATGACAGGTGGGGCCGCTCGTCAGAGTTGGAGGCGGAATGACGAGGCGACGTGGGGAGGGGGGAGGGGAAGAGCCGAAGAGGGAAGGTTGGGGAGGCGCTCGTGAGAGCGATAATGAAGGATCTGGGAGGACGGACGCGTGGCGTGGCGGGAGTGGACGTGGGGACGGAAGCCCGTGCTCTTGTGGCACAGATGTCAAAGGAAACCACGTGGCGGAACAGGAGCGGAGGAGATCTGTAAATGGTGTGGCTTCAGGGAGCATAGGATCCGGTGTCCGGCTTGGGGGTGATTGAGGGGGTGTTTGGTTACCCCAAACTAAATTTTAGCCCCTATCACATCGAATGTTTGAACCTCCGTTCCGGGTATTAAATGTAGTCGGATTATAAAACTAATTTGTCAGCCGAAGATTAAAAGACGAGACGAATCTAGTCCAGTTGGTTGGGTCTATATTTCATACTCCTATTTGAAAGTCAAACGCTTGATGTGACCCGGGCTAAACTTTAGCAGGGGCAACCAAACACCCCCTGAATTTGGCTGGCCACGTCGGACCCCATGATTTGGACGTTCCGTGCGACCCAAGGATATCAAAGAGGCGCGATAGTTTAATACTCCTTGCGTTGCAAGTTTGCTACCAATACCGTTTTGAGCAACTATCTTATCTTTTATTTTATTTTATATTTAAATTTTACTTTAAAAATAGTTTAACCTACAGTATAGCTTTTATTTTACACGATATATTGTTGATAACTTAATAGTAATGGCACAAATCCTCGTTCATCCTTTTTATAGCTAGGTGTTTGTATGTTGCGACGACATCTATATATAATAAAGTAGACCTTGTTTAAATGTAGTTGTCAAACACGTTCTAAAACTTTGTTGTCTTTGTCCATATGTGTGAATCATATCTATGCATTACTTCTTTCTTTCATTTGTTTCAACACCTCTTATTCGTATGTCCAGGGCCGACCCTGAGCCTATGCGAGGGAGGCGACGGCCGGGAGGCCAAAACTATTAGGGGTCCAATATTTAGTATCTATAACACCATATAATACACCAGTTTACACTTTACAAAACACATCCAACCAAATAATCCACACACCTATAATATTTACGAAATCCATCAAACAAATTGCACCTATATTTAACATAACATCAAAATTAACGGTTCAGATCGTTGAATAACATCATATATTTTGCTCACTCAAATCAAATGAACAATATTATTTGATCATCCTTTAGCCCTCCCCTCCTCGCATCCCCACCGCCATCAATCCCTCCCCTCGCGTCACCACCGTCATCGTTCACCCCTTTCCTCTTCGCAGGAACGTAGCGTTAACACGAGTTATATGCTAGTAGTAAAATAGTATATGTAGCCAACAGGGCGGGAGGGCTGGGCACACGGATGCCCGACGCACACGGACAACGTGGCACGCGTTGCCCACTGCCCAGTCGTCACGCTCATGTCCCTGAGCGTCTATGAGACCACACCCTCAACGCGATCGTCGTTCGCCATCTCGCCGATCCAACCCTCCAGGATTCCAGGGAGCTGGGCACCACTGCGCTAGCCTCCAGACATGCATGGTCGAGCAATCAGAATTTAGGTTATTCAACGACTGTCGTTCTTATTTTTCAACCTGCGAAGTGCTAATTTGTACTGATGTATATTATCTAGCTTCTTAGATTTTTTTAAAAAAAACTAATTTCAATACACATCATCATTTATTTACAAAGTATTAATATGCTCCGCTGTATAATATAGATTTTTTTTATAGTCTAGAGGGCCCACCACGATCAGTTCGCCTAGGGACCCTCAAAATCATAGGACCAGGGCTGCGTATGTCCTTGACCAAACAAGAATCAACTCGTGGTGATTTATGGTGTGGGGATACAACTTCGACTCACCATCAATATTTTGACTGTCCACTGAAGACTCCTCACAAATATTGGCATAGGTAGTGATTTTATTGTAGCAATAATGTGCCCAAATTACCTGAGTTCTTGGTCATTATCTTGAGCCTCATTACGAATGGATGAAAGAGTCGTTACCCAAGCATATAGATGGCATCGCTGTTATCATGAACTGGATCCAAGAATTAAAGGGCTAGGGCCTCACGGCTATCCATGTGGCCAGTAATTAGTTTCAATGTTGACTCTCTCCTCTACGTGAGGAAGCAAATTATGCTTGTGAGTATGGTGGAAACGGGGACCCCTCTTCATCCGAGCCCATCGATATGTTGGAGGTCAAAGCCCAACTTCAACAACTTTTTACTTCTATTGGCAGTTGGCATGAGGGATGTTCGATGAGGGCTTACTCCCTACTTGAGCCTCATCTTGAGGTATCTTTGATGATTTTCTTGTTTATACTCTTTTTTTTGAAACCATCAAATTTAGTTTGGAACATTTTTCATGTTCATTCAGATGTTGTAACAATGTTATCCTCCAACATAGTTCTTCCTACAAGATGAAGAATAACGATAAGGCAGACCTTAGCTTTTTCATGAACAATCAACTAGCAAAGTCCCTGAACCTCAATCTGACACCACCAATTTGAGCCCTCGTACTGAGACCAAAAAAGGAGAAGAGTAGCTCGGATAGATGACCCTAACGATGATGATGACTCCCACCTCCTCTTTCTTCTAGCTCCCACCTATCCAAGTGATAACGCTCTACCGTCCACATTAGCATGCCCCACAACCAAAGGGGAAAATATAAAGTGGACAACAACAATGACAACGACAGATGATCTCCTAATCGGCTCTGCCGCCAGATCCAAAGTCTATGATGGCTCGCCCACCAATGTTGAGCCCCCTTCTAACAAAGGGTCTTCCAACATGCCTCATTTGGGGACTCTACCTTCCCTCCTTTGAAGCATCCTTCATTTAAATGGCTAATAAGGTATGCCCTTTGGTTATCCAACTTCCCATCATAGGAAAGAACTATGTATAATTCTCAATTCTCAAGAAAGCAACATAACTACATAGCGACAAGCATGTCTCAATCCTTAAGAGAAGAGCGCTTCTGCCACTAGTCTATTGGTACCGAGTCCATCGAAGCTCCTCGTGCCCCTAGCGACCCTACTCTAGCAAAGAAACACCCTAAGACGAAAGTGCTAGATGAAACTTTTTCTGGGCGGGCAACGTCCATTATAGAAACTGCTACCACTCCTTCAAACATGGAAAAGCCCCCCAAGTGAAGCAATCCCACCCATAGGTGACTTCCTCTTCTTATTGATATCTTAGAGTTATTCTTGAATAATTCATAATCGGGGACCCATTGTTGGGGCAAAAGCCGAACTAGACCTCGATCACCCTCTAGTTCAGCTACGGCTAACCACACACTAATCCAATCTACGAATGCAAGGCTTGAGGACTCCATAAACAGGACCCGAAGACAGGAGCTTCATCGAGCACGCGCTCGTCGCGCGGACGGAGCGAAGGCCCCTACCACGACACGAGGGTTTTGCTAGTCGTTGAAGGGATTAGAAGACATCGGGGACCCAGGGCATGTCGGAGGCCTCACGTCCTCAGAAGTTGAAAGTAAACTTACAGTGTGCTATATTTTTTAGATAATGGAAACAAGTTCTAGCCTTTTGCACTTTTTATGAAGAGATAAACCATTCTCTGTGTGGAACCATAAGAAAATTAAGTGACCTTAATTTTAGCATTGGATCACCATCCAAGGATTGACATACATTGATGACTTCTTGGTGTGATTCTTCCTTCTGTTACAGTCTCCAAAATCGAAGCCAAGAGGCTCCTTTGAAAATAATATGCAAAATTGACGTTATTGGTTTATGATTAAAAACGACATTATTTTGGTAGAGAAAAAATGGACCAAAACATTGCCGCAACTCCAATTAAAAGTTTCTTTTTGTTCGCAGTTCTTTGTTGGATTCCCAAGCCCTAAAATATGATTAACACTAGAAGGTCTGTCTATGTGGAAGGCAAAGAAAATGGTTTTCCGTATATTTCTAGCAATGATGGTGCCATCATTAATTATGGGCATTGCTATGTTTCCTGTTAACCACCTTTTGGTCGTTCAAGCGGCCACGACGGCGAGGACGAATGGGAGTGCGGCAGTAAGGCTCTGGCCTAAGCACCACGCGCTTAACGGCGCAACTCCGGATGATAGCCGAACTGTCGCTAGCACGCCCTAGGCCGCGGCCCGCGCCGTCCTCTCCCATCCGTTGGCAATGGAAACCTTGGTAAACCTTCGCCTTTCCTATGGTTTCGTCAGTCTATTATGAAGCAAAAGCTTCATATCATTTGGTTGACGCTTGCTACGTTACCGGATACAAGTTCTGTGTTAGTAGATCATCGTTTTGGTGAGCAGGCAGATCATATACTGGATTACGAGAGGTATCATTATGGGGAGGAACCCATGATATCATCTTCCATTAGATCTAGCTCGAACACTCATGATGTTGTTGATTTCAAGGGAGGCAAATTTTGGTCTTTGTCGAGTGATTGTGATTCATATGTGGAATCGATCGTGTCTAATTCACAAAATGTGTCATGCAGTGCCTTAGTTGAAGGTTCGTCGCTCTCTAGTTTTCATTTGGCTGCAAATATCTCACAGTGTGTAGAGTCACAGAAGGATCTCAATGTTGTTGGTGCAATGTGAGAGCATCAGAATATGGCGACGAAGAAAGTTATCGTGCGGCCATGGCAGGGACCCTTGCCGAAGCCACGCATTTCTCCGACGATGAACTTGGGTGCGACGCTAGTTAAGGTGAAGCTTACCTCGCAGAAGGTTGGGTCAACTCGCTCGAATTTCATTGGCATATTGGCTACACAATCCTCAAGAGCTAGATATGTTTCTGATGGTTCAAGCTCAGTTTATGGAAGCTTTTTCGAATTTCAAAAATGGCATGGATAAAATTATGGACCCCGGGCTGCATACGACCAGCCATCGGACCTTAAAGTTAGGCTCACATATGCCTTACAGACCCACAACTGACTTGGTTTCTTTATTTGCCAAAACTGGTACGCGTTGCAATGTGGCTAGAGCGCCTTTTTTCCACAACCCATCCTGCAATCATGCTTCTTATGCCGCTGTTCTGAAAGCGGCGATGGATGGTGGTGGTGCACATCGTGGAAACGGGGACAACTATGGTAGGGGACATGCCTCTGATGGTCAGGCAGCCGTTCTAGGGGTTTTGATGGTTGCGATGGTTGGTCCGGGGCAAGGAAACTTGGCTAAGTAGGCTGGTTATCGTCGTCAGTTCATCGGGCTTTTGATACAAGACGTAGTGGCTTTGTTCATCGCGGAAGGGGGAGATCAAATTATTCTTTTCAAGGCTTCAGATCAAATGGTGGATACCAAATTCGTTCAAGGAGTGGTCAGGGGGTCGGGCATACTCAGATCCTAGAGGGTCTGCATGGTCGTCCTGGTTTTGTCCCAGGCAGATTTGTGCAGGCCAATCATGATGGTGGCCAGTTTTCATCATCTCCTTCGGGTCCTTCGCAGTCGACTGATGCTTCGGCACAAGCAGTGGCTTTGATAAACAAGGCGTTTGCCATTCCTCAATTGTCAGGTGTAGTTGGTGCCTCACAGTTGGTGTCACAAGTTTTAGATGGGTCTAAATAGGAGGTTGTTTCTATTGAGAAGAAGCAGGCGGTAAGAGAAGGAAATGCTCCCTTAGGTAGGGTTCATGAACATGTGGATGCTCATTTGGTACAAGGGGAGCCTCTAAACAAGGATGGTAAGAACCCTTATTGTTGGCGTTGTCTCACCAAGTCTCACACAATGCAAGGTTGCATCATTGAATTATGGTATGGCATTTTGTCACACCTGGTTTTGGAAGGCAAACCGAATGCGAACCTTGTACGTGCCAGGATCAGAAACTCACGTACACAACGATTACATAATTGGACATCATCACACATTGCTCAAAATAAATAGCGGAATAGGTACTTCATTACATCAAGATGTCCAAGACATCCACAGAGTCATTACTTAACATAATCGTTAACATTATCAAAGTGCGGAATACGAAACATAGCAGATAAGGCCTTCACAGGCAGCTGACTGGGGGTTTGCCACTAACATAACTAGAACTCGTCGTAGTCCTGAAATTCCTCAAAGTCCTTCATGTTGTCTAACATGTAGGGCCCACGAGTCAGCAGTACGCCGAGGGCGCACGGGGGGGGGGGGGGGGGGGGGGGGGGGGGGGGGGGGCTAGCCACAGGATCACAGATCAATGACTCTGGTTCCACGAATGGAGCGAACCGTTATCCGTGAATCCGGGCTGTCAGATCAAAACTAGACTGTTAGGATGGGCGCTAGGGGGCTTTACCTTCTTCGGCCGGCTAGGGGTAGCACCATACGCGCTCACGGCGGCGCAGCTGCCGGAGACGAGGTAGACTGGGGCTTCTAGGGCGCTAGGGGTTGGTCTGGGTAGCTAGAAAGGTTTGGGAGGACTCGGCGAATCCTATGGCGGGGTCGGGATTGTAGGAATAGGGCTGAGGTGACCAGACGGCGGAGGGGGAAGCCTCGGCAGACCGGAGGATACTCCGGCGAGCAATCATGCGCGACTAGGGGCATACTAGGGGAAATTAGGGGCGGGGTTAGATCAGTTACCTTGAGAGAAGGCTCAGGGACTCACGAACGGCGTCTGAGGCACGACGAGGACACAGGTTGATGGCGGCGGAGCTGTGACGGGGCAGAGAGAGAACCGGTGAGCGTGGACCAAGAGAAACAGAGGGAGAGGGGATGAACCCAGGGGCGTCCCGGGTCGCGGGTGACGAGGCGAAGCTCACCGAGGCAACAGACACGACGACGGCTCGACGGCGACCGCAGAATGGGCGCGAGACCATAGCGAATGGCGGTGGAGCTCCCTAGGTGTGCGCGCGGTGCGAGGCGAGTGCTGAGGGCTGCGAGTGAGCGAGTGAGGGGGAAGGGGAGCGAGTGGGGCACTAGGCAGCTAGAAAAGGGCCGGGGTGGGGACGGGCGCGGCCTTGGCGTGCGTCTTGGGCGCGGAGTCTACGGCGATGCGCGGCTCGTGCGCGGGCGGTTCGGGAGGGAAGGGTCCGACAGACGGGATCCTCGGGTCGGCGAGAGCGGGCGAGCGAACGGGCGGCCGGGCTAACGAGCGGGGCTCGCGGGACAGCGAGAGGTGTGCGCGCGCGTAGGAGATCGACGCCGACAAGTCGGCCCCACTAGGCAGCAAGAGGTAGAGAGAGAAGAGAGAGAGGGCGCGCGCGCGAGACTGGGCCGGCTTGGGCTAGTTGGGCCAAAATGGTCTTTTCCTTTTTCCTGGAATTTCTAATTGCTTTTCCATTTTATTTTCTTTATGGATTCAAATCAAATTCAAACACCAATTCAAATTCAAATAATCAAACATGTGCATCAAACAAAAGAATAATTTAGGTTCAACATGATGCAACAATTCATGACTCATATAGTTTTGACAAAATAAATAATTACTCCCTCACCTAATTAACTTAATTCTAATCAAAAGAAAGAGAGAGATACAAGAGGTAACACCTGAATTTGGTAAGCATTTAAAGAAAAAAATTATACCCCAAATTCAGGGTGTTATAAACCTAGCCGCCTTAAAAAGAATCTCGCCCTAAAGATTCAGGGTTGGCTAGCAAAGAGTTCAGGGTACTTGGCTTTCAGATCATCTTCTCTTTCCCAGGTTGCTTCTTCCTCTAAGTGATGGTCCCATTTGACTTGCACATCCTGATGGTGCTTCTTCGCGTGACTCTGTCTGTTGTCTCCAGAATCTGAGTGGGCTTCTCATTATATGTAAGATCTTTTTGAACCTCAAGGTCCTCTATTGGCAACTGCTCCTTTGGTACTCGCAAGCATTTATTCAGCTGATACACATGAAACACATCATGCACGACTGACAGACTTTCATGTAGGCTGAGTTGGTATGCCACTTCTCCTCGTCTTGCTTGGATCTGGTACGGTCCGATATATCGAGGTGCTAGCTTGACCTTGACTCCGAACCTTTTAATTCCTCTCATGGGTGACACTTTCAAGTAGACATAATCTCCTACCTCAAAACTCATTTCTCTTCTTTAGGTGTCAGCATAGCTTCGCTGCCTGGACTGTGCTGTCTTCGGATTCTCTCGAACCATTCTGATGTTCTCTTCAGCCTCAAGCAGAATATCTGGACCGAACACCTGCCTTTCGCCGGGTTGGTACCAATGCAATTGTAATACCCACTTTGTAAGAAAAGTTTAAAAAGAGAAATCATATTCCTTTATACATATATGTGTTATCTATATTTATCATTTAATGAGAACATCACATGAAAACATATAAATAAGTAACAAAGGATACCCAATAAAAATATGCATCATGCTGGGATTTTATTTTGTGTGCATTCTGTGACAACATAAAATAATGTAAAAATAACTATGTTAAAAATCCAAAGTGGAATTTAAATTCCAAAGGAAAATTCAAGAATTGAGAAAAAAAGAAGATAAATTATTAGGTGAATAAAAATAAGTATATATATATATATTATTCTTATACATATTTGAGTTGGAATTTGTATAATTGACTCAAAGGTGAAGTTCATAACAAGATTCAAAATTCAAATGAAAAGAAAATGAATCAAAAAGGAAAAAACAGAGAGATAAAAGCAAATTCGGTTACATGGGCCGAAATCGAACTGTGGCCCAGCTAGCTTAACCTCCGCGCCCGACCCAACTGTGGACTCCGCGCGCCTGCCGCCACTGTACCACTAGCCCCACACGCGAGCTGCTACGGTCTCGCGCCGTTTCACTGTCGCCAGAGCCCACCTGTCATCGAGTCTGGCATCTTTGGTCATCAACCTCCGCCGCAACCGCCAGACCGCCATGAACGCCGCCATTGTCGTGTGTCTCGCCAGCTCGGGTGACCGTTTCTGCGGATAAAAAGCCAATGTGGCCGTGGACCCGTTCGCCCCATACCCTTCCACTATTTCCCCTTTTCCCTTGCCGCATTGCAACAGTTGCGCCGCCTAGGTTACTGCCGTGTCGTGCCGCCGGTGAAAACTCTCCACGTCGCTGTTCCAATCCCTGTGCGCGGTTGTGGGTGTGCGCCAGCGTCCGGGGAATCTTTCTGTGCCCTCGGGACGAGCTGGGCGACCCTGAATCGGGGTGAATTTCACGCCGGTGTGCGCGGCAGGGCGGGATTGCCACCTTTCCGTGGTCGGCTCACTAGTGTGGACAATCCCTCGTAAGAACACCTCGCCCCGACCCGCCTTAATACCTGTTGCATGTGTACCGTTTTAATTGGGGTGTATTGCGCACAATCCGGAGGATTGCTCCGCCGACGGAAGACCTCGCCGCGGCGGCGTCCGCGCCGTGGTCTTGGTCACCCGTGGGAGAAGATGAGTCATTGCCGTCCGATTCTTTTCGGACGGCTGAGACTAAAAGGGGCGTACCCCTTCGCACTAGTTTGGATCTTGGCCGTTGGCTCTGAATCGAGCGAAGCGTATTAAATCGCGCGTGTTTTAGACTTGAGCCGTAGGATCGTGATTTAGCAGTCGACATCGTGTACCGGTTTGGCGGGCGTAGGATATAATAAGAGCCATCGGATTGAGATCGATCGGCTGATCTCATCCCGTACCCCTTCGGCCGTGCACACTTGCAAAAGAACCCTAAGTAAAGAGAAAAATAACCCGCGGTCCACAGGAACTGTTCCCTGTGCCTTAGAAATGTTACCCCGAGACCCCTGGACTTTCCAGGAATTGAGGCCCAGTCCAGTACTGATTTAAATTGATTAAATGAATTGGAAATTGGATTTTTAATATGAAAATAAACCCTAGAACTTGTATAAATCATAGAAAATCCATTTTTAGTCCAAATTACTCCATTCTAGTTTCTAAAATTTTGTAATTTTATTCTCGATCACTTAGAGCCTCTGTTTTTACATAAAAACAGTAAGAAAATTAATTTCCCACTTAATCCTATTTTAAGCACATAAAACCTTTGGAAATTCATATCTTAAAATCTATAACTCCAAAAATTATGATTCCTGTTCCTATGATTTTATTTTAATGTGTAGATTATTATTATGTATTTTGTTTACATGTTTCGTGTGATGTTAATTTTCTCTATATACTATGCTTGTTTGTATTGTGGCGAGTAGAAGAACCTATGACTGAGGATCCTGGTGACCAGCAGATAGAAGTAGCTGAGCAGGAGCTCATTTAAGGCAAGTTGTGCCCTTAACCACTTTTTACCCAATAATGTTCTTTAATGTCACTTATTCATGCATAGGCTTAATTTTGATGGGACCCAATAGGTCATCCTAGTCTGTTTATCCATGTTACCTTGTTTACCCCTGAATCACTTGGGTAGTTTTGCTATTGCTTTACATGGTTTTTGGGTTAATGTTTCATTATATCCATGTTCCAGTTATTTTGTTATTCTATTTGTGTTCATGTCAAGGTCATTAATGTTAATTGGAACATGGAGCTTAACTTGAGAAACACGTGCCACCATAAGGGTTTAATGGAACGCCCTTGGCTGACTAATTAGGAAAGCTAGTGGAACACTACCTTACCCGAAAGGGGCAAGGGCAGTAGGGTTGAAAACGAACGGAAAAAAATCTCGTCCTGACCCGTACCGTTTTCTACATTTGATCCGACCGTTTCCGTATTTACGGAAAAATATGGAAACGGGACGGAAACGGGAGAGGGCTTATTCCGTCCGTTTTAGCGGGATCCCGTTTTTTCCGGATTGAACCCGTATTTATTCCGTATTTGACAAATATGGGACGAGCCTAATATGCATTAGTATATAAACTAAATCCTCGTGTATTTAGGTGACAAATTATAGCATAATTGACCATTGTAACCACCGGCTCTTTTCAATGACAAGTGATCTAAAGTCTTAAACAACATCGGATGTAGCTAAATGTACACATTTAGCAACCAAACAACAATAGAATGTTGCCTCTCTATATCTATTTGTTTTATGTTATTGTTCTGTCAATCAATCACTAGTCAAACATCAATAACATCTCTATTTGTATTAAATTATGAGTTTTCGTTAGTATTTCCGTTTCCGTTCATTTTCGCAATTCCGTTTATCCTGCTCCCGTTTCCGTTCCCGACTATTCCAGACCCGATCCCGTTTCCGATGATAAAATGTGGATACGGAAACGGGAGAGGGGTTTTTTCGTCCGTCTCCGTCCGTTTTCATCCCTAAAGGGCAGTAGGGGAGTTGCATGCAAGGAGGTTCTCAGGTTGATTTTGTTGCGATGGCGGTCAGACGGGGGATTCTTGCAAGTGCTCTTCCCATAACTGTAGCGGGTTTTCGGAAGCTACTGGAACTTTGTAAAGGCCTCATAGTGTTGCCCTGCCTCGCTTCCTTGATAGAGGTGTATGGGAGTCGTGATCCCTTGGCAGATGGGTAACATGACTTGTGGGTACAGGGTATAATGCAGAGTGTAAAACTGGTATACTAGCCGTGCTCGTGGTCATGAGCAGCTCAGGACTATCGCATGATTAATTTATGGAACTTAAATTCAATTCGTCATTTGCATTGCATGGGATTATTTATTAATTTCGTTCTATTATTTTTATTAAGGTTTGGTATTTACTTACATTTAGTAAATGCTAATAAAATTTTGACCAACTAATTAAAAGCAATGCTTAGCTTTAACCCCTGTTGTTGATTAGCCTTACACATCACATGAACTCCCACCTTTGGTGAGTTCATGCCACTGGTTTTCCACAACTTGTTGAGCTATGATCATATGTGAGCTCACCCTTGCTGTCTCACACCCCACATGAGAAGAATAGGTGGTTCAGGAGGAGCCACAAAGCGAGGAGTTTGATCTGATCTAGGTGGTGTTTCCCCAGTTGACTCTTGCGCCAAGGATGATCCTTAGTTCATTTTATATTTATCTTTTATTTTGTAATAAGACTTCCGCTATGTAATAAATACTTTGATGTTATTGTGACATTTATCTCTATACACTCTATTATTATATATGTTGTCTTCTTGGCGCATGTATGAGATGCACCCGACTTTGTTCCTTAAAGCCCGGGTGTGACAACAACGGGGTTCTACAATTCCTCCCATAGAGTGCTTGGAATGGTGACATCTTCAGACTGGCCTGGTAACTATTGTTGTAGGAGAATTCCGCATACGGTAGCCTCTTGTCCCAACCTAACTTGTCTTGTAACGCACAAGCTCTCAACATATCTTCAAGAATCTTGTTGGTTCTCTCTGTCTGACCATCTATCTACGGGTGATAAGGTGAACTAAACTTCAAATGTGTGCCCAAATCTTCATGCAATTACTGCCAAAAATGAGAAGTGAATTGGGTACCTCTGTCGCATACTATCTTCTTTGGAACACCGTGCAAGCATACAATCCGAGACATATATAGTTCTGCCAACACTGCACTGTTATAAGGTGGTCCTGACTCGTATGAAATGAGCCGCCATTGTTAAACGATCCACTACCACCCAAATGGAGTCATAACCAGCTCGAGTGAGAGGCAGACCGACTATAAAGTCCATCCCAATCTCATCCCATTTCCACTGAGTAATTTGTAGCGACTGCAACAAACCTGCGAGGTCTATGATGCTTTGCCTTGATTTTCTAACAACTGTTGCATCTGGCAACGTACTCTGCTATCTCCCTTTTCATACCGTACCACCAGAATCTTTTCTTCAGGTCTTGGTACATCTTCTCACTGCCAGGGTGTATAAAATACGCTGTCTCATTAGCTTCTTTGAGAATCAGTTCCCGGATCGATTTGATGTCGGGAACGCACAACCTATCCTTAAACCACACCACACCTTCTGCTTCTTCATGGAAATCTTTGTCATTCCCATCTACGATCAGCTATCATATCTCGTTGATCTTCTCATCATCTTTCTGGCCCTTCCTGATATCTTGCTCTAGAGCGGGTTCCAGTTCGACTGTCACTCCTTGAGTGTTGTTCAGAAATCCGAGACTCAGCCTGTCGAATTCCTTTTCTAGCTCGTACGACATGGGGTGAGCGGCCAACATATTGACTTGACTCTTTCTGCTCAAAGCATCTGCAACCACATTTGCTTTGCCTGGATGGTAATGTATCTTCAGCTCATAGTCCTTGATTAGTTCCAACCATCTTTGCTGCCTCATGTTCAATTCTGACTGGGTGAATATGTACTTGAGACTCTTGTGATCTGTGTAGATATCACACTTTTGCCCATATAAATAGTGCCTCTAGGTCTTCAGTGTATGAACCACTGCTTCTAATTCTAGATCATGAGTGGGGTAATTCTTCTCATGAATCTTCAACTTTCGGGATGAGTACGCCACTACTCTCCCCTCTTGCATTAACACACATCCCAGACTGGTGTATGAAACATCACAATATACTGAGAATGGCTTGTGAACATCTGGCAGAATCAATACCGGTGATGTTGTCAACTTCTTCTTCAACATCTCAAAGGACTCTTGGCACACTGGGGTCCACTTGAACTCAACTTTCTTTGCCAGCAAGGCTATCATTGGCCTAGCAATCTTGGAGAAACCTTCAATGAAACGCGATAGTAGCCAGCTATTCCAATGAAACTCTTGATTCCCTGGACATCTTTCAGTGCTTTCCAGTCCAGAATAGCTGCTACCTTCTTTGGATCCACAGCTAATCCCTTTCGGTTTATAATATGACCCAAGAACAGGACTTCGCTGATCCAGAACTCACACTTGCTCAACTTGGCATACAACTGACAATCTCATAGCCTCTGCAATACTTCCCTCAAGTGCTCTTCATGATCTTGCTCATTCTGTGAATATATGAGGATATCATCAATGAACACTACTACGAACTTGTCGATATAGTCCATGAACACGTTGTTCATCAAGTACATGAAATAAGCTGGCGCATTCGTCAAACCAAATGACATGACCGTGAACTCGTATAGTCCATACTTGGTGATAAAGGATGTCTTCGATATATTCGAAGGCTGGATCCTGAGCTGATGGTAACCTGATCTCAGATCTATCTTCAAGAACACACTGGCTCCTCTCAACTGATCGAACAGGTCTTCAATTCTTGGCAGAGGGTACTTATTCTTGACAGTGACTTCATTCAAAGATCTGTAATCAATGCACATTCTCTTTGTCCCATCTTTCTTCTCCATGAACAAAACTAGAGCGGCCCAAGATGAAGTACTTGGTCTGATGTAGCCTTTCTCCAACAACTCGTCAATTTGCTTCTTGAGTTCCACCAATTCTGGTTCAGACACTTGATAGGCTCTATTGGAAATAGGGGCGGTGCCTGGGATAAGCTCTATGGCAAACTCAACTTTACTCTCGAGTGGCATGTCTGGTAACTCCTCGGGGAATACATCGGGGAACTCCGACACAATTCTAATATCCTCAATCAGGTTGGCCACCTTGCCATCTACAGACAAATGGTGACATGCTCATTCTTCTAATTTAGGCATGAACAAGTCAGTTACTACTTCCTTCCCAGATGGGGACACTAACTTTACTATCCTCTTGTCACAACTGACAGTGGCTTGGTTTCTGTGCAGCCAATTCATCCCTAGGATGACATCTAACCCTTGAGTACCCATTACTACTAGGTTAGCGGGGAAATCTATCCCCCTTATTTTAATCCTTAGATTCGGACACATCTTATCAGACTGAACCTTTCCCCAACTGAATTAACTCTTAAAGATGGAATAATTGGTTCTACGGGGATGTTATGTGCTTCTACCCATGATGTAGAAACAAAAGAATGTGTGGCACCAGTATCAAATAATACTTTTGCTGGATGAGATTCGACTAGAAACATATCTACTGCCACATCTAGTGCATCCTGGATTGCTTCAGCTTCCAAGTGGTTCACCTTTCCATGGTTGTAGGCCTGGCCACGACCTCCTAGTTCTTGTTGTGGTGCTCCTTGTCTTGCTGAAGTGTTGAAAGCTGGCGGCTGCTAAGTTGCCTTCTTTGGGCAATGATCCGCCCAGTGACCTTGTTCCCCACAGCGGAAACATCCACGTCCTCCTCCTTGCACTGGCGCTGCCTGATTGTTCTGGTTGGTTGCTAGAACATGAAGGCGAGGTGCCTGGTTGTTCTGGCGCTGGTACTGATTTCCTCCTTGCTGGTTGCTCTAACGGTACTGCTGCTGCTGCTGAGGGAACTGCCTCTGATATTGTTGCTAGTGCTGACACTGATGCTGGTGCTGGTAGTGGTGACCTTGCTTGAACTGCTGAGGTGGGTTCCTGAGTAGCGGGGACGACTACTACTCCCGGCCTGAGATCCACCAATCTTGTGTTTCCTGTCCTCCATCTCCTGGCGCTTCCTTTTGATCATTATGGCTCTGTCGATCAAAAGTTGTAAGGTAAGGAAAGTGTGGTTCATTAACGGGTAGTGAAGGGGGTCAACCAAACCTATCAGAAAGCGGTACTGCCTCTTAGCATCTGTATTGACATCTTAAGGTGCATAACGTGACAACTGCAGAAACTTGTCCCTATACTCATTGACAGACAAGGGACCTTGCTTCAACGCTAGAAAATTCCTCCTTCCTCACGATCATTAATCCTTCGGGCACATGATAATGATGGAAGTTGTCCTTAAACTCATCACAGGTGATGGTTTCAAGGTCGGTATGGATGGCGAGGTAAGACTCCCACTAGGGCTGTGCTGCTCCCCTTAGTAGGCGGGGATCATACAGAACCTTCTCACGATCGTTGCACTAAGCAGTGTGCAACTCATGATCCACTGTACACAACCAATCCTTGGCATCAATGGGGTCAGCAGAATGGGCAAAGACAAGGGGATGACCCCTCATGAACTCTGTCTGCTTGTCTCTGGGCATTGGTAGCATCTAAACTTGCATCTGAGGTTGAGGTGGAGGTTGTTGCTGCTGCACCTGCTGCATTGCTGCTAACGTCTAGCCAATTGCTTGGACTGTCTGGGTTTGCATCAGGAACATCTGCTCAATGGTCATGGGGGGTGGCGGCGGCAACTGCTGCTGAGCTGCCTCCTCTTGGGTGCCTGCTGCTCCTGTTGAGCACGCCTTCCACCTTTGCGCCTATTCTCAGACATCTGTAGAAAGCACACACACATCAGATCTGACCTTGCAGTCTCTCAACATAAGAAAAGATATATGGAAATCTTCATAGTACTGAACAATTGATCATCTTCACTGACTCCCCAAACAACCAAACACAACTTCTCAGATAAAGAGGATAGTCGAAATAAATGGGTTGCCTAACTAAAACTAACTTTATTAGTAACTACACGAAGTTGCAGGGGATGCCCACACCTTGGTGACAATCATTAGAAAGATCCAACTTCATTACAAGTTCATCACGACAGACATAGAAAAAACATGATAAACAAACTAACTCTAACTAGGACTGACTAAGACCAAGACAATGAATTAAGCATTATTACAGACTCTGACTCTGTCAATCTATGGCTCCAAATCTATCTAGGTCCTGCAGTTAGGGGTACCATAATCAAAGCGACCACGAGGCAGTGAGCGGTAAGGGTGTTGAATCCCGACAGGAGTGGGGGAACCACCATCCTGATAGTGGTGCGCTGCGAGCTCAGCACGTAGTTCCGCAACCTCCAACTGAACCTTGCCCAACTCATCAAGGGCATGGTCTAGCTCGGTGTTGAGCACGACGACCAGGTTGACCATGCTGTTCAGCCTGGGATTGCCCTCACCAATGATCGAGACAATCACACCTCCAGCATTGCCGATCGAACGACGAGGGTAGTACTTAAGGTCAAGGTTGTCAGCTATCCTGCTGAACAACGAGCAGTATTGCGAAAGTGCACGCCGTGTAACATCTTCCATGGCTGCTTCAGCAGTATCCCTCTCAGTGATAGAATAGTGCTCTGAGAAGGCCTCTGCACCCTAGAGATCATCATCCGGATGGTGCACCAAGCAAGTAGTCTCCCACTGGTCTGGGTATAACCCGCGACGATGTTGGTAGACTTCACAATGATACTCAATGGACCAAGTGTGTCGGTCAAAAGCCCGACACAATAAGGTGTCGAGAGCGTCGTGGAAGTGACACCCGCGAGCGGCGTCACAAGTGATGGGTCTAGCGATCCATCCCTCCGGCTCCTGCTCCCCCGAGAGCTCCGTGTTATGGCTCGAACTACCACCGACATCGTCGTCGTCTGCGTCAGGGTCTCCTCCAGTAGTCGGGATGCCCTGTGGTGCAGGGGGCATCTCTGGCTGAGGTGCAGGGGAAGGCTGCCTCCTAGTCCCAGACTCCATCTCCTGTTGAGGCGAGGGGAAGAGTCCTACTGCTCCTGCTCCTGGCTTCGGTTCTCCTGCTCCTCGTGCAGGCGACGATGCAGTCTCTCCAAATGGCTAGACTCACTCGTCACCGTGCAACACAGTGGGCGTTCCGCAAGGCGAGAGGGCAAAAAGGGGATCACTGAGTTACGTGCAGTGCATCTAATACATACCATCTACAAAAGTCATCGTAAGCACAAGAGTGAGAGTAGAACTATATAACCAGCAAGTAATCCCCTCGCCTCAGTAATATAACATAGAATTGGTCAAGATGACCAACTTTTGAAGTGACACCAAGGGTCAAGGTAAGGGTAGGGGTCTATAGTCCTTAGGGCGACCATTCTAGTCTAGGTTAACGGTCCTACAATCAGCAAGGCTTTGATACCTGTTGGTCACTTGTTCTCAAATGTTGTGAATCAAGAACAAAGCAACACGGCAACACAATTATTAAAGGTCATGGACCTTCTTCATCAAAAGTATTATTTTCTCTCGGATATAATAATCTTTAGACGAAGGTCATGAAGGACATGCCTTCATGATTCATAAGAACTTGGATACGTAAAGACAATGAATGTAATTTATTGGCTCATACATACACGTATTTCATAATACACATATGGACATCAGCAGAATTTATATTTACACTAATACCTTCGACTTGTTCGAAGGTGTTAATGCGAGAGCGATTACAATCCAACGTGAACAGTACGGTGCTACTGTTCATCTATTTATAGGCACAGGATGCAACCCGAGTAAAAGTACATTTGTGTCCTCAACATTTACTCATAACTACAACATAAATCATTAGGGACTACCTAGTCTTTTTCTCTTTGGGTCAGCATCATGTTTGGTCTTCATCATCATTTTAAGCTGAAGCTGTTACTCTTCGGCTATACCTTCAGCATTAATTCTTATCATCTTTGGGCTATATCTTTGTCTTGTATACCTTTGCCATGGGAGAAAACTCCATCCTGAAGCCGAAGCTCCCTGTAGCAAATCATGTTATGCAAAAAGCATATGGTTAGTCATGTTTTTTAGGATCTTCGGAAGAGGAAGGCCCAACAGTAGCCCCTCGCAGTATTAATTTGTTCCTTTGTAACGAATTCAGACTATGATATGAACGAAGGCCTTTAGCCGAAGGTCTGAAAAAACACCTTCCCTTCGCTAGGATAGCAAACCATTCGAAACAGCGGGACCCACCAAGCGGTGGAGCTCTGAGTATATATATAGAGGTATGTGCCGTGAATATTTTTCGTGCCATTTAGCTGTTTGTGTTGCGATTGCTATTTTAGCCTTCTATTTTGCAAGCTCGATTGATTTCTAAGCTTCGGCACTTGTCGTAACCATCATCCAAATGGCTGAGGACAAGAAGATTATAGACCCCACAATGGCTAGGTTTTACGAAGCAATGGAAAAGACCAACGCGGAAAAGATCACCAATGAGATGCTAGCTGGGTTGTCTAGGGATTCCAGCGACAATGATAGTTTTGATGTGGAGAGTGGAAATGAAGAAGCCGCGAAGATCAGCCGTGGAGGCCGAGCCATGTTGTTTTTGGGAAGTCAATTGTTAAGCAAGGGCAAATCGAAGCAATGAAGGGCAAATATTTTCATGATATTTCTATAGTGAGGGCCGGGGGAGAAAGCACCGTTCCTCTTCCCGAAGCTGATGAGGTGGTAGTCTTTAAAAGCTTCATGAAAGCCGGGCTTTGCTTCCCACTACACAAGATGTTGGTTGAAGTTCTGAAGACATTCGAAATATACCTTCATCAACTTACCCCCGAAGCTTTTATTAAAGTGGGGGGGTTTATATGGGCTATGAGGAGTCAAGGGCTAGAGTCGGATGCTAGGTGTTTCTGCAATATTCATGAGTTATCCTACCAGACAAAGGCAACCAGAAAGGAACAATACCATAACAACTTCGTGCCCTACTCTGAGGCAAATTATCATGTGCCAACATTTAGAAAGAAGTGGCTGAGTTCTTGGATGAAGCAATGGTTCTACGTAAAGAATGATCTGAATCAGAGGGAGGATGTGAGGGGCATCACTCAACGTCCCATATGGTCGCGCTTCGGCATTAGAAGACCATCAATTGCAATTGGGAATGAGGTGCAAGCATGCCTAATGGCTTTCAACACCATATGTACTTACATCGGTACCAGTGATTTAGTTTAAGAACACATTGCTTTCAAAGTATGGCCTCTTGTGAATGAATGAGAAATGCCGAAGGAAACTGCTGCTGGCTCCAACCAAGGTGGCTTCGTTTATCTTAAGTATACCTTCCGGTATAGAAGCCAATTTGACGAGCCAAATGATGATTGGCTAGATGATATAGAGTCAACCAGTGATGAGCTACTAGGAGCCTACTCGAAGGTGGAGGACAAGCCATGACTGTTGCCTTCGACGCTCGAGGGAAAAGAAGACTAAATAGAGTTTTTGATGTAATTGGGTTTGTTTATCATGATTACTATTTTCCTACCCGAAGGCAAGGAAGAAAAAGGAAAGTTGCTACTTCGACCTCTTCTGGTGCGTCGAAGCCAAAATGGGCCAAGGTCCTGACACGTTGGCTGAAGCTTGTCGGGACGGCTACAGTGCCCATGATAGTGGAGGTAGAGTTTTTTGAGAATGTCGAAGTTGTCCCTGCCATGTCAGCCAAAGCTGCAGAAGCAGTTCCTATCATGTCAACCAAGGCTAGTGCTGGTGAGGTAGAAGAACCAGAAACGAGGAAAATAACAAAAGAACAACCAAAACTGCTGGGCCCTCCAATAATGGCAGAGTTGCCGAAGCCATCTATTACGACGGCAATAACCCCGAGGAAGAGGAGGATGGCTAGTGTTTTGGATGCTGTTATGGAGTCCCTGAAAACGGCGACTCCCGCCTCTGCCGAAGCCTCTAGTGAAGAGATTAAAGATACAAGAGAAGTGGTTACTACAAGCACTGCTTCTGTTCACACTGAAGCAGGATCTTCGGGGGCTAGGCCAGTGAAGTTAATATAAGAAAGTCTTCCAGAGAAGTCCACATCACCTGCTCCCGAAGCACCTTCGCAGAGCGATCTGGAATATATTGTTCAACACGCTTTGGGAAAGTAGTTATCATCAGAGCAAATTGCCGAGGTGCAACATTATGCCAAGGACTTGAAATAACCCCGAGGGTCCTTGGTATATGGAGGAAATGACGAAGATGACTTCCTCTACTGTCTACCAGACAGTAAAGAGATTAATGTTTGTCGCGAGATGATGGACAACATGGGCTATCCGAAACTTGAGCTTGGCTTGTCTGCGATGACTAAGGACTAACTTGTTGATAGTCTCGCCTATGATAGCTTGAAGGTTTGTACATTTTAGCTTCGTATTTGGTAATTTTTGTTTTAGTGAACTATTTTTTTGTTGTAATTCTTATTGTTATTATTTGTTCATTCTTTGTTTGGCAGGGACTAATTCTTAGCAAGGCCTTAAAAGCTCAAAAAGATGTAGAGGGTGAAAGCTATTAGGTGGCAATTGGAAACCTTCGATCAAAGGTTTTAGCTTTGAGAAACGAAGCTATTGCAAATGATAAAATTTTACTATCTTTGGTTGAAAGGCTAAAATCTAGTGAAGCTAAACTGTCCGCTCAAGCAGAAGTGCACAAAGCTGAAGTGCAAGAATTAGAAAAGAAACTTGCTGAAGCAATTGCAAATTTTAATGTAGAGCTAACAAAACATGAATATATTATATTGAACGCTCAAGGGTACAGAAAAATGTTGAAGAGCTCCGTCATGCTAAGGAAGAGTGCTATAATGTTGCTACAGAATGTGCTAAGAATTCGAAGAATAGCTTTTCTAAAGTTGGCGCATTTTCCACAGAGCAGAATTTCATCCGCGGTGATCCTGACGGGGTTATCTGCTGGATTAATGGCGAAATCGAGGCTTCCGAAGAAATTCTCAGCGACAGAGGAGATTTCTGTGCCTTCGCCGGTGTCCGAGGGGCCGTGTCGGTCCTAGAAAAGGTGGGCTGTGAACATGCTAAGGCTGTGGTTCAGTCAGGATTCTCGCTTTCAGCTGATGACATTAAAAACTCTTTGGCCTACACTACTGCATTAAGCGGAAAGTTCTATTCCGAAGTATGACTGAAAGGCGACCGAGAGATAGCTGACGAAGCTATTAGAAGAAATCAGAAAGAGTCTCACGACGCCTTAGAAGAGGCTAACAGAGCTGAAGAAACTGTTGAACGCGCCAGACTTATAGGTATATCCATTACAACTTAGCTTCGTAAATTATTGTAGCTTTGGTACTAACAGATAATTGTATTTTGATGCAGCTGAGCTTTCTCTCCCTCCAGAGCCATATGATCCTGAAGCTGATCCATCTCTGAAGGGGCACCTGACATAATTAGAATTGCTAATGAGGCCGTTGACGAAGCTATCAACAGACTCTTGAACGAAGCTGCCGATAAAGTCTTAAAATAAGGCTAAAGCTTGTATATTTGAGAGTTTAGGGTCTTTGTGGGGGACAGATATCCCCTGGGTCCACTAGAAGGTAAGAAGGCCTCGCGAGAGGCCTTAGGCCTGTTATCTCGCTAGGCCATCTCTTCGTGGGACAAGGGAGGACTACTGACGGAATGGGCTGGCGCAGGAAGTAAGCGGGCTCAAGCCCAAGCAACTCGTCAAACTCGAACGCTATCCGTAGCGTCCGCCCAACTTTCCCGCGCACAGCGCCCTGGAACCTCGGAATGGAATAGAGATAAGTTGGCAAGATTATAGGAAGATCAATTCAGTCGGTTCACTATTGTTTAGGGACATATCATCATCACATACGCATGTAGTGCCCCACGGTCGAGTATATAAGGCCTAGGGGGTACCCCATCATTTCCATCGACCATCTACTCAACTCATTAGCCTTTCTCCATACAGGAGCTTTCCCTTGTAACCTACCACATAAAGATCCACACCAGGAAGTAGGGTGTTACGCATCTCAAAGCAGCCCGAACCTGTAGAAAATCGCCTGTCATCTCTCGTGCATCTCGCACGAACCATTAAGTTACAGTCAACAGCACCGTCCTACCCAAAAGCACCGCGAGGGTAACCCCGGGTGTGCGGTCGGGCTCCAAACACCGACAGTTTGCGCGCAGGTAGGGGGTGTGTCGTTGATCCAAGCTAGCTCAATGGCTGTCACTTCCTAGTGCAAGATCGCTCTTCGCCCTAGATATGTATTTTGCTTCGGGTCCATCTTGTCCGTAGCAGATGAAAAGAGAATTCTGCACCGCATAGCGGATCCACCGGAGAATAGACTTTCCTTGGAAATCCCCAGGAAAGCCGGAACAAGACAGCGGACAGCGCAACCTCCTGCGCTCCAGACGAAGACTACCTCTTGCAAGTCGAGAGCCGGGAATTCACTTACCCGAAGAACTTCGTTGCCCACTTCACCCACAAAGGAGTGGACATAGATTACAAGAAAGAAATAAGCAAGCGTTCCTGGAAAAGGAACGGAGCTCCGCCGAGCTGTCTCTCCGGCACCTTCACCCCCAAAGAAGGACGAAAGAGAATTCATCACCAATGCAACTCCTTTCTACCCCGACTTCCTCTTCATCGGGGGGAGATTGGAGTCATCTCCCATCTCTGACGACGAGCCAACCATGCCAGGAGAAGAACCTCCCCAGCGTGAAGCTCGGCGACGAAGGAACAAATGCCGGAATATTCTGTGACATCACGAGGCTGGGGAGCGGGACCCGGCTCAGCCCGTATCTCGGGATGAAGTCTCAGAAGTGGGAGAAACTCCCGACGAGCGGGTCTTCAAAGAAAGGAGGAATTCTCGCCGATGTGACCGCCGACAAGCTCAAGACCGAGATCGAGAACAAGCTGAACAGGGTGCAAGGTTACGCCGAGAGAACCCTCTCTTCGCTCAAAACCTGAACCCTGACTTTGCTCGCGCAATGAACACACCGAGCAAAGTCGGAGGGGTGCTGGCTCAGATAGCTGATGGCCTCCCACGGACTCCGGATGTTGAAGGCTATCGGTGGCTACTTACTCGGGTAGCTAATCATCTTCTACCCCTCGCTCATCCCCTGAGCGACCTACGACACGCCATCAATAGTCGGCGAGACGCGCGGAGCTCCATCAACGCTTTGTGCCACCGACAACATGAAAATGAGATAAGGCGCCGGGAGGAGTATGATCCGGACCATGGCGTCCCGGCTCGAAGTCACGCCACCTGAGTTGAGTCGGCTGCAGCCTCAACTAGTGGCCCAATCCGAGGACGGTCGAGACGACACATCACCGACTCCCCTCCCCGGGACCGACACCATGAACGCCGACATGAAGACACATGTGGAGTATCCGTGCATACTCCGCATCTTAGGGCCATCCAGTGGCCCCTAAACTTCAAGGTCTCCAACGTCGACAAGTACGAGCCTAAGCAGGACCTGGGAGGCTGGTTGGCCGTCTATTCGACCGCCGCCCGGGCCGCTGGGGCGACTGAAGACGCGATGACCGCATATTTGCCCATTGTCCTCGGGCAAGATGCATTGCAGTGGCTACGACATCTGCCATGACACTGCATCGACGATTGGAGTGACTTCAGTCGGCGTTTCATCGCCAAATTTCAGTCCCTCTCCGACAAGCCGGTGCAACCATGGGACCTCAAATCCATCAGGCGCCGGGGTGATGAAACACTTCGGTCATACCTCAAGAGGTTTCAGACCATGAGAAATCGCATCCCCGAGGTCACTGAGGCAGCAGTGATTGAGGACTTCTACCGGGGATCTAATGACTCGGCCTTCGTCCGAGCCATACTGTAGAAAGCGCCGACCACCTCCGAACAACTGTTTTAGGAAGCGGACCTCTACATCACCGCTCACAAGTGGGCCCAGGACGTCATCGGAGGAGCGAAACCTGCACCACCGGCACCGCGGCGCGACGCGAACCAGCAACCCGACAGGCGTTGGGAGAACATGCCTCATTAGGAGTTCCACGCTGCTGGACCACCCGTCGCTCACGCCCGAGGAGCACCCCATGGAGGCGAACAGACACTGGACGACATCCTCGACGCCCAGTTCCCATACCACAAGGACATGCGCCACACCCTGTGGAACTGCAAGGACTTCAAGCACTCCGTCGGGAATGGCCGACCGTTCCAGCCTCTACCACCTCCCCCACCACGAGGAGGGCCTGGCGAGCCCAGGCAACCTCAGCAACCAGAAAGGGGAGGGGGTGGAGCATTCCTGCGCATTGACAGGGAGGTCAACGTCATCTTCGAAGGACACGGGTCGTAGGAGAACAGAAGGCAGCAAAAGCTCAACGACCGGCAAGTCCTGGCGGCAACCTCCAGTGCCCCAGCTCCCTATCGGTGGTCAGAGTACACAATCACCTTCAGCCGAGCGGATCAATGGCTCAACTTCGACCATCCTGGCAAGTACCCGCTCCTCGTTGATCAGGTAATCCGAGAGAGCAGGGTAAAGAAAGTACTAGTGGACGAGGAAAGTAGCATCAACGTTACCTTCCCCCGAATGCACCTGGGCTTGGGGTCGCACTCAAAGACCTCACCGAGTCAGACACCCTTTCTTTGGCATTGTGCCAACCAAAGGAGAGTACCCGCTTGGGCACATCTACATGCCCGTCACCTTTGGAACTCCGGAAAACTACAGAACCGAGTTCCTGAGGTTCGAGGTAGCGAGTTTCGACTGCGGATACAACGCCATCATCGGCAGGTCGGGATTAGCGAAATTCATGGCCATTCCACACTATTTATACATGATATTGAAGATGCCAGGACCGTAAGGAATCATCACTGTGCGTGCTGACTTCCAAGGCGCCGCAGAATTCTTTCGGGGAGCCATCCAGGTGGCCCTTACTACTAAACCCCCGATGACTTCCCCCACGAAGGCGGACACAAAGCCTAAGGAAGACCTCGCAATACCCACAAACGAAGCTCAAGCCATGACCTCTATGCGGCCGACTGAGGAGACCAAGAGGATCAACCTTGGATTCGCTGATGAACGCAAGACCGCCATCATTAGCTCCAGCCTCGACGACAAATAGGAAAGCGCGCTCATCCGGTTCCTGCAAGATAACCGAGATGTATTTGCATGGTAACCTACAGATATGCCGGGAGTCCTGAGAGAACTGGTCGAGCACAAATTAAAGGTCTATCCTCAAGCAAGGCCGATCCGACAGAAGTTGCGTCGTTTCACGCCTGACAAGGGAGAAGCTATTCACGCCGAGTTAGCTCGCTTAGTGGCTGTAGGGTTCATTAGATAAGTGTTGCATCCTGAGTGGCTAGCAAATCCTGTTCTTGTACTCAAAAAGAATAAAGTGGATTGGCGCATGTGCGCCGACTATACAGATCTCAACAAACATTGTCCAACGGGCTCCCCAGAATAGATCAGGTGGTTGACTCGACTGCTGGCTGTTCTATGTTGTCCTTTCTAGACTGTTATTCTAGATACCATCAGATCAGCTTGACAAAACAAGATGAGGAGAAAACTGCATTCATCACCCCGTTTGGAGCTTTCTGCTATACCTCCATGTCGTTCGGCCTCAAGAACACGGGAGCGACCTACCAGAGAGCCATTCAAACATGCTTAGCCGACCACTGGGGCAAGCGGGTGGAAGCCTATGTTGATGATGTGGTGATCAAAACAGAAAACTCATAAAACTTCATCGAAGATTTGCAACTGGTCTTCAACAGCTTGAGGCGATACCGGTGGAAGCTTAATCCAAGAAAGTGTGTCTTTGGAGTACCGACAGGGAAGTTACTCAGATTCATTGTCAGCCACTGAGGAATTGAAGCCAACCTAGAAAAAAATCAAGGCCATCATGAGAATGGAAGCGCCACGATCACAGAAAAAGGTACAGAGGCTTACTGGATGCATGGCAGCCCTGAGCAGGTTCATATCAAGGCTAGGCGAGAAAGGCATGTCATTTTACAAATTGCTCAAAAAGGTGGACAAGTTTCAATGGACCACAGAGGCACAGGAAGCTTTAGAGGCACTGAAAAAGTTCCTGACTACACCACCAGTACTCAAGCCACCACGCCGAATCAGCCAACAGAAGATCTGTTGTTATACATCTCCTACATGACTCACGTGGTAAGCACCGCATTAGTAGTCGAGCGGGTGGAGGAAGGACATACATACCAAGTGCAGCATCTGGTCTACTTCATCAGTGAAGTTCTCGGGCCCTAAAAAATGAAGTATCCCTAAGTCCAGAAACTGCTATACGCGGTACTTCTAACCGCTCGCAAGCTCTGTCACTACTTTGACGACCACAAAGTTATAGTAGTCACAAGATTTCCAATATGGGACATTCTCCACAACAAAGAAGCTATCGGAAGAATAGTCAAGTTGGCATGTGAGCCGGGAGCTCACGATATAGAGTTTCGACCTCGCACAACAATAAAGACTTAAGCACTGGTTGACTTCGTATCAGAGTGGACTGAGCATTAGGTCCCAGACAACCCGGAGACTACCGAAGTATGGAGATTGTACTTTGATGGCTCGCTGAAATTGCAAGGAGCAGATGCAGGGAATCTATTCATTGCTCCTGGAGGTGAACAACTCAAGTATGCACTCCAGCTATCGTTTCCGGCATCAAATAATGCAGCAGAATATGAAGCACTGATCCACAGATTAAACATCGTTGTATCACTCAGTATCAAGAAGCTGATGGTATATGGAGATTCGCTAGTGGTCATAAGCCAGATAAACAAAGACTCGGATTGCTCGACTGATTCCATGGGCAAGTACTGTGCAGCCGTCCAAAAATCGGAGGACAAATTCGAAGGATTGGAGTTCCATCACGTGGAAAGAGATCGCAACACGGCAGCAGACGCATTGTCGAAGCTGGGATCCAGTCAGGCTCAGGCTCCACCCAGGATCTTCGTCCAAGAAATATCACAACCAAGTATCCTCTCATATCAGATGGAAGAGTACAACACCTTGAGCCAACCAGAGTCGGATCCCAACGACTGGACAAAGCCTATCATCAGGTACATAAAAATGAAGAAGAACCGGATGACAAGGCGGCAGTGGAACACATCGTAAGGCAGTCAGCCCACTACACCCTCATAGGGGGCACACTGTACAGAAGAGGTGCGACAGGAGTCCTCATGAAGTGCATTCACTTGGCTATTGGAAAGCAACTGTTAGATGAAATCCACGCTGGGCAGTGCGGAGTACATGCAGCGTCCAGAACTCTGGTCGAGAAGGCTTTCAGATCTGGTTTCTATTGGCCAACAACGAAGAGTGATGCTGCCGAGTTAGTCCAGAGATGTGAAGCTTGCCAATTTTTATCAAATCAACAACATTTACCTACACAGCGGCTACAGACCATTCCTGTAACATGATCGTTTGCATGTTGGGGGCTGGACATGATCGGACCTTTCAAGAAAGCTCGGAGAGGCTATACTCACATGTTGGTTGCCATTGACAAGTTCACAAAATGGATAGAATATAAGCCCATTGCCTCTTTGACCTCAGCCAAGGCAGTGGAATTCATACAAGACATAATATTCAGGTTTGGGATACCAAATAGCATCATTACCGACCTGGGATCCAACTTCACCAGCTCTGAATTCTTCGACTTCTACGAGCAGCGGAGCATCCAGATTAAGTATGCATCAGTAGCGCATCCAAGAGCCAATGGCCAAGTAGAAAGAGCCAGCGGGATGATACTAGAAGCACTCAGGAAGAAAGTATTTGACAAGAGTGAAAAGCTTGCAGGAAAATGGATCAGAGAGCTGCCATACGTGGTTTGGAGCCTGAGAACTCAACCCAGTCGAGCTCTACATGGAAATACCCCGTTCTTCATGGTTTATGGGTCAGAGGCAGTGCTGCCCGTTGACCTAATATTCAGGGTGCTGAGGTTGACTTTTGAAAGCATAGCTAAAGCAGAAGCTACCAGGCTAGAAGATATTGATGTGCTGGAGGAAGAACGATTGAACACAGTAATTCAGTCGGCTAGGTACCAGCAGACCTTGAGACGCTATCATGATAAAGACGTGCGACACTGGTCCTTTGCAGTGGGAGACTTGGTCCTTCGCCAAATTCTAACGGGGGAAGGACAACACAAGTTGTCGCCACTATGGGAAGGGCCATTCATAGTATCAGAGGTCACTCAGCCAGGATCATACCGGCTTACTCAAATGGATGGCACGTAGGTGGGGAACTCATGGAACATAGAGCACCTTAGGAAGTTCTATCCTTAGCGAGGCCTCAAAAATTCTCGAAGAAACATTGTACTCTGTAATCTGGGGACTTCATCATCAATAAAGTTTTTGTTTTCAAAGGCATTCAGACTCTTGACTTTCAGCTGACTTCGATTGGATTGGACTTGAAATCAACATGCTTACTCGACTTAGGGTGACCACTATACCCTACTAACGGAGCAATCGACATAAGTCGACGACGACTTAAGCCGGTACGACATGCTCACGCTTACTCAACTTAGGGTGACCACTATACCCTACTAACGGAGCAATCAGCATAAGTCGGCGATGACTTAAGCCGGTGCGACATGCTTACTCGTCTTAGGGTGACCACTATACCCTACTAACAGAGCAATCAACTTAAGTCGGCGGCGACTTAAGCCAGTGCGACATGCTCACGCTTACGCGACTTAGGGTGACCACTATACCCTACTAATGGAGCAATCGGCTTAAGTCGGCGACGACTTAAGTCGGTGCGACATGCTCACGCTAACCTGACTTAGGGTGACCACTATACCCTGCTAATGGAGCAATCGGCTTAAGTCAGTGATGACTTAAGATGGTGCGGCATGCTCACGCCTACTTATCTTAGGGCGATCACTATGCCCTACCAGCCAGGCGATCGACTTAAGTCAGAAAACGCCTTCAAAATCAGCATGGCGCACTTGCTTTCGCGTTGTTCAGGGTGACAGCTATACCCTAGATGCGAAGCAATTAGCTCTTCAGGAAAAAGAATGTTTTACTTGTTGGCACCAGGGGCGTGTTCTAGCGCCCTGTCCACAAAATATTCGAGTTCCGACACACCGTCACACGCACACAAAATTCATATTACATCCTCTAAAAAAGATGCTAACTCAATAAAAAGAGTGTTTTGTAGGACATCACTACGTTGAAACATCTTTGCTGGCAATGTCTTTCACAAGTACGACGGAAGAAGAAGGACGACTTGAAGCATCGGGCGCGGCCTTGACATCGGCGACAATATCGTTAGGCACCACGATGCCGGGCCTCCTTATCAGGATCCGTCCAGCGCGAACGGCTTTGTCCATAGCCTTGTCACGCTAAGCCTTCAAGACGGTGCAGCTGTCCTCTAAAGCTTTAACAGCCAGTCGAGCGGTCTCTAGCTCCTGCGCAACAAGCTTCTTGGAGGCACGCAGATCCTTGATGGTGGAATCCTTGGTTGATAACAGTTGTCCAAGTTACAGAACTTCATCTTGGGATATCTGCAGCTCATGGCGGTGATGATCCAGGTCAGACATGGTGAAGCGGTGGCTCCTTTCTAGAATGGTCAAGGAGTTACTGGCGTCACGATACAACCTGTCTAGATTGTCGCAAGAGGCAACAAGTGCTTGTTTCTCCTCCTACAGACAGAAAGCAACAGTCAGTACCAAGGCAAAAATAACATAGCAGGGTTAGCCAAGGAAGTTTACCTCATGTGCCATCTTCTTAGAGTCAAGCTGAGCTTTAGAGAGGAATTCAAAGAACGTGCACCGTCCAGAAAAGCAGAGGTCTAGGCCAGGTCAGCCTGACTTTGAGAATACTTCTCCTCAAGGTCAGAGCATCATTGGGCCATATCAGACAACGCAGCTAAAAGGGAATGCACGACTAAGAACAAGTTGATCAATAAAAGCAGCTAGGGAGGCTGTAAGCTCACTAACCAGCATTCGACGCCTTCAGGTCATCGATCTGTTTCTAGAGCAGCAATGGATTCCATTTCATCAGAGATAGAGCTTGTTCAGGAACAGTGGCGCCGCATGATTTCAACTGGGCAGATATTCCATCAACAAAATGTTGTGATCATAGACAGATGAGCAGAAGAAAGATAATTCGCTAACATGTACAACATAGAGCAAGAGACCGTCTCACCTGAAGATTGGAAAGGAACAGTGGTAGACCCAGGACAGAAGGAGCTGAGGCATGGCTCGACGAGGGAAGGTCAGCAGGAACAATCTGAAGAGCACTATCCGGGGTGACCTCAGCCCCACCAGCAGACAGTAGGCTCCCTGTATCTAACTCGCCAACCTCTAAGGCGACTTGTTGAGTTAAAGCTGTGGAAGCACGTGCCGCTGTTGCTCCATCGGACCGTGGTGGGGACGACCCGACATGGACATCCATGGAGGCATTGGAAAGAGAGGACACCTGAACACCCTCGGGGGCTGGGTAGCTGCCAGCACCACCCTCGGGGGCTGGGTCTTCTGCAGTGGCCACCTCTAAGGCTGAAGGCCCCTCAGCCACCTCCATGGGAGTCAGATGACTCAGATCAGCGTCTCTACATAGAAGACTGCCCTCCAAAATTGATGATGCACGAGGCACCACTCGGGTTACCTCTTGCCCAGCGTAATCAAGCAATTAAAGCCCACTGTCTGGGACCTCTGGATAGATGGCCGGGATATCATCTTCAGGAGGCTCTGATAGCATGTCTTTGAGGACGACCGCCTCCAGTACTTGATCAAAATTTGATATTGAAAGCCCCTGAAGACTGACAAGGGCCGACAGAGCTGGAGAGGGAATATCACTACCCCCTCGCTGCCTCTATAGTGCCAGTTGTTCTTGCGGATCAGCGGGACTTCTTCTTCTTCCTCTTTATCCTCGTCAAACATGCAGCCAGCAGCCTGTGCACGATCACAACCCTTGGCATCAACCTCAAGAATGGCCTCTGTCGGGACATCATCGGGAACTGGTACATAAGGGTCGGCATCCTGATCCAAGCACGATAGTCACCGAAGCCGTCTCTTCTTTCTTTTTTCCTCGACAGGTGCAGTCGGGCGGCTCACTCAGCGTGGACGCTTTGCGCGGGCACCTTCGGGTTTCCAAGTTTCCACCTCTTCACCAAGTTCTTGCCCAGTTGTGATGGCCATCGGCTCGGTGTGGGTTGAGTCGGATGATTCCCCAGCCAGCAAGTTAAGCACAACATCTATCTCCGCGTCATCAGTGCTATCTGGCATCTCAAAGTGAGTCTACCTCTCACCCTCAGAAAGAGTCTGAAATGGAGCAATCAAAGCCTCAATGTCCTCAGGAGAGGGTCACACTCTAAGACCCAGGCTACCATCACGAGCAGGAGGGTTGGACACAAACTCAGAGAATGGCCTAAGTGGTGGTAGGTTCCATGCAGAATAGGCCACAGGAGCACTAGCATTTTAAACTCGGCCCTTCAGGATCATGTCCACTCAACTCAGCAGATCTTCAATGGGAATTTTTCTGTTCGTGACCCAGGTAGAATCGTTGACACCGCTATACAAGTAAGCGGGGTAGGCCTTGTCCTTTAAGGGTTGAATGTTCTTGAATACGAAGTCAGCAACTACAGCTTCAGCAATTAGACCTCTATCCTTCAGCAAGCAGATCTCGGCTAGCAGCACTTTAGCCTCTGTTATCTCCAAAGGGGTCGGAGATTCTATCCAACTCGGTGTGCGAACATCTGGCTACCTCCCTGACCAAGGAGGAAGGGATTTGCAGTGGTTCTCCACAATGAACCACTCAAGATGCCATCCCTTGATGGTGTCCTTGAGAGGAATGTCAAGGTACTCTGCTTTCCTCCCCCGGCGAAGCTCCAGACTTGCGCCGCCAACAAGCTGGTGCTGTCCCCCAGCCATCCCGGGCCGACAATTATAAAGGTATTTTCAGAGACCGAAATGGGGGAGAATCCCGAGAAAGGCCTCGCACAGATGTACGAAAATGGAAATTTGCAGAATGGAATTAGGGTTCAGATGCGTCAAGTTCAACTCGTAGAAATCAAGGAGACCGCGGAAAAATGGGGAGACAGGAAGAGCAAGACCACAAAAAAGAAAAGGAACGTAAATGACAGATTCATGGGTATCCTATGTCGGAACGGTGATGCCGCGACAAATCCGCCAAGAGCAGAGCTCTTTTGGAAGCAAAACCCCAACGTCAACGAGATGAAGGAGGTCAGATTCTGAAATGATGGACATATGGTTACCAGCGAATGGCAGCTGGCTGTTGGGGTCGATAGGTGGGATGATTGAAGCAATAGTGCTCTACCTCTTCCGCTTTGGCGCCATCGCAACTTTCCGGCGGAACGAGCAGGATCGAGATCTCGGGGAAGCAGAGGAGTGGTTCGAAGGGAAAAGTGAAGTTAGGGCTCAGAAATAAAAAAACACGTTGGCGCGAGTATAAATGGGGTTTTCTGGGTTGGGCACTATTTCTAAAAGTGCCAGGCCACTACTCGGGAAAACAAGTTTTAGGCATCAATCGACGGTTACCTCTAAAACGTCGGCAGGATCAAGCATTACTCGGCGGTTACCTCTAAAATGCCGGTAGTATCAGGCATTACTCGCAATTACCTCTAAAACGTCGGCAGTATCAGACATTACTCGGTAGTTACCTCTAAAAATCCGGTAGTATCAGACATTACTCGACGGTTTCCTCTAAAACGACAGCAGTATCAGGCATCACTCTGCGGTTACCTCTAAAACGCCGGCAGTATCAGGCATAACTCGACGGTTACCTCTAAAACGTTGTTAGCATTAGGCATATGGGTGAACTATCAAGCGTGTAAACAGAAAAGCAGCAAAAGGCAACAGTCACTTGAAGCAACTAAAGTTTTTCATTAATATTGGACGGGGTTACACAAACTCAAAAGCTGACTCATTATGAGTCGGCTTTCTTCCCTTTTTTTACTACATTACATTACATTACTTCATTACTTTACTACTTACACTACACTATACTACTAACTACTACTACATTATTCTACTACTACTACTACTACTACTACTACTACTACTACTACTAATTATCTATACTAATATTTAGACAAGTGGCGCTTTGCCGCTGGCCTTGCCGCTGCCACTGCCGCCCTTGCTTCCACCGTCGCCATCGTCGTTGTCGTCGCCTTCATCGCCCCTCCCGCCATTGTCGTCGTCTTCGCCGCCGTCACCGTCACCGCTGTCGTTGCCGTTGTCTCCGCCCTCATCGTCGTCGTCGTCGCCGCTCCGCTCCTCGGACGAGCCAGAGGAGTTCTCCTCATCTGAGGAGACCTCCGACTCATCCGACTCCTCGAGCCCAGCACGCTCGACAGAGCGGATTTACATCCAAACCTTAGCGGTTATCCCCTAGGAGTCGTCCGAGTCATCGGACGACGTTGGGGGAGAAGCAAGAGCTACCGATCCCTTGGACCCGGAGGAAACCTCCTCCTCCAAATACTCCGAATCACCGAAGTCCTCCGAGCGAGGACTTGGGTCACACTTCCGCTTGTCACCGGCGTGACGGGGCGAGCCTCAACCTCTCTTGCCTTTGCCCATGGTCAGATGGAGAAGAAGAGGAAGTTAGAGGAAAGCAACATATGATTGAAAGATGAGTGAAGAGAACAACGGTGCAAACAGACTATTTATAGAGGTCGGGTGTGACCGTCCAATTCCTACCATGCTTGTCGAACAGTCACAAGTATTCAATAAGCAATTCAAGCCGCCTGAAAATGAGTCAGACAACAGGCGCCGCTTTGCGTAGCACGACACCATTTGGACCAAGGTAAACTGCTCGGGCGGTATGATTACACCCGATGGTCACATCAAGTTACTACTCCAGGACAGTATGCTAAACGCTATACGTACCAAGATGCCCCTTGGTCACACCCATTGGGGGGGGGGGGGTAACCAGGAATTTTCAAAAGATTTTCTGAAGAAGTCATATCCATACAGTATACGCAATGAATGTGCTGAGACAGAAGGAAGAGATCGGAGGAAATCCAAATATAGCTACTGAACTGCAAGTCTAATCAGCAGAGGCAATGAAGCACAGAGCGGGGTGATGACCAGTCAATAGCTATCTACCAAACGTTAAATCTGTCACCGATCAAATAAATTTCAAACCTAACAAGGTGTGGGCAGATAATATTGTTTGAATTCACAAGCGCATGAGATGAAGACAAAATGCTAATTTCTAAAGCATAAGATGATGATAAAATGCTGATTTCTAAGGCATGAGATGAAGACCTTTGAGTGGATTATTTTCAAAAATCCACTCAAAGCTCAGGGGCTACACCCATTAGGTGCACCTTCGGTGCACCCAATAGATTTTTAATCCTAGAAGACAAAATGCTGATTTCTAAAGCATAAAATGATGACAAAATGCTAATTTCTAAGGCATGAGACGAAGACCTTTGAGTGGATTATTTTAAAAAATCCACTCAAAGCTCAGGAGCTACACCCATTGGGTGCACCTTCGGTGCACCCAATAGATTTTTAATCCTAGAAGACAAAATGCTGATTTCTAAAGCATAAAATGATGACAAAATGTTGATTTCTAAGGCATGAGATGAAGACCTTTGAGTGGATTATTTTCAAAAATTCACCCAAAGCTCGGGGCTACACCCCAATAGATTTTTAAATCCCGGAAGATGAAATGCTGACTTCTAAAGCATGGTATGATGACAAGAAGCTGATCTCCAGAGCATCCAATGAAGACTTTTGAGAAAACTGTTTTTACTGAGTCACTCAAAGCTTGGAAGCAATGCTCAAGGGGAGCACCTTCAGCACGCTTATCGCCAGAGTGGAAATCATGCCACAAACTCGGGAGCTGGACCTAGAATCTTTGGGCTGATTATTTCAAAATCAACTCAAAGATTGGGGGCTTGTGGGGGACAGGTATCCCCCGGGTCCACTATAAGGTAAGAAGGCCTCGCGAGAGGCCTTAGGCCTATTATCTCGCTAGGCCATCTCTTCGTGGGCCAGGGGAGGACAATTGACGGAATAGGCTGGCGCGAGAAGGAAGCGGGCTCAAGCCCAAGCAACTCGTCAAACTTGAACGCTATCCGTAGCATCCGCTCTACTTTCCCACGCAGAGTGCCCTAGAACCTCGAAATGGATTAGAGATAAGTTGACAAGATTATAGGAAGATCAGTTCAGTCGGTGCACTATTGTTTAGGGACATATCATAATCACATACGCATGTAGTGCCCCACGGTCGAGTATATAAGGCCTAAGGGGTACCCCATCATTTCCATTGACCATCTACTCAACTCATTAGCCTTTCTCCATACATGAGCTTTCCCTTGTAACCTACCACATAAAGATCCACACCAGGAAGTAGGGTGTTACGCATCTCAAAGCGGCTCGAACCTGTAGAAAATCGCCTGTCGTCTCTCTTGCATCTCGCACGAACCATTGAGTTATAGTCAACAACACCGTCCTACCCAAAAGCACCGCGAGGGTAACCCCAGGTGTGCGGTCGGGCTCCAAACACCGACAGTCTTTGGACGTAGTTTTTGTTTTTGTAAGAAACAATTATCAAATATTTGCATATGTATTGATGCAATATATTTCTTTGTGATGCGTGAAACCTTCGTACGTACCATTTTTGAGCCGCTGGCGAAAAAACACCATCCCTTCTTTTCACGCTTCATGAAGAAAGAAATCCCTCTTCTTTTTGTCGAAGTAACCCTGAAGATTTTGCCCTGAACATTGCATAAGAATATCGTTGTCAAAGATATAAGCTTCATAAGACAACACCTGTCAAAAGCATGTATCTTGTATCTTTGATATGGCTCTTTTGCCGAAATAGGCTTATTCTCATGGGTTAAGCAGTATATCTGAAGGAGGAATTTTCCTTCTTTTTGCAATGTTTCTGTTGATGCAGGATGATGTATGATGAGATGCTATGCAATATGATGTGATGATATAATGCAAATGACATTGATGCGCAAATAAGACTATGCATCCCCTTAGGAACGACTTTGAAGTCTCTTCACCTTTTACTTAAGTGGTATTTCAGCTCTGCATTCTCTTAGGAACGACTTTGGAGCTAGGCTCTGCATCCCCTTAGGAACGACTTTGGAGCTTCTTCACCATTTACTTAGGTGGTATTTCAGCTCTTCATCCCCTTAGGAACAACTTTGGAGCTTCTTCACGTTTTACTTAGGTGGTATTTTAGCTCTGCATTCCCTTAGGAACGACTTTGGAGCTTCGCCACCCTTCTTGTTACACTCGATGGTGTAACCACAAATTTATTACAACAGACCGAAGGTTGAACCTTCTTATATTGTCTTGGGAAATATAAGGACAGAAAAGTAATAAATACATTGAACTTGGAAGCTTTCTGGTCGAGCCCCTGTATTGCTTTAGTAAATATGTCTTGATTCAGGCACAATGTTGTTGACTATGCGAGCTTCAGACTCTTCTCGTGTGTCGTGATGTTGCTATGCTTGACGATGCCCTTCTGGCTGCCGATTGTGAATCAAGGTTGGTACCATAGGTGGTGGTGGTGGTAGCTGAGCCCATGCAGCTTGAGAATGAGTTGCCGAAGCAACAGATGTTGTGGGTTGCTAGTTGCCCACATACTCAGGGATATATGGCAAACAACATGAAGTAGTGTGTAGGACCTGCTTCATCTGATTCTGCCGTGCTTCGACTTCAGCTATCTCGTTTTGCTTTTGGATCGTGACATGGCACGTCCCTGTTGTATGTCCCTTATCCTCCCCACAGAATAAACAGAACAACCTCCTTGGTTTGGAACTGAACCTTCCTTCGAAGCTTCTTCCTCCTCTGCCTCTTAGAGCTGGTGGCCTGTAAGAGCTTTGTTGCATTCCTGAAGATTGGGAGCTTTGTTGATTTCCTTGAGTGTGGTTTGCCCTATCATCACTTGAGCTAGGATTGTGGATTGTTCTGACATGCCTAGGGTGGAGCCTTCCTCCGAAGCCCCTCATCATCTTAGAATACCTATAGGCCTCCTCCCTTCTCTGTCGAAAGTCATTATTAGCCCTGATGTACCCATCCATCTTCTGGAGGAGCTTTTCCAGAGTTTGCGGTGGCTTCCTAGCAAAATATTGCGCTGTCGGTCTTGTCGAAGCCCCTTGATCATAGCTTCGATGACAATCTCATTTGGCATCGTTGGCGCCTGGGCTCTGAGTCACAGAAATCTTTGAACATATGCCTGCAAGTACTCTTTATGGTCTTGCGTACACTGGAACAAGGCTTGGGCAGTTACTGGCTTCGTCTAAAAACCCTGAAAGCTAGTTACCAGCATATCCTTCAGCTTTTGCCATGACGTGATCGTTCCTGGGCGAAGGGAAGAATACCACGTCTGAGCTACACTCCTGATTGCCATGAGGAAGGATTTTGCCATGACAGCCACGTTGCCACCATATGAGGATATGGTTGCTTCATAACTCATGTGCAGTGGCTTGTAAGATGGTGGCCATGGGGTAGCCTGCAATTCTGCTGCTAGAGGAGAAGCATCATCAAAAGCAAAATTATCATGATGAAAGTCATCATACCATTCATCATCATTGATTGGACTTTCTTGACGAAGCTCTCTCTGTTGAGGCCTTCGTCCTTGGTCATCTTGGGTGATGTGATACATTTCTTCAGCAACTTCGTCGATCTTCCTCTGAAGGTCAGCTAACCGAAGAATCTTCTCTCTCTTCCTCTGTACTTGTTGGTGTATAGCTTCTAGGTCTCTGATTTCTTGGTCCAACTCCTCCTCCTGCGGTGTTGGGTTGGTAGGCGTCCTTTTCTAGCTCCGGGCTTCTCTCAGAGAGAGAGAGTCTCTTGGTTGGTGTCCAGTGGCTGAAGGGCAGCCCCTGGCGCTATTGACTTCTTCGGCGGCATGACAAAGGTGAATGCTTGTCAAAGGTGGTTGTTTGAGTTCACCGAAAGTGGGCGCCAATTTTGGTCACTTGTTCTCAAATGTTGTGAATCAAGAACAAGACAACACAATTGTTAAAGATCATGGACCTTCATCCTCTGAAGTATTATTTCCTCTCGGATATAATAATCTTCAGACAAAGGTCATGAAGGACATGCCTTCATGATTCATAAGAATTGAGATATGTAAAGACAATGAATGTAATCTGTTGGCTCATACATACATGTATTTCGTAGTACGCATATGGACATTAGCAGAATTTATATTACACTGATACCTTCGGCTTGTTCAAAGGTGTTAATGCGAGAACGATTACAATCCAGCGTGAACAGTACGGTGCTACTATTCATCTATTTATAGGCACGAGACGCAGCCCGAGTAAAACTACATTTGTGTCCTCAACATTTACTCATAACTACAACATAAATTATTAGGGACTAGCTAGTCTTTTTCTCTTTGGGCCAGCATCATGTTTGGTCTTCATCATCATTTAAATCGAAGTTGTTACTCTTCGGCTATAGTTTCAGCGTTCATACTTATCATCTCCATGCTATATCTTCGTCTTGTATACCTTTGCCATGGGAGAAAACCTCAATCCTGAAGCCGAAGCTCCCTGTAGCAATTCATGTTATGCAAAAAGCAGATGGTTAGTCATGTTTTTGAGGACCTTCAAAAGAGGAAGGCCCCCAACAATACCACTTATGTCACACCCGGTTTTGGAAGGAAAACCGAATGCGAACCATGTACGTGCCAGGAGCAGAAACTCACGTACATAGCGATTACATAATTGGACATCATCACACATTGCTCAAAATAAATAGCGAAATAGGTACTTTATTACATCAAGATATCCAAGACATCCATAGAGTCATTACTTAACATAGTCGTTAACATTATCAAAGTGCGGAATACGAAACGTAGCAGATAAGGCCTTCACAGGCAGCTGACTGTGAGTTTGCCACTAACATAACTAGAACTCGTCGTAGTCCTGAAACTCCTCAAAGTCCTCCATGTTGCCTGCATCTCCTCCTGAGCATTGAATACAATGAGGACAACCTAGGGTGGGGGTGGTTTTTAAAGCAAGGGTGAATACACATCAACGTATTCAGCAAATGTCCCGTTTGGCTAAAGTGGACTAGCTGTATGTGGAGTTAAGGTTATGCAGTTGATTTTAGTTGGTCAAGTATTTATTACTAATAGTAGAGCCAAATTTTAGTAATAAACCTAGTTATTACCAAATTGTACTCCATCCAAGAGGAAATACCAGAGATCATAATTATAACCATCATCATTAAACATCATCATAAAAGCATCCAAAGTTCTTCTAATTAAAGAGGATCCCAAGGTTGCTCTTAACCGTGAGCATGGCTAATATACCAGTTTCTAACACTCTGCAGAGGTTGCACACTTTACCCACGAGTCGTGACACCCGTTCCGCCCGGAGATCATGACTCTCCATTGATCACTACTAAGGTGACCTGACAGGGTCTCACTACATAGCCTTTACAAAGATTCCTCAGAGGTCATAGTCGCCCGTTAGGTTTCTCCAGTTTGATAAACACAATACTTCTCCCCACTGGAAGGGTGACTAACAGAACCAAATCGAAAGAACCTCGGCAACCACCCTCGGTAGAGCAAGTACTGTCCCGGACCAAATTGACGGTCCTACGACGAAGCCAACTACACCTCACCAGGTTGTATCATAAATATTCACATTATGTTCAATGATTAAGTTAAAGCAATAGCATAAAGCTAACCATGATAACCCAAAAGGTAAACAAGGATAAGGTAAATATAGACTAATTAATCCTTAGGTTTCAATAAAGTAATGCGGGACAATGAATTATAAAGTATGTAGAACATAATGGGTCAGATGACACTTGCCTTCACCAAGTTGTTGCTCAAGAAGGTTTTCAGCAACACACTCAGGAACCACGAGCTGCTCGTTGTCTAAACAAAGCGATCATGCATTCAATACATTTGGATAAAGACAAAAGAACAATACACCAAACATATGCAATCAAGTGAACACAAATTTGACAGAACAGTATAAACACAACAGGTAAACCTAGGTGCTAGGGTGAACTGGTAAACTTAGAGATTTGTGATTCTCGAAATGTTATCCATCTCCATGGCTTACATAATTTAGTTCCACTAATTTTAGTAAGACACAAAAATATACCAGGGATAAATTCATACATGGCATATTATTAATCTCACAAGATTAAACACCTAAGTACCATTAGGGTTTTCCCTTCTTATTTTCTTATTTCATAAACAAATTATTACATACACTAACCTATAGTTTAGGCATAAAATTAAAGTGTACATACAGTGAATGATCATAATTTATTTGAACAGAGAATAATCCTATGAACATTTTGCAATTTGAATCACTCAATTTGGAGTTCATATGCAAAAGATATGAAATAAGCAAGTTTTAAAGTTTAAAATACAAAATTAGGTCTAAATCTGTGATTAAATAAAAGGTCGGGGGTCTGTTTGCAAGAAACCAGGGGTCTGCGCGTGAAACATAGGGACGTCGGGTTTTTCTTTAACAAAAAGATCACGCGAAGGGTTATCGGGTCTGCTCAGTCGTCAGATCTTAAATCAACGGTCGAGATTAGATCCGAGCGCGAACGCGACGGGCGCTGACAGGTGGGCTCGGGGGGGGGGGGGGGGTTGAGACGCTGACACGCAGGGCGGGTCAGCAGTACGTCGTGGGCGCGGGGCGCGCTGGCCATAGGATCGCAGATCGACGACTCTGGTTCCACGAATCGCGCGAACCGTTATCCGCGAATTCGGGTCGTCAGATCAAAACTGGACGGTTAGGATGGGCACCGGGGGGCTTTACCTTCTTCGGCCAGCCAGGGGCGGCGCCGTACACGCCCGCGGCGGCACAGCTATCAGATACGAGGTAGACTGGGGCTCTCCTAGGGCGCTAGGGGTCGGTCTGGGTAGCCAAAAAGGTTTGGGAGGGGTCGGAATTGCAGGAATGGGGCTGAGGCGACCAGACGACGGAGGGGGAGTCCTCGGCGGACCGGGGGATACTCCGGCTAGCAATCGCACGTGACTAGGGGCATACCGGGGGAAATTAGGGGCGAGGTTAGATCAGTTACCTTGAGAGAAGGCTCTGGGACTCACGAACGGCGTCCGGGGCACGGCGAGGACACGGGTCGACGGCGACGGCGCTGCAGCGGAGCAGAGAGAGAACTGGTGTGCGTGGACTGAGAGAAACAGAGGGGGACGAGGCGAACCGAGGGGTGTCCCAGGTCGCGGGTGACAAGGCGAAGCTCACCGAGGCAACAGACACGACGAGGGCTCGACGGCGACCACAGAGCGGGCGCGAGACCGTGGCGAACAACGGCGGAGCTCCCTGGGTGTGCGCGCGGTGCGAGTGCTGAGGGCTGCAAGTGCGTGAGTGAGGGGAAGGGGAGCGAGTGGGGCACTAGGTAGCTAGAAAAGGACCGGGGTGGGGACGGACGCGACCTCAGCGTGCGTCGTGGGCGCGGAGTCCATAGCGACGCGTGGGTCGTGCGCGGGCGGTTCGAGAGGGAAGGGTCCGATAGATGGAACCCACGGGTCAGCGAGAGCGGGCGAGCGAATGGGCTGCCAGGCTGACGAGCGGGGCCCGCGAGACAACGAGAGAAGGTGCGCACGCGTGGAGGAGATCGGCGCCGACAAGTCGTCCCCACTGGGCAGCGAGAGGGAGAGAGAGAAGAGAGAGCGGGCGTGAGACGGCACTGACAGGCGGGGGCCGCCTGTCAGAGAAGGGCGGACGCACGGGCGCGAGACTGGGCCAGCTTGGGCTAGTTGTGTCGAAATGGCCTTTTCCTTCTTCCTGGAATTTCTAATTGCTTTTCTATCTTTATGGATTCAAATCAAATTCAAACACCAATTCAAATAATTTCAAACATGTGCATCAAACAAAAGAATAATTTAGGTTCAACATGATGCAACAATTCATGACTCACATAGTTTTGACAAAATAAATAATTACTCCCTCACCTAATTAACTTAATTCTAATCAAAAGAAAGAGAGAGAGAGTCTAGACAGAGACAAGAGGTAACACCTGAATTTGGTAGACATTTAGAGAAGAAAATTTATACCCCAAATTCAGGGTGTTAGACATTTGAAGGAGTAACGCCCATAATACAATGAGATGTCCGTTGTTTCGGAGGCCCAAACCGGAGGTGTTGGTCCTTGTTCTCGGATGCTAAATACCAAGGACAAAGTAACACAATTGTTAACGATTAGAGACATTCGTCCTTCGGAGCATTATCTCCCTTAGGATATAATGATCTTCAGACGAAGGTCATGAAGGACATACCTTCATCATTTTAGTAAGCAGGAATGTAAACAGAGACATATAAAACACAAAGGGAATATGAATAATCATTTTAAATCATTAAACTATTTATATTCTTATTTTGTGTAAACATGAATAAACATCAATGATATTTATATTATATTTGTACCTTCGACTTAACAGAAGGTGAAAAAGCGAGAGTGACGCGAGAGTGATTACAAGTCAGCGTGAACAGTACAAGGGTACTGTTCATCTATTTATAGGCACGGGACATAGCCCAGATAAAATTACATCCATGACCCTGATGGCTGATTACAATTACAATACAAATTATCAAGGGCTATACAGTCTTTTTCTCTTTAAGTCGGTAACGCCCTTTGTCTTTAGCGCGTCACCATGCGAAGCTCCTTCAATAGTAGCTTCGGCTTACACCTTCATGTCACACCTGCTTGTGTATCGTTCTACCGAAGGTGTTTTTGTTTAGAGGACCTTTGGCGGAGAAGAAGACCCCAACAGAAGGCTTCTATGTGTGGTTATGCGTTTGATGGTTTAGGATTCTATTACATCCCGCATGGGCCTACCCAGAAGAAAAAAATCTGATTCTAAATTGGCCATAATCAGTGTGACTGGTGGCTCACTCTCTGTGCCTCAAGTGATTTCTGAGCTTGAGAGATTAGTGTCTAGCTCATGGAAGTGGGAGGTGGAACATACTAAGAAGGATATGTTCAAGGTTCAATTTCCTTCTAGGGTAGAAATAGATCACATGATAGAGTGAGGAGTTGTTCAGATTAAATTTAAAGCTTACATGATAATAGAGGAAACAGTAGTGCCAATGGAAGTTAAATCTGCTTTGCCTAAAGTTTGGATTCAATTTTCTGGTATCCCAAAGGAGCTAAGGGAGATTTTAATTATCTGGACAGTTGGGTCAATGTTGGGGGTAACAAAAGCAGTGGATATGAAGTTCACCAATAGATTTTGGCATATGCAGGTTATAGGTGATGGTCCTTGATGCTAGTTTGATCACTCAGTTTATGGATGTTGTGATTGGGATTACTTGTATGAGTTGCAGTTTAGAGTAGAGGAAAATATGGATGAAGAGAACCAGAACCTATGGGTGAAGATGAGGGGCATAATTCAGAGGAAAATGATTCAAAATCTGGTCATCACCCAACGAATGAATCTGATCAAAGTAACAAAAAGAAGAAGAATGGTGGGGATTGGCATGGGTCTGCAGCGAATGGTACAGGCAAGCGGGTGGTATCTCTGCATTTGCCAAACTCGGGTGTTCAGTCTGTGACTGCTGATGACCCTGTCGATGGGGATATTTCTGTTGACAACGTTGGTCAGCATAGTAGTGACGCCTCTCAATGGGCTGTGGTTCTTTCTTTTGTTGGTGATCCGGTTACTGAAAATGAAGCACCACTTACTCCAAGTGTGGAGGCACTTGCTACAGTTTCGGAGGCAACTACAGGATCTGCGGTGTCATATAGGAGCAAAAGGCGAGCCAAGTGCACGTCGGGGGATAGCTTGGAAAGGGCGTCCAAGCTGAAAGCCACCCGCAATCTAGACTCTGATTTCAATCAGGGTACATCTGATCACATCTGCTCCCTTTGTGTTTCTTCTGAGTTTATCTTGAATAGGCTGCAACCTTTTGGTTTCTCTTTTCCTTCAAATGATAGTGTTGTTCATAACTTGGTAGAGTTATGGGCTAATTCAAAAATTTCAAAACCGGAAGTGCATGTCAATCAGAACGCTCTCTCACGGGTACCGGGAAAGGAGGAAAATGATCTGGCAGAGGAGGATGAGTTCGATAATTTTTTTCCTAAGCACCTTGAGTTATGATATTTTAGAGGAGTTGACGGATACACAGACAATGAGCATTTAATGGGTCTGTTTGGTTCAGCTTTTTTCTAACCATCTTTTCTAAGAATCTGGATGTGTAGAGAATCTGACTGGAAAGAATCTGAGTATCGTGGGGATTACACGCGGAGGAAGATAAAGTGGTGCAAAGGGTCCAAGATCTAGAAAGCGATGGATTTCTACTGTCGTGACGACTCGGCCGATTATGCGTTCATGTTGATTTTGAACAGTTTTTATCAAAACGATTCTTATAGAAGCGGACTGAAAAGCTGGACGTTTGGCAGTCCGCAGCAATTTTTGGTGGCCAGAAGCTGAAAAAAGCCCAAACAAACAGAGCCAATAAAGTCTCGATTCCAGCCCTGGCATTGCAGCTGCCGCGACCACGACCGAGACCGGGCACCTTAGATCCTCCACAGCAAGGGGCTACGGCAAAGCAGGGGGAGAACCTTCCTCAACCGGAGTCGCCAACGCAACTGCCCCAGCCGTAGAAGATTCACCTTCCCCATTCAGCGAAGCAGGGGGAGAATCTTCCTCAACCGGAGTCGCCAATGCAACTGCCACGGCCGCGGAAGGTTCACCTTCCCCAACCAGCGAAGCAGGGGAAGACCCTTCCTCTGCCGGAGTCGCCAACACAACTGCCACGGCCGTAGAAGGTTCACCATCCCTAGCCATGGGGGCGTCAGTCGCTAGGAGCGAGGAGTCCATTGCCGGCTTCCAGCGAAGCCGTTTTCTGGTGGACTCGAACGGGTGGAGCTAGGGGTGGATATCGAGCCAGCTCGGCTCGGCTCGACCGAGCTCGAGCTGGCTCGTTAAGAAAACGAGCTGGCTCGGCTCGACTCGTTAAGGAACCGAGCCAGAGAACCAGCTCGGCTCGGCTCGTTTGCGAGCTCGAGCTGGCTCGTTTAGCTCGCGAGCCACAACAAAAAATAGTATACATGTATATATACAACAATATAATCAATTGCTAGTTAATTTTATACTAATTTAACACTAGAAAAGACTAACAATACTCATAATTTTATATATCACATCATTTAAACCCTAAACAAACATAGTTCGTCACTTATTAATTCATCCAATACAAGTATATGCTTTGTTTTACAGATAAATGCTAGCTCATTCGAGCTAACGAGCTGGCTCGAGCTCGTGTCGAGCTGGCTCGTTAACGAACCGAGCTGAGATGTTAGCTCAGCTCATGATAAAATTGAAACGAGCCGAGTCGAGCGGCTCGAGCCGAGCCGAGCTGATTACGAGTCGAGCGAGCTCACGAGCCACGAGTATTTTGTCCAGCCCTAGGTGGAGCCGAATGGGAGTGGGTCAGAGGGACCACGCATGCCGTCAGGGCCCAGAGCGCGCCAAAAGGAATGAGCCGACTCTGAGAAAGGGATGGTCCAAAAACTGGCCCATCATCCACTGGAGGGCTAAAAGGCCCAACAAGACTTAGGGAGGTGTCCGCCATGTTGAAATTTGAAGTCTTGAGCGATCCGCTTCGCTCCGCGCCGCTTTTTAATGACAAGCTGCAATTCATCGCCACACGTGCCTGGGTCTTGGGAGCAGCAGGCGTCGCTGGGGATACCGAGCCAAAAGGCTGCTCAATGCACTCGATGCACAACGCTTCGATCAAGCCCCTGCCCATTAACCTCATGTAACCTCCTGTTGGACGACAGGACGAAGATCCAGCCTCATCCGGGGCCAGCGGCCGGCCGCTGTGAACGTTGAGAGGCACCAGACCGGCCGTCACCATGGCCGCCCCTTGATGCTAGCGACGATCGCTGCCGCCGCAGACGACGATGAGGATCAGAAGATGGACCCGAAAAGAATTCAGGGTTCCGGTTGTTCACATATTGATAAGTTTCATCCCCTTGTATCAGTTACTCCATCATCATCAGCCCTAACGCACGGGCTCTCAAGGAAAATCATCGGTGTGGAAAAGGAGGACGAACGACCGTAATTGCTGACAACGGGCTTTGACCTGTATTTTGAATGTTGGCCCCAAGCCTTTTGATTCTCATGTTTGGCATGACCTGTTAAAAATCAGAAAGTACTATACCATTGGGAGACAGATTATTACTCGATCGGGTGATAAATTCAGATTTTGGGAGGACCCTTGGATCGACGAGATTCCCCTGGCTATGTCTGAACCAGACCTATATGACGTGTGTGATGATAAATATCTTCTCGTTCAGACTGTTAGGGAGAGGGATGGCCAGCTGGATTTTAGAAGATGGTTGAATGATGATAACAGAAGTAATTGGGATAAAATCATGGAGAAATTCCAGGCTTTTGAGTTTCAAGAATTAGGAGACTGTGTCTCCTGGAAATGGGGTAAAACTTAAGAATTTTCTGTGAAGACTTTATATGATAATATTACTAGTATTACATATGGTCCATATTTGAAACATATTTGGAAAGGGAAAATTCCTCCGAAAATCAAAGTTTTCATGTGGTTACTTGAAAATAATGTGCTTCTAACCAAAGAAAATATGGTTAGGAGAAACTAGAGTGGAGACACATCTTGTGGTTTCTGCGATGAATTTGAATCGACCACTCATCTCTTTTTTACCTGTCATACGCCAAATTTGTGTGGGGAGTTGTTGCTAAATGCTTTAATTCAAATTTTGTTCCTGGAAACTTAAATCAGTGTTGGATTTGGCTTGAGCATAACTTGAGTGATGCCAAGGATATTGGTATTGTTTGTGCTTCTGCCATTTGTTGGGCGCTATAGAAAGCTAGAAATAATGTGTGCTTTCAAAACATTGTGGTCAATTTTCTTGTAGAAATTGTTTGTTAATGCATGTGCGTTGATCTTTAATTAGGCAGGCTTGAGCAAAAAGGAGTTGCAGGATCTTTTTCATGATGGGGCGAAACTTCTTCTGAAGGCTGCGAATGCTAGGAATGCAGGAAGAGAGCTGCAAGGGAGCAATGAAGCTGGTGACCAGACGCTGGAAATTGAGTGATCGTTGGTCGTTGACTGCTAGCTGATCGATTGATTGGTGACAGGAGCCTCTATTGTCTGGTTGTTCATGGTTATGTTGATTTCTGTCTGCGCGTTGTGTCGCACTTTGTTGCTGTAATTTGACTCCTTTCTTTGGGTGATGTCCTGCTACTTGATGTCATGTTGGTTGACAATGTCTGTTAGCTGTCGTTGGCCTGAATCAGGTCGGTTATGTTTATTTTTCTTGTATGTCGATGCATGGTTGCTTTTGCCACTAGTGCATATGGTTGTATTTTTGTTATGCAAATAATAGAAATGGAGGTTATCCAGTCAAAAAAAATTGCTGACAACGGGCGTGTCGTTTAGCCCAACAGCAGGACTATGGTGGTTATGGGCCTATGGCGCGTTGGCTTCAGCAGGTCAATGCTCGCAGGGCCAATGCTGAGGTGTCTTCTAAAGCTGGAATCATGGCTGCAGTTGAAAGAGGGATGGAATTTGGAATGGAATGTAGCTGTGCTGTTCTGTGCTGTGGTGCCACCCTCAAGTGAGTCTCTGCACTTTCTACCTACTGCAGGGTGCAGGCATGACATGTATTGTAGGTGTCCCCTTTGTTCCTTGCGTCAGATGAAACTCCACCTCAAGCAGCCTTTCACTCTATAGTAACATGAACATGCTGTATTCAGCAGATGGACATGGCATCTTAACACTGAGAACAGTGGCCATGCAGGTCTCCTATACAAGCATACCATGTCTTACAACTTGTGATGGAGCCTAACAAATTAATACTGCTGGAATCAACATGGCGTGTCTCTACAGATAAGTAAATTGGAAGACTTGGTATCTCCCTATGCAATCATCTTTCTGTCTAAATCAGTCATTTCTGACCTTATCTTGTACTTTCGCATGCGCATCTCTCGATGAAGCTCTCAAGTCAAAAACTTCTCTAGATAAAGTGTATATTACACCTTCTCCCTTTCCTGAACTTTCCGTTCACTGGATTTCAAGAAATTTGCGTCAGCAGTGTGCTTTAGAACTTCACGTTCTAAATTGATTATTGAATCATACATTCAGCATACATTTTGGAAGCAAAAGTAATCTCAAAACCACATCATGGTTGCTAATCCATCTACATTTGCATCCACCGATGTGCTACATCAATAGATACTATTATAGCATACTCAACAACTACAAATTCAAGTAAAAAGAAGCAAGAGAACTTGTTACAACTAGCAAAAATGCAAAATGTGTGCAATTTAAGAAGGGAAGCAGGGACTATAAAGTTCCATGCTTCACCACCGCCGTCAATGGAATACTTTGAGCATTTGAGTATTCCAGAATCCAGATACATGCTTGAGTTCAATGGAAATGCATGTGCATAATTTCCACCAATTTCATGTACATAGTATCAATGATTATAGACAATTAAAGAATGATAATATGCTAGTGACATGATTATTCAAGTAGTCACTCTAATATTCTGCTAGTTCAGAGATTACAGGTATATCACTCCTTTAATCAGGAGAACAAAAAAAAGGAGAGGCTGGAGATACACATAAGTAGTAATCTCATCAGAGGACATCTTCATATAAGGATACTAACACTGAAACCACTTTAAAACCACTCATATAACTGATGACCAGTGGTTGAATAGCTCAAGCAATGTATCGTTGCTTTCATTCACTTTGGTGTTGAGCCTTCACCCAGCATGGACGGCGTCCTAGGGCTGCGCTCATGCCAGAGCTCAATGACACGAGGGCTGTATGCTTTTTCAGAAATGGATGGGCTGCGGATGCCTTTCAGTTCTGCCACAGGCGTGCCACCTGAGCTGGTGATCTTCGGGCTGTTGATGCGTTTGATCTCACCCCGGCTTCTTGTGACCATGTTGTCTAGGATTTCTGCACTCTGGGTGTTTCCAAATGCAACATCGATGTCTTGCTGAAATACATGAGATTTGAGTTTCAGGGAAATGCAACATGACTAAGAATGTTCTAGTACAAAATACTATGTCGATGAGCAAGACTCGTGTATTTTTCAGGATAGATGGTGTCTTTCTGAACTTACCGCAGCAAGGCTGAATGGTATAGCCCGCGATTCCTCATATTCAGCTGCATCTAGGTCAGTTAGATGCGCACCTTTGAAGAGCTTGGGGAGGATGTACTGCCTGACTGGAACCAGGAGCATGATCATGAGGGGGAAAAGAACTCCAGCTATTGGAATCCATGTGATTCCAAAGCAGACCAACAGGTACGCTGTCTGGAACATTGTGAACATGGCTATCGTCTTGAATGGCACTGTCTCGACAAACGTGGTGTGGTACTCTTCAAGCACCCTGGGATATTTACAGTACAGTATAATAATAATTTCAGTCTCCCAAATCAGCTACATTAACAGTATTTAGCATAATATATTCTTCCTTGCATCCATCGGATCATGTCTTTTGTGCAGTTTGTGGATATGCCAAAAAAAAAAAAAAACAGAAGCAGAGGTGCCAAAGCAAAGTAAACATACTTGTATCTTCTGCTGGGAGCAGTGAAGAGCAGCAAGATCCTTTCCCAAAACTGGTTACCAGGCAAGCTCTCAATGGCCATGAAGGCAAAATAGCCCCAGAGGACAGATGTAGGGATCTTCTTGAGTAGTGGCATAGCAGCGACACAACCACCCACCATGGAAGCCTGTAGCAAGTTGCTCAAGCGCTGCTCCTTGACCTCAATGGGCAGCAGATCATCAATTTCTTTCTCTATGTCAAAGACTGTCTCATCAACTGGTGCATCAATGTTACCCATACTCGAAGCTAGCTGGACTGTTGAGTCCTTGAGCTCATTTAAGCCCTGGTTTTTTTTTGAAAAGGTGTAGAAAAATGTCATATAACCAAATCATCTGAATAGATATGAACTACTAAGTTTTGGGCAATAGAACACATACTCTTCTGACAGACTGTTGCTGATAAACCAGTGGTGTCTGCATCTGCTGATAAGCATCCTGCATGCTGCCATACAGTTGGCTCAAGCTCGCATTCTGGCTCATGCTCTTTCGTGCAGTGGCTACTAGCCGGTTACGAAGCAGCTGAACAGAAATGCTTGCCATTTGAGTGAGAAATCAGATATCCAGATGGTATTCTGAAGTACTATTTAAAAACTTCCATAACTCACCTGATGCTTGAGAGTAGCCAAACTCTTCGTGTGCATGGGTGATTGTGGAATGACACCATTTGATGGAGGGATACCAATAAGGCCACACATTAACGTCTATTGTTCAAACACTGATGTTATTGAAATGTATAGAAAACACCAAAACTTAGTACTCAAGAATTAGAATTATGCACATCTGGGCATACCAGGAAGCCTAAGAGAAGCAAATCATAGTGGAAGGATGGAGGTTTCCTCAAATTGAACTCTTTCTGCTGAGCAAGCTGAGATGCAACACTATGATCGAAGTAGTAGAGAACAGCAATCATTGTTGCTGGTATGAAGGCACCAATGATATAGAGGAGTGGAACTTGTGTCATATCCTGCTCATTTGGTTTATATCGAAAAAAATAATCGATAAGCAACGATGTTTCACATCAATAAAAACAATTTTTTAGAATCCTTCTGTGAATGTTTGAGTACCTTGATGACTGTCCAGTTATCGTATGCACCAGGGGACCATGGATTAGGACTGAAAAGGCGTCGCGGAATTGCTTTTGGTACATTTCCATATGGTATGTAAGACACTCCAGTCCAAACTAGCACCATCAGTGGAACACCATAGTCAGCGATGAAGCCACGTAGCCAACCTAGGTATAAGAGTATTATCATCAGAAATTTGGTATTGGACTAAGTGAGGTGCTTCACACTTTCACAGTCATTGGCAACACAAAGGGGAGAGAGTTATATACAGTTCTCATAGCATCTGCAGGACAGGATCAGTTTTCAGATGCATACCTGCTCCATAGCGCCATGACCTTGCCTTCCTGCTCCTCAGGGCAGTGAGTAAAAGGCCAAACGACAATACAATTGCAAACATTCCGTTGGCAAACCGCCATGATGGAACAAACTCTAGCGCCTTTCGGTCTTCCCTCTCAGGAATGCGGAACTCATCGATAAGTCCCTGTGCCCATCACACAGATTGGTGAGCTTACACATCCAAATGGCCACAGAGAAGTCAGCTTGCAAATTACTTTGGTACATATGAATTTATGACATTTTTAAAATATTTCTTAGGAACCTTTTTTTCCAGAAAAACACCATTTATTTTATAAACAAGCATTCTTGATTTTATCTACTTCTTCTGTTCCAAACCGAGAACACTGAAATATTTGGTTGCAGTAGTGACCAATGGCACAAAAGCAGAAGCTGGAGACACCTTCACATCTCCATTGGCTTCCATGTGCTTTTCAGCACTTGCACATGCCTTTGTGACCAACCTACTCGATTCTCCACTAGTTAGTTGCATTCAGACTGACTGGAGTACTAGGCAATCTGGAGAGGCAAGGTAACTGGAGTTTGGTACTATAAAGCTATATGGTCCAGCAGCAGCACGCCTTAAAAAAAGTTTCTGCATCAGCGTAAGGTTAAGCCTGGAAAGCAGCAAATGGCTTGAAACCGAAAAGCCCTGCAGCTTTCACCAACCTTGATAGCCTGCTGCATGAAGAGCATAGCAATCAGAAGCCCAAACAGCTCGCCAGCTACGCGGGTGAACCGGTTGATGATGGAGCACGCGCCTAGTATGGCCAGCAAGAAGAGTAGGATGGCAGTCCACACGCAAACCCTGCACGCGTACATGACACACGGCAAGGATCAGCTGAAACAACGTCCAATCTGCAATAGAATTCTCAGGCAGCACACACAGCAAGGATGACCTACCAACCGGTCCAGGCCAGGAACAGACTCCGCCCGAGGTCGGGCCTGTCCTTGGCGAAGCTGAACATGAATGTGTACATGAGCACCGTCGGTTCGGCGACTCCCAGGATCAGCAGCGGCTGCCCTCCCACGATGGAGTGGATTACGCCGCACAGGGCAGTGGATGCCAACGTCTGCACTGCCGTGAGGACTCCATCTGCTCACAAAGTTTCGAGCCCCACCCCAAGACAAAATAAGCTCCTCTGCTCACCCACTGTACTGACTGAAACTAACGCCACCAAGCACAAGTTTTGAATCCTCCTGTTTTATTTACCAGTGTTCCTCTCCAATTGCTCCCCGAACGATATGACCGGTATCGCGGACGCGAAGAATATGTAGGTCGTCGGCGCCAGGATCCTGAAACATCCCCCCAAAAAAGCACTCCTTTTCAATCAAGATCTTGGGGGCAGGCAAGAACAAACAAACTTGAGAACAGCAACAGAAGGACATCGCAGCCAGTTTCAAGGTTTTGGCGTCATGGTGAATTGGTGATACTGATACCGAACTTGTAATCCTAAACAGCACAATGCAAGGTTGTTGCGAGGCGAGCAAAGATTAGATTAGCCTTACCTGATACCGGCACGGAACCCTCCGGCCCAGTCCTGCTTGTAGCAGGCGAGCCTCCCGTGGAGGTCGTTCTTGATGCCCCGCAAGGGCACGAAGCTCTCCTCCATTGAAGGGCGTCGCTTTTTTCTCAGACAAGAAGATCTGAGGATGTATTCTGGATGGCCTCCCACTCCAAGTGAGGCCCTTGCTTACATCTTGCGGCGGATGGAGCAGGAAGAAACGCTACCGGTTTGGAATCTCGCGATGCATTTAGCGCGGGTCCATGGAGGGAGACGAAGGCCGAGGCTACGAACGGAAGGGGAGCATAGAGAGCACGGGAAGCGGGCTGATTGCCGACGAGCGACGAGGGAGAGAACGGCAAGGCTGAGAGAGAGAGAGAGAGCAGTAGAGCGAAAGGGAGGTAACCGCTACAGAGCAACGGAGTTGGGATAGAGGGCGGATAGCAGATATATAGGCAGTGCCGCAGTGGAGGGGCACCACCGTCAATTCACAAAGAGAAATCTTGGTAGAAAAAAGTTTAAAGCAAAAAGTTATCTGAGGAAAAAAATGCATTGCTCGAGAACTGTTGCAGCGAGTCTTGCTGAATGCTGAGCTATGCACACGCAAAGCAAAAGCACAAGAGGGCTCGGTGGGGTGTGTGACTGGTGGGCTTTGTGATCCTGTAACTGCTGCAGCAAGTGTCGCAGCTAATTTTATTTTATCTACCACTGTATTGTTCAGTTCAGAGGGGGGTGAAATAACAAATTTTGGTTTTGTTTCACTCGGACTTGGACGGCATGGCAGGGCCACAATGCCAGGGCAGCTCTGCCTCAGCTGTCTGCTGCCTTGGGGAAGAGAAGGACCCAACGAGATTCCTCACGCCGTTTCCCTATTACCAAATAAATATGACTCCATCAGTTCTACAATATTATTCGTTTTAGTATTTTGATAGATTCGTATAATATTTAAAGTATATGTGTCTTATATACATCTAGATTTATTGACATCTATTTCAACATAGACATAATAAAATTAAACCACTGAAATGACTAATATTTTGAGACGTAGGGAATATTACATTAATTATAAAATACATTTTCATAGTTGATTCAGAGCCATAAATATGGATACAATTCATTAGAAATCTAACCAAACGTAAACCACTTTAAATGGCACCGTATTATTATTTTTTTCTTACGGAGGGAGTACCTCCAAATGGTGGATGGCATCTCTTGACCACGAATGTTCTAAACCCTAAACATTCTTTTACCACACCTGCTGCAGTTAATGTAAACTGCAAATTTAGTGCAAGTTCCTTCCACATGCATGCATGGAGCTAGTAGTATCCAGGCTGAAACAAAATAAAGTAGAGGCTATTATATAATACTAGTAAGATGATCCACCTGTTATCTGCTACATGATCAGCCTCAAGTTGCCATCAGTGTGATGTGCACATGAATCATTAATCTTTTTTCTCCGTAATAATACGGTGCTTGTACAAGGTGACGGCGTTCCTTGAGACCTGCATCCTGTGTCATGTGTGCTGTGGAATCTTCCCATAAAACAAGAAACCAGGAACCCAAGAAAACTGAGGTTTGCTTCAGGCTTCAGCTGGGGTACAAGAAGAACAAGAGTTGACCTTACCTTTGTCCCAATGCAACATGCACGATTGTTGTCTTGGCGGAGGTATTTAATTAGCAAGAGGCAGCATCTTTCTTACTGTTGCTTTGGTCTGGTGTTATCTGACGAATGTTTGTCTAATCGGCCATGCCAGGCTGCCAGCTCTGCTTCTCCAACCAAATGAATGTCTCCCGGATTAGATGGAGCTTGTGTTCTCCAATTTACAAGAGCTTAATTAATGCTCAAGATGATGTGGAAGCACAAATCCTGCTTGAAAAGGTAGGTCATGACAAGTTCGGTTCGATGGGGCTAATTAATCTGGTAAGATTTCGTTGACAGTGTGGTTAATATGCATGATTTTTTTTTTTGGGGACATGACAAGTGAGTGTGGTCACAGGCTAGTAGGCGGTGCTACAGTGAGTCTCTTGCAACAGTGCACCTGCACTTCCGGCGTGAGCTAGGTCTAGGTGAGTGGCTGTTGATTATTTAAAATGTAAGCAGGAACCCGAGGAACTCATCTTGAAAGTAACACAAGTACAGAACGTCCAAACTGTCCAGTCTTTTCTACTAGACTAGAAGATCATCCACCTGCCTCGGCCTACACGTATTTGGGGGGTTTGTTTTGTATATCTTAGCTTCACTAGTTAAGCAGTTCTTTGACTTTTTGGTTCTATGAGCAGCTTCACTTGTGAAGCTAAAACTGTTTTTTTTAACATTTACTAAAACATCTTTTTAGAGAAGATGGCAAGAGAGAGTTGAAAAAAAAACCCCTAGTGTTTCCAGTTTCACTAGGCTTCTTATGCATATGAGAGAAGCTGGAAACAGTTTTTAGGCTATGGCCAATGCAAAATACTGTTTTATATTGTAGATTGTAATATTTATAGAGTAGAGTTTAAAATGAGAATTAGGGTGAGTAGACTGCTAGAGAGATTGCAGATTGTACTTGTCGGCGTTTCGAGACCGGGGGTCCCTAAGCCGACGAGTGAGTGTGCCGCGTGCCCCAGCCCAGATGGGTCGAGCGCGTGGGCGAGCGCGAAGGGAGGAAAGCGAGGTAGCCGGAGCCGAGTCGTGAGGGAGGTGGAGATCCCGCGGCCTTCGTGTTCGTCCCGCGCCCAGGTCGGGTGCGCTTGCAGTAGGGGGTTACAAGCGTCCACGCAGGTGAGGGAAGCGAGCGGCCCCAAGAGAGCGCCTGCCCCTGCCCTCGTTCCCGCGGGGCCAACCTTCTCTAAGAAGGCTCTGGTCCTTCCTTTTATAGGCGTAAGGAGAGGATCCAGGTGTACAATGAGGGTGCAGCAGAGTGCTACGTGTCTAGCGGGGGAGAGCTAGCGCCCTAGGTACATGCCAATATGGCAGCCGGAGAGAACTTGGCACCCAGCTGGTGTGGTGTCGTGGCTGTCGGAGGAGTAACGGAGCCTGGTGGAGGGACAGCTGTCGGAACAGTTGGGCTCTTGCTGACGTCCCCCTGCTTCCGTAAGGGAGCTGAGAGCCGCCGTCGTCATGGGTCTAGCGGGGCGCCATCATTGCCTATCTGGCGGAGCTAGCCAGATGGGACGTCGGTCTTGTTCTCTGCGGCCCAAGTCGGCTCGGGGTAGGGTGATGATGGCGCTTCCTGTTGACGTGGCGGACTTGTGCCCTAGGTCGGGCGACGTGGAGGCTCCTCCGAGGCCGAGGTCGAGTCTGTCTTCCATGGCCGAGGCCGAGCCCGAGCTCCTGGGTCGTGCGGGCGGAGGTCGTTCGGCAGAGGCCAGGGCGGAGTCCGACCCCAGGGGTCGGGCGAAGCGGAGTTCGCCGTCTTCCGGGGCCTTAGCCCGAGTCCGAGCCCTAGGTCGGGCGGAGCGGAGTTCACCGTCTTCCGGGGCCTTAGCCCGAGTCCGAGCCCTGGGTCGGGCGGAGCGGAGTTCGCCGTCTTCCGGGGCCTTAGCCCGAGTCCGAGCCCTGGGTCGGGCGGAGCGGAGTTCGCCGTCTTCCGGGGCCTTAGCCCGAGTCCGAGCCCTGGGTCGGGCGGAGCGGAGTTCGCCGTCTTCCGGGGCCTTAGCCCGAGTCCGAGCCCTGGGTCGGGCGGAGCTTCCTATGGCGCCTTTGGCAAGGCCTGGCTGCCTGTCAGTCTCACTCTGTCAAGTGGCACCGCAGTCGGGACGGCGCAGGCGGCGCTGTCCTTTTGTCAGACCGGTCAGTGGAGCGGCGAAGTGACGGCGGTCACTTCAGCTCTGTCAGGGGGCGCGCGTCAGGATAAAGGTGCCAGGCTACCTTTGCGTTAAATGCCCCTATGACTTGGTCGGTCGGCGCGGCGATTTAGTCAGGGTTGCTTCTTAACGAAGGCAAGGCCTCGGGCGAGCCGGAGATGCGTCTGCCGTAAAAAAGGGGGGCCTCGGGCGAGACGGAAACACCTCAGGGTCGGTTGCCCTTGCCCGAGGCTAGGCTCGGGCGAGGCGTGATCGAGTCGCTCGTATGGACTGATCCCTGACTTAATCGCACCCATCAGGTCTCTGCAGCTTTACGCTGATGGGGGTTACCAGCTGAGAATTAGGCGTCTTGAGGGTACCCCTAATTATGGTCCCCGACAGTAGCCCCCGAGCCTCGAAGGGAGTGTTAGCACTCGCTTGGAGGCTTTCGTCGCACTTTTTTGCAAGGGGACCAGCCTTTCTCGGTTGCATTTTGTTCCGGTGGGTGCGCGCGAGCGCACCCGCCGGGTGTAGCCCCCGAGGCCTCGGAGGAGTGGTTTCACTCCTTCGAGGTCTTAATGCCTTGCGTAATGCTTCGGCTGGTCTGGTGGTTCCCTCATGCGAACTGGCTGTAGCCCGGGTGCACTGTCGGGGCCCAAGTTCTCGGGCTGGTATGTTGACGCTGTCAACGGTTTGGCCGGAGCCGGGTTTGCGAGAGCAGCCCCCGAGCCTCCGCACAGGGCGAGAGGGCGATCAGGGACAGACTCGGCTTTTTTACATACGCTCCTACGTCGCCTTTCCGCAAGGAGGAGGGGGGGAGAGCGCCATGTTACCCTCGATGGGCACCGAACATGGTGTCTCCGGTGAGCTGCAAGCGGGTAATCCGAGTGGACGTCCGTGCCCCGTTCGTTGGGGGTCGGCTAGGGGCCCGGAGGCACGCCCAAAAGTACCTGCGGGTGATCTGCCGGACCCGGTCCCCTGGCGACGGGGTCCGAGGGCTCGATGCCTCCCTCCGATGGGATTCCGTTACAGGATCGTTCCCGCTGGTCTCGGAAATGTCCTAGGGTACCTCGGGAGCGCAGCCCGAGCCTCGGTTATGTATCGAACGTACCCCTGGTCATCCCTCGCTCGGTGTCTGAGGCGACTGTGAACCCTTCGGGGGGCCAGCCTTCGAACCCCTGATCAGTAATGGGCGTGGAGCCCGAGTAGCCTGAGGCGGCCATGGAACCTTTCGGGGGGCCGACCTTCGAACCTCTGACCAGTAGTGGGTGTCGGGCCCACGCGATCTGAGGCGGCTGTTGAACCCTTCGGGGGGCCAGCCTTCGAACCCCTGATCAGTAAGGAGGCTCGGAGCCTAGTTCCTTCACGGGGAAGGATCCCTTTAGGGGTATCCCCTTTCCCGGTCCCTGTTGCAAGAGATAGAGAAAGAGGAAAAAGGAAAAAGGATACGAAATTGAACGACGCGGCGTACCTTTTTTGGCGCGGTTGTTTTGGCGAAGGCGAAGCGTCGCCAGCTGCTCCTGCCAGAAGCGCTGCCTGTCCAGCCGCGGAGTTAATGCGACGGGGCGAGTAGTTGGCGAGGCTGCCGTTGCGCGTGCGCGAGCCGTTCGAGGAACGGGTCACGGGCGCGTCGTCTTCACGCCGTGAGAGGGGGTTCTCTCGCTGCCTTCGGATGGGACGTGAGCTTGGCTGACGGCGTGACCGCTGCTCCCGCGTGCCTGCCACCGTCATCACTGCCGGCCCACTTTTGACCGCATTTGACCGCTGCGTCAGGCTGGCGCTGCTGGGTCGCGCGCTGGGTCGCCTCGGGTCGCGGTATCGGTTCCGCAATCGAGGAGGTGCGGTGGTGGCGCAAGTGGTACAGTTGCTTGCATGCAGCATCCGGCGCGCCGGTCGCGCGACGCGTGGGCTTGGGCCTCCGTGCTGGCATGTCAGGAGTCAGAGAGGCGTGTCCACTTGGCGCGGTTGCATGCCGCCTGCATGGCTGCCTGCCCCTTTCGCCCGTTGGCCTGGGCAAAAGTGGAGGGTCACTTGTAACCGCTGGGTGGTTGCGTGCGTCGTGCGCGGCGGTTTGGCTTCTTCTGCTCGGAGCCGGTCTGCATGACATGCGGGACCCAGCCCCCGCGCCGCAGGGGAGGGCTTTGGAGGCATGTTGGAGAAGACTCAGCCCGTGACGGTTGGGGGCGCAAGCAGGGAGAGTCGCCTTTTAAAAGGAGGGCGACCCCTTCCGTAAGGCGACCACGTCTTCTTTCTCCCTTATGCACTGTGTCTTTCCACCTTCCGAGCCCCCGGATGGGGGAAACCGTCGTCTTTTCGCCTCATCGTTGGAGGAACGCAACTCCGTGGGAGTTGGTACCTTTCAGCCATCGTTCGGCTTCAAGGATTTTCATCATGCAGCCCGGCTGCTTCCCTCTGCTGGTGGTCACCCGAGATGGTGACCTCCGGCTTGATGGTGGGGGAAAGCGAGCCGGGCTGCGGCCTCTGCCCCTTCCTCGGCCTCAAGGACTTTCGTCATCCAAGCCAAGATGGAGGACGAGGCGAGTCAGGTGAGAGCACCTAGAGGGGGGGGGGGTGAATAGGTGATCCTGTAAAAACTTCAAACTTAGCCACAAAAACTTGTTATGTGTTAGCACGATTATTGCCAAGTGGCTAAGGTGAAGTCTCAACAAAACACAATACCACAAGAGATCAAGACAGAGGTGACACGGTGGTTTATCCCGTGGTTCGGCCAAGCCAATGCTTGCCTACTTCCACGTTGTGGCGTCCCAACGGACGAGGGTTGCAATCAACCCCTCTCAAGCGGTCCAAAGACCCACTTGAATACCACGGTGTTTTGCTTTTCCTTTCACTATCCCGTTTGCAAGGAATCTCCACAAATTGGAGTCTCTTGCCCTTACAAGTATATGATCACAAAGAAAGCACAGAGTAAGGGAGGGAAGCAACACACACAAATCCACAACAAAAGCGCACACACACGGCCAAGACTCGAGCTCGAATGACTATCTCAGAGTTCACACTAGAACAGAGCTCGAATCACTTAGAATCACAAACGAATGCGCAAAGAACTTGTGTGGATGATCAAGAATGCTCAAGAGTTGCTTGTATCTTTCCTCCATGCGCCTAGGGGCTCCTTTTATAGCCCCAAGGCAGCTAGGAGCCGTTGAGAGCAAATCCGGAAGGCCATCCTTGCCTTCTGTCGTCGGGGGCACCGGACAGTCCGGTGCACACCGGACATGTCCGGTGACCGATTTCTTTCCTTATCCAGCGCTTCCCGACCGTTGCAGACCGGCGGAGATCTGAGAGCCGTTGGCGCACCGGACAGTCCGGTGCACACCGGACAGTCCGGTGCCGTCTTCCGACCGTTGGCTCGGCCACGTGTCCCGCGCGGATTGCGCGGCCGACCGTTGGCCCTGGCCGACCATTGGCTCACCGGACAGTCCGGTGCACACCGGACAGTCCGGTGAATTTTAGCCGTACGCCGTCGGCGAATTCCCGAGAGCGGCCAGTTCGCGCCGAGTAGGCCTGGCGCACCGGACACTGTCCGGTGCACACCGGACAGTCCGGTGCTCCAGACCGAGCTGAGCCTTGGCTGCACACAGCCAAGTCTTTCTCTCCCCTTTTCTCTTTTTCTTCTTTCTGTTTCTAACACTTAGACAAATATGTTAGTCCACAAAACAAATGTACTAAGGCTTAGAAACATACCTTTATCTCATGATTTGCACCTTGTTCATCCATGTACATAAATTCACAATTAAGCACATGTGTTGGCACTCAATCACCAAAATACTTAGAAATGGCCCAAGGGCACATTTCCCTTTCAATCTCCCCCTTTTTGGTGATTTATGCCAACACAACATAAAGCCACTAGAACAAGTGCAAACTCAATTCAAATAACACTTAAATTTATTTTGAATCAATTTTGGCATATATGGATCATCCTTTGCCACCACTTGGTTTGTTTTTTGCAAATCAAACACAAATCTCTATCTCTAAGTTAAACACACATGTTTAAGCATAAAGAGAGTCATTCAAAAAGAGATTGATCAAGGATTTCAAAAACTCCCCCTTTTTCCCATAATCAATACTTCTCCCCACAAGAAGCCAACTTTTGACAAGAGAGACAACTTAAGAATTTTGACAAATCAAAAACTCTATTCTACTATTTTCAAAATCTCTCAAGTGGTAGCTGATCCATTTATTGCTTTGGCCTTTATTTTCTCCCCCTTTGGCATCAAGCACCAAAACGGGATCAATTGTGGCCCTTTAACCCCATTGCCTCACCAAAATCTTCAATTAAGAGCAAATGGCAATAAGAGTTCAGAGATGGACTTGGAATAAGTTACCCTCTCATCGGAGTGCAGTGGAAGTCTTGCATGATCCAAGTCCACCTTTTCCCTTTCAATTCTCCTTTGAGACTAAATCAAACAAACTCAAGCATATGGTTAGTCTCAAAGGGTCAAGTTGCAACACATCTCCCCCTAAACATGTGCATCACTTTGCAACGGACTTGTGAGGTCCAGGGAGTGTTTGTACAACTTGAGCACCATAATAAGCAACAAAGTGCAGAATGAACATGATCAAAGGCATAAATACATGTATGCTATATTTCAATCCAAGTTCCGCGAATCTAAGACATTTAGCTCACTACGCAGCCTGCAAAAGGTCTTCTCATCTAAAGGCTTGGTAAAGATATCGGCTAGCTGGTTCTCGGTGCTAACATAAAACACTTCGATATCTCCCTTTTGCTGGTGGTCTCTCAAAAAGTGATGCCGGATGTCTATGTGCTTTGTGCGGCTGTGCTCAACAGGATTTTCCGCTATTCGGATAGCACTCTCATTGTCACATAGGAGTGGGACTTTACTCAGATTGTAGCCAAAGTCCCTGAGGGTTTGCCTCATCCAAAGTAGTTGCGCGCAACACTGACCTGCGGCAACATACTCGGCCTCAGCGGTGGATAGGGCAACGGAGGTTTGTTTCTTAGAGTTCCATGACACCAGGGACCTTCCTAAGAATTGGCACGTCCCCGATGTACTCTTCCTATCGACCTTACATCCAGCATAGTCGGAATCTGAGTACCCAATTAAGTCAAAGTTAGACCCCTTTGGATACCAGATCCCGAAGCAAGGCGTAGCAACTAAATATCTAAGAATTCGCTTTACCGCCACCAAGTGACACTCCTTAGGATCGGATTGAAATCTAGCACACATGCATACGCTAAGCATAATATCCGGTCTACTAGCACATAAATAAAGTAAAGACCCTATCATTGACCGGTATGCCTTTTGATCAACGGACTTACCTCCTTTGTTGAGGTCGGTGTGACCGTCGGTTCCCATCGGCGTCTTTGCGGGCTTGGCGTCCTTCATCCCAAACCTCTTTAGCAGATCTTGCGTGTACTTCGTTTGGGAGATGAAGGTGCCGTCCTTGAGTTGCTTCACTTGGAACCCAAGGAAGTAGTTCAACTCGCCCATCATCGACATCTCGAATTTCTGCGTCATCACCCTGCTAAACTCTTCACAAGACTTTTGATTAGTAGAACCAAATATTATGTCATCGACATAAATTTGGCACACAAACAAATCACCATTACAAGTCTTAGTGAAAAGAGTTGGATCGGCTTTCCCAACCTTGAAAGCATTAGCAATTAAAAAATCTCTAAGACATTCATACCATGCTCTTGGGGCTTGCTTAAGTCCATAGAGCGCCTTAGAGAGCTTACACACGTGGTCGGGGTACCGCTCATCCTCGAAGCCAGGGGGTTGCTCCACGTACACCTCCTCCTTTATTGGCCCGTTGAGGAACGCGCTCTTCACATCCATTTGGTACAACCTGAAAGAATGGTGAGCGGCATATGCTAGCAAGATACGAATGGACTCTAGCCTAGCCACAGGAGCAAAAGTCTCCTCAAAGTCCAAACCTGCGACTTGGGCATAACCTTTTGCCACAAGTCGAGCCTTGTTCCTTGTTACAACTCCGTGCTCGTCCTGTTTGTTGCGGAATACCCACTTGGTTCCCACAACATTTTGTTTGGGACGAGGCACCAGCGTCCAAACTTCGTTGCGCTTGAAGTTATTAAGTTCCTCCTGCATGGCCAACACCCAATCCGGATCTAGCAAGGCCTCCTCTACCCTTAAAGGCTCAATAGAGGAGACAAAAGAGTAATGTTCACAAAAATTAACTAATCGAGATCGAGTAGTTACTCCCTTGCTAATGTCACCCAGAATTTGGTCGACGGGATGATCCCTTTGAATCATCGCTCGAACTTGGGTTGGAGGTGCCGGTTGCGCTTCTTCCTCCATCACATGATCATCTTGTGCTCCCCCTTGATTACACGCCTCCTTTTGATGAACCTGTTCACCGTCTTGAGTTGGGGGATGCACCGTCGTTGAGGAAGAAGGTTGATCTCGTTCATCTTGTTCCTGTGGCCGAACGTCTCCAATCGCCATGGTTCGTATAGCAGCCGTCGGAACATCTTCTTCATCTACATCATCACAATCAACAACTTGCTCTCTTGGAGAGCCATTAGTCTCATCAAATACAACGTCGCTAGAGACTTCAACCAAACCCGATGATTTGTTGAAGACTCTATACGCCTTTGTATTTGAATCATAACCTAATAAAAACCCTTCTACAGCTTTGGGAGCAAACTTAGAATTTCTACCCTTCTTCACTAGAATGTAGCACTTGCTCCCAAAAACACGAAAGTAAGATACATTGGGTTTGTTACCGGTTAGTAGCTCATACGAAGTCTTCTTGAGGAGGCGGTGAAGGTAGACCCTGTTGATGGCGTGGCAAGCCGTGTTCACGGCTTCCGACCAAAAGCACTCGGGGGTCTTGAACTCTCCAAGCATCGTCCTCGCCATATCGATTAGCGTCCTGTTCTTCCTCTCTACCACACCATTTTGTTGTGGTGTGTAGGGAGCGGAGAACTCGTGCTTGATCCCTTCCTCCTCAAGAAACTCCTCCACTTGAAGGTTCTTGAACTCGGACCCGTTGTCGCTCCTAATCTTCTTCACCTTGAGCTCAAACTCATTTTGAGCTCTCCTGAGGAAGCGCTTGAGGGTCCCTTGGGTTTCAGACTTATCCTGCAAAAAGAACACCCAAGTGAAGCGGGAAAAGTCATCAACAATAACTAAACCATACTTACTTCCTCCTATGCTTAGATAGGCGACGGGTCCGAAGAGGTCCATATGCAGCAGCTCCAGAGGTCTTGACGTGGTCATCACATTCTTGCTGTGATGTGCTCCTCCAACTTGTTTACCTGCCTGACAAGCTGCACAAGGTCTATCTTTTTCGAAATAAACATTGGTTAGACCTATCACGTGTTCTCCCTTTAGAAGCTTGTGGAGATTCTTCATCCCCACATGTGCTAAGCGGCGATGCCACAGCCAGCCCATGCAAGTCTTAGCCATTAAGCATGCATCTAGACCGGCCTCTTCTTTTGCAAAATCAACTAAGTAAAGCTTGCCGTCTAGTACACCCTTAAAAGCTAGTGAACCATCACATCTTCTAAAGACAGACACATCTACATTTGTAAATAAACAATTATATCCCATTTGACATAATTGACTAACAGATAGCAAATTATATCCAAGACTCTCCACTAGGAATACATTTGATATAGAATGCTCATTAGAAATTGCAATTTTACCTAACCCTTTTACCTTGCCTTGATTCCCATCACCGAATATAATTGAATCTTGGGAATCCTTATTTTTGACGTAGGAGGTGAACATCTTCTTCTCCCCCGTCATATGGTTTGTGCATCCGCTGTCGATAATCCAGCTTGAACCCCGGGATGCATAAACCTGCAAGGCAAATTTAGGCTTGGGTCTTAGGTACCCAACTCATGTTGGGTCCTGCAAGGTTAGCACAAATGTCTTTAGGGACCCAAATGCAAGATTTATCTCCCTTGCATCTAGCCCCTAATTTCCTAGCAACTACCTTCTTACCCTTTCTACAAATAGCAAAGGGAGCATTACAAGCATAATAAATGGTAGAAGGTTCATTCACTACTTTCCTAGGAGCATGAATAACATTCTTTCTAGGTACATGAGCAATATCTCTCCTAGGCATATGTACAACATTTCTCCTACACATATCTCTACCATGATTATAAGAAGAACTAGAAGCAAACATTGCATGAGAATCATAAACATGTGAATCAAAATGATTATAAGCATTTCTAGCATGTCTCCTATCATAATACATAAAAGCATGATTCTTTTTAGCATTACTAGCCATCGGGGCCTTCCCCTTCTCCTTGACGAAGATGGGAGCCTTATGGCTTGTTAAGTTCTTGGCTTCCCTCTTGAAGCCAAGCCCATCCTTAATTGAGGGATGTCTTCCAATTGTATAGGCATCCCTTGCAAATTTTATCTTTTCAACTTCACTCTTGCTAGTCTTAAGTTGGGCATTAAGACTAGCCACTTCATCTTTTAGTTTTGAAATTGAAACTAAATGTTTGCTACAAGTGTTAACATCAAAATCCTTACACCTAGTGCAAATTGTAACATTTTCAACACAAGACTTAGATTTATTTGTTACTTCTAATTTAGCATTTAAATCATGGTTAACACTTTGTAAAGTAGCAATGGTTTCATGACAAGAAGATATTTCACTAGAAAGCACTTCATTTCTTTTCACTTCTAAAGCATATGATTTTTGTGCCTCTATAAACTTATCATGTTCATCATACAATAAATCCTCTTGCTTCTCTAAAAGCCTATCCTTTTCATTCAAAGCATCAATCAATTCATTGATTTTATCTATCTTAGATCTATCTAAGCCTTTGAACAAGCAAGAATAATCTATGTCATCATCGTCACTAGACTCACTATCACTAGAAGAAGCATAAGTGGAGTCTTGAGTACTCACCTTCTTCTCCCTTGCCATAAGGCAAGTGAGACGCTCGTTGGGGAAGAGAGCCGATTTGTTGAAGGCAGTGGCGGCGAGTCCTTCGTTGTCGGAGTCGGAGGAGGAGCAATCCGAGTCCCACTCCTTTCCTAGATGCGCCTCGCCCTTTGCCTTCTTGTATTGCTTCTTCTTCTCTCTTTTGTTCCCCTTTTCCTGGTCACTTTCATTATCGGGACAGTTAGCGATAAAATGACCAAGCTTACCGCATTTGAAGCATGAGCGCTTCCCCTTGGCTTTGGTCTTGCTTGGCTGCCCCTTGCGACCATTTAGCGCCGTCTTGAACCTTTTGATGATGAGAGCCATTTCTTCATCATTAAGTCCGGCCGCCTCAATCTGTGCCACCTTGCTAGGTAGCGCCTCCTTGCTTCGTGTTGCCTTGAGAGCAAGGGGTTGCGGCTCGTTGATCGGACCGTTCAACGCTTCGTCGACGTATCTTGCCTCCTTGATCATCATCCGCCCGCTTACGAATTTTCCAAGCACTTCCTCGGGCGTCATCATCGTGTACCTGGGATTCTCACGAATATTGTTCACGAGATGAGGATCAAGTACGGTAAAAGACCTGAGCATTAGGCGGACGACATCGTGATCCGTCCAACGCGTGCTTCCGTAGCTCCTTATTTTGTTGATAAGGGTCTTGAGCCGGTTGTACGTCTGAGTTGGCTCCTCTCCCCTTATCATGGCGAACCGTCCAAGCTCGCCCTCCACCAACTCCATCTTGGTGAGCATGGTGATGTCGTTCCCCTCGTGAGAGATCTTGAGGGTGTCCCATATCTGCTTGGCATTGTCCAAGCCGCTCACCTTATTGTACTCTTCCCTGCACAAAGATGCTAAGAGAACAGTAGTAGCCTGTGCATTTTTATGAATCTGTTCATTTATAAGCATAGGGCTATCCGAGCTATCGAATTTCATTCCGTTCTCCACAATCTCCCATATGCTAGGATGGAGAGAGAATAAGTGACTACGCATTTTGTGACTCCAAAATCCGTAGTCCTCCCCATCGAAGTGTGGAGGTTTGCCAAGAGGAATGGAAAGCAAATGCGAATTCGAACTATGTTGAATACGGGAATAATCAAATGAAAAGTTCGAATTGACCGTCTTCCTATAGTCGTTGTCGTCGTCCTTTTGGGAAGAAGTGGATTCATCACTATCGTCGTAGTAGATGATCTCCTTGATACGCCTCATCTTCTTCTTCTTCCCTTCCTTTCGTCTATGGCCCGAGCCGGAGTCGGTAGGCTTGTCGTCCTTTGGCTCGTTGACGAAGGTCTCCTTTTCTTTGTCGTTGATCACAATACCCTTCCCCTTAGGATCCATCTATTCGGGCGGTTAGTCCCTTTGTGAATAGAACGGCTCTGATACCAATTGAGAGCACCTAGAGGGGGGGGGGTGAATAGGTGATCCTGTAAAAACTTCAAACTTAAGCCACAAAAACTTGTTATGTGTTAGCACGATTATTGCCAAGTGGCTAAGGTGAAGTCTCAACAAAACACAATACCACAAGAGATCAAGACAGAGGTGACACGGTGGTTTATCCCGTGGTTCGGCCAAGCCAATGCTTGCCTACTTCCACGTTGTGGCGTCCCAACGGACGAGGGTTGCAATCAACCCCTCTCAAGCGGTCCAAAGACCCACTTGAATACCACGGTGTTTTGCTTTTCCTTTCACTATCCCGTTTGCAAGGAATCTCCACAAATTGGAGTCTCTTGCCCTTACAAGTATATGATCACAAAGAAAGCACAGAGTAAGGGAGGGAAGCAACACACACAAATCCACAACAAAAGCGCACACACACGGCCAAGACTCGAGCTCGAATGACTATCTCAGAGTTCACACTAGAACAGAGCTCGAATCACTTAGAATCACAAACGAATGCGCAAAGAACTTGTGTGGATGATCAAGAATGCTCAAGAGTTGCTTGTATCTTTCCTCCATGCGCCTAGGGGCTCCTTTTATAGCCCCAAGGCAGCTAGGAGCCGTTGAGAGCAAATCCGGAAGGCCATCCTTGCCTTCTGTCGTCGGGGGCACCGGACAGTCCGGTGCACACCGGACATGTCCGGTGACCGATTTCTTTCCTTATCCAGCGCTTCCCGACCGTTGCAGACCGGCGGAGATCTGAGAGCCGTTGGCGCACCGGACAGTCCGGTGCACACCGGACAGTCCGGTGCCGTCTTCCGACCGTTGGCTCGGCCACGTGTCCCGCGCGGATTGCGCGGCCGACCGTTGGCCCTGGCCGACCATTGGCTCACCGGACAGTCCGGTGCACACCGGACAGTCCGGTGAATTTTAGCCGTACGCCGTCGGCGAATTCCCGAGAGCGGCCAGTTCGCGCCGAGTAGGCCTGGCGCACCGGACACTGTCCGGTGCACACCGGACAGTCCGGTGCTCCAGACCGAGCTGAGCCTTGGCTGCACACAGCCAAGTCTTTCTCTCCCCTTTTCTCTTTTTCTTCTTTCTGTTTCTAACACTTAGACAAATATGTTAGTCCACAAAACAAATGTACTAAGGCTTAGAAACATACCTTTATCTCATGATTTGCACCTTGTTCATCCATGTACATAAATTCACAATTAAGCACATGTGTTGGCACTCAATCACCAAAATACTTAGAAATGGCCCAAGGGCACATTTCCCTTTCATCAGGGGGCTGCCTCCGTGTGGGTCGGTTGCCCTCTTCTTCCCCGGGCGTCTGGGGGAGAACGGCATCCTCCAGCTTCACGGAGACTTCCTCTAGCCATGCCGAAAGAGGCGGGTCGTCGTCACACAGTCAGGGCGCAGCGCCGCGTCCTCCGTCCGGACGACGATTGCGCCGCGCACCACGAGGGCAGTGCCCACGCCCTGGACGGCCCCAGCAAGGGCGAAGACCTGCCGGCGCGCTCCGAGGCGTCGGCAGACGGAGGTGGCTTCTCTACCGATGAGATTGCCAACTCCGTCCGTAGCCCTGGGTCTCCGTCTCCTGGCCTGAATGGCTGCCTCTCGTCCTCGGGGGGTGAAAGTCCTTCCGCCGCCCCGCAGGCCCGCCCCTATCGAGTGGGGTTGTTCGTACCTGTGGGGGGGAACCGGAGTTCCGTTTGTAATGGCACTTCGAATGCCAGGGTTTTTTGTTCATTTCGGCTTTAGGGGCCTGAACATGTATGTAATTACGGCACGGAGCCGTGTTTTTTCCTCGTTCTTGAGCGCTAAGACTCGTCTGTTGACTATCTGAACCGCTTCACCAGGTATGAGTCACCCCGTGTCAAGGTGACGAGTGAGGTATCCGTATCCCGGAGGCGTAGGAGTCCCTCGGCTCGGTCGGCCTTGCTGTCCGAGGTTCCTCTAGCTTAGTTAAGGAGACCCCTCGGCCGCTCCTCGTCGAGCCGAGGCTAGGGGTAGCGATATCAGCATGAACAGAGGCGGAGTTGGCTCGGAAATGAAACCTGGTTGGCCGGAGCCTAGCCGGGTTGTCCGTTGGCAGGATCGACGCCGGAGTTGATCAGCCGAGGCTTCAGACCGGGCCGGCGCCCTTGGAAGATGGTTGGCCGAGGCCCCGGAGGTGGCCGGCCGAGCCGCCTGCTCGGGCCGGATTCCCGGAGAAGTCCCCGGCAGCGATAGCCCGGGCGTGGTGATGACGCCGTCCTTCGGAGCGGAGAGCCTCGGACCGCGTCGCCGTCCGAGGCTAGGTCGGGCCTCGCCGAAGGTGCCGTCGATGCCGAGGGTGTTGCTGCCCCCTTCCAGCGTCAAGACCCGAGCCTGCAGGATCAGATTGTCTTGTATCGTGTGCCTTGTGCGGCCGTCGAGGCCAGAACACACACCCTCGCTGCGTTTTAAAGCTGCGTCTCTTTTCCTCTTGTTTCGAGTATCTGGACTTTTTGTCGGTAACAGGGATGTTAGTGCGAGCGAGAGTTGCTTCTCGCGGAAGGTGATGAGCGAGGTATCCGTATCCCGGAGGCGTGGGAGTCCCTCGGCTCGGTCAGCCTTGCCGCTTACGCGTACTTTCACCCGTCCATGAGGCCCTGTCGCCGACTCGGTCGAGAAGGCTCGAAGGATCGCTTTGGCAGAAGGGCTTCCGAACGTAAAGACTTGTTCGATCCGCGGAGCCAATTTATCCGAACGCGAGTTACTTATCGCAGAAGGTGATGAGTGAGGTATCCGTATCCCGGAGGCGTAGGAGTCCCTCGGCTCGGTCAGCCTTGACTGCTTACGTGTACTCCGTCGTTTCCAGGACCCACTTTTCGAGGTAGTCAAAAAGCACGAAAGATATTCTGGTAAAAGAGATTTTTTTTTCGAGGAAAATTTTGACGCAGAGGGGGTTTCCCCCCTTTTAGCCCCCGAGGGAGGGTCGGGCTTTGCCGAGGCGAGGCCGACCCTTCCTTGTTGACTAAACTTTGCGTGGGTGCGAGGTATATGAACAACTTGGAAACATCTTAAGGGTAGAAGCGACGTAGCTGTTGGATGTTCCAAGCGTTGCCGTAGACCTCGCCTTGACTGTTGGCCAGCTTGTACGTTCCGGGCTTCAGAACTTTGGCGATGACGAATGGCCCCTCCCAGGGGGGCGTGAGCTTGTGCCTCCCTCGGGCGTCTTGCCGCAGCCGAAGCACCAGGTCGCCCACCTGGAGGTCTCGAGGTCGGACCCCTCGGGCGTGGTAGCGTCGCAGGGACTGCTGATACCGCGCCGAGTGTAGTAAGGCCCTGTCCCGAGCCTCTTCCAGCTGGTCCAGCGAGTCTTCTCGGCTAGCTTGGTTGCTTTGATCGTCGTAGGCCCTCGTCCTTGGGGAGCCATATTCCAGGTCAGTGGGCAAGACGGCCTCGGCCCCGTAGACCAGGAAGAACGGCGTGAAACCCGTGGCTCGGCTCGGCGTCGTCCTCAGGCTCCAGACCACCGAGGGGAGTTCCTTCGTCCATCGCTTGCCGAACTTGTTGAGGTCGTTGTAAATCCGAGGCTTGAGCCCTTGTAGAATCATGCCATTGGCACGCTCTACTTGCCCATTCGACATGGGATGAGCTACGGCAGCCCAGTCCACCCGGATGTTGTGATCCTCGCAAAAATCCAAGAATTTTTCGCCGGTGAACTGGGTGCCGTTGTCGGTGATGATGGAGTTTGGGACCCCGAAGCGATGGATGATGTTGGTGAAGAACGCCACCGCCTGCTCGGACCTGATGCTGTTCAGGGGTCGGACCTCGATCCATTTGGAGAATTTGTCGACGGCGACCAGCAGGTGCGTGTAGCCCCCGGGCGCCTTCTGCGGAGGGCCGACGAGGTCCAACCCCCACACAGCGAAGGGCCAGGTGATGGGTATCGTCTGCAGAGCCTGAGCGGGCAGGTGGGTCTGCTTTGCATAGAATTGACACCCTCTGCAGGTGCGGACGATTCTAGTGGCGTCAGCCACCGCCGTTGGCCAGTAGAAGCCTTGCCGGAAAGCGTTCCCGACAAGGGCTCGAGGCGCTGCGTGATGGCCGCAAGCCCCCGAGTGTATCTCTTGCAGGAGTTCTTGACCTTCGGCGATGGAGATGCACCGCTGGAGGATGCCCGAGGGGCTGCGGTGGTAGAGCTCCTTCTCATCGCCCAGCAAGACGAACGACTTGGCGCGTCGCGCTACCCGCCGTGCCTCGGCCTGGTCGAGGGGTAGCTCTCCTTGGCGGAGATATTGCAGGTACGGGGCCTGCCAATCTTGATCAAGCGTGACCCCGCCCCGTTCCTCCTCGATGCGCAGCGCCTCGCCCTCGGGAGCCGAGGGTTCCTCGGGCTGAACCGAGGACGGCTCGGGCTGGGCCGAGGTTACCTCGGACGGGGCCGAGGGCGCCTCGGGCTCGGGCGTGTCGCTGATCTTGACGGAGGGTTGGTGCAGATCCCGGGAGAAGACGTCCGGGGGAACCGTCGTTCGCCCCGAGGCTATCTTTGCCAGCTCGTCCGCAGTCTCGTTGTAGCGCCGGGCGATGTAGTTAAGCTCGAGCCCGTAGAACTTGTCTTCCAGGCGTCGAACCTCATCACAGTAGGCCTCCATCTTCGGGTCGCGGCAGTGGGAGTTCTTCATGACCTGGTCGATGACGAGCCGCGAGTCGCCGCGAGCGTCGAGGCGTCGGACCCCTAGCTCGATGGCGATTCGCAATCCGTTGATCAGAGCTTCGTACTCAGCCACATTGTTGGACGCCGGGAAATGGAGGCGCAGCACGTAGCGCAGGTGTCTCCCGAGGGGCGAGACGAAGAGCAGGCCCGTGCCGGCTCCCGTCTTCATCAGCGAAGCGTCGAAAAACATGGTCCAGAGCTCCGGTTGGATCGGAGCCGTCGGCAACTGTGTGTCGACCCATTCGGCTACGAAGTCCGCCAGTACCTGGGACTTGATGGCCTTCCGAGGGGCGAACGAGATTGTCTCGCCCATGATTTCCACCGCCCACTTCGCGATCCGTCCCGAGGCCTCTCGGCACTGGATGATCTCCCCCAGGGGGAAGGATGACACCACAGTTACCGGATGAGACTCGAAGTAATGTCGCAACTTTCGCCTCGTCAGGATCACTGCATACAGCAGCTTCTGAACTTGTGGGTAGCGGATCTTGGTTTCGGACAGCACCTCGCTGACGAAGTAAACTGGCCTCTGAATGGGCAATGCATGCCCCTCTTCTTGCCTTTCGACCACGATCGCGGCGCTAACCACCTGAGTGGTAGCAGCGACGTAGACCAAGAGGGCTTCTCCATCAGCTGGGGGTACCAAGACGGGCGCTTGGGTGAGGAGCGCCTTCAGGTTCCCGAGAGCTTCCTCGGCCTCGGGGGTCCAAGTGAAGCACTCGGCCTTCCTTAAGAGACGGTACAGAGGCAGGCCTCTTTCGCCGAGGCGCGAGATGAAACGGCTCAAGGCCGCGAGACACCCCATGACCCTCTGTACGCCTTTTATGTCCTTGATGGGCCCCATGCTGGTGATGGCTGCGATCTTCTCCGTGTTGGCTTCGATGCCCCGCTCGGAGACGATGAATCCCAGGAGCATGCCTCGGGGCACCCCGAAGACACACTTCTCGGGATTGAGCTTGACGTCCTTTGCCTTGAGACACCGGAATGTCACTTCAAGGTCAGAGAGAAGGTCGGAGGCTTTCCTTGTCTTGACTACGATGTCATCGACGTAGGCCTCGACCGTGCGACCGATGTGTTCGCCGAACACATGGTTCATGCACCGCTGGTACGTTGCACCCGCGTTCCTCAAACCGAACGGCATGGTGACATAGCAGTACATGCCGAAGGGCGTGATGAAAGAAGTCGCGAGCTGGTCGGACTCTTTCATCTTGATTTGATGATACCCTGAGTAGGCATCGAGGAAAGACAGGGTTTCGCACCCAGCAGTGGAATCCACGATTTGATCGATGCGAGGTAGAGGGTAGGGAACCTTCGGACATGCTTTGTTGAGACCAGTGTAGTCTACACACATCCGCCATTTCCCCCCTTTCTTCCTCACAAGCACAGGGTTGGCAAGCCATTCGGGATGGAATACCTCTTTGATGAACCCTGCTGCCATTAGCTTGTGGATCTCCTCGCCTATCACCCTGCGCCTTTCCTCGTCGAATCAGCGCAGAGGCTGCCTGACCGGTCGGGCTCCGGCCCGAATATCCAGCGAGTGCTCGGCGACATCCCTCGGTATGCCGGGCATGTACGAGGGACTTCACGCAAAGACGTCGGCGTTTGCGCGGAGAAAGTCGACGAGCACTGCTTCCTATTTGGGGTCGAGCCCGGAACCGATCCGGATCTGCTTGGAGGCGTCGCCACTGGGGTCGAGAGGGACGGCCTTAACCGTCTCCGCTGGCTCGAAGTTGCCGGCGTGTCGCTTCACGTCCGGCACCTCTCGGGAGAGGTTTTCCAGGTCGGCGATGAGGGCCTCGGACTCGGCGAGGGCCTCGGCGTACTCCACGCACTCCACATCGCATTCGAACGCGTGTTTGTACGTGGGGCCGACGGTGATGACCCCGTTGGGGCCCGGCATCTTGAGCTTCAGGTAGGTGTAGTTGGGGATGGCCATGAACTTCGCGTAGCATGGCCTCCCCAATACTGCGTGGTAGGTTCCTCGGAACCCGACCACCTCGAACGTCAAAGTCTCCCTTCGGAAGTTGGAGGGTGTTCCGAAGCAGACAGGAAGGTCGAGCCGTCCGAGGGGCTGGACGCGCTTCCCAGGAATGATCCCGTGGAAGGGCGCAGCGCCTGCTCGGACGGAGGACAGATCGACGCGCAGGAGCCTGAGGGTCTCGGCGTAGATGATATTGAGGCAGCTGCCCCCATCCATCAGGACCTTGGTGAGCCTAACGTCGCCGATGATGGGGTCGACGACGAGCGGGTACTTCCCCGGGCTCGGCACGTGGTCGGGGTGGTCATCTTCGTCGAAGGTGATGGGCTTGTCGGACCAGTCTAGGTAGACTGGCGCCGCCACCTTCACCGAGCAGACCTCCCGACGCTCTTGCTTACGATACCGAGCCGAGGCATTCGCCGCATGCCCTCCGTAGATCATGAAGCAGTCGCGGACCTCGGGGAACTCTCCTGCTTGGTGATCTTCCTTTTTGTCGTCGTCGCGGGCCCTGCCACCCTCTGCGGGTGGCCCGGCCCGGTGCAAGTGGCACCGAAGCATGACGCACTCCTCGAGGGTGTGCTTGACGGGCCCCTGATGGTAAGGGCACGTCTCCTTGAGCATCTTGTCGAAGAGGTTAGCACCTCCGGGGGGCTTCCGAGGGTTCTTGTACTCGGTGGTGGCGACAAGGTCCGTGTTGGCGGCATCGCGTTTCGCTTGCGACTTCCTCCTGCCTTTCTTCTTGGCACCGAGCGGAGTAGACGCCTTGGGAGCATCCTCCGACGGGCGGCCCTGGGGCTGCTTGTCCTTTCGGAAGATGGCCTCGACCGCCTCCTGGCCAGAGGCGAACTTGGTGGCGATGTCCATCAGCTCGCTCGCCCTGGTGGGGGTCTTGTGACCCAACTTGCTCACCAGGTCACGGCAAGTGGTGCCGGCAAGGAACGCGCCGATGACATCTGAGTCGGTGATGTTGGGCAGCTCGGTGCGCTGCTTCGAGAACCGCCGGATGTAGTCCCGAAGAGACTCTCCCGGCTGTTGCCGGCAGCTTCGGAGGTCCCAGGAATTCCCGGGGCGCACGTACGTGCCCTGGAAGTTGCCGGCGAAAGCTTGGACCAAATCCTCCCAGTTGGAAATCTGCCCCGGAGGCAGGTGCTCCAACCAAGCGCGAGCAGTGTCGGAGAGGAACAGGGGGAGGTTGCGGATGATGAGGTTGTCGCCGTCCGTTCCACCCAGTTGACAGACCAGGCGGTAGTCCGCGAGCCACAATTCCGGTCTCGTTTCCCCCGAGTACTTTGTGATAGTAGTCGGGGGACGGAATCGGGCCGGAAACGGCGCCCGCCGAATGGCCCGGCTGAAGACCTGCGGACCGGGTGGTTCGGGCGAGGGACTCCGATCCTCCCCGCTGTCGTAGCGTCCCCCACGCCTGGGGTGATAGCCTCGGCGCACCCTTTCGTCGAGGCGGGCCCGACGGTCGCGATGAGGGTGCTCATCGCCGAGGTGGCCCGGGGCCGCAGGCGCGGTGTTGCGCGTGCGCCCGGTGTAGACCGAGGCTTCCCGCATGAGTCGGGAAGTCGCGGCACGAGGTTCCGAGGGGTACCCCTGCCTTCGAGAGGCAGAGCTCTCGGCCCGCCGGGCCGCAGCGCCTTCTAGGAGATGCTTGAGCTCTCCCTGGATTCGCCGACCCTCAGTGGTTGATGACTCCGGCATCGCGCGGAGGAGCATCGCTGCGGCTGCCAGGTCCTGACCGGTCCCGCTGGATGCGGATGGCGGCCTGTCCCTGGCATCGTTGGCGATGCGGTGCTGGAGACCCTGGGGCAGGTGACGTATTTCTCCGGCCGGGGGCCGGCCCGCCCATACCTGCCCGACGTCCCGACGGATCAACTCGAGCGCTCCTGCCCCCTCGTCGAGCCCGGCCTGTGCCCCGCGGACTTGCTCGAGCTGTGGGTCGTGACCCCCCGCCGGAACGGGGACCACAGCTAGCTCCCGTGGATGTCGGCGCGAGGCACTGGCCTAGGGAGATCACCATCCTCCGGCATGCCGAGACGGTTGCCTCCGGAGGGATCCCCTAGCTCGACGTGGAAACATTCACGGCTCGGGCCGCAGTCCTTATCGTCAAGGCTGCGGCTGCCGTCGGAACAGTCGGAGAGGCAGTAGTTGCATGCGGTCATGAAGTCCCGCATGGCACTAGGGTTGCCAGATCCAGAGAAATCCCAGCAGATGCTGGGGTCGTCATCTTCCTCGGACCCAGAGGGCCCGTAGGTCGAGACGCCCGTCAATCGGCCCCAAGGCGACCGCACACGAAACCCAAGAGAGGTTGCACTCGCCTCAACGTGAGCGCCCGCCAGAGCGAGGTCGCTAGGCGGGTTGAGGTCGAGTCGAAATGACGAAGGATGGGAATCAGTCGGTACCTTTTGGTCGACGAGGAGCGACGAAGTCACATCGGGGACTGATCGCGCCGTCGTCCTGGGTACGAGGGCGACGTCCTGCAGGCCCTCTGTGAGCGTGCTGGCGTCGTCCACTTGCTCGGGGTTGGCGTGTTGCGGGGGGACGGCGCTCGCCTTCGCCTCAAACGCGAGGGTGACGCCCGACGCGTCCTCCGTTGGGGCGCTGGGGATGTCGATTCGCTCGACAGCCGACGGAGCGCAGCCTCCCGCTCGGCCCTGGTTGCCCCGCCTCCTCCTCCGATGGCGAGGGAGAGGATGGGGCGAGCTCGAATGTTGTTCTTCCCCCACGCGGGGAAGACGTCGTCAATTCCGCCGCCGGCGGGCGGGCTGTCGGCCACCATTGTCGCCGTCGCGCGGCGGTGGAAGGAGTATCATGTCGTAGCTGCCGTCGAAAGACATGAACTCGAGACTCCCGAAACGGAGCACCGTCCCGGGTTGGAGAGGTCGTTGGAGACTGCCCATCTGGAGCTTGACGGGAAACTGCTCGTCAACACGCAGCAGGCCCCTACCTGGCGCGCCAACTGTCGGTGTTTCGAGACCGGGGGGTCCCTAAGCCGACGAGTGAGTGTGCCGCGTGCCCCAGCCCAGATGGGTCGAGCGCGTGGGCGAGCGCGAAGGGGGGAAAGCGAGGTGGCCGGAGCCGAGTCGTGAGGGAGGTGGAGATCCCGCGGCCTTCGTGTTCGTCCCGCGCCCAGGTCGGGTGCGCTTGCAGTAGGGGGTTACAAGCGTCCACGCGGGTGAGGGAAGCGAGCGGCCCCAAGAGAGCGCCTGCCCCTGCCCTCGTTCCCGCGGGGCCAACCTTCTCTAAGAAGGCCCTGGTCCTTCCTTTTATAGGCGTAAGGAGAGGATCCAAGTGTACAATGGGGGTGCAGCAGAGTGCTACGTGTCTAGCGGGGGAGAGCTAGCGCCCTAGGTACATGCCAATGTGGCAGCCGGAGAGAACTTGGCACCCAGCTGGTGTGGTGTCGTGGCTGTCGGAGGAGTAACGGAGCCTGGTGGAGGGACAGCTGTCGGAACAGTTGGGCTCTTGCTGACGTCCCCCTGCTTCCGTAAGGGAGCTGAGAGCCGCCGTCGTCATGGGTCTAGCGGGGCGCCATCATTGCCTATCTGGCGGAGCTAGCCAGATGGGACGTCGGTCTTGTTCTCTGCGGCCCAAGTCGGCTCGGGGTAGGGTGATGATGGCGCTTCCTGTTGACGTGGCGGACTTGTGCCCTAGGTCGGGCGACGTGGAGGCTCCTCCGAGGCCGAGGTCGAGTCTGTCTTCCATGGCCGAGGCCGAGCCCGAGCTCCTGGGTCGGGCGAGGCGGAGGTCGTTTGGCAGAGGCCAGGGCGGAGTCCGACCCCAGGGGGGAGCGGAGTTCGCCGTCTTCCGGGGCCTTAGCCCGAGTCCGAGCCCTAGGTCGGGCGGAGCGGAGTTCGCCGTCTTCCGGGGCCTTAGCCCGAGTCCGAGCCCTGGGTCGGGCGGAGCGGAGTTCGCCGTCTTCCGGGGCCTTAGCCCGAGTCCGAGCCCTGGGTCGGGCGGAGCGGAGTTCGCCGTCTTCCGGGGCCTTAGCCCGAGTCCGAGCCCTGGGTCGGGCGGAGCTTCCTATGGCGCCTTTGGCAAGGCCTGGCTGCCTGTCAGTCTCACTCTGTCAAGTGGCACCGCAGTCGGGACGGCGCAGGCGGCGCTGTCCTTTTGTCAGACCGGTCAGTGGAGCGGCGAAGTGATGGCGGTCACTTCGGCTCTGTCAGGGGGCGCGCGTCAGGATAAAGGTGCCAGGCTACCTTTGCGTTAAATGCCCCTGTGACTTGGTCGGTCGGCGCGGCGATTTAGTCAGGGTTGCTTCTTAACGAATGCAAGGCCTCGGGCGAGCCGGAGATGCGTCTGCCGTAAAAAAGGGGGGCCTCGGGCGAGACGGAAACACCTCAGGGTCGGCTGCCCTTGCCCGAGGCTACGCTCGGGCGAGGCGTGATCGAGTCGCTCGTATGGACTGATCCCTGACTTAATCGCACCCATCAGGCCTCTGCAGCTTTACGCTGATGGGGGTTACCAGCTGAGAATTAGGCGTCTTGAGGGTACCCCTAATTATGGTCCCCGACAGTACTATTTATAGAGTAGAGTTTTAAATAGAAAATAGGGTGAGTAGACTGCTAGAGATATAGCCTTAGGAAGAAGCTAGGAGCTGAAAAACAACTATGCGAAACTATTTTATATTCTCTCCGTTTAAATTTATAATTCGTTTGATATTTTTACCTTAAGTTTGACCTACTCGACTTATTCAAAAAATTTCATAATTATTGTTAGTTTTTGCTGTGATATTGTTTAGCATATAATATACTTTAAATTTGGCTTTGAAATTTTCATTTTTTCCAAAAAGAATTGAATAGAATGAGCCGGTCAAACGTGACACACAAAAGTTAAACCAATTATAATTTGTGACGGAGGAAGTAACTTATACCAAATAGACCCTTATTTACTATATAGAGAGTCTACCATGTTTACTTTTAGGAATCTACTAACACTACTGTGTTGGGGTTAGAAAACTGGGCATAAGCATATCTTAGCTCGTTGTTGGAACCTACATAACTGAATTTAAGTGGTGGTCACCTCTTTTTATTTGAATTTATTATAAATTTAATGGCGCTATTTGTTTAATGGTAGTCAATGATCCAACTCAATCCTTTAAAGTTGCTCATAGAGATAGAAACTAGTGTTTGCTCACGTATGCTAATAAGCGATGGAAAGAGAAATATGGTTGGCTTTAATTTTTCTTTATTTGCTGACCCAGGTGTCGACCTCGTCTTGGACGGCTCGCTCTTCTGGTGTTGGTGTTGGATGGTTTTGGATGGTTTACGTGCTTATTTAGGATGGTTGAATGCATTAGAGTTAATAATTAGTGGCTAAAATTAGTTGAAACATGCAAATATCTTAGCTAATAGTTTAGTTGTTAGCTATTTTTAATAAATTAGTTAATGGTTAGATAGTTATTTGTTAGCTAGCTAATTTCATCAATAAATTTTAGTCAACTAACTATTAACTATTAGTTATAGTGAAACATCCCTCTTAGCAAACTAGGCGTTTTAGAGTAGCTGAAGAAGTATATGTATATAATAGCGCTCTTTGGGCTAAGCTATATTAGTTTAATGGTCCGTTGTTAGGCTACTTAGCAGATTCTCTATTTCGTCCTCTATCTCATCTCATATTTTAAACTTCACTGTATAAACAATGTCATCTACAGTTTTATATCTTCTAATTTACACTGACTGCTGGAGACAACATTAGGAAAGAGTGTGTGCAAAGTGGGAAAATGTTGCTTGCACGAAAAATAAAAAACCCTAACATGGCCATTGCTAATTAGTTTGAAGAAACATTGTTGCATTGTCTGCACTACACACAAAACAGAAAAAAAAACGTCGGTCAGGAACCAATGCTCTTATTTTAATAGGCCGACGTTCAGCAGATTAAGAATGTCAGGGCCGACATTCTTATCTAGGCTGACATATTTTACTATTTTTCTATAGTGCTGTGATAAACTTTTTCATTGCAGGATCCAGAGTTGTACCAATGCCTAATGCCTTGTATCTTCTTGATGTATTGTTTTTTTATCTATAAATTTCTCCCTTTACTGAAAAAAATTACATAATGACATACTTGTATGAAGCTAGACTAGGTGCTCGCATGGTGAGTTGTGTGATGCAGACATGTGGTGAAGAAATGGACAAATCTTGTCATAACAACGAAAAAAAGTAGTATCGTTTTCGTTTTTCAGGTTTGCATCAGTGTCATTGCGTAACGCGATAAAAAGAAACAAAAATCTTGTCATAAATAATGAGATATGCTAATAACCTGCTAAAAAAACGTCCGGGCCTAGATGGATAAATAACCTTCCATTCTTGTGTCACATACTATGTCAGTTTGGCGGTGATTATCATTATGTGCTGTCACTCCTCACTCCATACTCAACATAGTGTTTATGCTTATCTGATCCAAATTCTTCTGACAGAAGCCTAGTTTGGGGATTCAGGTCAGGCTCTAAACGTCTAGAGCTACTTGTTAGCTAGCTAATAAGTTATTAGCTAGTTGTGGTAGCTAACAACTAATAACTATTTGAGGGGTATAACTAATAATTAGCCTGTCTCATTAGCTAACCCGTTCTAAACCTCTCACCTAATTTTAGCTGCTGACAAATAGTTTTAGGGGTTTGGAATATGTTCTTGTATCTGTGTTCAATTGTCCATCCATACATTACTATTTTTAGCTTGTCTCATATATATATATATATATATATATATATATATATATATATATATATATATATATATATATATATATATATATATATATATATATATATATATATATATATATATATATATACACACGCACACTAGTCAATTGGCCATACATTGCTACAGTTTCTATATATCATATAGGTAAATATTGCTTAAATAAGATATTTATCCAAACACGATCCAAACTTATAGAATTCTATATCAAGCCAAATCAATGTTGAGCTAGGCGCGCGACAGTGTCGTCCCCATCGGCATGGCGGATCCTACAGTGCAACTCATGTGGATCTAAACGCATGGCGGCTCATCTTTGCGGTTGGATCACACGGATTCGGCCACGCCTCATGGTGCACTTATGATTTCGCCCTAGAGACATCGAGTGGCGATGTGGCGAGAGAGGCAGAGATGACAAACGATGAGTTTTGTGGTGTGGGCTATATATGTGAAAGTCGCCTAGAGGGGGTAAATAGGCGAAACCTGAAATTTATAAACTTTAAACACACTAAAGGCCAGGGTTAGCGTTAGAATTAAATTCAAGTCTGAAAGATTGTTTCTCTTGCTAAGAGTTGCTCAAATGATGCAGATGACGTATGGGAGCGAACTCAAATCAATACTAGCAAGGAAACATTAGAGAGAGAGAGGAAAGAGGGCAAACAAATCAAGCGAGAATCAAAGCGAGTAGGCACGGTGATTTGTTTTATCGGGGTTCGGTTCCAAAGAACCTAGTCCCCGTTGAGGAGGCCACAAAGGCCGGGTCTATTCCAACCCTTTCCCTCTCTCAAACGGTACTTAGACCGAGTGAGCCTTTTCCTTAATCTCACGGGTCACTAAGACCCCGCAAGGACCACCACACACTTGGTGTCTCTTGCTTCGCTTACAAAGCACTTGAGATTAAGAAGGAAAAAAGAAAAAGCCAATCCAAGCAACAAGAGCAACAAAAGAACACAAACACCCTCTCTCAAGTCTCTAATGGTATTGAGGTGATTTTGAGGCTTGGAGAGGATTTGATCTATTTGATGTGTCTTGGAGTGAAGACTTTTGCTCTTGCAATGAATGGGATGTTCAGAATACTTGGATGCCAATGAATGAGGTGGTTGGGGGTATTTATAGCCCCCAACCACTTCCTAGCCGTTGGCAAAGGTTGCTGGTGATGGGCGCACCGGACAGTCCGGTGCGCCACCGGACAGTCACTGTGCACTGTCCGGTGCGTGCCACGTCTGCACATCCGTTAGGGTTTGGAGCAGTTGACCGTTGGAGACGCTTATCGTCTTGCTACACCGGACAGTCCGGTGACCTCTGACTTCTACGCTCTAACTTCTGCGGCGACACTGTTCATCAATGTTCACCGAGTCAGACGACCGTTGGCGCGCAGGGAGCCGTTGCTCCGCTGGTTCACCGGACAGTCCGGTGAATTATAGTGGAGCGCGCTTGCTGAATTCCCGAGAGTGGGATGTTTGGAAGTGTACGGGCCTAGTTGTAAACCCTAAAACTGAGCTAAGAGTTCGGGTATTCCTTTTTATGTCTTCTATAAGGAATAATATTACGAAGTTGAGTAAACATAAAATAGGAATACCTTCAATCTAGTAGGACAAGTTATTCTCCGCAAGAAATTTAAAGAATGCCCTTAAATATATTCAAGATAATGTGACTCTTGGTAAAAGAGAAAAACATTGTTCTTCCCTAAACAAGTAAGGTAATGAATATTTTTTTCTTCTTACTTGGGATTTGATCACACACACTCAAGAGTAATAATTCTTCCAAAAAAATAATATGGGTGCATAACATACTTTGAATCTTTAACTAAACAAACGAAACATAATAATTAAAATAAAAATATATAAGTCTATAAATATGTACTTTTCCTTCATGTTTCTATTCTGGTTGTTGCATTTAGATTAGAAATTGAAACCCATTTCAAATCCGAATTTTGAAGATGGGAATAAAATAGAAAAGAAAACAAAAATAAAAGAAAAACTTACCTGTTGCCACTTGGGCTGAAATGTGGCCTTGGCCGGCCCATTTGCACCACGCGCATGCACCATCGTGTTACACTAGCATGTAGGCCAGGAACCAGCCGCTCCGCGCCCTCGCTTTGCATCACACGTGTGCACAGATTCTACCACTGTCTGGCGCGTGGGCCCCTCGCGCCAGGTTTGCCTTCGTCAAACCGAAGACCAGGCCGTCGGCTCAACCACTACGACCAAAGTTGCGGGCGCATTCGTTGGCAGACCCTGTCTTCGCACGCGGCCATAATGATTTTTAATACAAAAACAATACTAGAAACTTGTATAATTCATATATAATTCATTTTAGCTCCAAATTGAGTCATTCCAGTTGCAATAATTTTGTATTAATATTGTCTACCAACTAGTAACACTGTTTAGCCATGAAACTTGAATTAAAATTATTTATTTGGATTAATCTATTCTAAGCACTAAATAATTTCTAAAATTCATAACTTGGTAACCGCAACTCCGATCTTAGTGGTTCTCTTTACCACGATCTCGTAGCAACGCGTATATCATTATTATGCAGTATGTTGTTATGTTTGGTGTGATGTTAATTTTGTCTATACTATGTTTGTTTGTATTGCTATGACTAGCAGTGAGGTCACGAGGATCTGAAGGATCACCTTGGTAACTAGAATCTCAAGTGCCAGGCAAGTTGTGCCCTTGATTCACTTTTGTTATCCAATAATGTTCTTTATAATCATTTACCATGCATAGGCTTAATTTTGATGGGACCCAATAGGTCACCCTAGTTCGTTATCCTTTTTACCTTATTTACCCCTGAATCACATGGGTAGTTTTTGCTATTGCTTTACATGGTTTGGGTTAATATTTCATTATATCCATGTTCCAGTTATTTTGTTACCTTATTTATGTTCATGTCAAGATCATTATATTATTGTTAATTGGAACATGGAGCTTAACTTGAGAAACACGTGCCACCACAAGGGAGGAATGGGACCCCTTGACTAACTAATTAGGAAAGCTAGTGGAAGACTACCTTACCCGAAAGGGTAAGGGCAGTAGGGGAGTTGCATGCAAGGAGGTTCTCGGGTTGATTTTGCTACGATGGCGGTCAGACGAGGGATTCTTGCCAGTGCTCTTCCCATAAACTGTAGCGGGTTTTCGGAAGCTAGTGGAACTTTGTAAAGGCCTCGTAGTGGATCCCTAGCCATTCACCTCGGTAGTGTCTAAGGGTCTAGCTAACCCTGGCGACATGGGAAACACGACTTGTGGGTAAAGGGTACAACCTCTGCAGAGTGTAAAACTGGTATACTAGACGAGCTCACGGTCATGAGCAGCTCAGGACTCTCTGATGATTAATTTATGGAACCTAAACTCAATTTGTCATTTGCATTTGCATGGGTTTATTATTAATTTTGTTATGTTATTATTATTATGGTTTTGTATTTACTTACATCTAGTAATTGCTAATAAAATTTTGACCAACTTTAAAAGCAATGCTCAGCTTTAACCATTCTCTTTGGTAAGCCTTACACTTTACATGATCTCCCACCTTTGGTGAGTTCATGTCACATTATTCCCCACAACTTGTTGAGCGATGAACATGTGTGAGCTCACCCTTGCTGTCTCACACCCCCCCCAGAGGTCAACAACAGGTACCACTGGATGAGGCGCATGGTGGTTGTTGCGCTGTGTTCGTGAGAGGTCTAGGTCGTCGTCTCCCAGTTGACTTTCTGGCGCCAAGGATGGATTTTAGATCCTGTTATATTTATCTTTTATTTTGTAAGACTTCCGCTATGTAATAATACTTTGATGTTATTGTGACATTTATCTCTATACACTCTGTTATTATATATGTTGTCTTCTTTGGCGCATGTATGAGATGCATCCAACTTTGTCCCTTAAAGCCAAGGGTGTTACAAAAGTGGTATCAAAGGAAATGTTGACTGTAGGACGAAACCTAGATAGAAATGGACAAACCCTTACCTACTTATCTTATTCTGATTCATTCTATACTTACCTTACTTTGATTCTTTCTATACTTATCTTGATCCTGTCTCACCTTCTACTGTTCTACTCTGATCAGTCTTACCTTCTCTATTCTAAGACAAGACGGATTTCACACCTTAGAATCCCTACCCCTATGACATTTTTAAGAGATAGGAGGCCTAAGACCAAACCAAAACTATTTTCTATATAAAAAAATGTTGGTTGATTGTTCTGATGATCAATGCCTGATTTGCTTCTTTGATTGATTGAAATAGTATAGACGGGCATCTTAACATGTACCACCATAAGGTAATGAATTAACTTTAGTAGGTGACACTCCAATCTACTTAACTAATAAATCCCCTGCAGTAACATTCATCGTAATTACTCGCCTTATCTACAATTCTTCCTTTCTTACCCTGTATTTCTAACCCATATGGGCTACCCCTATACTGTTAGAAGAGAGCAGTATAGACTTGATCCTTGGTATGTCATGGTTAAGAAAGACAAAAGCAGTATATACACTGTGCTAAGGGAACCATAGAACTCACCAGTTCCAAAGGAGAAAGATTCGAAGTTGAGATTGCAGTAACTACCACCACCAGATTAGTGGCATTCTTAGTAGATGAGAAGTTTGTGGGTGGCAACATCTGTGCAGTTAGGGATTTTTCGGATGTCTTTCTAGCGGAGTTACCAGGGATGCCACCAAGTAGGGAAGTTGAGTTCGCTATTGATCTCTTACCTGAGACTACTACTACTCCCAAACGGCCATACAGGATGTCTGAAGAAGAGTTAAAAGAACTTAAGAAACAGTTAACAGAGTTACAAGAGGCTAGGTACATTCGTTCGAATTCTTCACCTTGTGGAGCGCCGGTTCTATTTGTACAGAAGAAAGAAGGATCGCAAGGGATATGCGTGGACTATAGGTCCCTTAATGATGTTACTGTGAAGAACAAGTATCTATTACCCCGCATTGAAGATTTATTTGATCAGATGAGAGGTGCAAGGGTATTCTCGAAGATTGAACTCCGGCCAGGTTATCACCAAATGAAGATTAGGCCATCGGATATTTCCAAGACAATTTTATCGACCCGATATGGTTTATATGAGTTCACCGTTATGTCATTTGGACTAACTAATGCACTAGCTTATTTTATGAATTTGATGAATAAGGTGTTTATGGAGTATTTGGACAGATTCGTCGTAGTATTCATCGACGATATCCTTATCTATTCTAAGAGTGAGAGTGAACATGAGGAACACCTGAGATTGGTGCTACAGAAGCTAGAGACAATTAACGCTATGCCAAGTATAGCAAGTGCGAGTTTTGGATTGACGAGGTGCCATTCCTTGGACATATCATTTCTAATGGAGGGATATCAGTGGATCCTGTTAAAGTCAAGGAGATAGTGGCGTGGAGCATACCCACTATAGTTACAGAAATTCGGAGTTTCTTGGGACTTGCAGGATATTATTAGAGATTTATTGAAGGATTTTCTAAGATTGCTAAGCCTATGACCTCACTTCTGGAGAAGGAAAGAGAGTTTAAGTGGGATGAGAAGTGCCAAGATAGCTTTGATCAATTAAAGAAGAGGTTGATGTCACCACCAGTGTTGGTTATGCCAGATCTACAGAAGGGATTTGATATCTATTGTGATGCATGTGGCCAAGGCTTAGGATGTGTGTTTATGCAAGAAGGACACGTGATTGCCTATGCGTCTCTTTAGTTGCGGAAACATGAATTGAACTATCCCACTCATGACTTAGAATTAGCAGCTGTTGTGCACACACTTAAGATATGGAGACATTATATCATGGGAACCAAGAGCCAAGTATACACGAATCATAAGAGTTTGAAGTATATATTCACTCAGAAGGATCTCAACCTTAGGCAACGCCGTTGGTTGGAGCTTATTAAGGATTATGATTTGGAGATTCACTATCACCCGGGCAAGGCAAATTTGGTTGCAGATGCCTTGAGTCGAAAGGAGCATATTCATTCAGCTGTTGTTGCCCAGCTACCCGATGAGATCGTTGAGGATTTCAGGAGACTTAACCTGGGGGTAGTTGCTCACACCGAAGGAGTTACTATTGATGTGGAACCTACCTTGGAGCAAGAAATCTGCAAAAGGACAGATTGGTGATGCTAAGATACAAGAGATTAGGGATCTAATTACTGAAGGCCGAGGTCCGAAATTCACGAAAGATGAACAAGGCACTGTGTGGTACAAGGACAGGATATGTGTCCCTGAGATTGATAGCCTTTGTGAGACTATTTTAAAGGAGGCCCATGACTCGGATTATTCTATTCATCCTAGTAGTACCAAGATATATCAGGATTTGAAGCGGAAGTATTGGTGGTATGGATTGAAGAGAGATGTGGCTGCACATGTGGCTATGTGAGATGTGTGTCAAAGAGTTAAGGCTGAACACCAGAGACCAGCTGGACTACTACACCCACTTCAGATACTCGAGTGGAAGTGGGAAGAGATTGATATGGATTTCATTACTGGATTGCCTCGCACCCAGAAAGGATATGATGCTATATGGGTGATTGTGGATAGATTGACTAAAGTGGCTCACTTCATTCCTGTAAAGACTACTTATAAAGGTTCTCAATTGGCAGAGTTATATATGGCTCGAATTGTGTCTTTACATGGAGTACCAAAGAAGATCGTGTCTGATCGAGGATCACAGTTTACCCCCAAAGTTTTCATGAGAATATGGATACGAAGTTGAATTTTAGTTTGGCCTACCATCGTCAGACTGATGGACAAACTGAAAGGACTAATCAAGTATTGGAGGATATGTTCAGAGCTTGTGCCCTTCAGCATGGAGGAAGTTGGGATAAAAGTCTACCTTATGCTGAGTTCTCATATAATAGATAACAGGCCAGTCCGAAGATGTCCGTTCGAGGCTCTATATGGCAAGAAGTGCAGTACTCTATATTGGGATAATACTTCTTTGGATCTGAACTTATTCAAGAGACAGAAGAACAAGTCTGTATAATCAAGGAGAACTTGAGGGTAGCTCAAACCAGGTAAAAGAGCTATGCATATAATAGAAGAAGACCATTGGAATTTGAGGAAGGTGATCATGTGTACCTCAAGGTGTCACCACTTCATGGAATGAGGAGATTCAATGTTAAGGGCAAATTGTTCCCTCGCTTTATTGGACCATTCAGAGTTTTTAGACAACTTGGAGAGATGGCCTATCAACTCGAGCTACCTGATAATATATCTGAAGTGTATAATGTAATTTACATGTCTCAACTTAAGAAGTGTCTCCGTGTCCCTGACGAACAGATACCAATGGAAGAGCTCAGTGTTCGGGGTGATTTGATTTACACGGAGTATCCTGTCAAGATTCTGGATACATTGACTCGAGTTACAGGAAATAAGGCGATAAAGATGTGCAAAGTGCAATAGAGTCACCATGGAGAGACGAAGCCACATGGGAAAGAGAAGAAGAGCTTCGCATAGATTTTCCCATCTTTTCCCTAGTCCTTCTTAAATCTCGAGGACGAGATTCTTTTTAAGGGGGGTAGGATTTGTAAACCCTAAAACTGAGCTAAGAGTTCGGGTATTCCTTTTTATGTCTTCTATAAGGAATAATATTACAAAGTTGAGTAAACATAAAATAGGAATACCCTCAATCTAGTAGGACAAGTTATTCTCCGCAAGAAATTTAAAGAATGCCCTTAAAATATTCAAGAGAATGTGACTCTTGGTAAAAGAGAAAAACATTGTTCTTCCCTAAACAAGTAAGGTAATGAATATTTTTTTCTTCTTACATGGGATTTGATCACACACACTCAAGAGTAATAATTCTTCCAAAAAATAATAATATGGGTGCATAACATACTCTGAATCTTTAACTAAACAAAGGAAACAGAATAATTAAAATAAAAATATATAAGTCTATAAATATGTACTTTTCCTTCATGTTTCTATTCTGGTTGTTGCATTTAGATTAGAAATTGAAACCCATTTCAAATCCGAATTTTGAAGATGGGAATAAAATAGAAAAGAAAACAAAAATAAAAGAAAAACTTACCTGTTGCCACTTGGGCTGAAATGTGGCCTTGGCCGGCCCATTTGCACCACGCGCATGCACCATCGTGTTACACTGGCATGTAGGCCGGGAACCAGCCGCTCCGCGCCCTCGCTTTGCATCACACGCATGCACAAATTCTACCACTGTCTGGCGCGTGGGCCCCTCGCGCCAGGTTTGCCTTCGTCAAACCGAAGACCAGGTCGTTGGCTCAACCACTACGAGCGAAGCTGCGGGCGCATTCGTCGGCAGACCCTGTCTTCGCACACGGCCATGGCGGCATCCCCTAGGACGCGCTTGGACTCGGCCCCCTCCCGCACCGCATCCGCGCGCTGGCCAAGTCGTCGGAAATCATGGGGCCCACTGAACAGAACCTTCTTCTCCGCGTGAATCGGATCCCGCTGACCGAATCAGCCGTGGTCGAGATCCTCGCGCGCGCCCTGAACGACCTCCGCGGAAGACGCGCCGTCGTAACCTCTGGCTGATTTCTACCCAGTGGTATAAACATTCCCTAAACCGTACCTTGCCTCCTTCATCCGCCACCGTTCAAGCAAACTTGTGCGCACCATTGGGGGCAAACAAAGGGTGATGTGTGTGAGAGAGAGAAGAGGAGCGACCGAGAAAAGTGAGAGTCGTCGCGCCACTGCCGGTGAATCGGTGCCTCACCGTCGCTGGGGGCTCGGCCGTGGCACTATGAGGTTCGGCGGCGGGCATGGATACTTGCGGTGGCGTTGCTGGGCGGGGAAAGACCTTGCGGCCATCGGAATTGCTCAACGGTGCCCCGTGTCTGCCATCTTTCCTCCGTGCGCCGTGGGCAGGGGCATCTTCGCGGGCGATTCTCGGTGAGCAATCCTCCAATAGCTTCGTGCTTGTTTCCGCTTCGTGTAGCAGCTCGTCGTGTCATGAATAGATCACCGAGGCGGGGATGGCGCTGCTCGCCGGAGCACCGCGTCGCCGTCCCTGGGAACGCGCTGCTCGGGGCTACGTTAGGGTAGAGGATGGCGTTCTAACCGTTAGATCTCTATCCGATGGTTAGGATCCGATCTGAACGCATCCCTTCGTGCACCTAATCTGAACTGTTAGATTGATGGCCGACGATCGTGATCGCACAGATGATACTCTCTTCGGGATCGATCGTGAGTCGTTGGATGGGATCGGGCGGTCCAGAACCCTCTTTACCTCTTTAAAACCGCCACCGTCGGATCGTGATCCTCGGGTTGTGAGCGCATACCGGTTTGGTGTGATGGCGATCTAATCTAGATCTTCAGATTTTGATCGGACGGCTCAGATCCTCCGGTACCCCTTCGACCAACCCTTTTTACATAAGAGCCCCTAGATTTATTCAGAATAAACCCGCAGTCCACTCAGGTGCACCACTGAGTCTTGGACCTTTTTGCGCTCTAGCCCCTAGGGTTTCTGATAATAATGCGCCAAGTCCAGAGAACAATAAAAATAGAAAATTAAGTATAGAAAATGATTTTTAATACAAAAAACAATACTAGAAACTTGTATAATTCATATATAATTCATTTTAGCTCCAAATTGAGTCATTCCAGTTGCAATAATTTTGTATTAATATTGTCTACCAACTAGTAACACTGTTTAGCCATGAAACTTGAATTAAAATTATTCATTTGGATTAATCTATTCTAAGCACTAATGAATTTCCGAAATTCATAACTTGGTAACCGTAACTCCGATCTTAGTGGTTCTCGTTACCACGAACTCGTAGCAACGCGTATATCATTATTATGCAGTATGTTCTTATGTTTGGTGTGATGTTAATTTTGTCTATACTATGTTTGTTTGTATTGCTACGACTAGCAGTGAGGTCACGAGGATCTGAAGAATCACCCTAGTAACTGGAATCTCAAGTGCAAGGCAAGTTGTGCCCTTGATTCACTTTTGTTACCCAATAATGTTCTTTATAATCATTTACCATGCATAGGCTTAATTTTGATGGGACCCAATAGGTCACCCTAGTCTGTTATCCTTTTTGCCTTGTTTACCCCTGAATCACATGGGTAGTTTTTGCTATTGCTTTACATGGTTTGGGTTAATATTTCATTATATCCATGTTCTAGTTATTTTGTTATCTTATTTATGTTCATGTCAAGATCATTATATTATTGTTAATTGGAACATGGAGCTTAACTTGAGAAACACGTGCCACCACAAGGGTTTAATGGGACGCCCTTGGCTGATTAATTAGGAAATCTAGTGGAAGACTACCTTACCCGAAAGGGGCAAGGGCAGTAGGGGAGTGGTCAGTGTAGGGAGGTCCTTGGGATGATTTTGCTGCGATGGCGGTCATGCGAGGGGTCCCTGCATTGGAGCTTCCTATAAACTGTAGTGGGTTTTCTGAAGCTAGTGGAACTTTGTAAAGGCCTCGTAGTGTTACCCTGCCTCGCCTCCTCGGTAAAGGTGTATAGGAAGTCGTGATCCCTTGGCAGATGGGTAACATGACTTGTGGGTAAAGATGCGCAACCTCTGCAGAGTGTAAAACTGGTATACTAGCCGTGCTCACGGTCATGAGCAGCTCGGACCCTCACATGATTAATTTATGGAACTAAATTCAATTTGTCATATGCATTACATCGCAGGTGATGTTGTTGTTACTTTTGTTCTACTACTTAATTGGGTTGGTATTTACTTATACTTAGTAATTGCTAATAAAATTTTGACCAACTTTAAAAGCAATGCTCAGCTCTAACCATCCTCTTTGGTAAGCCTTACACTTCACGTGAGCTCCCACCTTTGGCGAGTTCATGCACATTATTCCCCACAACTTGTTGAGCTATGAACGTATGTGAGCTCACTCTTGCTGTCTCACACCCCCACAGGTCAAGAACAGGTACCACAGGATGAGGCGCATGGAGGATGCTGCGATGTGTTCGTGAGAGATCTAGGTCGTCGTCTCCTAGTCAACTTTGGGTTGCTGGACCGTTGTCTCCTTATAATGTATTTATTTATTTATTTATTTTGTATAGAACTCCTGTTGTGTAATAAAGATGTGACATTCGATCCTGTGCCATGATTCATCATATGTGTGAGACTTGGTCCCAGCACACCTGGTGATTATGTTCGCACCCGGGCTTTGGACCCCTAAAACCCGGGTGTGACAGCGAGGCGCTGACAAGCGGGCCAACGGCGTCAGCGACCGAGGCGAGGGGCGCGCCGACCGGTAGGACCTAACGCTAGGGGGCATAGGTGCTGACAGGCGGGTCCGGGCGCAGGGCACGCGTGCGTGAAGCGGTGTCCCGTGATCTAGGTCGTGCGATAGAGATCGGACGGGGGAGATCAAAATCGGGAGGGGTTAATGGCCGCGGCGGTGCCGCTCCTTCTCACGGCGGTGAAGTCGCTAGAGTTGGGGCGGGTGCGAGTTATGGCAGCTCCGGGGTCGCCGGAGCTGGCCAAAGATGAAGGGGACGGCACGACGAACTCACTGGTGGAGTTGCGGCCACGAGACCGGGGTCAGAGAGGGGAGAACGGTGGAGAAAAGGCTCTGGGCGGGTCGGGGTAACTCCTGTGAGGGATTCCGGCCACGAGGAGATGGCTTGAGGCACGCTAAGGCCTAGGATAGCTTCAGCAGAGCGAGAGGTACCTCAGGGACCGACGCGAGGGCGCTAGGCCGGACTAAATCTGCCGGCCACCATGAGGGCACGGCGGACCGCCACGGCCAACTCCGGTGAAGCTGAAATTGGCCGGTGACAAAGCGCAACTGGGAAAATTGAGCATGGGAGAAGATGCCTCACCTCGGGGCGGAGCTCGGGGTCGCTTGGTGTGGCCTTCGGTGAGCTAGAAGACCAGGATAGTGGGCACGGGTCTCCGGAGAAGCTGAGCGGCATGGATAGAGCGCGAGAGAGGGCAGGGCTGTGTGAAATGGGATAGGGAAGTGAGTGCGGGCGTGAGCGGTGCTCAAAAAGGGACTGGGGGCATGGGCGAGTGACGTGGAGGAAGATTTTGGCGACGTGGGCGAGCGCTGGTCCACGACGGGGCGCGGGGAAGGCGGAACTGATAGGGGAGGCCCACGGTGCAACGAGGGAGAGAGCAAGCGTGCGGGGGCAACGGCTCGGCGTCTAGCAAAGCGGGCCTGCAAGGCAGAGAGGGAAGAGGGGCACATGGGCGAAGAAACTGGCGCCGACAGCCTAGCCCCACTGGGCAGAGAGAGGGAGAGAGTGAGCGTGCGGGGGCAGAAACCACCGCTGACAGGTGGCGCCCACCTATCAGGCGGCGTGGGCACGCGGCCCCGCTAGGCTGGATGGGCCGGCTTGGGCTGCTTTGCCTTTTTCTTTTTCCCTGGATTTTCTAATTGCTTTTCCATTTCTTTTTTCTCTAGAGTTTTCAATTAAAATTCAAATCAAGTTTCAAATTCAAACTAATTCAACTATGTGCAACAATTCAAAGAGTATTTAAGCTCAGCATGATGCAACATGTCATAATTCATAATGTTTTGGCAAAAATAAATAATTAATCCCTCCTTAATTAAGCTATATCTACTCAAAAGGAAAAAGAGAGAGAGAATCTAGGGAGAGATAGAACCTAGGGTGAGAGAGAGAAGAGTAACACCTGAATTTGGATGATAATAAGGAAGAAATTTTATACCCCCAAATTCAGGGTGTTACAGGCTTGCTTGAGCCCATAAAGCGCCTTTGAGAGTTTGTAAACATGATTAGGGTACTCACTATCTTCAAAGCCAAGAGGTTGCTCAACATAGACCTCTTCCTTGATAGGGCAATTGAGGAAGGCACTTTTCACGTCCATTTGATAAAGCTTAAAGCCATGGTAAGTAGCATAGGCAAGTAATATATGAATTGGCTCAAGCCTAGCTACGGGTGCATAGGTTTCATCAAAATCCAAACCTTCGACTTGTGAATATCCCTTTGCCACAAGTCGGCCTTTGTTCCTTATCACCACACCTTGCTCATCTTGCTTGTTGCGGAATACCCACTTGGTACCTACAACATTTTGGTTAGGACGTGGAACTAAATGCCATACCTCATTCCTTGTGAAGTTGTTGAGCTCCTCTTGCGTCGCCACCACCCAATCCGGATCTCTTAATGCATCCTCTATCCTATAAGGCTCAATAGAAGACATAAAAGAGTAATGTTCACAAAAATGTGCAACTCGAGATCTAGTGGTTACCGCCTTTTGAATATCACCAAGTATGGAGTTGACGGAGTGATCTCTTTGAATTGCTTGGTGGACCCTTGGGTGTGGTGGTCTTTGATCTCGAATCTCTTGATCATCTTCCTTGTCAACATTGTCTTCATCTCCCCCTTGATCAATGTCCTCCTCTTGAGGTGGCTCATCGTCTTGATCTTCATCTTCATCCTCTTGAGCCTGATCCTCATCTTGAGTTGGTGGAGATGCTTGCATGGAAGATGATGGTTGATCTTGTGCTTGTGTGGGCTCTTCGGATTATTTTGGACACACATCACCAATGGATATGTTCTTTAGCGCGACGCACGGAGCCTCTTCATCATCTAATTCATCATGATCAACTTGCTCCACTTGGGAGCTGAAAGTCGCCTAGAGGGGGGGGGTGAATAGGTGAAACCTGAAATTTATAACTTTAAACACACACTAGAGACCAAGGTTAGCGTTAGAATTAAATTCAAGTCCGAAAGATTGTTTCACTTGCTAGGAGTTTCTCAAAGAGGGTGGATGACGTATGGGAGCAAACTCAAATCAATACTAGCAAAAAAAGTTAGAGAGGGAAAACAAATCAAACGAGAATCAAAGCGAGTGAACACGATGATTTGTTTTACCGAGGTTCGGTTCCAAAGAACCTAGTCCCAGTTGAGGAGGTCACAAAGACCAAGTCTATTTCAACCCTTTCCCTCTCTCAAATGGTCACTTAGACCGAGTGAGCCTTTTCCTTAATCTCCTAGGTCACTTAGACCCCGCAAGGACCACCACACACTTAGGTGTCTCTTGCTTTGATTACAAGTCACTTAAGAAATAGAAAGGAAAATAAAAAGGCCAATCCAAGCGACAAGAGCAACAAAAGAACACAAAACACCCTCTCTCAAGTCCCTAATGGAATTGAGTTGATTTGGAGGCTTAGAGAGGATTTAATCTATTGGATGTGTCTTGGAGTGGAGTCTTTTGCTCTTGTATTGAATGAGATGTTTGGGATGCTTGGATGGTTATGAATGAGGTGGTTGGGGGGTATTTATAGCCCCCAACCACTTCCATAACCGTTGGTGAAGGCTGCTCGCGATGGGCGCACCGGACAGTCCAGTGCGTGCCACGTCAGCTTGTCCATTAGGGTTCTGAGCAGTTGACCGTTGGAGCTATCTATCGTCTTGCTGCATCGGACAGTCCGGTGCCCTCTGACTTTGCTGCTCTGACTTCTGCACGGCACTGTTCATCACTGTTCACTTCTGCGCAGTCGACCGTTGGTGCCAGGGAGCCATTGCTCAGCTGGCTCACCGGACAGTCCAATGGCACACTAGAAGTCCGCTGAATTATAGCGGAGCGCGCCCTAGAATTCCCGAGAGTGGCTGGTTTGGAGTTGTACGGCCCTGGTGCACCGGAGACTGTCTGGTGCGCCATTTTTCAGCACACTCAAGTTCTTGCTTGGTTTGTGTAGAACCTTATGCACCTATAATATATGATATCTAGACAAACTAGTTAGTCCATGTGTTTGTGTTGATCATCAACCACCAAAATTAATTATAGGAAATGGTTAACTCAATTTCCCTTTCAGGAGCCATTAGTCTCATCAAACACAATGTCATAAGAAACTTCAACTAATCCAGTGGACTTGTTGAAGACTCTATATGCCCTTGTGTTTGAGTCATAACCAAGTAAAAAGCCTTCTACTGCTTTAGGAGCAAATTTAGAACTTCTACCTCTTTTAATAAGAATAATGCATTTGCTCCCAAAAACTCTAGAATATGAAACATTGGGCTTTTTATCAGTGAGGAGTTCATAAGATGTCTTCTTGAGGATTCGGTGAAGGTATAACCGGTTGATGGAGTAGCAGGCGGTGTTAATCGCCTCGGCCCAAAACTCATGCTTGATGCCCTCCTCCTAAAGAAATCCGTCGATTTGCGAGTTCTTGAACTCCGTCCCATTGTTGCTTCTAATTTTCTTGATTCTCAATCCGAACTCATTTTGAGCCCATCTTAAGAATCTCTTTAATGTCTCTTGGGTTTGAGACTTTTCCTGCAAAAAGAATACCCAAGTGAAGCAAGAATAATCATCCATAATAACTAGATAGTACTTACTCCCGCCGATGCTTATATAAGCGATCGGGCCGAATAGGTCCATGTGGAGTAGTTCAAGCGGCCTGTCCGTCGTCATGATGTTCTTGTGTGGATGATGGACTCCAACCTGCTTTCCTGCTTGGCATGCGCTATAAATCCTGTCTTTCTCAAAATGAACATTGGTTAGTCCTAAAATGTGTTCTCCCTTTAGAAGTTTGTGAAGATTCTTCATCCCAACATGAGCAAGTCGGCGATTCCAGAGCCAGCCCATATTAGTCTTAGCAATTAAGCAAGTGTCTAGTTCAACTTTGTTATCATTAAAATCAACTAAATATAGTTGACCATCTAACACTCCCTTAAATGCTATTGAATCATCACTTCTTCTAAAGACAGTAACACCTATATCAGTAAAAAGATAGTTGTAGTTCATTTTGCATAATTGAGAAACATAAAGCAAATTGTAATATAAAGAATCTACGAGAAAAACATTAGAAATGGAATGGTCAGGGGATATAGCAATTTTACCCAATCCTTTGACCAAACCTTGGTTTCCATCCCCGAATGTGATAGCTCTTTGGGGATCTTCATTTTTCTCATAAGAGGAGAACATCCTTTTCTCCCCTTTCATGTGGTTTGTGCACCCGCTATCGATTATCCAACTTGATCCATCGGATGCATAAACCTACAAAACAAATTTAGGCCTTGTTCTTAGGTACCCAAACGGTCTTGGGTCCTTTCACATTAGAAACAAGCACCTTGGGTACCCAAACACAAGTATTTGGACTCTTGTGTTTACCCCCAACATATTTGGCAACTACTTTGCCTGATTTGTTAGTGAGCACATAGGAAGCATCAAAAGTCTTAAATGAAATATTATGTTCATTTGATGCATTAGGAATTTTCTTCTTAGGTATTTTAACATTAGTGGTATGCCTAGAACTAGAAGCCTCATTTTTATACATAAATGCATGATGAGAGACAGAATGAGGTTTCCTAGCATGAATTTTCCTAATTTTATGCTCAGGATAGTTTGTAGAATATAAAATGTAGCCCTCTCTATCCTGAACCATGGGAGCCTTGCCCTTTACAAAATTAGACAATTTCTTGGGGGCATTAAGCTTGACATTGTTTTGGTTCCCTTGTTGGAACCCAATGCCATCCTTAATGCCAGGGCGTCTCCCATTATACAGCATGCTTCCAGCAAATTTAAAATTTTCATTTTCATGTTCATGCTCGGCAATGTTAGCAGTCAATTTAGCTATGTGATCATTTTGTTGTTTAATTATATCAAGGTGGTCATCAATAGCTTCAATATTAACATCTTTACATCTAATACAAATGGAGACATGTTAAACAGTAGATGTAGATGGTTTACAAGAATTCAATTCTTCTATCTTAGCATTTAAAATGGCATTTTTATTTCTAAGATAGAAAATAGAATCATTGCAAGCATTCAAATTTTTAATCTTAGAAACTAAATTATCATTCCCAGTTCTAAGACAAGAAATTGAATCATTACACATGCTTAGCTCCTTAGATAAGTTTTCACATTTTTCTACTTCTAGAGCATAAGCATTTTTCAATTTAACATTTTTTTTTGTTTTCCTTAACGAGCAAGTCCTCTTGGCATTCCAAGAGATCATCCTTCTCGTTAATGGTTTCAATTAGTTCATTTAATTTTTTCTTTTCGTCCATGGTAAGGTTGGCAAAGAGAGAAACTAAGTCATCTTCATTATCACTAGAGCTACCCTCATCACTAGATGTGGTATATTTGGGGGTGGCTCTAGAGTGTACCTTCTTCTTTTTGCCTTCCTTGGCCATGAGACACTTGTGGCCGACGTTGGGGAAGAGGAGTCCCTTGTTGATGGTGATGTTGGCGGCGTCCTCGTCAGAGGAGGAGTCGGTGGAGCTCTCATCGGAGTCCCATTCCCGTCCCATGTGCGCCTCGCCGCCCTTCTTCTTGTAATATCTCTGCTTCTCCTTCTTCTTCCCCTTCTTGTCTTCGTCCCTATCACTTTCACTAGAATATGGACATTTAGCAATAAAGTGACCGGACTTACCACACCGGTAGCACACCCTTTTGGAGCGGGGCTTGTAGTTCTTCCCCCTCCTTTGCTTGAGGATTTGGCGGAAGCTCTTGATGGTGAGTGTCATCTCCTCGTTGTCAAGCTTGGAGGCGTCAATTGGAAGCCTACTTGATGTAGACCCCTCCTTTTCTTCCGTTGCTTTGAACGCAACGAGTTGCACCTCGGGTGTAGAGGTGGCGCCTTGCTCCAAGTTGACAATGTGTTTGGAGTCTTTGATCATAAGTTCAAAGCTCACAAACTTGCCAATCACCTCCTCGGGAGACATCTGTTTGTATCTAGGGTCTCCACGGATTAGTTGCACTTGAGTGGGATTACGAAAAACAAGTGATCTAAGAATAACCTTAACCATCTCATGGTCATCCCACTTGGTGCTCCTGAGATTGCACACTTGGTTCACCATTGTCTTGAGCCGATTGTACATGGTTTGCGGCTCTTCTGTCACACCCGGATTTAAGGGACAAATCCGGGTGCATCTCATATATGCGCCAGAGAAGACAACACATATAATAACAGAGTGCATAGAGATAAATGTCATAAATATCATAAATGTACTTATTACATAGCGGAAGACTTACAAAAAAAATGATAAAGTAAAGCGAACTAAATATTATTCCCTGGCGCCACAAACCTGACTGGGAGACGCCACCTAGATCAAGTCGAATGCCTCGGTGTTAGGCGGCTCCTCTTCGACCACCTATTCTTCTCCTGTGGGGGGGTGTGAGACAGCAAGAGTGAGCTCACATACGTTCATAGCTCAACAAGTCGTGGGGAATAATGTGGCATGAACTCACCAAAGGTGGGAGTTCATGAAGTGTAAGGCTGATCAATGAAATAAAGGCTGAAGCTGAGCATTGCTTTTATAAGTTGGTCAAAATTTTTATTAGCAATTACTAAGTGTAAGTAAATACCAAACCTTAATAATAATAAAGAAAAGTAATAGTAAAATAATCCCAAATGCGATGCAAATGTCAAATTAAATTTAAGTTCCATAAATTAATCATGTGAGGGTCCGAGCCGCTCATGACCGTGAGCATGGCTAGTATACTAGTTTTACACTCTGCAGAGGTTGCACATCTTTACCCACAAGTCATGTTACCCATCTGCCAAGAGACGACCAATCCCATACACCTCTACCGAGGAGGCGAGGCAGGGTAACACTACAAGGCCTTTACAAAGTTCCACTAGCTTCAGAAATCCCGCTACAGTTTATAGGAAGCTCCAGTGCAGGAATCCCTCGCCTGACCGCCATCACAGCAAAATCAACCCATGGACCTCCCTACACTGACCACTCCCCTACTGCCCTTGCCCCTTTCGGGTAAGGAAGACCTCCACTAGCTTTCCTAGTTAATCAGCCAAGGGCGTCCCATTAAACCCTTGTGGTAGCACTGTTTTCCCGGGTGGTCGCTCCATGTTCCCATTAATTTAATGATCTTAACATGAACAGTAATAATAACAAGATAATAACAGAATAATCATGAATAGTGTATCTCCATACCCAAATCCACATAAAGCAATAGCAGGTACTACCCAAAAATATTTCAGGGGTGAACAAGGTATAAAGATAACCAAAACTAGGGTAACCTATTGGATCCCATCAAAGTTAACCTATGCAGATCATTATAATTAATAAGAACATGGCTGGGAAAAGTAAGTGATCAAGGGCACAACTTGCCTTCAATGAGCTCCTGCTCAGCTACTTCTACTTGCTGAACCTCAGAATCCACAGTGGCTTGCTCGTCTACTCGCATCACACAATACATACATAGTATAGCATAAATTAACATCACATCAAACAGATAAATAAAATATACAGTAAAAATCTACATATTAAAATGAGATCATTGGAACTGGAACCATTAAATTTGGAGTTATAGATTTCAAGTTATGAATTTCCTAAGATTTAATGTGCTTGAGATAGGATTAAATGAGAAATTGATTTTCTAACTGTTTTCATGTCAAAATAGAGATACTAAATGATAGACAATAATATTATAAAATTTTAGAAATTGGAATGGTTCAATTTGGAGTTAAAATGAATTTTCTATGCATTTTACAAGTTCTAACACTTATTTATACATTAAAAATCAATTTATGTGATTATTTTCCTATTTCCATTACTCTCTGGATTGGGCGCTAAAATGTGAAAAGTCAGGGGGTTCTGGCGTAAGTTTTCCAAGACTCAGAGAATAGAGTCCATGGACCGCGGGCTCTAAATTCTAAAAGCATGGAGTTTCTTTTGTAAAGTGTACCCGCGAAGGGGTATCGTGCATTTTGAGCCGTTGGATTCCTCCCGAACGGCCCGGATTAGATTTTACCCTCAGCACAATCGGGCCACGCTCTGACCCGATGGATCAAGGATCAACGGCACACAGTGGTCCGCGTCTACTGTTGACTCAAGCCCACAGATCCCGATCGGACGACCCAATCTTCATCAAGCGCTACACCTAATCTGAACCGAACGATACACGATCCACGGTCGAGGTGCTATCGAGACCCGAGTCAAATCTGACCGCCAGCTATGGATCTAACGGCCCGAACACCATCTTCTCCCCCTCGGTCAACCGAGCGGCCAGTAGCAGAGCTCCACAGCGCGCTCACCGGCGATACGGTGGCCCGGCGCCCCGGCCCTCCTGGACTCTCCCAAAGGCATGAAAATAATGAGGAGTGCAGCACGAATTCGACAAGGGGGTTCTTACCGGCGATGGTGAAGCAGGGACTCCCAGCCACGGTGCGAAGCGGTCCCACGGCGGAGGCCGAACTACGGCGAGCGATTCCAGTCGCCCCGAGGCCCCGCAGTTCAAATTGAGGGCGCGGTCAGCTTCACGGGTCCCCGGCGAACGCCCTCACCCGCACGCGCGAACCCGAGCGTGTGTACAGAGGAGAGTCACCGGCGGCGGGCACCCTCCGTGCGGACGCGGCGATTTGTGGCGGGGTTAGTGGCGGTCGCAAGGCAAGACAAGAGGTGGAATCGATGGGTCTAGGGTCGTGGCACATATATGGACGCGTACGGGTGCAGTGCCGCAACGGTCGGGCCAGATTTCCGCGGATTCGTCGCGGTGGCGTTCCGCCATGCGCGCGAGGTGGGCACGATGAGCGCGGTGTCTGGTGAGTGGGCCCCGTCGGTCAGTGGCACCAAGCGCGCGCGCGGAGGACCATCAATAGACGCGCGGGCCCGAGTTGTCAGTACCAGCAGGGTGCGCGCGTGGGGGGGGGGGTTTCATGCCTGGGCCGCGCGGAGTGGAGGTTGTAGTGGGCCGGATTGGAGGTGGGCGACCCATTTAGGTCGGTTTTGCTTTATTCTTTTTTTGTCTATTCCTTTTTCCCCATTTTCAAATCCAATTTGAATTCAAGTTTAAATTCAAACTTTATGGCTCATCATTTACACTATGTTTGTACAGTTAAAAGTAATAAGTTTAAGGATATTTATATTTTTATATTTTTATATCATTCCTCTTTTTCTTATTTTCAAAACCCTATTTTCAAATTTAGGGTTTAATTCTACTTCTAGTAATTATTATATTATTATCATTAACCTTATTATTTTATTTAATGCACAAACATATAAACTCCAACATGATGCACTTTTTTTATCATTTGTTTGAATTAATCTCTAAATTTTGTGTATGCTCTTTTTATGATTCAAATGAGTCACATCAAATAAAGAAATCACTATACATTCCTTGTATACAATTTTGAGTATTACATCTTCCCCTTTGTTGAGGACAAATCGATCGAGCTCTCCCTCGATCGTCTTGCGCTTGGTGATTTTGGTCACCTCGTCCCCTTCCTGCGCCGTTTTGAGGACGTCCCAAATTTCTTTGGCACTCTTTAACACTTGCAGCTTATTATACTACTCTCGACATAAAGAGGCGAGGAGTATAGAGGTTGTTTGGGAGTTAAAATGCCGAATTTGGGCAGCCTCGTCCGAGTCATAGTCCTTGTCCCCCACTTGAGGTGCCTGTGCTCCAAACTCAACAATATCCCAAATACTTTCGTGGAGTGAGGTTAGATGGTGCCTCATTTTATCACTCCACATGCAATAATCTTCACCATCAAAATATGGTGGTTTGCCTAGGGGTACGGAAAGTAATGGAGCATGCTTTGAAATACAGGGATAGCGTAGGGGCATCTTACTATACTTCTTGCGCTCATGGCGCTTAGAAGTAGTGGATGACTCGATGCCGAAGGTGGAAGGTGACGAAGAGTCGGTCTCATAGTAGACCACCTTCTTCATTTTCTTCTTCTTGTTGTCACCCCTCCGATGTGACTTGATGGAGGAAAAGGATTACTCCTTGTATTTGTTGCCGGACTCCCTTGAGAAAGTCCTCCCCAAGCCCATGGGCTTGTCGCCGGTCATGATCTCCCTCTTGGCATGATCTCCAGACATCACCTCGAGTTGGTTAGGCTCTTAATGAAGCACTAGCTCTGATAACAATTGAAAGTTGAAAGGGAATTAGGCTTACACCTAGTCCCTAAATAATTTTGGTGGTTGAATTGCCCAACACAAATATTGGACTAACTAGTTTGCTCTAGTGTATAAGTTATACAGGTGCAAAAGGTTCACACTCAGCCAATAAAAAGATCAAGTTTTGGATTCAACAAAGGAGCAAAGAGGCAACCGAAGGCACCTCTGGTCTGGAGGCACCGGACTGTCCGGTGTACACCGGACAGTGTCCGGTGCGCCACCGGACAGTGTCCGGTGCACCAGAGGACTCCAACTCGAACTCGCCACCTTCGGGAATTTCTCAAGGCGCTCCGCTATAATTCACCGGACTGTCCGGTGTACACCGGAAAGTGTCCGGTGCTCCAAGGAAGCGCGGCCTCCGCAACTCGCCAGCCTCGGGATCGCGCAGCAGCCGCTCCGCTAAAATTCACCGGACATGTCCGGTGTGCACCGGACTGTCCGATGTAACCACGGAGCAACGGCTATTTCGGCGCCAACGGCTACCTGCGGCGCATTCAATGCGCGCTCTGCGCGCGCAGAAGTCAGGCGCGCCCATACTGGCGCACCGGACAATGAACAGGAGATGTCCGGTGTGCACCGGACATCCAGGCGGGCCCAGAAGTCAGACGCTCCAACGGTCAGAATCCAACGGCATTGATGACGTGGCGGGGGCACCGGACTGTCCGGTGCGCCATCGAACTGACAGCCTCCCAACGGCCACTTTTGGTGGTTGGGGCTATAAATACCCCAACCACCCCACCATTCATTGCATCCAAGTTTTCCAGCTTCCAACCACTATACAAGAGCTAGCATTCATTGCAAAGCACACCAAAAGAGATCAAATCCTCTCCCAACTCCACACAAAGCCCTAGTGACTAGAGAGAGAGTGATTTGTAGTGTTCATTTGAGCTCTTGCGCTTGGATCGCTTCTTTTTCTTTGGCATTCTTTCTTGTGATCAAACACTCACTTGTAATTGAGGCAAGAGACACCAATTGTGTGGTGGTCCTTGCGGGAAGTTTGATTCCCAAGTGATTTGAGAAAGAGAAGCTCACTCGGTCCGAGGGACCGTTTGAGAGAGGGAAGGGTTGAAAGAGACCCGGCCTTTGTGGCCTCCTCAACGGGGAGTAGGTTTGAGAGAACCGAACCTCGGTAAAACAAATCCGCGTGTCTCACTTCATTATTCGCTTGCGATTTGTTTTGCGCCCTCTCTCGCGGACTCTATTATATTTCTAACGCTAACCCGGCTTGTAGTTGTGATTATTTTTGAGATTTTCAGTTTCGCCCTATTCACCCCCCTCTAGGCGACTTTCAATTGGTATCGGAGCCCGGTGCTTCATTAGAGCCTAACCGCTCGAAGTGATGTCGGGAGATCACACCAAGAGGGAGATGGAGACCGGCGACAAGCCCACTACAAGCCAAGGGAGCACTTCATCGGAAGAGTCCCGCACCAAGAGGAGGGAGAAGAAGGACTCCTCCAAACGGAAGGAGAAAAGATCTTCCTCTTCTCACCACAAAGAGAAGAAGGAAAAATCTTCTTCTCACAAGTCGCATCGAAAAGGCGACAAGCACAAGAGGATGAGGAAGGTGGTCTACTACGAGACCGACACTTCATCCACCTCCGACTCCGATGCACCGTCCGTAACTTCTAAGCGCCAAGAGCGCAAGAAGTTTAGTAAGATCCCCTTACACTATCCCCGTACATCTAGACATACTCCATTACTTTCCGTTCCATTAGGCAAACCGCCAACTTTTGATGGCGAAGATTATGCTAGGTGGAGTGATTTAATGAAATTTCATCTAACCTCACTCCACAAAAGTATATGGAATGTTGTTGAGTTTGGAGCACAGGTACCTTCTGTAGGGGATGAGGATTATGATACGGACGAAGTGGCCCAAATCGAGCACATCAACTCCCAAGCCACAACCATACTCCTCGCCTCTTTAAGCAAGGAGGAATACAACAAAGTGCAAGGGTTGAAGAATGCAAAGGAGATTTGGGACCTACTCAAGACCGCGCACGAGGGTGATGAACTCACCAAGATCACCAAGCGGGAAACGATCGAGGGGGAGCTCGGTCGCTTCCGTCTTCGCCAAGGGGAGGAGCCACAAGATATGTACAATCGGCTCAAGACCTTGGTGAACCAAGTGCGCAACCTCGGGAGCAAAAAGTGGGATGACCACGAGGTGGTTAAGGTTATTTTAAGAGCTCTTATTTTCCTTAACCCCACTCAAGTTTAATTAATTTGTGGTAATCCTAGATATCCACTAATGACCCCCGAGGAAGTTATCGGGAATTTTGTGAGCTTTGAATGCATGATTAAGGGCTCAAAGAAGATCAACGAGCTTGACGAACCTTCCACATCCGAGGCGCAACCGGTGGCCTTCAAGGCAACGGAGGAGAAGAAGGAGGAGTCTACACCAAGTAGACAACCAATTGACGCCTCCAAGCTCGACAATGAGGAGATGGCCTTAATCATCAAAAGCTTTCGGCAAATCCTCAAGCAACGGAAGGGGAAGGATTACAAATCCCGTTCCAAGAAGGTTTGCTACAAGTGTGGTAAGCCCGGTCACTTTATTGCTAAATGTCCATTATCAAGTGACAGTGACAGGGACAACGACAAGAAGGGCAAGAGAAGAGAAAAGAAGAGGTATCACAAGAAGAAGGGCGGCGATGCCCACGTGTGCCGCGAGTGGAACTCCGACGAAAGCTCCACCGACTCCTCCTCCGACGACGAGGACGCCGCCAACATCGCCGTCACCAAGGGACTCCTCTTCCCCAACGTCGGCCACAAGTGCCTCATGGCAAAGGACGGCAAAAGGAAGAAGGTTAAATCTAACTCCTCCACTAAATATGAATCTTCTAGTGATGATAATGCTAGTGGTGAGGAAGATAATTTGCGTATCCTTTTTGCCAACCTTAACATGGAACAAAAAGAAAAATTAAATGAGCTAATTAGTGCCATCCATGAAAAGGACGATCTCTTGGACTCCCAAGAGGACCTCCTAATCAAGGAAAATAAGAAACATGTTAAGGTTAAAAATGCTTATGCTCTAGAGGTAGAAAAATGTAATAAATTATCTAGTGAGCTAAGCACTTGCCATGACACTATTGCCAACCTTAGAAATGAAAATGCTAATTTAATTGCTAAGGTTGATTCTCATGTTCGTATTGATTCAACTTCCTATCCTAGAAATGATAATGTTGATTTGCTTGCTAGGATTGATGAGTTGAATGTTTCTATTGCTAGCCTTAGAAATGAGAATGAGAAATTAATTGCTAAGGCTAAAGAATTAGATATTTGCAATGTTACAATTTCCGACCTTAAAACTAAGAATGATATGTTGCATGCTAAGGTTGTTGAATTAAAATCTTGCAAACCATCTACATCTACCGTTGAGCACACTTCTATTTGCACTAGATGTAGAGATATTGATGTTAATGCTATTCATGATCACATGTCTTTAATTAAACAACAAAATGATCATATAGCAAAACTAAATGCTAAAATTGCCGAGCATAACTTGGAAAATGAAAAGTTTAAATTTGCTAGAAGTATGCTCTATAATGGGAGACGCCCTGGCATCAAGGATGGCATTGGCTTCCAAAGGGGAGACAATGTCAAACTTAATGCCCCTCCTAAGAACTTGTCTAACTTTGTTAAGGGCAAGGCTCCCATGCCTCAGGATAACGAGGGTTACATTTTGTACCCTGCCGGTTATCCCGAGAGCAAAATCAAGAAAATTCATTCTAGGAAGTCTCACTCTGGCCCTAACCATGCTTTTATGTATAAGGGTGAGACATCTAGTTCTAGGCAACCAACCCGTGCTAAGTTGCCTAGAAAGAAAACTCCTAATGCATCAAATGATCATAGCATTTCATTTAAAACTATTGATGCATCATATGTTCTAACTAACAAATCCGGCAAGGTAGTTGCCAAGATTGTTGGGGGCAAACACAAGGGATCAAAGACTTGTGTTTGGGTACCCAAAGTTCTTGTTTCTAATGTTAAAGGACCCAAAACCGTTTGGGTACCTAAAGTCAAGAACTAAAATTGTTTTGTAGGTTTATGCATCCGGGGGTTCAAGTTGGATACTCGACAGCGGGTGCACAAACCACATGACAGGGGAGAAAAAGATGTTCTCCTCATATGAGAAAAACCAAGATCCCCAACGAGCTATCACATTCGGGGATGGAAATCAAGGTTTGGTCAAAGGATTGGGTAAAATTGCTATATCACCTGACCATACTATTTCCAATGTTTTTCTTGTAGATTCTTTAGATTACAATTTGCTTTCCGTATCCCAATTATGTCAAATGGGCTACAACTGTCTATTTACTGATGTAGGTGTCACTGTCTTTAGAAGAAGTGATGATTCAATAGCATTTAAGGGAGTGTTAGAGGGTCAGCTATACTTGGTAGATTTTGATAGAGCTGAACTCGACACTTGCTTAATTGCTAAGACTAACTTGGGTTGGCTCTGGCACCGCCGACTAGCTCATGTTGGAATGAAGAATCTTCATAAGCTTCTAAAGGGAGAACACATTTTAGGACTAACAAATGTTCATTTTGAGAAAGACAGGATTTGTAGCGCATGCCAAGCCGGGAAGCAAGTTGGCACTCATCATCCACACAAGAACATCATGACTAGTGACAGGCCACTGGAGCTCCTACACATGGATCTATTCGGCCCGATCGCTTACATAAGCATCGGCGGGAGTAAGTACTGTCTAGTTATTGTGGATGATTATTCTCGCTTCACTTGGGTGTTCTTTTTGCAGGACAAATCTCATACCCAAGAGACCTTAAAGGGATTCTTGAGACGGGCTCAAAATGAGTTCGGCTTAAGGATCAAGAAAATTAGAAGCGACAATGGGACGGAGTTCAAGAACTCTCAAATTGAAGGCTTCCTTGAGGAGGAGGGCATCAAGCATGAGTTCTCTTCTCCCTACACTCCACAACAAAATGGTGTAGTGGAGAGGAAGAATCGAACTCTATTGGACATGGCAAGAACCATGCTTGATGAGTACAAGACACCGGATCGGTTTTGGGCCGAAGCGGTCAACACCGCTTGCTACGCCATCAATCGGTTATATCTTCACCGAATCCTCAAGAAGACATCCTATGAACTCCTAACCGGTAAAAAGCCAAATATTTCATATTTTAGAGTTTTTGGTAGCAAATGTTTTATACTTGTTAAAAGAGGTAGAAAATCTAAATTTGCTCCTAAAACTGTAGAAGGCTTTTTACTAGGATATGACTCAAACACAAGGGCATATAGAGTCTTTAACAAGTCCTCAGGACTTGTTGAAGTTTCTTGTGACGTTGTGTTTGATGAGACTAACGGCTCTCAAGTAGAGCATGTTGATCTTGATGAGATAGGTGAAGAACAGACTCCATGCATAGCGCTAAGGAACATGTCCATTGGGGATGTGTGTCCTAAGGAATCCGAAGAGCCTCCACATGCACAAGATCAACCATCCTCCTCCATGCAAGCATCTCCACCAACTCAAATTGAGGATGAGGCTCAAGATGTTGAACAAGAAGATCAAGAAGATGAGCCACCTCAAAATGACGGCAACGATCAAGGGGGAGATGCAAATGATGAAGACAAGGAGGATGAACAACCAAGGCCGCCACACCCAAGAGTCCACCAAGCAATACAACGAGATCACCCCGTCGACACCATCCTCGGCGACATTCATAAGGGGGTAACTACTCGATCTCGTGTTGCACATTTTTGTGAACATTACTCTTTTGTTTCCTCTATTGAGCCACACAGGGTAGAGGAAGCACTTCAAGATTCGGATTGGGTGATGGCGATGCAAGAGGAGCTCAACAATTTCACAAGGAATGAGGTATGGCATTTAGTTCCACGTCCTAATCAAAATGTTGTAGGAACCAAGTGGGTCTTCCGCAACAAGCAAGACGAGCATGGTGTGGTGACAAGGAACAAAGCTCGACTCGTGGCCAAGGGGTATTCACAAGTCGAAGGTTTGGATTTTGGTGAAACCTATGCACCCGTAGCTAGGCTTGAGTCAATTCGCATATTATTGGCCTATGCTACTTACCATGGCTTCAAGCTTTATCAAATGGACGTGAAGAGTGCCTTCCTCAATGGACCAATCAAGGAGGAGGTCTATGTTGAGCAACCTCCCGGCTTTGAAGACAGTGAGTACCCTAACCATGTTTATAGGCTCTCTAAGGCGCTTTATGGGCTCAAGCAAGCCCCAAGAGCATGGTATGAATGCCTTAGAGATTTCCTTATTGCAAATGGCTTCAAAGTCGGCAAAGCCGATCCTACTTTATTCACCAAAACACTTGATAATGATTTGTTTGTATGCCAAATTTATGTTGATGATATTATATTTGGGTCTACTAACAAATCTACATGTGAAGAATTTAGTAGGATCATGACACAGAAATTCGAGATGTCTATGATGGGGGAGTTGAAGTATTTTCTAGGATTTCAAGTCAAACAACTCCAAGAGGGCACATTCATTTGCCAAACAAAGTATACTCAAGACATTCTAAGCAAGTTTGGAATGAAGGATGCCAAGCCCATCAAGACTCCCATGGGAACAAATGGGCATCTCGACCTCGACACGGGTGGTAAGTCCGTGGATCAAAAGGTATACCGGTCGATGATTGGTTCATTGCTTTATTTATGTGCATCTCGACCGGACATTATGCTTTCCGTTTGCATGTGTGCAAGATTCCAAGCCGACCCTAAGGAATCACACCTTACGGCCGTAAAACGAATCTTGAGATATTTGGCTTATACTCCTAAGTTTGGGCTTTGGTACCCTTGGGGATCCACTTTTGATTTGATTGGTTATTCGGATGCCGATTGGGCGGGGTGTAAGATCAATAGAAAGAGCACATCGGGGACTTGCCAGTTCTTGGGAAGATCCTTGGTGTCTTGGGCTTCAAAGAAGCAAAATTCGGTCGCTCTTTCTACCGCCGAAGCCGAGTATATTGCCGCAGGCCACTGTTGCGCGCAATTGCTTTGGATGAGGCAAACCCTGCGGGACTACGGTTACAAACTAACCAAAGTTCCTCTTCTATGTGATAATGAGAGTGCAATCCGCATGGCGGATAATCCCGTTGAACATAGCCGCACTAAACACATAGCCATTCGGTATCATTTTCTTCGGGATCACCAACAAAAGGGGGATATCGAGATTTCATACATTAACACTAAAGATCAATTAGCCGATATCTTTACCAAGCCACTTGATGAACAATCTTTTACCAGACTTAGGCATGAGCTTAATATTCTTGATTCTAGGAATTTCTTTTGCTAAACTTGCTCACATAGCTCATAAGAATACCTTTGATCATGTCTCTTTTATATGCTATGACTAATGTGTTTTCAAGTGTATTCCAAACCAAGTCATAGGTATATTGAAAGGGAATTGGAGTCTTCGGCGAAGACAAAGGCTTCCACTCCGCTCTACTACTCATCCTTCGCCGTCGCTCCGCATCACTCTCCAACGTTGGTATAATCTTCACTCATTTATTTTATGACCAAAGGAGGAGAAAGTACTTCTAAGGGCTCTAATAATTCCGTTTTTGGCGATTCATGCCAAAGGGGGAGAAAATATGAGTCCAAAGCAAAAGGACCGCACCACCACCCTAATTTTAAAACTAATGTTTGTCAATCGGATGAAAAACTTCAAACTTGGTATCTCTTTGAGCTCTAAAGGGGGAGCAAGTAGTATTTTCAAAATTGATGTCTTAAAACCCTCTTGAACACTAAGAGGAGACTTTATTTGAGGGGGAGTTTTGTATAGTCAAAGGAAAAGCATTTGGAACAAAGGAAAAAAATTTCAAAACTTGAAAATGCTTTGCAAAATCTTATTCATTTACCTTTGACTATCTTGCAAAAAGACTTTGAAAAGAATTTACAAAAGAGTTTGCAAAAACAAAACTTGTGGTGCAAATATGGTCCAATATGTCAAAAACAAAGAAAACAATCCATGCGCATCATGTAAGCATTTATATTGGCTCAATTCCAAGCAACCTTTGCACTTACATTATGCAAACTAGTTCAATTATGCACTTCTAGATTTGCTTTGGTTTGTGTTGGCATCAATCACCAAAAAGGGGGAGATTGAAAGGGAATTAGGCTTACACCTAGTCCCTAAATAATTTTGGTGGTTGAATTGCCCAACACAAATATTGGACTAACTAGTTTGCTCTAGTGTATAAGTTATACAGGTGCAAAAGGTTCACACTCAGCCAATAAAAAGATCAAGTTTTGGATTCAACAAAGGAGCAAAGAGGCAACCGAAGGCACCTCTGGTCTGGAGGCACCGGACTGTCCGGTGTACACCGGACAGTGTCCGGTGCGCCACCGGACTGTGTCCGGTGCACCAGAGGACTCCAACTCGAACTCGCCACCTTCGGGAATTTCTCAAGGCGCTCCGCTATAATTCACCGGATTGTCCGGTGTACACCGGACAGTGTCCGGTGCTCCAAGGAAGCGCGGCCTCCGCAACTCGCCAGCCTCGGGATCGCGCAGCAGCCGCTCCGCTATAATTCACCGGACATGTCCGGTGTGCACCGGACTGTCCGGTGTAACCACGGAGCAACGGCTATTTCGGCGCCAACGGCTACCTGCGGCGCATTCAATGCGCGCTCTGCGCGCGCAGAAGTCAGGCGCGCCCATACTGGCACACCGGACAATGAACAGGAGATGTCCGGTGTGCACCGGACATCCAGGCGGGCCCAGAAGTCAGACGCTCCAACGGTCAGAATCCAACGACATTGATGACGTGGCGGGGGCACCGGACTGTCCGGTGCGCCATCGAACTGACAGCCTCCCAACGGCCACTTTTGGTGGTTGGGGCTATAAATACCCCAACCACCCCACCATTCATTGCATCCAAGTTTTCCAGCTTCCAACCACTATACAAGAGCTAGCATTCATTGCAAAGCACACCAAAAGAGATCAAATCCTCTCCCAACTCCACACAAAGCCCTAGTGACTAGAGAGAGAGTGATTTGTAGTGTTCATTTGAGCTCTTGCGCTTGGATTGCTTCTTTTTCTTTGGCATTCTTTCTTGTGATCAAACACTCACTTGTAATTGAGGCAAGAGACACCAATTGTGTGGTGGTCCTTGCGGGAAGTTTGATTCCCAAGTGATTTGAGAAAGAGAAGCTCACTCGGTCCGAGGGACCATTTGAGAGAGGGAAGGGTTGAAAGAGACCCGGCCTTTGTGGCCTCCTCAACGGGGAGTAGGTTTGAGAGAACCGAACCTCGGTAAAACAAATCCGCGTGTCTCACTTCATTATTCGCTTGCGATTTGTTTTGTGCCCTCTCTCGCGGACTCTATTATATTTCTAACGCTAACCCGGCTTGTAGTTGTGATTATTTTTGAGATTTTCAGTTTCGCCCTATTCACCCCCCCTCTAGGCGACTTTCAAAAGTTGCCTAGAGGGGGGTGAATAGTCGAAATCTGAAATTTATAAACTTTAAACACACTAAAAGCCAAGGTTAGCGTTAGAATTAAATCAAGTCCGAAAGATTGTTTCTCTTGCTAAGAGTTGCTCAAAGGATGCAGATGACGTATGGGAGCGAACTCAAATCAATACTAGCAAGGAAACGTTAGAGAGAGGAAAGAGGTGAAAGTTCCCTTTGACCCGGGAACAGGATCTGGATGTCGCCTAGAGGGGGGGGGGGTGAATAGGCGAATAAAACTTATTACTTTAAAACTTAAATTCTTACTCTACTCGAAGACTTAGTACGCAGTGGAGTGAGAAGACTCTTCGAGTAGGTTGCAGCGGAATCAGAGATCCTGTCTCAAAAGTGTCCTGCACTTCAAATAAGGCTTATACCACAGATAAGTATTGAAGTGCAGATATAAAGACGAGTAAGACAGAGAGTCAGGATACAATACAGAACAGAGCACACAGACGCAAGGATTTATCCCGAGGTTCGGCCAAGCCTGAAATGCTTGCCTAGTCCTCGTTGGAGTTAGCCACACCTGGGCTTGGAGTCTATTTCAACTCCTTCCTCCGTTTGCTCAGATCTGTCAGAATGACAGATAGAGCCTTTCACTATTGAGTGGGGTTACAACAGAACCGCGGCTGCTTACAAACTTCTTGGCAGCACCCCGGCAGAGTAACGATACGCTCAAGACCTTGCTCTAGCTCTTAGCAGCACTACTCTTCTCTCTAAAGGCTTATAGCTGTGCCTTCTACACAAACTATAGAGTTACACACAAGAGAGAGAGCGAGAATTGATCCGAGTGATGTCTACACTTGTTGGCTGCACTTCTATTTTGCTTGAGGCGCCTAGGGGTCCCTTTTATAGGCACAAGGGGCCTAGGAGCCGTTGGAAGCAATTCTGGAAGGCCAATCTTGCCTTCTGTCGTCGGGGGCACCGGACAGTCCGGTGCACACCGGACATGTCCGGTGACCGATTTCTTTCCTTATCCAGCGCTTCCCGACCGTTGCAAACCGGCGGAGATCTGAGAGCCGTTGGCGCACCGGACAGTCCGGTGCACACCGGACAGTCCGGTGCCGTCTTCCGACCGTTGGCTCGGCCACGTGTCCCGCGCGGATTGCGCGGCCGACCGTTGGCCCTGGCCGACCGTTGGCTCACCGGACAGTCCGGTGCACACCGGACAGTCCGGTGAATTTTAGCCGTACGCCGTCGGCGAATTCCCGAGAGCGGCCAGTTCGAGCCGAGTCAGCCTGGCGCACCGGACACTGTCCGGCGCACACCGGACAGTCCGGTGCTCCAAACCGAGCTGGGTCTCGGCAGCACACAGCCAAGTCTTTTCTCCTCTTCTCTCTTCTTCTTCTTTCTGTTTCTAACACTTAGACAAATATATTAGTACACAAAACTAATGTACTAAGGCTTAGAAACATACCTTTACTTCATGATTTGCACCTTGTTCATCCATGTTATTTCTCATGCTTGAGCTTTGATGTTGGACTCATAAATCATCAAGTCGGCTTGACTTGATCTAGATTGACATTTCTTAGCTCCAACATCCTGCAAAGGTCACATAGAACATCTCCAAACATAGGAACAACCCAAACTAAAGATTAAGGTGAACTTAGCTCTTTTGGGCTGCTTCCAGTTCTGGTTTTGTCACTCGTTCTCCTTCTAGTGACCTTGATCTCTTTCTTAAAGCTTGGTCTTGAGCCTTATGACTTACACCACATAACTGTAGCTGTTACCTCATTGGTTGTAAGTCACGTCCTTATGTAGTGATCCTTGATGTGCTATATCTCTTCTCAACTCGATCACCCTTGACTTTGCAAGCCTTCTTCTTCACCCTTGGCTTTGGGTTCCTCAGCCTCCTTGACCTTCTCCCGTGCACTTGGTACCTCGAAGCTCTACTTGCCTCCGTCCTTGGCTTGATCAGTTGTCTCTGAGCTATGCACCCGAGTCTCACTTTATGCAATGTCCATCCTACTTGTGATGTCCATCATGTATCCATAATCCAGTTCTTGGACCATCACATTTGTTCTCTTGTGTTGAACCCTGTTAGCTTTACCTTAGGCACCTGTTCAACACTTAGTACACTTGTTAGTCCTTTAATTGAGTTGTCATCCAAACACCAAAACTCACAAGAGAGCTTTCAATCTCCCCCTTTTTGGTGATTGATGGCAACACAATTAAAGCTTACATGAGAATAAGATTTGAAGCACAAATTTTAAATTCTAAGTTTATAGAATGCTCCCCCTAAATATGTGCTTACTTTAAAAACATAATTTTAGCCTCAGACGCCAATTTGCACATACTTAGGCAATTCGAAACATTCCTACACCTCAGCACTTTTTAGGATGCATTGTGTCAAGAATCAAACCATGATACTATAACACACAAATGCACATAATCAGAGTTAAACACCATTCAAATTAGTGGATGTATCACAGGAATATCAACCTACCACTATTCACCATTAAGATACTAATTTAAACTAAGATACCAATTTAAAGCAATCTTAAAGCACCATTAACCACATGCATCATTATCCACATGACTGTCACAATAGATGCCAATTAATTCATAGCAACAGAAGCATTAGTCCATATGATGCAACACATATAATACTGCAAGAAGCATATGAATATCACACTTGGCAAAGCTCAAACTAACACATCACCCCTTAGGATAAGCTTTCCTCTCAGGTTGAGATAAGCCTCAAACTAACACATCACCCCTTAGGATAAGCTCTTTCCTCTCAGGTTGAGATAAGCTTTAATGCACAACTTCTCCCCCTTTGACATCAAACACCAAAAACCATACTCAAGCAAGAACATAGGATGATGTCAAGGGACAACAGGGTGTTAAGGAGGAAAAGTGACCATCAAGACTCCCCCTTACTTATTGAACATATGCCCTACCAACATTTAGGTAAGATACATATATGCAAAAAGATTAATACTCCCTTTTGTACCTTTACCATATTGTAGTGTACTTCCCATCTTGAAAGTAGTTAATCTCTTGAGAGCTTCTCCATACTTGTGCCTGATTCTTTCTCCTAACTTTTTCTTGTTGCTAAGACACCAAACTTAGAACAAGTTATAGTATTGGGCACAAGAAGAAACTTCTATTCTCATGATTATCAAAAGATGTCAATTGAAGCGAACTATTACGGCTACCACTTGAAAGATACCGATTTAAAGATACCAATTGCAAAGTTCATTTATCCAATTGAAAGTTCCCTTATTATCATGGCTCATCTATTATCACCAGATATTATAGAGCATGAGCAATCTAAAGATATGCACTTACTCACAACTTGAGATACCAATTTCTTGACTTACAGAGGTACCCAAGTCCTGATTGCTCCATTTCTTGCACATCTTCTCTTTTCCACCTAGAGACTACACAAGATTGCTCAAGAAACAGTTAGTCTCACAAGTTATGTGTGCTCCCCCTCAAGTTGTGCATCAAGTATTTGAATGACTTGCACTTTGCACATTCTAGCTTCCTTAGAACTAGAGGGAATCACAACATGTCTTGGTCAAAGCCTACTTTATCACTTTTATCACACATAGATGCCAAATTGAATATCAAATGAAAAGCCACTTAACATCATTTGAAAGCTAAATGAAAGGTTGACTAAATACAACAATGCATGCCTCAGTGGCACATAAGCCAATTTGATACTCACAGGAAGTCTAACATTTACACGCAACTTAGACATGCTTAACTATCATTGGAGCACATATACCAATTGAAAGACAACACGATCATGTCTAAAGCACATCATAGTTAAGAAGGTTCTTTAGGTACACCAAAAGAAACAACATTCTAATGCATAAGCCACGATATTACCAATGAAATGCAAGAACATAGCTATGATCACTATCAATGGAATTTCAAGATAAACATTAAAATTGCACAGTTCCATTTTTCACACCTTTGCCTTTATGAGAGCACTAGTTATCACCAATTCGGGGCTCCTTTTGCTTACGCACCTCATAGCTCAAAAGGGCACGACATGGATTTGAAATTCACACAATACTAAACTAGGGAGATCATGTGAACATGCACTAAACAAAATGTCATCTTTGCACATAGCATGACTTACAAAAAGTTACAGGTTTATCCATATACACCAAGAGAGTTGATCGTTGTGGATATAGCAAATGAAATAACTACCCATGAATGATTCAAAAGATATATCCTATATAACACCAGTCATGATTAAACAAACATCATTATGATTCATTTAACGCAGGCAATCATAAAGCATAACTACTCTAAGGACAGGTAGCACATCAAGCCAACTTAAGAGCAATACTAAATTGCAATGATGTACTTAAAATACACAGGTACCGTCCTTTGGAGAGCAGGTTTTAGATTCTCATCAAGGTCCTTTACTTGATTCACCAATAATGATTCAGGACCTACACACCTTATTTCACTTGAGATGAACATGGGATTAGTGTTTCACAATAAAGGCACCAAAACAATTAACAGCTTAAGCATAGAGTTTAAGATAACCGTCTTAAGCTCTCCCATGGTCTCCAGTCCATCTCAAGGCACCTGCATGGTCTAGTTAGCACGGTTTTGGTACCCATCTTGGGATGGGTCCATAATGATCATCTAAATGTGCCTTTGGTACCCAAATTGCCTTTGTGCTAGTTCTAGGTGATTTCGTTATAGATCTAGCACAAGTGTATGATATGGGTCTCCTACCCGAATAAGATTGACACAAATTCACTTGCTTAGGAATCTTACCTTTATAACATACCTTGGATAGATGACCCTGCTCACCACACTTGTAGTAGAAGCGTCGCTCAACTTGACACGACGCTTGCTGTGTGTTATTTTCCTTGGTGAGGGTCACCTTGGAGGATGCACATCCTTGATTCTTCATGACAGGACATGAAGTGATCGTGTGGTCCTTTTTGTTGCATCCAAAACAACTCCTTGTCCCTTCATTTTTGTCTTTGTACGGACAAGACATGATGAGGTGGCCTAACTTCTTGCACTTGAAACACCTCCTTTTTCCTTTTCCCTTTGTGTACTTGAATGACATGGAGAGAGGGTCAGTGCAAACAACATGATTAATTGAATCTTTACCTTTTTCCAAGCTCATGTTGATTTCTTCATCTTTAGGAGCATTTTTCTTATTGAGCTTGACACTTGCTGCAGTTTTTCCTTTCTCAAGCTTCTTCACCACGTGCCCGTGGATATCTTGAGAGAGTTGAGCAAAGTGTCTTCTCCTCAGTTGTCGTTGCTTCTTATTCCCACATAATTTCTTTTGTGACCCTAAAACTTGTTGCTCAATCAATGATTGGCTTTCTTTTGAGCAGCAGGGGTTAGCACATGATGACATACAATTCAAATGCGCACACGTGCGAGAATGAGGTTCACATGAATTTAAGTTTAAAATTACAACCTCATGAGCAACATTAAGCATGATATGGTCATCAACTAGTTTATTATGAGAATTTGACAACATATCATACTCTTCACCTAGAGCAAGTTTTTCTAAATTTATCATTTCCACTTGACTCTTAAGCATAGAATTCTCAGTCTTAAGTTGAGCAACATCAGATAATACATCATGATTATTTCTTTGCTCAAATAAAATAGATTCATACCGTTGGACCAAATTCCCATGAGAGTGCTTTAGCTCCTCATGTTCTTTGGTCATCTTCTCCAGGCTGCCGTTGGTTTTGATGAGAGTCTCCTCTAGCCTGAGAAGCGTTTCACCTTGTTCTTTGTTTCTTCTCAACAACTTAACCAAGAGAGATTTGTCCGCTTTGTTGAGATGGTTGTAGAAACGGTGAATCTCCTCTTCTTCCACATCATCGGTCTCATTTTCCCTGTCATTAGTGTTAGTGGAAGCAATATAGGAAAATGTACCTTGTGATGATGAAGATTCATCCTCGCTGTCATCCTCATATTCTTCCTCATCATGGCTTTTGTCTCCACCATCATTGTTAGCAATAAACCATTTATCACTAGTGGAGAACAAACCTGTCGATGAGGTGGATTCATCGTTTGGGTGCCATCGTTCTTGTTCCTCTCCATCTGAATGGTTAGTAACACAAGTAATATGGGGAGTAGGAGCAACACAATTTGCCACAGAATATTTTTCTTTAATTCTACTCCATAAATCATGAGCATCGAAAAATAAATCACTATCACTACTCATGATGGAAAAATAAGCACTTCTAGAAAGAGAGTCAACTAAGATGTTGCAAGCATGGTGATTGAGAGATAAACATCTTAGTTCTTCATTGGAAGGATTTTTACTAAGATCAGAGGGAAAAATACTTCTACTAAAGATTTGTCTCAAATCAGGATCAATATTCATGAAAGCTTTGTAAATAGAGACAGACCAAGATTTGTAATTAGAACCATCGCCTAAAAGAAGTTCTACAGTTACCTCTTGTGACGACATCGTTATCTCCGGACGGCTAAGCCCACACTGGAGAGGCCTAGCTCTGATACCAATTGAAAGTTCCCTTTGACCCGGGAACAGGATCTGGATGTCGCCTAGAGGGGGGGGGGTGAATAGGCGAATAAAACTTATTACTTTAAAACTTAAATTCTTACTCTACTCGAAGACTTAGTACGCAGTGGAGTGAGAAGACTCTTCGAGTAGGTTGCAGCGGAATCAGAGATCCTGTCTCAAAAGTGTCCTGCACTTCAAATAAGGCTTATACCACAGATAAGTATTGAAGTGCAGATATAAAGACGAGTAAGACAGAGAGTCAGGATACAATACAGAACAGAGCACACAGACGCAAGGATTTATCCCGAGGTTCGGCCAAGCCTGAAATGCTTGCCTAGTCCTCGTTGGAGTTAGCCACACCTGGGCTTGGAGTCTATTTCAACTCCTTCCTCCGTTTGCTCAGATCTGTCAGAATGACAGATAGAGCCTTTCACTATTGAGTGGGGTTACAACAGAACCGCGGCTGCTTACAAACTTCTTGGCAGCACCCCGGCAGAGTAACGATACGCTCAAGACCTTGCTCTAGCTCTTAGCAGCACTACTCTTCTCTCTAAAGGCTTATAGCTGTGCCTTCTACACAAACTATAGAGTTACACACAAGAGAGAGAGCGAGAATTGATCCGAGTGATGTCTACACTTGTTGGCTGCACTTCTATTTTGCTTGAGGCGCCTAGGGGTCCCTTTTATAGGCACAAGGGGCCTAGGAGCCGTTGGAAGCAATTCTGGAAGGCCAATCTTGCCTTCTGTCGTCGGGGGCACCGGACAGTCCGGTGCACACCGGACATGTCCGGTGACCGATTTCTTTCCTTATCCAGCGCTTCCCGACCGTTGCAAACCGGCGGAGATCTGAGAGCCGTTGGCGCACCGGACAGTCCGGTGCACACCGGACAGTCCGGTGCCGTCTTCCGACCGTTGGCTCGGCCACGTGTCCCGCGCGGATTGCGCGGCCGACCGTTGGCCCTGGCCGACCGTTGGCTCACCGGACAGTCCGGTGCACACCGGACAGTCCGGTGAATTTTAGCCGTACGCCGTCGGCGAATTCCCGAGAGCGGCCAGTTCGAGCCGAGTCAGCCTGGCGCACCGGACACTGTCCGGCGCACACCGGACAGTCCGGTGCTCCAAACCGAGCTGGGTCTCGGCAGCACACAGCCAAGTCTTTTCTCCTCTTCTCTCTTCTTCTTCTTTCTGTTTCTAACACTTAGACAAATATATTAGTACACAAAACTAATGTACTAAGGCTTAGAAACATACCTTTACTTCATGATTTGCACCTTGTTCATCCATGTTATTTCTCATGCTTGAGCTTTGATGTTGGACTCATAAATCATCAAGTCGGCTTGACTTGATCTAGATTGACATTTCTTAGCTCCAACATCCTGCAAAGGTCACATAGAACATCTCCAAACATAGGAACAACCCAAACTAAAGATTAAGGTGAACTTAGCTCTTTTGGGCTGCTTCCAGTTCTGGTTTTGTCACTCGTTCTCCTTCTAGTGACCTTGATCTCTTTCTTAAAGCTTGGTCTTGAGCCTTATGACTTACACCACATAACTGTAGCTGTTACCTCATTGGTTGTAAGTCACGTCCTTATGTAGTGATCCTTGATGTGCTATATCTCTTCTCAACTCGATCACCCTTGACTTTGCAAGCCTTCTTCTTCACCCTTGGCTTTGGGTTCCTCAGCCTCCTTGACCTTCTCCCGTGCACTTGGTACCTCGAAGCTCTACTTGCCTCCGTCCTTGGCTTGATCAGTTGTCTCTGAGCTATGCACCCGAGTCTCACTTTATGCAATGTCCATCCTACTTGTGATGTCCATCATGTATCCATAATCCAGTTCTTGGACCATCACATTTGTTCTCTTGTGTTGAACCCTGTTAGCTTTACCTTAGGCACCTGTTCAACACTTAGTACACTTGTTAGTCCTTTAATTGAGTTGTCATCCAAACACCAAAACTCACAAGAGAGCTTTCAAGAGGGCAAACAAATCAAGCGAGAATCAAAGCGAGTAGGCACGGTGATTTGTTTTACCGAGGTTCAGTTACAAAGAACCTAGTGCCCGTTAAGGAGGCCACAAAGGCCGGGTCTATTCCAACCCTTTCCCTCTCTCAAACGGTCACTTAGACCGAGTGAGCCTTTTCCTTAATCTCACGGGTCACTAAGACCCCGCAAGGACCACCACACACTTGGTGTCTCTTGCTTTGCTTACAAAGCACTTGAGAATAAGAAGGGAAAAAAGGCCAATCCAAGCAACAAGAGCAACAAAAGAAAACAAACACCCTCTCTCAAGTCTCTAATGGAATTGACGTGATTTTGAGGCTTGGAGAGGATTTGATCTATTTGATGTGTCTTGGAGTGAAGTTTTTTGCTCTTGCAATGAATGGAATGTTCAGAATACTTGGATGCCAATGAATGAGGTGGTTGGGGGTATTTATAGCCCCCAACCACTTCCTAGCCGTTGGCAAAGGTTGCTGGGGATGGGCGCACCGGACAGTCCGGTGCACCACCGGACAGTCACTGTGCACTGTCCACTGTGTGCCACGTCTGCGCGTCCGTTAGGGTTTGGAACAGTTGACCGTTGAAGACGCTTATCGTCTTGCTACACCGGACAGTCCGGTGACCTCTGACTTCTGCGGTGACACTGTTCATCACTATTCACCGAGTCAGACGACCGTTGGCACGCAGGGAGCCGTTGCTCCGCTGGTTCATCGGACAGTCCGGTGCACACCGAATAGTCCAGTGAATTATAGTGGAGTGCGCCTGCTGAATTCCTGAGAGTGGCATGTTTGGAAGTGTACGGGCCTGGTGCACCAGACAGTGTCCGGTGCGCCAAGTTTCAGCACACTCTAAGTCTTGCTCCAATTTTTGATTGAGTCCCTAACTGAATTTCTTTCTTGGTTTGTGTTGAACCTTATGCACCTGAGATAAATGATATCTAGACAAACTAGTTAGTCCATGTGGTTTGTGTTGCACGTCAACCACCAAAATCGATTATAGGAAATGGTTAACCCTATTTCCCTTTCAACATGTTCATAATGAGCCAACCTGTTAGGTGGCACGCGGCCCAACACGATGAGGCACAACCTAGGCCCGACCCGACACGGTGGTTACCATGCCTGTGCCAGCCTGACCTGTCGCTCGTGCCGGGCTTGGGCCGCCAAGCAAGCCCAAAGTGGAGGCACAAGCCCGAGCATGCTAAACAGGCAGGCCTGGCTAAGGCCTGCTAACAGTGGGTTAAACCATCATCCGCCCTAGCCTTACCTCTTCCTCGCGTACCCCACTCGGCCAAAATCCAAGCACTCCTTCTCATCCTGTCCCTCGCCTACGCTGCCCTTGCGTACACCGCCTCCTCCCTCCCTTGTGTACGATGCCTCCACAGGTCCTTGGCTGTCGCCTTCGCCTTGCTGCCTCGCCTCTCCTTCCGACGTTGATGGAAGATGATCCTCTACTAGTCTCCCTCACTCTCTCCCTCTCTATCTCTCTATCCCCCTCTCTCCATCTAGATCTATTTGTCTCCTTGTTGGTTTGTCCCTCAATCTGCTCAAGAATTGCTCCTTATCCCTTGATCTGCTCGGTGACTCACCTAGTCGGTGGATCTAGTGCTCCGGCTACGCAAAAGTAAGTGTCTGCTTCTCTTCCCTAGATCAAGACATATAGTCTCCTCTTCTCTGTTTGTGACATTTTTAGTTTGATTTGGACTATGGTGAAGGTTTAGAGGCCCTTGACTGTGACCGGCGCTTGCCATGAGGAGCTGGAGACCCTGACTTAGTGGGCGCGGGGCAGTCCGGCGGGCGGCGGCTATGTCCATGGATGATGACTTCATAGACGATGAGTTTGTTCAAGACACTGAGGCTGAGGAGCGGCTTCTTGAAGCTCACAACAAGGAAGTTGATGCCCGGTGTTTTCTCCCTCGGTAGCAGTTCTATTGCTGCTATCAACATAGAAGGCTCCGGTGCGGGGACAGGGACACCGAGCATAGCGAAGACAGCCGGGATCCACCAGCCCAACGACCAATGGTAGCCCCATCTGTTTCAGTTCCTGGTAAGCGCTCTTGGAGGAGGGCTCCAACCTCCAAAGTCTGGTTGCATTTTGAGGAGGTTACTGAGAACTAGGGAGGTAAGGAGGTAAGGATTTCTGCCATTTGCCTCCACTACAAGCACACCTTGTCTACTAAATCTTATTTCGGAACTAGTCATTTGATTTGTCACCTAGAACTATGTAAGAAAGAAAAAGAAAGAACTGCTAGAACTCAATCTTTGCTTAAGTTTAATGCTGATGGATCTGTTGTGCATTGAGAGTACTCTCCATCTCTTGCTATAATAGGGCTTTGTCGTTTGATTGCTAGGTTAGACCTACCTCTTTGTTCTAGTGAATCTAGTGCATTTCAAAAATATATTACCCATGCTCATAATCCTTAGTTTATTAAGTCCTCTAGGCAAACTACTGCTAGAGACTTGATTAAACTGTTTAATGATCGTGTTGAACAACTTATTGGTGTCCTGAAATATGTGTCATTTGTTGCACTTACATCTGATATTTGGTCTGGTAAAGCTAAAGAGGATTACATCAGTGTTGTTGCTCATTTTGTGACTCTGATTGGTGTTTAGAAAAGAGGTTACTTGGTCTTAGACCTATAGAGGTAGCTCATACTAGTTATAACATGGCTGAGCATGTTGCAATGGTTGTAGATGATTATGGCATTACTGATAAGATATTTGCTATTGTGCTTGATAATGCCTCATCTAACAAAACTGCAATGGATGTTCTAGAACCATTGTTTTCTGGTTATATTAGCAATTTGATTCCTATTCCTAGTAGAAATTGATATGATTTGAGTGCTATTTTCTTGCACCAGCGTTGTGCTTGCCACATTATTAACTTGATTGTTAAGAGCTGTTTGAAACATTTATAACCATATCTTGAAGATTTTAGAACTACAATAACATTCTTGAATTCTACGAAACAATGCATTGCTTCCGATAAACAATATTGCCTAAGTGTTGGTGTCTGTCCTTGTAAGTTCGGAGTAGACATGGATGTTAGATGGAATTCAAATTTTCTTATGCTTAAACATCTAGTTCACCATTAAACAACTTTTTTCTGTTTGGGTCAAAACCAACCATCCTTGCAAAAGTGATGGTTCTTTTTTACTGACTGAAAACCACTGGTGTATTGCAAAAAAATATTGTCTTTTCTTCATTTATTCTATGATTCTACTGTGGCTCTGTCTGGTGTTTATTACCCTACTTCACCCTTAATGCTGCATCATATTCTAAAAATTGCTAGGCATCTATAAAGTCCAAAATTAGTATAAGGAAAAAATATAAAATAAATAAATAAAGAGACTAAAGAGACTTAATGAAAAGTGGAGAGATCTTCATATGAATTAGATTATTTTTATATGGTTGAGGGACATTCTTAAGGAGGGTAAGTAAAATCACCTTTTAATGAATGTTACACATTAGAAATTATTTCTTGGAAATAAGTAAATGACAATATTATACTTGGAGTTGTTAAAGTTAGAAGTTGGACTCAAAATTAGAAAGTCAAAATCAATTAATAAACATAAAGAATTTCAAATATTGATATGCTGGAATTATTTTCTTATTCTCTCTCATTAAGTAAGCATTAGTATTATTGAAAATAACAAAATAAATAATAAAGTATTATTGCATCATGCTGGGATTATTTTGTTTGTTGCATCTAAATTGGAGCGTGAAATTCAAAACCTAATTTGAATTTGAATTGAGAAGAAAACAAAACTGAAAATATAAATAAGAAAAGAAAAATAGAAAAAGAAAAGGGAAATCACCGTATTGGGCCGTGCGACTGGAATTCGGCCCAACTATTACGCCCCCTCAGCACACTTGTGGTGGGCCCGCGACATCAGCCGCATTCCTAGCCGCACTCACATATGGCGCCAATGGGCAGGTCCCACATGTCGGCCACACCTCATTCCTATGCGCTGGTGCGGTGTCATTGCACCGTGGGGCCATAGTGTCATGCTCTTACTTTTCCCGTGCGCGTCGTTCTTTGGCGTGTGACCCACCGGTCAGATTTTTTTCTCACCAAGCCAATGACTTGTGGGGCCCGCTCCCACGATTCTTCTCCTACCTCCCGTGATAACAGGCTCTGCTCAACAGAAACTGGGATCTACGCCGGATCCTTGCCTGCAGGATCAAAACCGTCCTCCCCTCCTGTACATAAGTACGGATGCGCGCACCCCCTAGATCATCTGGTATCAGGCGTCGATGCCTCCCACATCATAGCCAGGCAAGCAGAGAAGCATGGGGTATAATTAAATTGCCGCCACCGTGGTACCACACATGTGTCGCCGGTCCGCGCCCAGTGTATAGCCGAAAGAGTTCACGAGGGCATAAGGAAGCCATGCTTAGTCTCTGCAACCGGTGGTCGACTAGCTCGTCGGGGATTCCTCATCAGTGATCTACCGATCCGCCAAATCGCAGTGTCGTGCGGTCCACATACTTTGGTGCCCAATTGAAGGTGAGAAACCTAGCTAGCAAGTCTCTATTCATCACGTTACTTTGACGTGTGGGTTGAGAGTTTGGATTCCGGGACATCAAACGGGAATCGTCAGCCATGGCACCGCCGTGGGCGGAACATGCCGCCGCCGCTGCTTGCCGTTGGTGTGGGGAGGTGCGTTGGCCGTGAGACCTTGATCAAGGTACGAACGACCCAGATTGGAGCATTTCGGGGGAAGGGCTTATGGCTGTTGGATCGGATATGGAGGGGCGAGATTAGATTGAGGAATACCCCTTCATCGGTTGCATTAGAGTCGTTGGATCGTGGGTGTGCGGCCGGATCAGATCTGGTCATCGTGAATTTTGGGCCATGGATCCTAGATCTGGCAGCCTCAGTTTAGTACCGGTTCGGTTAGGGATAGATCTAATCCACACCGTTGGATGGGGATCCCATGGCCAGAGTATGTTCATACCCCTTCGACAGCGCCAGAATGCAAAATAGTACTTGTCTTATTTAGTTATTAACCCGCCATCCCCTCCCGAGTTAAGATAATTACCTTTAGGTCCAGTTTTATTCAATTTGCCCCCTGCACTCTTTGGAATTAGTGGCAGCGGTCCATAGCACTGGTTTATAGTAAATCAAAGTCTAGAAAACGATTTATAATATAGAAATAAATCAAATAATTGTAGAAAAGCCATAACTCCCACATTTTAACTCCGTTTTGATCCATTTGATTGCATTAGACTCATGATAATATTGTTTATCGCTTAGTAACCTTATATTACTATGTAACTTAGTTATGAAAATAACACTCATTTTGTTTTATGTTTAACACCTAAATTATTCAGAAAATCATAACTTTTACACCTTAACCCTGAATTAAACCATTCGGATTGTGTTAACCTCATAGAGATATTTACTACATAGTAGCAACATTAGTTATACGATATCACATACTTTTAGAATTAAGTAACTAATTGGATTAATATATGTTTATTAGGAATTAGCTTTTCTAATGTTAATATAGTATTCTGAGCTTATGGTTATAATTTGACTAAAAGATGATCTTTAATCAAGTAATAACTTAGATTAAGTTGAGTTAATTATTTATAGTATGTTCTCTCATATGATGTATACTAACCAATTTATAATATAGTTTAATATTTAAATCACATAGATCTTCCATAAATCATAACTCCTTAACCATAACTTCGATTTTAGTGGTTCGCGAACCCATGATCTCGTAGCGACGCATAGATTATTATTATGCAGTTGTTCATATGTTCGATGTGATGTTAATTTTGCCCATACCATGTTTGTTTGTATTGCTACGTTTAGTAGTGAGGTCACGAGTCACATGAAGAGCAAGTTGGTATCTGGAATCTCAAGTCCTAGGCAAGTTGTGCCCTTGACCACTTTATTTACCCAATAATGTTCTTTATAATCATTTATTCATGCATAGGCTTAATTTTGATGGGACCCAATAGGTCACCCTAGTTTGGTTATCTTTATACATTGTTTACCCCTGAACTATTTGGGTAGTTTTTGCTATTGCTCTATATGGTTTTGGGATTAATATTACATTATGATTATGTTCCAATTATACTATTGCTTTACTTATTGTTCATGACAAGATCATTATATTAATTGAAACATGGAGCTTAACTTGAGAAACACGTGCCACCACAAGGGTGGAATGGGACGCCCTTGGTCGACTAATTAGGAAAGCTAGTGGAAGACTACCTTACCCGAAAGGGGCAATGGCAGTAGGGGAGTAGGCATGTAGGGAGGTTCTCGGGTTGATTTTGCTGCGATAGCGGTCAGACGAGGGATTCCTACATTGCTCTTCCTAGAAACTGTATCGGGTTTTCTGAAGCTAGTGGAACTTTGTAAAGGCCTCGTAGTGGATCCCTAGTCATTCACCTCGGCAGTGTCTAAGGGCCTTGCAAATCCAGGTAACATGGGATACACGACTTGTGGGTACAGGGTACAACCTCTGCAGAGTGTAAAACCGGTATACTAGTCATGCTCACGATCATGAGCAGCTCAGGACTCTCACATGATTAAATTATGGAATTAAATTCAATTTGTCATATGCATTGCATCGCGAGTGTTGTTTTCAATTTTGATTTATTACTTATTTGGTTTGATATCTACTTATACTTAGTAATTGCTAATAAAATTTTGACCAACTTTAAAAGCAATGCTCAGCTTCAACCATCCTCTGTGGTAAGCCTTACACTTCATATGAGCTCCCACCTTTGGCGAGTTCATACACAATATTCCTCACAACTTGTTGAGCGATGAACGTATGTGAGCTCACCCTTACAGTCTCACACCTCCCCCACAGGTCAAGAGCAGGTACCGCAGGATGAGGCGCATGGAGGATGTTGTGATGAGTTCGTGAGAGGTCTAGACCGTCGCCTCCACTACAAGCTTTTATGCCTTCTATGACGAATATACAATGACACTACATACTTTCGTCGTAAATTAGTTCTGTTTATAACGTTTTCTGAGAGGTGATCCAATATAGTGACGCAAAAAAAATCTCTGTCATTAAAATCGTCATAATCTAAAACATCGTCATCTTTGTGACAGTATTTAATGACAATACACAATTATCATAAGAGTAAATCGTCATAGTACCCTTTTGTACCATGACTGTGACCATATGCTGTCATTTCATATTTTGTCATATTTTTTTAATTCATGAAATAAAAATATAAAATATATTTTTTGCACAAGTGCAATTATATATGTGGCTGCGTGGCATATTTGGATGCTGGTATGACATGAGACAAAAATATAAAATAATATTGCCAGTAATTAGAATTTATATTAGTGTTCTATTGATTTTATGTGAAAAAAATAAAAAATACAAGCAATATGGATAGCGTTCTATTGATTTTTTGTGAAAAAAATAAAAATACAAGCAAGCAATAGGGATCAAACTTGAGACCAACCGCTCATACTGTAAGGTAACAACCATTGCGCTAACATCGTCTTTCTGTTTAGTTAATATTCGGACGGCTATTATCTTTTGCATGGACGTGGGACATCGTATCTTTTATGCGTACGCTCGGCTCGTTCCTGGCGCTACCGTTGGATTTCATGTGACTGCTGCTGCTGCAGACTCGAGCCATCGAGCGTTGGTACATGGCTAGGGTTTTGCGAGAGGCGAGAGGCCGACTCTCTGGCGACTGGCACACCACGCAGGGCACGACGCAGTGTGCACGACAAGCGGCGAGCAGCGTAGCGGCTGACGGCTGCGCGCAGGCAGGGGAGCAGGAGGCAGTGTGCGTGGCAAGCAGGCAAGCCGCAAGCAGCACGATGGCAGAGTGTAGACGAACAGCATGGCGGCGGACAGCGCCGCAGCGACTCCCTAGTGATTTGGTTGGTGAGCCTCGACGCTTTCCCCTTCCTGCTTCATATGTAGTATGAAATTGGTTTCGATATTGTTTAATTATGTCAACTAGCAAAGTCTATATTCGTTCAATTAATTGTATTACCAAATATTAGCATGAAAAACAAAATAAGAAAATAAGCATCTATAAGTTTCTGCTCTCACAAAATTTGGAATTTAATTAATGTTTAGTATATACCTTTAGTTGGTATACTATCTATGGACTTGATTTATGTTTGGCATAGATATATGGGTTGTACCCTAAGTTTAGAATTTCATATTAGCAATAACATATGGTGTTGAGAATGTTTTTTGCACAATTGATCAACAGCAACATACACTGACACATGTTTTTTGGGTTTGTAGATGGACAGATCTTGGATTAATAGTAGGCGTTTCAGCAAGCAGCATATCGCAGGAGTGAAAAGTTTCATGAAGTTAATTTCAGAGCGTTTTGCAGATATTGATGAGGTACTATGTCCTTGTCGAATGTGTTTGAATCGGATTGCCAGACAAAGTCAAAGATAGAGGATCATTTACATATTCATGGTATGGCAAGCACGTACACTACGTGGATACATCATGGAGAGGCACAATTTGATACTGTAATAAATCAATAAGCTTACCATCTAGAAGAACAATATTGTATGAATGAGGATATTAGTATGAATGAGTCTAAAAAACCAGAAGATAGATTGCCTGATATGGTACGAGAGTTGTTCACAGCTGGAGAGGAAGGTGCACATAAATCTATGTTTGCAGCTGTATTGGAAGATATGGAGCAAGAACTTCACCCTGGTGCATCGTACACAAGATTTTCTTTTGTTGTCAAGTTACTTCATATCAAATCTTTTTACCGGATCAGCAATGTTTCTTTCTCCTCAATTCTAAAGTTGTTATCATTGGCTTTCCCACATTGTTGTTTACCAACATCTTATAAGGAAGCTAAGAAACTTATCAAAGCATTGGGACTTGGATATGAGTCAATCCATGTGTGCCCCAATAATTGTGTTTTGTTTCATAAGGATTATGAAAAAAATAATGAGTGTCCAGTTTGTGGTGCATCAATATGGAAAGATGGTGATGCAAGAAATAAGAGTCCTCAGAAGGTGTTGCGACATTTTCCTTTGATTCCTAGATTGAGGAGGATGTTTGCTACGACAAAAATATATAAGGAGGCACAGTGGCACAAGTTGAAGAGGAAAGAAGTGGAAAATGAGCTTAGCCATCCAGCTGACGGTGAGGCATGGAAAGACTTTGACAGAAAATAATTGGTTTCAAGAAGATCCTAGAAATATAAGGCTTGGGCTAGCCATAGATGGTTTTAATCCGTTTGGCAAAATGAGCTCCTCTTACAGTATGTGGCCAGTTTTTGCTATCCCTTATAACTTTCCTCCGTGGGTATGTATGGAGCAATCAAACTTCATGTTGTGTCTACTCATCCCTGGTAGGGAATGTCCAGGAAAAGATTTTGATGTATTTCTAGAGCCACTAGTTGATGAGTTACAAGAACTTTGGTTGGGTTTTTCTACTTTTGATGCGCTGAGTAGGAAAGATTTTGATCTACATGCTGCTGTAATATGGTGTATTCATGACTATCCTGGTTTGAGCACTTTGTCTGGTAGAGTTACTAGAGGATACTACGCTTGTGTCCATTGCGACAAAGATCCTTGTTCCAGAAGAATAAGGAATAAAATATGCTATATTGGTCATCGACGTTGGCTACCACAAGTCCATCCATGGAGGAAAAAGAAGGATTATGATGGCCAAATTGAGAACCGTGACAAACCACAACAATTTAGTACCACTGAGTTGATGCAACAATTGGAAAGGGTGAAGGAAGTTAAACCAGGGAAGCATCCAAATAGCAATAAGAGGAAGCGAGATGCAAATGGTGGTCAATGTTGGAAGAGAAGGTCGTGCCTGTGGGATTTGCCATATTGGACAATTTGAAGTTGCGTCATAATCTTGATGTAATGCACATTGAAAAAAATATATGTGAGTACTTGCTAGGTACATTTCTTGCTCTTCCAAGAAAGTCAAAGGACAGTATTAATGCAAGGCTTGATTTTGAGGACATGGGCATAAGAAAAGATTTACACTTGAAGTGTGATGGAGGTACCTATGTGGTTCCTCATGCCCCTATATAATGGATAAAAATCAAAAGGTAGCATTTTATGATTTTTTGAGAAGTGTGAAATTTCTAGATGGGTATGCTCCTAACCTAGCATCATGCATCACTGCTGATGGATGCAACCTCCAAGGCTTGAAAACTCATGATTGCCATATCATACTTCAAAGGATTTTACCAGCTGCTCTCCGAGGAATAATGCACGATGAAATATATGTAGCAATTGCAGAACTAGGTAACTTCTTTCAGCAGCTATGCGCTAGGACCCTTAAATTAGATGTTTTGCACCAAATGAAAGAGAATATCCCAATTGTTCTATGCAAGCTTGAGAAAATATTCCCCCCATCATTGTTTGATGTTATGCTCCACTTGTCGGTACATTTACCTGATGAGGCAATACTTAGAGGACCGGTCCAATATGGCTGGATGTACCCCGTAGAAAGAAGGTTATACACTTTGAAACATTCTGTGAGGAACATGGCACGACCTGAAGGTTCAATTGAGAAGCATATGTTGCTAATGAATGTTTGCATGCATGTTCGAGGTATTCTGACGATCTTGAGACAAGACACAATTACGAGGGAAGGAATAGAGAGCATGTTGATATGAGTAAGGGTGATATATCTGTTTTCTAGCATGGAGTAGAATTACTTGGAGCCTCGAGGATTACTTATTTAGATAAGGATTATGATAAGATGGTTTTGTATGTGCTTAACAATTGTGCAGAGGTCGAGCCATATATAGAGTATCTATTCCCACTATTCCTCTTGCTTCTTCTTGTTTTTTTATTCATTACTTGCTAATTGATGATTTTAATATGTTTTACAGTCTATACAGAAAGGAGTTGCAGAATGAGGGAGGATTTACTGATATTGAAAAACAAGTAGAAAAACAATTTTCTTCCTGGTTTAAAAACTATGTGAGAACTTGTTTTATATTTCATTTTAATCCTTTATTACTTGAAGTTATTCTCATTGTATATAAATTTTATATATAGATTGGAACACTTTGGCATGAGCGAGGAGAAGATCTCTGTTCTGATCTATTAGCTTTGTCATGTCAACCTGATCTGCGAATAAGAGTTTATTCAACATGTATTATTGATGGTGTTCGATACCACACTATCGACCGTGAGAAAAATAGGAGGACACAAAATAGTGGTGTAATGGCACAAGGCACACATAATGGTGAAGATATTGAATTTTATGGTTCCTTAAGAGAAATAATTCAGTTGCGATATAATGCAGACAAGAGTGGACACTGGTCAGTGGTTAATTTTCGATGTGATTGGTTTGACACAGAAAGCAAGAAGGGAAGAATAAAAGATGATGGATTATTGAAAAGCATCAACCATTCTAGTTGTTGGTACAAAAATGATCCTTTCATTCTTGCGCCACAGGCTACTATGGTTTTTTATTTGCAAGACACCAAATATGGAGGTAGCTGGAGTGTAGTTCAAAAATTTGCGCATAGGCACCTTTGGAATGTTGATGAAAATTGTAGTGATGAAATACCCAATGGTGTGCCGCTTTCTTACCAAGATGATGAATGTGTTGCTTCTAATATTCAGCATATTGAAGTGGATATAAACAATGATACTGTTGGGGTACAAAATGTTGATATTATAGATGCAAGTGTAGTTGAAGATCTACATAGACAAAGGGATGAAGAAGATTATTTTGAGGACGAAGAAGATGAAACAGGATGGCAATATGCCAGTGATAATGACAAGAGCAATATCCCAAATGTTGTTGATGATAATAGCGATGACGACTAGATGGGTGATCTTGAATGAGTTAGCAACAGACATAACTGTGGACACTCTGAGTTCTATTTTCAGTTGTAGTGTGTTGGACTGAGGACTGAAGTTTATGCAAGTTGTGTGTGTCTCTTTTCTGTAAAAAACTGAAGGTTATGCAGTGTTCGTAATGGTGCGGTTGTATATTAGACTGAAAACCTAATTTATGCAGTTTCTTGTGTCTGTTTTCTATAAAGACAGATTCACTGATTTTTCTGTAAAATGGAAACTGAAAACAGATTCACTGAAAACTAAAAACAGATTCACTGTAAACTGCAAAACTGAAAATTGAAAACAGATTCACTCAAAACTGAAAACTGAATTTTCTATAAAGATAGATTCAAAATGAGGACCCCTCTTTAAAGTGTTGTGTAAAGACAGATTCTTGACAGGTTGTGTAAAAAATGAAAACTAAATTTTCTGAAAACAGGTTCTTGACAGGTTATGTAAAAATTGAAATCTGAAACATGTTCTTTTGAGTTTTGAATCCTGCCTTTTTCTCCTCTTATTAATGCTGTTTGTGTACCTGATTTAGGGTCTCCCAGAAACAATGCTTCAAAAAATGAAGGGTTGTACATCACTGTTAATATATGATTCCCTATTCTTATTAAGTAAAACATAGTATGAAAAATGCTTGGACGGTTGTGTGTTACTGGGAGCATATGTGCTTGTGTTTCTAAAACTACATACTTGCTGGGAGCATATGTGCTTGACTGGGAGCAGATTTGTATTGCATCAGTGAGCTACTTCGGTTCTCCATTGTTACTACAACTGCTACTAACAAATAAGACTAGCTTCGCTACTTCATCACTAGTCTTCACATAGTGTAATGGTCTGCTTTGTATTGAAATACCCCGAGGTGGCAGGTTCGACTTGTAACACCCTGAATTTGGGGGTATAAAATTTCTTTTCTAATATTCACCAAATTCAGGTGTTACCCTCTCTTTTCCTTGCTTTTCTTTTCTTTTTCCTAAATAGCGAAGAGTTATTTTGTTTTATATATGTTTAAGCCTAGTAAAATTAAACCCTAAAAAGGGGGTCCTTGATTGTTGCATAGCATGTCGAGGCATGTTTTTCCATTGTGATGGTGCATTTATTCAAACATAGGAAGCATGTTCGAATTTGAATTCAAAACTAAATACATGTTTTCAAAAAGAACAAAGGGAAGGAAAATAAATAAAAGAAACTCCCCCTCAGCCCCTAACCGGCCTTCTCGCGGCCCAGCGCCCTGCGGCCCAGCGCCACACGCCCTCCCCCACGGCCCACCTCGTGTCTCGGCCCATGCCCCTCCCTCTCCGCGCCTGCGTAGCCCAGCACGGCCCACCAACCGCCGGTGCCCCTCCCCAAACCCTAGAGCGCGGGCGCGCGCTAGGAGAGCGTCGCCGCAGCCTGTGGGTGGGTCCCACCCACCCGGCCGCCTCTCCTCTGCCCGTATTCCCCAACCGCCCCTAGCCAGCCTCTCTCTCTCCCCTTCTCCCACTCTCTCCTTCTCCATCGTGCCTTCTTCCCTCCATGTGCGCTCGCCCAGCGGCCCTCCGCGGCGGCGTGTAGGAGCGGCTCCGGCGCGGCGCGGCCCACGGCAGCCGGCGTGGCGCGGCTCGCGGCGCCCGTGGCACGGCCAGCCCGCCCGGGGTGGCGCGCCCCACCTCCTCGGCCCCCCTAGTCCGGCCATGGCGCGGCTCGCGGCGCGGCCCCCTGCCCCAGCCAGTGCGGCTTGCGGCCACGGCGCGATGCGCGCAGCCCCTCCCTCCCAGCGCGGCGGCGCTCTGCCCGGCCTGGGCGCGCGATCCCCCCTGCCCCCGTCCCGGCGCACGGCCCCGCCTCGCTCCAGCCGCCACTCTGGCGCGCGCGCCCTCACCCCGGCCTCGGCGTGCCCCAGCCCTCGGCTCGCTCGCCCGGCGCGGCGCAGCGGCCCCGGCTTGTCCGCCCATGCTCGTGGCGCTCAGCCCGGTGCGGCGCGGCCCCGCTGCCTGCTCGCGGCGTGCGGCTCGGCCCCGGCGCGACGGCGCGGCCCCGGCATGGCTCGCGGCGCCCTCGTTCGGCCAGTGCGGCTCGAGTAGCCCCGGCGCAGCTGCTCGCGCCCTTGCGCGTCGCGCAGGACTGGTTCGTGGTGAGATGGATTGTGGCCATGTGAGATCCCATCGTATCAAATCGTGAACGAGTACGTATTCAATGTGTATGCATAGCAGATACATCTGATCATGTTCTAATTGTGATGACTTCGTAATCACGCAGAATGCACGTTAATAATAGTATGTTGCCGCACCACAGGTTTTGGCTAACTAGTGTATTGTTTGCTTGTCTAATGGTTAATAAAATCGTTGTGTCACTTCATTAATATTAAATAAGTTGTTTCCGATTTATTTGTCGGTCATTCAATTAACAACTCAATCGAATCAAATTTATAATGTTAATTATGTGTTTGTCACGCGCCTTTAGCGTGAGTCGCGTGTCTCACCGCGTGTTGCTCGCGCATGTTGCACGTGCTATTTCGCGTGTGGCCGCATGTTGTATCACGTTGTTCGTGCGGCGTCTGCGCGTGATAATAAATTGGTTTCTCTTATAAGAACTCATGTTAGTGATGTTAAATCGTCAAGTCATATATGTTAGATAATTAACTTAAGGTTCGCTCGACTAATATTTATTAGATTAATATTCTAATTAGATTAAATGTGTAGTGTTCAACTTGGGCTTTTACAATAAATATTAGCATGGTAAATATCAACTCAACTACCTTTTATTTATTTAATATTTGTTTAGTATAAACATGCCACCCATTTAATTTTCTCGCATGTCGCGCGTGCTGTTCCGCACGTGGCGGCGTGCTGTTGGCACGTCATTCGCGTTCATCGCGCTCGCTGTTTCGTGTATCGTCAGCACGCTAAGTCGCGTGTGTCTGTGCGTCGTCGCATATTATTGTTCGCGTGCTATTTGCGCGTTGTCGACTTTCCTTCGCGCGTTCGTGCCGCGCATCTGGGTCGCGTGTGGCGCGCTGTCCGTGCGCGATATTAAAGCCGTTCAATTATAATCACTAAGGTCAATTAGTTAACTATTTGTTTAATCGTCTACTATTAAAATAGTAAGTTAGTCAAAGCTAAGTAGTAGTTTTAATTTATATTTTATATGATAATGTCAATTCACGTAATTATAATTACATCGAACTAATATTCTAATTAAGACTTGTTTAGTATAAACACATTACCGATTTAGCTTTCTCGCCTATGTCGCGCGTGTTGTTCAGCACGCGGTGGCGTGCTGTTTCGCGCGTCGTTCGTGCTGGTCGCGCGCGCTGTCTTGTGCGTCGTTCGTGTGCTATGTCGCGTGTGTTCCCGCATCGTTCGCGCGCTGTCGTGTTGTTTCGCACGTCCTAGATTCGCCTCACTTAGAATCTCTAACTTTAATTAAATTACTAGTTTAACTAACAACTGCTAGTGTAACGGATTAATCGAAACTAAATGGTAAATATTATTTATATTTTATAATGTCGAATTAAATGTTATAGTTAATATTTATTTAGCGTAAACGTGATATCTTCCTGACCGTAGTCTCGAGTTCGTCAATTCTTCTCCTCGCGTGACCATAGTAGTGAGCTCTATTTTGTTGTGTATATTTTATTATGTTTTATTTGAATGGTGTAATGTTCTTACGCATATACATATATTTGTTTGTTTGTTTGTGCCTGTTGGTATTCGCTGTGCGTCGCGAATAGTTTGCGATCCGTTTCCGAGCTTCGAGGGATCGAAGATCAAGAGTTGGCGACCAAGTGATCAGGCTCCTCGAGTTCCACAAAGTTGAAGACCCTGAGCATCTGTTTGGTGAAGGCAAGTGTCCTCTGACCCATTATGTCCCATTTACTTTATAATTCACTGTCCCGCATATTATGAACAACCTAAGGATTGACTAGCTTTTATTTACCTTGTCCTTGATTACCTTTTGGGTTACTATGGTTAGCTTCATGCTAGCGCTTTACTTTAATCAATGAACATGATGAGATACAATGATGATACTATAGTTTTATTCTGGATATGATGATATACTTGTGGCATTTAAGGGGACTCGAGCTGTTTCTCGAGTGCCTCTCCGTAAGGACCTGTTCGTTGGATGACCGCCCGGGAAAACAGTGCAACCATGAGGGTGGAATGGGACGCCCTTAGCTGAATAATTAGAGGAACCGGGGTGTAGTTCGCTTAGCCGTCGTGCCGTCAATGGGGCTCGGTGTATGCGGCTCGCTCTGCCAAGGTTGATTTGTCCCTTGGGGAGGAGTGCGGTACATTTAGGAAACCTAACGGGCGGCTACAGCCCCGGGGAATCTTTGTAAAGGCTTCGTAGTGAATCCCTGGCCATTCACCTCGGGAGTGAATAAGGGTCTTGCAAGCCCGGGCTAGAGAGAGAATCACGACTTGTGGGTAAAGTGCGCAACCTCTACAGAGTGTTATGAAACTGATATATCAGCCGTGCTCGCGGTTTTGAGCGGCCAAGGGAGCTCCATTGATTAGAGATACTTGATCAGAGATGTTCGGATTACAGGTGGTGATGAGAATGATGGTTTCGATTATGATTATGGTAATGATAAGTGGTATTCTTTCCGTTTGGAAAGGGTACTTTGGGTTAAGAACGTGGGTTAATGCTAAAACCTGGCTTTCTACTAGTAATAATAACCTGACCAACTAAAAGCAATCGCTTGACTTAACCCCACATAAAGCTAGTCCACTACAGCCAAACGGGACATTTGCTGAGTACGTTGATGTGTACTCACCCTTTCTTTCACAAAACACCAGGTTGCCTCTGGTGAAATCTATGCTCAGGTAAAGAAGAAGGCGTCGAGGTGGATCTCCAGGAGTTCCAGGACGTCTATGAGTTCGAGGATTAGGCTAGCGACCTCCCCCAGTTAGCTGCCTGTGGTGGGTTGTTTACGTTGACTACGTTTCGCTTCTGTGTACTTTGATCTATATTATGTAAATGGCTCTAGTCTGTAATATTATTACTCACTCTTTATTGTAATTCGAAGCATTGTGCTATGATGAGTCATTTATGTAATCGCTGTGTACGTGAATTTCTGATCCTGGCACGTACATGGTTCGCATTCGGTTTACCTTATAAAACCGGGTGTGACATAAGTGGTATCAAAGCCGTGCTGACTGTAGGACCGCTGACCTAGAGTAGCATTGGCCGTTTTAAGGACTTATTGATTATTACTTCATCTCATCCTTGATTCTGCTTCAAAATATTAGTCACCTCGACTAATTCTATGTTGTGCTCCTATATGCCCCCTTGCCAAAAAGTATTTTATTCTAGTATGGTCTATACTTCTCTCAATCTATTAGATCTGATCTTATCTTGTGCTTGCGACATCTTTGTAGATGCCCCCTGACCATAGCCTTTAGTCTTTTGGGACTCTTTCCTCATCCATTATTAAATTGCTACTATTTGACCATCTCTATTCCATTTTGTTATTGACATGCTCGTATCCTTGCATTTTTAATACCCTTATCCCTTAATCTAAAGCACTTACCCTTGTACCTCTACTGCCTATTTAAACATTTTAGTTTATATGTCCATGATCTTACTGTCTTTTGAGACCCTTTCCTATTCTATTGTTAAGTCGCTATTTTTTTGGCAATTTGTACTTTCTTGGTCTTGGTATGCTCGTACCATTGGAATCTTGCATACTCTTATTTTTATATATGCTTACCTTTATATCCCAATATCTGTTTGAAATATTTCAGTTAACATGCCCTTGACCACCCTTGTTTCTTAATGATCCATGAGCAGTCATTTTATTTTGCATATCCTTGCTAATCTCGTTGTCTCCTTGTAACTCCATTTGGTAATTAATTTTCTTTACTTCAACCATTCTATTGCAACCTTACATATCTTACCCTTGATTGTTTTCTCCACTTCGCCACCTAGCGAGTCTTGCCTGAGCTCTATCCTTATGCTTTTCATTATTATCACCTTTACCTTTGACACCTCTACATCTTACATTGATGTTTATCTTATACCTTCCCTTTAAATTCTCCTCTTTTCCATCTCAATTTGGGAGTTATATTTTACCTATTTTTCCCTTGGTCGTATCCTCCTCTTTGTCGCTTGCGAGTTCTCAACTCCATCCTTTGTTGTGCTTCTGTTTAGTGTTGCCCTTACCTTTCCCGTCTCTCGACCATACCTTGGTGACTACATTATGTTTGTTATCTAAAACCTCCAATCTCCCACCTTAGTTCAAGCGTGGTCTCTTACTTATCTCACCCATGGATATATCCTATACTTTACCACTTGCAAGACTTATCTTAATTCTATTCTTGGTTGTACCTAGATTCCTGGTTTTTTTATGCACATTTACCTCTTCCTTTATATTCTTGCCTATTATCACCTTCGACCCTTGACCTCTCTCTATATTTACCATGATGTTTACCTATTTTTTTAGCCTCACTTATTCCATTTCAATCCAAGAGTGTTGTTTTCCCTATCCCGCTCTTGTTCATTTCCTTTCCCTTTGTCGCTTTGCAAGTCTTGTCTTACCTTAACTTCATCCTTTGTTGGGCTTTTGTTTGATATCATCCTTACCTTTGTAATCTGTAGATCTTGCCTTGATACTTATCTTAGGTCTGCTTGTTGAAATCCCCTCTTTCCTATCTCAATTCGAGAGCTATGTTTTACTTATCTAACCCTTGACTATATCCTCTTCTTTACCGCGTGTAGGCCTAGACTTAACTCCATTCATTATCGTATTTGTACCACTTGCTCTTCTATGCCTTTATATTTTCTCTTACAGCTTTGTCCGTTATCGCCTTTGGCCCTTGCGATATTTATGTCTTCTACCTAAATGCTTACCTTAAACTTATCCTTTAAACCCTCCCCTTTTTTCAACCCAGTTTGAGAGTTGCGAGTTACCTACCTCTCCCTTGATTTCTTTTCACTTCTTGTCGCCTTACAAATTTTATTTCAATTGCATCCTTTGCTATGTGTTTTATTTGCTATCACCATCTCCTTGTCATCCATCGATCTTGCCTTCATGCTCATCTTTATTCTGGCTCTTTAAAAATCTCCTCTCTTCCACCTCAATTTGAGAGTGGCAGTTTACCTATCTGGCCCATGGGCGTACCACCTCCTTTTCCATTTGCAGGTCTTGTATTAACTCCATCCTTTGTGGTATTTATATTCTTGGTTCTTATGCATATTTACCTCATCTCCTACACCCTTGTCCGGTATCACCTTTAACCCTTGTAATATTCATACCCTTACCTTCATGCTAACTTTGAGCCTCCCCTTTAAAGCCTTCTCTTTTCCATCCTTGTTCGAGGATAATGTCTCACCTATTTCACCATTGACTGCTCCCCCTTCTTTGATGCCTTGCAAGTTTTGTCTGAAATACATCCTTGGTTGTGTTTGTCTGTTATCACCTTAACCCTTGTCATCCCTTGATCTTTACCATGATGCTTATCTTGCACCTGCATTTTAAAGCCTCCTCTCCCATTTCATTTCAAGAGTGATGTCTTACCTATCCCGCTCTTGTTCGTTCCCTTTTTCCTCTGTCGCGTTGCAAGTCTTGCCCTAACTCTATCTTTCGATGCGTTTTTGCCTTTCACCTCCCTTACCTTTGCAATCTCTAGATCTTTCCATGATGTTATCTTATGCCCACCTTTTGAAATATTATCTTTCCCATCTCGATTTGAGAATGGTGTTTTACCTATCCTGACCTTGGTTGCCTTCTTTCCCGGTCGGTTACAATCCTTGCTTTAGCTCCATCCTTTATTATGCTCATGCCCTACCCTCCATGTCTTATTATTCCCCTTGCCTTTTGTTGGCCTTAGAGTAGTTTCCCCTTTGTAAGGAGAGACCACCATCTAGTTAACATTCACGTGTAGCAATGAAATGTTTGTTGTAGTGTGCTCATGATGTTTGCCCTTCTGCTATGACTGATTTGCTTCTTTGGAATGAGTGTTGATGTGTTGTGGCCCTTGGTCCGCAATGGAATCTGTTTACTAGGTGAGTGCCATAGAGTTAAGTAGTTGGGTTCTCCCCCTGCTCTCTCTAATCTGTCTATACTTACCTTTTCTCGCTATTCTTATCTCTTGCACCTGTCCATTTGGCAACCTCCAACTCCTCCAAATCAGTCAAGATCAGAGTCAGCAGCATCTTCACCAAGTGCATATCAACGCTCCTATTAAGGGGGTTAGCCGCTAACCCCAATGAAGACAATGTGATCAACATCAACCAACAAGATCAGAGTGGCGCAGCGAAAGCGTGTGTGGGTCCTAACCCACAGGTCTAGGAGATCCTCAAGAATTGCATCAATCGGTCTCCAGCATCTGATGGTCAAAGCAGCCAATCCACAAGTCAAGTCGGTGGAGTAAAAGTTGAGTTAGAAGCTATGAAAGACTAATGAACCAATCTCATTTTCTTGCTAGCCTCTTCTTGAATCTCGAGGATGAGATTCTGTTAAGGGGGTTAGGTTTGTGACACCCTGAATTTGGGGGTATAAAATTTCTTTTCTAATATTCACCAAATTCAAGTGTTACCCTCTCTTTTCCTTGCTTTTCTTTTCTTTTTCCTAAATAGCGAAGAGTTATTTTGTTTTATATATGTTTAAGCCTAGTAAAATTAAACCCTAAAAAGGGGGGTCCTTGATTGTTGCATAGCATGTCGAGGCATGTTTTTCCTTTGTGATGGTGCATTTATTCAAACATAGGAAGCATGTTCGAATTTGAATTCAAAACTAAATACATGTTTTCAAAAAGAACAAAAGGAAGGAAAATAAATAAAAGAAACTCCCCCCCCTTAGCCCCTAACCGGCCTTCTCGCGGCCCAGCACCCTGCGGCCCAACGCCACACGCCCTCCCCCACGGCCCACCTCGTGTCTCGGCCCACGCCCCTCCCTCTCCATGCCTGCGCAGCCTAGCGCGGCCCACCAACCACTGGCGCCCCTCCCCAAACCCTAGAGCGCGGGCGCGCGCTAGGAGAGCGCCGTCGCCGCCTGTGGGTGGGTCCCACCCACTCGGCCGCCTCTCCTCTGCCCGTATTCCCCAACCGCCCCTAGCCAGCCTCTCTCTCTCCCCTTCTCCCACTCTCTCCTTCTCCATCGTGCCTTCTTCCCTCCGTGTGCGCTCGCCCGGCGGCCCTCCGCGGCAGCGTGCAGGAGCGGCTCCGGCGCGGCGTGGCCCCCGCAGCCGGCGTGGCGCGGCTCGCGGCGCCCGTGGCACGGCCAGCCCACCCGGCGTGGCGCGCCCCACCTTCTCGGCCCCCTAGTCCGGCCATGGCGCGGCACGGCCCCCTGCCCCAGCCAGCGCGGCTTGCGGCCACGGCGCGGTGCGCGCAGCCCCTCCCTCCCCGCGCGGCGGCGCGTCTGCCCGGCCTGGGCGCGCGATCCCCCCTGCCCCCGTCCCGGCGCGCGGCCCTGCCTCGCTCCGGCCGCCGCTTTGGCGCGCGCGCCCTCGCCCCGGCCTCGGCATGCCCCAGCCATCGGCTCTCTCGCCCGGCGCAGCGCAGTGGCCCCGGCTTGTCCGCCCATGCTCGTGGCGCGCAACCCGGTGCGGCGCGGCCCCGCTGCCTGCTCGCGGCTTGGCCCCGGCGCGACGGCGCGGCCCCGGCATGGCTCGCGGCGCCCTCGTTCGGCCAGCGCGGCTCGAGTAGCCCCGGCGCAGCTGCTCGCGCCCTTGCGCGTCGCGCAGGACTGGTTCGTGGTGAGATGGATTGTGGCCATGTGAGATCCCATCGTATTAAATCGTGAACGAGTACGTATTCAATGTGTATGCATAGCAGATACATCTGATCATGTTCTAATTGTGATAACTTCGTAATCACGCAGAATGCACGTTAATAATAGTATGTTGCCGCACCACAGGTTTTGGCTAACTAGTGTATTGTTTGCTTGTCTAATGGTTAATAAAATCGTTGTGTCACTTCGTTAATGTTAAATAAGTGGTTTCCGATTTATTTGTCGGTCATTCAATTAACAACTCAATCGAATCAAATTTATAATGTTAATTATGTGTTTGTCACGCGCCTTTAGCGTGAGTCGCGCGTCTCACCGCGTGTTGCTCGCGCATGTTGCACGTGCTATTTCGTGTGTGGCCGCATGTTGTTTCACGTGGTTCGCGCGGCGTCTGCGCGTGATAATAAATTGGTTTCTCTTATAAGAACTCATGTTAGTGATGTTAAATCGTCAAGTCATATATGTTAGATAATTAACTTAAGGTTCGCTCGACTAATATTTATTAGATTAATATTCTAATTAGATTAAATGTGTAGTGTTCAACTTGGGCTTTTACAATAAATATTAGCATGGTAAATATCAACTCAACTACCTTTTATTTATTTAATATTTGTTTAGTATAAACATGCCACCCATTTAATTTTCTCGCCTGTCGCGCGTGGCGGCGTGCTGTTGGCACGTCATTCGCGTTCATCGCGCTGGCTGTTTCGTGTATCGTCAGCACGCTAAGTCGCATGTGTCCATGCGTCGTCACATATTATTATTCGCGTGCTGTTTGCGCGTTGTCGACTTTCCTTCGCGCGTTCGTGCCGCGCATCTGGGTCGCGGGTCGCGCGCTGTCCGCACGCGATATTAAAGCCGTTCAATTATTATCACTAAGGTCAATTAGTTAACTATTTGTTTAATCATCCACTATTAAAATAGTAAGTTAGTCAAAGCTAAGTAGTAGTTTTAATTTATATTTGATATGATAATGTCAATTCACGTAATTATAATTACGTCGAACTAATATTCTAATTAAGACTTGTTTAGTATAAACATGTTACCGATTTAGCTTTCTCGCCTATGTCGCGCGTGTTGTTCAGCACGCGGTGGCGTGCTGTTTCGCGCGTCGTTCGTGCTGGTCACGCGCGCTGTCTTGTGCGTCGTTCGTGTGCTATGTCGCGTGTGTTCCCGCATCGTTCGCGCGCTGTCGTGTTGTTTCGCACGTCCTAGATTCGCCTCACTTAGAATCTCTAACTTTAATTAAATTACTAGTTTAACTAACAACTGCTAGTGTAACAGATTAATCGAAACTAAATGGTAAATATTATTTATATTTTATAATGTCGAATTAAATGTTATAGTTAATATTTATTTAGCGTAAACGTGATATCTTGCCGACCGTAGTCTCGAGTTCGACAATTCTTCTCCTCGCGTGACCATAGTAGCGAGCTCTATTTTATTGTGTATATTTTATTATGTTTTATTTGAATGGTGTAATGTTCTTACGCATATACATATATTTGTTTGTTTGTTTGTGCCTGTTGGTATTCGCTGTGCATCGCGAATAGTTTGCGATCTGTTTCCGAGCTTTGAGGGATCGAAGATCAAGAGTTGGCGACCAAGTGATCAGGCTCCTCGAGTTCCACAAAGTTGAAGACCCTGAGCATCTGTTTGGTGAAGGCAAGTGTCCTCTGACCTATTATGTCCCATTTACTTTATAATTCACTGTCCCGCATATTATGAACAACCTAAGGATTGACTAGCTTTTATTTACCTTGTCCTTGATTACCTTTTGGGTTACTATGGTTAGCTTCATGCTAGCGCTTTACTTTAATCAATGAACATGATGAGATACAATGATGATACTATGGTTTTATTCTGGATATGATGATATACTTGTGGCATTTAAGGGGACTCGACCTGTTTCTCGAGTGCCTCTCCGTAAGGACCTGTTCGTTGGATGACCGCCCGGGAAAACAGTGCAACCATGAGGGTGGAATGGGACGCCCTTAGCTGAATAATTAGAGGAACCGGGGTGTAGTTCGCTTAGCCGTCGTGCCGTCAATGGGGCTCGGTGTATGCGGCTCGCTCTGCCAAGGTTGATTTGTCCCTTGGGGAGGAGTGCGGTACATTTAGGAAACCTAACGGGCGGCTCACAAAGGCGCCTATCTTGGTGCCCCCAGCTGCCGGAGAAGCCCTCCTGGTCTACGTCGCCGCGACCACTCAGGTGGTTAGCGCCGCGATTGTGGTCGAAAGGCAAGAAAAGGGGCACGCATTGCCCGTTCAGAGGCCAGTCTACTTCGTCAGCGAGGTACTGTCCGAAACCAAGATCCGCTACCCACAAGTTCAGAAGCTGCTTTACGCGGTGATCCTAACGCGGCGGAAGCTGCGACACTACTTCGAGTCTCATCCGGTAACTGTGGTGTCATCCTTCCCCCTGGGGGAGATCATCCAGTGCCGGGAGGCCTCGGGTAGGATTGCAAAGTGGGCGGTGGAAATCATGGGCGAGACGATCTCGTTCGCTCCTCGGAAGGCCATCAAGTCCTAGGTCTTAGCGGACTTCGTAGCTGAATGGGTCGACACCCAGCTACCGACGGCTCCGATCCAACCAGAGCTCTGGACCATGTTCTTCGATGGGTCGCTGATGAAGACAGGAGCCGGCGCAGGCCTACTCTTCATCTCGCCCCTCGGGAAGCACCTACGCTACGTGCTACGCCTCCATTTCTCGGCATCCAACAATGTGGCTGAGTACGAAGCTCTGGTCAACGGGTTGTGGATCGCCATCGAGCTAGGGGTCCGACGCCTCGACGCTCGCGGTGACTCGCAGCTCGTCATCGACCAAGTCATGAAGAACTCCCACTGCCGCGACCCGAAGATGGAGGCCTACTGCGATGAAGTTTGGCGCCTGGAAGACAAGTTCTACGGGCTCGAGCTCAACCACATCGCTCGGCGCTACAACGAGACTGCGGATGAGCTGGCTAAAATAGCCTCGGGGCGAACGACGGTTCCCCCGGACGTCTTCTCCCGGGATCTGCATCAACCCTCCGTCAAGATCGACGACATGCCCGAGCCCGAGGCACCCTCGGCCCAGCCCGAGGCACCCTCGGATCATCCCGAGGCACCCTCGGCTCGGCCCGAGGTATCCTCGATTCAACCCGATGTACCCTCGGCCCCCGAGGGCGAGGCGCTGCACGTCGAAGGGGAGCAAAGCGAGGTCACGCCTGATCAAAACTGGCAGACCACGTACCTGCAATATCTCCACCGAGGAGAGCTACCCCTCGACCGAGCCGAGGCTCGGTGGGTGGCGCGGCGCGCCAAGTCGTTCGTGTTGCTGGGTGATGAGAAGGAGCTCTACCACCGCAGCCCCTCCGGCATCCTCCAGCGATGCATCTCCATTGCCGAAGGTCAGGAACTCCTGCGAGAGATACACTCGGGGGCTTGCGGCCATCACGCAGCGCCTCGAGCCCTTGTCGGGAATGCTTTCCGGCAAGGCTTCTACTGGCCGACGGCGGTGGCCGACGCCACTAGAATTGTCCGCACCTGCGAAGGGTGTCAGTTCTACGCAAGGCAGACCCACCTGCCCGCTCAGGCTCTGCAGACGATACCCATCACCTGGCCTTTTGCTGTGTGGGGTCTGGACCTCGTCGCCCCCTTGCAGAAGGCACCCAGGGGCTACACGCACCTGTTGGTCGCCGTCGACAAATTCTCCAAGTGGATCGAGGTCTGACCCCTAAACAGCATCAGGTCCGAGCAGGCGGTGGCGTTCTTCACCAACATCATCCATCGCTTCGGGGTCCCGAACTCCATCATCACCGACAACGGCACCCAGTTCACCGGCAGAAAGTTCCTGGACTTCTGCGAGGACCACCACATCCGGGTGGACTGGGCCGCCGTGGCTCACCCCATGTCAAATGGGCAAGTAGAGCGTGCCAACGGCATGATTCTACAAGGGCTCAAGCCTCGGATCTACAACGACCTCAACAAGTTCGGCAAGCGATGGATGAAGGAACTCCCCTCGGTGTTTTGGAGTCTGAGGACAACGCCAAGCCGAGCCACGGGCTTCACGCCGTTCTTCCTAGTCTACGGGGCCGAGGCCGTCTTGCCCACAGACCTGGAATACGGCTCCCCGAGGGCGAGGGCCTACACCGACCAAAGCAACCAAGCTAGCCGAGAAGACTCGCTGGACCAGCTGGAGGAGGCTCGGGACAAGGCCTTACTACACTCGGCGCGGTACCAGCAGTCCCTGCGACGCTACCACGCCCGAGGGGTCCGGTCCCGAGACCTCCAGGTGGGCGACCTGGTGCTTCGGCTGCGACAAGACGCCCGAGGGCGGCACAAGCTCACGCCCCCCTGGGAGGGGCCGTTCGTCATCGCCAAAGTTCTGAAGCCCGGAACGTACAAGCTGGCCAACAGTCAAGGCGAGGTCTACGGCAACGCTCGGAACATCCAACAGCTACGTCGCTTCTACCCTTAAGATGTTTTCAAGTTGTTCATATACCTCGCGCCCAGCAAAAGTTTAGTCGTCAAGGAAGGGTCGGCCTTGCCTCGGCAAAGCCCGACCCTCCCTCGGGGGCTAAAAGGGGGGGAACCCCCTCTGCGTCGAAGTTTTCCTCGAAAAAAGATCTTTTCTGCCAGAAGGTCTTTTGGGCTGGTTGACTACTTCGAAAGTGGATCCTGAAAACAACAGAGTACACGTAAGCAGCCAAGGCTGACCGAGCCGAGGGACTCCTACGCCTCCGAGATACGGATACCTCACTCGTCACCTTTACACGGGGCGACTCACGCTTGGTGAAGCGGTTCAGACAACCAACAGGCGAGTCTTAGTGCTCGAAAATGAGGAAAAAACACGGCTCCGTGCCGAAAATACACACATGTTCAGGCCCCGACAGCCACAATGAACAAAAACACTGGCATTCAAAGTGCCATTACAAACGGAACTCCGGTTCCACCTCCGCAGGTACGAACAACCCCACTCAATGGGGGGGCCTACGGAGCAACAGAAGACCGACGGACGGCTCGCCGTCGCCCGCTCCAGCAGCAGCGACAACGACCCCCTCTACGGGTGGCCAAACTGCAGCGGCGATGGCCTTAGGGCGAACGCTGCTGCAACCTTGCCCTCGCCCACGCCGACGCTCGAGGGGCGAGGACAAGTACAAAGAGCCGGAGGCTCGGAGCGCGGATGGTGGCGGTGATCCCGTCGGCGATGGGGACTTCTCGAGCCGCCTCCGCCTCGGCACCGACGACAAGGGCCGTCGGCCCATCGGCAGATCCCCACTCGGATCCTCCCGGACGAGCAGGGCACCGACCTCCCCGCGGGGGCACCGTACCGGTGCAAAGGCAGGACCGCCCCAGAACACGAACGCCGCCCTAGCAGCGCGCGACATCTTGGGCGGTCCTCCCGTGCACACGGCGCGGCAGCCGCCTTCCGGCGGGAGGGGGCACTGGGGGCCAAGCCGACGAGCCCGACGCGCTGGGGCAGATGACGCCTGCCGTCGATCGGCCCCACGTTGTCGAAGTCCGACCCGCCCGCAGGGCCGGCGAGCGCCCTCTCCCTCGAACGCCGCAGGAGAGGGTGACCCACGAGTCCGCGCGGGAGGTAGAGCTCCGGCTCAGCCCGGCCTCCACCCCAGCGAGGATGATGAACATCCTTGAAGCTGAGGGTGGGACCAAGATCGCAGCCCGGCTTGCTTCTCCCCACCCAGGGGCTGGTGGTCACCGTCTTGGGTGACCGCCAGCGGGGGAGTACAGCCGGGCCGGATGATGAAAATCCTTGAGGCCGAACGATGGCTGAAAGGTACCAACTCCCACAGAGTTGTGTTCCTCCAACGACGAGCCGGAAAGACGACAGATATCCCCCATTCGGGGGCTTGGAAGGCGGAAAGACGCGATGCATAAGGAAGTGCGAAGACATGGTCGCCTTCCAAGGGGGTCACCCTCCTTTTAAAGGCGGTTCTCCCTACTTGCATCCCCAGCCGTCACGGGCTGAGTCTTCTCCAACACACTCCAAGGTCCTCCCCTACGGCGCGGGGGCTGGGTCCCACGCGTCATGCAAGCCGGCTCAGAGCAGAAGAGGCCAAACCGCCGTGCGCGGTGCGTACAACCGCCCGGCGGTTACAAGCGACTCTCCACTTTTGCCCAGACCAACGGGCGAAAGGGCGGGCAGCCGTGCAGGCGGCATGCAACCGCGCCAAGTGGGCGCACTTCTCCGACTCCCAACACGCCCGGCATGGAGGCCTAGGCCCACGCGTCATGCAACCGGTGCGCCGGTTGCTACGTGTGAGTAACTGCACCGCCACCTGCGCCACCACCGCGCCTCCTCGACTGCGGAACCAATACCGTGACTCGAGGCCACCCAGCGTACGACCCAGCGGCTCCAGCCTGGCGCGACGGTCAATACGGCCGAAGACGGGCCGGCAGTAATGGCGGTGGCAGGCGGGCAGGTGCAGCGGTCACGTCGTCAGCCAAGCTTACGTCCCATCCGGGGGCAGCGAGAGAACCCTCTCTCACGGCGTGAAGACAACGCGCCCGTGACCCGTTCCTCGAACGGCTCACGCACGCGCAACGGCCGCCCCGCGAACCACTCGCCCCATCGCATTAACTCCGCGGCGGGACAGGCGGCGCCTCTGGCAGGAGAAGCGGGCGACGCTTTGCCTTCGCCATGATGACCGCGTCAAAAAAGGTACGCCGCGTCGATCGATTTCGTATCCTTTTCCTTTTTTCCTCTTTCTCTCTCTTGCAACAGGGACCGGGAAAGGGGGATACCCCGAAAAGGATCCTTCCCCGAGAAGGAACCAGGCTCCGAGCCCCCCTACTGATCAGAGGTTCGAAGGCTGGCCCCCCGGAAGGGTTCGACAGCCGCCTCAGATCGCGTGGGCCCTAAACCCACTACTGGTCAGAGGTTCGAAGGCCGGCCCCTCGAAAGGGTTCCACGGCCGCCTCAGGCTACTCGGGCTCCGCGCCCATTACTGATCAGGGGTTCGAAGGCTGGCCCCCGAAGGGTTCACAGCCGCCTCAGACGCCGAGCGAGGGATGACCATGGGTACGTTCGATACATAACCGAGGCTCGGGCTGCGCTCCCGAGGTACCCTAGGACATTTCCGAGACCAGCGGGAACGATCTTGTAACGGAATCCCATCAGAGGGAGGCATCGAGCCCTCGGACCCCGTCGCCAGGGGACCGGGTCCGGCAGATCACCCGCAGGTACTTTTGGGCGTGCCTCTGGGCCCCTAGCTGACCCCTAACGAACGGGGCACGGACGTCCACTCGGATTACCCGCTTGCAGCTCATCGGAGACACCATGTTCGGCGCCCACCGAGGGCAACATGGCGCTTTCCCCCCTCCTCCTTGTGGAAAGGCGACGCAGGGGCGTATGTAAAAAAGCCGAGTCTACCCCTGACCGCCCTCTCGCTCTGTGCAGAGGCTCGGGGGCTGCTCTCGCAAACCCGGCTCCGGCCGAACCGTTGACAGCGTCAACATACCAGCCCGAGAACTTGGGACCCGACCGTACACCTGGGCTACGGCCAGCTCGCATGAGGGAACGACCAGACCAGCCGAAGCACTACGTGAGGCAGTAAGACCTCGAAGGAGTGAAACCACTCCTCCGAGGCCTCGGGGGCTACACCCGGCGGGTGCGCTCGCGCGCACCCACCGGAACAAAAGCGCAACCGAGAAAGGCTGGTCCCCTTGCAAAAAAGTGCGACGAAAGCCTCCAAGCGAGTGCAAACACTCCCTTCGAGGCTCGGGGGCTACTGTCGGGGACCATAATTAGGGGTACCATCAAGGCTCCTAATTCTCAGCTGGTAACCCCCATCAGCACAAAGCTGCAAAGGCCTGATGGGTGCGATTAAGTCAGGGATCAGTCCATTCAAGGGACTCGATCACGCCTCACCCGAGCCTAGCCTCGGATAAGGGCAGCCGACCCCGGAGGATTTCCGTCTCGCCCGAGGCCCCCCTTCAGCGGCGAACATGTTTCCGGCTCGCCCGAGGCCCTGCCTTCGCCAAGAAGCAACCCTGACCGAATCGCCGCACCGACCGACCAAATCGCAGGAGCATTTAATGCAAAGGTGGCCTGACACCTTTATCCTGACGCACGCCCCCCAGCCGGCAGAGCCGAAGTGACCGCCGTCACTTCGCCGCTCCACTGACCGGCCTGACAGAAGGACAGCGCCGCCTGCGCCACTCCGACTGCGGTGCCACTTGACAGAGTGAGACTGACAGGCAGTCAGGCCTGGCCAAAGGCACCATAGGAAGCTCCGCTCCACCCGACCCAGGGCTCGGACTCGGGCTAAGTCCCGGAAGACGGCGAACTCCGCCCGACCCAGGGCTCGGACTCGGGCTAAGTCCCGGAAGACGGCGAACTCCGCCCGACCCAGGGCTCGGACTCGGGCTAAGTCCCGGAAGACGGCGAACTCCGCCCGACCCAGGGCTCGGACTCGGGCTAAGTCCCGGAAGACGGCGAACTCCACTCCGCCCGACCCAGGGCTCGGACTCGGGCTAAGTCCCAGAAGACGACGATCTCCGCCTCGCTCGACCCAGGGCTCGGACTTGGGCTCAGCCCCAGAAGACGACGAACTCCGCTTCGCCCGACCCCAGGGCTCGGACTCCGCCCCGGCACTAGCCGGCGATCTCCGCCTCGCCCGAACCTGGGGCTCGGACCCGACCTCGGCCACGGAAGACAGACTCGACCTCGGCTTCGGAGGAGCTTCCACATCGCCCAACCTAGGGCGCAGACCAGCCACGTCAACAGGAGGCGCCATCATCACCCTACCCCGAGCTGACTCGGGCCGCAGGGAACAAGACCGGCGTCCCATCTGGCTTGCCCCGCCAGATAGGCAATGATGGCGCCCTGCATACTCTGTGACGACGGCGGCTCTCAGCCCCCTTACGGAAGCAAGAGGACGTCAGCAAGGACTCAACCGCTCCGACAGCTGTCCCTCCTCCAGGCTCCATCGCTCCTCCGACGGCCACGACATCACACCAGCTGGGTGCCAAAATCTCTCCGGCTGCCACAACGGCATGTACTTAGGGCGCTAGCTCTCCTCCGCTAGACACGTAGCACTCTGCTACACCCCCCATTGTACACCTGGATCCTCTCCTTGCGCCTATAAAAGGGAGGACCAGGGCCCTCTTAGAGAAGGTTGGCCGCGCGGGGACGAGGATGAGACACGTGCTCGCTTGAAGCCGCTCGCTCCCTCACCCGCGTGGACGCTTGTAACCCCCTACTGCAAGCGCACCCGACCTGGGCGCGGGACGAACACGAAGGCCGCGGGATTCCCACCTCTCTCACGCCGGTCTCCGGCCGCCTCGCTCTCCCCCCTTCGCGCTCGACCTCGTTGACCCCAATCCACGCTCCTCTATCCTCGCTGCTGCAACAGGAGATGGAAGTCCAGACCGGAGAAAACCCCAGTTTCTCCGCCGACGCGACTGCTTCCACGCTCTCCGCCGACCCGACTGCTTCAACGTTCTCCGCCATCTTCCACATTCGCCGCCGTCAACGGGTACCGCTCCAACGGGCAACCCTTCCCCAACCATCTACGGTGTGTTCTTCCCAACCCTAGCTTGCCGCATTACCTGTGATCGTCGTCGACTGTCAACAAATTGAGCAAACCCTAAAAGGGTAAATCGATCTCCTGAAGTACAAATGTGTTGTTTTTTGTACATTCTGCATTCTAAGGATTACGGCGGGGTGACAAATATTTATGCAGTTGCATTAATACATTTACGCACATATACACAGTTGGTTACGCACATTAGAATACATGTTTATGCATATCAGTTACAGTTTTTTTACATAGATGATGTTCAAGTGGTAATGGAGTGGTCAGCTAGTTGTTTTTGTAGAGTATATGATACATTGAAAAGTCCATATACTTTTAGTGACTGCATACATTTATTTTTTCCATTAGTTTATAGTTACTATATTACTGTTCACAGCATGTATTGTTTTATTGAATCATATCCAGTTTTTATGATTATAAAACAGGACATTATTTATTCCACTAGTTCACAGTTAATACAGTAATGTTTATAGCAAGTTCTGTTTTGTTCAAACATATTCAGTTTGTTATGACTATAAAACAGGACAGAACATGTATGCAAGTGATTGTTGTAAAGGAGCAGTCAATTAGTTGTTATTGGTAATGTATATTATTTATTCAGAATTTCTTATCTGGTTAGTGATATGCAATCATTTATGTATTCATTAGTCTATAGTTAATATATTACTGTTTACAGCAAGCTTTGTTTTTTTGAAACATATTCAGATTTTTATGATTGTAGAACAGGACAGAACATGTATGCAACTGTTTTTAGTAAATGAGCAGTCAATTAGTTGTTTTTCATAGAGTATATGATTTTATATAAAATTTCATATATGTTTAGTGCATACATTTATGTATTCCAGATGTTTATAGCTAATACATTATTGGTTACAGCAAGGTCTGTTTTTATTGAAACATATTCAGATTTTTATTATAATTGAACAGGACAGTATATGTATGCAAATGTAACTAGAAAATAGTATATTCAGATGTTTATTGAAACATATTATTAGTACCATGCAAAATTTCTACAAATTGCTTTTATGCTTGGTATTTAAAACAATTAGGTTCATTGATTCAATCATACCACACAATAAATACATATGCATATCCAATAGATTAATTTTTATAGTATTACCGCTCCAACAGGCAGCCCTTCCCCAACCATCTACGGTGTGTTCTTCCCAACCCTAGCTTGCCGCATTACCTGTGATCGTCGTCGACCGTCAACAAAGTGAGCAAACCCTAAAAGGGTAAATCGATCTCCTGAAGTACAAATGTGTTGTTTTTTTGTTCATACTGCATTTTAAGGATTACGGCTGGGGTGATAAATATTTATGCAGTTGCATTAATACATTTACGCACATTTACCCAGTTGGTTACACACATTAGAATACATGTTTATGCATATCACTTAAAGTTTTTTTACATAGATGATGTTCAAGTGGTAATGGAGTGGTCAGCTAGTTGTTTTTGTAGAGTATATGATACATTGAAAAGTCCATATACTTTTAGTGACTGCATACATTTATTTTTTTCCATTAGTTTATAGTTACTACATTACTGTTCACAGCATGTATTGTTTTATTAAATCATATCCAGTTTTTTATGATTATAAAACAGGACATTATTTATTCCACTAGTTCACAGTTAATACATTAATGTTTATAGCAAGTTCGTTTTTGTTCAAACATATTCAGTTTGTTATGACTATAAAACAGGACAGAACATGTATGCAAGTGATTGTTGTAAAGGAGCAGTCAATTAGTTGTTATTGGTAAAGTATATTATTTATTCAGAATTTCTTATCTGGTTATTGATATGCAATCCTTTATGTATTCATTAGTCTATAGTTAATACATTACTATTTACAGCAAGGTCTGTTTTTTTGAAACATATTCAGATTTTTATTATGATTGAACATGTCAGTATATGTATGCAAATGTAACTAGAAACAGTATATTCAGATGTTTATTGAAACATATTATTAGTACCATGCAAAATTTCTACAAATTGCTTTTATGTTTGGTATTTAAAACAATTAGGTTCATTGATTCAATCATACCACACAATAAATACATATGCATATCCAACACATTAATTTTTATAGTATTGTGTACTATGCATACAGCTTTTACTTAAAAAAATGAAGCACGTGGACCGTCCTCCGAATAACCCCAAACGTATAACAATTCAATCAAGCCAGGAGTGTTTCAATGTTGACATTCCGTGCGCAGAACAGTCTAATCCATGTCCAGAAGTTGGAAATCCTCCAAATGTTAATAGTCAAACTTTGATCAATGAAACAGTATAGCTTGATTCTGATGAAGATGACTTAATGCCAGCTCTTAAGAAGCGTAATGTTTCTGAAAGCCATACAAGAGTTCTAAGAAAAGTTGTGACAAAGAGGATTAAACATGAGGATCTACCCCGACAGGTTAGTGTTATGCATACTCAACAAACAATTCCCTATTCGTAAGCTTCTGAATATTGATTTTTTATAATAACAAAATTATTTCTAGTTCTATATTGTATAACAGAGGCTCAATGTGTGGTGTAACCCTCAAGATGTCATTGCAAGCATTAACATATTGAATGAAGGACAACATGAGGCCATAAGACGTAAAGGTTTCTCTAACATTCTTGATATGACAGTAGATGCGCTGTGTAATAGATCACACCTTCAATGGTTGATGGACAAGCTGGACCACAAGGACATGACAATTCGTCCTGGTCCAGGAAAGGAACTAAAGATCACAAAGGACATTGTTCATCTTATCCTTGGTGTACCAAATCATGGCGGTGGAAAACCATTGGGGATTGACGAAGCAGTTGCAGCAAGCAACTTGAGGGCAGAGCTTGGTTTGGCTAAAGACGAGTTCAATGTGACATTTCTACAGGATCGTTTAAGGAAAGGCGAGGATGATGACCTTACAATCAGATGTTTGTTCCTCATTTTATTCAACTATCTGTTGTTTCCAACTGCTAGATGGGGCATAACAAATCATGAAGTGCTTCTGACAGAAGAAATGCACCGTTTCCATGAGACCGACTGGTGCCAGTTGATTTTTAATGATCTCTGTGAAGCTGCGAAGAAGTGGCACAACCGAAGCACCACAAATGTCTCCACGACTATATACGGATGCTCCATTGTTGTCCTTGTAAGTATAGAGTTTCTCCTTATGTACATTTATTGCAATTTTGGTTGCTCATTGTGGGTAATTATGTAACATGTTTTATGATGTTTGTTATGGTTACTTACACAGCTATTGCACACTGTAATTTTTTTATGTAGTTGTATTACCTGGATCACCTGCATGCAGTCGCTGCCCCTCAAAATAAGCTTGGCACAACTCGCATTAAATTCTTTGATAAGAATATCATAAAAGCTTTGACTAAAGCCGACAAGAGGAAGGTACGCCATGGGGCTGAACCTTTCGGACATTGTGAAGTAAGTTATTCATATTTAACCAAGTGTATTTTATGACAAATTTTATGTCAATTATATGTCCTTTGTTTCTAGTACCATTGTTTGCATAACAAACTCATGGTCCATTTCAACTTTCACTTTAATTTTATATTTTAGTTTCGAATCTTGACCGAGACATGCTATTCAGTTGGACCTAAGTTCGATCGCCAATCCGAGGCAAGTTTATGATGTATTATATACATATATTTTTAAGATTTATGGAACAAATGGAATAGGAATGTGGTCATGGATTCTTATTATTTTTGCTGAACAACCAGCCGAAGTGCAGGACCAACATATTTGATGCACTGCGCCCTGCCCCTACTCCTTGGCCCACTTTTAACACCCAACTTACATTGATCAAGGAGATGATGTCAAGTAAGATCAACGAGCTCCCACCTCGTCATCGATCTAAATTCACAGACATTCTTGCTGCATATGATTTGGAGGTTGACAAGTCATGCATAGCCATAAAAGACAGCATTGAAAAAATTATTGAGAAGCAATACGACATAGCAGACAAGTTTATAGAGCTGGTCGACAAGGTACTACGTGCCGAGTCCGATAATTTAGAAAACAAGACAGATGAGCCACAACATTCGAGGAATTCGGCTGATTCAGCAGGCCAGTCATACAATTATCCCTTTTCATACATTCAGAACCTTTAACAGTCTACATGTGCATACAGTTTTTTTATATGTACAGTTAACATCATTTTGTTATTTTTAGTATACGCAGCAACATTTGATCTATAATGCAAGTTTTGACATATATTATTTTCAATATAATTGTGTACAAGGACACACTGTTCATGCCACCCAACCCACACCGGATCTGTCATCCCAAGCATCGCAGCTCGAGACCCAGCTGGGTGGTACTTAGTTTGAAGAAATTCATGAAAGACAACAACATATTCGTAGAGTACTGGAGACTTGTCCTGACGAATCGGATGTTGTTACAGGACATCAGGTAATATATCCAACCCCAATAGCTTTTTTACTCATCATACGTACATTGTTTGCATATTACTTTTTAGCTGTATACGAACCACATTATTTTGTCAACAGGATTTCTGTTTTGATGTTCGAAACAACATGTTGAGGAACACAAATATCACACCTCAAACCACACCAGCATGCACCCGTTTGCCGAAATTTGACGTGACATCGCAAAAATGTTTGTTTAGCAGTCCTTGTCTCATGTTATAATTCCATTTTATGATACATTAGTACAATACATATTACATAATTTTACTAATCATATACATTTGTGTAGAGAGGTGAAATGGCAACAGAGGAAATTGAACACAATGACAGTGGGCCAGTTTTTGATCAGATCCCAACGCCTCATGTCAGTATAATAACATACATCTTATATAATGCATTTTATGCCATTAAACTAATTATTCTAATGTTCAAACACTTATAACCAGGTTCCATCTCAGGATGATACACTGAAAGGGACAACAATTTCTGGAACTGATCCACTCCTTACAGAGCTTGAGTGCGTTTGTTCTCTTTGGGATTTACTCTGTTCCAAGGACATTGACCAAAGCAGGTACATGTTACACAAATTACGAAGACCGTATTTATAAGTTTGTTTCATGTATGCAATATGAATATATAACTATATTCATCATCTAGGGTTGTCATAGATTATGGTGAATACAGTGGAAACTGTATCAATATTTATGAATCTTTCGCAGAGGGGAAGTGCCTTGAGAATGTCTTCATGTAGTGCTTCATTGAGTGTGTTCGTGATGATTCCAAAAATCATCGTCGAAATATGACTTCTAACAGATTAGTACTTGATGTCAATGTTGGGGTAGGTTCTTCTTCACAGTTATTGTAACTATTCTCAGAATATACTTACACACTCTCTTTGTTGTTTCTAGGCTCTGCTAAATTTTGAAGAGCAGGAACGTCATAGTAAGAATCCTCAGCCGTTTGATCAAGATGTGTTACAGAATTGCTTGCATAACACATTGTCTCCTTTGGTAAATCTGGATAAATGCAAGTCGGTAAGCCTCAGTAACCTTTCGTTCCCAGGTTCATTAGCATATTAACTGTACCTTTTACTCATCATGACATTGTAACAAGAACATGTAACTTATTTACAATTTTTCATCAACAGATATTGGTACCTATGCTTAGTAGGGGACATTGGACACTGTATGTAATCAACCTACAACATCGGTGTATACACATTTTAGATTCGAATCTGTATGGTATAGAACTTGGTGGCACCACATGGAAGGACTACCATTATGACCCAATCTATTTAGGTAGAAGGAAATTCCCATGGGCTAGGGTTATAATGAGTAGGTTGAGCAAAGCGTTACAACATGTTTGCCCCAATGTAGCCTTCCCTAAATTTGGTAATTTTCAAATGGATATGCCATCTAATTGCCCAACAATGAGAACAGGGTCAAACGACTGTGGCTTTTATGTAATGAGTTACATGAAGTATTATGATCACAATGCAGGTGTCATCACTTCTTACACTCAACCAGTAAGTGATTATGCTAACTATTTTATATTCCGGTTGCCATCGTTGTACATGTTAGCTATATAAGTGTATAATACATGCTATGCTTTTATTGCAGGACAATTCTCGAGACCTACGTGCTCATGCCCTTTATCAACTCACATTCCATTGCATGAACAAGGCGCTGCCACTTCCGATAGATATCCAGAGATTTATGTTTGCGCGCAAGTAGTTAACTATGTGTCAGAACTAAGCAATGGTGTGGGCCATGTATCGTACTGTGGTATTTTGGTCATGCTTGTTAGTTAACAATGTTAGGAAGCTTCCTTACATGTGATGTTTAGAACAGATGTTATGCTACCTTGTCTTAGGTTGTTACACAGGTACTTTTGTGAACATTAGTTGGTGGGATACTTTTGGTTACACTACGATGATGCTTTTCTGTCTTGTGAACAGCAGATGTTTTTACTTTTGTGGGCTTAAATATGATCTTTTATATGTTATGAAGTTCTTCTTTTGTTAATTGCCTACAATATTTATGCATACCTCATTTCTTAATATTATGACCAATTCATTTAAGTTTATACTTTTTCGTTAATATGTATATAAACTTATTGGTATCCCGATCATTTTTTAATCTATGTTATTCTGTTATTCACGAAGCATATTGCGCATCCATCACATTACTGGTCATATAGTTTACGTATTATATGATTATCATACAGGTTATATACGATGTTTTATTAGTGTCAATTATGCAACATTAGTAAGGAATATATGCTATATTTATTAGATTTCAACAACCACCTGTATATAAATCATTTGTCACTCATGCAATGTTTATTGCAAAAAAAAATTATTCGTATCACATACAACATACTAATCACTGCCTGACTCACTGCTATCGAAATCAATTGCGTGTTTTTTTATGTTGTTGTCTCATTCCACTGAGGAGTGTTACTTCCACCCTTGTTCCTAGATCCAGGAGGTCATCCTCTCTTACGTCCAGCAAGGCTAGCCAACCGTAATCTATTTTCCTCCAATGACAAACATGTCCTATTGTAGTGACCATCAGCAATTCCACACTTCTGGCATTTCCTGTTCATTTTCTTTGTACCTTTTGCTCCCAATTTAATAACCTTTTGTTCACTCCCCTTTATTGTTCTTCCTTTGGGTTTTGAGTTATTTGGTCTTGCCAAGCTTATCCCATCGACTGCAAAATCCAGTTTCTGCAATTCAAAAGTATATATTTCTCAGCATATAATATTATGCAGTCCAACATTCAGTATAATACCATTATTACCTTTCTGGCATGATCATTTTGTTCATGGTCACCACTCTCATTCATATTTGTGTGATCATGCAAATTAACTTGTACCTGCCAACACATTTTAAGCTCAATCATTAGCCAATAACACAAACCAATAAATCATTTATATGTACAACCGCAAATCAATATAGTTGTTAAAGATATTACCTCTTCAAATGAACGTATTGGTATAGGTATTTGAACATTGTCCACACCCCCCTTCAAGTATATTAGATACGTCTTGCGTTTCCTAAAAAATTGGTTCAAAGCTAAGTATACATCAGTTACAAATAAACATTCCCAACAATATGATCAAAACCTTGTTATTCCTTTCACCCAATTCACCATCTCCTTCGACATCTCTATTGTCTTCATCATCGTCCTGAAATTTTATTGTTTTATACCTCATCAATGTTTTATGATGAATAATATGTTAAAAATATACATTAAAACATTACATACCTGTATACCATCTCCCCCACTAGTTCCACATGTCTCATCAACTTTTATATCTGTCTCCAAACGCGAAAGTACCTTGAGAAGCTCATCCATTACTGCTAGGGCTCTATCATTATCTGCCTTGGATAAACTAGCATGATGCACTACTTTCATTGTTTTTTAGCAACATCTTCTGTCTATATGATTTTGTTTCTCCATCCTTTCCCTTCAAATTCCTATCAACTCTTGAAAAGGGAACATCTTGCCTTGCAGAGTAGGTGTATCTTTGTAAAATGTATTCCTTTGGTATTCGTTCAATCTAAAGATGCATAAACGCGCGTAGTACATGTACACAGAATAGCCCTATAAAAACAATAACGATCATAAGAATTTTTTTATATGTTTTCAATGTATATATTTACTATTTCGTACTCCATACCTGTATGTACCCAATGTTTGCATTCACAAGTATACTTTCATGTATCTTCATCAGCTATCACTTTGAATTGGTGTTATCCCCACACAAATTTATTCGATCTTGTTGTATGTTGCACTACCCAATCATTTGAACCCCCTTCTTGATAATGCATTATCTTGAATGCAGTTGCATATTTCAAAGATTCCTAGAATTTATTCATCACAACCCTTGTGTATGCTCTTGCAACCCTTATCTCAAACATATAGAACGTGCTTGTTTCCTTTTGACCCTGTGGCATATATAATTCAAATTAGATGACTCTTATATTAAGGTATAAATATACATCATAACAATTTGTCCTCACCATGCTTCCCACTGCTTCTTTTGACTCTTTCATCTTTCTACTGTGTAGAAGCTTCATCATTTGCTTGGCGAATTGATGAAGCAGAGTGTTTGCATCGACATGTGCACTTTTCACAAGCCTGTTCATGCTTTCGCTACGCTGTGTAGACAACATTAGACCACAATAATGATTCTTGAAAAATGCAGGCACCCAATCCTTACGTATTCCATACATCTTATTGAGTAATGTTATCGTGCAGATGGAAATCTTCAAGTAGCATTGACCATGCAGTCTCAAACTCCAACTCAGTCAAAGGATGATGTATTATAGATTGGAACCTTGTCTTAAAGTCCATTTCCTCAAACCTTGCATACAACTCGTTTAGAAAAGGTATATACCTATTTTGCACATGCCATAGACACAACCGATGTACTGTGTGTGGAAAAACCCTCTCGAGTGCTACTGGCATTGTAGGATCTTGATCTGCATTCATAAATGTAAAAATTGTATGAATATTATTCCATGTTAGAAAGAAAATAAGATCAAATTTAAGACATATTTTATGTATATACATTTCCTTCATTATTATCAGTCATACCTGTTAGCATCACTCGTGGCCCTTCGGTTCCCATGCATGTTTTGAAGGCGTTGAATACCTATTCAAATGTATCAACAGTTTCATCCCCCAATAATGCGAAAGCAAATATAGTGCAATGGAAGTGGTGATTCGAACCAACAAACATACCTAGTGGTTTTTCATACAAATTAGTCTTATGTGTTGTGTCAAATGTAACTGCATCATCAAAATCCATGTAGTCCCCTTGCTGGCTTGCATGTGACCAAAATATGCTCAAAATCTTTCCTTCTTTATTCAATTGGAAGTCAGAGAAAAATTGTGGATTATCCTTTTTGCATGATGCAAAAAAAGATAGTAGCTTTGCCACATCATTTGCATTTCTCTCTTGTTGCTTTGCCTTTTTCCTGAAATTATTGTCAATATTTAGCAATAGGCGAAACCAACATTTTGCAAATTTTAATTCTGAATTACAATCTAAACCTATTATAAACTTACAGGTTATACATGTCCTGTGCTATTATAGGCACACTCTCAGGACCACCGTGCATTTCTGAAACATAATCCATAATACAATGTTGCGGGATTCGACTCTCCTGCATTGAATTTATGAACTCCATGTATTCAGGATCATGCGTCTTGTTGCATTGTAATTGATTCTTTTTTGTATCCTTCTTAAAAAATTCATGATTATGATCTAAGTGCAACAGATCAATACACACTGATATAACTGTCTCTTTTGCATCATCATAAATTTTTTTAAGTTTCATACCGGCCTTGCATTGTGTCCGCTTCGAGCTGGTATTACGTACCTTTGGGTTTGATATTCCCCTTACTGCACACTTTCCTTCCATCGAGCAATTCAACCACTTACAATTTTTCCGTTCCCTATACTTTTTCAATGGGAAACCAACTTCATATGCATACCTACTATAAAATTTATATGCTTCATCCACACCACTGAATGTCATACCAACTTTAGGTACCAACCTCGGATCAATTGTAACTTCCTGTGCAAAAAATTAAAATATATATGTATGTACATATATCCATAACATGTATGCTGTATGGTGTCCTACATAATTTTACATCGTATGCACAATATAACATTTCATACCATCTAGCTGCATTCCATCGTATACAATTTTATCTACAATACTGAAAATCCAAATCAGTTATAAAGTACTTACATGTCTCTGCAGAATCACTGGGGTGTCCTGTTCATGCTCTCCAATAGTACGCATAGTAGTAAGTTGCTGTCCTCCTTGATTTATGGTCATCCTCGATGCCTCTAATGTGTTCTGATCATCAACCCCCGGCGCCCTCAAAGCTGCTGGTGGAGTAATTGCCCCTACGGCAGTAGATGTTTGCATATGTGCACTTGCATCCGAGGCAAACTGGTTCCCTCCTTGTTGTTCTTCCTGCACCATTGTTACGATATCCAAGCATGGATTTGATCGATGAACTGATGTCGGCGTCGTATACTCACTGATTGACTCTTTACCCCATGACGCCGCCATCCTCTAGATCAGATTACGCCCTTCAGCCAGGCACGCCCTAACAAATGATTCTTACTGTCTACCTTTTTTAGAAGCTTATGAATATTTCCTTTTGCCCATGCGCATATCCATTATCGTGGACGCGATAATCACGGTGAGGTCGCATGCGTATCTGCTTCATTATAGGATCGTGGGCGTAACAGCCATCTATGCAAGTTATACGTAGGTTTATGCTGTCGTAACGTTCTGTTTAAATCCGCTTCTACAATGCTCGGGTGACATGTCACCGGCCCACGTACAGAGTAATGGCCCACATTTGTTACGCATATTTTGCCTAACCTTTATACTTGCATAAATGCAGTCCACAATGCGGGCCGCCTAGCTCAGCCCATTCGGTGCGTCCGGCTCGTCTACATAATGGCCGGGGCTCCCCCGCACCTATCTGAAGCCCAGAGCTTCCATTACCATCAGCCTATATATATATCCACAAGAGAGAGATATGCACCCTCTTTATATTTGCTATAGCTTCGCCACTGATTCAATCGAAAAGAAAGTTCCACGAAGCGTTCAAATACTAGTTTGAGAGTTATAATTTATTGAAAATTCTAAAGTCCCATCAGCCCATACATAGAAGTCGTCCGTACTAGCTAGTCGGCGATCAAAATTTGTCAATTGATCTAATATTATGCCTGCTGTGGCCTGTCAGTCAGCAGCCACCAAGGAAGAGAAGGTGTTCCTTCCATTTCACCCTCGTCGTTGCTTAGGTGAAAAGGAATCTTCTAAGCATAACGTGCAAACCGATAAACACATTTATTATGATCTGTGCCCTTATCTCGCTTTGTAAAGATGACTTATTTAACTCTATATCTTCTTCTTTTATTTAGGATAGACCAATGCAACTTGACATCTAACAATGCAGTGCGTCTTGAAAAGGCGAGCAAACAAAATATCAAGTAGCAGCCGAGGATTGATGTGACGCGAAGCATGCATCGGCCAAACTATACGGCGGCGAATATATGAATATCATTGTGTTCAAGTACAAGGAGTAATTATTAAGGAGATATATAATCTGGTTTGGTTAAGCTGCTTGTGGACTAACTATAACTATAACAAGAGCGTGGTGTTGTGCAACATGTCTATTAATTTGTGGTAATCACGTGTAAAGCACAAAGACGATGATCAACTATAAAAAGTGAAGGTTAAACAGGTTTGTGCCGATGAGCGAAGGACAAGCGCCAAGGCTTAGACTAATTAAGGGATTAGAGAGCCGAAGATTTGTTTGTGGTGGTTGACGTATGAAGACATCGAAATATAAGAGTATATATGGAATAGTATATCATGTTGACCAAGTTAAGATAACGGTTGACCAAGTCAAGTTGTTATAGGACATGATGATTGGGCAATTAAGGATTAACAGTGACACTTGTCAAAATCATGGACGGATGGAGTATACCAAATATGTTACTCACGATAGTTTTGGTGGTTTAGGCTTCAAAACCATCAAAGATTTTTTTGGTGGTTTAGTCCTCAAAACCATAAAAAAACTATTTTGGGGTCCAAGCCACAAAACTCAAAACTCGGGAGGAGTTTCAACGGGAACTAGAGGCAGCATGTGACGTTATCGCAAAAGCTAAAATTGAGGCGAAGCAAATTTGTGAAGAGACCATAGCCATCAGATATATTTATAATGTGCAAACCAAAATAAACACATTTGTTATAATATCTTGCTTTGTAAAGATGACCCAACTCTATATCCTTTTTTTATTTAGGATAACCCAATGCAACTTGATATCTAACATGCAGTGGGTGCTGAAAAGGCAAGCAAACAAAAATATCAAGTAGCAGCCAAACTTGATGTGACGCAAAGCATGCATACATATCTTTCTTTACCAAACTGTACGGCAGCGAACATATGGTTGATATATAGCTGAGGCGCACAGCGTATCGTCCTGCCGTGTGGTGGTGGTGGCGTTGGCTCCGTCGGTCTGGGTGCAGGGCGCAAGCTTTCCTTGTGGCCAGGACATGAGATTTGGAGAGGAGAGTGTTTCTATGGACTTGGCCGCTATATATGAGGCTTCTTGAATGAAACAATCCATCGTCCGGTCTCTCTACTTTGGGAGCCCGTTTTGTCTCTTTCCACAAAAAATTCTGAATTTTTACACACCTCCAATTGTTAAAAACGGCTCTGTTTGTTTCAGTAATCGTTGCATAATAATCTCTGCCGTCAAGACCGTCATGTTATATGATGAAATTCTAAAGTGTTAAATCTGTGCCCTATCTGATTTGTTTGGCATGGAACTTAATATGTCCTGCTACACCTAGGGAATGTGTGGATGCTGATTTTTGAAGTTTGAAACTGCTGCGCATTGCTTGACTGAAAGCAGTACGTATGAAAAAAAATTAGAGCGATTATAGTTAGTGGTGAAGACATAATTTATTTAGAGCCAAAACTTATTTTAAAAATAATATAAAAGTTGTCCAAAAAATATGGTGTTGATGCAGGTGGAAAAGAATTTTAGCTTTGTATATCTAAAATACAGTGGGAGGATAGGCCGACAGCCGACGCGCAACGGTGCCGAGGCTTCGGTTCTAACTGGTTCCACCATTGTTTGTGCCGATAGACCTAGAATGATGAAGGACGAATGCCAAGGCTCGAACTGAGGGACTCGAGAAGCCGAAGAACTTATTGTAGTGGTTGACATATAGGGACATCGACAAGTGCAAAAGTATATAGAAGAGTAGAGCGTGTTGGCCAAGTCAAGACGATGATTGATCAAGTCAAGTCGGGTCCATGTAGGACATGATGATCAGGAAGTCGAGGATTGATGGTGACACTATCGAGATCATGGAAGGAGCACACCGAATACGCTACCCATGAGAATTTTGGTGGTTTGGTCCTCAAAACCATTGACAATATTTTTTTGGGGTCTGTGCTATAAAACTCGGGTGGGGTGCTGATGCGAACTAGAGGCGGTATGTGGAGCCATCATGAAGCTTATGTTGATGCAAAGCAAAGTTTTGGAGAGCATGTGGCCATCATATCTATATTATATTGAATTGGACTATAACACTCTAATTATCTAGGAGCAAGTTGGAAATATATAATAACCCTATAAATAGGAGGGAGGATGATTCAACCAGCTTCATCTCTCCAACATTTCATTTTTTTCCCTTCCTCTAGTTTAGGGTTTATCTCTTCATAGTTTTATTTTACTGAGTGAGATCCACCGATAGAATCTTAAGACAATGTAATCCTATCATCAGTGCAGACATCTATGAGGGTTGAACTAAAGCAATATTTTCTCTAGCTAAATTTCATGTGCTTGCTTTGATTTTGGAATATTTTTTCTCATGTTCCCCTATTTTCATTCTTTTGTTGGATTTTGTGTTCCAACATGTTTGGGGTTAGTTTGGTTGGATGGATACATGCTATGATCTCGAGGATCATCCTTGTCAAACGATTTGAATAGATTCCTTGCCAGCACATAGATTAACCTTCTGCAGCAAAATTAGGAAAAACCTATTGTCCGATGAATTATTAGATCCATGGAATTGTGAGTTGTTCTAGGTGTTGGTGTTCTAGGGATACCCTCCCAACACTCTAAAGAACCTTGTTCAAAGTTTGACATTAATCAGATTTGATTTGAGTCAGCTTTGATCTTTAGATCATTTTTTTTCAACGTGCTATTCATCGATGGATGGTCTGATATGATTTTCGGATGGTCTAGTATAAAGACCATGGAATTTTGAGCTGATTTTTGGTGAGCATTTTCCATACTGTGTTTTAATTCTATGGTTCATGTTTCAAGAGTTTTAGACATCGTTTGATAGGGTTTGATATTTTCTCCCAAAACTGACCGTGTTGAAATTTTTCTTGAATAAAAATTTATTGACTCTCGTTATCCTCTCTAGTTTTTTTGGGTCCTTCAACATAAATATCTGAGATGTTTGGTTTGAGTAATAAGCTAGCTCATCATCTTCTCGCTCGTCACTTTTTTGTTTGATCTGTGGAATGGAATGAGTTGATAATCACCACATCATTCCTTGCACCAAATTTATAGGGTCCTTGGTTTAAGGAATGAGCTAGTCTACCATCTTCTCACTCCTTTTTTTTTTGTTTGGTTTGTAGAATATAGAATGAGTTGATCCATCACCATCTCATTCCCCATAGTTAGTTAGTACTAATACGAGGAATGTGGTCATCCCACTAAATTTGAGAAATTGACTCATGATGCACCATATAATTTTGAATAGAGTGATTCCTTAAATCAAACAAACATTTACAGGGTGTTTGGTTTGAGGAATGAACTAGTTCATCATCTTCTCACTCCTCACTATTTTTGTTTGGTTTGTGGAATAGAAAGAGTCGATCCATCAGCATCTCATTCCTCATAGTTAGTTAGTTAGTACTAATATGAGGAATGGAGTCATCCCACTAAATCTGAGGAATGAACCCATGATGCACCACCTTAATTTGGATGATATAATTTCTCAAACCAAACACTCTATAAGGAATGAATTTATGATGCACCAACTCGTCTTGGTATGTAATGGATGGACAACCGAGCAGCTTCGCGATTAGCATATGATATGTTAAGTTCATGGAAATCGATCAAAGATAATTTATACAATGATGATGACACAACCATATCAATATCATGGGATCACCTTCACCTCCACTCGATCCAATGCCTACGAAAAAGATAACATTTTATAAAGGTGATATAGAAGAAGTCGGTTAACTGCCATTTCACTGCTTCTTTATTTGCCGAGGTTCAACCAGTGAAGGTTGGCGATGAGTTGGGCACGCATCGTCGGATCCATTTCAGACTTTCAGTTAACTGACAAGGACAGAATATATAGGAGATTATGATACAAAAACTGTCTACTTAACTTCGAAGGATATTTTCATAGGTCGGTGAAGGAGGGAGCAAACTTTGAGATATCTGCCAGTGTTGGTTAGTTTTATTAAGGGCGTACAACCCATTTAATATAGAGTCTTTTGATAGGTTTCTAAGAAACTAAGTAAAAAAAATATAGAAGACAGACTTTTTGCGAAGAGTTCATCTCTTCACGATTCTACATACATATCTATACGAGCGAGCACTCGAACCTACATCCTCAGCTCTAAAAATTTAGGGCTAACCACCAGATCACACGTAACTTAGTGTTTAGAAATAAACAATAATTATATTTAAATAAATATCTTAATACATATTTATATGATATATAAAAATCGTAGCAAAACACGAGCAACTGGCTAGTTGTCTCTTAGTTGATTTATGATCTAGGATCTCAGGGTTGTATCATACAGTCTCTTAATTATTTATTATACTCGAAGAATCAGACTTGAGTCTTAGGGTTAAGGCATGTACACCCACGTACAGGGACGGATATTAGGCCTGATCACCTGGGCCACAACCTAGGTCGTAGCCCAAATTATTGTTTATTTATTTATAGAATTTTGGTCCAGAAAATCCCTAGCGGGCCACACAAAGCTACAAAGTCATGTTAGGCTGGCTGCTTGGCTTGGCTGACGGCTCCCCCACGGACCAGGGCTATTTGGCTGCACGGCGTGTGCCCTTGCGGTCGTTCGTCGTCCAGCCGTTCAGTGGCCTTGCCCGGCGGCCGGAGCGGCAATCCGGCCTTCTCGGCTCCTCGCCGTCCGACGTCCTCCGTTGCTCTCGGTCAGCCGCTGTGTCCGGCCAGCAGGCAGCAGCTATGTCCGTCCGAGTGTCCGACGTCCTCCGGCACTCAGTCATTGTCTCCAGCGCTCAGCCGCTTTGTCTGGCCAGCCGACCAAGCCGACAGGGCCAGCGCCGGGCGCCGCTCCAGCCTCCAGCCCTCCAGGCTCCAACTCTAGCACTATAATATAGAACATCTTCAAAAGACTCTTTATTTTTGACTCTCTATTTAACTCTCTATTTACCTTTTCATAAAGATTATACTCTATATGTAGCATCTCACTCTAACAGACTATCTATCTAATTTTGCTAGTCAGGTGGCTAGTCAAATTTAGCTCGTGAGAGAGCCAATTTAGAGAGTGAGATAGTTTGGCGAGTCAGATAGCTAGTCTGTTGGAGAGTTATTTTGCTGTTGATTAGCCAAAATTTATCTTAGCGAGCCATTTAACTAGTCTCTTGGAGATGCTCTAAGCAGTAAAACTCTTCTCAGCTTCTTTTTTTTGTTACTAGTGAACAACGAGCTAAATACTAGATTGTTAAATGTTTATGTGATTGTAGTTGTAGATTGTGTCACACCCAGATTTAAGGGACAAAGCCGGATGCATCTCATATATGTGCTAAAGAAGACAACACATATAATAACAGAGTGTATAGAGATAAATGTCACAATATCATCAGAGTACTTATTGCATAGCGGAAGTCTTACAAAATAAAAGGTAATATAAAACGAACTAAAGTCCATCCTTAGCGCTAATAAGTCGACTGGGAGACGTCACCTAGATCAAGTCGAACTTCTCATTGTGTGGCTCCTCTTGAACCACCTGTTCTTCTTCTGTGGGGGGTGTGAGACAACAAGGGTGAGCTCACATATGTTCATCGCTCAACAAGTTGTGGTGAATAATGTGCATGAACTCACCAAAGGTGTGAGTTCATGTGATGTGTAAGGCCGATCAACAATGGGGGTTAAAGCTGAGCATTACTTTTAATAAGTTGGTCAAATTTTATTAGCAGTTACTAAATGTAAGTAAATACCAAACCATAATAAGAATAGAACAAAATTAATAAATAATCCCATGCAATACAAATGACAAATTGAATTTAGTTCCATAATTTAATCATGCGAGAGTCTTGAGCTGCTCATGACCGTGAGCTCGGCTAGTATACCAGTTTTACACTCTGCAGAGGTTGTACCCTGTACCCACAAGTCATGTTACCCATCTGCCAAGGGATCGCGATTCTCATACACCTCTACCAAGAAAGTGAGGCAGGGCAACACTATGAGGCCTTTACAAAGTTACACTAACTTTCGAAAACCCGCTATAGTTTATGGGAAGAGCAATTGTAGGAATCCCTTGTCTGACCGTCATCGCAGCAAAATCAACCTGAGAACCTCCCTACATGCCTACTCCCATACTGCCCTTGCCTCTTTCGGGTAAGGTAGTTTTTCACTAGCTTTCCTAATTAGTCAGCCAAGGGGTCCCATTTCACCCTTATGGTGGCACGTGTTTCTCAAGTTAAGCTCCATGTTCCAATTAACATTAATAATCTTGATATGAACATAAACAAAATAACAGAATAATTGGAACATGGATATAATGAAATATTAACCCAAAACCATGTAAAGCAATAGTATAACTACCCAAATAATTCAGGGATAAACAAGGTAAAAGGATAAATAGTCTAGGGTGACCTATTGGGTCCCATCAAAATTAAACCTATGCATGAATAAGTGATATTAAAGAACATTATTGGGTAAAAAGTGGTCAAGGGCACACCTTGCCTTCAATGAGCTCCTCCTCAACAACTTCTACCTGCTGAACACCGGGATCCTCAGCCACGGGCTCTTCTACTCGCCACAATACAAACAAACATAGTATAAAGAGGAAATTAACATCACACCAAACATGTATGCAAAATACATATTAATAATCTACATATTAAAATAAGATCATAGGAACATGAATCATTAATTTTGGAGTTATGGATTTTAAGTTATGAATTTCTGAAGATTTTATGTGTTTGATACAAGATTAGTGAAGAGATAAATTTTAATATGGTTTTCATGTCAAAACAGTGACACTAATTTATAAACAATAATATTACAAAATTATAGGAACTGAAATGGATCAATTTGGACTTGATATGAATTTTCTATGAATTAAACAAGTTCTAGAATTTATTTTTATATTAAAAATCCATTTCCAATTAAATTTCTCTTATTTGCAAACTCTCTGGACTGCGCCTCAATTACCAGAAAAGGCAGGGTCTCTAGCGCTAAATATACCGAGACTCAGAACACTGTGATATGGACTACGGGTTTATTTTCTAATTCATCAGGGGCTCTTAAGAAAAATGCGCTTGCGGAGGGATATCACGCGATTTGGGCCATCGAATTCCCTCTGGATGGCCCGGATTATATCCATCCTAGGTCGAATCGGTACGCTAACCTAATCGTTAGATCAAAAATTCACAGCGTGGATTTTACAGATACCGGACTCGACCCGATCCGTCCGATCGGATCACACGGTTACGATCTCCCCCTGCCCAAACGTTATGCATGAATCAACCAGAGCCGCTAAACAAAGATCCAACGGTGCAAAACCCCTTCGCCTACCTCTGAACATGACCACGGTGGCAGCGCCCATCTGCTACGGTGGTTTGCCGCCTGCGCTTAGCAATTGCATCAATTACGCCCTAATTCGACACCTGAAAGGGGCCTACTCTATGCGGACGACAACAGGAACCGAATGGGCAGGCACATACCGACGATTGAAGTCCCGACGATGCTGGCCACATGGCGGTGCAGTTTCACGGGGAAGAGCTGCTCCGACGAGCAATTCCGCGATCGCCAGGGATTCCCAACCGTTTGCACTTGTCGTAGACACTCCCGCGCACCATGATGAGTCTCCCTGCCAACGCCACCGGCCAGAACGGTACCGAGGACGAGGCTTGGCACGGTCGCTCGATGTTCTCCCCCTCCTTTCCCTCTCTACTGCTCTCACACCGACGTCGGATGTTCACGAGGAGAAAGTGGAGGATAGAGAAGAGCCGAGAGCGCACTACGCGTACAAATAGGCTGGGCGACGAGGTTTGAGGTCGGCCAACGGACCTCGGGGTCGTGGCGCAGCTCCGCCATTACCGGCAGGGTTGTTGAGCGGGGTTGACAACCCGGGCCCAAACAACAGCGATACCAGAACCAGTTCGTGGCGTGTTGCACGGGTCTGACGTACAGGCCCCGCGTGACAGCGACTGTACGCGCGCAGAACGGTGGAGTCCACCAGTCAGTGAAAGGGGCAGGATGCGTGACGCGGTAGTGTGGCTGGCCAGTGGGTCCCTAGTGTCGGCGCTGATCCTCAGGCTGGGCTGCGCGGTTGATGGAGGTGGGCCGGCCTTGGTCACATTTGACCCAACACGAGGAGTTATTTTCTCCTTTCTTTTTATTTTCTGTTTTCCTTTATTCCTAATTATTTTGAATCCAAATTTTGAATTCAAAATTGTTGTGGATTTATTATTTTCATCTAACACATAATTTGGACATACTAGTATCACTTTTATAATATTTATTTTGTATACATTTTCTCTATAGTACCTCTTTTCTCCCTCTCCACTTTTCTTTAGAGATTTATTTTCAAATTAGAGGTTAAATTCTATGGGTCCATTAATACATTGTTAATGAAACATTTATTTTATTATTCACAAATGCACAATCAAATAAAACTCAGCATGATGCATGATTTATTTAGGTGTCTTTGGTTATTTAATCCCTTTTTGGATGATGTTTATTCACATGTGATAGTAGGTATAGTCAATACACACAAGGACATTACCTCTTCTTATGATTTACAATTTTGGGTATTACATATTGACATCAAAACAAGAGCATGAAGAGGACAAAAACATTGAGATCGTTTTATTTCCCAGCTCCTACACCTTTGATACAAACTGATTCATCAACACCAAACCAACCTTCCCTAGAAGAACAATTTATAGAATCAGAAACATTAGGTGTTGAGGAGGGACAAGCATCATTAGATACAGAAGGTAGCAATGCAAATGAATCAGTGGGTTTAAGAGATAGCAATAATGTTGATCAAGTTATAGCCGATCCCGGTCTTCACATGCCAATTGAGCAAATTGATGCAAACATTAGGGATGCTGTCAGAAGAGCATATATTGCGAAGGGTCCATGCCAACCAAAAGGTCATAAGTATCCTAAAAGAATGATAGGCTATCACAATAGGTCTTTTCATGATGAATGGTATGTAAATAATCCATGGTTGGAGTATAGCATTACCAAGGATTCGACCTTTTGTTTTTATTGCTATTTTTTTAAACAACCAAGAGTTGAAAATTATAGTGTTGATGCCTTCACGGTTGTTGGGTTTCGTCGATGGAATTATGGACGTGAAGCCATTGGAGCTCATGGTAATGGCATAGATCACAATAAATCTAGAAGGTCCTATGAGGACTACAAAAATCAGAGGCAAAGTGTGTCTCATGTGATGAATCGAGGAGGTAAAAAGATGGAAGAGGAATATAAAGGTCGTTTGCTTGTTATATTGGGAGTTGTAAGATTTCTTTCATTGCAAGCACTTGCTCTTTGGTGCTTGCTCTTTGTGGACATGATGAATCCTCTACCTCAAGCAATAAGGGATACTTTTTAGAGTTGCTACAGTGGTACAAAGACAAGGATAAAAATGTAGCAAATTTGCTTCGTACTAATCAGATGACTTCACCTTATATCCAAAAAGACATTTGTAGAGCTTGTGCAGAGCAGACCACCAAAGTTATTATTTCAGATATTGGGAACAGAAACTTTTCCATTCTTGTTGATGAGGCTCGAGATGCTTCTATCAAGGAGCAAATGGCTGTTGTTTTGAGGTTAGTCTATAATTGAATGGTTGCTATTTTTTGTCAATGTCAAAATTTTAACCATGCATCTATTATTTTCTTTAGGTATGTCAATGAACGAGGCGAAGTGATTGAGAGATTCCTTGGGTTACAAGAGGTACCCGACACTACATCATCCGCTTTAAAAATTGCTTTGGATGGTATGTTTTCTTTCTATGGGTTGTCAATGGATAGATTACGAGGACAAGGTTATGATGGGGCATCAAACATGAGGGGTGAATTTCATGGGTTGCAAAGAAGAATATTAGATGAGAATCCATATGCTTTTTACATACATTGCTTTGCACACCAATTGCAATTAGTGGTTATTTCAGTTGCTAAGTGTTGCGCTTCTGTTTTTGATTTCTTCCAAACATGCAACTTGATTGTGAATAGTGTCAATGCTTCTTGTAAGAGAAGGGATCAATTGGCTCAACAACACCATGAGAAACTTGTGAGCATGTTGGAAAGGGGGGATATTTTTTAAGGTAGAGGGAAAAATCAAGAAACCAACCTAGCACGACTTGGGGATACTCGATGGGGTTCACATCATAAAACTTTATGTCATATTGTTCTCATGTAGGATGCTATTCTAGATGTACTAGAGATTATGGCTGATGATGGCTCTAGTGGGGATAAGAAATATATGGCTTCTGGTTTGTTGAAACAAATAGAGAGCTTTGAATTTGTGCTTATCCTGCATCTCATGATGAGGTTATTAGGGAAGACTAATGATTTGTCATAGTGTTTGCAAAGAAAAGATCAGAATATTGTCCTTGCTGTTGGATTGATTGGAGCCACATTGCGAAATATTGGTGAAGTACGTGATAATGGATGAGAGGAATTGTTTGAGGAGGTAAATACCTTTTGTAACCAACATAACATGATTGTACCAAAGATGGATGATACAATTACTGTCTGAGGTCGCTCAAGGGGGCGTGCAGGTCAGTTAGTGACTTACTATCATCATTTCAAAAATGAAATCTTTATTGTTGTGTATGATCAAGTTATTATGGAATTAAACAATCGTTTTAGTGAAAGATCTACTCAATTATTGAGATGTATTTCTTATTTAGATCCAAGAAATTCATTTGCTAGCTATGACAAAGCTCAACCGATAGAATTGGCTAAGATTTATTCTGCAGACTTCTCTCAATATGACCTCTTGATCCTTAGAGACCAACTCGATATATTTATTGCTGATGTGAGGGGTAATTCTGATTTTACAAATTGTGAAGACCTTGATAATCTGGCTATTAAGATGGTGCAAACCGAGAGACACCTAGTTTTTGCATTGGTTTATCGTCTCATTGAATTAGCCTTAGTTTTGCCTGTTGCAACTGCCACGGTTGAAAGAGCCTTCTTAGCTATGAAAATCATCAAGTCAGAATTGAGAAATAAGATGAGAAATGATTGGTTGAATCATAGAATAGTATGCTATATAGAGCGAGATATCTTTGCAAGTATTCGAAGTGATGATAATTTATACCATTTTCAAGAATTGAAGTCGTATGAAAAAACTACCTCCAAAAAGTTCAAGTGGTATATTTTTTATGCTCACTTATAAATTTATGTATTCATTAGTTATATTATCATGTTGTATATCTCATTTTATACAAATATTTAACTTGCAATGCGTATGTTTAAATTCACGTGCTAATGTTGATGAAGTTACTAGAGGCAGGAAAGGACCAAATCTTCTCTAATTAGGTACTTTTATATTTTTTATCAAGTTTATTGTATTTTTATATGCTGAATTGAGATAAATACTATCTTAGTCTATGTTTGTGGTATATTTTGTTTTAGCGGTATATTTAGCCGCTCAATATATTGGGGGCTGTTTAAAGTAACCTTCAAGTTTTATAGAGTGGTCCGGTGCGTTAATTTTATAGAGCTCCGTCGTTGCCCACATAAATGATTCATATCTTAAGGGGTATATAAGGGGATAAGTGCAAAAAACACAAGACATATCTTGGTGAAGGAATGTTTGTAGCACGGTTCTCTAAATTTAAGATACGGTTCCACCCATACAACCCACATAAGGACTTGTTTGTTTTAGTGTCAATCCATATGGATTGAGCGAGATTGGATGAGTTTAAATCCATAGAAAGTCAAAATCCTTCTTAAAATTTTCAATCCATGTGGGATAGAAATAACTGAACAAGGACTAAATGAGCGGTATCTTAAGGGATTCTAATGAATAAGATACAAGACTTAGATACATTGGGTTGTGTGGACAAGTTTCTTAGGTGTGCCTAGTGCTTAGAGAACTACAACACATTATCTAGGTTGTATTTAATGGATTTATTAGTTGTCCATTATGCGTTGGGGCCTTGGGGGTGAGGCTGCCCACCTGTGCGTTCGTGCCTGGTGGCATCACTTTAAGAATCTACATGTAAGGCAATCTCCAACTATTCCACCTCTCAAACCCCCCTATTCATAGTTTTTATTCATATTTAAATACTTTCCTCTCAACAATTTTTTTCACTATTTCATCTCCGCTCCAACCTTCTCCTATTCAACTTCCTCTTTATCCATTAACGGTACTATTTGACTTTTTTACATCAAATTTTGGAGTTTTAAAAAATATTACCATATTTAGAGTATAGTGATACAAATTGTTATCTGCTAATTAAACCTAAAAATAATTATCTACACAGTTAGAATCGTTGATTAGTGGACAGGAGGAGATTAGAGCTCTCTCACCGGTGCGAGCGTGAGGGGGAGGGGAAGCCGTTGGACGCTGTCAGGGCGTCAGACGTCACGCTCGAGCATACAGGGAGGGTGCCAAGGCTCAGCCTAAGGACAACTCTAGCAACACCGTGCATGTATAATATTGTTTTTTACTATAGATGCACTGTTTATAAAGAGGAGTTTAAAATAGAGAATAAGATAAGATGTGAGATAGAGAGTCTGCTGGAGATAGTCTAAGCTTTCATGTACACCCATGTGGCTCTTGCCCATGGCTTCCTATCCGTTCCATGAAAGCTTTTACATATGGATATCCTATCCGAATCTACCTAAAGGTTTGAGATTTGTGCCTTTAGGGTTGTTCGATTTGGATTAAAGCTAGTTGTTTGAACCGCTGCAGCTATAGTCTATAGAGACAAAATATTGTATAAACAGTAGAAGCCAGTACAGAGGCAGTAAGGTTTGTGATTTGTCAGATATGCCTTGTACTACTTCCTATGTTTCAATCTATAACTTGTTTTGGCATTTCTAGATAAGTATTTTTTTGCTATACAGCTAGATATCATGCTATATAAATACTTACTAAAAATATATATCTAGAAAAGCCAGAATAATTCATAATTTAAAATGAAAGGAGTGCCACTAAAATCTGGGGGAGCTATGCTGCATCAGTTTAGAAGTGCTGAAGAAGGATGGATTATTGTCTTATAAAAACTGTAGCATCTTTCGAAAGCCGCACCCCTTAAACGTTATTGTCTAACCAATCCAATGGCCGCGCCATACCAAAAAGATAATAGAGGCACGACTCTATTTCTTAATCACATGATTGGAGGGTAAACAAACCCTTGCAGGGATATTATATAGTATGTAGAGCCTGTGAGTAGGTTTCAACAAACCTTCTGCAGCCATGCCAAGATGCAATGCTTGTGGTTCACGATATTTGCTTGTCAAATTGTATATTTGTACCATTTGTGCCCATTTATTTGAGTGGTTGCACGCATTGAGTAGTAGAGTCGTCTATGCATGGGTGTCGATTGGATTACATTGAGCAGTTACAGATAGGGTTTACGGAGTTTGTAACCGTCAGGCGATGTACAGGATGTTTTCCAACAACAACAACTCAGCAACCTGAGTGATATCAGTACTTGACACTGAAAGAAAGCCCAGGTTCAAATAGTGGTATGATGCATACTGCAAACTGAATGGACGACAAGGTGTGTGGAGCCACCACAGCCGTAGCTGGCCTGGCATCAGGGCCGGACCTGAGGACGCGCCAGGTTGGCCGCCGCTCAGGGTCCCTAAAATGTTGGAGCCCCACCCAAATATATAAATATATATATATTTAAGTATACTACTTAAAGTATGTTTGATTTAGCTTCTTGAACCAGATTCACTACAAAAAAAATCTAGAATCTCAACCAAACAGATATAATAGTAGAATCGATTATCTATAGATTCCTTTAATTCAATTAAGAATCACATCCTATCCCAGATTTTTCAGATTCCCAATATCATTGTTATAAGTTGGCATGCAATATATAGTTGATAGTTGTTTCAACTAAACATGTTTTAGTTTGCTCACAGCTAGAATCAGATTTTCCAAAATCCACAGATGAAACCAAAGAGACCCTTAGTTGTTTAATGGCCCAATCAGTGTCGGCTTGGTTAGCCCAATGCTGTGGTAGTCTAGCGTCTGCTATCCTGCGCAGCACACGACTGCTGGTCTGTTGTGATTGTGTACGCCATCATCGAACCTAGACAAACCAATCCCAATTCTCAAGTCAAAATATAATACATCAAGAAAACCTAATTCCTGCTGCTACCACGCTGTCAAAAGACTGGACTGAAGACGCGCTCGACGATCGAGCATCACACGTACGCGTATACAACAGCTAGGGAGCTAGCTAATCGCCATTTGGTATGCTGCTTGCTTCGGTCTGCTATGAGTTCTACGTATTTAGGTTTGTGTGCAGAGGACCTACTAAGGGGCAATGCTTTGATTCAGGGTGGCGTTTTTTTTTTTTTACCATGATAGCTTCTGCATTATCCCCCTTTAGTGCTTGTTTGGGATCCGTCAGTGTTATGAAGGTGTTCGTAGCTATCTGTTTTGTAGGTATGGGTCATCAGATATTAACCCATAGGGCATCCCTGTCCTTGTATTGTTCTGGTTCGTGTGTGGTGTGTCCTGTATTCTGTGTTGAACCCAAGTGATGCTGTATTGGCGCTTGCTGGGGTGGGTGGGTCTGCTTTTCGGACAGCACCTCTGCCTTTTTGTCACCCTGTACCCGTCATGTTTCTATCTAAGATTTGCAGTCTTGTCTCAAGTGGAGAAGCTTTTGTTCAATGTGTTCTAGCTGCTCGATTTTCTCTTGGAACGTGAGAGGTTTGAATGATCCGGTTAAGATAGAAATCGTAAAGCAAACCATCCTTTCCTCAGGTGCAACTATTGTATGCCTTCAAGAGACAAAAATCAGTAATTGGTCCAACATGTTGCTGCGAGAGACATTGGGCAACATGCTTGCGTCCCAGACGATGCACCTTTCCACACAAGGGGCCTCGAGTGGAATTTTAATAGCATGCGACCCCAATTTGTTTGACATGACAAACATTACCTACACTTCAACGTTCTCAATCTCGGTAAGAATCAAATCTCGCTTGGAGGATCAGGAATGGGATATCACTGGAGTCTATGGCCCCCAAAATAACAATGAAAAACTAGCTTTCCTTACTGAGTTGCGAAACATCCGAGGTTTAATGAGGCCTGAATGGGTTATTATGGAAGAGTTCAACATGATTAGGAGAAAGAAGTGAGAAAAACAAAGAACCGATTAATAGGAGAATAATGAGACATTTCAACAATACAATTTATTCTCTACAAATTCTAGAGTTGGATCTCTATGGGAGAGCATTTACCTGGTCAAATGAGCAAAGCGAACCGACGATGTCTAGAATTGATATATTCCTAGCGACTACTGAGTGGCACGAGTTATACCCCTCAGCGGATCTACAGGCTTTTTGCACGCATTGACCTCGGATCACTGTCCCCCTGATCATGCAAGGTTTGTCTATCTATGACTTCTACAAGGGTTTTAGGTTTGTATCTTTTTGGATAAATATTGATGGATTCTTTGATATGGTGCAACAAGCCTGGTCAACAAGGGTGAATACTTCCGACAGTCTCCTCCGCCTGCATGTAAAAATGATCCACACGGCTAAGGGAGTGTTTGTTTGGTATTATAATCTGGACATATTATATAATCTAACAAATTGTGAACTAACTCTTAGTTTAAAATTTGTTGGATTATATAATCTGTCCAGATTATAATCCCAAACAAACGCCTTCTAAGGCTTTAAAACTCTGGAGGAAAAAAAAACTGTTCATAATATCAAGGTGCCAATGGCCATAATCCAAATTGTCCTAACTCTAACGGAGAAGGCTCAGGAATGCAGGTGTCTTTCTAGTGACGAGCTAGACTTCCGTAGAAGACTCAAAACCAAAATTCTTGCGGTTTGGATATGGTTGATCCTATTTTACATATCCAGATATCTCTACTTCATTATATTGAAGCTTTGGACACAAGTCAGACAAACCATTTTGACTAAAATATGTTGATTCATTTGTGCTAGGATTTATCTCTTTTCAAAGAAATTGAGGTTTTGTTTGCATGGGTGTGCAGTCAACATCGATAAAAATTCACCACCGCGAACAGCGGACAGAGTGGAAAATGCATTTACTTGAGAATCTTCTCCCAGATTGGGTATAACTGATCCTATTTTACATATCCGAATATATCTGATTCAATATATTGAAGCTTTGCGCACAGAACCAGACAAATCATATTCACTAGAATTTATGATTCATTTGCGCTAGGATTTATAAATGCATCTAGCTAGATTCATCATCATCTATTTAAATATAGATATAAAAAACAAGACCTAAAAAAGTACTACCTCCGTTCACAAATATATGACATCGTTGATTTTTAAAAAAAACTTTGATCACTCTTCTTATTCATAATATTTATTCAAAAATATAAAATTTTAAATCAAGCATAAACTACCTTAACTGATAAAATAAATCAACAAATGATAAGTCATTATTTTGGCATAGATGGACTAGCATTTAAAAGAAAAGATGCCCACCTGATACAATCTTACTACGCGAGGACCCGGTTGGCGGTTGCTCCGTGGTGGAGCCCAGTGAGGTCTCTGTCAGCAGTTTGTTGTGCCCAGGCGTGTGGGAGAGACGTTCGTATACATAAATTATAACCGAATTAATTTGAGCACCACATAGAAGTCCATAACATCGTAATTTTTTGGAGGCGCAAACGGCACCTGAGTCCATATCAGGGGATCTGTGCATGCTGCTTGTCTACACCTAGAAAATGATCTAGCATTTGTGCACCTAGATTGATCTGTTCTGACACCATCTGTTCTCATTTCTTGCCTTGCAGGTTCTTTCCATTGTGAGTACATTGCAGACTTATTGCCAATTTACCCCTAAACATGTATTACTTTTTTGTGTTTGCAGTTTGCCCTTGACCACACTCTTACAACCAGTATTATCAGGTGCAACTTTGTTTGTAAAGGTCATTCGTCTTTGTCTGATTCATATCAGAATGCATTGAGACTCTGTGTTGCTTTTGTGCGTGTAGATCACAGTTTCTCTGTCTCTTTGGTTATCAAGGAATGGTATGTACGTCACGTTCATTAGCAGCCTCAAGGGACTTCAAGAGAGGAAGCGTGCTACTGCTTTCCCAATCAGGTATCCTGGCAGTAACTTCGTTTAGGCTGAACGATTCTTGCAGTGAAAAGGAGATGCTTCCTAGGCTTTTCTTCCCACTGGAATGGCATATCACAACAACCTTTGTCGGGGTCGGGGATGTGCATGCAAACGCTACTAGCACTGGATTGGAGATGACCCAGTCCCTCTTCCTCTTCGGTGCACCAGGCTTCACCTACCAAAGAAAAGGGTCTGAAATCTGCTGCTTGACGCGTTCCCGAGGATGGGCATGCGAACACTACTGGCAGTTCAAGCTCCCCATCCAATTTTCAGATACTTGGCTTGGGTTTTGGATATGAATTTTGTATCATGTTGCTGTAGATCTTGCTTGCACTGCTGATATATGTAAGGGAACTTGTAGATTAGACGAGCTGCTCCTGCACCACTGCTCTTAATTGAATGAACATCTATTGCATCAACGAAGGCTCATTTTGTTTCATCCTTTTTGAGTTCAGGCAGATTTGCCGATGAAATACCATCCAAAAGTTGTTTCTAAGGTTTCCACAATTTTTAAAATTTTACATGCGCCTGGACGAATATGTTTCCAAGGTTTTCACAAATTTTGAGCCCAATCAGACTTGTGAATCAACCGTAGATCTAAAAATAAGAACATAATTAGGGTTTTGTTGTGGTTTTCTGAACAAACTCAAAACGAGATCAGCTAAGATCACAACCACAAACTGCACCAACATGGCATAAGTAGTGATCCTAGGAGTATATCTCACCCACCAACAAATCTCCAAACCAAATCCTCTTAAGAGATTCAAGGGTTTCCCACAAAAACACAAGAGAAGTCAAAGGAAGAACAAGAGACCAAAACAACTTCAAATTTCAGCAAAGATGCAAAACTGAGATGGAGAAGTGGACGAACGTTGTGGGCCGTACTGGTGACCCTTCCTTTGATTAATCTTGCAGATAAAAAACATAGTCGTCGATTATAAAATCGTTGTGCATCCCTCGGCTCAACATATGTCTACCTAGAGCGAAAACTAAAAGCTCTAAAATGTGAAGTCTCAACAAAGTGGCAACCAAGAGATGGCTGTAATAACAACCCTCTCCTCTATTTATAGAGGGTTATTTCCATTTTCTAAACTATGCCTATTTACATAGAGTCTATCCACTTCACCGAGGGAAAAATGGACCAACTACTAGGTTTTCGATCCGACGGTCACGCGCTCCACACGAAGTTGCTTCGCCTTGATGCACCCTTCGCTATGATGATGTCATGTGCCGCCACAGATTTCCACTTAAACCGTCGTTGACGAGTTTTGAGGCCCAATCTCAGCAAAACACGCCATCTGTAGCACTGGGTGATTTTGAGGCATAATCCACCAAACTGTCGTGAGTGTCGCATCGTGTCCGCGTCCCCCACATCCTGGACACATGACCCGCCAATCCTCGGCCTCGCCGGCAACACGACCAACTCCGCCATGTCCTTGCGCGAGTGCGTGTCCCAGGTTTTAACCACCACGGCTGGTCACCCGACTGCTCCGGTCTGTCAGCCAAGACCCAGCACTCATCCTTCACCGCTTCCAGTACATCAGCACGAGCCCGCATAACCTTCACCTCAGTCGTCAACTATCGTCTCTGTGCTCCACACCTGCACACCACAAGCCGACTGACATAGTTGCACATACATAATATCACACTCTAGTCAGCGCACTGACTATCATAGAGTGCTATCTGTTGACAATCACTCATCATCAACCCGAACAATAAGGGACAAGTCAACCTTGTGTTCGCAAAGAAGCACTTGCTTCATACCGCCGTGTTCTAAGTCAATGGAATCTCGATGGTGAATTCTGCACAAGGATTCAGAAGAGATTTGTTGTTTTCTTGTTGTATGGTGGTGTAGAGGTATGGCCCTGAGCTTGGCTTCACAAATTGAAGGTTCGTTTTGTTCCTAGGAATAATTTGGAAGGGGCAATCCTAGTGCTCATGATACTATTGAAGAAGTGGTTCCTTGGGAAGACACATTGGGATCCATAGGCAATCCTAGTGCTCATGATACTATTGAAGAAGTGGTTCCTTGGGAAGACACATTGGGATCCATCTGTTATGGAGCATTTAGCTTTTGCAGTGTCACTATGTGGCCAGACATGTATTCTTGCCAAGCACCTCGAATAGGTTTTACCTGGAATATATCCTCGAACTGAGAGATGGTATATATAGTCTAGCATTGTGCTATTTTGCAGCTTCTCATCGGATGGGCATTTAAAGAGTGTGGCGCCCTCCAAGTTCTGGTGAGTTGCCTGTACCAGAAGTCTAAGGTTGCTTCATCTGATCACCAAAGATCACCCTTGCAGACTGAGGCCTTGAAGTCACTTATCTAGTGTTTGGATGGAGGGACGAGGAAGGATGAATAGGGATGAGATGAGATCATTCTAATTTGACCCGCGTTTGGTTTAGAGGTCGAGAGTCAGGGTCAAGCAATATTCTTCAAAAATAGTGGATTAAGTCATCCCTCAAAAAATAAGGGATGAGGTCAGTCCAGTATTGATCACGTCCCATCCCTCTTTGACACCGAACCAAACAAATTTCTCTTGACCATCACAACCCAGAATTAATATTTGACTGGGGATTGAGTATGCTGAGCACGCAGCGGAACATGCATGCATGCTGCCCTGAAATGTGCGAAGGAGTTCATTGGTGCAACGTAACCGGTGGATCTGCCTCTAGATGCTGGAGCTGGAGGTTGCTATCGTTGGTCCTTTCTGCACGGCAAAGGTACGCAGAAGCTGAAGTTGTGACTGACGCGGCACTAGTTGAGAACAAGCAAGGGCCATTGCTTAGAGTAAGGGCTAGATTGAAGCATATCGCACCCTTCTTGCTCTTGTTCAGGCACAACGAAAGGCTATCTTATGGACCTGTCTTCTCAAATACAATAAAAACAATTTTTAATCCACACGGTGTTTTTTATTTTAATAGGATGTTTGGTCTGCCCTTTTGAGAATATTCTGTGTGAACATATTCGGAATCCTTATTTTCTTGTAAAAGAAGCTTATGAGAATACCGATCTTTTCTAAGGTATCGAGGGCTCCAGATTCTCACACTGAAAAGCGTTATCCAAAAAAAGATCCGTTTCTGAAACTGCGTTTATGTTGGTTCGGTGTTTGTATTAACTGCTAAGTGGACTAGCATACATAGATGCGCCCTGTCTAGAGTCTAATCTCATTCCATACACAGGGTTCACAGTTTCGGGAAGAAAAAATTTCGGCACCCATCGAAATTGGAGAAATTTCGGAAATTTCAAGTCAAATTCTGATGAATTCATTTTTTTTTAAAAAAAAATTGACAGAATTTCTCTGTAACTTATGTCTAATACATCTGACATCACAATTGCACATATATAAGATAGAAATGTGACTAAGTATCACAACTTCCAACATCCATGGCACATTGGCACGAAACCACAAACCACCTAGTGTCCAAATTCCAAAATATATACTAAATGTAGTCTCAAATATGATAAGTGCATATAGCATTGTTTATCAAAATAATAGCAGTCCAAAATAGTACATTTTCAAGCACATGTCATCAACAAAAGCACTTGAAAATCAATTCATGCTTTTCAAAATAAGAATCCCCAACAAAAATGATTATGTTGTCCAAAAGTGTGCCATGTTCCGGTGGCCATTCCTCTTCCACATCCTACACAACAAATACAAGAATTTTAGGAAGATTAGAACCACTAGCAATCAAGTGTCACACCCGGGTTTCAGGGGTCCAAAACCCGGGTGCGAAATAATCACCAGGTGTGCTGGGACCAAGTCTCACACTATGATGAATAGTGATACAGAAACGAATGTCACATCTTTACTATATAACAGGAGATCTTGTACAAAATAAATAAATAATTACATCATATGTAGACAACGATTCAGCAACCCAAAGTTGACTGGGAGACGACGTCCTAGACCTCTCACGAACTCCTCACAGCATCCTCCATGCGCCTCATCCTGCGGTACCTGTTCTTGACCTGTGGGGGGTATGAGACAGCAAAAGTGAGCTCACATACGTTCATCGCTCAACAAGTTGTGGGGAATAATGTGCATGAACTCGCCAAAGGTGAGAGCTCATGTGAAGTGTAAGGCTTACTAAAGAGGATGGTTAGAGCTGAGCTTTGCTTTTAAAGTTGGTCAAAATTTTATCAGCAATTACTAAGTATAAGTATATACCAACCCAATTAAGTAGTAGAACAAAAGTGATAACAACTCCTGCGATGCAATGCATATGACAAATTGAATTTAGTTCCATAAAGTAATCATGTGAGGGTCCGAGCTGCTCATGACCGTGAGCACGGCTGATATACCAGTTTTACACTCTGCAGAGGTTGCACATCTTTACCCACAAGTCATGTTACCCATCTGACAAGGGATAGCGACTCTCATACACCTCTACCTAGGAGGTGAGGCAGGGTAACACTACGAGGCCTTTATAAAGTTCCACTAGATTCGGAAAACCCGCTACAGTTTCTAGGAAGCTTCAATGCAGGGGCCCCTCGCCTGACCGTCATCGCAGCAAAATCAACCCAAGGGCCTCCCTACACTGACCACTCCCCTACTGCTCTTGCCCCTTTCGGGTAAGGTAGTCCTCCACTAGCTTTCCTAATTAATCAGCCAAGGGTGTCCCATACCACCCTTGTGGTAGCACTGTTTTTCCGGGTGGTCGCTCCATGTTCCAATTAACATAATTGTCGGTACCCTGAAACAGGGGTACCCTTACTACAGTGTGAAGACACGGTGCCTGCGCGGCTATCTCTAGTCGCGCAGTGAATAGCACCCGACCCCACCACATGGATGGCTCCAGGGCCGCCACGTGGCTAGAGAAGACGATATACTCGAAGGTATCAACAGTGGGTCTGGACCCCCACGGGAAAGTGCTGGACCCCTGCATATGCAGTCCAGACTCCGGGTAAGGTCCAGGACCACCACGGAGGTGAATCGGACCCCTGGGATGGGTCCCGGACCCCTCTACATGGGGTCCGGGCCGCTCACGGCAGGGTCCCGAGATTTTGGGCCAAAGAATACCCAGGCCTTAATCAAGGCCAGGCGGGGGTCCGGAGCCGACACCTGTCCGGACCATACCGCGTACGCCTCTACTCCCCGCTCAGGCAGAGACCTGATGTTGCCACGTGGCCTGCTGCCCGTGACGTAAGCCAGCGGGCGGAGCCTGACGTAAGGCCTCTGGGCCGCGCGACTTCTGCATTTATTGCGGGTAAGGCACGCCGCCTGTCCATTCCACTAGCAGGTGATGTGCCGACTTAGCATTTAATGAGCCCTGTCACTCCGCTGGCAGGTGATGTGCTGCCTCAGCATTTAATGTGCCCTGTCCACTCCGCTGACGGGCGGCGACCAGGCCACCCTGCAGGCGGCGTGTCTGTCCATTCTGTTGGCAGGCAGTACGCCCATGCTGCCGCATGCGCTGCACTCATCATGACTTGCGCGTACCAGGGACACAACGGCGACATATTAATACTATATGCACTACGGCCATTAGGGCCCCTAGAGATCACCCTGGCGTTAGAGGCAATAGTTCCTTCCTTCCTTCCATTTGTCCCTGGGCCCACATGTCGGGGCTCAGTATCCTTGTATGTGCCCCCCTTGAGCTATAAAAGGGAGGGCGCACGACGTTACAAGGCAGATCCAACTTACACGCTCTCACACTCACTCAAACACACAAGTTCATACAAGCTCCCAAGCTCAATACATCCCACAGTGGAGTAGGGTATTACGCTTCGGTGGCCTGAACCACTCTAAACCCTTGTGTGTTCTTGTGTTCTTCCCGATTCCATCTAGCAGGCAAAACGCTTAGGTCCCTCATCTTAGGATTTAGGGCGGGTGCGTTCCGCCACCCGGCCGGAGAATTTCCTCTCCGACATTTGGCGCGCCAGGTAGGGTCCTAGGCTTTAGGTTTTTGCTTGTTCTTCTGCTCGACATCATGGTCCACATCGTCGAGCATCAAGATTTCGTGCCCATGGACTTCATGCTGGAGGAGGCTGCCTCTTCCACACCACGGGCCACCAACCGCCCTGCGCCTGGTGCTGCTGCTGTGCACTCTACGTGGCAGCACACTCCTACACAGACATCTAGGGCGTCTAGGGCTGCGCCTGGGGCACTGTCTATGGCCAGAGAACTACTGCGCCACCCTCCTAGCTCTACGGCCTCTCTAGGGGCCATGAAGCAGTGGCGGGACAATGTCGACCATCTACTCAGCATGGCACACTCTGGCTCAACCAGGGCTAGGCCTCGGTCATCCCGGTGTCAACATGAGGCATCAGCGTCAGTGCGCTCTCCCCTAGTGAGGGCCGCACCGACCGAGGACTTGCGGGTGGAGCTCAACCGCCGGCGAGTGGGTGAGGATGCTCTAGCCTCTCTGGAGAGGACTGATGACCTACGGACAGAGCTCATCCACAGGCGTGCGGGCGAGGATGCCCACGTCTCTCTGGAGAGGGCACGTGAGCGCCGACGAAACATCGAGGGTCACAACCTTGACTACAACTTTGCTGCGGTTGCACCGCAGACTCCAACGGGCGACCGGATCCAAGCGGGTGTCCCATTGGCCGGCGTGGGCTGCGCCGCACTGGCAAATCATCTTCGCGCGGTGACTTGGCCATCCAAGTTCTGGCCACACCTGTCGAAGAAGTACGACGGTACGTCTAACCCGTCGAAATTTTTGCAGGTGTATGTCACCGCCATTACGGCAGCAGGTGGAGACACCGTCGTAATGGCAACATACTTCCATGTAGCCTTGTCTAGGCCATCCCGGACTTGGCTCATGAACCTTTCCCTAGGATCGATCTACTCCTGGGAAGAGCTCTACGCGCGGTTCACAGCGAACTTCGCCAGCACTTACCAACAGCATGGCGTGGAGGCCCACCTCCACGCAGTGAGGCAGGAGCCCGGGAAACTCTCCGGGTGTTTATCTCCCGCTTCACCAAGGTACGAGGCACCATACCTTGTATTTCCGATGCTTCTATCATCACTGCTTTCCGCCAGGGAGTACGTGATGAAAAGATGTTAGAGAAGTTAGCCATGCACGATGTGGAGACTGTCACCACACTCTTTGCCCTAGCTGGCAAGTGCACCAGAGCCACCGAGGGTTGTGCATGGCACTCGGCGCCACAGACCGGGGCTGCCCAGACGGGTGGCTCGGGTGCCATCGCTCAGGACGGCAAAAAGAAGAAGAAAAAGAATCATGGCCATGAGAAGTCATCGTCTGCCGCTCTGGTCGTCGCAGCTGTGACTAGGGGCCAGAACAAGCGCAACAAGCGCCCACGGCCGCAGAAGGGTAACAGCGGCTCATGCCCTGTACACCGCAACAGTCGCCATAGCGCCACAGAGTGTCGCGAGATCATCAAACTCACGAAGCGCGTCAGCGAGCGGCGCAAGCAGACCTCCAGGGATGGCTCCCCACCTCGTCGCCGCCCTGGCAAGGAAAGGGTCGACAGCGGCAAGGTGGCCACGGGAGAATGGGACCTCGGGTATCAGTCACCCGAGGGGGTCCTGAAGGATGATTCACCGGAGGCTCTGACTCCGGTGACGACAGCTAGCCGGGCTACCGGGGCGACCCCGCCCTTCCCAGTCTATGGGTCCGAAGCCTGTCTTCCCCCAGAAACCCTTATGGGCTCCCATAGGCCCAGTCTTCTGATGAGTCTATGTAGGAACGACTTCGAAGTAAGGACGTGGACTTCATCAACGAACGCAGATGGCAAGCAGCGATCCGAAATGCACGTTACAACCAAGCGCTCAGGCACTACCGCCAACGGATCGTGCATAGTAGGAAGCTCGAGGTCCGGGACCTAGACCTACGGCGAGTACTGAACCAAGAAGGGCTCCACAAACCCTCCCCCAGTCAGGTAGGACCCTTCGAGGTGACGGAAGTACGCCAACCCGGGTGCGTCCGCCTTGCCACAACTAAAGGAGTGCGTCTTCCCAACCCCTAGAACATAGAGCATCTCCATAAGTTCTATCCATAGGAGCAAGCCCGGTGAGGTCCGCCCTCGTAAGCCCGGCCTGTTGGTCTGCACCCATGCATATCGAGTTATAAAAGAAAGGACTTACCCCCTTAGATGTGCTTCTGTGATGGTTTTATTCTGTTGCAGTTTCTAGATATTATTTTTTATCTAACCCACCCATATAGTTCCCCACCCTTGCTGGTATCATGACATCCGAATTGAGTAGCCAGGCTTGCAGTTTAGGACCCCTCTACGAAAGCAGGGGGTCCGGCAGCCTGGGGGCCGGTTCTAGAGAACGGGTACTCGTTCCCTGGGGTGGTCCGGGGCTGTGTAGCTCCTTAGCTTGGTTCCATACCCTAAGCCTGCACGCTCCACCACTCTGCGACAGGTATCCTAGTATTTGGAACTATAGCCTGGTGGGTCCGGGAACCTGGGGTCCGGTCCTAAAGAATGGACGCTTGTCTCCTGGGGTGGTCCGGAGCCGTGTAGCCGCTTAGCCTGGTTCCGTACCCTAAGCCTGCACGCTCCACCACTCTGCAATGGGTGTCCTAGTATTTGGAGTTGTGATCCAGGGGGTCCGGGCACACGGCTTGGCTCCCCAGACTAAATCCTGTAGGTCTTATTGCGTGAATCAAAGGATGGCTGATACCAGACGATGGGCCCTATGGGTGTGCTACTAACACTTCGTAGCTGAAGCTGTGAACAGGTCCAAGTCCCAGTCGAGGCTACCTCCTGGGGGCCGGGACACCAACTCTTTCTTAGGTATGCTGGTATCCAGCCTTGACACGTCGAGCCTACATCCTAGGGGGGCCAAGCACCAGGAGAGGAGTTGGTAAAGCCACACATAGCAAGAACAAATACTGCACAGATAAGAGTTGTTTAATTGATAGTTCCCAAAAGTATCTTACAAAAACAGAAAATATTACATCCACCTTCAAGCGGAGCCCTAGCCTCGTTTCTACAGGTATGAACTACTCGACATCAGTAGGGTCGCGCTGAAAGCGCGTGGCCGTCGTCTCCACGACATCTCGTATGACCTCCTGGGCGGCGTCTTCAGTGTCGGCAAACGCCGGGCGCAGGCCTACTACTCATCCTAAACTCGGTGGCGGCCACTAGGCACGGCGGCACTGGCGGCAACCCGGTGCTACAGCTTGCCAGCGGCAGCGGCCTCCTCGATGCGTGCACCAAGGCAAAAGAGCCCTCATCGTTGGAGGCGATGTCGAGGCCATTAAAGCCAAAGAGATGGAGGCGCGAAAGATGGAGCCGCAGCTCAGCTCGCTTTCCACCTCATGGAGATGGAGCTAGACCAGTTCATGGAGGTGTACCATGGGATGCTGGTGAAGTTCACGCGAAAGATGGAGCCGCAGCTCACCTCGCTTTCCACCTCCAAAAGGTCGCTGCACGACACCCTTTCGCCCGTGCGCTGGCGGAAGAAGCACCACCCCCATGAACATCTCCCAGAGGTGAGCAAAGATGGCCGCCCGGAGGATGGAACAGGGCGTGAGGTGCTGAAGTTGGAGGTCGAGCTCCTCCAGCAGCAGCAGGAAGAAAGGTGAAATCGGCAGCACCAACCCACATGAGAGGTTGGAGACGAAGACCACGAACTCCCCGGCGGCGAGATCGCCAAGGGGAGAGGCATCGGCGTGGATCCTTCCGGCGACCGACATCGCACCCCATCCGAGCAGGTTGTGCACCAAGTTGAGTGCCACCTCGGACTGGTAGCACTCGGGATGGACTAGCAAGGCCATGGCGACTACGGCGGTGGAAAGCAGAGGAGCGCAAATACAAAGGGGCGCGAAGAGGTCGAAGGCGAAAGGGCGCAGCAGTTGGGAGAAAATGTGGAAGCGTACCCACAGCACGCGGGGTGAATCCCTTTTCAAAGAAGACTCACTTATTCACGCCCGGAGACGATGCAGAAAATCTCGCCCGACGCGCACCAAAACAACCCAGCCTCTAACACGGGGGCCTGGGCCCACAAGCCATACAGCTGGTGTGCGGGTCTCCGAGTGCAAAGATGGTGAACCGCCGCGCCTCTTCATCTCCGCCGAAAGCAGCGGCCCAGCCTCTGTCACAGGGGCCCGGGCCCACGAGTCATACTCCTTGGGCGTCGGTCTCCGAGTGCGAAGAAGACGAACCGCCGCGTGAGGAGCGAACCGTCGCTTGCGGCAGTGTGCCTCTTCATCTCCGTTGAAACCAATGGCCCAGTCTCTGACACAGGGGCCTGGGCCCACGTGTCATCCTCCTTGGGCGTCGGCTTCCGAGTGCGAAGAAGGCGAACCACCACGCGGGGAGCGAACCGCCGCGCCTCTCCATCTCCGCCGAAACCAACGGCCCAGTCTCTGCCCGGGGGCCCGGGCCCACGAGTCATCCTCCTTGGGTGCCGGTTCCTGGGTGCAGAGAAGTCAAACCACCGCTCGCGCCAGTACTGCGCCTCCTCGAGGCCATCGCAGAAGACAGAGAAGGTGAATTTTTAAAACAATGCAGCAGTATCGAGGCGCCTCGCGCGTGGCCCGGCGAAACCATCATGCGTGGGGGTCGCGGGTCAGTCAACCGCGGGGACAGACGTGGCAGTTAGCGTGACCGAAGGCGGACGGGCAGTTATTACGTCAGCAAATGCACGGAAGCAACGCGTCGTCGCCAGTCAAGCTTTGGCCCCACCTGTAGGCTTGTATCCTCCCCTGAGGTGGGCCTAGGGGCTACTGTCGGTACCTTGAAATAAGGGTACCCCTTACTACAGTGTGAAGACATGGTGCCCGCGCGACTATCTCTAGTCATGCGGTGAACAGCACCCGACCCCACCACATGGATGGCTCCAGGGCTGCCACGTGGCCAGAGAAGACGTTATACTCCACGGTATCAACAGTGGGTCCGGATCCCCATGGGAAAGTGTCGGACCCCTGCGTATGCAGTCTAGACCTTCGGGTAAGGTCCAGGACCACCACGGAGGTGAACCGGACCCCTAGGACGGGTCCCGGACCCCTCTGTGTGGGGTCCGGGCCACTCACGGCAAGGTCCCAAGATTCTAGGCCAAAGAATACCTAGGCCTTAATCAAGGCCAGGCGGGGGTCCGGAGCCAACACGTGTCCGGACCATACCGCGTACACCTCTGCTCCCCACTCAGGCAGAGACCCGATGCTGCCACGTGGCCTGCTGCCCGTGATGTAAGCCAGCGGGCGGAGCCTGACGTAAGGCCTCTAGGTCGCGTGGCTTCTGCATTTATTGCAGGTAAGGCGCATCGCCTGTCCATTCCACTGGCTGTTGATGTGCCGACTCAGCATTTAATGAGCCCTGTCACTCCGCTGGCAGGCGATGTGCTGCCTCAGCATTTAATGTACCCTATCCACTCCGCTGAAGGGTGGTGACCAGGCCACCCTGCAGGCGGCGTGCCTGTCCATTCCGTTGGCAGGCAGTACGCCCATGCTGCCGCATGCACTGCACTCATCATGACTTGCATGTACCAGGGACACAACGACGATATATTAATACTGTCGGCGTTTCGGGACCGGGGGGTCCCCGAGCCGACGAGTGAGTGTGCCGCGTGCCCCAGCCCAGATGGGTCGAGCGCGTGAGCGAGCGCGAAGGGGGGAAGGAGCGAGGTGGCCGGAGCCGGGTCATGAGGGAGTCGGAGATCCCGCGGCCTTCGTGTTCGTCCCGCGCCCAGGTCGGGTGCGCTTGCAGTAGGGGGTTACAAGCATCCGCGCGGGTGAGGGGAGCGAGCGGCCCCAAGAGAGCGCCTGCCCCTGCCCTCGTTCCCACGAGGCCAACCTTCTCTAAGAAGGCCCTGGTCCTTCCTTTTATAGGCGTAAGGAGAGGATCCAGGTGTACAAATGGGGGTGTAGCAAGGTGCTACGTGTCTAGCGGGGGAGAGCTAGTGCCCTAAGTACATGCCAAGGTGGCAGCCGGAGAGATCTTGGCACCCAGCTGGTGTGGCGTCGTGTCCGTCGGAGAAGCAATGGAGCCTGGCGGGGAGACAGCTGTCGGAGTGGTTGGGCCCTTGCTGACGTCCCCCTGCTTCCGTAAGGGAGCTGAGAGCCGCCGTCGTCATGGGTCCAGCGGGGCGCCATCATTGCCTATCTGGTGGAGCCGGCCAGATGGGACGTCGGTCCTGTTCTCTGCGGCCCGAGTCGGCTCGGGGTAGGGTGATGATGACGCTTCCTGTTGACGTGGCGGACTTGCGCCCTAGGTCGGGCGACGTGGAGGCTCCTCCGAAGCCGAGGTCGAGTCTGTCCTGCATGGCCGAGGCCGAGCCCGAGCTCTGGGTCGGGCGAGGCGGAGGCCGTTCGGCAGAGGCTAGGGCGGAGTCCGAGCCCTGGGTCGGGCGGAGCGGAGTTCGTCGTTTTCCGGGGCCTTAGCCCGAGTCCGAGCCCTGGGTCGGGCGGAGCGGAGTTCGCCGTCTTCCGGGGCCTTAGCCCGAGTCCGAGCCCTGGGTCGGGCGGAGCGGAGTTCGCCGTCTTCCGGGGCCTTAGCCCGAGTCCGAGCCCTGGGTCGGGCGGAGCGGAGTTCGCCGTCTTCCGGGGCCTTAGCCCGAGTCCGAGCCCTGGGTCGGGCGGAGCGGAGTTCGCCGTCTTCCGGGGCCTTAGCCCGAGTCTGAGCCCTGGGTCAGGCGGAGCGGAGTTCGCCGTCTTCCGAGGCCTTAGCCCGAGTCCGAGCCCTGGGTCGGGCAGAGCTTCCTATGGCGCTTTTGGTCAAGCCTGGCCGCCCGTCAGTCTCACTCTTTGCGTTAAATGCCCCAGTGACTTGGTCGGTCGGCGCGGTGATTTAGTCAGGTTTGCTTCTTAACGAAGGCAAGGCCTCGGGCGAGCCGGAGGTGCGTCTACCATACAAAAAGGGGCCTCGGGCGAGACGGAAACACCTCAGGGTCGGCTGCCCTTGCCCGAGCCTAGGCTCGGGCGTGGCGTGATCGAGTCGCTCGTATGGACTGATCCCTGACTTAATCAAACCCATCAGGCCTCTGCAGCTTTATGCTGATGGGGGTTACCAGCTGAGAATTAGGTGTCTTGAGGGTACCCCTAATTATGGTCCCCGACAGTAGCCCCCGAGCCTCGAAGGGAGTGTTAGCACTCGCTTGGAGGCTTTCGTCGCACTTTTTTGCAAGGGGACCAGCCTTTCTCGGTTGCACTTTGTTCCGGTGGGTGCGCGCGAGCGCACCCGCCGGGTGTAGCCCCCGAGGCCTCGGAGGAGTGGTTTCACTCCTTCGAGGTCTTAATGCCTTGCGTAATGCTTCGGCTGGTCTGGCGGTTCCCTCATGCGAACAGGCCGTAGCCCGGGTGCACTGTCGTGGCCCAAGTTCTCGGGCTGGTATGTTGACGCTGTCAACGGTTCGGCCGGAGCTGGGTTTGCGAGAGCAGCCCCCGAGCCTCCGCACAGAGCGAGAGGACGATCAGGGACAGACTCGGCTTTTTTACATACGCCCCTACGTCGCCTTTCCGCAAGGAGGAGGGGGGGAGAGCGCCATGTTACCCTCGATGGGCACCGAACATGGTGTCTCCGGTGAGCTGCAATCGGGTAATCCGAGTGGACGTCCGTGCCCCGTTCATTGGGGGTCGGCTAGGGGCCCGGAGGCACGCCCAAAAGTACCTGCGGGTGACCTGCCGGACCCGGTCCCCTGGCGACGGGGTCCGAGGGCTCGATGCCTCCCTCCGATGGGATTCCGTTACAGGATCATTCCCGCTGGTCTCGGAAATGTCCTAGGGTACCTCGGGAGCGCAGCCCGAGCCTTGGTTATGTATCGAACGTACCCCTGGTCATCCCTCGCTCGGCGTCTGAGGCGACTGTGAACCCTTCGGGGGGCCAGCCTTCGAACCCCTGATCAGTAATGGGCGCGGAGCCCAAGTAGCCTGAGGCGGTCGTGGAACCTTTCGGGGGGCCGACCTTCGAACCTCTAACCAGTAGTGGGTGTCGGGCCCACGCGATCTGAGGCGGCTGTTGAACCCTTCGGGGGGCCAGCCTTCGAACCCCTGATCAGTAAGGAGGCTCGGAGCCTAGTTCCTTCACGGGGAAGGATCCCTTTGGGGGTATCCCCTTTCCCGGTCCCTGTTGCAAGAGATAGAGAAAGAAGGAAAAGGGAAAAAGGATACGAAATTGAACGACGTGGCATACCTTTTTTGGTGTGGTCGTTTTGGCGAAGGCGAAACGTCGCCAGCTGCTTCCGCCAGAAGGGCTGCCCGTCGAGCCGCGGAGTTAATGCGCCGGGGCGAGTAGTTGGCGAGGCTGCCGTTGCGCGTGCGCGAGCCGTTCGAGGAACGGGTCACGGGCGTGTCGTCTTCACACCGTGAGAGGGGGTTCTCTCGCTGCCTCCGGATGGGACGTGAGCTTGGCTGATGGCGTGACCGCTGCTCTCGCGCGCCTGCCACCGTCATTACTGCCGGGCCACTTTTGACCACGTTTGACCGCTGCGTCAGGCTGGCGCAGCTGGGCCGCGCGCTGGGTCGCCTCGGGTCGCGGTATTGGTTCCGCAACTGAGGAGGTGCGGTGGTGGCGCAAGTGGCATAGTGGCTTACATGCAGCATCCGGCGCGCCGGTTGCGCGACGCGTGGGCTTGAGCCTCCGTGCTGGCCTGTCAGGAGTCGGAGAGGCGCGTCCACTTGGCGCGGTTGCATGCCGCCTGCATGGCTGCCCACCCCTTTCGCCCGTTGGTCTGGGCAAAAGTGGAGGGTCACTTGTAACCGCTGGGTGGTTGCGCGCGCCTTGCGCGGCGGTTCGGCTTCTTCTGCTCGGAGCCGGTCTGCATGACATGTGGGTCCCAGCCCCCGCGCCGCAGGGGAGGGCTTTGGAGGCGTGTTGGAGAAGACTCAGCCCGTGACGGTTGGGGGCGCAAGCAGGGAGAGTTGCCTTTAAAAGGAGGGCGACCCCTTTCGTAAGGCGACCATGTCTTCTTCCTCCCTTATGCATCGTGTCTTTCCACCTTTCAAGCCCCCGGATGGGGGAAACCGCCGTCTCCGTGCCTCATCGTCGGAGGACACTACTCCGTGGGAGTGGGTACCTTTCAGCCATCGTTCGGCTTCAAGGATTTTCATCAGGCAGCCCGGTTGCTCCCCTCCGCTGGGGGTCGCCCGAGACGGTGACCACCAGCTCCTGGGTGGGGAGGAGCAAACCGGGCTGTGGTCCCGGCCCCGCCCTCAGTGTTGAGGGTGTTCGTCATCCTCGCCGGGGCGGGGAGCGAGGCGAGCCGGGGCTCCACCTCCTACGCGGGTCGGCGGACCACCTCATTTTCCAGCTTCTGGTGGTGGCAATCGCCCTTTAGCCCCACGGCGGAGACATCCTCCAGCCATGCCGGGGAAGGCGAACTGTTGCTGCCCAGCTAGGATGCAACATTCCGTCTTCCTCCTCGCATTCGCGGCGAGGACGGCTGCGAGGATCTGCCGGGGTGCTTAGGGGCGTCCCGCGTTTGCTGGTGATTCACCCAGAGCTTGTCGCTCCACGGGCTTCCCTGGCGGGGAAGTTGTCCGTACCCGCGGGGACGGAACCGGAGTTCCGTTTGTAATGGCACTTCGAGTGCCGGGTTTTTTGTTCATTTTGGCTTTCGGGGCCTGAACATGTATGTAATTACGGCACGGAGCCGCGTTTTTTCCTCATTCTTGAGCACTAAGACTCGCCTGTTGACTATCTGAACCGCTTCACCAAGCATGAGTCGCCCGTGTCAAGGTGACGAGTGAGGTATCCGTATCCCGGAGGCGTAGGAGTCCCTCGGCTCGGTCGACCCTGCTGTCCGAGGCTCCTCTAGCTTAGTTAAAGAGACCCCTCGGCCGCTCTTCGACGAGCCGAGGCCAGGGGTAGCGTTATCAGCATGAACAGAGGCGAGGTTGGCTCGAAAATGAAACCTGGTTGGCCGGAGCCTAGCCGAGTTGTCCGCTGGCAGGATCGACGCCGGAGTTGGTCAGCCAAGGCTTCGGACCGGGCTGGTGCCCTCGGAAGGTGGTTGGCCGAGGCCCCGGAGGTGGCCGGCCGAGCCGCCCGCTCGGGCCGGATCCCGGAGAAGTCCCGGACAGCGATTGCCCGGGCGTGGTGATGACGTCGTCCTTCGGAGCGGAGGCCCTCGGACCGCGTCGCCGTCCGCGGCTAGGTCGGGCCTCGCCGAAGGTGCCGTCGATGCCAAGGGTGTCGCTGCCCCCTTCCAGCGTCAAGACCCGAGCCTGCAGGATTAGCTTGTCTTGTAGTGTGTGCTTTGTGCGACCGTCGGGGCCAGAACACACACCCTTGTCGCGTGTTAAGCTGCGTCTCTCTTCCTCTTGTTTCGAGTGTCTGGACTTTTTGTCGGTAACAAGGATGTTTGTGCGAGCGAAAGTTGCTTCTCGCGGAAGGTGATGAGTGAAGGTATCCGTATCCCGGAGGCGTGGGAGTCCCTCGGCTCGGTCGGCCTTGCCGCTTACGCGCACTTTTACTCGTCCATGAGGCCCTATCACCGACTTGGTCGAGAAAACTCGAAGAATCGCTTCGACAGAAGGGCTTCCGAACGTAGAGACTTGTTCGATCCGCGGAGTCACCTTATCCGAACGCGAGTTACTTATCGCAGAAGGTGATGAGTGAGGTATCCGTATCCCGGAGGCGTAGGAGTCCCTCGGCTCGGTCAGCCTTGACTGCTTACGTGTACCCCGTCGTTTCCAGGACCCACTTTTCGAAGTAGTCAAAAAGCACGAAAGATATTCTGGTAAAAGAGATTTTCTGTTCGAGGAAAATTTTGACGCAGAGGGGGTTTCCCCCCTTTTAGCCCCCGAGGGAGGGTCGGGCTTTGCTGAGGCGAGGCCGACCCTTCCTTGTTGACTAAACTTTGCATGGGTGCGAGGTATATGAACAACTTGGAAACATCTTAAGGGTAGAAGCGACGTAGCTGTTGGATGTTCCAAGCGTTGCCGTAGACCTCGCCTTGACTGTTGGCCAGCTTGTATGTTCCGGGCTTCAGAACTTTGGCGATGACGAATGGCCCCTCCCAGGGGGGCGTGAGCTTGTGCCTCCCTCGGGCGTCTTGCCGCAGCCGAAGCACCAGGTCGCCCACCTGGAGCTCTCGGGGTCGGACCCCTCGGGCGTGGTAGCGTCGCAGGGACTGCTGATACCGCGCCGAGTGTAGTAAGGCCCTGTCCCGAGCCTCGTCCAGCTGGTCCAGCGAGTCTTCTCGGCTAGCTTGATTGCTTTCATCGTCGTAGGCCCTCGTCCTCGGGGAGCCGTATTCCAGGTCAGTGGGCAAGACGGCCTCGGCCCCGTAGACCAGGAAGAACGGCGTGAAACCTGTGGCTCGGCTCGGCGTCGTCCTCAGGCTCCAGACCACCGAGGGGAGTTCCTTCATCCATCGCTTGCCGAACTTGTTAAGATCATTGTAAATCCGAGGCTTGAGCCCTTGTAGAATCATGCCGTTGGCACGTTCTACTTGCCCATTCGACATGGGATGAGCTACGGCGGCCCAGTCTACCCGGATGTTGTGATCCTCGCAAAAATCAAAGAATTTTTTGCCGGTGAACTGGGTGCCGTTGTCGGTGATGATGGAGTTCGGAACCCCAAAGCGATGGATGATGTTGGTGAAGAACGCCACCGCCTGCTCGGATCTGATGCTGTTCAGGGGTCAGACCTCGATCCACTTGGAGAATTTGTCGACGGCGACCAGCAGGTGCGTGTAGCCCCCGGGCGCCTTCTGCAGAGGGCCGACGAGGTCTAGACCCCACACAGCGAAGGGCCAGGTGATGGGTATCGTCTGCAGAGCCTGAGCGGGCAGGTGGGTCTGCTTTGCATAGAATTGGCACCCTTCGCAGGCGCGGACAATTCTAGTGGCGTCAGCCACCGCCGTCGGCCAGTAAAAGCCTTGGCGGAAAGCGTTCCCGACGAGGGTTCGAGGTGCTGCATGATGGCCGCAAGCCCCCGAGTGTATTTCCTGCAGGAGTTCCTGACCTTCGGCGATGGAGATGCACCGCTGGAGGATGCCCGAGGGGCTACGGTGGTAGAGCTCCTTCTCATCGCCCAGCAAGACGAACGACTTGGCGCGTCGCGCTACCCGCTGAGCCTCGGCTCGGTCGAGGGGCAGTTCTCCTTGGCGGAGATATTGCAGGTACGGGGTCTGCCAATCTTGTTCTGGCGTGACCCCGCTCTGCTCCTCCTTGATGCGCAGTGCTTCGCCCTCGGGGGCCGAGGGTTCCTCGGGCTGAACCGAGGATGGCTCGGGCTGGGCCGAGGTCACCTCGGACGGGGCCGAGGGCGTCTCGGGCTCGGGCGTGTCGCCGATCTTGACGGAGGGTTGGTGCAGGTCCCGGGAGAAGACGTCCGGGGGAACTGTTGTTCGCCCCGAGGCTATCTTTGCCAGCTCGTCCGCAGTCTCGTTGTAGCGCCGGGCGATGTGGTTAAGCTCGAGCCCGTAGAACTTGTCTTCTAGGCGTCGAACCTCATCGCAATAGGCCTCCATCTTCGGGTCGCGGTAGTGGGAGTTCTTCATGACTTGGTCGATGACGAGCTGCGAGTCGCCGCGTGCATCGAGGCGTCGGACCCCTAGCTCGATGGCGATTCGCAATCCGTTGATCAGAGCCTCGTACTCAGCCACATTGTTGGACGCCGGGAAATGGAGGCGGAGCACGTAGCGCAGGTGTTTCCCGAGGGGCGAGACGAAAAGCAGGCCCGCGCCGGCTCCCGTCTTCATCAGCGACCCGTCGAAAAACATGGTCCAGAGCTCCGGTTGGATCGGAGCCGTCGGCAACTGGGTGTCGACCCATTCAGCTACGAAGTCCGCCAGTACCTGGGACTTGACGGCCTTCCGAGGGGCGAACGAGATTGTCTCGCCCATGATTTCCACTGCCCACTTTGCGATCCGTCCCGAGGCTTCTCGGCACTGGATGATCTCCCCCAGGGGGAATGATGACACCACAGTCACCGGATGAGATTCGAAGTAATGTCGCAGCTTTCGCCTCGTCAGGATCACTGCATACAGCAGCTTCTGGACTTGTGGGTAGCGGATCTTGGTCTCGGACAGCACCTCGCTGACGAAGTAAACTGGCCTCTGAATGGGCAAAGCATGCCCCTCTTCCTGCCTTTCGACCACGATCGCGGCGCTGACCACCTGGGTGGTAGCGGCGACGTAGACCAAGAGGGCTTCTCCATCAGCTGGGGGTACCAAGACGGGCGCCTGGGTGAGGAGCGCCTTCAGGTTCTCGAGAGCTTCCTCGGCCTCGGGAGTCCAAGTGAAGCACTCGGCTTTCCTTAGGAGACGGTACAGGGGCAGGCTGTAACGCCCCGAATTTTGCAGTTGAATTTTTTTCTTTTCTTTACTCGCCAAAATTCGGGCGTTACCTTTTCCTTTTCTTTTTCCCTCGCTAAACCTTGACCTTTTCCAAAGTTTTAGCGGGATTCGGTTTGGAATTCCCGTGTAAGAAAACTCTAAAAATACATTGTGTTGTTTGATGCACCATGCCGAACTTTGCATTTTTTTTGATTGTTTGAAAGTGCAAATGCATTCATCTAGGAAGATCGGATTTCAAAAACAGGGAAATAATCTTTTCTTTCTTTTTCTCTCTCTTTCTCTCTCCTCTTTTTCTCTCTCTCCCGCGCCGTGGGCCGACCCCGGCCGGCCCAGCCGCCCCTGGCGCCCCCTCTTGGGCCCAAAGAGGCCCAGCCGCCCCCCCACCTCCCCTTTTCCCCAAACCCCCTCCCTCTCCCTCTCCCTCATTCTCTCCCTCTCTCTCCCACCGCCGCCCTACCCCCTGCCCTAAGCCGCCGCCGCCGCCCCTTGCTCGGCCGCCGCCCCTCGCCGTCGGCCGCCCCCGCCGGTGAGCCCCCCCCTCCCCCCTCTCTCCCTCCTCTCTCCCTCTCCCCTCCCCCTCCTATCCCCTCGGCAGCCCGGCCGCCTGGCCGCCTTGGCCTGGCCGCCTTGGCCGCGCCCCCCAGCCGGCCGCTGCCGCGCCGCCCTGGCCCCGGCCAGCCCCCAGCCCGCCCCCTGCTCGGCCCCAGCCGGCCGCTGGCCGCGCCCAGCCCGCGCCCGGCCGCCCCTGGCCCCTTGGCCGCGCCCCCTGCGCAGGGCCGGTTCAGCCGCCCTGGCCGCCGGCTCAACCGGCCGGCTCAGCCGCCCTCCCCCCGCGTTCGGCCGCCCCGGCCGCCCAGCTCGGCCGCCCAGCCTAGGGCCGGTTCAACCGCCCTAGGGCCGGTTCAACCGCCCCCCCTGTTTTTTTTTATTTTTTATTTTATTTTATTTACTTTCTGTGATCATAATTACTTTATTTTAGGTAGACTGATCATTGTTCATGCTATGGAAATAAGAAGTTTAATTTAGAATTCTGTTGCGCTAGTTGGTTCATTTAGTTAATTGTTTATCCCGTGCAATGTTGATCAACTAAAAATGATTAGGTTTCCATTAGTATATATATAACAGAATTCTTTTGTTAAGAACCAATTGTAACTAATCATTAGTGCATAAACTTTAACCCCCCCCCCTGCGAGACCTTTCCCCGTTTCTTTCTAACCTTAATGAATGCGATATCGAATGTCATACTTGATGCATACTCACTTTATTTGTTCCCTTGTATGGTGTACTGTTCTTTTGTATTAAATATGTGGATGTATGTATGTTTGCGCTCGCATAGAGAACGATCCGGTCGAAGAGCCCGAGGAATTCGCAGGAGAAGCCCCTGAGCAGCAGTCGGTTGGTGGAGGCAAGTGTCCTTTGACCTATTGCTGTCCTATTCATTCTTTAATTCACCTCCCGCATTACACATTTATACCTAAGGATTGACTAGCTTTTGTTATTCATGTCCTTGTTTACCTATTTGGGTCGGATTATTACTGCTTAGTCTGATGCTACTGCTCAACTCTAATCAATGAACATGATGTGATTATCTATGATACGCTGTTTTCCCTTCTTATTTATGATTATATTTGTGACCTTCAAGGGGACTCGAGCGGTTTCTCGAGTGCCTCTCCGTAAGGACCTGTTCAATGGATGACCGCCCGGGAAAACAATGCAACCATGAGGGTGGAATGGGACGCCCTTAGCTGAATAATTAGAGGAACCGGGGTGTAGTTCGCTTAGCCATTGTGCCGTCAATGGGGCTCGGTGTATGCGGCTCGCTCTGCCAAGGTTGATTTGTCCCTTGGGGAGGAGTGCGGTACATTTAGGAAACCTAACGGGTGGCTACAGCCCCGGGGAATCTTTGTAAAGGCTACGTAGTGAGACCCTGCCTATTCACCTTGGTAGTGTTTAAGGGTTTGATCAGCCCGAGGCAAGAGGGAATCACGGCTTGTGGGTAAAGTGCGCAACCTCTGCAGAGTGTTATGAAACTGATATATCAGCCGTGCTCGCGGTTATGAGCGGCCAAGGGAGCTCCAGAGATTAGTGATACTTGATCAGTGATATTTTGGTACAGGTGGCAATGAGATTGATGGTTCTGATTATGATTATGGTATTGGTAAGTGGTACTCTTTCCGTTTGGAAAGGATACATTGGGCTAATAACTTGGGTTAATGTTAAAACCTGGCTTTCTACTAGTAAGTAATAACCTGACCAACTAAAAGCAACTGCTTGACTTATCCCCACATAAAGCTAGTCCACTACAGCCAAACGGGATGCTTGCTGAGTATGTTGATGTGTACTCACCCTTGCTCTACACACCAAACTCCCCCAGGTTGTCAGCATTGCAACCACTGCTCAGGAGAAGATGAAGCTGTGGAAGGAGACTTCCAGGAGTTCCAAGACTACGACGAGTTCTAGGCGTGGGTTAGCGGCAACCCCCAGTCGGCTGCCTGTGAAGGCCGCGTTATCTACGTTTCGTTTTCGCACTTTGATTTATTGTAAGAATTATATGGACGTCTCACGCGTATGATGTAATCGACTATTATTTCCCCTTTTTAATACTATTTGAGCACTGTGTGATGATGTCCATGTTATGTAACTGCTGTGTACGTGAATAACTGATCCTGGCACGTACATGGTTCGCATTCGGTTTGCCTTCTAAAAACCGGGTGTGACATAAGTGGTATCAAAGCCGTGCTGACTGTAGGACCGCTAACCTAGAGTAGAATGGTCGTTCTAAGGACTATAGACCTCTGTCCCTGCGTTGACTTTGGTATCCCTTCAAAAGTTGGTCCTACTGACCAAATCTATGTTCTACTATATATTATACCTTGCTGAAAATTTTGTTTTATTCTAATCCTTCATTTATTTATGATTCATTATTATTCTGATCCTTCATTTATTTATGATTCATTATTTGCTGGTCATATTAATTCTGTTCTCACCCTTTTGCTTGCGATGTCTTTTGTAGATGGCTCGTCTTAGACACACTGCACGAAAGTCCGTCATCCCCTTCTTACCCTCCCGCCTTGCTGAGCGTCCGCTTCGCCGTCCCGTGGCCGGACAGTCCAGCCACTTGGAGAGACTGCACCACCGCCTGCATGAGGAGCAGGAACGTCGACGACAGGAGCAGCAGGGCTCTTCCTTCTCGCTCCAGCAGGAGATAGAGTCTGTGAGGAGCTGCTCCCCTGTGCTTCCCCTGGAGGCGCCCCCTGCACCACCACTGGGCGTCCCAGCTTCTGGAGTAGCTGCTGGAGGAGACCCAGACGACGGAGGTGGCGACGACAGCTCGAGCCACGACCTCGACCTCTCTAACCATGAGCCGGAAGGATGGGTTGCTCGACCCATCACTCGCGACGCTGCTCGCGGGTGTCACTTCCACGACGCGCTCGACACCCTGCTACGTCGGGCACTTGACCGGCGTACTTGGTCCATCGAGTATCGCTGTGTGGTCTACCAGCATAGTCGCAGGGTCTACCCGGACCGCTGGGAGGCGACCTGTTTGGTGCGCCGTCCGGAGAACAGTCTCCAGGGCGCGGAGGCTTGCTGAGAGCACTATTCTATCTCTGAGCGGGACTCAGCTGAGGCAGCCATGCAGGATGCTGCACGGCGTGCGCTTTCGCACTACTACTCGGTTCTCGGTGGGGTAGCTGACGGTCTCGATCTGAAGTATTACCCCCGCCGTCCATCTGGCAGCACAGGAGGCGTGATTGTTTCACCTGCTGGTGAGGACAATCCTAGGTTGAGCAGCACAGTCAACCTAGCCGCCGTGCTAAACACGGAGCTGGACCATGCACTAGACGAGCTGAGTAGGGCTCGTGCTGAGATCGCCCTGCTGCGGGTTGAGCGCGCGGAGCGTCGTCACTTGGATGATGGTTCCCCCGCTCCCGTCGGGACTCAGCACCCGTACCGCTCACCTCGGCGTGGACTCCAGTCTTATGGCAATCCCGACTGCAAGACCAAGATAAATCTAGAACCATAGATCGTTAGAGTTGGATCTTGTAATTAATACAAAATATATACATAGAAGCTTCAGTCTTAGCGTTAGTCTCGGTCTTAGTTAGTCTTAGTTAGACAGGGTAGTTTGCTATATCCTGTGCATTTATGTTTGTCATGATGAACTATGTTTGGTTTGGATCTTTGTAATGACTGTCACCAGAGTGTGGGTATCCCCTGCATTTTGGCTTACATATTATGTTAATGGAGTTAGTTATATAGCTGGGAAAACCTTTATTCTACTTTCCTCTTTATCTGAGAAGCTGTGTGGTCTGTGTTGGAGATCAGTGAAGATGCTCATCTGTTCAGTGCTGTTGGAGAATTATATACTCTTTTCTTATGCTGCAAGATTTGCCAGATCAGTTCTGATGTGTGGTTGCGTTCTGCAGATGTCAGAGAACAGGCGCAGAGGAGGAAGGCGTGCTCAGCAGGAGCAAGCCGGCCAGCAAGATGAGGCGCCCCAGCAGCAGCTGCTGCCGCCCCCGCCCCCGATGTCGATCGAGCAGATGTTTCTGATGCAGACTCAGGCAGTTCAGGCCATCGGTCAGACTCTGGCCGCCATTCAGCAGCAACAGCAGCAGGCTCCACCCCAGCCTCAGATGCCTCAGATGCCCAGAGACAAGCGTGCTGAATTCATGAGAGGTCATCCCCCAACGTTCGCTCACTCTTCTGACCCCATGGATGCTGAAGATTGGCTGCGCACTGTGGAGCGGGAGTTGCATACCGCTCAGTGTGATGACAGGGAGAAAGTCTTGTATGGTCCCCATCTGTTGAGAGGAGCAGCCCAATCATGGTGGGAGTCTTACCTCGCCACCCATGCCAACCCCGATGCCATCACCTGGGAAGAGTTCAGAGGTAGCTTTCGTCAGTACCATGTGCCTGCAGGTCTGATGACAGTGAAGAAGGAGGAGTTCCTGGCCCTTAAGCAAGGGTCATCATCTGTCAGTGAGTATCGAGACAGGTTTCTGCAATTGTCTCGCTATGCTCCTGAAGATGTCAACATTGACGCCAAGCGACAATACCGTTTCTTGAGAGGCTTGGTTGACCCTCTGCAGTACCAACTGATGAATCATACCTTCCCGACATTCCAGCACCTGATTGACAGAGCAATCATGACAGAAAGGAAGCGTAAGGAGATGGAGGATCGTAAGCGCAAGATCAGTGGACCCCAGCCTGGAAGCAGCAGCCGTCCCCGTTTTTCAGGCAATCAACCTCAGCAGTTCAGGTAGAACCAGCGTCCACCTCAGCAGCATCAGCAGCGTCAGCAGTATCAGCAGTTCCAAAGGCAGTATCCTCAGCATCAGTACCAGAACCGTTAGAGCAATCAATCAGGAGGTCAGTTTCAGAGGCAGAATCAGCAGACACCTCGTCTTCCTGCCCTCGCAACTCAGCAGAACAATCAGGCAGCACCAGCTCAGGTTGGAAACAGGGCATGTTTCCACTGTGGAGAGCAAGGCCATTGGGTGATGCAATGTCCGAAGAAGGCAGCCCAGCAGCAGTCAGGCCCCAATGCCCCAGCAAAGCAGAATGCGTCTCAGTCTGGAGCAGGCAACCGCCCTCAGCAGCGCTATAATCATGGAAGGCTGAACCACTTGGAGGCTGAAGCAGTTCAGGAGACTCCCGGCATGACAGTAGGTATGTTCCCAGTCGATTCCCATATTGCAGAAGTGTTATTTGATACTGGAGCAACGCATTCTTTCATTACTGCATCATGGGTAGAAGCACATAATCTTCCAATTACTACCATGTCAACCCCCATTCAAATTGACTCAGCCGGTGGTAGAATTCGAGCTGATAGCATCTGTTTGAATATAAGGGTGGAAATAAGGGGGATAGCGTTTCCCGCTAACCTTATAGTAATGGGTACTCAGGGAATAGATGTCATCCTAGGGATGAATTGGCTAGATAAGTATCAGGCAGTTATCAGTTGTGATAAAAGGACAATCAAGTTGGTGTCCCCACTAGGAGAGGAAGTGGTGACCGAGTTAGTCCCGCCTGAGCCGAAGAAAAGAAGTTGTTATCAGATGGCTGTCGATAGCAGTGAAGCAGACCCAATTGAGAGTATCAAGGTTGTGTCTGAATTCCCAGATGTGTTTCCAAAGGATTTACCGGGTATGCCACCAGAGCGGAAAGTTGAGTTTGCCATAGAGCTTCTTCCTGGAACCGCCCCTATCTTTAAGAGAGCTTACAGAATATCTGGACCAGAGTTGGTTGAGCTTAAGAAGCAGATTGATGAGCTGTTAGAGAAAGGTTACATTCGGCCAAGCACCTCGCCTTGGGCCGCCCCTATCTTGTTTGTGGAGAAGAAAGATGGCACAAAGAGGATGTGTATCGATTATCGAGCTTTGAATGAAGTCACGATCAAGAACAAGTATCCCTTGCCCAGAATAGAAGATCTGTTCGACCAGTTGAGAGGAGCCAGTGTGTTCTCCAAGATAGATCTGAGGTCAGGTTATCATCAGCTCAGGATCCGACCTTCGGACATTCTGAAGACGGCATTCATTACCAAGTATGGGTTATATGAGTTCACAGTGATGTCCTTTGGTTTGACCAATGCACCAGCGTTCTTTATGAACTTGATGAACAATGTATTCATGGATTATCTTGATAAGTTTGTGGTGGTATTCATTGATGACATTCTGGTTTATTCTCAAAGCGAAGAAGAGCATGCAGATCATTTGAGGATGGTATTGCAGAGATTGCGAGAGCACCAGTTGTATGCAAAGTTGAGCAAGTGTGAGTTCTGGATCAGTGAAGTCCTGTTCTTGGGCCACATAATCAACAAAGAAGGATTGGCTGTGGATCCGAAGAAAGTGGCAGACATTCTGAACTGGAAAGCGCCAACAGATGCTCGAGGAATCAAGAGCTTCATTGGAATGGCCGGATATTATCGGCGATTCATTGAAGGGTTTTCAAAGATTGCGAAACCAATGACAGCGTTGCTAGGCAACAAGGTTGAGTTCAAGTGGACCCAGAAATGTCAAGAGGCCTTCGAAGCGCTGAAAGAGAAGTTGACAACAGCGCCTGTCCTAGTCTTGCCTGACGTGCACAAGCCCTTCTCTGTGTACTGTGATGCTTGTTACACAGGTTTGGGATGCGTGTTGATGCAAGAGGGAAGAGTTGTGGCTTACTCGTCCCGACAGTTAAAGGTTCATGAGAAGAATTACCCAATCCATGATCTAGAGTTGGCAGCAGTGGTTCACGCACTGAAGACATGGAGGCACTATCTGTATGGACAAAAATGCGATGTTTACACAGATCACAAGAGTCTGAAGTACATATTCACTCAGTCAGAATTGAACATGAGGCAACAAAGATGGTTAGAGCTGATCAAAGACTATGAGTTGGAGATCCATTACCATCCAGGCAAAGCAAACGTAGTGGCAGATGCTTTGAGCAGAAAGAGTCAAGTCAATCTGATGGTCGCTCGTCCGATGCCTTATGAGTTGGCCAAGGAGTTTGACAGGTTGAGTCTCGGATTTCTGAACAATTCACGAGGAGTCACAGTTGAATTGGAACCTACCTTGGAGCAAGAAATCAAAGAAGCGCAGAAGAATGATGAGAAGATCAGTGAGATTCGGCGACTGATTCTAGATGGCAGAGGCAAAGATTTTCGAGAAGATGCAGAAGGCGTGATATGGTTCAAAGACCGCTTGTGTGTTCCCAATGTCCAGTCCATTCGAGAGTTGATTCTCAAGGAAGCTCATGAGACAGCCTATTCGATTCACCCTGGCAGTGAGAAGATGTATCAGGATCTGAAGAAGAAATTCTGGTGGTATGGAATGAAGAGGGAAATCGCAGAGCATGTGGCTAAGTGCGATAGTTGTCGGCGGATCAAGGCAGAACACCAAAGACCAGCTGGATTGTTGCAACCGTTGCAGATCCCTCAGTGGAAATGGGATGAAATCGGTATGGATTTCGTAGTCGGATTGCCTCGCACTCGAGCCGGCTACGATTCCATTTGGGTGGTAGTGGACCGTTTAACCAAGTCAGCCCACTTCATACCTGTCAAGACCACCTACAGCAGTGCAGTATTGGCAGAGCTGTATATGTCTCGGATCGTTTGTCTTCATGGTGTGCCAAAGAAGATAGTGTCAGACAGAGGAACGCAGTTCACCTCTCATTTCTGGCAGCAGTTGCATGAAGCTTTGGGCACACATCTGAATTTCAGTTCAGCTTATCACCCGCAGACAGATGGTCAGACTGAAAGAACCAATCAAATTCTTGAAGACATGTTGAGAGCCTGTGCGCTGCAAGATCAGTCCGGATGGGACAAGCGATTGCCTTATGCAGAGTTTTCCTATAACAACAGTTACCAGGCCAGTTTGAAGATGTCACCATTTCAAGCGCTCTATGGAAGGAGTTGCAGAACTCCGTTGCAATGGGATCAGCCTGGAGAGAAGCAAGTGTTTGGGCCAGACATTCTGCTTGAAGCCGAAGAGAACATCAAGATGGTCCGAGAGAATCTGAAGATAGCGCAATCGAGGCAGCGAAGCTATGCAGACACAAGAAGAAGAGAGCTGAGTTTTGAAGTCGGAGACTTCGTCTATTTGAAAGTGTCACCGATCAGGGGAGTCAGAAGGTTCGGAATCAAAGGCAAGCTAGCACCCCGTTACATTGGTCCGTACCAGATCCTCTCAAAGCGTGGAGAAGTGGCCTATCAAGTCAGTCTGCCAGAGAATTTGTCCGCTGTGCACGATGTCTTTCATGTGTCTCAGTTGAAGAAGTGCTTGCGTGTGCCAGAAGAGCAGTTGCCAGTGGAAGGTCTGGAAGTCCAGGAGGACTTGACCTATGTTGAGAAGCCAGCTCAGATCCTTGAGGTTGCAGACAGAGTCACCCGAAGGAAGACCATCAGAATGTGCAAAGTCAGATGGAGTCATCATTCTGAGGAAGAAGCAACCTGGGAGCGTGAAGATGATTTGATGGCCAAGTACCCAGAGCTCTTTGCTAGCCAGCCCTGAATCTCGAGGGCGAGATTCTTTTAAGGGGGATAGGTTTGTAACGCCCCGAATTTTGCAGTTGAATTTTTTTCTTTTCTTTACTCGCCAAAATTCGGGCGTTACCTTTTCCTTTTCTTTTTCCCTCGCTAAACCTTGACCTTTTCCAAAGTTTTAGCGGGATTCGGTTTGGAATTCCCGTGTAAGAAAACTCTAAAAATACTTTGTGTTGTTTGATGCACCATGCCGAACTTTGCATTTTTTTTGATTGTTTGAAAGTGCAAATGCATTCATCTAGGAAGATCGGATTTCGAAAACAGGGAAATAATCTTTTCTTTCTTTTTCTCTCTCTTTCTCTCTCCTCTTTTTCTCTCTCTCCCGCGCCGTGGGCCGACCCCGGCCGGCCCAGCCGCCCCTGGCGCCCCCTCTTGGGCCCAAAGAGGCCCAGCCGCCCCCCACCTCCCCTTTTCCCCAAACCCCCTCCCTCTCCCTCTCCCTCATTCTCTCCCTCTCTCTCCCCACCGCCGCCCTACCCCCTGCCCTAAGCCGCCGCCGCCGCCCCTTGCTCGGCCGCCGCCCCTCGCCGTCGGCCGCCCCCACCGGTGAGCCCCCTCTCCCCCCTCTCTCCCTCCTCTCTCCCTCTCCCCTCCCCCTCCTATCCCCTCGGCAGCCCGGCCGCCTGGCCGCCCTGGCCTGGCCGCCTTGGCCGCGCCCCCCAGCCGGCCGCTGCCGCGCCGCCCTGGCCCCGGCCAGCCCCGGCCAGCCCCCAGCCCGCCCCCTGCTCGGCCCCAGCCGGCCGCTGGCCGCGCCCAGCCGGCCGCTGGCCGCCCCAGCCCGCGCCCGGCCGCCCCTGGCCCCTTGGCCGTGCCCCCTGCGCAGGGCCGGTTCAGCCGCCCTGGCCGCCGGCTCAACCGGCCGGCTCAGCCGCCCTCCCCCCGCGTTCGGCCGCCCCGGCCGCCCAGCTCGGCCGCCCAGCCTAGGGCCGGTTCAACCGCCCTAGGGCCGGTTCAACCGCTCCCCCCTCTGTTTTTTTTATTTTTTATTTTATTTTATTTACTTTCTGTGATCATAATTACTTTATTTTAGGTAGACTGATCATTGTTCATGCTATGGAAATAAGAAGTTTAATTTAGAATTCTGTTGCGCTAGTTGGTTCATTTAGTTAATTGTTTATCCCGTGCAATGTTGATCAACTAAAAATGATTAGGTTTCCATTAGTATATATATAACAGAATTCTTTTGTTAAGAACCAATTGTAACTAATCATTAGTGCATAAACTTTAACCCCCCCCCCTGCGAGACCTTTCCCCGTTTCTTTCTAACCTTAATGAATGCGATATCGAATGTCATACTTGATGCATACTCACTTTATTTGTTCCCTTGTATGGTGTACTGTTCTTTTGTATTAAATATGTGGATGTATGTATGTTTGCGCTCGCATAGAGAACGATCCGGTCGAAGAGCCCGAGGAATTCGCAAGAGAAGCCCCTGAGCAGCAGTCGGTTGGTGGAGGCAAGTGTCCTTTGACCTATTGCTGTCCTATTCATTCTTTAATTCACCTCCCGCATTACACATTTATACCTAAGGATTGACTAGCTTTTGTTATTCATGTCCTTGTTTACCTATTTGGGTCGGATTATTACTGCTTAGTCTGATGCTACTGCTCAACTCTAATCAATGAACATGATGTGATTATCTATGATACACTGTTTTCCCTTCTTATTTATGATTATATTTGTGACCTTCAAGGGGACTCGAGCGGTTTCTCGAGTGCCTCTCCGTAAGGACCTGTTCAATGGATGACCGCCCGGGAAAACAGTGCAACCATGAGGGTGGAATGGGACGCCCTTAGCTGAATAATTAGAGGAACCGGGGTGTAGTTCGCTTAGCCGTTGTGCCGTCAATGGGGCTCGGTGTATGCGGCTCGCTCTGCCAAGGTTGATTTGTCCCTTGGGGAGGAGTGCGGTACATTTAGGAAACCTAACGGGTGGCTACAGCCCCGGGGAATCTTTGTAAAGGCTACGTAGTGAGACCCTGCCTATTCACCTTGGTAGTGTTTAAGGGTTTGATCAGCCCGAGGCAAGAGGGAATCACGGCTTGTGGGTAAAGTGCGCAACCTCTGCAGAGTGTTATGAAACTGATATATCAGCCGTGCTCGCGGTTATGAGCGGCCAAGGGAGCTCCAGAGATTAGTGATACTTGATCAGTGATATTTTGGTACAGGTGGCAATGAGATTGATGGTTCTGATTATGATTATGGTATTGGTAAGTGGTATTCTTTCCATTTGGAAAGGATACATTGGGCTAATAACTTGGGTTAATGTTAAAACCTGGCTTTCTACTAGTAAGTAATAACCTGACCAACTAAAAGCAACTGCTTGACTTATCCCCACATAAAGCTAGTCCACTACAGCCAAACGGGATGCTTGCTGAGTATGTTGATGTGTACTCACCCTTGCTCTACACACCAAACCCCCCCAGGTTGTCAGCATTGCAACCACTGCTCAGGAGAAGATGAAGCTGTGGAAGGAGACTTCCAGGAGTTCCAAGACTACGACGAGTTCTAGGCGTGGGTTAGCGGCAACCCCCAGTCGGCTGCCTGTGAAGGCCGCGTTATCTACGTTTCGTTTTCGCACTTTGATTTATTGTAAGAATTATATGGACGTCTCAGGCGTATGATGTAATCGACTATTATTTCCCCTTTTTAATACTATTTGAGCACTGTGTGATGATGTCCATGTTATGTAACTGCTGTGTACGTGAATAACTGATCCTGGCACGTACATGGTTCGCATTCGGTTTGCCTTCTAAAAACCGGGTGTGACACAGGCCTCTTTCGCCGAGGCGCGAGATGAAACGGCTCAAGGCCGCGAGACATCCCATGACCCTCTGTACGCCTTTTAAGTCCTTGATGGGCCCCATGCTTGTGATGGCTGCGATCTTCTCCGGGTTGGCTTTGATGCCTCGCTCGGAGACGATAAATCCCAAGAGCATGCCTCGGGGCACCCCGAAGACGCACTTCTCGGGATTGAGCTTGACGCCCTTCGCCTTGAGACACCGGAATGTCACTTCAAGGTCGGAGAGAAGGTCGGAGGCTTTTCTTCGTCTTGACTACGATGTCATCGACGTAGGCCTCGACCGTGCGACCGATGTGTTCGCCGAACACATGGTTCATGCACCGCTGGTACGTTGCACCCGCGTTCCTCAAACCGAACGGCATGGTGACATAACAGTACATGCCGAAGGGCGTGATGAAAGAAGTCGCGAGCTGGTCGGACTCTTTCATCTTGATTTGATGATACCCTGAGTAGGCATCGAGGAAAGACAGGGTTTCGCACCCTGCAGTGGAGTCCACGATTTGATCGATGCGAGGTAGAGGGTAGGGGACCTTCGGACATGCTTTGTTGAGACCAGTGTAGTCTACACACATCCGCCATTTCCCCCCTTTCTTCCTCACAAGTACAGGGTTGGCAAGCCATTCGGGATGGAATACCTCTTTGATGAACCCTGCTGCCATCAGCTTGTGGATCTCCTCGCCTATCGCCCTGCGCCTTTCCTCGTCGAATCGGCGCAGAGGCTGTCTGACCGGTCGGGCTCCGGCCCGAATATCCAGCGAGTGCTCGGCGACATCCCTCGGTATGCCGGGCATGTTCGAGGGACTCCACGCAAAGACGTCGGCGTTTGCGCGGAGAAAGTCGACGAGCACTGCTTCCTATTTGGGGTCGAGCCCGGAGCCGATCCGGATCTGCTTGGAGATGTCGCCACTGGGGTCGAGAGGGACGGCCTTAACCGTCTCCGCTGGCTCGAAGTTGCCGGCATGTCGCTTCACGTCCGGCACCTCTCGGGAGAGGCTTTCCAGGTCGGCGATGAGGGCCTCGGACTCGGCGAGGGCCTCGGCGTACTCCACGCACTCCACATCGCATTCAAATGCGTGTTTGTATGTGGGGCCGACGGTGATGACCCTGTTGGGGCCCGGCATCTTGAGCTTCAGGTAGGTGTAGTTGGGGATGGCCATGAACTTCGCGTAGCATGGCCTTCCCAACACTGCGTGGTAGGTTCCTCGGAACCCAACCACCTCGAACGTCAAAGTCTCCCTTCGGAAGTTGGAGGGTGTTCCGAAGCAGACAGGAAGGTCGAGCTGTCCGAGGGGCTGGACGCGCTTCCCAGGAATGATCCCGTGGAAGGGCGCAGCGCCTGCTCGGACGGATGACAGATCGACGCACAGGAGCCTGAGGGTCTCGGCGTAGATGATATTGAGGCAGCTGCCCCATCCATCAGGACCTTGGTGAGCCTGACGTCGCCGATGACGGGATCGACGACGAGCGGGTACTTCCCCGGGCTCGGCACGTGGTCGGGGTGGTCATCCTCGTCGAAGGTGATGGGCTTGTCGGACCAGTCTAGGTAGACTGGCGCCGCCACCTTCACCGAGCAGACCTCCCGACGCTCTTGCTTACGATGCCGAGCCGAGGCACTCGCCGCATGCCCTCCGTAGATCATGAAGCAGTCGCGGACCTCGGGGGACTCTCCTGCTTGGTGACCTTCCTTTTTGTCGTCGTCGCGGGCCCTGCCACCCTCTGCGGGTGGCCCGGCCCGGTGGAAGTGGCGCCGAAGCATGACGCACTCCTCGAGGGTGTGCTTGACGGGCCCCTGATGGTAGGGGCACGTCTCCTTGAGTGCCTTGTCGAAGAGGTTGGTGCCTCCGGGGGGCTTCCGAGGGTTCTTGTATTCGGCGGCGGCGACAAGGTCCGTGCTGGCGGCGTCGCGTTTCGCTTGTGACTTCCTCCTGCCTTTCTTCTTGGCGCCGAGCGGAGCAGACGCCTCGGGAGCATCTTCTGACGGGCGGCCCTGGGGCTGCTTGTCCTTTCGGAAGATGGCCTCGACCGCCTCCTGACCAGAGGCGAACTTGGTGGCGATGTCCATCAGCTCGCTCGCCCTGGTGGGGGTCTTGCGACCCAACTTGCTCACCAGGTCTCGGCAGGTGGTGCCGGCAAGGAACGCACCGATGACATCGGAGTCGGTGATGTTGGGCAGCTCGGTGCGCTGCTTCGAGAATCGCCGGATGTAGTCCCGAAGAGACTCTCCCGGCTGTTGCCGGCAGCTTCGGAGGTCCCAGGAATTCCCGGGGCGCACGTACGTGCCCTGGAAGTTGCCGGCGAAAGCTTGGACCAGATCCTCCCAGTTGGAAATCTGCCCCGGAGGCAGGTGCTCCAACCAAGCGCGAGCAGTGTCGGAGAGGAACAGGGGGAGGTTGCGGATGATGAGGTTGTCGTCGTCCGTCCCACCCAGTTGACAGGCCAGGCGGTAGTCCGCGAGCCACAATTCCGGTCTCGTTTCCCCCGAGTACTTTGTGATAGTAGTCGGGGGTCGGAATCGGGGCGGAAACGGCGCCCGCCGAATGGCCCGGCTGAAGACCTGCGGACCGGGTGGTTCGGGCGAGGGACTCCGATCCTCCCCGCTGTCGTAGCGTCCCCCACGCCTGGGGTGATAACCTCGGCGCACCCTTTCGTCGAGGCGGGCCCGACGGTCGCGATGAGGGTGCTCGTCGCCGAGGTGGCCTGGGGCCGCAGGCGCGGTGTTGCGCGTGCGCCCGGTGTAGACCGAGGCTTCCCGCATGAGTCGGGAAGTCGCGGCGCGAGGTTCCGAGGGGTACCCCTGCCTTCGGGAGGCAGAGCTCTCGGCCCGCCGGGCCGCAGCGCCTTCCAGGAGATGCTTGAGCTCTCCCTGGATTCGCCGACCCTCGGTGGTTGATGACTCCGGCATCGCGCGGAGGAGCATCGCTGCGGCTGCCAGGTCCTGACCGGTTCCGCCGGATGCGGGTGGCGGTCTGTCCCTGGCATCGTTGGCGATGCGGTGCTGGAGACCCTGGGGCAGGTGACGTATTTCTCTGGCCGGGGGCTGGCCCGCCCATACCTGCCCGACGTCTTGGCGGATTGCCTCGAGCGCTCCTGCTCCCTCATCGAGCCCGGCCCGCGCCCCGCGGACTTGCTCGAGCTGTGGGTCGTGACCCCCCGCCGGGACGGGGACCACAGCTAGCTCCCGCGGGATGTCGGTGCGAGGCGCTGGCCTAGGGGGATCACCATCCTCCGGCATGCCGAGACAGCTGCCTCCGGAGGGATCCCCTAGCTCGACGTGGAAACATTCGCGGCTCGGGCCGCAGTCCTTGTCGTCAAGGCTGCGGCTGCCGTCGGAACAGTTGGAGAGGCAGTAGTTGCATGCGGTCATGAAGTCCCGCATGGCACTGGGGTTGCCAGATCCAGAGAAATCCCAGCAGGTGCTGGGGTCGTCATCTTCCTCGGACCCAGAGGGTCCGTAGGTCGAGACGCCCGTCAATCGGTCCCAAGGCGACCGCATACGAAACCCCAGAGGGGTTGCACTCGCCTCAACGTGAGCGCCCGCCAAAGCGAGGTCGCTAGGCGGGTTGAGGCTGAGTCGAAATGACGTAGGATGGAAATCAGCCGGTACCTTTTGGTCGACGAGGAGCGTCGAAGTCACATCGGGGGCTGATCGCGCCGTCGTCCTGGGTGCGAGGGCGACGTCCTGCAGGCCCTCCGTGAGCGCGCTGGCATCGTCCACTTGCTCGGGGTCGGCGTGTCGCGGGGGGACGGCGCTCGCCTTCGCCTCAAACGCGAGGGTGATACCCGACGCGTCCTCCGTTGGGGCGCTGGGGATGTCGACTTGCTCGACAGCCGACTGAGTGCAGCCTCCCGCTCGGCCCTGGTTGCCCCGCCTCCTCCTCCGATGGCGAGGGAGAGGATGGGGCGAGCTCGAAAGTCGTCCCTCCCCCACACGGGAAAGACGTCGTCGATTCCGCCGCCGGCGGGCAGGCTGTCCGCCACCGTTGTCGCTGTCGCGCGGCGGTGGAAGGAGTATCATGTCGTAGCTGCCGTCGGAAGACATGAACTCGAGGCTCCCGAAACGGAGCACCGTCCCGGGTTGGAGAGGTCGTTGGAGACTGCCCATCTGGAGCTTGACGGGAATCTGCTCGTCAACACGCAGCAGGCCCCTACCTGGCGCGCCAACTGTCGGCGTTTCGGGACCGGGGGTTCCCCGAGCCGACGAGTGAGTGTGCCGCGTGCCCCAGCCCAGATGGGTTGAGCGCGTGAGCGAGCGCGAAGGGGGGAAGGAGCGAGGTGGCCGGAGCCGGGTCGTGAGGGAGTCGGAGATCCCGCGGCCTTCGTGTTCGTCCCGCGCCCAGGTCGGGTGCGCTTGCAGTAGGGGGTTACAAGCATCCGCGCGGGTGAGGGGAGCGAGCGGCCCCAAGAGAGCGCCTGCCCCTGCCCTCGTTCCCGCGAGGCCAACCTTCTCTAAGAAGGCCCTGGTCCTTCCTTTTATAGGCGTAAGGAGAGGATCCAGGTGTACAAATGGGGGTGTAGCAAGGTGCTACGTGTCTAGCGGGGGAGAGCTAGTGCCCTAAGTACATGCCAAGGTGGCAGCCGGAGAGATCTTGGCACCCAGCTGGTGTGGCGTCGTGTCCGTCGGAGAAGCAATGGAGCCTGGCGGGGAGACAGCTGTCGGAGTGGTTGGGCCCTTGCTGACGTCCCCCTGCTTCCGTAAGGGAGCTGAGAGCCGCCATCGTCATGGGTCCAGCGGGGCGCCATCATTGCCTATCTGGTGGAGCCGGCCAGATGGGACGTCGGTCCTGTTCTCTGTGGCCCAAGTCGGCTCGGGGTAGGGTGATGATGACGCTTCCTGTTGACGTGGCGGACTTGCGCCCTAGGTCGGGCGACGTGGAGGCTCCTCCGAAGCCGAGGTCGAGTCTGTCCTGCATGGCCGAGGCCGAGCCCGAGCTCTGGGTCGGGCGAGGCGGAGGCCGTTCGGCAGAGGCTAGGGCGGAGTCCGAGCCCTGGGTCGGGCGGAGCGGAGTTCGTCGTCTTCCGGGGCCTTAGCCCGAGTCCGAGCCCTGGGTCGGGCGGAGCGGAGTTCGCCGTCTTCCGGGGCCTTAGCCCGAGTCCGAGCCCTGGGTCGGGCGGAGCGGAGTTCGCCGTCTTATGGGGCCTTAGCCCGAGTCCGAGCCCTGGGTCGGGCGGAGCGGAGTTCGCCGTCTTCCGGGGCCTTAGCCCGAGTCCGAGCCCTGGGTCAGGCGGAGCGGAGTTCGCCGTCTTCCGGGGCCTTAGCCCGAGTCCGAGCACTGGGTCGGGCGGAGCTTCCTATGGCGCTTTTGGTCAAGCCTGGCCGCCCGTCAGTCTCACTCTTTGCGTTAAATGCCCCAATGACTTGGTCGGTCGGCGCGGTGATTTAGTCAGGTTTGCTTCTTAACGAAGGCAAGGCCTCGGGCGAGCCAGAGGTGCGTCTACCATACAAAAAGGGGCCTCGGGCGAGACGGAAACACCTCAGGGTCGGCTGCCCTTGCCCGAGCCTAGGCTCGGGCGTGGCGTGATCGAGTCGCTCGTATGGACTGATCCCTGACTTAATCAAACCCATCAGGCCTCTGCAGCTTTATGCTGATGGGGGTTACCAGCTGAGAATTAGGTGTCTTGAGGGTACCCCTAATTATGGTCCCCGACAAATACTATATGCACTACGACCATTAGGGCCCCTAGAGATCACCCTGGCGTTAGAGGCAGTAGTTCCTTCCTTCCTTCCATTTGTCCCTGGGCCCACATGTCGGGGCTCAGTATCCTTGTATGTGCCCCCCTTGAGCTATAAAAGGGAGGGCACACAACGTTACAAGGCAGATCCAACTTACACGCTCTCACACTCACTCAAACTCACAAGTGCATACAAGCTCCCAAGCTCAATACATCCCACAGTGGAGTAGGGTATTACGCTCCGGTGGTTTGAACCACTCTAAACCCTTGTGTGTTTTTGTGTTCTTGCCGATTTCATCTAGCAGGCAAAACGCTTAGGCCCCTCCTCATCTTAGGATTTAGGGCGGGTGCATTCCGCCACCCGGCCAGAGAATTTCCTCTACGACAATAATGATCTTAACATGAACAGTAAATAACAACTGATAATAAAAGTATAATCATGAATAATGTGTATCTCTATACCGAAAACCACATAAAGCAATAGCATGTACTACCCATAAATTCAGTGGTAAACAAGGTATAAAGATAGTCAAACTAGGGTAACCTATTGGGTCCCATCAAAATTAACCTATGTAGATCATTATGATTAATAAGAGCATGACTGGATAGAAAGGAAGTGATCAAGGGCACAACTTTCCTGGGATTTGAGATTCCAGGTACCGACTTGCTCTTCAGATGACACGTGTCCTCACGCTAGTCGTAGCAATACAAACAAACAGGGTGTAGGCAAAATTAACATCACACCAAACATAAGAATAAACTGCGTAATAATAATCTACATGTCGCTACGAGATCATGGGTTTGAGAACCACTAAATCGGAGTTACGATTAAGGAGGTATAGCTTACGGAAGATCCACGTGATTAGCTAATTATTACTAGGTCTTGTGTTTATTTTATAAATTAGGAGAAAAGATAACCTAAGGTAGTAATTAATTCAACTTTAATCTAAATTATAAATTGACCATAGATCATATTTTAGTAGATTATAAGGATAGGCAGATTAACAAGATTAACCAACATATAAGTTAAATAAAGATCTAATTATAAAAGAATGAGATATGGTACAATAAATGTTGTCATTGCATAGTAAATATTCATATGAAGCTAACACGACTTGAACGGACCAAATCGGAATTAAAACGAAGAAGTTATGGATTTCCGGAGTTTTAAGTGTTGCATTAAAAGAAACTAAGTGTATAATTTCTAGTCTATGTTTTATGACAACACAAGGTTACTAGATGATAAATAATATTATTATGAATTTAATGCAACTGGAATAGATCAATTTGGAGCTTGAATGAATTTTCTATGAATTAAATAAGTTCTGGAATTCTTTTTACAATGGAAATTCATTTTCTAAATTCATTTTTCCTATTTTCTCTGAGCTCTGGGCTGCACACACAATAACCGAGAACCCGGGGTCTAACTCATAAAATTTCTTAAGACTTAGTTTGTATCCCGACTGGACGGCGGGTTGAATATGAAAAAGAGAAGGGGCTCTTTTAGAATTTAACACGGCCGAAGGGGTACGCAGAGATTCTGGCCGTCCGATCTGAAATCTGATGTCCAGATTAGACCGGCCCAACCATACGGGGCATTTCTCAAGGACCGTTGATCCTAAGATCAATGGTGGATACCAGGGCCCTAGGAATACCACCCGATCGCTAATCCCCAGTCACGATCAAATCCTTGAAACATTATAGCCTGACTCATTCCCATACGCTCATCGAAAATCTAACGGCTAGGTGACCCTCTTCCAAATCCTGCCCCAATCGAGCCTGACGACGGTGGCGCATAGGGCCCCAACAGCGGAGCCGTGGCCGGCATTCCCCGATTTGGCGCGTAGGTGTACCAAACTCTGTGGAAGCTCTATGAAAACAATATGGAGACTCAAACAAACATGCATGGGGTTTCCTTACCTACAATCACGCAGTGGAATCTGCTGCCCACGGAGGAAGGCAGGTCCGCGGTGGCGTCGGACCACGACAAGGAATTGCGGCATCGCCTACCACAATCGTGCCCGGAACGACCATGTGCAGCACCAGTGCGACACCGCGAAGCTCCCAAACCAGATCTTGCCCTCCAATTTGCAGATGCCAGTGAGGTCCCAAGGTGGCGGCCGCCATGCGCGCTCTCGGCTCTGTAATGCTACGCTCCGTTGATGTACTTGCTTACCCACCAGCTCCTCGCGATGACCAGGCACATGGCCAAGCTTATATACCCAGAGTCAAGGGGGGGGGGGGGTTTGGTCCCATGCTAGTAACGGCTGATGAGAGAAATTCGGCCAACCCGCCGAGTCCGCGCCCAAGAAATCGGGGAAACAACCTGAGCTAGAAGAACACCCAGACGTGGGTCCCACCGGTCATATGGCACAGTGAGGGAGGTTCCATGAGGAGGGAGGTGGGCTGCCACCGGTGAGGATCTCGGTTGAATCTCAACAACCCAGTGATTTCTCCATCAGCTAGTGCACACGCGAGGAAGACACATTCTGTTGAAGGGAGAACTGACGAAGCGGTCCCACATGATAGAGACTGTGGGGCGCGAGACGGGAGCGGAACACAGAGGCTGGCATTGCGGGCCCGACCGGCAGTGACACACAAGGCGACTGACATTGTGGCCCCAGGTGTCGGCGTAGTGGGGGTTTAGCTGGGGTGGCTACGCGAGTGAGATGGGCTGAGGGGTGTAGATTCGGCCCATGAGGCTGATAGGTTTGATCTTTTCTCTTTCTTTTTATTTCAGAGTTCTTCCTCCAAATTTAATTCAAATTCAAAATTTCTATTTCAAATCTCCCAAGTGTCAGAATTAATACTAATATAAATATGAACTCTACTATTTTCAATATTATCATTTATTATTTTCCTTATTATTTATTTATGGGAGAAATAAATGGTTTCATTAAAATTCCCTCTTTCAATTTCTTAATTCATTTTCTATTTTTAAATTCTATTTTTTCAAACTTAAACTTGTCTCATACATTTGAATACAAATGCAACATAGAAGAAAACTTTAGCATGAGATGCCTATTTCTATATTTATTTATTGTTATTTGACTGCTTTATTTCTCTTAAGTGAGTATGCACAAAGAAAAGGGAAAACACATAATTCCCAAACGCTTTTATGTAAATCCTTGTATTTATTTATTTTATTATTTTTTACCTTATACAAATTTTAGGGCTTTACATCAAGGATGTTGCACAGCCTTAAAGTGCTAGGTAAATGCATCCATACACTCACGCACAAGCATTTCGTATATATGGAGTGTTTTTACTACCATATCACAAGTTGGACACATGGACACCAAAGTGTAGCATATACTCAATCCAGGCTGCGAACATGGATAGCAAATTGAAATTAATTAGTAGTTCATGAGCTTACCTTTTATAGATCATAGACACTCTTGTGTGTTGGCTTCCTTTTTCTAGTTGATCTTGGCTGCCATCACAACGAGGTTATAAGTGCTATGTCCTTCAACCTTAAATTAATAGTGTGAGCGGCACATGGCTGCCAAGTAATATGTGGATACTCGGCTATTGCTTGCATGCTTTCTTGTAATTGGAACCATTGTCGTCACAATTTGAACAACACAGCTTTCTCCAACATCTTTAACAACAACTTCCTTAATGCAATCATAAATAAATTTTGTATTTTGTATTTGACCAGTTGCATCCATGGTTTTATGAAAGAACATGCGACCATTGCAACAAATCATAAAATTAATAATGCATATCATGGTTGGCCCTGTCCATGAATCACACATAATAGTGAACCCAAAGCGACCTCAATCTTCCTTATATTGGTCCATGTGAGTCTGTCGGTCCTCATAGTTCGTTCATATTTAGTAATGGTCTATCTATATCTCTTTCCCTTGGAACAACCACTCCTCCAAGCTACTAAGATAGTTTTATTGCTACTACAAAATATGGGCAGTCTGCTTTCCTTCCAGGAATATCATTGGCATGGAACCATTTTGCCCAAGTTTTATCAAGTCTCTCTTTGGCACCCCCATGCAACATAATGTCTATCCTATGCTATGTTGACATCTTACTGCATTGCAAATCTATATCACATAGGTCCTGAGTCACACCTGGACTCCGATAGTACATATCCATCCTACTCTGCATACGAGACCGTGCAACTAATGGTGGGGTGTGTAACACCCTAAATTTGGGGGTATAAAATTTCTTTTTTTTAATATCCACCAAATTCAGATGTTACCCTCTCTTTACTTGCTTTTCTTCTCTTTTTTTCTAAATAATGGAGAGTTAGTTTGTGTTATAAATATCAAGCTTAGTGGAATAGAACCCTAGGAGAGTTATGATTGTTGCATCAGGCTAGAGCATACCTATTTTTGTTTGGTGAATGAACTTGATGTGCATTCATTTAGTTTGAGTTATGCACAAGTTTGAAGAGAAATAGATAAAGTAAATAAGAAGAAAATAAAAAGAAAAAACCCTTTCCTTCCCTGCCTCTCGCGGCCCAGCTCCCAGCCGCGGCGGCCTAGGCCGCGCATAGCCCAGCACGCCCTTCCTTCTCCCCCTGGCCCAGGCGCAGCCGTGGCCCACCTCCTCACCCGCGCCGCACAGCGCCCAGCGCGCCCGCGTAGCCCACGTGTGCCCCAGCCGCTGTCTGCGTCTGCGGCCCAGCAACGGCGCGCCCCAGCAGCCCAACCGCGCCTAGCACCTGGAACCCAGCTTTGGCCGCATGCAGGGGCAGTTTTCTGCCGACGCTGCAACCTCCACATGCCCAGCCTCCACCACTCACGTTCCTAGTGCAGCGTCCGTGTCGTGGGAGTGCCTGGCTGCAGCGCCGACGACTGCCCTCATGCAGATCACCTGTTTTTCTTCCCCCTGGGTGCCGCTTGCCCTTGCTCATCTTCTACAAACAGCTGCCACGCCCGCCTGTTGCGCAGGCGCGCTCGCCCGCGCCGCACAGTGCCCAGCGTGCTCCTCGCCGCGCCCGGCGCGCTCGCGCAGCGTTCCCCAGCTGCACGTCGTGCACACCCACGCGTGGGCATGCACCAGTCGCCACCGGACCCGCAGCCATCGCCTCCAATTCATCTTCCTCGCGAAACTAACGAGCCGCCCAAGCCCCTGTGCGCGAGCTTGTCCTCCCGTGGCCGGCCTGCTTCGCCCCTGTGCACCGGCGCGGCCATCTCGACGCTCGGTGCGGCCTACGTGTGGCCGGCGTGCCCACGACCCATTCGCGTGTCCCCGGCGCAGTCTGCGCGGCAGCCTCACCGTCGCTTCGCATCGTGCGCACAACACGTTATTGTGCCTCGCCACTAAATCGTCTGGCTGTCCGCCGTCGTTGCAAGGTGAGCACGGAAGCCCATCTACCCCCTTCTCTTACGTGCACATAGCCTCGCCGTTGTGTAGTCACGCGTCGTCTCCACGTGTTGCGCACATCATTTTGTGCATCACGCGTTTCGCCGCACAATGCCAATCTGCTTCACCTAGTAGCGCTTGTGTTAATTAGACCATGGTTCACGTAACAAAATAGTCAGAATTAAATAAATTAATTTGTTGTTTAGTTGTCGAAATAGAAATTCAATCGAATCTAATTTATAATTCTACGTACGCGTGTGTAAATCACTACACCAAAATCATACACTTCCTACATTTTTTTAACTTCCTACAGCTTTTATAACAAACCGTAGGAAATAAATAACTTCCGAAAGGCAACTGGTACCTCTGGGAAATAAACATAACTTCCTACGGTTTTTTTATATAAGTTGTCGGAAGTTAAAAACCGTAGGAAGTTAACTAACTTCCTACGACGTCCTCTATGAAGTTAGGTTTCATCCGTTCACAAGCCAATTGAATAGCTAACTTCCTACGGCTGGCTCTAGGAAGTTAGCTTCCCAGTTAACTTCCTACGACCTCCTCTAGGAAGTTAGGTTTCAACTGTTGACCAGTCAAACGAAAATCTAACTTCCTACGACCTCCTCTAGGAAGTTAGGTTTCAGCTATTGACCAGTCAAACGAAAATCTAACTTCCTACGGCTGGCTCTAGGAAGTTAGTTGGGCAGCTAACTTCCTACGACCTCCTCTAGGAAGTTAGGTTTCAGTTGTTGACCGGTTAAACAAAAATCTAACTTCCTAGAGGCAAAGTACAAACTCTAGGAAGTTACCTAACTTCCTACGGCTTTACTCTAGGAAGTTATGTTTTTTTTTTATTTTTAACCTCCCTCAACCTTATCTCTTCTCTCTCTTCTCTCAACATCTCTCTGTCTCACGCCCGACCGGCCGCCTCTCCCGCGCGCCCTTCTCTCCCATGACCGGCCGGCTCCGCCTCTCCCGCCCCCGACCGCGCCGCCGCGACCGATCGCGCCCGCCCCCGAGGAGCCCGCCCCGGCCGCCGCCGCGGCTGCCTCTCCCACCCCCGGCAGCGCCCGCCCCCAGTGCGCCCCACCCCCGACGAACCTGCCCTGGCCGCCGCCCGCCCCGGCAGCGCCCACCCCGGCTCGCCCCGCCCCCGGCGCGCCCCACCCCAGATGAGCCCGCCCCGGCCCCGACGAGCCCGCCCCCGCCGCGCCCGGCGTTCGTGCGCACGGTCTCCCCCGCCCGCCCCGCCCGTCGGCACCCGCTGCGCAGCCACTGACCCCGCCGTGGACGTCCCCGACCCAAGCCACCGACCCGCACACGCAGCGACCGTCAGGTACCGTGTTTATACTTTTTTTATTTTTTTTGAATGTGCTAACTTCTGAGAGTTTACTCAAATAATGCCGTAGGTAGTTAGGTTAATTAACTTGATTGGCTAACCACTGCATATAGTTTACCTATGCTAAACTCTTGTATGTTATGGCTAAAATTAAGTTTATGTTTGATTAATAATATGGTGGGTGAGGACCTTCGATGAAAATTAATCTTGTATGTTATGGCTAAAATTAATCTTGTATGTTATGGCTAAAATTAATCTTGTATGTTATGGCTAAAATTAAGTTTATGTTTGATTAATAATATGGTGGCTAACTGTTGCATATAGTTAGGTTAATTAAGCTTATCGTGAAAATTTATAAATCACGTGTTATTTTATTTTAGCATCAAATACGGTGGGTGAGGACCGTCGATTGATGTATGAAGGTTGGCGTATGAATCATCCCTCGACGGAGTGGATAAGAAAGACAGTGAATTTTATTGATCATGCTTTTGCTTTGTCAAGAGACACGGATGTGCGATGTCCATGTAGTATGTGTCGGGTTTGTAGATGCCAAGACAAGAGAACTCTGTTGGGTCACCTTTGCAAATATGGCTACATGCCTAACTATGAAGTCTGGGTGTATCACGGCGAGGAGTTTCCCCATGAAAATGTGTTTGAAGCCCACAACAATGATGACGTGGAATATGATAGAATGGAAGAGATGCTTCAAGATTTAAGGGAGGATCCTGATTTTGTGTTTCCACCACATAGTAAGGAGCTACCTCCAGATGTTAAAAAATTCTTCGACCTCCTTAAGGCTGTAGAAGAACCATTGCATGAACACACAAAAGTTTCCATCCTTGCTTTCGTGACTCGACTTATGGCTATTAAGTCTAAGTTCGTTTTCTCGAACAATTGTTACAACGAGCTCTTGATCTTAATCAGCTAAGTGTTTCCACCAAATCACAAGATGCCGAAAGACGTGTGTCAATGCAGGAAACTGCTCTCTGGTCTAGGTATGGACTATCAAAAAATCGATGTTTGTCTAGATAATTGTATGCTTTTCTGGAAGGATCATCAGAATGATAAGAAGTGTCAGTGTGGCAAGTCGAGATATGTAGAGGTAAAAAACGATGTTGGTGAAATGGTCACATCAACGATAGCTCAAAAGCAACTTCGTTACATGCCTCTTGCGCCTCGTCTTAAGCGTTTGTTTCTTTCGAGAAACACAGCTAGGCACATGAGATGGCACAAAGAACATGAACGAGAGGACACTCATGTGATGACACACCCATCTGACAGTGATGCGTGGAAGGCTCTAGATGACTTTGATCCAGAATTTGCTAGTGAACCGAGAAATATTCGAATTGGGTTGGTGACAAATGGGTTTACACCTTTCAATACAAATGCAGCATCATATTCTTGTTGGCCTGTATTTGTTAGTCCATAGAACCTTCCACCTCATCTGTGCATGAAATATGATTACATGTTTCTTTCCCTAATTATTCCTGGACCAGACCATCCTGGGAAAGGGCTGAATGTGATGATGCAACCCTTGATCGATGATCTCAAAAAGTTATGGGAAGGTGTTGAAGCATACGATTGCTACAAAAAGGAGAGATTCACACTCCGAGATGCGTATTTGTGGTCCATTCATGATTTCATGGCATACTGTTTATTTGCTGGATGGAGATGCCATGGAATTCTAACATGTCCAATATGTGGCAAGGATACAGATTGTTTCCGCCTTGAGTTTGGGGGGGGGGAAGATCTGTTACTTTGATTGCCACAGATGCTTCTTACCCCAAACTCACCCGTATAGGTTCGAGGTTAACACCTTTAAGAAGGGCACTATCGTGACAAAGGGACCGCCCAGGCGTCTAAGCGGACTTGAGATTGAGGCTATGCTTAATGATTTGAAAAAGAAAGAAAGTGGTGATGGATACATCAGGTTTGGAACTGAGCATAACTGGACCCATAAATGTGGTTTATGGGAACTCCCATATGTTAAGACTATGTATGAGACTTTTATTATGATTATGTATGAGATATTGTCTCTTATTAGTACTGGATGATGAGATGTGTCTTATTATGACTATGGATGAGACTTTTGTGATGTAATTGATGAGACTATGGATGAGACTTTTGTGATGTAATTGATGAGACTATGGATTTAAATATTGTTATGTGATTGTGTGTGAGATGTTTTATGCGAAAATATGTTGTGCTATATAGCTGTTGATATATTTGTTATGTTGCGGAATATGGTGTAAAATATAAACAGCATTTGTAACGCTAGTCAAATTAACTTCCTAGAGGCTTATTAACTTCCTAGGGGCTACAGTAAGTCGTAGGAAGTTAGCCAGCTAACTTCCTAGGGGCTACAGTCAGCCGTAGGAAGTTAGTCAGCTAACTTCCTAGGGGCTACAGTAAGCCGTAGGAAGTTAGTCAGCTAACTTCCAAGGGGCTACAGTAAGCCGTAGGAAGTTACTCGTAGGAAGTTAGTCAGCTGACTGCGCTGACGATGTGAAACTACTAACTTCCGAGAATCTACTAACTTCTGAGAGGTTTATTAAGCCGTAGGAAGTTAGCTAACTTCCTAGAGCCCTCTATGAAGTTAAGCTAACTTCCGACAAAAAATTTTCGAGAGCCAAACTTCCGACGGGATGGCTTAACTTTCGAGAGTTTCGCTAACTTCCTAGAGTTTAGGCCTAATTTCCTAGGGTTTAGGCTCTAGGAAGTTTACTATTTTGGTGTAGTGAATACCTATTATCGTGTTTATGCCGACTTCAAGGTTATAATTAACACTCGTTTAATATAAGAAAAACGACGCAATTAAATAGTAATCATATGTCACTATGTGTTTAGCCACGAATGGTTAGTCATAATACATATATATATATAAAACTTGCGTCGTAAACCCGTTACAGCTCGTTTTAGTCGTGTCAACTTTGTGACAGCATCGATTTCGTATTAATAATGTTATCATATCACGTCACAAGTTTTAATTATTTAATTAGTGGTTTATTCAGTACTTAGAACCTTCTAATTAAAACTAGTTTATAGTTCATCTCGCGTTTTTATAAATAAATGTTAACTTGATTATTATTACTTGTTTATTATAGACTCATTGTGGTTTAGCGAGTATCGCGTATCGCGTGCGTCGCTCGCACGGATCGCGGGTGGTTGTGTGCTGTTCGCGCGTATCGTCACGCGTCATTTACTCATGGTCACACGTGGTTGTGCGTGCTTTCCGTGTGCTTCTTCGCACGTAACGCGCGCGCTGCTCCCACGTGTGGCGTTCGTTATCGTCATGTCGCATGTTTTAGTTAAATAGCTAATTATTGGTTTGTTCGAGGGTTAATAAAATAACAATTTAATTAGAAGGAGTATATAGTTTTAACTCGTGCTTTATAAATATAAATGTTAATTAACTTGATCAATGTCAGCTTAAATACTTTTAACTAATTATTTGTTTGTTGTTGTTGGCGCGCTGCATCGTTTGCGCGACATCGTGTTGTTCGCTCGCTGTCGCGCACGTTGTTTCGCGTGCCGACCGCGTGCATTTTCGTACAGCGTTGTGTGTCGTCGCACGTCGTGTGCGTGTGTCGTCGCGTGACGATCACGTGTGTCGCGCAACATCTGCGCGTGATAATAAATTGCTTCCGCTCATAATCACTCATGTTAAAAACATTAATTCATCAGGTCTCATATTTTGAATAATTTATTTAAGGTTTGCTCGACTATGTTCATTAGATTAGTATTTAAATATATAGTTTTCAACTTGCGCTTTTGTAAGTAAACATTAACATGGTTAATATTAACTTAAATACTTTTTATTTATTTAATATTTGTTTAGTATAAACGTGTCATTTATTTAGTTTTCCTCGTCTGTCACGCGTGCTGTTCCGCACGTGGTGGCGTGCTGGTTGGCGCGTCGTTCGCGCTCGTCGCGCGCGCTATTTCATGTATCGTCAGCGTGCTATGTCGCGCATCGTTTGCACGCTGTCGTGCTGTTTCACGCGTTACGTGTTTTGTCTCGCTCCGCTAATTCATCCTGCTTAGAGTCGTTGATGTTATTTAAATTAATTATTTAACTAAGTATCGTTAGTGTGGTCACCTAATTAAAATTGTGCGATAGCTCTAGTTTCATTTTAAATAAATATTGATTAATATAATTAGATCAAACTAAATGTTATGATTAATACTCGGTTGGTATAGACGCGATAACTTCTCGATCGTCGCGTTTCTTTTTCCTCGTGTGACCGTAGTAACGCGCTCTATTTAATTTTGCATGTTTTTACTATGTATTTGTATGGTGTAATATTCTTATGCATATATATATATATATATATATATATATATATTTTGCTTGCTTGTGTCTGTTTGTCTTCGTTTCGCGTTGCGATTAGAGTGCGATCCATCTCCAAACTTCAAGGAATCGAAGATCAAGCGTTGGCGACCAAGTGATCTAGCTCTTCGAGTTCTACGAGATTGAAGACCCTGAGCATCTGTTTGGTGAAGGCAAGTGTCCTCTGGCCCATTATGTCCTATGTACTTATAATTCATTGTCCCACATTACTTAATTAAAACCTAAGGATTGACTAGCTTTGTATTTACCTTGTCCTTGATAACCTTTTGGTTATTATGGTTAGCTTCATGCTATTGCTTTACTTTAATCAATGAACATGCTGTGAATATATATGATACGATGATGTTATCCCGATGATGATATTGTGATATTTAGGGGGCTTGGGCCTTTTTCCCTGAGTACCTCTCCGTAAGGACCTGTTCGTGGAGTGACCACCCGGGAGAATAGTGCAACCATGAGGGTGGAATGGGATGCCCTTAGCTAATTAATTAGATGAACCTGGGGGTATAGTTGGCTTTGCCGGAGGGCCGTCAATGGGGGCCGGGGCGTAGTGCTCTCTCTGCCAAGGTTGGGGTGCAGAGGTTCATTCGATTTGGTTTTGTTAGTCACCCACCTTGGGGAGGTGTACTGCGTTTGTACGACTGGCGAAACCTAACGAGCAGTTATGCACCAGGGGAGTCTTTGTAAAGGCTACGTAGTGATACCCTGCTAGGCCACCTAGGTAGTGGTTAATGGGGATTAGCTCTCCCCGGGCAGAAAGGGAACCAATGACTCGTGGATGACGAAGAAGGCGTCGAGGCGGATCTCCAGGAGTTCCAGGACTTCGACGAGTTCGAGGATTAGGCTAGCGACCTCCCCCAGAAAGGGTACTTTGATTTATATTATGTAAATGACTCTAGTCTTTAATATCATTACATATTATTTATCGTTATTCGAAGCATTGTGCTATGATGAGTCATTTATGTAATCGCCGTGTACGTGAATTTCTGATCCTGGCACGTACATGGTTCGCATTCGGTTTACCTTCCAAAACCCGGTGTGAAATAAGTGGTATCAAAGCTGTGCTGACTGTAGGACCGTTGACCTAGAGTAGCATTGGCCGTTTTAAGGACTTATTGATTATTACTTCACCCCATCCTTGATTCTGCTTCAAAATATTAGTCACCTCGACTAATTCTATGTTATGTTCCAATATGCCCCTTGCCAAAAGTATTTTATTCTAGTATGTTCTAAACTTCCCTCAATCTATTAGATCTGATCTCACTCTTGTGCTTGCGACATCCTTGTAGATGCCCGTGACCATAACCTTCTTGCCTTTTGGGATTTATTCCTCTTCCATCATTAAATTTCTACCATTTGGCAATCCTTATTCCTTTGTTAATGACATACTCGTACCCCTAGATTCTTAAATACTCTTGTTTCAAATACTTACATCCGAATTTCTACTGCCTACTTAGACATTTCAGTTTATATGTCCATGACCTTCCTGTCTTTTGAGACCCTTTCCTCTTCTGTTGTTAAATCGCTATCTTTCGACAATTTCTTGTCTCTTGGTATTGGTATGCTCATCTCCTTGAAATCTTTCATACTCTCATCTTTTTTATGCTTACCTTTATATCCCAAGGTCTATTTAAGATATTTCATTCTACATGCCCTCGACCACCCTTGTTTCCTAATGATCCATGAGCGGTCATTTTACCTTTCGTATCCTTGGTGATCTTTTTGTTTCCTTGTAACACCACTTCAACTCTTCCGTCGGAACCTCACTTATCTTACCTTGATTATTTTCTCCACTTCGCCATTTCGCGAGCCTTGCCTTAACTCTATCCTTTGTTATGCCTTTTGTTATTATAACCTTCGCCTTTGACACCTCTATATCTTACCTTGATGTCTATATTATACCTGTGCTCCAAAACCTTCTCTCTTTCGTCTCAATTTTAAAAGTCAAAGGTTACCTATTTTCCCTTAGTTGTATCCTATTCCTCGTTGCTTGCGAGTTTTTAACTCCACCCTTTGTCATCTGTTATTACCTTTACCTTTGCCGTCTCTCCATCTTACATTGATGACTATCTTATGTCTGTTATTTAAAATTCCCTCTCTCATCTCAATTCGAGGGAAGTGTTTTACTTATCCCGCCCTTGGTCGGAACTTCATCTTTGCTAGGTGTGAATCTTATCTTAACTCCATTCTTTGTTGTACTCATACCACTGGCTCTTCTATGCCTTCATCTTTTCTCTTATACCCTTGTCCGTTAACGCCTTTGACCCTTTAGATATTTATGTCTTCTACCTAAATGCTTACCTCGAGCTTATCCTTTAAAAGCCTCCCCTTTCGTTCAACCAAGTGTGAGAGCTGTGAGTTACCTATCTCTCCCTTAATTTCTTTTCCCTCCTTGTCGCCTTACAAGTTTTGTCTTAATTCCATCCCTTGCTGTGTTTTTGTTTGCTATCATCCTCACCTTGTCGTCCATCAATCTTGCCTTGATACTTATCTTTACTCCTACTCTTTAAAAATCCCCTCTCTTCCACCTCAATTTGAGAGCGGCAATTTACCTATCTGCCCTTGGACGTACCCTCTCCTTTTCCATTTACAGGTCCTATATTAACTCCATCCTTTATAGTACTTATATCCTATGTTCTTATGCTGATTTACCCCCTCTTCTACATCCTTGTCCGTTACCACCTTTAAACCCTTGTAACATCTATACCCATATCTTCATGCTTACCTTGAACCTACCCTTCAAAGCCTCCTATTTTCATCCCTATTCGAGGATAATGCCTCACCTACTTCATCGTTGACTGCTCTTCCTTCTTTGACACCTTGCAAGTTATGTTTAAAATACACCCCTTGCTGTGTGTTTGTCTGTTATCACCTTAACCCTTCTCATCCCTCGATCTTTACCTTGATGCATATCCTGTACTTGCATTTTAATGCCTCCCCTCCCATTTCAATTCAAGAGTGTTGTCTTACCCATCCCACTCTTGGTCGTTTCTTTTTCCTCTATTGCATTGCAAGTCTTAGCTTTTGTTTTATATCACCCTTACCTTTGTAATCACTAGATCCTGTCTGGATGCTTATCCTAGATCTGCTTTTTGGAATCTCCCCTTGTCTATCTCAACTCGAGAGTAGTGTTCTGCCAATTATACCCTTAGTCGTATCCTTTTCCTGGTCGCCTACAATGCTTGCTTTAGCTCTATCCTTTATGGTGCTCGTGCCCCTATCTTGCACGTCTTGTTCTTCTCCTCCTTCAACAACCTTAGAGAGTAGTTGCCCCTTGATAAGGAAAGACCACCATCTAACTAACATTAATGTATAGCAACGAGGTGTTTGTTGCTATGTGCTCGTGATGCTTGTCTTTGTGTGATGACTGATTTGCTTCTTTGTGATGAGTGTTGATGTGTTGTGGCCCTTGGTCCACAATGACATCAGTTTACTAGCTGAGTGCCATATAGTTAGGTAGCTGGGTGCCCTCCCTTTTCTCTCTTTAGTCCATCTATGCTTACCTTTTCTATCTATACCCTTACCTCTTGCGCCTGTTCGGTTGGCATCCTCCAACCCCTCTTAATCAGTCGAGATCAAAGTTGACAACATCTTCACCAAATGCATATCAACGCTCCTGTTAAGGGGGTTAGTCGCTAACCCCAATGAAGACAATGCAATCAACGTCAACCGACAAGATCAAAGTGGTGCAGCGAAAGCGTGTGTGTGGGTCCTAACTCACAAGTCCAAGAGATCCTCAAGAATTGCATCAGTGGTCGCGAATATCTGAAGGTCAAAGCAACCAGTCCACAAGTTAAAGTTGCCAGAGTCAAAGTCAACTCAAGAAAGTCGTGAACAACCAATGAATCAATCTCATTTTTATGCTAGCCTCTTCTTGAATCTCGAGGGTGAGATTCCTGTTAAGGGGGTTAGATCTGTAACACCCTGAATTTGGGGGTATAAAATTTCTTTTTTTAATATCCACCAAATTCAGATGTTACCCTCTCCTTTACTTGCTTTTCTTCTCTTTTTTTCTAAATAATGGAGAGTTAGTTTGTGTTATAAATATCAAGCTTAGTGGAATAGAACCCTAGGAGAGTTATGATTATTGCATCATGCTAGAGCGTACCTATTTTTGTTTGGTGAATGAACTTGATGTGCATTCATTTAGTTTGAGTTATGCACAAGTTTGAAGAGAAATAGATAAAGTAAATAAGAAGAAAATAAAAAGAAAAACCCTTTCCTTCCCTGCCTCCCGCGGCCCAGCTCCCAGTCGTGGCGGCCCAGGCCGTGCACAGCCCAGCACGCCCTTCCTTCTCCCCCCGGCCCAGGTGCAGCCGCGGCCCACCTCCTCGCCCGTGCAGCCCACGTGTGCCCTAGCCGCTGTGTGTGTCTGTAGCCCAGCAACGGTGCGCCCCAGTAGCCCAACTGCGCCTAGCACCTGGAACCCAGCTCTGGCCGCATGCTGGGGTAGTTTTCTGCCGACGCTGCAACCTCCACACGCCCAGCCTCCACCACGCACATTCCTAGCGCAGCGTTCGCGTCGTGGGAGTGTCTGGCCGCGCCGCCGACGACTGCCCTCATGCAGATCACCTGTTTTTATTCCCCAGGCCTGGGTGCCGCTTGCCCCTGCTTATCTTCTACAAACAGCCGCCACGCCCGCCTGTTCGCAGGCGTGCTCGCCCGCGCCGCACAACGCCCAGCGCGCTCCTCGTCGTGCCCGGCACGCTCGCGCAGCGTTCCCCAGCTGCACGTCACGCACACTCGCGCGTGGGCATGCACCAGTCGCTGTCGAACCCACAGCCATCGCCTCCTATTCATCTTCCTCATGAAACTAATGAGCCGCCCAAGCCCCTGTGCGCACGAGCTTGTCCTCCCGTGGCCGGCCTGCTTCGCCCCTGTGCACCGGTGTGGCCATCTCGGCGCTCGGCGCGGCCTACGTTGGCCGACGTGCCCGTGACCCGTTCGCGCGTCCCCGGTGCAGTCTGCGTGGCAGCCTTGTCGTCGCTTCGCGTCGTGCGCGTTGCACGTCGTCGTGCCTCGCCACTAAATCGCTTGGTCGTCCGCCGTTGTTGCAAGGTGAGCACGGAAGCCCGTGTACCCCCCCCCCCCCTTCTCTTGCGTGCACATAGCCTCGCCGTTGTGTAGTCGTGTGTCGTCTCCGCGCGTTGCGCACATCATTTTGTGCGTCACGCGTTTCGCCGCACAATGCCAATCCGCTTCACCTAGTAGCGCTTGTGTTAATTAGACCATGGTTCACGTAACAAAATAGTCAGAATTAAATAAATTAATTTGTGGTTTAGTTGTCGAAATAGAAATTCAATTGAATCTTATTTATAATTCTACGTACGCATGTGTAAATACCTATTATCGTGTTTATGCCGACTTTAAGGTTATAATTAACACTTGTTTAATATAAGAAAAATGACACAATTAAATAGTAATCATATGTCACTACGTGTTTAGCCACAAATGGTTAGTAATCATATATATATATATATATATATATATATATATATATATATATATATATATATATATATATATATATATATATATAACTTGCGTCGTAAACTCGTTGCAGCTCGTTTTAGTCGTGTCAACTTCGTGACAGCATCGATTTCGTATTAATAATGTTATCATATCACGTCACAAGTTTTAATTATTTAATTAGTGGTTTATTCAGTACTTAGAACCTTCTAATTAAAACTAGTTTATAGTTCATCTCGTGTTTTTATAAATAAATGTTAACTTGATTATTATTACTTGTTTATTATAGACTCATTGTGGTTTAGCGAGTATCGCGTGCATCGCTCGCACGGATCGCGTGTGGTTATGTGCTGTTCATGCGCATCGTCACGCGTCATTTACTCATGGTCACACGTGGTTGCGCGTGCTTTTCATGTGCTTCTTCGCACGTAACGTGCGCGCTGTTCCCACGTATGGCGTTCGTTGTCATCATGTCGCATGTTTTAGTTAAATAGCTAATTATTGGTTTGTTCGAGGGTTAATAAAATAACAATTTAAATAGAAGGAGTATATAGTTTTAACTCGTGCTTTATAAATATAAATGTTAATTAACTTGATCAATGCCAGCTTAAATACTTTTAATTAATTATTTGTTTGTTGTTGTTGGCGCGCTGCATCGTTTGCGCGACATCGTGTTGTTCGCTCACTGTCGCGCACGTTGTTTCGCGTGCCGACCGCGCGCTGTTTCATACAGCGTTGTGTGTCATCGCACGTCATGTGCGTGTGTCGTCGTGTGACGATCACGTGTGTCGTGCAACATCTACACGTGATAATAAATTGCTTCCGCTCATAATCACTCATGTTAAAAACATTAATTCATCAGGTCTCATATTTTAAATAATTTATTTAAGGTTTGCTCGACTATGTTCATTAGATTAGTATTTAAATATATAGTTTTCAACTTGCGCTTTTGTAAGTAAACATTAACATGGTTAATATTAACTTAAATACTTTTTATTTATTTAATATTTGTTTAGTATAAACGTGTCATCTATTTAGTTTTTCTCGTCTGTCACGTGTGTTGTTCCGCACGTGGTGGTGTCCTGGTTGGAGCGTCGTTTGCATGCTGTCGTGTTGTTTCACGCGTTACGTGTTTTGTCTCGCTCCGCTAATTCGTCCTGCTTAGAGTTGTTGATGTTATTTAAATTACTTATTTAACTAAGAATCGTTAGTGTGGTCAGCTAATTAAAATTGTGCGATAGCTCTAGTTTCATTTTAAATAAATATTGATTAATATAATTAGAACAAACTAAATGTTATGATTAATACTCGGTTGGTATAGACGCGATAACTTCTCGACCGTAGCCTCGACCGTCGAGTTTCTTTTTCCTCGTGTGACCGTAGTAACGCACTCTATTTCGTTTTGCATGTTTTACTATGTTTGTATTTGTATGGTGTAATGTTCTTATGCATATATATGTTTGCTTGCTTATGTCTATTTGTCTTCGTTTCGCGTTGCGATTAGAGTGCGATCCATCTCCAAGCTTCAAGGAATCGAAGTTTAAGCGTTGGTGACCAAGTGATCTAGCTCTTCGAGTTCTACGAGATTGAAGACCCTGAGCATCTGTTTGGTGAAGGCAAGTGTCCTCTGACCCATTATGTCCTATCTACTTATAATTCACTGTCCCGCATTACTTAATTGAAACCTAAGGATTGACTAGCTTTGTATTTACCTTGTCCTTGATTACCTTTTGGGTTATTATGGTTAGCTTCATGCTATTGCTTTACTTTAATCAATGAACATGTTGTGAATATATATGATACGATGATGTTATCCCGATGATGATATTCTGATATTTAGGGGGCTCGGGCCTTTTTTCCTGAGTTCCTCTCCGTAAGGACCTGTTCGTGGAGTGACCACCCGAGATAACAGTGCAACCATGAGGGTGGAATGGGATGCCCTTAGCTGATTAATTAGATAAACCTAGGGGTATAGTTGGCTTTGCAAGAGGGCCGTCAATGGGGGCGGGGGCGTAGTGCTCGCTCTGCCAAGGTTGGGGTGCAGAGGTTCATTCGATTTAGTTTTGTTAGTCACCCACCTTGGGGAGGTGTACTGTGTTTGTACGACTAGCGAAACCTAACGAGCAGCTATGCACCAGGGGAGTCTTTGTAAAGGCTACGTAGTGATACCCTGCTAGGCCACCTAGGTAGTGGTTAATGGAGATTAGCTCTCCCTGGGCAGAAAGGGAATCATGACTCGTGGGTAAAGTGTGCGACCTCTGCAGAGGGAATGAAACTGATATATCAGCCTTGCTCACGGTTATGAGTGGCCTTGGGATCCTCTTTGATTAGAGATGCAGATGATCTGAGATACAGATGGTTCGAGATAAAATGATTATATTGATGGTTTTGGTTCGATGATGATAATGATGTTTCCTCGATGAGGAAATGGTTCACGGGTTGGTTATATGATAAAACTTGGCTTCCACTAATAATAAATACCTGACAAACTAAAAGTAACTGCTTGAGCTTAACCCCACATAAAGCTAGTCCACCTCAGCCAAACGGGACATTTGCTGAGTACGTTGATGTGTACTCACCCTTGCTTTCACAAAACACCTGGTTGCCTTTGGTGCAATCTATGCTCAGGTAAAGAAGAAGGCGTCGAGGCGGATCTCCAGGAGTTCCAGGACTTCGACGAGTTCGAGGATTAGGCTAGCGACCTTCCCTAGTCAGCTGCTTGTGGTGGGTTTATTTACGTTGGCTACGTTTCTATTCTGTGTACTTTGATTTATATTATGTAAATGACTCTAGTCTTTAATATCATTACATATTCTTTATCGTTATTCGAAGCATTGTGCTATGATGAGTCATTTATGTAATCGCCGTGTACGTGAATTTCTGATCCTGTCACGTACATGGTTCGCATTCGGTTTACCTTCCAAAACCCGGTGTGACAGGGTGGTATTGCTTGTCCTAGTGCTACTTCTACCTAAAAGTGGGCTATTGTCAGATGTCCTTTGATCCAACAATGATTCCCTTAGTGCCCACGCCATCTGTCCAGCTTCATCCCTAGGTATTTGTTCTCTTCTAGCATCACCATATGCTAGATCCATAATTGCCTTATCCACATAGAGTTTATGCTCTTTAGAACCTGCCCTCCTTTTTTCCCTCTTGCATAGTCATTCAACATTACCTCCCTCACACGCTTTGATACATTCAGGCATGACTTGCCATCTCATGACAAACCAGCTAGATGGCACCTTAGACGGGTCTTACCTCCACTCTCCTTAGCACACCGCAATAAGCACACTTGAATCCCTGTTTCTTCCACTTCTCACCATGACTCCATGGGTCATCAATAGAACCTTGTAGTTGTTTGCGAGTTCCTAGTAATATGAAAATAAATGACGCAAAACAATAAACAAAGTTATGTGGCATGAAATCAACAATGCAATCCAAAACAAAGACATGAAGCTATCCTTTCCACTAGAGAACTAAAATTTCTACTTCCAGTTTGCATGTGAGAACTCAATAGTGCTAATCTAATGCTAGAAAACCTTACCATCGGTAGACGGTAGTAACCACCCATTCACAGGCTGTAGCAGATGATGATTCAACAATACATGGCTCTTTCCCCTTTCCCCGTACACTGCCTCCTTCTAGCATAACCAAAACTGCAAACAAGACATTTTTAGTTGTTGTCGGGTACCATAATTAGGGGTACCCCCAATACTCCTAAGCATGGCTGAAAAACATCTTCAGAACAGACCATAAAGACTGGTAAGCACAGCTCAAAGTTAAAGCCTCATCTACCAAGGGACGCGATCTCGTCTCGCCCGAGCCTAGCCTCGGGCAAAAACGGTAGTCCCGGACGGATTCACGCCTCGCCCGAGGGCCTCCTCAGATAGCGGGCGCACCCCTGGCTTGCCCGAGGCTAAGCTCGGGCAAACTTTGTCGTATAGCAACCTCGGCCAAATCGCCTTACCGCCAACCGTATCGCAGGCGCATTTAATGCAGGGATCACCTGACACCTTATCCTGACATGCGCGCCTCAGTTGGCAAGGTCGAAATGACCGTAGTCGCTTTGCCCCTTTACTGATCGTTCTGACAGGAAAACAACACCCCGTTCCGACTACTGTGTCAACCACCAGGGTAAGACTAACAACAGTAAGTCAAGGCCTCTCCCGAGTTCAGCCTCGGGCGCAACTGGGAGCTCCGCCTCGCCCGACCCCAGGTCTCGGCCTCAGCCTCGGCCTCGGGAGAAGGTCTCCGCCTCGCCCGACCTCAGCCTCGGCCTCGGGAGGAGTCACAACCTCGCCCGACCTCAGCCTCGGCCTCAGGAGAAGTCACCGCCTCGCCCAACCTCGGCCTCGGACCGACTACGCTACAGGGGATACATCATTACCCTACCTCTAGCTAGCCGCCTCAGGCTACGAAGGAACAACACCGGTGTCACATCTAGATTTCTCCGGCAACAGGTAATGATGGTAACCTGCATGCGTCCATGACGTCGATTGTTCTCACGCTCTCTACGAAGGCGAAGAAACGTCAGCAGGACCCAGGGCCGCACTACCAGCTACGCTTCTACAGGGCTCAAGCACTTCTCCGCCGACCACGTTAGCACATAGCTACACCCCCATATGTACAGCTGGACCACCCCCTTGTATCTATAAAAGGGGATGCCCAGGGCCTTCCCAAGGGAGCCGCACGCGGAGAGGGAAAAAAGCGGGCTAACTCGGACGGCTCACCTCAAGGCCAAAACCCTCTATTGCGAAGCTTGTAACCCCTACTACGAGCACCCTGGTGCAAGATAATATAAGCCTCATCCCTCCTCTTGTGTTTCATCTTGCATCAACCCATCTGGGCAGGGACATGTGGCACAAATTTCACTAGTCGATTCGGTTGAGGGTCCTCTGGGTCCGAAACGCCGACAGTTAGCGCGCCAGGTTGGGGCTCGCTGCGTGTAAGCAATACTTTCCCGTTGAGATCCAGATGGACAATCTCCAGCAGCCTCTTCAGCCCGGGACGGTGCTCCGCTTTGGGAGCCTCAAGTTCATGTCCCCCGACGGCGGCTACGACATGGTACTCCTCCCCCCATAGCACGACAACAACGACGGTCGTCGGCTCGCCCGGCGGAGGCGAACTCGACGACGACATCTCCCCATGGCGGAAGAGGAACACCCGGGTTTGCCCCGCCACCCTCCTCGCCGGAGGAGGCGGAGACGGGGCAACCATGGCCAGGCAGGAGGCAGCACCTCGTCGGCTGTCGGACCAGAGCGAGTCGACGATGCCGACACCCCTGCGGGGGACATGTCGGGTGTTATCCTCGCACCTGGGACAACGATGGGTGTCGCTTCCCAGCAAAATGCCAACCCCAGGCGGACTGATGACGCCGGCACCCTTGCGAGGGACTTGTCGGGCATTAGTCTCGCACCTGAGATAACGACACATTCCATCTCCGATGCAACTTCGCCGCCATCCACCAACCAGGAGGTACCATCAGTTTTCCATCTTGTTCCCTTTAGATTCAGCTTCGACCCACCAAATGACCCCACTTCGGTAAGCGCTTTCGCAAGGGCATATCCTGACCTTCCGGGGTATCATATGTGGTCAACTTGGGACCTACTGATAGCCATCTCAACTTCTGGACCCGTAGGTTCCGAGGAAGAGGACGACCCCGACGTCAGTTGGGACTTCTCCGGACTCCGTGATCCCAGTGCCATGCGAGACTTCATGTCCGCATGTGACAACTGCCTCTCCGGCTGCTCTGATGATGGCCACAGCCTTGACGACGAGGGTTACGACCCAACTCGCGAGTGTTTCCACATCGATCAGGGGGATCACGACGAAGACAACCACCCCGAAATGCCAGGAAACGACGGCACCCTTGCACCTGCGTCTCGCGTTGAGATCCCACAGGAGCTAGCTATGGCCCGGGTCCCTGCGGGGGTCAGGGCACACAGCTCGAGCAACTCCATGAGATGCAGGCCAAGCTCGATGAAGAAACGGGGCGACTTGTGCAGCTCTGACAAAACATCGAACAAGAGTGGGCAGGCCGAGCACTTGCCGGAGGAGCGCGTCATCGGGCCCGGGACGTCTAGCGTCGTATTATTGACGATGCCAGGGCAAGGCTGCCCCTGGCCTTCAACGGGGCCGACCAGAACCTAGCTGCAGCGGCGATGTTACTTCAAACGATGCCGGAGCCATCCACCACTGAAGGGCGACGCACCCAGGGCAAACTCAAGGACCTCCTGGAAAATGCCATAGCCCAACAAGCCGAGAGCTCTGCCTCCCGAAGGCGAGGATGCCCCTCAGAGCATCACGCAACGTCCTCCCGACACATGTGCGAGGCCTCGGTCCACACCGAGCACACAGGAGATGAGAATCCTGAAGCCCGGGATCGCCTCAGCGACGAGGAACACCGCCGCGACCGTCGAGCCTGCCTCGAGGAAAAGGTGCGTCGAGGCTACCACCCTAGACGCGGGGGACGCTACGACAGTGAGGAGGATCGGAGCCCCTCGCCCAAACCACCAGGTCCACGGGTCTTCAGCCGGGCCATACGACAGGCGCCGTCCCGGCCCGGTTCCGAGCCCCGACTACCATTACCAAGTACTCAGGGGAGACGAGGCCGGAGTTGTGGCTCGTGGATTACCGGCTGGCGTGCCAGCTGGGAGGGACGGATGACGACAACCTCATCATCCGCAACCTTCCCCTTTTCCTCTCCGACGCTGCCTGGGCCTAGCTGGAGCATCTGCCTCCTGCGCAGATCTTCCACTGGGACGACCTAGTCAAGGCCTTCGCTGGAAATTTCCAAGGTACGTACGTGCGCCCTAGGAACTCGTGGGATCTCCGGAGCTGCCGCCAGCAGCCAGGGGAATCCCTGCGAGAGTACATTCGGCGGTTTTCAAAGCAGTGCACCGAGTTGCCTAACATCACCGACTCGGACGCCATCGGAGCATTCCTCACCGGCACCACTTGCCAGGACCTGGTAAGCAAACTGGGACGCAAGACACCCACCAAGGTGAGCGAATTGATGGACATAGCCACCAAGTTTGCCTCTGGTCAGGAGGCGGTCGAAGCCATCTTCCGGAAGGACAGCAGCCTCAGGGAAGGTAGAAGGAAGACGTCCCCGAGGCGTCCGTCCAGCATGGCACGAAGAAGAAGACCAGGAAGAAGGCGCAAGCAAAATGCAACGCCGTTGACATGGATCTCGTCGCTGCTGCCGAGCACAGGAATCCTCGGAAGCCTCCCGGAGGGGCCAACGTGTTTGACAAGATGCTCAAGGAGTCGTGCCCCTATTACAGGGGCCCCGTCAGTGTGACATGCTCCAGCATTACTTCAATAAGGCTGGACCCTCGGCGGAGGATGGCAAGGACCAAGGCAACAACGAGAAAGGAGGCAACAGGGAAGAAGAGTTCCCAGAGGTCCACAACTGCTTCATGATCTACGGTGGGCAAGTGGCGAATGCCTCGGCTCGACACCGCATGAAATAACGGCGGGAGGCCTGCTCAGTGAAGGTAGCGACGCCAGTCTACCTAGACTGGTCCGACAAGCCCATCACCTTCGACCAAGACGACCACCCCGACTACATACCAAACCCAGGAAGGTACCCGCTCGTCGTCGACCCTATCATCGACAATGTTAGGCTCTCTAAGGTCCTCATGGACGGAGGCAGCAGCCTCAACATCATCTACGCCGAGACCCTAGAGCTCTTGGGGGTTGATCGGTCCACGATCCGGGCCAGTGCAGCACCCTTTCACGGGATTGTCCCCGGCAAGCATGTCCTGCCCCTTAGGCAAATTGACTTGCCCATCTGCTTCGAAACTCCCTCCCACTTCCGAAAGGAAACCCTCACTTTCGAGGTAGTCGGGTTCCGAGGGACCTATCACACGGTGTTGGGAAGACCGTGCTACGCCAAGTTCATGGCCATCCCCAACTACACATACCTCAAGCTCAAGATGCCTGGCCCCAAGGGAGTCATCACCGTCGGACCCACGTACTGCCATGCTTACGAGTGTGACGTGGAGTTCATCGAGTATGCCGAAGCCATCACCGAATTCGAAGCCCTCATCGCTGACCTAGATTGCCTCTCCAAAGAGGCGCCCGACGCGAAGTGGCACGCTGGTAACTTCGAACCAGCCGAGGCGGTTAAATCTATCTATCTCGACCCCAGCAACGACGCCAGCAAGAAAGTCAGGATCAGCTCCGAGCTCGACCCCAAATAGGAAGCAGTGCTCGTCGACTTTCTCCGCGCAAACGCCGAAATTTTTGCGTGGAGTCCCTCGGACATGCCAGGCATACTGAGGGATGTCGCCGAGCACTCACTGGACATCCGATCCGGTGCCCGACCCGTGAAACAGCACCTGCGCCGTTTTGATGAAGAAAAACGCAGGGTCATAGGCAAGGAGGTCCACAAGCTAATGGCAGCAGGGTTCATCAAAGAGGTATTTCATCCAGAATGGTTAGCTAACCCTATACTTGTAAAGAAAAAAGGTGGGAAATGGAGGATGTGCGTAGACTACACTGGGTTAAATAAAGCATGTCCAAAGGTTCCCTACCCTCTGCCTCGTATCGATCAAATTGTGGACTCTACCGCTGGGTGCGGAACCCTGTCTTTCCTTGATGCCTATTCAGGCTATCACCAAATCAAGATGAAAGAATCCGACCAGCTCGCGACTTCTTTTATCACACCTTTTGGCATGTATTGTTATACTACTATGCCATTTGGCTTAAGGAATGCAGGTGCAACATACCAAAGGTGCATGAACCATGTGTTCGGAGAGCACATCGGCAGAATAGTCGAGGCTTACGTCGATGACATCGTTGTCAAAATAAGGAAAGCCTCCGACCTTCTCTCTGACCTTGAAGTAACATTCAGGTGCCTGTGAGCAAAGGGCGTAAAACTCAATCCCGAGAAGTGTGTCTTCGAAGTCCCCCGAGGCATGCTCCTAGGGTTCATCGTCTCCGAACGAGGCATCGAGGCCAACCCAAAGAAAATCGCAGCCATCACCAACATGGGACCCATCAAAGATTTAAAAGGAGTACAAAGGGTCATGGGATGCCTTGCGGCTTTGAGCCGCTTCATCTCTCGCCTTGGCGAGAAAGGATTGCCCTTGTACCGCCTCTTAAGGAAGGCCGAGCGCTTCACCTGGACTCCCGAGGCCGAAGAAGCCCTCGGAAACTTAAAGGCACTCCTTACTAATGCACCCATCTTGGTGCCCCCGCTGCGGGAGAAGCCCTCTTGATTTACGTAGCCACAACCACTTAGGTGGTCAGCGCTGCGGTCGTAGTCGAGAGACGAGAAGAAGGGCATGCACTGCTCATCCAGAGGCCAGTCTACTTTATCAGCAAGGTGCTATCCGAGACCAAAATCCGCTACAAATCCAGAAGCTACTATACGCAGTGATTCTAACACGGCGAAAGCTACGACACTACTTCGAGTCTCATCCGGTGACTGTGGTGTCATCCTTCCCCCTAGGAGAGATCATCCAGTGCCGAGAGGCCTTGGGTAGGATAGCAAAATGGGCAGTGGAGCTCATGGGGGAAACACTTTCATTCGCTCCTCGTAAGGCCATAAAATCCCAAGTCTTGGCAGACTTCCTGGCTGAATGGGTCGACACCCAATTGCCAACGGCTCCAATCCAGGCTGAACTTTGGACCATGTACTTCGATGGGTCATTGATGAAAACCGGAGCAGGCGCGGGCTTGCTCTTCATCTCACCCCTCGGAGAACATGTGTGTTATGTAATACGCCTCCATTTTCCGGCGTCAAACAATGCAGCCGAATATGAGGCCTTGGTGAATGGGTTGCGCATCGCCATTGAGCTAGGGGTTCAGCGCCTCGACGCTCGTGGTGATCGCAGCTCGTTATTGAACAAATCATGAAGAACTCTCACTGCCGCGATCGAAAAATGGAGGCCTACTGCGATGAAGTTTGGCGCTTGGAATATAAGTTCTATGGGCTAGAACTCAACTATGTTGCTCGACGGTACAACGAGACTGCAGATGAGCTGGCTAAGATAGCCTCGGGACGGACAACGGTTCCCCCCGAATGTCTTCTCCAGGGACATATATCAACCATCCGTCAAACTCAACGACGCACCCGAACCCGAGGAGACCTCGGCCCAGCCTGAGGTACCCTCGGCCGCCGAGGGTGAGGCCCTACGCGTCGAGATAGAGCAGAACAGGGTCACATCAAACCTAAATTGGCAGACCCCATACCTAGAATATCTCCTCCAAGGAGAGCTGCCCCTCGACAAGGCCAAAGCCCGGTGACTGGCTCGGCGTGCCAAGTTGTTCGTTTTACTGGGCGATGAAAAAGAGTTGTACCACCACAGCCCCTCAGGCATTCTCCAACGATGCATATCCGTCACCCAAGGACAAGAGCTGTTACAAGAAATACACTCGGGGGCTTGCGGTCACCATGCAGCACCTCGAGCCCTCGTAGGAAACGCTTTCCGACAAGGTTTCTACTGGCCGACCACAGTGGCCGACGCCACTAGGATTGTACGCTCCTGTCAAGGGTGTCAATTCTACGCGAGACGGACGCACCTGCCCGCTCAGGCCCTACAGACAATACCTATCACTTGGTTGTTTGCCGTGTGGGGTTTGGACCTCGTCGGTCCCTTGCAGAAGGCACCCGGGGGCTTCACGCACCTGCTGATCGCCATCTATAAATTCTCCAAGTGGATCGAAGTCCGACCCTTAACCAGCATCGGGTCCGAACAGGAGGTGGCGTTCTTTACAAATATCATCCACCGCTTTGGGATCCCAAACTCCATCATCACTGACAATGGCATGCAATTCACTGGGAAAAAGTTCCTAGACTTCTGCGAAGGGCACCACATCCGTGTGGACTGGGCCGCCGTAGCTCACCCAATGACAAATGGGCAGGTGGAGCACGTCAATGGCATGATTTTGCAGGGGCTAAAACCAAGGATCTACAACGACCTCAATAAGTTTGGCAAGTGGTGGATAAAAGAGCTACCCTCGGTGGTTTGGAGTCTGAGGACGACGCCAAGCTGGGCCACGGGTTTCTCGCTGTTTTTCCTATTCTGTGGGGCCGAGGCCATCCTACCCACGGACTTAGAATACGGCTCCCCGAGGACAAAGGCATACGATGACCAAAACAACCAAACCAGCCGAGAGGATTCATTGGACCAGTTGGAAGAGGCTAGGGATGTAGCCTTACTACACTTAGCGTGGTATCAGTAGTCTCTGCGACGCTACCACGCCCGAAGGATTCGGCCCCGAGGCTTCTAGGTGGGAGATTTGGTGCTTCGGCTACGACAAGACGCCCGAGGGCGCCACAAGCTTACTCCTCCCTGGGAAGGGCCGTTCATCATCGCCAAAATTTTGAAGCCCGGGACATACAAGCTGGCCAACAATCAAGGCGAGGTCTACAGCAATGCTTGGAACATCGAACAGCTACGTCGCTTTTACCCTTAAAGTGTTTCAAGTCGTTCATGTATCTCGGTCCCTTTACATGTACAAATAAAAAGTCTAGCTGTCAAGGGAGGATCGGCCTTGCCTGAGCAAAAACCGACCCTCCCTCGGGGGCTAGAAGGGGGGAACCCCCTCTGCGTCAAAATTTTCCTCAAAAAAGTTTTCTACCAAAACGACTTTCGTGCCTTTCAACTATATCAATAACAGAATCCTAAAAACGAGTGACAGAGACCTTGAACGGCAAGGTCGACCGAGCTGAGGGACTCCTACGCCTCTGGGATACAGATACCTCACTCATCACCTTTCACGAAAAGTAACTCGCGTCCGAATAAGTGATTCTGCTATCGAACAAGTCCTAACGCTCGAAATGAGAGGAAAGAAAACGCAACTTTATACTCTGACACTAAAAATGTTTAGGCTTCAGCGGCCACAAGAAACATACACATACTTAGAATAAATTGTTCCCCAAAGGCTCAGGTGTCGTCAGGGGGAGGAGCAGCACCCTCGGCGACGTTCCTACCCGCGGCAGAATCTAGCCCAGCCTCGGACGGTGACACAGGCGGAAGGATCTCCACCTCAAAAAAGGAAGCCAACGCCGCGCCTGGGCCCTCGGCAGCCGCATCAAGCCTTTGGACCTCCGCTAGGGCGACGTCCTCGTCATCAGGTAGGCAGTAGCCCTCGCTGACCCGCTCCAAATCCATGTCGTAGTGGGAAGCAAGGACGATGAAGGCCCGCCTAATGCCGTGGTGCTACGCCCTGCGGAGTCTGCTGCGCACGTGGCCGCCCAAGGCCCGCAGGTGACTCTGGGGGGAGCTGCCCGAGGGGACATCGTCGAGGCCAAAGGTCCAACAGAAGGCCGAGATGGCCTCGGACATGGCCATGCGGTCGGCCTCTTTCTACTCAGCCGCCTAGGCAAGCGCCTTGCAGTTCTTGACGGAATCGTTGAGAGCCGCCTCGAACCCTGAAGACAGCCGAACGATATTCTTCAGACACGAGGAAAAGAATGAAGCTAAAACAAAGTCACAAAGCAGGCAAAACATACCTTCGGCCTGGGCATGCTGCTGTGAGGCCATGGCTTGGGTGGACCGGGCAGACCCGACGGCCACGGCCAGGCCCTCCGCAAGGGTCCCGGCCTGAGCGGTCGCCTCGGGTCTAGAAGGGGGGAACCCCCTTTGCGTCAAAATTTTCCTCGGAAAAGTTTTTTACCAAAATGACTTTCGTGCCTTTCGACTATGTCGATAGCGAAATCCTAAAAACGAAAAGAGAGACCTTGAACGGCAAGGCCGATCGAGCCAAGGGACTCCTACGCCTCCGGGATACGGATACCTTACTCATCACCTTCCGCGAAAGGTAGCTCATGCTCGGATAAGTGATTCTGCTACCGACGAACAAGTCCTAATGCTCGAAATAAGAGGAAAGAAACACGGCTTTATACTCAAATACCCAAATGTTCAGGCCTCAGCACCCACAGAAAACAAACACACATACTTGGGATAACTATGCTACATAGACTTAGACGTCGGCAGCACCCTCGGTGGTTTTTCCGACCTGCGGCAGATGTCTTAGTACTTAAAGCAATTACATTTTGCTCTCAGGCAAATACCATTACATTCCCTTACAAATGGGACCCCAGCTCCATTCCCACAGGAATGAACTACCTGAAAGGGAATTAGGCTTACACCTATTTTCTAAATTGATTTTGGTGGTTGAATTGCCCAACACAAATAATTGGACTAACTAGTTTGCCCAAGTTTATAAGTTCTACAGGTACCAAAGGTTCACAATAAGCCAATAAAAAGACCAAGATAAGGGTTCAACAAAAAGAGCAAGGGATAACCGAAGTGTGCCCTGGTCTGGCGCACCGGACTGTCCAGTGTGCCACCAGACAGAGTCCGGTGCACCACCAGACAGTGTCCGGTGCACCAGGGGACTCCAAGCTGAACTCTTCACCTTCGGGAAAAATCAGAGGCGCTTCGCTATAATTCATCGGACTGTCCAGTGCTCCAGAGGAGAGCGACTCTGAACTCGCCAGCTTCGGGAATCCGCTCCGCTATAATTCACCGGACATGTCTGGTGCACACCGGACTGTCCGGTGTAACGGCGGAGCAACGGCTACTTCGCGCCAACGGTCACCTGCAGAAGCATTCAATGCACGCAGAAGTCAGGCACGCGCGAGGTGGAGCACCGAACAGCCTACAGGGCCTGTCCGGTGCACCACCGGACAGCCAGGCGGGCCCACGCGTCAGAGCTCCAACGGTCGAACCCTAACGGCCGGGTGACGTGGCTAGCGCACCGGACAGTGTCAGGTGGCGCACCGGACTGTCTGGTGCGCCCGTCGACAGCAGCCTTCACCAAACGGCTAGTTTGGTGGTTGGGGTTATAAATACCCCAACCACCCCACATTCAAGTCATCCAAGTTTTCCACTTCCCAACTACATACAAGAGCTAAGCATTCAATACAATACACACCCAAGTGATCAAATCCTCTCCCAATTCCACACAAAGCTTTAGTGATTAGTGAGAGAGATTTGTTGTGTTCTTTTGAGCTCTTGTGCTTGGATTGCTTCTTTCTTTCATTCTTTCTTGCGATCAACTCAATTGTAACCGAGGCAAGAGACACCAATTGTGTGGTGGTCCTTGCGGGGAAGTTTGATTCCCGTTTGATTGAGAGAAGAAGCTCACTCGGTCCGAGGGACCGTTTGAGAGAGGGAAAGGGTTGAAAGAGACCCGGTCTTTGTGACCACCTCAACGGGGAGTAGGTTTGCAAGAACCGAACCTCGGTAAAACAAATCATCGTGTCTCACTCTTTATTTGCTCACGATTTGTTTTGCGCCCTCTCTCTCGGACTCGTTTCTATTTCTAACACTAGCCCGGCTTGTAGTTGTGTTTAAGTTGTTAAATTTCAGATTCGCCCTATTCACCCCCCCCCCTCTAGGTGACTTTCACTACCTCCACACCGGAAGGGCTACAAGATAACAAACTCCAAGTGGCTCACTGGCGGCCACCACCTCAGCACCAACGACAGCGGCCACCTGCGCACCGACGCCGCACCGGCGAATGGCAGCCGCCCTAGCGCGCACAAGGAGGTCCTCACTCCCGTCCTCGCTACGGGAGTGAGGACAAGACCATCCAGGAACGTGGACACCGCCCCTGCGGCGTACGATGTCTTGTACGACCCCCCGGTGTGGCCAGCGGCGCGGGACGGGCCATGGACGTGGTCGACCTGCGCACGGCGCGACCGTCGCCCGTGCGGTGGACGGACAGCCACACCCCGACCAGGCAGCAGGTGGCAGTTTGCCTCCTCCGCAAGGCTGGTGAACGCCCTTCTCTCCCGAATGCTAGAGGACGAAGCGGGTCGCCAGCCCATGCAGAAGGCAGGACGCCAACTTGGCTTGCCCTCCCCCCTAGCACGAATGATGAACATCCTTGAAGCTGAGGGCAGGGGGGAGGCCACAGCCCGGCTCGCTCTTCTCCACCACAAGGCTGGCGGTCATCATTCTGGGTGACCACTGGCGGGGAACTGCAGCCGGGCTGCATGATGAAAATCCTTGAAGGCGAGCGATGACTAAAGAGCGCCAACCCCCACGAGGTCGTGCTCCTCCAACAACAGCAAGAAGAAGGCAATGCCGGTGCACCCCATCTGGAGGCCCGGAAGATGGAAAGACGCGATGAATGCGAGAAGAGCAAAGGCATGGCTACTGCACGGGGGATCGATCCGTTTTTAAAGACAGATCTCCCCACTCGTGCCCCAAAGCATCACGGGCAAAGTCTCCCCCGACGTGCTCCAGGGTTCCCGCCCTACGACACGAGGGCTAGGGCCCACATGTCATGTAACCGGCGCACCGGTTACCACGTGCAAAGAAACCGCACCGCCACTTGCGCCAATGTCGCGTCTTCTCGGGACTATAGAACCAGTGCAGCGACTCGAGGCAGCCTCGCGCATGACCCAACAGTGCCAATTAAGTGCGATGGTCACGGGTCAGTTAGCCATGGGGATAGACACGACGGTTGGTATGACCATAGGCAGACCGGCAGTAATTGCAGCAACAGACATACGGAAGCAGCGGTCCAACCACCAACCAGGCCCTGGTCCCACCTACAGGCTCGCATCCTCCCCCGAAGCGGCAGGGGAGCCCTCTCCTACAGCATAAAGACGACACACCCGTGTTCTGTTCCTCGAACGACTCGCGCACGCGCAACAGATACCCCGCGAGTCACCCGTCCCATCGCATTAACTCCCTGGCAGGACACGCGTCTCCTCTGGCAGGCGGGCGGGCGCCGTTTCGCCTCCGTCATGATGACTGCCTCAAAAAAGGTGTGCCACACTGTTTCGAAATATCTCCTTTCTTCCTTTCCTCTCTCTTTCTCTCTCTCTCCACAGGGATCGGGAAAAGGGACTGTTGGGACCATGCTTTGTCGCCGAAAGTCCTGCAGAAAGAAACAGCTTCGGCTGAAGCTGCTCGTACGTAACGCCGAAGGCATCATTCATGAAGCTTCGGTATTGTAACATATCCGAAGATGAAGGGTCAAACCGACTTAAAGATAGAATGACCTTTTAGCCCATAGGGGTCTGAGTCATTGTTGTAAACTTTTATGAGGGGCATGATTGTAATTCCTCACAGGCTGTGTCATGTGCCTATAAATAGTGAACAGTATTCCTTTACTGTTCAGGCATTCCTGTAATTGCTAACGCATCATTCGGGAATCATTGTTTGTCAAGGCAAAGGTATAAATGTACCTAAAAACGTTGTATTCAAATATCTTAAATTCATAAAATAAGATATGTGAATGATGTCATTTATTTTTAATATATTTCTCTTTAATTTTTTACTTTATTGCGTATCATCTTTACAAGTTTAATTATGAAGGTGAAACCTTCGTAATATTATGCTCATGACCTTCGTCTGAAGTTCATTAAATCCTTATGGAAATAATGCTCCGGCGGACGAAGGGCATTAATACTTAACATTTTTATGTTGCCTTGTTCTTAATTCATAGCATTTGAGAACAAGTCCCCAATAGGGACATTTCGAAGGAGTCCTTCACAGCAAAGGAATCGGGCCCTGAGCCCTCCTACTGATCAGGGGTTCGAAGGTTGCGCCTCGTGGGGTTCGGCGACCGCCCTAGAGCACTCGGGCTCCGAGCCCTTTACTGATTAGGGGTTCGAAGGCTGGCCCCTCGAAGGGATTCGACAGCCGCCCCAGAACATGTAGAGTCAGGGATGACCCTGGGTACGTCCGTTACACGGCCAAGGCTCGGGCTACGCTCCTGAGGTACCCTAGGACATTTCCGAGACCAGCGAGAACGGTTTGTAATGGAATCCCACCGAAGGGAGGCACCGAGCCCTCGGACCCTATAGAATGGGTCCGGGTCCAGCAAATCACCTGCAGGTACTTTTGGAGCACACCTCTGGACCACTAGCCGACCCTTATCGAACAGGGCTCGGGCGTCCGCTCGGATTACCCAATAGCAACTCACCGGAAACGCCATGTTCAGCGCCCACCGAGGGTAGCATGGCGCGTTCCCCCCCTCCTCCTTGCGGAAAGGCGACGAAGGGGCATACAATAAAAAGCCGAGACGGTCCTCGATCGTCCTCTCGCTCTATGGAGAGGCTCGGAGGCTGCTCTCGCACCAGGCTACGGCCAAATTGTTGACCACGTCGACAAACCAGCTTAAAAACTCGGAGCCTGACCATGCACCCGGGCTGCGGCCAGGCCACATGAGGGAACAACAAGGCCGACCGAGGAATCACAAGAAGAATTAAGACCTCAAAGGAGTCAAACCACTCCTCCAAGACCTCGGGGGCTACACCCGACGGGTGCGCTCGCGCGCACCCATCGAAACAAAATATAACCGAGAAAGGCTAGTCCCCTTGCAAAAAATCCGGCAGAACCTCCAAGCGAATGCCTACACTCCCTTTGAGGCTCGAGGGCTACTGTCGGGTACCATAATTAGGGGTACCCATAATACTCCTAAGCATGGCTGGAAAACATCTTCAAAACAGACCGTAAAGACTGGTAAGCACAGCTCAAAGTTAAAAAGCCTCATCTACCAAGGGACGCGATCTCGTCTCACCCAAGCCCGGCCTCGGGCAAAAACGGTAGTCCCGGACGGATTCACGCCTCGCCCGAGGGCCTCCTCAGGCAGCGGGCGCACCCCCGGCTCGCCCGAGGCTAAGCTCGGGCAAACTTTGTCGTATAGCAACCTCAGCCAAATCGCCTTACCGCTGACCGTATCGCATGCGCATTTAATGGAGGGATCACCTGACACCTTATCCTGACACACGCGCCTCAGTTGGCAAGGTCGAAATGACCGCAGTCGCTTCGCCCCTTTACTGATCGTTCTGATAGGAAAACAACACTATTCACCCTGTTCTGACTACTGTGCCAACCACCAGAGTAAGACTAACAACAATAAGTCAAGGCCTCTCCCGAGTTCAGCATCGAGCGTAACAGGGAGCTCCGCCTCGCCCGACCCTAGGCCTCAGCCTCAGCCTCGGCCTCGGGAGAAGGTCTCCACCTCGCCCGACCTCAGCCTCGGCCTCAGGAGAAGTCACCACGTCGCCCGACCTCGGCCTCGGACCGACTACGCTATAGGGGATACATCATTACCCTACCTCTAGCTAGCCACCTTAGGCTACGAAGGAACAAGACCAGTGTCACATCTAGATTACTTCGGCAACAGGTAATGATGGTTCCCTGCATGCATCCATGACGTCGATTGTTCTCACACTCTCAACGAAGGTGAAGAAACGTCAGCAGGACCCAGGGCCGCACTGCCAGCTACGCTTCTATAGGGCTCAAGCACTTCTCCACCGGCCACGTTAGCACATAGCTACAACCCCATACGTACAGCTGGACCACCCCCTTGTATCTATAAAAGGGGATGCCCAGGGCCTTCCCAAGGGAGGCGGACACGGAGAGGGAAAAAAGGGAGCTAACTCAGACGGCTCACCTCAAGGCCAAAACCCTCTCTCGCGAAGCTTGTAACCCCTACTACGAGCACCCCGGTGCAAAATAATATAAGCCTCATCCCTCCTCTTGTATTTTATCTTGCATCAACCCATCTGGACAGGGACACGCGGCACAAAATTCACTAGTCAGTTCGGTTGAGGGTCCCCGGGTCCAAAACGCCGACAATTGTGTAGCTAACTATATTATTAAAACAACATTTCCAATTTTGAAGGCACACTCGATGAACAATGAACAATGCTAATTAATCCAACTGAGAAAATTAAGAGACTGAGAAAACAATGCTATTTTCAAATCAGAACAAGGAGTTCCTGAGTGTGCTAGTCTGCTGGAGCGGTGGCAGGAGGCCGACGACCGCGAGCTGGGCCGTGCCGCGTCTCTTCCACGGCGACAACGAGGACCCAGATGTGGAGCAGTGGGCGTGCCTCTTTCGCGGCAATGAGATGCAGCAGAGGCAGCAAAGGTGGAGCAGCTTCAGCAGCGGCTGGACGCAGCAGAGGAGCGCGCGTGGGAGAGACCGAGAGAGTGGCCGCGAGCGGGGAGGCAGCAGAGCGCGCGTAATTGGCGAGGGGCGAGCGCGCGAGCTGGTGAGCACACGAGCGGCGAGAGCAGCGTGCACGATGCGAGTACAGGGAGCACCGGCAGCGGTGCCGGTGATGGGGGCGCCGCTCGGCCGCCACTAGATCTCGGGTGGGAGGGAGTGAGGAAGGATGTCACGATTTAGGGTTTGTTGCCATGTGGAATTGGTGTGGGCTGTTTCGCAGCCTGTTTTGGCACGGAGCCCAAATTCAAACGAATTTTTTTGGCCGAATTGATTTTTTTTTCGCCCCAAGCCGAAATGAAGGAAATTTCGGAATTTTTGTTTCGAAATTGCGAACCCTGCATACACTATAGCATATCTTATTGATTTCTTATTCTATGCTAACTCTCTTTCAGGATGACGAGGATAATAAAGTGAGCGAATATGTAAATAAGTTTCTGTAACAACATGAGGTTTCTCTTTTTTGGTTGGCAATTTTTCTCTTTTTTTGATCCATGTTCTCGAAACATAGTATATCTCGGCTGGAACCCGGTGCCCAGCTTTCTAAGGCTATGTTCGTTTGATCCCAAAACCAGAGGGATTGAGGGGGATTGGAAGGGATTGGAGAGGATTTTGACTTGTAGGGGATTTAATCCCCCTCAATCCCTATGGATTGGCACAAAACGAACAGGGCCTAAGGGGGTGTTTGAATACACTAAAACTAATAGTTAGCCACTAAAATTAGTCGAGACATCCAAACACCCCTAGCTAATAGTTCAACTATTAGCTATTTTTAGTAAATTAGCTAATAGTTAGATAGTTATTTGTTAGCTAGCTAATTATACTAATAAATTTTAGCCAACTAACTATTAGTTTTAGTGCATTCAAACACTTCCTAAGACTTGTTGTATCTATAGTCGCTAGTGACCAGTGTGTACCCCGCACTGTTCCTGGAGAGACTCTTCAACACATAGCCCCATCAGGATCAGGGTGGCACTGAAACAGCTATGTAATGATACTAGTGCATTGCGCGCGCTTGCGCGCGTGTTGGACCTTTTTTTACAAGCATGTTTATTTCAAATAAAGTTTACATGAATATGTAGAACATCTGCTATGTGTCAGTTATGTGCTTCAAATAGCTTCAAATAGAATCAAATATGTTGGCACACATTTTTTTTATACACATGTGTCAGTAAAAGGAGTTTCCGCAGCAACATGGAGAATGGTTGTTGTAAGGTAAATAAGTATCTAAGAACAAGATAAGAGGCAGGCAAATTAAGTTTACCTGCAGTATTTGCTGCTGAAATTTCGACGATTTTTTTGTTACTAATAGCAGTAGTAATACAAACTTAAATTACAATACATAGCAAGTTGCATTAAAGTAGTGTACTTCAGTGTCTAGTAATAGTGTGTTTGTAAAGATTGCATAAACAATACAGTTCTGGGAAGGCTTTAACAGTAGGTTCATATGTACACAAAAGTCTTATGACCAAAAGTGATGCAGCCTCTCTCACATAGACAAACACAGTTTTGGGAAGGCTTTAACAAACACAACAGTCTTATGACCAAAAGTGATGCAGCCTCTCTCGCATAGACAAACACGGTTTTGGGAAGGCTTCAACAACGAGTTCATATGTACACAAATGAGTTACAAAGCATTCAACGTTGATGAAAAGTGGTGCGTCAGTTAGGAATATTACTTCAATGAGGACCTGTAAGAAAAATACCTTATTGGCTGTTTCTGTCTCGATAAGTTTAGAACGAGCTTGGATCTTCTTTTGGAATTCTTTGTTAGACTGCTCGAGTTTTGCCCTCAGTTTAAGATCCTCAAATGAGCGGACCTTGATGAAGTAGAAGGCATAAGTCTGCTAAGGTTTAGGCCACTCATCCTTCACATCCTTTGGAGGTGCCAGATCAGTGACATTAGTAGTTGTCTCTGAACCGAAAACACCTGCCTCCTCACGTTCTTTTGCAGTTGCTTTGCTTTCCTTCTCTTGGAATAGATTCACATCATCAGATACTTTGACCTCTGCTGGTGCTGCTTTAGCACCAACGACCTCCATTCCCATACCCCTGCAGCTACAGCAAAAAGAACATTGTCAGTGAACAGGTTGCAATGAAGCAAAACAAAAAATCTGAGGAACTTCCAATGGCTTCCAATACATGCAGCTAACTGAATTTTACTGGGAAACTATGCAAGAAGCGTAAATGCAAATAAAAAAATGTTTGTTGGTAATCAAGTAGTGGTCCAAAGCAAATGCCACTGAGCACCCAAAAACCGGTCGATCCAAAAGGCATGGTTCACCAAATCATCATGAAAAACCAAACATACATTATGCAAACAAAGTAAAAATATGGAGGAACAAGGTATGCAGATCGCATCATCATCAAATCATCAAGAGTAGTCCCTAATAGTTGGTACTTGAGGGGGCCATTGAATACAAAACACATCCACATCAACTTTGTTTCTCGTACCCAAAGTTGAATCAGGCATTAAACCTCTTCTCGAGTCCCCCTCTAACAGGAATTCTACAACAAGCATGACCATATAACTATATCCAAATCTAATTATCAATTTTGTCCAAAGAGTGGGTTCACCTGGAATTGACTGCAACTGCAACACTAAATTTAAAAATCTGGGAGGAAGCAACGAAAGGTTAGGTTCTGACATTAAAGGTAGGGTTTCTTTTTTTTTGGAAAATTCTGACTGCGCCATAGAATAATCCGTAAAATCCATATGTGGCACACTTGAGTCAATGGGATGTGAGAGCGTGGACACACCTGTCATCTACACTGTAGTAGCATATAGGGAACTTAGAGATTGTTTGTTGGCATAGGTGGAATTCAGGGAACTGATACTTTGGGTTTTACTGTTGCAGCAATTCTTATTGTCGTTTCCCAAAGCGGAAAAGTGGTCAGACACACTGGGACCAGTGTGCTGATGCAATTTTGGTGCTAGGTCAAGCTACACCAGCAGATAGTGGAACCGACAGATAGTTTGAACGAGGCATGCAGCTGATAACAGCCATAGCTCACACGTTCTCTAGGAAAGGTTGTAGGAAAACTGCAGACCGGATCACTGGCATATGAAGCCCACACTGCCACACACACATGCTATCTACCTAGCGCACACACACACCAAAATGGACTTACTTTTCATTGTGCAAAGAGATGCACTCCAACAACTGGCCTTAACAGAATTCTGGAAATGGTTTATGCATCCAGTGGACTGAAACTGAAAGCGACCATTGTGGACTCTGAAATACAGTGGCAGAACCGCAGAAAATAGTCCGTCGACTACCACACCGCCATTTCCAATGACGTGCTACAGAGTGAATCCTACTAGATTGCTACGGCAGCGGATTCAACACACGAACTGCACGAGAAGATGCTCCTATCGAAGGAACTAGCTGTCAAACCCCGTCGGATCCAGGCATGATCCACGAGGCACCGTAGATCGCAGTGCGTTTCCGCCGATCCTCTCAGTCTGGCGTGCAGCCTCAATCCAAGCAGCGGGTCAACTTAGATCTACGAGGCCCACACCCTTAATTCCCTCACGATGATTTCAATTTACCCATGGACCAGGGGGGCGGGCGGGTGGGTGGGCAGCACCGGTAAAGGGCAGATCGAAGCAAGCACGCATAAAAATGCGCATACACTCGTAACTAGACCAGATCCGAATGCAAATAACCAAATAGCTTAAGTTAGGGGTGGGGTGCTCGTTATCAGTGGGCGTACCTGGCAAGTGTTCGTCGCTGGCAGATAGGGGTGGGGTGCTCATTATCGGTGGGCGTACCTGGCAGGTGTTCGTCACCGGCAGATATACCTAGGCACCAGGTGTAGGGAGACATTGGCTGTCGCCCATCGCCGCCGAGTGGGATACAGGGAGGGTGAGGCCGTGAGAGAGAGAGAGAGAGAGCACGCGGAGTGAACAGAAGAGAACACAAGTGATGAGAACTGAGAACACGAGGTAGAAGTCTCCAGAGGCCTTGAGTGCACGCAAGAGTCCCACGGGTGAGAAGAAATGAACCGATGATCCACGATCGGATGACCATGTTTTTTTAGAGTGACGTGGATAGGCCTATCGAAGCCGTTTCCATGACACTTTAATAATATAGAAATAGAAATGTGAGCCATCTTTAACGTGTATTACACAATATATGAATATATATAATTATAAGGAGCCATCAGCTAGCTTAAAACCGCCGTTGCTGATCCTTTGTAATGTTTTATAGTTTTTACTAGCTGTATGCCCGTACGTTGTTACGAAGTCAACATGTTATGTTAATTTGTAAACATGTTATAATAAAATATATTAATAGAGCCAAATATTTGGTCGTTGACAAAAAAACTGATGAGGCTTGGATTCCGGGCGTATTTGGGCTTGCCCAACCTACCAAGCCAAAGTACAGTTCACTTTACAGACGTTTGGTCAGTGAGATTTGGCTGACCAAACACTTCAGCAGGGCACGACCACACATCAATCAAACACGCCTTGATTCCCAACAAATGTGATGCTAGTGTAATGCACAAACGATATTTGTTAATGAATTGATGTGTGCAAACAATTCATAATTTGACACCATGCCCTGCTTGTACATCACCAAATTTTGAAAAAAAAGAAGAAAAAGCACATCACACAAATTAAGATTATTGTTGTGATTCGGAGTACACTAAAAATTACAATGAGTTGGTAACTGTGGCATTGGCTGTACCTTTCATCCGCTACTGCCCATCTCAATTCTTTGATGACAGTTAAGTGCTCGTGCGTTGTTTCGGTTTCTATTGATATAGTATAAGTTCTACACTTTAAATCAGACGGTAACAAATTATGAAAGCAAAGGAGATCCATACAGACATGCTACTTATGAAGGATATGCATTTGTGCAAACAGGTATATTTGATATTGGTATTGTCGTTTCTATGCAAACGTTTACATCTGTGAGAAATAAGTATTGGTCCAATCAATTATAATCAAATATAAAATGTATTTACAAAGAAACATAGATAGGTTACAACTTCAGAGGAAAATTAGTATACAAATATCACATTATTGAGATGATGTGTAGTTGATCCAAGATCTCAAACACCCCCTAGCTGAAACGAATCGGATGTGCCATTGATCCAAGATTCAAACAACCTCTAGGCTCTAGCAGAACAAATCAGGAGGGCCGAGGGTATGTAAATGGAATCTAATGAATAAGGCCTCTTTCTTTAACCTCTAGATTATATAAGAGCAAGTCTAAAAGAACACTAAAAGTTTGTTCCAGAGGTAGGCTTGCACGTAATCGAACAACCAGCGCAAGATAAGGCTCTTCAAGTGCTCATAATAGTAGTAAAAGGAACTACACAAAGAGCACGAGCAATACCTTCTTCAAGTGTTTCTTGTGTACGGAACACAGCAGCATTATTCTGCATAACACGTTGCATGTTGAGACGGATCTTGGAAGTTGGCAATGACCCATTCGCACTCCTCAGCTTGTCCAACCAGGCTATGGTCTTCTCTCCAGCATCTTTTTCTAGAGGTTTCTGCTTCTCACCTATAATAGAATCAGAGTGCAACATGGATATTAGGAGCGTAGGAAGAGCAAAGGAAACAAACCACCAAGTAAATATAAGGAACCTACCTGGTTTAGAAATATCTGCTACCCTATTTGCATAAGCTCTGCCAAAAACAACTATGTCAAGAAGTGAATTTGTGCCTAGCCTATTTGCACCATGGACAGATGCACAGGCTGCTTCACCAGCAGCCACTAGACCAGGGATAACAGCATCTGGATTATCACCCTTGATATCCACTACCTGTTATGCAGAATAGCAGAATATATTTCTATTACAATACGCAGGTTTTGACCCATATTTGTTTACTACATGCTCAATACAAACCTCCCCATGGTAGTTCGTTGAGATACCACCCATATTGTAGTGCACAGTAGGCAAACTGGAATGGGCTCCTTGGTGATGTCAACACCAGCAAAAATAGCAGCAGTTTCAGAAATACCAGGGAGCCTTTCTTTGAGAACCTCAGGCGGCAGATGGTTCATATGCAAATAAATGTGGTCCTTCAATGGCCCTGTAGTAATCAGATCAAAAGATAAGTTCCAAACAGAGGAAGAAAAAAAACAGGCACCTAGCACGAATACATACCTACACCACGTCCTTCTCATTGATCCTGAAACAACATCACGAGCAGCAAGATCTTTTGCAGTAGGAGCATATCGTTCCATGAACCATTCACCTTCACTATTTCTAAGGATACCACCTTCACCACGAGAACCTGGTGACATAATGAGAACAGGACACAAATTCTGGTAAGAAAACCTTGACTACCACGGGACTAATTGATCATAAACAAATGAACTGCCTAAACTAAGCACAGCAAGGAAGACTTGGCGATGAGGCAAGCACTGTGTGCCCGAGTTCTACAGAAAAAGGCCAATCATTCAGATGTAGTGCAAGTTGGCCATGGCCCACCTGTCCTTTTGAGAGAGAGAGAGGATAAAACGTTGTTGGAACTTGCTCACTGGCGCAAGTTGATCCAACGGGGAAGTGTAGTAACGCAGACAGGGTTTTTGCACGTGTTGGCAATAGCTCTGTTCATCCAGCCTCTCAAGGGCACTGTGCGGGGGTATTTATAGGTATCTGAGTGCCCAACGTACCGTGTTAAGGACGCATGTGCCCTCAGACACCTAGGTTGTCCCCGGAATATTCCCATAAAGCGGGGTTACAGACCGTAATTACAGAGAGGCCTTTACAATTTAGGCCCGTAACGCGCAACGGCCATGCAGGGCTTGTTACAATGGGCCAGATCACACGCGGGCCTCCATTCTGGACGAGGTCGCGAGATGAGACGACCTCGTCATAGGTCTTCGTCGGCGGCGTATGAGACGAAGGGTAAGTCTGCCCGTTGTCTTGTCACCGTTGGTGCAGCGAGTACGGCGAAGGCCTCGAGCGAAGGGTGGCGTCTTCGCCTTCGCCCCAACATTTGCCCTCCGAGGGACCAGTTCAACTAAGTCATCTGGTGCCGAAGACGTCGCTAGATGGCGGAGACGCTGCCCTCGCTCGAAGTGGTTCCGCGGGGGTTTTTGACATGACCGTTGATTGACGCCGTACTGTTGGATTGCGGGTTTCCCGAAGCGCCACGCCCTGTGTATAAAAGGGGACGGGGGGCGGCGCGTTTTGAACTTTATCTTTTCGCGCTCCGCGAAAACCCTAACCGCCTTCTCAAACCTCTCGCTGCTCGTCTGCCCTCCTTGCTCTTGTTCGCCGGAGATCTGGCTCGTGTGAAGCAGACCGCCCGCCGCCGCCGACGGTACGTAGCGATGCCGACCTCTTCTTCTTCTGCTGCCGCTACGCCGCCGGCCGATGCGTCGTCTAAGGAGACGCTGAGCACTGTGGCGGCAGAGGAGTTGCGCGCCGACGACACGGTGGATTTCGGTGTGTCGCAGATGTCCTCGGTCCGCGTGCAAGATATGCAGCGGCTTGGTTACTTTGGCGGCGGAGTCGCTCGTGTCCCAGGGGCGGAGGAGGTCCCCGAGCCGGAAGGCGAGTTGGTTGTCTTCGAGGCGTTCTTTGCCGCTGGTCTCCGCCTGCCTGCGCATCGATTCGTCAGAGAAGTCCTGCGCAGATTCAACGTCCAGATCCACCAGCTGACGCCGAATGCCGTGGTGGCCTTGTCGAAATATGTCTGGGCGACGACTTCATATGGCGGACAGCCATCGGTCGAAGTCTTCGTGAAGTACTATTGTCTGCACTGGCAGAAAAGGATGATCGGAAATAAGGTTGCTCAGTTTGGGTCCTGTACATTTACGCCGAAGACCGGCAAGACTTCGATGGAGGTCGTTGAGTTAGTTCCTTGCGCCCGCAATAAATGGGGCAACTGGTATGAGTTTTGGTTCTACGTTGCGGAGGGCACAGTCGAGGACCATCCAGGGCTCCCCGTGGCCGAGATGTGCTCGCATTATTACTCAGCATACCCGCAGTTTGAAGTGGCGGAGGAGGATGCAGACGAAGGGGCCCTGCGGTGCGCGGCTGGCCTGAGTAGCGGGCGCGACTTGGTTGAGGAGTTTGTGGCGTATGGGGTGTGGCCTTTGGCGCATGGCTGGGCGCTGGGCGAAGTATGCCCTCGCCGGATGCCTTCCCGTGGTGGGATGCTGGTGCGAAGTCCCGCCTTCGCACTAGATCTGCATAACCGCGATCCTGCCGCATATGTGCGTGAGGCGGAGGATGGGGCGGTGCGGATTGTTGGTCGGTACGTGCCGAAGACGGAGGGCCAGCGTAGCTGGGATATACGCGGGTCCAACGACCACTTGAACGGGGTCTTTGAGTTGAACCGTCTGCCGTATGGTGGTTATCCCGGGCAAGATGATGCGGATCTTCACGGGAAGAAGCCGGCGGCAGAGACTGGAGACGACCCCGCGCCGGCGGCCGCCCCATCCTCTAAGAAGAGGAAGCTAGGTACTGCTACGGGAGGACTGGGGGTTTCCGATGGTTTTGTTAGGGAATTGATGAGGACATGCGCGGCCCCCGGGGGGAGGATGTCTTCGCACGAGCTCCGGGAGTCTTCGGCGCGGATGATGAAGGTTACCGGGGGTTGGTGGCCTAAGAATGTTCCTGTCCCCCGCGCGGCCGGCGAAGACTTTTTTACATCTTGTATGGTTCGTGACTGGAGAGTGTTTCCTTATGGACGGAATATTGCTGCTGTTGTGTCGGCAGTGATGGACAAGGATCGTCAGGGAGCTGCGCAGAAGCGTCAGGCGGTCGTCAGGCTGCCTGAGGCTAGGCCGAAGAGGTCACGGGGGACTGCGAAGGCTGCTGCCCCCGGCGGTAGCCAGCCGACGCTGGCGGCGAAGACTGCCGCCCCCGGGTCCAGCAGGGTGCCGGAGGCCGTGAAGGCGGCCAGCGCCGGCGGAACCAAGCCTGCCCCGGCCGGAGCTGCGAAGGCCCGAGAATTGCCTCCGCCGGGCGAGCGCGTTGCCGACTTCGCCACCAAGATTAGCGTGGACGATTATCTCATTGGTAAGTCGTTAGCCTGATTTTTTTTAAATGTTGATGCGTTGCAGGGTCGGGCGAAGGGCAACTTGTTGTTGTTCCGCCTGCAGTGGCGACCGCGGCGGCTGTCGTGGTGCCTACGGCGAGGGGTAGCGCTCCCAGCGCCGGTGGCGAGATTCCGGCGCTCACTACTGTCAAGGACGAGGCGGGCGCTGTGTCCTGCCGGCTGAAGGAGGCATTGAGTCAGGTAAGTTGAGCTAGACTTCGGTTTTTACCAGTTTTGTTGGGATTGTGGTCTTATGTGTGTCTTGTAGGCGGCTGACTTCGCTGACCGCGTGGCGCCGGGGGCCCTTACGGCGGTTGTGTCTGCCGAAGTCGAGAGACTTCGGGCGCAACATGCTGACGCCGTCCGGGAAAAGTCGGCCGTCGACAGCAAGTGCCGTAAGCTGGCGGAGAAGGTGGCCGCGCTGGAGGGCGAGAGGGCTGACCTCCGGCGCCAACTGGCGGAGGAGAGAAGGGAGGCTAATGAGGCCCTCGCCAAGGCGCAATCTGCGCAGGCGGAGGTCAATTTGGCGCGGGTGGAGGGTAGCCTTGCCAGACAGCGCGCCGAGGAATGGGAGGAGCGGTTCAACGCTCTGCAGACCCGTGTGGAGAGGGCCGAGGCTTCGACGCGCTCGGAGGCTGAGCGGACGCGCAAACAGCTTATGGACTCATACCACGAGCTGGGCGCGCGGACCGCTGACTTCGAAGTGCCAGACCAAGAGCCCGGACTTCGCTGCCTCGAGTGGCTGCAGGAGGAGTTGCTGGCACTCCCCACCATTGTGGAGGGGTTTATGTCCTATGCCTCCCTGGTCACCTGCGAAGGGGCGATGAACGCGCTGTCCCACGAAGGGTGCCGACACTATGAGGTCTTCGACCAAGCTGATGAGGATTTCGAGCGCGAGATCTACAAGGTTGAGGACCCTATGGTGAAGGAATCCACGGGAGCCCTCTTCGACCGGATGTGGGGTCCCCACGGTCGGGAGGTGGTCAGGGAGCGGTCCGACACGGCGAGGGGTCAGGTAATGTTTGACTCTTGTTTAGTGTTGCTGAGTGTGGGCTATATGTGGGCTTGCTGAATCTGTGTGCTGTGTCTCAGGCGGCGCGTAACGAGAAAGTGGAGGACTTCGGGGCTTTGAACAGCGCGCAGCCTGATTCGGAGTCGAACCCGGTGGCGGCTGTGTCCGAGGTCGCCCCGGCGCCACCCCCAGAAACCGTCGAAGGCGCTCCTGATGCCCCCGCAGCCACTGGGGCCGGCGGTGGCTCGTCGCCAACTGCTGCGCCGAGGGCTGAGGATCCTGTGAAGATGGCGGCAGAGGCGGCAGCGGAGGATCCTGCGACGGCTGGGTCTTCGCAGGTGGCTTAGTGGGTGTGGGTAGTTAGGGAATTTTGCATATGTTGCTGAACCTTGGTTGCTGCGCAGGTTCAAGATTTTGGGCCTGCGCACGCAACCGCTATTGCTAATTTTTTGGCGGCTTCGACCGTGGATGATGGGAATGAATCGGATGAATCTGCGTCTAAGCTTTCTGATTTTGGTGACTCTGGGAGTTCGGTTGGGTGGACTGAAGAGTCGTCGGATGAGGACTTGGATTACTTTGCGGCCTTGATTGTGGCAGCGGCGGAGGCTTCGCCGCGTGCTGTGGATGCTGAAGTTGTGCCTGGTCCAAGTGCGGGGCGTAGGCGGCGAAGGGCGGTTGCGAAGCGTAGAGTGAGTGAGGCGGACAGCGGTCGGCTTCATGTGGGCAGGGCTGGCAGGCAGGAACTGTTGTCCTTGCCGGCCGCTGCGAGTGTAGGTGAGGGGGAGCTACGAGGTCTTTTTGCGGGTGAGGAGCTGAGGATAATGCTGTTTAATTATAGGGAGATGGGAATTATTCCGAAGGTTGAGCCGATGTAAAGTGTGATGCCCTCGCTGTACATATGTAATGGCTTGTATGATGAGGTTGTGTGCATTCGCACATTCGGCTATGCTCACGAAGGCGTTGCGCACTTGGTCTGGTGTATTTGTTATGTCTGTCTAGCGCGCTTGTAGTCGGTCTTTGCGCGGACAGTTTGGTGTAGTCTTTTTCGCACTTGTTGTGCTTGGTCCGGCTGCACCCTTAGGCGACTTTTGCACGGATACTCTTCGCGGAAGACTTCGATTTTTCGCACTTGTTGTGCTAGTCCGGCTGCACCCTTAGGTGACTTTTACGCGGATAGTCTTCGCGGAAGACTTTGATTTCTCGCACTTGTTGTGCTAGTCCGGCTGCACCCTTAGGCGACTTTTGCGCGGATAGTCTTTTTTGAGGAAGACTTCGATTTTTCACACTTGTTGTGCTAGTCCGGCTGCACCCTTAGGCGACTTTTGCGCGGATAGTCTTTTTTGAGGAAGACTTCGATTTTTCGCACTTGTTGTGCTAGTCCGACTGCACCCTTAGGCGACTTTTGCATGGATAGTCTTTTTTGAGGAAGACTTCGATTTTTCGCACTTGTTGTGCTAGTCCGACTGCACCCTTAGGTGACTTTTGCATGGATAGTCTTTTTTGAGGAAGACTTCGATTTTTCGCACTTGTTGTGCTAGTCCGACTGCTCCCTTAGGCGACTTCTGCGCAGATTGTCGCACACTAGGGTAGCTAGCGCTTGGCCTCGCGGTGACTTTGTATTGGTCGAATGTCGAAGACCGTCGGCGCGGTCTTTTTTCGACGTAGATTTTTGCGGGGGATTTTTCACTCGTATATTACATGACTCCGCCTCGTTAAAAACCTCACCCCTGGGAGGAAAAGAGTGCGGGCCACAATAAAATTGTTTTTGCGAATTACAAGGGTGAGCTGGCCCTGATGAGTCAAACAAAAAATTTGCGGAGATTGTCGATGTTCCAGGAATGCTCCAAGTCTTCGCCGTTTGGCGTTGCGAGCCTGTATGCGCTGGGGGATGCCTTCATCTTGACAATGAAAGGGCCCTCCCACTTGGGCTCCAGCTTGCCCCTAGACTCTGTCCGAGCTGTCCGGACGAGTACGAGGTCCCCTTCGCTGAATTCCCTCGGGATGACTGCGTGGTCGCGCCATGCTTTTGTCTGGGCTTGGTATTTGTCCAGAGCCTGTAGGGCGAAGACGCGGTCTCCGTCGATGAGGTCCTTCGAAGTCGGCTCGTCTACGTCGGGGACGGCCGACGCGGCTGTCCGAGGCGACCCATGTTTTATTTCTTGCGGAGTCATGGCCTCCGATCCGTATAATAGGCGGAAGGGGGTGAACCCAGTCGCCCTGCACTCAGTTGTGTTCAGCGCCCAGACCACTTCGGGTAACAGGTCGGGCCACTTGCCTTTTTTGTCATCGAGGAGCATTTTCTTGACGGCTGTGAAAATTTTGCCGTTGGCGCGCTCCACGACTCCGTTGGACTGGGGGTGGTACACGGAGGCGAAGGCAAGCTTGGTGCCGATGGAGAAGCAGAAATCTTTGAAATCTTGGTTGTTGAACTGCTTGCCGTTGTCGACCATGAGTTCGGACGGTACTCCGAAGCGGCAAACAATATTTTGCCAAAAGAATTTCTGGGCTGTCTTCGATGTGATAGTGTATACTGCCCTCGCTCCAATCCATTTGGTGAAGTATTCAACGGCGACGAAGGTGAACTTGAGGTTCCCCTGAGCCGTGGGCAGGGGCCCGACAATGTCTAGGCCCCAGCGCTGAAGAGGCCACGTGTGGACGATCAGCTTCGTGAACTGCGAGGGGCGTCCCGAGCGTGGGGAAAATTTCTGACAGGCTTCGCAGGATCTGACGACTCGATTTGCGGCGCAAATCATGGCGGGCCAGTAGAAACCTTGGCGAATCACCTTTGCCGCTAGGGCCCTAGGCCCTTTGTGGGAGCCATAGGTCCCATTGTGGACTTCGCGCAGAATTTGGACGCCTTCGGTCTCGGTGACACACTTAAGCATCGGTTGGCTGACCCCCTTCTTGTAAACTTGGCCCTCGATCAGTGCGAAGTCCCGGCTTCGGTGTTTGAGGTGCTTGGCCTCATTGCTGTCGATTGGGTGATAGTACCCCTGCAGGTATAGGGTTATTGGTGCCCGCCAGTCTTTGGTCATGATGAGGTTGATTATGCGGTGGCCCTCGCTGTCGTTGGTTATTTGGAGCCCTTTAGGGCTGCGGACGGCTGGCATGCCGATGACATGGTAGAACACGTCGGAGGGTAGGGCTTCGCCCCTGGCGGCTGCCTTGGCTAGAGCATCGGCCTCCTCATTCTTGGCTCGGTCCACGTGCTGTAGCGTGAAGCCCTTGAATTGCCTTTCGAGGCTGTGGATGGCCACGAGGTACTGCATGAGTGCGGGGTCCCTCGCTGCATAGTCTTTCTCGGCCTGGCCAGCGACTACCTTGGAGTCTGTTTTGATGATGCAGGCGGTGACGCCGAGTGCCCTTAGCTTGCGAAGGCCGAGGATGACAGCCTCGTATTCTGCTATGTTATTGGTGCACTTATCAGACTCCAACGCAAAGCTGAGGCGCGCTGCGTATTTATGCTTGATCCCGGTGGGCGAAGTAATAACTGCAGCGGCGCCTGCCCCCGCATGGCACCATGCGCCGTCACAATGGATTGTCCACATTTTTTCTGTGGACGGCTCCGGTTGCGTTATTGGACTAGTCCAGTCTACGACGAAGTCTGCCAGGACTTGCGACTTGATGGCTGTCCTAGGTTCGAATGTGATGTGATAGCCGGAGAGTTCGGCTGCCCACTTGGCAATCCGTACTGACGCCTCCGGGTTTCTAAACAGCTCGCCGAGTCCTCTGTCTGAGGTAACCCGTACCTTGAATGCCTCGAAATAATGGCGCAATTTGCGCGAGGCCATCACGACTGCGTAGGCGATCTTTTCCAGCTCTGTCATGTTGCATTTTGATGTTGTGAGCACTTCAGAGACATAATAAACTGGACGCTGCTTGGTTGTGCCCTCTCTGGTCTGCTCTTGAACCAGTGCTGCACTGACCGCATGTGGCGAAGCCGCGACATAGAGCAATAGGGGTAGCGAAGGGTCAGGGCTCGTGAGAACTGCCAGCTCCGACAAGTACTATTTTAGTGCGGCAAAGGCCGCCGCCTGTTCTGGCCCCCATGCGAAGTCTTTTGCGCCGTGGAATGTTTTGAGGAACGGTAGACTCCGCTCCACGGACTTGGAGATAAATCTATTGAGGGCGGCCAACCTTCCTGTTAGTCGTTGCACCTCTCTGGCTGACTGCGGGGGCGTCATATTGATGATTTCCTGGATTTTGGTTGGGTTGGCCTCAATTCCACGGTGTGATACTAGGTAGCCCAAGATCTTTCCCTGGCGGACCCCGAAAACGCACTTCTCAGGATTGAGGCGAAGTCGTGCGGTTCGCATGCTTGCGAACGTTTCGGCGAGGTCGGCCAGGTGGTCTCCCTTGTTTCTGCTAGCAACGACGATGTCGTCCACATATGTGAAGATATTTCTACCGATCTGGCTCTCGAGCACCGTTTTGGTGAGTGGAGAGAAAGTGGACCCGACATTCTTGAGTCCCTCCGGCATTCTGATGAAACAATATGTGCCGAAGGGTGTTATGAAGCTGGTGCTTGCCTTGTCCTCCTCCTTCATATATATTTGGTGGTAGCCGGAGAAGCAGTCGAGGAGTGACATGACTTCGCACCCGGCTGCGCTATCGAAGATTTTGTCGATTCGGGGCAGCGGGAAGTTGTCCTTGGGGCAGGCCTTGTTAAGACTAGTGAAGTCTATGCACATCCGCCATTTTCCGCTCTTTTTCTGCACCATCACCACATTGGCGAGCCATGTGGGGTAGGCGATCGGCTCGATGAACTTGGCTTCGAGCAGGAGATGCACCTCGGCCTTGGCGGCTTCTGTCTTTTCGTTAGACATCTTGCGTAGCCGTTGTTTCTTTGGCCTCACCGAAGGGTCAATTCCTAGGCCGTGCTCGATGATGGAGTGACTGACTCCGACTAGGTCGAGGGCGGACCAGGCGAAGACGTCTTTATTCTTGGATAGACAGTAGAGGAGCCGCTCTTCGTCGTGCGAAGTGAGGTCTTCGCTGATGGTAACCATCTGCTGGGGCGTTGCCTGGTCGAGGGGGACGGTCTTGGTCCCATCGTTGCTCTGTAGTTGTGCCTTTTCGTGCCCCTTGGCGGTTGGATTGGCGGGTCGGGGACTTCGCGTTGGGCCGTGAGGCAGTGCACGTTTCTTTGCCCGGGGACGAAGTCTCTTTCTATGTTACGCGCAACCTGCTGGTTGCCATAAACTATGATGGCGCCTCTGGGACCCGGGATCTTCATGCACAGGTAAAGTCTATGGATAGCTGCCTCAAACTTATTGATGGAGCCCCGACCCATTATGGCGTTGTACGGGTACACCATATCGACAATGTTGGTCGTGATCTGCTCGCTTCGGGCATTGGGTGCTACACCGAAGGAGAGGGGCAACTCTATTTTGCCGACGGGAAAGGTGTCCTTGCCGCCGAAGCCGTACAGGGGTTGTCCGAGGGCTTGAGCAGGCTGTGGCTTATGCCCATGCGATCGAAGGCATGGAGGAAGATGATGTCCGCCTGGCTGCCATTGTCGACCAAGACTTTGTGCAAGTCCCAGCCTGCCATGCTACAGTTGATGACCATGGCGTCAATGTGGGGGGCGCTGCGCAGATCGACGTCTCGGGCGTCGAAGGTCAATGGCACGTGGGACCACTTTGTCTGCACGACCGAGCCGGTGACGATGATGTGGTTGATGCTACGGTAGTGATCCCTCTTCTACCGCTTTGTGTCGAAGTCGGTGCTGGACCCCCCGGTGATCATATGTATGACTCCGCGATACGACTGATCGGCGAAGTCCTCTTGTTTCGGGGCATGGGGGTGGTGGATGTTTTGTTGTTGCTGATGTGGAAGAGGGGGTGGGGGAGGTACGATTTGTACTTCCTGGTGGTGTTGGTATGCGTGGTGCGGTGGATGCGGAGCGGGGGCGTGGATGTATGGTGGAGGGGGCTGCTGATATGTGTGTGCGACAACTCTAGGGTTGTCGGCTGGTTGCGCCCGTGCCATCCTATCTCTAGTGGCCTTCGTCTCTGGGCAGTCTCTGGTTTGGTGGGCGCAGTCTTCGCCATGAAACAGGCAGTAAAATCGGCGCGGCGGTTGCGCACGTCCCCGACCTCGTCCACGAGTTCTGTTTCCGCGGCCCTGGGGGGGATATTCATGGCGGCGAGGGGCCTCACCAGCGGGGTGCTGGTTGGCGATGTTGTGCACCTGCTGCTGATTGCGGCCGTCCCGACCGGAGTCTGGCTACAGAGTCCTCGTCCACGTGCGGCTGGACTGTGGAGCATCTTTAGGTTTCCTCTGAGACTCAATTTTGCGCTGGTGGAGTTCTTCGGATTTGGCATATTTTTCAAATAGTTGGTACAACTCCTGGAGGTTTTTGGGCGGATCCTGGATGTAGTGGCTGTAGAGGACGCCGGCCCGAAGGCCACTGATGGCATAGTGGATAGCGATTTCGTCATCGACCGAGGGTAGCTGTGACTTGAGTGTCAGAAATTTGCGGTAGTACTCCCGCAGAGTCTCCTTTTCCAGCTGCTTGCAGAGTGAGAGTTCGGCCAAGGCGTCGGTGTCTGGGCGGTACCCTTGGAATTTGAGCAGGAATTTGTCCCGAAGGCTTCTCCAGGAGTCAATGGACAGCGGGGGCAACCTGGTGAACCAGGTGAGAGCTGGGCCCTCGAGGGCGATGATGAAAGACATGGCCATCGTGGCGTCGTCCCCTCCGAAAGATTCAACGGCGACCTGATAACTCATGATGTACTGTGCTGGGTCAGTGCTGCCATTGTACTTGGGATAGGTCCCTGCCCGGAAGTTGGCAGGCCAGGGTGTCACTTGCAGGTGTGGTGCCAGGGCACTTCGCTCGTCGAGGTGGTTGACACCTTGGAATGCCGCGGCGTGTGGGATGGCATGGTCGCGGTGGGGAAAGTGCAGGTCTTCGACTTGTACGCGCTGTTGCAGGGGTGGCCCTTGTTGCAGGCCGAAGTGGCCTTCGCGCTGCATTAGCGCGATCTCTTGCTCGAGCTCCTGGGCCTTCTGCTCTTCGTCTCGTATCATTTGCCGCACCTTGGCTTCTGCAGACACACGTTGGCGCTTGGCCTCAAGTATCTCTTTTTGCTTCTGGAGATTGCGGTTCTTGATGCACAGGGCGCGCAGTTGTAGTTGTTCTTCTGCGGAGACGCCGATGACTTCGCCGTCCTCGGTGAAGTCTGTGCCCTCTGGTGGAGCGAAGCCTGGGGGAAGTTGCGGCTGTCCGTGCCCTCAGGGCCGCAGGTGCGGTGAGCGTCGTCTTCGCAGGTGCGGAGAGCGTCGTCTTCGCAGGTGCGGAGAACGTCGTCTTCAGTAGCCTCTTGGTGGGTGGAGTGGGTGAGGGCGAGGGCCTTGCCCTTTTTTGCGGCCAGCAGTGCTGCCTTCGCAGCCTCGTCAGCCTTCGAGCTAGCTTTCTTGGGTGCCATCGCGGGTGGTTTTTTTTCGTAGCACGAACGGTGGGCGCCAAATGTTGGAACTTGCTCACTGGCGCAAGTTGATCCAACGGGGAAGTGTAGTAACGCAGACAGGGTTTTTGCACGTGTTGGCAATAGCTCTGTTCATCCAGCCTCTCAAGGGCACTGTGCGGGGGTATTTATAGGTATCTGAGTGCCCAGCGTCCCGTGTTAAGGACGCATGTGCCCTCAGACACCTAGGTTATCCCCAGAATATTCCCATAAAGCGGGGTTACAGACCGTAATTACAGGGAGGCCTTTACAATTTAGGCCCGTAACGCGCAACGGCCATGCAGGGCCTGTTACAATGGGCCGGATCACACGCGGGCCTCCATTCTGGACGAGGTCGCGAGATGAGACGACCTCGTCACAGGTCTTCGTCGGCGGCGTATGAGACGAAGGGTAAGTCTGCCCATTGTCTTGTCACCGTTGGTGCAGCGAGTACGGTGAAGGCCTCGAGCGAAGGGTGGCGTCTTCGCCTTCGCCCCAACAAACGTCATTTAGATCAGATAATACCACCAGAATTAAGTAAAGACAAACCACTCAAGAATAGTAAAATAGAGAAAGAAAGCGGACACATCCTTATTTTTGTGCACTAATCGAGATATAGCACCAGGAAAATTTGATGTCTACTCGCGCTCGTGCGTGATCTTTTCAGGACGTTGTTGGTAGCTAGTGGGCTGTAAAGACTAAAGACAAGATAACCATACAAAATCTATCTGTCGCAAAAACCTTAGGAAACTTGTTTGAAAAATTCTTAAAAGATGTTAACATGTTAATAATGTTATGGGAAGATTGTTTGAGGATAGTACATTTTGAAAAGATTTGAAAAAGGACGTAGTTTTTTGTTCTATCATAAAATACATGTTTATATTGTAGTCATTATTGTTTTATATATAAGCGGTCATACTTAAAATAGTTTTAAAATAGTTTGACTCAAGGTGATTCTAGTACCAAGGATTGCTTTATTAGGAATTTAGTTCACTAATAATCTTCATTTCACTCGGTGGTTATAGGTTTTGTGCAAGAACAAGTGGACTCATTGCTAGGGAAAATACAGATAGATGAATCTAAAATGCAAGTATTTTTCCACTCAACCTTCCCCAAATAAAATTCTTTGTTTTCTTTAAATTTCAGTGAAACTCCTATGTTCGACACTGGGACAGGGGAAGATTTGTTAACATTATAGAGAAACAGATAGTTCTAGTTAAGTTGTTCTTCATAGAGAGGAACATGGCATGCCAACTTCTTCACAGAGAGGAACACGACAAGCCTAGACAGTAAGCTCCGGTAAGCATAGACATCAAAGCAACTGGTGAGGAAGACACACTTACTCAAAGATGTCTGAGACTTCTTAAGCAGCATCTTGAAATAGGTGTTGTCAAAACAATTGGACTCCCGAATCCTTTCCCTACTTCCTTTCTAAGATATAGCCAGTCGACATGAGCTCCATAGAAGACCAAATTTGAGAACTAGAATGCATGGAGTACATATAATTTGAGAGAAAAAAGGACAGCTCACGAGAAGCCCTTCTTGCTGAATAATGCCTTTAAGAAACCTGCATCCAGTGTTTCTTCAGGAAGTTTACCACTGGGCTCAGCACTGCTGCAAAAGAACCCGTGTTCTTTAGGAAACTACCGAGACAAAACACATAGCTTCCTTAATTTTAAGCCAAAGGAGTAAAATTAAAAAATCATTGTGATTTCTCACCTAGAACCTAATCTTCCTAGCCTTACTGGGATTTCATGCCCGCCACAGAGCGCAAGTGCCTCAACACCAGCCACGACAATCAGATCCTCCCACGACACTGTCAGCATGAACAACATGAGATTTGACTCGTGTGGATGCACCCAAACTGGAGTTCATAATTTCAGTGCAAGCCAAGAGATGGCATGATTTGCATACCTTTCTGAATGTTGTCAATTCCATCTTTTGCTTTTATTAGTATTTGTTCAGTTATCAGATGGTTAAGTAGACGTCAACTGAAGGAAATATGTCATCAAGAAGGATATGATATTGTTCAAGAAAATGAGTAAAAATAAAGCAATTTATTGTCCTAAAGACACTCAGAGAGGAAGAGGGGGTGGGACATCTTTATGGATCTAATTTAGGCCAGTATTTTCAGGTCTATCAACCTCATAAATTGTAGTGCCATTCATGCCACCTGAAACGTATCAATATTAGTAGTTTGACGAAAGGCATGTCTCTTTGTTGAACTAATGTAGCATTGAGGTAGCAATCTTACCCATGTATGCACCACAAATGATGTTATTTCTTTCCTTAAAATAGAATTTTGTATCTCCTTAGAAATACTATTTTGCATCATTTTCACAGACAAATGTTTTTTCTCAAACACAATGAAGGGACATGTATCATTATTATAAGAAGTTTTCTTATACAAATGTTACTTAAAAATTATCAGTTTTCTTAGTCCAAAGAATTTGGTAGTGTATTACATCAACGTGGAATCAATCATGGTATTAATAGGCTAACCTAGTTTGTCACCAAGTTTGAAAGTCCCTGCATCATGGAAAACCAACCGAAGCACACCAGCATCCTTGGCCTTGTTCAAAATACTCAGGTTTCAACAGTAAGTCCTACATTTTCAAGGATAACAAGTTTAATTAACGGAACATAGATGACAATCAAATCACAAAGGAAGATCCTTACAACAGGAAATATTCAAAAAAATACTTGAGTACAAATCTGTGTTAAAAGCATAATATTAACATAGTACATTCTAACTAAATATTCATAAAAATTGAACTGGCGGGTGGGGTGGGGATGGGTACTACCCCATGGTATTGAGACATTTGCACTAATTTTTAGACCCTGAGTCCTAGCCTCACCCCATAGGGCATAGGGTAACCAAAGTCGATGACCACTGGTATTACCCCAGCTAGTTGGTCCCACTACTTGGTGACCAACCACCACACTACAAATGTGTTTTCTAGCTAGATGACACTTGTAACAATCAAGAGTGAATATAAAGGACATTCAAGGCCATATCAGTCCAAAAACAGATTATGTAAAATAATAACAATGTAGGCATATAGTTGTACTACAGGTCGCCAATTGAATGAACATTGTTTCCAGTTAAAAGAATTGTCAAACATACCTTTTTACAACATTAATATAGATCAAAATGCCCACAAAAAGATGTTATGCATTTTGCAGCTCCATGGCAAATATCTCTAAGTTCTCGTTATTCAGATATTAAATGTAACATAATGGTTATAATTAGCTACACATTCAGACATAAATTAGTTTCCGAGATGGCATCAAAATAGTATTCTAACAAATCAATGCACTGAAAAAGGAATATTGATCTGTTTTCTCGAAACTTGAACAGTAACACTTTTGGATATACAACATATTCATTGAATACAACAGGACAAAACCTTGTACAATATTCTAGCCTTTTGAAAGGTTATGCTCGATTCAGACATAAATTAGTTAGAATACCTTGGTCACACTTTTCCTATTAAAAATGCAAAAACTTGTGTCTCCATTATGAAAGCTCAGCAGCTTGAGAGACTTGAGTGTTGCTGACAAAAAGATTGCTATATTTGATAAAATATTTTTTACATACCATAATGCTTGGAGCTTTCATAATGGCGAAGAATCGAATAGCAAGAATCCTAACCACCTAGACAATAAAAAGATGCTCTCTTTCAAAGCATTGTGAAACCCATTGTGTCAAAGTAACCAATTTATCGCCAATCATCTTCTACTCAAACTGCACATTACTCAAGACTATATAAGATTGAACATGCACTCTTGTATACATAGGTTTCGATTGTAAAAAATATATTTAGTACAAAATGAACATGAATATCAGTAGTAACTTCTCTAGTTCAAACATGGGCCTAATAATTCATTAAATTCTACCCCCACCGAGCTACCACTAAAATATGTAAGTGTATTGAAATCAAACTACAAAACTATTATTCTACCATTATCGTCCCCTGCCCTGGCCTGTGCGGCGACCGCGGCGTTGGGGAGATATGGCTCTCTCGGCGGCGGCGGGTGGGCGGAAGTTGGATCAGCGGAAGATGCAAACATTAAAAAAGTTCATTTGGAAGTGCAAATAAAAATTGAAATGCCCATAATAATAATGAACCAATTGTTTGAAAGAGGAGGTGCAAGGAAGTCACAAATCCACATAAATATAATTCAAACTCAGCGGAAGATGCAGGTTACAACTTCAGAGGAAAATTAGTTTACAAATATCACATTATTGCATCCCTTGTTTGTAATTCCTAATGTCAGCTAGTTCTTCAGGTATAGCTCTCTATCACAAAGGAAAACTATTTCCTCTAGGATACTCAAGCTGGTGCAGCGAAAGAGCGTCTAAAGCATGAATCGAAGAGCACACAACGACCAGATGAATATGGTGCACAAGTAGATTTCGGCGACGAAACAAACCTATACTTATGGAGTCGTTCGCCAGATCCTCCATTTCTCATCATCAAATATTTTCTCATAATACAATTGTAAAGCAACCTTGCGCTTCTAAAGAAGTAGCCACTTTCTGTTTACTATCTGAATTGCCCAAAGAAACTACAAAGAACACCAGATTTGTCTTAGTAATTGCAAATGGTAAGTTCAGAGAGAGGAACAAGTCAATGAATAATAAAACAAAATTATCATGTGCCCACTTAATATATAATAATCTAAATATAGAATCAAAAAAGTGATAGCCGTGTTGAAGTGGACTCCAAGATCTAGAAGGGTGTTGGCGGGAGCACAACGCAAATTCTATCAAAGAGCTTATCAGCCACGCGACTCTGAATTAGTAGAAACAATAGTTCGACCACACTTTCATTCTTTAGGGTACGAACTATGCATGCCGAGAGTCGATCCGACAAACCATTGTCTAGTCGCATGGCATCAGGGGACGATGTTCATTCAGTATTTGCAACTACTCAGAGTTCCCTTTGGGGTTGTGCTAATAGAATTCATTGAAGCAGGAAAAGAAGCATGACAATATATCTAGAGTAAAATAGCAGGGTAGAACAACAAAAAAACATCATCAGAGAGGGGACCAGATCTGTAGCTAAGGAACAATCAATCACGCTCCCTGTCGTAGAAGTCGATGATCTCCCTAAGGTCGATCTCCCTAAGGTCGAGGTGTAGCTAGTCAACACACTGTTGCTGATGCCATCATAGACAGCCCATTGACCTTGTCGATTTGGTGTGAAGGGATCAGATGCTCACGGGGACGGTTGGCGTCTCGACGTTGTTGAAGCTGGCGATCTCATAGAACTTCCTCATGCTCCTGGCGCCATTGAGAGGGTCGGTCGGGCACTAGGCTCCTCATTTGTGGCGGCGGGGAACACCCAGCCTAGATGTTCGTCGGTCTCCTTGGTCCACCTAAAGATGGGCTTCACGCCCTACAATTTCGTGCAGCGCATCCGGGGATCTAAAATCAATCGACGACCGAGCAAACCTCGAAGCCTGAGATCCGGCTTGTCGGCTCGCGAGGGCAAGGACGAGGGCGAGGCTAGGGTTACCGACTTACTGTGACGTCGATGGGAGATGTGTCCGCCACGATGAGGTCGAGGCCCTTGAGCTTGACGAAGGTGAGGCACCAGGTAGGCGACCCACGAAGGCGAAGATGGCACGATAGAGAAAAGGGAGATCGAGATCTAGGCCGTGGATCGGTCCCCGTACTCGGCGCCGCCAAGACTGTGACCCCGCCCCCTAGACTTCGAGGTCGGCCCGGAGAAGAACGCGTGGGTGGTCGAGGTCGACTGCAGTGGTGGCCTTGATGCTCCTAGATCTCATCGTGTGTGGAGCGGGGTTGCGCGAGAGGGAAGTAAAGGTCGCAGCGGGCGTGCGGGGGAGGGGGTGGAGGAGGGAGCAGAGGCGGTGGTCGCGACACCAAGTCCGCGCGGGCGAGCGGACAGCGGAGGGCGCGTAGGGACACGGTGGCGGCGGGATGCGCGGGCGTTGATGGCGGGCCTGGTGGGGGAGGGCAGAACACGGCTACTGTGGACGCATATAATAGATACATATAGAGTAGTAGAGATTTCTATTTTGTTTATCAATTACCGGACGTGGTTGACGGTGAGATCGAGGGGTATATAGTTTCAATGTCAATTATGAGTATTAAATATAGTCTAATCATAAACCTAATTACACAGATGATGACTAAATAGCGATACAAATTTATTAAACCTAATTAATCCATGGTTAACAAATCTTTAATGTAACATCATGAGTGAATTGTGGGCTGGTTAGGTTTAATATATAGTCCGTCTTGTCATTTAGTTCTTATCTGTGTAATTGGTTTCTTTGTAATTATACTATATTTAAGATTTCTAGCAAGCATCTAAACATTCAATATGATAGGACTAGATAAGACTAATGTTTTGTTGATAGGAACAGGGTGCCCGATCTTCCATCAGGTGTAGATAACTATCGATTTGGTGGAGATGTCACACAGAAGATCCGGCTTCCAATCAACAAGACTAGAACCCCGCAATCGCAGCACCACTTCTCCTCTGGTTATCAACCGTGCGCTGCTCGATTGACCTTGCCACGAGGGCTAATCCTTGCCTGCGAATCAAAGACACAAGCAAGAACGAGAAAGAACACAATCTGAAAATTACGGATGTATGAATTACGCTCTCGAGTTGGGGTCTCACAAACCGATCTAAACGGCGAACTGTTCTCGACAGATTAACTAAAGCAAAACCCGAGCCCTAATGTGGTGGCAGCTACTGATTATATAAGGGTTAGGAGTGGACTCCTTCCCTGGACGCGCCCTAATGGGCCCATCAAAGATACACGGCCCAAAGGCCCATTTATGGTGTCGCAGCACCGAGACAGATTACGGATGTCGGTTTGGTCTTCCACCTTGATCCGAACATCCTTGCTGGCCTTCCACGCCTCCAAGTCCTTCACCATGTCCTTGCTGGTCCTTTCCTTCATTCCTAAGTACAATTAATTCATTACGTAGCACACTATTCTCAAATGTACAAGAATAAGTACATAGGAACGAGCTCACCTGCAAATTCAATTGTCTTGCGCGTGCGCGAGTAATCGGACCTTGAACATCAACTAGGGGAGTGTTGTTTGTATCCATGGTAGTGATGTCCTCATCATCCTCCCCCCAAATACGGTTTTAAATCTGCAATGTTAAATGTAGGACTAACCCGGAACTCAGGAGGCAACTCAAGTTTATATGCATTATCATTTATTTTCTCCAAAATCTTATATGGACCAGCAGCATGTGGCATCAATTTAGACTTTCTTAACTCTAGAAATCTATCTTTTCTCAAGTGCAACCACACTAAATCACCCACTTCAAGCTTAACTTCTTTTCTGCCTTGACTACCAGCAATTCTATATTTTTCAGTCATCTTTTCAATGTTTGCTTTAGTTGAAGCATGAAGTTTCAAAATAAAGTCAGCACGCTCCTTAGCATCACTATGTACTTGCTCGGTAGTAGGTAGAGGCAAAAGATCAATAGGAGCACGAGGGTTAAAACCATACACTACCTGAAAAGGACTTACCTTGGTGGTGGAGTGTTCCGCCCGATTATATGCAAACTCCACATGCGGCAAACAATCTTCCCACATTTTCAAGTTTTTCTTCAATATTGCTCGTAGCATTGCAGACAATGTTCAATTCACAACTTCCATTTGTCCATCAGTTTGGGGATGACAAGTAGTAGAAAACAGCAATTTTGTCCCCAATTTGTTCCATAGAGTACGCCAAAAATGACTCAAGAATTTTACATCACGATCTGAAACAATAGTAGAAGGCATACCATGCAAACGAACAATCTCTTTGAAAAAGAGGTTAGCAATATGAATGGCATCATCTGTTTTGTGACAAGGTATAAAATGTGCCATCTTAGAAAAACGACCAACCACAACAAAGACAGTATCGCTCCCCCTCTTTGTCCTAGGCAATCCCAAAATAAAATCCATAGAAATATCCGCCCACGGAACTAAAGGAATAGGAAGAGGCATATACAAACCATGTGGGTTCAATCGTGACTTAGCTTTTTGACACATCGTGCATCTTGCTACAAAGCGCTCAACATCACGCCACATTCAAGGCCAAAAGAAGTGTGTGGACAGCACAGCCTCTATCTTCTTAGCACCGAAGTGACCCATCAAACCACCACCATGCGCTTCCTGCAACAACAAAAGACGAATCGAACCAACTGGAATGCATAGGCGGTTAGCTCTAAACAAGTATCCATCATTTAGCACAAATTTATTCCATGTATGTCCCTCTTTACAATTTAATGCAACCTCTTTAAAATCATCATCAAAAGCATATTGTCCCTTAATTGTTTCAAGTCCAAAAATACGACAATCAAGTTGAGACAACATAGCATAGCGTCTAGACAAAGCATCGGCAATCACATTATCATTCCCCTTTTTATGTTTAATGATGTAAGGAAAAGTTTCAAGAAATTCTACCCACTTAGCATGTATACGGTTAAGATTTGTTTGACTACGAAGATGCTTAAGTGACTCATGATCAGAATGAATAACAAATTCCTTAGACCACAAATAATGTTTCCATGTTTGCAAAGATCGTATGAGAGCATATAATTCTTTATCATAAGTAGAATAATTAAGAACAGGGCCATTCAATTTCTCACTAAAATAGGCAACGGGTTTACCTCCTTGCATCAAAACAGCACCAATGCCAACTCCACTTGCATCACATTCGAGTTCAAAAGTCTTACCAAAGTCAGGAAGTTGGAGTAGTGGCACGTGAGTAAGCTTCTCTTTTAAAAGAGCAAAAGAATCGTCTTGTGACTGCCCCCAATTAAATGAAACACCCTTCTTGGTCAACTCATGTAATGGGGCAGCGATGGTGCTGAAATCCTTCACGAAACGACGATAAAATCCTGCAAGTCCAAGAAAACTCCGCACTTGTGTCACCATCGATGGCGTTGGCCAACTCTGAATAGCATGCACCTTGGCCTCATCAACCTCAATACCCTGTGGAGTGACAACATAGCCAAGAAACGATACTCGTTTGGTGCAAAAGGTGCATTTGTTAAGGTTAGCAAATAAGGGCGCGGCACGCAAAGCATCAAAAACAACACGTAGATGGTCAAGATGTTCAGATAAACAAGTGTTGTAGATCAAGATATCATCAAAATAAACCACCACAATTTTTCCAATAAATGGGCGCAAAACCTCGTTCATCAAACACATAAAAGTACTAGGGGCATTAGTTAATCCAAAAGGCATCACTAACCACTCATACAAACCGAACTTGGTTTTGAAAGCAGTTTTCCATTCATCGCCTAATTTCATTCTAATTTGGTGGTACCCACTGCGCAAATCAATCTTAGAAAATATTTTAGAACCACTTAACTCATCAAGCATATCATCTAATCTAGGAATAGGATGACGGTACCGGATAGTGATGTTGTTAATGGCTCTACAATCTACACACATGCGCCAGCTGCCATCTTTCTTTGGAACCAAAATGACAGGAACAGAACAAGGACTAAGGCTCTCATGTACATACCCGCGGTCCGAAAGGTCTTGGACTTGGCGCTGAATCTCCTTAGTCTCCTTAGGATTTGCTCGATATGCAGCACGGTTGGGCAAGCTCGCTCCAGGAATCAAATCAATCTGGTGCTCAATCCCACGAATGGGAGGAAGTCCTAGAGGTAACTCAGAGGGAAAACATCTCGGAACTGCTGCAAAAGGTTAGTCACAGATGCAGGCAAAGTGCTAGGAATATCATCAATAGAAAAGAAAGCATCTTTGCAAACCAAGGCATAGCAACAGGCATCAGTAGCATGAGTTTCAAGAAGATCAGATTTAGTAGCAAGCATGATAGGAGCTTTCAATTTAATTTGTTGCTGAATTTCTGTCTCATTAGTTGGTTCCTTATAGGTACTTGCAGCTCTATCTTTATCAGCTTGTACAATTTCATCAAGAGTCAAAGGTAGCAAAGTAATGTTTTTATCTTTATGCCTAAAAGTGTATGTATTACTCCTACCATGGTGACGTGCATCAGTATCATATTCCCAAGGTCTACCCAACAAAAGAGAACAAGCTTCCATAGGTACTACATCGCAATCCGCATAATCAGAATACATACCAATGGAAAAATGCACTCGTACCATGTGTGTTACCTTAACCTTGCCTGAATCAGTGATCCACTGAATGTGGTATGGATGTGGTCGTGGACGTGTGGTTAGGCCAAGCTTCTTGACCAAATCTGAACTCACCAAATTATTGCAGCTTCCACCATCAATAATAACACGTGCACGCCGATTCTCGATGGCGAAGAAGGTCTAGAACAAATTATGGCGTTGCTGCTTCTCTAATGATTCAGGCTGAGAACTAAGAACACGCTGCACCATGATGCTTCGAAGGTTCACCGTAGCATCAGCACCAAGCATGGCATCATCATTAGCAGCAACATCACTGGAGTCATAATCGTCATCCTCACCGTCGGAAGCACTAATGTAGCCATCATCCATAGCAATGTATGTTCGCTGACTCGGGCAATCCTTCTTCACGTGACCAATCCCATGACAACGGTGGTAAACAATACTCGAAGAACGACCACTGGAAGGTGTTGTATGTGCTGGTGAATTCTGTTTCTTAGCGGGTACCTGCAAAGGAAGTTTACCAACATGTGCAGTAGGTGTCGAGGGAGGTCGCGTGGACGCTGGAGTGGTCGAAGGTTTATGACTCGAGGCAGGTGTGTGCGTCCGTGATGTAGAGGAGGCACCAAAAGTAGCCCTAGGTCGATGCTGGTGTCCCTGCAATTCCTTCTCTGCAAGCATAGCAAACTGGAATAACTTGTTGACAGTGTTAAATTCTTTGTAATCCACAATGTCCTGAATATCACGCCGCAAACCTGAATAAAAACGGCAAAGAGCGTCCTCATGTCCCTCTACTATCCCACAACGCTGCAATCCCTTCTGAAGCTCAGCATAATAATCTTGAACAGATTTATCCCCTTGCTCTAAACGCATCAATTTCCCAAGTCGTAGGTGCTCTACCATCCCCAACTAGACCAGTCCACCAGACAATAGCAAAATCTTTAAATTCACTAGTGGCTTGTCTAACTTGATGTCGTTCAGGTACAAGGTGGGCAGCAAATTTCTATTATATCGTCATCTCCCAATCAAGATATCCCTCAGCAACATAATGACCCAAAAAAGATGGTATAGTAAATTTAATCTTAGCATAAGGGTCGTCAGGAGCACGATTGTTATTACCTTGCTGGCGGTGCATACCTTCTGTGTTTCGATGAAGACGGCGACGTAGGCGCAAATCTCTGGTGGCCGCTTCATCATAATTACCTTCTTCATCAAACACCGCATCATCGGGAAGACGTGGACGAGGAGGTGGTGGTGGTGGTGCTTGTTGTTGCGTCTCCAACACGGCAAGTCTGTCGACGATCTCGGACAATCGTCGATCCAGCCTCTCGTAAGTCTTGCCAAGGTTCATGTCAATGAAGGCATCATGCACTGATTTCTGGACCGTCTCCTCCATTTGCTCCTTCAGGAGCTTGTTGTTTGTCTCAAGATCTTGGTGGCTAACACATTCATCGAAGTCTGTAGGGATCCCTGCCATCGAAACACAAAAACAGGAAACAAACGGTGAAGGTTATCCCTAATAATTTCACTACACGCTCCTCTCAGGTGGAACACAGGAACACGCTCTATTATATCTTACCAAGCTCTTACAAGTGTCTGACGAAAATACAAGCAAAGGATGGTACAATCGGAGGCTGGTTCGTGATACTTACCAAGAGGGAGTGAAACCGCGATTGCAAGGTCAAATCTGTATTGATCAGAAGATATAGTATGTGGAGTTGTAGGACAGGCACAATATGTATTTGAATGTGGAACAAAATCGAGTGCAGATGAGCGAAGTTCAATAAATATCCAAAGCACAAGTCACAATTGCTGGCTAAGAGATGTATCCGAGGCGTAGCACAACAAGGTTGGAACAAAGAGCAATGGAACTAGCAGAATGGCAGTACCGTAAATATTGTACTAGCAAGGCCAAAAAGGCACTAGTAGGAATCACAGGTGATTTTGCTTTTCTTTTTTGTATGATTTTTTGATATTTTTCTCAGCACAAGAAGCAACAAAATAGGAGCTACACCAAGTTTGACCTAAAATAGAGATTAGATGTGGGCTAGTTTGGCTGGCCTCAGAATCGCGTCACCAAGCTCCTGTAAAAATTTCAGATTTTTTGGACACCCGAGCGGAAGTTATGCCCGGTTTAAGGAAGGCACCTCAAGTTATGTTTTTGGGAGGCACGACTAGAAGGCGGCGGTTAGGGCAAAAAAATCCCTATCTGCAATCACAACGATTAATGGGGGAGGATCGACTTGTGATCTAGGTAATGGTGGATGGAATAGCGGCGTATCTGCAATCTATCTAGGGCTGGCGCGGCGGTGGCTAGCGAGGGCAAGTCGATTAATGGATGGATCGACTTGTGATCTAGGTAATGGTGGATGGGATAGCGGCTAGCGAGGGCAGTTGATCTACGACGAAGATACACCCTAAACCAGCAACACGACTCGACCACGGACACGAACTGAACAAAGCCAAACTGAAAACGAAATTGCAAAGGCTAAACAAGGGTTCTAGGACAGCGGATTTTTTTGTACGGCAATTATCTGGAGTTATAGGATGAAAAACCTAAACTAAACTAGGGTAAGCCTAACGGTAATACCTGAGTCTTTGAATACCACTTGATAGGAACGGGGTGCCCGATCTTCCGTCAGGTGTAGATAACTATAATTTTTGGTGGAGATGTCACACAGACGATCCGGCTTCCAATCAACAAGACTAGAACCCCGCAATCGCAGCACCACTTCTCCTCTGGTTATCAACCGTGCGCTGCTCGATTGACCTCGCCACGAGGGCTAATCCTTGCCCGCGAATCGAAGACACAAGCAAGAACGAGAAAGAACACAATCTGGAAATTGCGGATGTATGAATTACGCTCTCGAGTTGGGGTCTCACAAACCGATCTAAACGGCGAACTGTTCTCAACAGATTAACTAAAGCAAAACCCGAGCCCTAATGTGGTGGCGGCTACTGATTATATAAGGGTTAGGAGCGGACTCCCTCCCTGGACGCGCCCTAATGGGCCCAACAAAGATACACGGCCCAAAAGCTCATTTATGGTGTCGCAGCACCGAGACAGATTACGGACGTCGGTTTGGTCTTCCACCTTGATCCGAACGTCCTTGCTGGCCTTCCACGCCTCCAAGTCCTTCACCATGTCCTTGCTGGTCCTTTCCTTCATTTCTAAGTACAATTAATTCATTAGGTAGCATACTATTCTCAAATGTACAAGAATGAGTACATAGGAACGAGCTCACCTGCAAATTCAATTGTCTTGCGCGTGCGCGAGTAATCGGACCTTGAACATCAACTAGGGGAGTGCTGTTTGTATCTATGGTAGTGATGTCCTCATCATTTGTGAGAGGTCCAATTCAGTTATACACATGCTGAACGAGTTTACATGAAAAGATGCTATATATGCTTGTTCGTAGAACGTGCAAAGATCTGCCGCAGAAGAGGTGAAGTTATACATGTCTAAGCCGGTCGCCCGGTTCGAACCTGTTGAAGTACAACCTGTTTAAGCACGGTATGGTTAGGCCAAATAATTATCCGGACTAGGCCGGGCTGCCCGACGGACTAAATTATTTGAATGAGCCCGACATGGGATGGGCTCAACCGTGCCAGACCGGCCCATTAAGCCTAACCCGAAAATAAACATTATGCCGGTCCAAGCCCGTTAGCATATAAACTAAGCTTAAAATTAGATCATCATAAAAAATTGAACACATTTATAAATCATAATGGAAGGATATAACCAAATACAATACTACAGATCACAGATAAATGATAGACCTTAAATAAATGATATAACTATTTTTGCAATTTTTCCTTATTAAATGGGCTGAATCTGAGCCTGTTTAGAAGCGGGATTTGCCCTAGCTGGCCAAGTAGGTCAAAAACGTTGTCCGCCCGCATACAGCCGAGCCGGGCAAGGATTGAACCAAAATAGCGGGCTTCGTGCCGGACTTGCGGGCTGCGGGCTTTATGGCCATCTCTAGATGAAGTGGATTAATGAATGTATGATTAGTCTCGAGACCCAGAACATGCAGGTAGACACTTACACTTTTTTTACTTGAAAGGAATAAAACCACAGTCTAATTACTTGAAGACAAACTAGTTAAGTCCGGAAGAATCAGGGTCCTAATTACTTCAATCTAATTACATAATCTAAATCTTCCGAGTTCCAAGCATGCTGGAATAATCGCGCGATATGATGCCGAGCTCCTCTAGCTCCTCTAGGTATATCGTCTGATCGGGCGGCGCCGCCTTCTCCATCTCCAGCAGCATGCGGCGGGACTCCTCCCTGGCGGCTGCGCGCGCAAGCTCCTCCTTAGATAGCCGCTTAGCTTCCGCCTTGGCGGCTACCGGATTGTCCGCCGCACGCTGGGTCGGGAGGTGCTGCTGCCGCATGTGACTCCGCTGGTCGCCGATTGTTGTTGGGAACCTCCGGAGCGATCGGGTTCTTGGCCGCTGCGCGCTGCACCACGCCACCACCAGGCCCTGCAGCTTCGCTGCGGCTGGTGCCTCCGCCGCTCGCTGCATGTTGTTGGGAGCGATCGGGTCGTTCTTGGCCGCCCCGCGCTGCGTCACCTGGCGCTGCTGCTGCTTCGCTGCTACGTGCGCAGCCTTCGATGGCGCCGGCGACGCCCTCCTCGCTGCTGACGACGACGGCGCCTCTGATCGTCGTGGCGCTGGTGGCCCGTGCTGCTTCTTCTCGGTGGGGGGAGCGGAGAGGGCCACGAGCTTGGCTTTCTTGCGGATGCCCTGGATGGCGGCGAGCTCCGTATGCAGCCGGACCTGCAGCGCTGACGACGCAGTGTCGACGACGTAGTCGGAAGCGTCGTGGTGGCGGCTCGCTGCTGACGACGACGGCGCCTCTGATCGTCGTGGCGCTGGTGGCCCGTGCTGCTTCTTCTCGGTGGGGGGAGCGGAGAGGGCCACGAGCTTGGCTTTCTTGCGGATGCCCTGGATGGCGGCGAGCTCCGTATGCAGCCGGACCCGCAGCGCTGATGACGCAGTGTCGACGACGTAGTCGGAAGCGTCGTGGTTGCGGCTGCGCTTCCGAACGGGTGTCGTAGACACCTCGGTGGCCCAGGCACGGCGGGGAGCGAGGCTGCACATGGCGATCGGTCGAAAGTAAACCAGGGGAAAGGGGAGAGAGGCGACGAAGCAATTGGCTGGCGGCTGGCGCCTGTCGGGGCGGATGGAAGTGGAAGGCAGGACCGGCGAGATGGGCGTCATATATTTATAAGGACCCGACCCGGGCAGACTTGGTGGATCGCGAAGGCATGCAAGAAGGTCGCCAGCTGGAAGTGTGCTCTGTGTCCGACGCTGGCTTATCCTACTTTTCCCCCCAAAAATCCAATCTATCGTATCGTAGATTCATCATTCGTAAACTTCAAATTTCGTAACTGAGCCTATCGCTTCGAGAGAAAAAAAGAACGCTATCCCACGTCACCAGTCTTATATTTGTACCAATAGAAAAATTCGTGCCACGCCACTTTTTAATTTGACCATTTAGAATACTAGAAATTTGCTAGAGTTTGATCACATCAACTATTTTATAACTCAATAGTTGTACTAACTCCTCTTTATATGACACCGTTGATTTTTTTAAAAAAAACATTGATAGCTTGTCTTATTAAAAAAAACACGAATTATAATTTATTTTGTTATGATTTATTTTATCCCTTAAGATTATTTAAGCAGACTTAAAATTTTACATTTTTAAATAAATATTTTGAATAAGACCGGTGATCAATTCTTTTTTAAAAAAGTCAACATCATATTGTTATGATTGGGACACGTCATATAATAAGTTTATAACTTATTGCTTGCTTATTCCGCAACAAAAATAAACCACATCAGGTTTTTCACTCGACCAGAGCTCCAAAATTGCAAAGAAGAGGCCTTTAATTCACCCAAACTACATGAAATGTTTTATTTTTGAGAGAGAAACATTAAGTTATATTAAAACTTGGCACAATACATCTCAAATTGCATATAAAAATATGAAATAAATATGATACAATATTCTAATCAGATTCTTCTATGTCCTTCTTCCGTGGCTTTCCACGATACAGTCCATGCTCAAGATAAATCGATCTTTGTCGAACACCAAAGCCACACAGTGCGGACCATGTGCTGAATCCAACAATCAATCCTAAAATACTAGACAAAGCCGCAAGATTCAATATTCTAAAACTTGTCTAAAATACATCTGAATCCATGAAAGAATATCGACAATTTCATCGTTGGGAATAGTATCGGGTGCAGCTTCATCTATTAATTTTAATTCTTGATTTTCTCTCTGTGATCATTAACGATGAGATCGACGGTCCAGAGTAACTATCCTTATTAGGAGTACCTAGAAGCACCTCTCTCCTTACAAATAATGGTCACAAATTGACCGTCCGCTGAAGTCCTCATCGATAATAAGATGCTGATAAAAAAGATTTTATTTCGCTGATAGATTTATTTAGGGTAAACTTTGAATCAAATAGATCTAAAAGCTAGGCTTTGAGAAGCTGCACAAGTTGGTGAAAGTGCATTATAACCTGAAGTTACAGATCCGACCATTTGAAGCTGATTTCCAAAGCCTTCAAGAAAAGAATTCTGATCCATGTAGTATGTTGATGGATGTTGCTCTTTATGATGACCAATTACCCAATCATTGATTGGCTAAACGATTCTATGCGTGATTCTGCACCAACTCAGGATGACTATGATTATAGTGACCTTGATTGGAGCACGTCTAGCAGGTTTGTCACTGAAAGTTTACAAAGGTATACAAGAGATGTCTGCATTTAAGAGGGGGCTTTATATGGGAAAAATGGTTGTAAAAAGAAACAGAGAATGCAATGGAATGGAGAAGATGATGAAGGTAATGTAGAAGGCTATAAAATTGATTCTTCACAAGCACAAAGCAGTCCAATTTATGCCAAGTCAGGTGATAGTAGTTCCAATGAAGAATGTGATGGTGAGTTTCAATCAAAATCGCAGTTTACATTTGTTGTTACCACATTGTAATTTTTATTCTTTGGAATCTTAATTTTCTCAAAAGGTAATAATGATGTTGGTGGCGATGGAAGTGGTGGTACTAGGGCTGCTGATGGTCCCGGCAAAGGTCACTTATCTGAACTGCACATGTGACACGAAAATGCACACATATGCAAGCATGATTTCTAGGATTATATTGCTTCTTGGCGACAAAAAATTGATACATGGTTTGACATTGCAAGTTCTAGACATGGGAGAACCAACTCCTTTGTGTCAAGAAAAAGGAAGCCAACTCTCAAGAACGTTGATGAATTATAAATGGATTAGATTACCTTTCAGTACTTACTAAATTATACAACTGTGATTTATCTCATGACACTTACCCATGTAAATATTTGTAGTGTTGTAGCTCCAAGGAAAAGATCTGGACGATATGGCATGCTTCACTGATTAATGTTTTTTTGGTGATATGTTGTGGGCTTAAATAGACTCTTAGCTTTCGTAACGTACTAATATTTGAGGCTGCCATTAGTTTTACTATCGAATGGACTATAATATGTGATCTGGTTGTGACTTAATTGTATTATGTACTTTGTCTATCTAATGCGATGATATTATTGTAATATTCTTTTGATTTCCTATGCAATCATTCATGTATTGATGCTTACTGGATTAGAGATATGGTTTCAAGAGAAATGCTCCCAAATTGTTTTTTTTTTAAAAAATGAATTTGCCTTGATATTTCCGATATATCTTATTTATTTATAACCTCCGATAATTTTTTTCGATAACGAAAATTCTGCATTATATAGCTGCGTACAGAGTTGCAGATAAGCCTCAATCAACCGAAGGCTAGCTGCGTACAGGGTTGGAGATTATCCTCGAGTAACAGAAATTAAAGCTGTTGGAGACGCAGCTCCCATCTAATCTACAATGAATTCTCAACAACCAAATGAAGGTCTGCAGGCTGCATCGAACTCCGAGACACGATATCGACGCGTCTGTCCGAGCAGGTCAACAAGCTAGCTATCGGCGTCCATATATATAGACGCCGCCTGCAGCCAGCTGCATCATCTCATCCCCGACCAAAACCAATCGATTGAACTCGAACAGGCTCGAGTTAGCGGCGATGGAGAGCCTCGTCGCCATGATGGCATTCTGCGAGGCACCGTTCGACGGCACCTCGCCTGCATCGTCGCTTGCCGCCGGGAACATCTCATCTTCGACAAACGTCCCCAAGGCCAAGGCTGGCGGGTATGGCATGGCGTCGTCGAGGCTGGCGGCGATGCTGGCCGCGAAGTGGCCGATGGAGAAGCTTGCGGCCATGATGGCCTTCTGTGAGGCGCCATTCGACGGCACCTGGGCCCAGCTGTCGTCAGGTGCCGCCGCCTGCGCAACGAACGCCCGCGTTGCCAACGCTGGCGGCGACGTGGCGTCACCGAGACCGGCGATCGAGGCTGGCCGTGGCCGCAAAGAAGCGACCGGCGGAGGGGCTCGTGGCCACGATGGCCGTCTGCGAGGCGCCGTTTGACGGCACCTTCGATGCCCAGATGAGAACATGAAGGCCCAGAACACATGAAACATTGGGGAGACGATGCTGTTTCGTTAAGACATACTAGAACACGAGGCGCGCTTCGCGTGCCATGCAATGACTCAAAAGACAGGATGCGACCAATAGTAGTTACAATGATAATATGTTTCTATGGTTATCAACCTTAATAGGTCTTTTCAGCCATAGATTACGCGACCATAGTTCTGTTGAATTTTCGTGTTATTGCAAGCCATTCTTCGTCATAGTGGATTTCATATGGTCCTGGATTGGTTGGAATGTCCTATAATAATGAAATGGAATGGATAACTTCAGAAACAAACATGTGCTACAAAACTCTTACTATAAGAATGAAAAGTATCTTGAAACTGAAAGAAATGATATCACCTACAAAAATTGAGCCCAGGAATGCACTTTCCAAGCACAAAAAAAAAAAAAAAACTGCACATTCAATCAGACTAAACATTGAACAACAGGGAAGGGCCACATTCAGTGGAACCAAACACTGAACATCAAGAAGGCATGACCGATGTTACTGTCCCATGTCAACAACAGAACTGAAACTAATTCCAATTATAAACCCGTCAAGCAACGATAGATGATTTCTAGATATTATATAAACAGAAATGGCGGTGACGGGGAGGGGCGCGAGCTTTGGACGACAACGTTACCACGGTGGTGATGTCGGTGACGACGAGCCCGCGTCGCTCCTGGAACCAAGCGAGGCGAGACCTGCTGGACACGCGCCGGCACGCGAGGAGGACAAGGCGGCCGTGGCGCGAGCAGAGGGTGGGAGCTTTTAAAAGATTTGTAGGAAAAATAAGCAAACCCATAAATTAGTCACTCTTATAAAGTGAGTACGACTTAAATATGAAAATTTTACTATCACAATATCGATGACGACTTGACACAACACTGACTTGTCACCGAGGTACCTTAATTAGGCCTCTTCACTGGTTCATGTGTCACCGTTAACACTGGTGAGTGGTCACAGAAACTACAGCACAATTAATCGGATGATGCTTTGCCAAATCCATGTTGGCGTGCAAATTCGCAGGAGAGATCGGTGCAGCAAGCTAGTGAAACCGATGGAGGTGTCCAACACATTGGATTGTGCAGCCAACTTAGGCCTTGTTCGTTTGTGTCGGATTGTACCCGGAATCGTTCCAGCTAATCAAAGTTTATATAAATTAGAGAAACAATCTGGTTAGTAATCGTTCCGACCCACCAATCCGGTATAAACGAACAAGGCCTTAGGGTGGGTTGTAGGAGAACACATATTTTCTGTCAATCTACGGAACAGGTGAATTTGGCAATATGATTTGCTAGAATCAACAGGTAGGTTACTTTTGTGCAGTGAAGATTTTTTTTAACAGCCAGCAAAACTTGTGGGCTAGTGATAACATGAGACTATGCATAAGGGTATGTTAGCATCTGCCACTTACATGAAACTTTAGCACTTTGGATATTATGTCTGTACCGACATCAGAGTCATATACATCTTATTTGACTATAAATTTAAACATGGCCAATGTTGATGACAATACAAAATATGGTAAAACGCATATCACACTGCAAAAAAGAGAGAAGGTGTGAGATACATATCACGCTGCAAAAAAGAGAGAAGGGGAAATATGGTCATCTACAATACAAGGGCAACGTGGGGCTTTGCAACGTGAAGTTGAAGTTGTTGCATTAGGGGATGTGGCTCGACAACGATGACAAGTGGCAAAACATCTCCTTCGTGGACTGTGTTGGTGTCTTTTTCGGGCGCCAATCATTACACAAGAACCACGGCAGTGCTCACTGCACAGGGGCGGACGGTCCGCGGCCAGGGGCCGGACGGTCCGTGACCTGGCGCAAGGCTAGGGTTTCCTAGCCTGACGGTCGGACGGTCCGCGCGTGCGCAGGGGGCGGCAAAGGTCGCCGGCGGTGTCTGGATCTCGCTCCCGGGAGGGACCCCGTCGGAGAGGAGAGATCCTAGGTGATGTCTAGGCTCGGGCAGACTGACCTAGACTCCTCTAATTGACGTAGAGTCGAAGAGAAGCAGAGAATTTGGGGATTGAGAGGCTAAACTAGAACTAGACTAGAACTACTCCTAATTGTACAGGAAATAAATGCGAGATAAAAGTGTTATTGATTCGATTGATGATTACAAATCGGCCGTATACCTCTGTATTTATAGAGGAGGGGGCCTGGACCCTTTACAAACTAATCTCCCGAGCTAATCCCGCGAATTTAGCTAACAACCATAGCACAAAACTCGAAATCCTAATCTGCTCTGCGTACGCGCGGACCGGTGCGGACCGTCCAGCCCCAGGGGCCGGACCGTTCGGTCCTCATTTTGGTGCTCAACATATGCCCCTGCCTTTTGGTGGAGCTGAGCGAACCAAAAGCAACTAACTCGATGCGATCACATCGGTTTTCTTAGGCATCTTGCCACCTACTAGGATAGTACGCAAGAGTCTTGGTCCTGATGGTTAACTCAACGGACATGACCTGTTTTGCTTTGATCGGACTGCCAGTCCCAATATCGCCGAGTATCGTACTGGTCCTAACCAATTTGTCATCTTGCTTTTCTAATTTTCTGAGTGTTCTGGCGTAGCTCCGTAGTCGACCAGGTCTTCTCCTTGCAGGTCGTCTTCCTCCATGGGTGTCGGTACGTCGTTGGAAGTGTCCTGGTGTAGTGTGGACGATCCGGCCTTAGGGGTTGTACGGTCCGCGTCCTGTACGGTTGGTCCGGTCTTTATAGCCGGACTGTCTGCCATACCTGCAAAGAACTACACAATTGTTGTTTTATTTTCTGTCTTTGTGGCCGTTTGATTTTCCTCAATGGCCTTTGGTCTCTATCTCTTTTGTGGTGGCGGATACTGTGGATGCGTGTCATTGAATATTTTTCCGCCTCCTTTTCCTGGTTCTCCTTTGCTCTTAGGCGCTGTAATTTTCACTTTTGCGATCGCGTCAATCCCGATGGGCACCATCGAGGCATGGAGTATTTTGAATCGGCTGTTTTGTTGACAGTCGTATATTATTTTTTGTTTGTGTTGGCCGATTCACCAAAAATCATCGGCCCTTCGTTATTTTGTGGTACGACGACATCTGTCGTTCCTATTTTAATGATGTCCTCTTTTATCGTACTGTTGGAGGCTATAGCTATTTGCCCCCCTTCCGAATTAGTCAACCTTTGGGGCCGAGTTGTTCGGCAATCTTGCTGGGCCTATGCTCGTGGACCAGATTGAGGGGCTCTCAATCGGTCTTATACTGGAGGCGTCAACCTGGCAAAGACAGATGACTGGGGTGCCCCCAAGCGGAGTATTGTGGTGTCCCGAAAGGATATGGTGGCATACCCCACATCTGATTCGGGATATATGGTGGTGGTGGTATGTATGTATAATGATATGACATAGGTGTGTATGGGAGTGGAGGTGTCCATGCATGTACGTTAGGTCTTAGTTGGACATTATGACCTCCCGTCCTTTCCGATTGGTGAGCTGGTCCAATCGGCCTAACCTGATGTCGCTCCTAGGTGGGTAAGCGAGACTGCTTTGGTGGGCGATCACTGGGGCCGGCCTTCTTTTTCACATATTTAGACAATAATTGATTAAAGGTCGGGCTAGATTTGACCAACTGACCAACGGCCTTGAACGTGTTAGTTTTCCACGTACCTATTTTTGGTCGTCGTGGTTTGAAGATACGTGGTCGCCGTGGCTCCTCGGCATTGCCGGACCATCCGCTGGAACGCTCCGGACCGTCCGGTGATGTTACGGATCGTCCGCGCCTAGGCATCGGACTGTCTGCGATGCGTAGTATGGGTTCTCGTGCATGTCCCCTAATCTGCGCTTGCCCTCCAGTGCCAGAGGTTGTGATGGTCACCTTCAGTGTCTCCCCTCCATCAGGAGTCTTCTCGGCCACTACTTTCCTGCAAGAGATTTTGTTGTTTCCATTGGCCTCCCATGTGTTACCGATGATGACTTCTTTGTCTTTGACCTTATTGGCTGTGCTGGGCCGAATTAGGATCTTTTTTCCATTGAAGTCGATCACATTCATTGGGAAGGGCTCTGTGTCCTCCTGAAATTTCAATCGTCCCTCGTTAATGGCCGATTGGATTTGTTGTCGAAACACATTACAATCATTAGTGGCATGGGAAAATGAGTTGTGCCACTTACAATATGCGTGACACTTTAGTTCGTCGGCGGGTGGAACGGTATAATCGATCTTAATGTTACCATTTTTTTGTAATTCATCGAATATCTTATCACATTTGCCGACATTAAATGTAAACTTAACCTCCTCCTGTCGTTTCTTTTGAACTGACTGCAAGGAGGAGCAAGCCGAAGATTTGGCCTGCTCGGGCCAAACTATTTTGGCAGTGTAAACTTCCTTTGGTTCATCATCCGAACTACTTTGTTTGTGTTCTACTATATGGACATTATGATGAACCGTTTTGACTAGTTCTTTGCTTCGGCTTTCACAAGCCAAAGCTCTCTGATATAATTGTGCTAGCGTAAAGAACTAGATGCCTTCTAATTTCTCTTTTAAATAATAGCGCAATCCATCAAAGGCTATTCCCGCCAGTTGTTTATCTGTTAAATGAATTTGAAAGCATCGGTTTCTCGTATCCCAAAATCTCTGGATGCAATCACTAACCGTTTCATCCTTTTCTTGTCGTAGGGTCACTAAGTCTACTAAATCTAGCTCGTAATCGCCAGAGAAGAAATGTTCATGAAATTTTTATTCTAAGTCTCCCCATGACAAAATGGAATTAGGAGGGAGCATGGCATACCATGTGAATGCAGTCCCTGTTAAAGATAATGAAAATAAACGTACACGGAATGCTTCGGTGTCGGCCAATTCTCCTAACTGTGCTAAGAACTGGTCTATGTGCTCACGCGTGCTCTTTCCTTCGTCACCCGAAAACTTTGCGAATTCGGGTATTCTGGTCCCCTGTGGGTATGGGAGACGGTCAAACTGGCTATTATAAGGTCTCCGATATGACTGCCCCTCGGGGACTATACTAACTCCGAGCTTATCTCGGAATGCCCCAGCTATTTCCTCTCTTACTAAAAGGGAAATAGGGTCAAACCTTTTCCTTAAAAGATTTTGGTGGTTGAATTGCCCAACACAAATAATTGGACTAACTAGTTTGCTCTAGATTATAAGTTCTACAGGTGCCAATGGTTCAACACAAACCAATAAAAAGTCCAAGAAAGGGTTCAAATAAAAAAGAGCAAAACCAACCGAAGGCTACCCTGGTCTGGCGCACCGGACTGTCCGGTGCACCAGGGAGATCAAGTCTGAACTGCTCAGCTTCGGGTTTTTGGAGAGCCACTCCGCTATAATTCACCGGACTGTCTAGTGTAGCACCGGACTGTCCAGTGTGCCATGCGGAGCAACAGCTAACAGCGCCAACGGTCGTCTGCAAAAGTGAATAGTGCGTGAACAATGCGCGGACAGCGCGCGCAGAGTCAGAGCAGGCACCAGAAGGCGCATCGGACAGTAAACAGGGACTGTCCGGTGCACCACCAGACTGTCTGGTGGCCCAACTGTCAGAAGCTCCAACGGTCGAACCCTAACGGTTGGGTGCTGTGGCTGGCGCACCGGACAGTGTCCGGTGGCACACCGGACTATCCGGTGCGCCCGTCGACAGACAGCCTCCCCAACGACCACTTTGGTGGTTGGGGCTATAAATACCCCCAACCACCACACTTCAAGGCATCCAAGTTTTCAGCCATCAACATTCAATACAAGAGCTCTAGACTTCACTCCAAGACACAAAAGCAAAGATCAAATCCTCTCCAAGTCCCAAACATATTCCAAAGATTTAGTGGCTTGTGAGAGAGAGAGACATTTGTGTTCATTTGAGTTCTTGTTCTTGGATTGCTTTTCTTCTTCCCTATTTCTTATTCTCAACACCTTTGTAATCGAAGCAAGAGACACCAATTGTGTGGTGGTCCTTGTGGGGACAAAGTGTCCCAATTGATTAAGGAGAAAAGCTCACTCGGTCTAGGTGACCGTTTGAGAGAGGGAAAGGGTTGAAAGAGAACCGGTCTTTGTGACCACCTCAACGGGGAGTAGGTTTGCAAGAACCGAACCTCAGTAAAACAAATCACTGTGTCACACTCTTCATTTGCTTATGATTTGTTTTCGCCCTCTCTTTCGGACTCGCTTTTATTTCTAACGCTAACCTCGGCTTGTAGTTGTGCTTAAAGTTTATAAATTTCAGATTTGCCTATTCACCCCCCTCTAGGCGACTTTCAATTGGTATCGGAGCCTGGTACTTTATTAGAGCCTAATCGCTCGAAGTGATGTCGGGAGATCATGCCAAGAAGGAGATGATGACCGGCGAGAAGCCCGCCACAAGCCACGGGAAGGCTCCATCGGGAGAGTCCGGCAACAAGGTGAAGGGATCCCCTTCACACAACAAGTCGCACCGGAGCGGCGAGAAGAAAAAGAAGATGAAGAAAGTGGTCTACTACGAGACCGACTCTTCGTCACCATCCACCTCCGACTCCAACACACCGTCCGCCACTTCTAAGTGCCATGAGCGCAAGAAGTTTAGTAAGATACCCCTATGCTACCCTCGCATTTCTAAACATACTCTTTTACTTTCCGTCCCATTAGGCAAACCACCGACTTTTAATGGTGAAGATTATAGTAGGTGGAGTGAAATGATGAAGTATCACCTAACCTCACTCCACACAAGTATATGGGACATTGTTGAATTTGGAGCACAGGTACCATCCGTAGGGGATGAAGATTATGATGCGGACAAAGTCGCCTAAATCCAACACTTCAATTCCCAAGCAACTACTATACTCCTCACCTCTCTAAGTCGAGAGGAGTATAATAAGGTGCAAGGGTTAAAAAGTGCTAAAGAGATTTGGAACGTACTAAAGACCGCGCACGAAGGAGACGAGGTGACCAAGATCACCAAGATGCAAACGATCGAGGGGAAGCTCGGTCGGTTCATGCTCAACCAAGGAGAGGAGCCACAAGCCATGTACAACCGGCTCAAAACCTTGGTGAACCAAGTGCGCAACCTCGGGAGCACAAAATGGGATGACCATGAAATGGTCAAGGTTGTTCTAAGACCACTTGTTTTTCTTAACCCTACACAAGTTCAATTAATTCGTGGTGATCCTAGATACAAGCTAATGTCTCCCGAGGAGGTTATAGGAAAGTTTGTGAGCTTTGAGTTGATGATCAAAGGCTCCAAACAAATCATCGAGCGAGGCGCCACCTCCACACCTAAGGTGCAACCCGTCGCATTCAAAGCGACGGAGGAGAAGAAAGAAGAGTCTACATGAAGTAGACTTCTCATCGATGCCTCCAAGCTCGACAATGAGGAGATGGCGCTAATCATCAAAATATTTTGCCAAATCCTCAAGCAAAGGAAGGGGAAAGATTACGAGCCCCGTTCCAAGAAAGTTTGCTACAAGTGTGGTAAGCCCGGTCATTTTATTGCAAAATGTCCATTATCAAGTGATAGTGACAGGGGCGACGACAAGAAGGGAAAGAGGAGGGAAAAGAAGAGATACTACAAGAAGAAGGGCGGCGATGCCCATGTATGCCGGGAGTGGGACTCCAATGAGAGCTCCACCGACTCCTCCTCCGACGAGGACGCCGCCAACATCACCGTCAACAAGGGCCTTCTCTTCCCTAATGTCGGCCACAAGTGCCTCATGGCAAAGGACGGCAAAAAGAAGAAGGTAAAATCTAGAGCTTCCACTAAATATGCAACATCTAGTGATGAGGCTAGCTCTAGTGATGATGAGGATGATTTGCTCACCCTTTTTGCCAACCTAAACATGCAAAAAAAGAAAAAATTGAATGAATTGATTAGTGCTATTCATGAGAAGGATGAACTCTTGGATAGCTAAGAGGACTTCCTTATTAAGGAAAACAAGAATCATGTTAAGGTTAAAAATGCTTATGCTCAGGAAGTAGAAAAATGTGAAAAATTAACTAGTGAGCTTAGCATTTGCCATGACACTATCTCCAACCATAGAAATGAGAATTCTAAATTAATTGCTAAGGTTGAGAAGTTAAATGTTTGTGATGATTCTCTTGTCAAACTCAAAAATGATAATGCTAGTTTGATTTCTAAAATTGACAAGTTAAATGAATCAATTTCTAGCCTTAGGATTGAGAATGACAAATTGATATCTAAGGCTAAAGATTTAAATATTTGCAATGTTTCCATTTCCAATCTTAGAAATGAGAATGCCATGTTACATGCTAAGATTGATGAATAAATGATTGCAAACGCTCTACATCTAGCATTGAGCATGTTACTATTTGTACTAGATGTAGAGACATTAATGTTGATGATATCCATGATCACCTAGCTTTAATTAAACAACAAAATGATCACATAGCTCAACTTAGTGCTAAAATTAATGAGCATGACTTAGAAAATGAAAAATTTAAATTTGCTAGAAGTATGCTCTATAGTGGGAGACGCCCTGGCATTAAGGATGGCATTGGCTTCCAACAGGGAGACAATGTCAAGCTTAATGCCCCTAAGAAATTGTCTAACTTTGTTAAGGGCAAAGCTCCCATGGTTCAGGATAACGAGAGTTACATTTTATATCCTGCTGGTTATCCCGAACACAAAATTAGGAGAATTCATTCTAGGAAGTCTCACTCTGGCTCTCATCATGCTTTTATGTATAAGAGTGAGGCATCTAGTTCTAGGCAATCCACTCATGTTAAGTTGTCTAAAAAGAAATCTCCTATTGCATCAAATGAACCCAATGTTTCATTTAAGACCTTTGATGCATCATATGTTTTAACTAACAAATCAGGCAAAGTAGTTGCTAAATATGTTTGTCACACCCGGCTTTAAGGAACAAAGCCAGGTGCATCTCATACATGCGCCAAGAAGACAACATATATAATAACAGAGTGTATAGAGATAAATGTCATAATATAATCAGAGTACTTATTACATAGCGGAAGACTTACAAAAAATAAAAGATAAATATAACAGGATCTAAAATCCATCCTTAGCGCCAGAAAGTCGACTGGGAGACGACGACCTAGACCTCTCACGAACACAGCGCAAAATCCACCATGCACCATCCAGTGGTACCTGTTCTTGACCTGTGGGGGGGTGTGAGACAGCAAGGGTGAGCTCACACATGATCATAGCTCAACAAGTTGTGGGGAATACTGTGACATGAACTCGCCAAAGGTGGGAGTTCATGAAGTGTAAGGCTGATCAACAATAGAGGTTAAAGTTGAGCATTGCTTTTAAGTAGTTGGTCAAAATTTTATTAGTAGTTACTAAGTGTAAGTAAATACCAAACCTTAAATAAAGTAATAGAACAAAATTAACAATAAACCCATGCAATGCAAATGACAAAATTGAATTTAAGTTCTATAATTTAATCATCGGAGAGTCCTGATGGGCCGCGCGCGCGAGTGAGAAAGAGGTGATGGGCTGAATTTAGGGTTGAGGCCCAGCCGCAAGTCTGCTCTTTTTCTTCTTTTCTTTTCAGTTTTTCTAATTTTTTTCTTTTGAATTCTATTTGAAATTTATAATTTCACACAAAATTCAAATTTAGGATTTGAGTTCAAATGCACATACAAAAATTCAGCATGAAATGCAATTATATTTTTATATTAAATACTTTATTTATTCGAGAATGTCTCCAATATGCAACATATACACACATTGTTTGTAGTCAAATTAAAAGTATATTCAAAAGTTCATATTCACCTATTTTGATAGAAAAGATTTTCTATGCATACTCTTTTATTAATAGATTGTTTAACTAATTCTACATATTTACTACGACAGTCATTCATATTGGACCTTTTTATTTAACCACTTGTTTCAATACAACTATTTTTTTACTTCAAAATATATTTTTCCCTAAATTACCCAAAATGATATTTTGGGGTGTTACAAATCCTACCCCCTTAAAAAGAATCTCGTCCTCGAGATTTAAGAAGATCTAGGGAAAAGATGGGGAAAATCTATGCGAAGCTCTTCTTCTCTTTCCCATGTTGCTTCATCTTCTCCATGGTGACTCCATTGTACTTTGCACATCTTTATCACCTTATTTCTTATAACTCGAGTCAAAGTATCAAGAATCTTGATCGGGTATTCCGTATAAGTCAAATCTCCCTGAACACTGAGTTCTTCCATTGGTAACGGTTCCTAAGGGACACGTAGACACTTCTTGAGTTGAGACACATGGAACACATTGTGCACGTCAGATAGACTATTAGGTAACTCGAGTTGGTAGGCCATCTCTCCAACTTGCCTAAAAAAACTCTAAAGGGTCCAATAAAGCGAGGGGACAATTTGCCCTCCACTTTAAATCTCCTCAATCCATGAAGTGGTGAAACCTTGAGGTACGCATAATCACCTTCCTCAAACTCCAGTGGTCTTCTTCTATTATCCGCGTAGCTCTTTTGCCTGGTCTGAGCTACCCTCAAGTTCTCCCTGATTATATCGACTTGTTATTCTGCCTCTTGAATAAGTTCAAGTCCAAAGAACTGTCTTCCCCTAGTCTGATCCAATATAGAGGAGTCCTGCATTTCCTGCCATATAGGGTCTCGAACGGTGACATCTTCAGACTGGCCTGGTAACTATTACTATATGAGAACTTAGCATAAGGTAGATTCTTATCCCAACTACTACCATGTTGAAGGGTACAAGCTCTCAACATGTCTTCCAATACTTGGTTAGTCCTTTCAGTCTGAGGTAGGCTGAACTAAAATTCAACTTCGCATATGTATTCTCATGAAAACTTTTCCAAAATCCGGAGGTAAACTGTGATCCTCTATCCAAAATGATCTCCTTTGGTACTCCACGTAAACACACAATCCGAGCCATATATAACTCTCCTAGCTGAGATACCTTATAAGTAGTCTTGACTGGAATGAAATGAGCCACTTTGGTCAGTCTATCCACAATCACCCATATAGCATCATATCCTTTCTGGGTGCGAGGCAATCCAGTAATGAAATCCATACCAATCTCTTCCCACTTCCATTCGTGTAATACTCAAATTTGTAAACAAAAAAATATGCAGAGGTCTCCTCATGTCATGTGCCATATTTGCATCATAAAAAGAGCACACATATAATTGAGATTGATTTATTTAAAACCAATGATATTAAAATAAAGATAAAATGCATCATATTGGATTTTTGTTTGTGCATTTAAAACAATAATAATACGAATAGAAATAAGATAGTAATGAGTTGAGAATTTGGATTTAACCCCAAAAGTGCAAATTGGGGAAAATTGGAAAATAGTATAGAAAGAGGGAAATACTATATAAAACAAAATAAAAAAATTATACATAAATAAATAGTTACCATACTATGTGGAATTGAACAAAAAAATGTGAAGATGAATTCACCACACACTTTGAACTTAAAATTGGAATTCAAATTGAATTTGAAAAGGGAGAGGAAAGAAAATAAAAAGAAAAAGATTAAAACCTTACTTGGGCCGACTCTCTCCCCTTCAGCCCACCCAGTCTTTCTCCCCCGCGCGGCCCAGATTGCTCTACCGCGCACGCCTGCTTTGCTTCCTGCTGCGCCGCGCTCACTGCTGCGTGGGACCCTCACGTCAGCTCTCTCTCGCGTGCGTGTTCGCTTCCGTGGAGCCACTGCATGGTGGGCCCGAGGCGTCAGTTAACGGCCTCGCCCGTCCATGGAGGAATCGCCCCGTGAAACGCTCGCTGGCCATCCATTGACCCCAGCGTAGAGGTGCGGCCGAAATCCCGGGACCCTATAAATACTAACCCTCGCCACGGTTGCGGCGTTTACCCCTAGCCGCCACCTCAAATTGCGCGGAAAGCCCACGCCGCCATTGTTGAGCAGAGCCGCCACGGCTCGGAGTAGTGGAATCAGGCGCTCATCGCTGCCGCGTCCTCTGCGCCGTGGCTGGTGGTTTCGCCGATGCGCAGAAAAGGTGCCGGTAGCCTCGGCGTGCGCGTTTGGTCGACGGAGACCTCGGAATCGCTCGTCGTGGCAAGGGCGGCCGCGCCATGCCGTGGCCAGAGTTGTTGCACTCCTAATCCTTGGTAAGAACCCTCATACTAGCTTCGGGTTACCTCCAATTTTGTTTTGCACCAGCCGCGGGCTAGTTTCGCGCTCGGGATGGTGGTGGGCTGGTCACGGCAATGGTGCCGCGGCGGCGGAAGCTCACCGCCGGTGCGGCTTTGGGGGGGGGGGGGATCTCGCGCGCAGTGGGAGCGTGTTGGATGTTGATTCCAAAACGGCGGCCAGGATGGCTAAAGGTAGCATTGTACTCGGGAATCAGCGTGAACCGTTGATTTGGAGATGAGCCCTTGGGATCGGATTCGGTACCTTCCTTTGATCGGGTGAATGAGGACCGTTGATGCGAAATCAGACGGGTGTGGCTGGGGCCCGACTGTTTAAAATCAGGATCGTTGATCCCTGCGCCTACGGTTGGGATTGACTTCACTCTATAGCGTTTGTTGGTCAATTATGGGCCGTCCAGATCTAATCTGGTGGCTAGAATTGGCCCATACCCCTTCGGCCCTGAAATCTTACAGAAGAACCCCCGCAGTATTACAAAAACAACCCGCCGTCCACCTCTGTAGTGCCTGAGTCATATGAAATGTTACCCCGAGTCCCCTGGACTTTCTAGGAATTGAGGCCCAGTCCAGTACAGAGTTAAATTGATTAAATGAATTGGAAATTGGATTTTTAATATGAAAATAAACCCTAGAATTTGTATAATTCATAGAAAATGCATATGAACTCCAAATTGGCCCATTCCAGTTTCTAAATTTTTGTAACATTATTGTCTATACACTAGAGTCTCTGTTTTGACATGAAAACAGTAAGAAAATTAATTTAGCATTTAATCCCATTTTAATCACATTAAACCTTAGGAAAATTCATAACTTGTAATCTATAACTCCAAATTTAGTGATTCCAGTTCCTATGATCTCATTTTAATGTGTAGATTTTTACTGTATATTTTATTCATCTGTTTGATGTGATGTTAATTTATGCTATACTATGTATGTATTGTGTTGATGCGAGTAGACGAGCAAGCCACTGTGGAATCTAAGGTTCAGCAAGTAGAGATAGCTGAGCAGGAGCTCATTGAAGGCAAGTTGTGCCCTTGATCACTTACTTTTTCACAGCCATGTTCTTATTAATTATAATGATCTGCATAGGTTAATTTTGATGGGATCCTTTAGGTTACCCTAGTTTTGGTTATCTTTATACCTTGTTCACCCCTGAAATATTTTTGGATAGTACCTGCTATTGCTTTATGTGGATTGGGTATGTAGATACACTATTCATGATTATTCTGTTATTATCTTGCTATTATTACTATTCATGTTAAGATCATTAAGTTAATGGGAACATGGAGGGACCACCCAGGAAAACAGTGCTACCACAAGGGTTTAATGGGACGCCCTTGGCTGATTAACTAGGAAAGCTAGTGGAGGTCTTCCTTACCCGAAAGGGGCAAGGGCAGTAGGGGAGTGGTCAGTGTAGGGAGGTCCTTGGGTTGATTTTGCTGCGATGGCGGTCAGGCGAGGGATTCCTGCACTGGAGCTTCCTATAAACTTTAGCGGTATTTCTGAAGCTAGTGGAACTTTGTAAAGGCCTCGTAGAGTTACCCTGCCTCGCCTCCTCGGTAGAGGTGTATGGGATTGGCCGTCTCTTGGCAGATGGGTAACATGACTTGTGGGTAAAGATGCGCAACCTCTGCAGAGTGTAAAACTAGTATACTAGCCGTGCTCACGGTCATGGGCGGCTCTGACCCTCACATGATTAATTATGGAACTTAAATTTAATTTGACATTTGCATCGCATTTGGGATCATTTTACTATTACTATTCTTTATTATTATTAAGGTTTGGTATTTACTTACACTTAGTAACTGCTAATAAAATTTTGACCAACTTATAAAAGCAATGCTCAGCCTCAGCCTTTATTTCATTGATCAGCCTTACACTTCATGAACTCCCACCTTTGATGAGTTTATGCCACATTATTCCCCACGACTTGTTGAGCTATGAACGTATGTGAGCTCACTCTTGCTGTCTCACACCCCCCCACAGGAGAAGAACAGATGGTCGAAGAGGAGTCGCCTAACACTGAGGCATTCAACTTGATCTAGGTGGCGTTTCTCAGTCGACATTGGCGCCGACGATCCTTAGTTCATTTTATATTTATTCTTTTACTTTGTAATAAGTCTTCCGCTATGTAGTAAATACTCTGATGTTTCGTGACATTTATCTCTATACACTCTGTTATTATATATGTTGTCTTCTTTGGCGCATGTATGAGATGCACCCGGCTTTGTCCTTTAAAACCGGGTGTTACAGAAGTGGTATCATAGGAAATGTTGACTGTAGGACAAAACCTAGATAGAAATGGATAAAACCCTTACCTACTTATCTCATTCTGATTCATTCTATACTTACCTTACTCTGATTCTTTCTATACTTATCTTGATCCTGTCTCACCTTCTACTATTCTACTCTGATCATTCTTACCTTTTCTACTCCAAGACAAGACGGATTTCACACCTTGGAATCCCTACCCCTATGACATTTTTAAGAGAAAGGAGGCCTAAGACCAAACCAAAACTATTTTCTATATTTAAAAATGTTGTTTGATTGTTCTGATGAAAAATGTCTGATTTGCTTCTTTGATTGATTGAAGTATTGTATATGGACATCTTAGTATGTACCACCATGAGGTAATGAATTAGCTATGGTAGGTAAAACATTAATCTGCTTAGCTAATAAATCCCCCAAAGTAACACGATTCGTAATTACTGCCTTGTCTGCTGCTCTCTCTTACCATATGTATCTAACTCAGATGGTCAATACCAAGAGGGGTGGTGGAATTGATTTGCCTCCTAATCGACACACTCGAAGGATATATAGACAACCTCAGCCACAGCCAGCAGAGATGAATCCTCCTAATCCTCCACCAGGCGGAGTTGATCCACTGATTGCAGCACAGATGGCGGTGATGCAGCAAATGGCGGACACTATGGCTGATATGCGTGCCCAGATGCAGCAAGAACGCCAAGAGATGCGTCAGGAAAGAGAAGATATACGCCAGGAGTTGCGCCAGGAGAGAGAGGAGATACGCCAGGAGAGAAGGGCGCAACAACAGCAGCTGCAACAACAACTTCAACAACAGCAGCAACAGCAACAAGTGCCATTGCCTCCACCACCACCATCACCAGTTCCACCTCGTGATAAGCACCAGGAGTTTATGAGTCATAAGCCACTGACCTTCGCCAGTTCACGAGATCCACTTGATGCAGATGATTGGTTGAAGTCAATTAAGAAGATGCTCAACATCGCCTAATGCTCAGACCGGGAGAAAGTTCTTTATGCCTCAGGTCGTCTCACAGGTCCTGCTGCTGACTGGTGGGATTCTTATACTGCTGCCCATGATGCTGCTGATACTATTACTTGGGCAGAGTTCGGTACACAGTTCAGGAACTACCATATTCCAGCTGGTATGATAAAGATCAAGAAGAAGGAGTTTCTGTCATTGAAGCAAGGCAACATGTCGGTCAGCGAGTACAGAGACAAATTTATTTAGCTATTGAGATATGCTCTGGAGGAGGTTGCTGAGGATGGGAGGAAGCAGGAGCACTTTATTGAAGGACTTAATAGACCCTTGCAGTTTGCACTGGTTGCACACACATTTCCATCATTTCAGAGGCTACTGGATAAGGCTCTTGCTATTGAACACAAGCGTGCTCAACTGGGTGATTTGAAGAGGAAGGCTATCTCACAGGGACAGGGTAGCAGCAGTGTTCGTCCCCGCTACGTTTCGCCATAGGGTACACCGACTCGACCAGGAGGACCACGCCCAGTTCAGTATGCTCCACAGGGGTCTCCATGGACACCCCCTACTCATCAGGCTACTCCCACTGGCACCCCGACAAGGTCTGTAGGACAGAAGACCGGCCCTACATGCTTCAAGTGCAGTCAGATTGGGCACTATGCTAATGCTTGTCCGATGGGAAATTCTGGTACACCAGCTAAGAACAAGCAACAGACTCCTAGCAAGGGATATTCTATTGCCAGGGTGAATCAAGTCAGTGTTGATGATGCTCCTGATGGTGCTGACATCGTACTCGGTATGTATTACATTAATGCCATTCCTGCAACCATATTATTTGATTCTGGTGCTACACATTCATTCATGTCTGCTCGATATGCCAACACTAATGAGATACCCCTGCTAAATATGAGAAAACCAATGATAGTAATCACACCTAAAGGGCCTATTGAGGCAAATCAAATGACACGTAGATTGACATTATCAATTATGGGAAGAGAATTTGGAGCTACTTAGGGTTGGCAACGGGGCGGGTTCGGGTCGGGTGGATCGTCCGCGGACCCGCCCCCGAAAACCGAATTAAAAACCCGACCCGAACCCGAAATATAATACGGGTGAAAACAGAGACCCACACCCGAACCCGTGGGGACCCGTAACCCGACGGGGGACCCGTGGACCCGAAAGACAGCAGCAAACGCAATACACAGCAATAGGCAGCATGTACTGTGTAGTCTGTAAAACACAAACTGGCGCACAGGCGCACAACAATACATCATGACAGCAAGCACTTCCAAGTTACAGGCGCACAACAATACAACATGACAGCAAACACAAACTGGCGCAACAGGCAGCATGTACTGTACAGTCTGAACAATATTTAACAAAATAGCAGTTTGAACTAACTCAGCAAGTCACTAAGTCAGCAAGCCCATACTGACAAACATAGCAAAATAGCAGTTTCAACTTCCAAGTTCCACTAAGTCAACAAGCAGCAATGTATAATATTATTACAAGTTTTTGCAGCTAAGTAAAACAGTAAGCAGCAGCAAGCAATTTGTAGCCGTCCACATCCAACAAGAAACCAAGCAGCTCCAGGCACCAGGCTCCAGCTCAAATGGTCAATCAACAACGGTCGATTCATGTTCGTCCTACAAAATAATAAAACAATGATCGAGTCATGTTCTTCAATGCTATCTTGAATAAGTCACAAATTCACAAAGCAACAAATAAACAATACCGCGTCTTCATCTTGGTCATCAAGACAAGTCATCAAAGCACCCACAATAGTTGGAGGAGACCCTGCATTGCAAAAAAACTCAGAAATTGGTTGTTTCATGTACTATGCAAGAAATCAAAGAACATATAAAAATTAGATCACATACCTAACATGTCAGCACGGGACCAAGCCTGCATACACATGAGTGCTTCCACCATTGATGGTGCAAGCCTACTATGGTGTGGACTAATTATTCGGCCTCCTGTGCTAAACACGGACTCAGATGCCACTGTTGAAACAGGTATTGCAAGCACATCACGTGCAATCTTTCTCAAAGTAGGATATTTGAGCCCAGCATGCTGCCACCACAAGATGATATCCAAACCCTGTGTCCTAGGAAGCAGTGGTTCCTCTAAGTACAAATCCAGCTCTGTGCGCACATAAGTGGAGGTCACATCTGGTTGCTTGGACATGTAATCATCAAAAGTGTCCATCCAATCCTCCTCTAACATGTCACTAGGACCACTACTTGCCCTAGGTCGAGCACCATCTGTTGTGGCAACAACTTCTAGAGAATCTTGATACTCCAAGACCAAGTTATAAAGAATGTCCTTAACTTTGTTAACAGCCTCCATAGTTGTACTTTCAGATCCATGTATTTTTAGAAAAAGTGCATTCAAAAGATGAAGTTTATACCTAGGGTCTAGGACAGCAGCAACAGCCATCAAACCATGCACATCAATCCAATATTTATTGAACTTCTCTTTCATTTTACTAGACATTTCTTCAACCTTTGGGTTAGCACTTACTTGCCACTTCCTAATTGCCAAATAGATATTGGTGATTTTGGGAAAGAAAATGTTGGCTGTGACATAGTTAGTGCCAGATAACAACTCTGTGACATCATAGAATATCTTTAATCTATCACAAAGGTCCTTAGCAAACTGCCAATCATCTTCAGTTGAAATACAAGGGGCACGAGCAGCAAGGCGTTCAAACACATCTTTGTACAACAAAGCAGTGATAAGCATTAGATAAGTAGAGTTCCATCTAGTTTTGCAGTCAAGAGCTATCCTTTTGTCATATTTACCCTTCATTTGCAATGTCATTTTCTCAAATTTCTCATGTCTTTTAGGTGTGGCAGACCAAAATCCCACAATCTCTCTAATACTATCAATTCCATATTCCATTACACTCATTCCATCTTTCACAACCAGGTTTAAAATATGGCAAGCACATCTCATATGGATTAATTTACCTTGTAACATACAAGAGGGGAGGGGCAACTTGCCTTTCACAGTGTCCACTCTTTGCCTGAGGCTGTCATTGGAGGTCCCAACCATATTCCTCATAACACTATCATTTGTGCTGCAGTTATCAAGAGTTATAGTAGACAAATTCCTCTCAATATGCCAATCAAGGAGAACATCATGAAGAATATCAGCAATAACCTCAGCTGTATGTGGGGCTGGAACATAAAGAAATCTGCACAAAATGAGTTCAACACTATATGAGGAGATTAATTGAGGAAGTTAGGATATAAAGAACAGTATGGATAATTATCTATTACCTAATAAGAAAACTCTTTAGCTTCCAATCATCATCTATAAAGTGTGCTGTCACAGCCATGTAGCCTTTCTTTTGGTGGTTTGCTGTCCATAAATCGGTAGTAATAGCAACTCGAGAACTCAACTTCCGAAAATACTTCAACATGGATTGTTTTTGCAGTTCATACATATCAAGGATGTCCTTCCTAAGTGTATTCCTAGACACTACTTTGAATAATGGTTGCAATGCTGCACAAAACTTGCGAAATCCAACATGGTCCACCATAGATAAAGGGTACTCATGGATAATAGTCATTAATGCAAGCTCTTTTCTAGCTACTTCTTGATCAAAAACGTATTTCTCCACAGTCACAGTCCCATCTTGTGGATTTGCAGTCAATTTAAGAGATGACTATTTTATACCCTTCCTAACAGCCCTATCTGGACAAATCTCAAGATGACCACTCAAGTGACTTGTACCATTTCTTGTGTCCCCTCCTAAATGCTTCTTACACCATTTGCATTTTGCTTTCCAAACCCCATTTAATTCAATTCTATCAAACTCTAACCAAACTTTAGATTTTAATTTTGGTCCTCGTTTCCTCTTACTACCAACAGCAACATCATCCTCTATTTCTAACACATCATATGTACCTGCTGCAGCTGCTGAATCAGATCGAGGAGCTGCTGCTGCTTGTGTTTCCGCTTGGGATATAGCAGCTGATCTGGATCTGGTTGTAGGAGCATGAGAAGCACTAGTACCTGCAGTCGACATTTCACTTCACCCTAATACTCTGAAAAAATGCAAAATGTTAAAGACAGCAACATCTATATGTTTGTTTCCTTACCTAAATATATACTAAACCCAAACCCAACTATATGTTCGTTAAAGACAGCAACATCTAAATGTTAAAGGCAGTAGTCTGCCGATGGCGAACTGAAACTGCAAATCAATCAATGATGGCGTTAAACGAAAACTAACAAACTACTGGTAGCTACTACTATGTTATTGCAAAAAAATCCAAGAGCGTGATATTATATACTAAGAGAGAGAGGCACAGTACTTACGGGCAATAACTAATTATGGAGCTTCTTTGTGTGTGTGTCATAACTAATCCAAGAGCCTGGGCAATAACTAATTACGGGCAATAACTAATTATAGAGCTGTTGTTGCAACCAACAAGGCAGCATGTGTGTGTGTCATCGCTTATCAGGATTACACAGGCTGCATGCTCCACCGCTCAACAATAATGCATGCGTATATATAATTATATATACATATGCACGAGGCACACGAGGTGGCCCTGGTCTGCATACAGCCAGTAATAATGAAAAAGAAAAAGAAAAATGAAAGGATAAAAACGCTGCAGGAACATGCATATCCATCCACATGGTTGTACGCCAGTAGAGTAGCAGACTTGCAGAGGGGCTGAGGGAGTAGTACCGCGCAGCGGACGAGCGCTTAGGACCACGGACGTCCGGTCGCCGGTGGCCTAGACACAGCCACAGATGCGCGGTCGCCTGGACGTCGCCGGTGGCGCCCCGCGCCTGGACGTATCCGCTCCCAGTCCCAGACACCGGTCGCGCCTGCGCGTCCACCTGCGCCGGTGGCCCGAGCAGCCGTGCGAGGAGGGTGGTGGACCGGCGGATGGTCGGATTGGATCTCGGACGACGAGCCACGGGCGGCGGCGCAGTGGACGTGGGTGGGCGAGGGAGAGGGGCGAGCGGCGAGCCTGCGAGGCGAGGGTCGGTGGGCGCCTAGGGTTTTGCCACTTTGCGTCCGAGTTGGGCTGGGCCTGGCCGGTTTCAATGAGTTGGGTTGCCTGCGTTGGGTGGGCTCACTCGGTTTGATTCGGGTTTCGGGTCCCCGCAAAAACCCCACGGGTGAAAATGGAGAACTGCCCCGAAACCGAATTAATTCGGGGCCCCGAACCCGTGCCCCCGCGGGGCAAAATTTAAACCCGCCCCGAACACCGCCGGGTCTAAAACCGCGGGGACCCGACCCGAACCCGCCCCATTGCCAAGCCTAGAGCTACTGCTATAATATTAGATGCCAGCAGTATAGATCTGATCCTTGGTATGTCATGGTTAAGGAAGGCAAAGGCCATTATAGCATGCGGTAGAGGTACTATAGAGCTAACTAGTCCTAAAAGAGAAACATTTCAAGTTAATATTGCAGTAACCACCTCATCCAAGCGTGCAATGTTCTTTATACCTGAGGAGTTTGTTGGTGACAACATCCAGGTGGTTAGAGATTTTCCGGATGTCTTTCCAGAGGAGTTACCAGGGATGCCACTAGATAGGGAAGTTGAGTTTGTGATTGATCTTTTACCTGGAACTGCCCCTATTTCTAAGCGACCATACAGGATGGTTGTAGAAGAACTGAAGGAGCTTAAGAAGCAATTAACTGAGTTACAAGAAGCGGGGTACATTCGTCCGAGTTCCTCACCTTGGGGAGCACCGGTGTTATTTGTGCAGAAGAAGGATGGATTGCAACGGATGTGTGTGGACTATAGATCACTTAATGATGTTACAATGAAGAACAAGTATCCATTACCCCGTATTGAGGACTTGTTTGATCAGATGAGAGGAGCCAGGGTATTCTCGAAGATTGATCTCCGATCGGGACACCATCAGATGAAGATTAGACCCTCGGACATTCCTAAGACAGCTTTCTCAACCTGATATGGATTATATGAGTTTACTGTTATGTCATTTGGATTAACCAATGCACCAGATTATTTCATGAATTTGATGAATAAGGTGTTTATGGAGTATTTGGACAGATTCGTCGTGGTGTTCATCAACGATATTCTTATCTATTCTAAGAATGAAAGTGATCATGAAGAACATCTAAGGTTGGTGCTACAGAAGCTACGAGATAATCAACTCTATGCTAAGTTCAGCAAGTGCGAGTTTTGGATTGACAAGGTGCCATTCCTTGGACATATTATTTCTAATGGAGGAATAGCAGTGGATCCTGCTAAAGTGAAGGAGATAATGGAGTGGAGAGTGCCCACTATAGTTACTGAGATTTGGAGTTTCTTGGGACTTGCAGGCTATTATCGGAGATTTATTGAAGGGTTCTCTAAGATTGCCAAGCCTATGACATCGCTTTTGGAGAAACGAAGAGAATTCAAGTGGGATGAGAAATGCCAAGACAGCTTTGATCAGTTGAAGGAGAGATTGATGTCACCACCAGTATTGATTATGCCTGATCTGCAGAAGGGATTTGACATTTACTGTGATGCATGTGGCCATGGACTTGGATGTGTGCTCATGCAAGAAGGACATGTGATCGCCTATGCATCTCGTCAGTTGAGGAAGCATGAATTGAACTACCCCACTCATGACTTGGAGCTGGCTGCCGTTGTGCATGCACTGAAGATTTGGAGACACTACATTATGGGAACTAAGTGTCAAGTGTACACGGACCATAAGAGTTTGAAGTACATATTCACTCAAAAGGATCTCAACCTTAGGCAATGCCGTTGGTTGGCGCTCATTAAGGATTATGATTTGGAGATTCACTATCACCCAGGCAAGGCAAATTTGGTTGCAGATGCCTTGAGTCAGAAGGAGCATGTTCACTCCGCTTTCGTTGTCCAGCTACCTGATGAATTAGCAAAAGATTTTGAGAGGCTCAACCTGGGAATTGTTACACATACGGAAGGAGTTACCATTGAATTGGAACCTACCTTGGAGCAAGAAATTCGTAAAGGTCAGGTTGGTGATGCTAAAATCCAAGAGATCAAGGATCTGATAACAGAGGGTAGAGGCCCAGAATTCACGGAGGATGAGCAAGGCACGATTTGGTTCAAGAATCGGATTTGTGTTCCCGACATTGATAGTCTTCGGGAAACCATATTGAAGGAGGCACATGACTCAGTTTATTCTATTCACCCTGGGAGTACTAAGATGTATCACGATTTGAAGCAAAAGTATTGGTGGTATGGTTTGAAGAGAGATGTGGCTGCACATGTGGCTATGTGCGATGTGTGCCAAAGAGTTAAGGCTGAACACCAGAGGCCAGCCGGACTATTGCATCCACTAAAGATACCTGAGTGGAAATGGGAAGAGATTGGCATGGACTTCATTGTTGGATTACCCCGCACGTCTGCTGGATATGATTCTATATGGGTGATTGTGGACAGGCTAACTAAAGTAGCCCACTTTATTCCAGTGAAGACTACGTATTCAGGAGCCAAGTCAGCAGAGTTGTACATGGCACGGATTGTTTGCCTACATGGTGTGCCAAAGAAGATCGTGTCTGATCGAGGATCATAGTTTACCTCTCGATATTGGAAGAAGTTGCACGAGTCCTTGGATACAAGATTAAATTTTAGTTCGGCTTATCATCCATAGACTGATGGGCAGACTGAGAAGACCAACCAAGTGCTAGAGGATATGTTAAGAGCTTGTGCCCTTAAGCATGGTGGTAGTTGGGATAATAGTCTACCGTATGCGGAGTTCTCATATAATAATAGCTATCAAGCTAGTTTGAAGATGTCACCGTTTGAGGCTTTGTATGGCAGAAAGTGTAGGACTCCACTGTATTGGGATCAAACTGGTGAAAGACAGTTATTTGGACCTAAGATTATACAAGAAGCAGAGGAGCAAGTCCAACAAATAAGGGAGAATATGAGAACTGCACAGTCAAGGCAGAAAAGCTATGCAGATACCCGGAGAAGGTAGCTAGAGTTTAAAGAGGGTGATTATGTCTATTTGAAGGTGTCACTGAAAGTCGCCTAGAGGGGGGGTGAATAGGGCGAAACTAAAATTCTCAAAAATAATCACAACTACAAGCCGGGTTAGCGATAGAAATATAATAGAGTCCGCGAGAGAGAGGGTGCAAAACAAATCGCAAGCAAATAGTGAAGTGAGACACGCGGATTTGTTTTACCGAGGTTCGGTTCTCTCAAACCTACTCCCCGTTGAGGAGGCCACAAAGGCCGGGTCTCTTTCAACCCTTACCCTCTCTCAAACGGTCCCACGGACCGAGTGAGCTTTCTCTTCTCAATCACTTGGAACACAAAGTTCCCGCAAGGACCACCACACGATTGGTGTCTCTTGCCTCAATTACAAGTGAGTGTTTGATCACAAGAAAGAATCAAGAAAGAAGAAAGCAATCCAAGCGCAAGAGCTCGAAAGAACACAAGCAAATCACTCTCTCTAATCACTAGGGCGTTGTGTGGAATTTGGAGAGGATTTGATCTCTTGGGTGTGTCTAGAATTGAATGCTAGAGCTCTTGTAAGTAGTTGATAAGTGGAAAACTTGGATGCCATGAATGGTGGGTGGTTGGGGGTATTTATAGCCCCAACCACCAAACTAGCCGTTTGGTGAGGCTGTCTGTTCGATGGCGCACCGGACAGTCCGGTGCACACCGGACATGTCCGGTGCGACAGCCACGTCACCAAAGCCGTTGCAATTTGACCGTTGGAGTTCTGACTTCTGGGCTCGCCTGGATGTCCGGTGCACACCGGACATGAACTGTAGATTGTCCGGTGCGCCTGCTCCCGCGTGCCTAACGACTGCGCGCTTCTGGCGCGCATTAAATGCGTCGCAGGTAGCCGTTGGCGCCGAAATAGCCGTTGCCCCGCTGTTACACCGGACAGTCCGGTGTACACCGGACAGTCCGGTGAATTTTAGCGGAGCAGCCGAAGTAAAAAACCCGAGGCTGGCGAGTTCCTGAGGCCGCTCTTCCTTGGAGCACCAGACATGTCCGGTGTACACCGGACAGTCCGGTGAATTATAGCGGAGTGGCCATCGGAAATTCCCGAGAGTGAAGAGTTTGAAGTCAGAGTCCCCTGGTGCACCGGACATGTCTGGTGGCACACCGGACAGTCCGGTGCGCCAGACCAGAGGTGCCTTCGGTTGACCCTTGCTCCTTTATTTGAACCCAATACTTGGTCTTTTTATTGGCTATGTGTGATCCTTTTGCACCTGTATAACTTACACACTAGAGCAAACTAGTTAGTCCAATTTTTGTGTTGGGCAATTCAACCACCAAAATTATTTAGGAACTAGGTGTAAGCCTAATTCCCTTTCAATCTCCCCCTTTTTGGTGATTGATGCCAACACAACCAAAGCAAATGTAAAAGTGCATAATTTGAACTAGTTTGCATAATGTAAATGCAAAGGTTGCTTGGAATTGAGCCAATATAAATACTTACATGATGTGCATGAATTGTTTCTTTGTTTTTAACATATTGGACCACATTTGCACCACATGTTTTGTTTTGCAAATTCTTTTGTAAATTCTTTTCAAAATCCTTTTGCAAGATAGTCAAAAGTAAATGAATAAGATTTTTGCAAAGCATTTTCAAGTTTTTGAAATTTTCTCCCTTTGATCCAAATGCTTTTCCTTTGACTAAACAAAACTCCCCCTAAATGAGATCCTCCTCTTAGTGTTCAAGAGGGTTTTGATATACCATTTTTGAAATACTACTTCCTCCCCCTTTTGAACATAGTAAGATATTAATTTGAAATTGACCAATTGAAAATCTCCAAATTTTTTTTTAAAGTTAGGTGGTGGTGCGGTCCTTTTGCTTTGGGCTCATATTTTCTCCCCCTTTGGCATGAATCGCCAAAAACGGAATTATTAGAGCCCAACGTAGTACTTTCTCCTCCTTTGGTCATAAAATGAGTGAAGATTATACCAAAGTTGGAGAGATGCTCGGAGTGACGGCGAAGGATGAGTAGTAGAGTGGAGTGGAAGCCTTTGTCTTCGCCGAAGACTCTAATTCCCTTTCAATATACCTATGACTTGATTTGAAATACTCTTGAAAACACATTAGTCATAGCGTATATAAAAGAGATATGATCAAAGGTATACTTGTGTGCTAAGTGTGCAAATTAGCAAAAGAAATTCCTAGAATCAAGAATATTTAGCTCATGCCTAAGTTTGGTAAAAGTTTGTTCATCAAGAGGCTTGGTAAAGATATCGGCTAATTGATCTTTAGTGTTAATGTAAGAAATCTCGATATCCCCCTTTTGTTGGTGATCCCGAAGAAAATGATACCGAATGGCTATGTGTTTAGTGCGGCTATGCTCAACGGGATTATCCGCCATGCGGATTGCACTCTCATTATCACATAGAAGGGGAACTTTGGTTAATTTGTAACCGTAGTCCCGCAGGGTTTGCCTCATCCAAAGCAATTGCGCGCAACAATGGCCTGTGGCAATGTACTCGGCTTCGGCGGTAGAAAGAGCGACCGAATTTTGCTTCTTTGAAGCCCAAGACACCAAGGATCTTCCCAAGAACTGGCAAGTCCCCGATGTGCTCTTCCTATTAATCTTACACCCCGCCCAATCGGCATCCGAATAACCAATCAAATCAAATGTGGATCCCCGAGGGTACCAAAGCCCAAACTTAGGAGTATAAGCCAAGTATCTCAAGATTCGTTTTACGGCCGTAAGGTGTGATTCCTTAGGGTCAGCTTGGAATCTTGCACACATGCAAACGGAAAGCATAATGTCCGGTCGAGATGCACATAAATAAAGTAATGAACCAATCATCGACCGGTATACCTTTTGATCCACGGATTTACCTCCCGTGTCAAGGTCGAGATGCCCATTTATTCCCATGGGAGTCTTGATGGGCTTGGCATCCTTCATTCCAAACTTGGTTAGAATGTCTTGAGTATACTTTGTTTGACAAATGAAGGTGCCCTCTTGGAGTTGCTTGACTTGGAATCCTAGAAAATACTTCAACTCCGCCATCATCGACATCTCGAATTTTTGTGTCATGATCCTACTAAATTCTTCACATGTAGATTCGTTAGTAGACCCAAATATGATATCATCAACATAAATTTGGCATACAAACAAATCATTGTCAAGAACCTTAGTGAATAAAGTAGGATCGGCCTTGCCGACTTTGAAGCCATTAGTAATAAGGAAATCTCTAAGGCATTCATACCATGCTCTTGGGGCTTGCTTGAGCCCATAAAGCGCCTTAGAGGGCCTATAAACATGGTTAGGGTACTCACTGTCTTCAAAGCCGGGAGGTTGCTCAACATAGACCTCCTCCTTGATTGGTCCATTGAGGGAAGCACTCTTCACGTCCATTTGATAAAGCTTGAAGCCATGGTAAGTAGCATAGGCTAATAATATGCGAATTGATTCAAGCCTAGCTACGGGTGCATAGGTTTCACCAAAATCCAAACCTTCGACTTGTGAATATCCTTTGGCCACGAGTCGAGCTTTGTTCCTTGTCACCACACCATGCTCGTCTTGTTTGTTGCGGAAGACCCACTTGGTTCCTACAACATTTTGGTTAGGACGTGGAACTAATTGCCATACCTCGTTCCTTGTGAAATTGTTGAGCTCCTCTTGCATCGCCATCACCCAATCCGCATCTTGGAGCGCTTCCTCTACCCTGTGTGGCTCAATAGAGGAAACAAAAGAGTAATGCTCACAAAAATGTGCAACCCGAGATCGAGTAGTTACCCCCTTATGAATGTCGCCGAGGATGGTGTCGACGGGGTGATCTCGTTGGATTGCTTGGTGGACTCTTGGGTGTGGTGGCCTTGGTTGTTCATCCTCCTTGTCTTCATCATTTGCGTCTCCCCCTTGATCATTGCCGTCGTCTTGAGGTGGCTCATCATTGTCTTCTTCATCTTTATCAACTTGAGCCTCGTCCTCATTTTGGATTGGTGGAGATGCTTGCGTGGAGGAGGATGGTTGATCTTGTGCATGTGGAGGCTCTTCGGATTCCTTAGGACACACATCCCCAATGGACATGTTCCTTAGCGCTATGCATGGAGCCTGTTCTTCACCTATCTCATCAAGATCAACTTGCTCTACTTGAGAGCCGTTAGTCTCATCAAACACAACGTCACAAGAAACTTCAACAAGTCCTGAGGACTTGTTAAAGACTCTATATGCCCTTGTGTTTGAGTCATATCCTAGTAAAAAGCCTTCTACAGTTTTAGGAGCAAATTTAGATTTTCTACCTCTTTTGACAAGAATAAAACATTTGCTACCAAAAACTCTAAAATATGAAATATTTGGCTTTTTACCGGTTAGAAGTTCATAGGATGTCTTCTTGAGGATTCGGTGTAGATATAACCGGTTGATGGCGTAGCAGGCGGTGTTGACCGCCTCGGCCCAAAACCGATCCGGTGTCTTGTACTCATCAAGCATGGTTCTTGCCATGTCCAATAGAGTTCGATTCTTCCTCTCCACTACACCATTTTGTTGTGGAGTGTAGGGAGAAGAGAACTCATGCTTGATGCCCTCCTCCTCAAGGAAGCCTTCTATTTGTGAGTTCTTGAACTCCGTCCCATTGTCGCTTCTAATTTTCTTGATCCTTAAGCCGAACTCATTTTGAGCCCGTCTCAAGAATCCCTTTAAGGTCTCTTGGGTATGAGATTTTTCCTGCAAAAAGAATACCCAAGTGAAGCGAGAATAATCATCCACAATAACTAGACAGTACTTACTCCCGCCGATGCTTATGTAAGCGATCGGGCCAAATAGGTCCATGTGTAGGAGCTCCAGTGGCCTGTCACTAGTCATGATGTTCTTGTGTGGATGATGAGTGCCAACTTGCTTCCCGGCTTGGCATGCGCTACAAATCCTGTCTTTCTCAAAATGAACATTGGTTAGTCCTAAAATGTGTTCCCCCTTTAGAAGCTTATGAAGATTCTTCATTCCAACATGGGCTAGTCGGCGGTGCCAAAGCCAACCCAAGTTAGTCTTAGCAACCAAGCAAGTGTCGAGTTCAGCTCTATCAAAATCTACCAAGTATAGCTGACCCTCTAACACTCCCTTAAATGCTATTGAATCATCACTTCTTCTAAAGACAGTGACACCTACATCAGTAAATAGACAGTTGTAGCCCATTTGACATAATTGGGATACGGAAAGCAAATTGTAATCTAAAGAATCTACAAGAAAAACATTGGAAATAGTATGGTCAGGTGATATAGCAATTTTACCCAATCCTTTGACCAAACCTTGATTTCCATCCCCGAATGTGATAGCTCGTTGGGGATCTTGGTTTTTCTCATATGAGGAGAACATCTTCTTCTCCCCTGTCATGTGGTTTGTGCACCCACTGTCGAGTATCCAACTTGAGCCCCCGGATGCATAAACCTACAAAACAATTTTAGTTCTTGACTTTAGGTACCCAAACGGTTTTGGGTCCTTTGGCATTAGAGACAAGAACTTTGGGTACCCAAACACAAGTCTTAGAGCCCTTGTGTTTGCCCCCAACAAACTTGGCAACTACTTTGCCGGATTTGTTAGTCAAAACATAAGATGCATCAAAAGTTTTAAATGAAATGCTATGATCATTTGATGCATTAGGAGTTTTCTTTCTAGGCAACTTAGCACGGGTTGGTTGCCTAGAACTAGATGTCTCACCCTTATACATAAAAGCATGGTTAAGGCCAGAGTGAGACTTCCTAGAATGAATTTTCTTGATTTTGCTCTCGGGATAACCGGCAGGGTACAAAATGTAACCCTCGTTATCCTGAGGCATGGGAGCCTTGCCCTTAACAAAGTTAGACAAGTTCTTAGGAGGGGCATTAAGTTTGACATTGTCTCCCCTTTGGAAGCCAATGCCATCCTTGATGCCAGGGCGTCTCCCATTATAGAGCATACTTCTAGCAAATTTAAACTTTTCATTTTCTAAGTTATGCTCGGCAATTTTAGCGTCTAATAATGCTATATGATCATTTTGTTGTTTAATTAAAGCCATGTGATCATGAATAGCATTGATATCAATATCTCTACATCTAGTACAAATAGAAACATGCTCAACATTAGATGTAGAGGGTTTGCAAGATTTTAATTCAATAACCTTAGCATGTAACAAATCATTTTTAGTTCTAAGGTCAGAAATAGTAGCTTTGCAAACATCAAAATCCTTAGCCTTAGCAAGCAATTTTTCATTCTCAATCTTAAGGCTAGCAAGAGAATCATTTAATTCCTTAATCTTAGCAAGCAAATCATCATTATCATTTCTAAGATTGGGAATTGGAGTATCACAAACATGAGAATCAACCTTAGCAATTAATCTAGCATTTTCATTTCTAAGGTTGTCAATAGTGTCATGGCATATGCTTAGCTCACTAGATAATTTGTTACATTTTTCTACCTCTAGAGCATAAGCATTTTTAACCTTAACATGTTTCTTATTTTCCTTGATTAGGAAGTCCTCTTGGGAGTCCAAGAGATCGTCCTTTTCATGGATGGCACTAATTAGCTCATTTAATTTTTCTTTTTGTTCCATGTTAAGGTTGGCAAAAAGGATACGCAAATTATCTTCCTCACCACTAGCATTATCATCACTAGAAGATTCATATTTAGTGGAGGAGTTAGATTTAACCTTCTTCCTTTTGCCGTCCTTTGCCATGAGGCACTTGTGGCCGACGTTGGGGAAGAGGAGTCCCTTGGTGACGACGATGTTGGTGGCGTCCTCGTCGTCGTCGGAGGAGTCGGTGGAGCTTTCGTCGGAGTTCCACTCGCGGCACACGTGGGCATCGCCGCCCTTCTTCTTGTGATACCTCTTCTTTTCTCTCCTCTTGCCCTTCTTGTCGTTGTCCCTGTCACTGTCACTTGATAATGGACATTTAGCAATAAAGTGACCGGGCTTACCACACTTGTAGCAAACCTTCTTGGAACGGGATTTGTAATCCTTCCCCTTCCGTTGCTTGAGGATTTGCCGAAAGCTTTTGATGATTAAGGCCATCTCCTCATTGTCGAGCTTGGAGGCGTCAATTGGTTGTCTACTTGGTGTAGACTCCTCCTTCTTCTCCTCCGTTGCCTTGAAGGCCACCGGTTGCGCCTCGGATGTGGAAGGTTCGTCAAGCTCGTTGATCTTCTTTGAGCCTTTAATCATGCATTCAAAGCTCACAAAATTCCCGATAACTTCCTCGGGGGTCATTAGTGGATATCTAGGATTACCACGAATTAATTGAACTTGAGTGGGGTTAAGGAAAATAAGAGCTCTTAAAATAACCTTAACCACCTCGTGGTCATCCCACTTTTTGCTCCCGAGGTTGCGCACTTGGTTCACCAAGGTCTTGAGCCGATTGTACATATCTTGTGGCTCCTCCCCTTGGCGAAGACGGAAGCGACCGAGCTCCCCCTCGATCGTTTCCCTCTTGGTGATCTTGGTGAGTTCATCACCCTCGTGCGCGGTCTTGAGCAGGTCCCAAATCTCCTTTGCATTCTTTAACCCTTGCACTTTGTTGTATTCCTCCTTGCTTAGAGAGGCGAGGAGTATGGTTGTAGCTTGGGAGTTGAAGTGCTCAATTTGGGCCACTTCGTTCGTATCATAATCCTCATCCCCTATGGATGGTACCTGTGCTCCAAACTCAACAACATTCCATAAACTTTTGTGGAGTGAGGTTAGATGAAATTTCATTAAATCACTCCACCTAGCATAATCTTCGCCATCAAAAGTTGGCGGTTTGCCTAATGGAACGGAAATTAATGGAGTATGTCTAGGTGTACGAGGATAGTGTAAAGGGATCTTACTAAACTTCTTGCGCTCTTGGCGCTTAGAAGTTACGGACGGCGCATCGGAGTCGGAGGTCGATGTTGATGAAGTGTCGGTCTCGTAGTAGACCACCTTCCTCATCCTCTTGTGCTTATCGCCTTTCCGATGCGACTTGTGAGAAGAAGATTTTTCCTTCTTCTCTTTGTGGTGAGAAGAGGAAGATCTTTTCTCCTTCCATTTGGAGGAGTCCTTCTTCTTCTCCCTCCTCTTGGTGCGGGACTCTTCCGATGAAGTGCTCCCTTGGCTTGTAGTGGGCTTGTCGCCGGTCTCCATCTCCCTCTTGGTGTGATCTCCCGACATCACTTCGAGCGGTTAGGCTCTAATGAAGCACCGGGCTCTGATACCAATTGAAAGTCGCCTAGAGGGGGGTGAATAGGGTGAAACTGAAATTCTCAAAAATAATCACAACTACAAGCCGGGTTAGCGATAGAAATATAATAGAGTCCGCGAGAGAGAGGGTGCAAAACAAATCGCAAGCAAATAGTGAAGTGAGACACGCGGATTTGTTTTACCGAGGTTCGGTTCTCTCAAACCTACTCCCCGTTGAGGAGGCCACAAAGGCCGAGTCTCTTTCAACCCTTACCCTCTCTCAAACGGCCCCACGGACCGAGTGAGCTTTCTCTTCTCAATCACTTGGAACACAAAGTTCCCGCAAGGACCACCACACGATTGGTGTCTCTTGCCTCAATTACAAGTGAGTGTTTGAGCACAAGAAAGAATCAAGAAAGAAAAAGCAATCCAAGCGCAAGAGCTCAAAAGAACACAAGCAAATCACTCTCTCTAATCACTAGGGCGTTGTGTGGAATTTGGAGAGGATTTGATCTCTTGGGTGTGTCTAGAATTGAATGCTAGAGCTCTTGTAAGTAGTTGAGAAGTGGAAAACTTGGATGCCATGAATGGTGGGTGGTTGGGGGTATTTATAGCCCCAACCACCAAACTAGCCGTTTGGTGAGGCTGTCTGTTCGATGGCGCACCGGACAGTCCGGTGCACACCGGACATGTTCGGTGCGACAGCCACGTCACCAAAGCCGTTGCAATTTGACCGTTGGAGTTCTGACTTCTGGGCTCGCCTGGATGTCCGGTGCACACCGGACATGAACTATAGATTGTCCGGTGCGCCTGCTCCTGCGTGCCTGACGACTGCGCGCTTCTGGCGCGCATTAAATGCGTCGCAGGTAGCCGTTGGCGCCGAAATAGCCGTTGCCCCGCTGTTACACCGGACAGTCCGGTGTACACCGGACAGTCCGGTGAATTTTAGCGGAGCAGCCGAAGTAAAAAACCCGAGGCTGGCGAGTTCCTGAGGCCGCTCTTCCTTGGAGCACCGGACATGTCCGGTGTACACCGGACAGTCCGGTGAATTATAGCGGAGTGGCCATCGGAAATTCCCGAGAGTGAAGAGTTTGAAGTCGGAGTCCCCTGGTGCACCGGACATGTCCGGTGGCACATCGGACAGTCCGGTGCGCCAGACCAGAGGTGCCTTCGGTTGACCCTTGCTCCTTTATTTGAACCCAATACTTGGTCTTTTTATTGGCTATGTGTGATCCTTTTGCACCTGTATAACTTACACACTAGAGCAAACTAGTTAGTCCAATTTTTGTGTTGGGCAATTCAACCACCAAAATTATTTAGGAACTAGGTGTAAGCCTAATTCCCTTTCAGTCACCACTCAGGGGTATGAGAAGGTTCAAAGTCAAAGGAAAGTTATCCCCTCGCTTTATTGGACCCTTCTTAATCTTAAAGCGAGTGGGAGAGGTTGCATACCAATTGGAGTTACCGGATCATCTTGCGGATGTTCATGATGTTTTTCATGTATCTCAGCTGAAGAAATGTCTCAGGGTACCTGAGGAGCAATTACCAATGGAGGACCTTAGTGTTCAAGATGATCTAACTTATGCTGAGTACCCCATCAAGATTCTGGATACTTTGACTCGAGTTACGAGAAATAAGGTTATAAAGATGTGCAAAGTTCAATGGAGCCACCACGGTGAAGATGAAGCGACTTGGGAAAGAGAAGAAGAGCTTCGTATAGATTTTCCCCACCTTTTCCCTCGATCTTCCTAAATCTCGAGGACGAGATTATTTTTTAAGGGGGGTAGTATTTGTAATACTCAAATTTGTAAACAAAAAAATATGGAGAGGTCTCCTCATGTCATGTGCCATATTTGCATCATAAAAAGAGCACACATATAATTGAGATTGATTTATTTAAAACCAATGATATTAAAATAAAGAGAAAATGCATCATATTGGATTTTTGTTTGTGCATTTAAAACAATAATAATACGAATAGAAATAAGATAGTAATGAGTTGAGAATTTGGATTTAACCCCAAAAGTGCAAATTGGGGAAAATTGGAAAATAGTATAGAAAGAGGGAAATACTATACAAAACAAAAAAAATTATACATAAATAAATAGTTACCATACTATGTGGAATTGAACAAAAAAAATGTGAAGATGAATTCACCACACACTTTGAACTTAAAATTGGAATTCAAATTGAATTTGAAAAGGGAGAGGAAAGAAAATAAAAAGAAAAAGATTAAAACCTTACTTGTGCTGACTCTCTCCCCTTCAGCCCACCCAGTCTTTCTCCCCCGCACGGCCCAGATTGCTCTACCGCGCGCGCCTGCTTTGCTTCCTGCTGCGCCATGCTCACTGCTGCGTGGGACCCTCACGTCAGCTCTCTCTCGCGTGCGTGTTCGCTTCCGTGGAGCCACTGCGTGGTGGGCCTGAGGCGTCAGTTAACGGCCTCGCCCGTCCATGGCGGAATCGCCCCGTGAAACGCTCGCCGGCCATCCGTTGACCCCAGCGTAGAGGTGCGGCCGGAATCCTGGGACCCTATAAATACTAACCCTCACCACGGTTGCGACGTTTACCCCTAGCCGCCACCTCAAATTGCGCGGAAAGCCCACGCCACCATTGTTGAGCAGAGCCGCCGCGGCTCGGAGTAGTGGAATCAGGCGCTCATCGCCGCCGCGTCCTCTGCGCCGTGGCTGGTGGTTTCACCGGTGCGCAGGAAAGGTGCCGGTAGCCTCGGCGTGCGCGTTTGGTCGACGGAGACCTCGGAATCGCTCGTCGTGGCAAGGGCGGCCGCGCCACGCCGTGGCCAGAGTTGTTGCACTCCTAATCCTTGGTAAGAACCCTCATACTAGCTTCGGGTTACCTCCAATTTTGTTTTGCACCAGCCGCGGGCTAGTTTCTCGCTCAGGATGGTGGTGGGCTGGTCACGGCAATGGTGCTGCGGCGGCGGAAGCTCACCACCGGTGCGGCTTTGGGAGGGGGGGGAATCTCGCGCGCAGTGGGAGCGTGTTGGATGTTGATTCCAGAACGGACGACCAGGATGGCTAAAGGTAGCATTGTACTCGGGAATCAGCGTGAACCGTTGATTTGGAGATGAGCCCTTGGGATCGGATCTGGTACCTTCCTTTGATCGGGTGAATGAGGACTGTTGATGCCAAATCAGACGGGTGTGGCTGGGGCCCGACTGTTTAAAATCAGGATCGTTGATCCCTGCGCCTACGGTTGGGATTGACTTCACTCTATAGCGTTTGTTGGTCAATTATGGGCCGTCCAGATCTAATCTGGTGGCTAGAATTGGCCCATACCCCTTCGGCCCTGAAATCTTACAGAAGAACCCCCGCAGTATTACAAAAACAACCCGCCGTCCACCTCTGTAGTGCCTGAGTCATATGAAATGTTACCCCGAGACCCCTGGACTTTCCATGAATTGAGGCTCAGTCCATTATAGAGTTAAATTTATTAAATGAATTGGAAATTGGATTTTTAATATGAAAATAAACCCTAGAATTTGTATAATTCATAGAAAATGCATATGAACTCCAAATTGGCCCATTCCAGTTTCTAAATTTTTGTAACATTATTGTCTATACACTAGAGTCTCTATTTTGACATGAAAACAGTAAGAAAATTAATTTAGCATTTAATCCCATTTTAATCACATTAAACCTTAGGAAAATTCATAACTTGTAATCTATAACTCCAAATTTAGTGATTCTAGTTCCTATGATCTCATTTTAAGGTGTAGATTTTTACTGTATATTTTATTCATCTGTTTGATGTGATGTTATTTTATGCTATAGTATGTATGTATTGTGTTGATGCGAGTAGACGAGCAAGCCACTGTGGAATCTGAGGTTCAGCAAGTAGAGATAGCTGAGCAGGAGCTCATTGAAAGCAAGTTGTGCCCTTGATCACTTACTTTTTCCCAGCCATGTTCTTATTAATTATAATGATCTGCATAGGTTAATTTTAATGGGATCCTTTAGGTTACCCCAGTTTTGGTTATCTTTATACCTTGTTCACCCCTGAAATATTTTTGGGCAGTACCTGCTATTGCTTTATGTGGATTGGGTATGGAGATACACTATTCATGCTTATTCTGTTATTATCTTGCTATTATTACTGTTCATGTTAAGATCATTAAATTAATGGGAACATGGAGCGACCACCCGGGAAAACAGTGCTACCACAAGGGTTTAATGGGACGCCCTTGGCTGATTAACTAGGAAAGCTAGTGGAGGTCTTCCTTACCCGAAAGGGGCAAGGGCAGTAGGAGAGTGGTCAGTGTAGGGAGGTCCTTGGGTTGATTTTGCTGCGATGGCGGTCAGGCGAGGGATTCCTGCACTGGAGCTTCCTATAAACTGTAGCGAGATTTCTGAAGCTAGTGGAACTTTGTAAAGGCCTCGTAGTGTTACCCTGCCTCGCCTCCTCGGTAGAGGTGTATGGGATTGGCTGTCTCTTGGCAGATGGTTAACATGACTTGTGGGTAAAGATCCGCAACCTCTGCAGAGTGTAAAACTAGTATACTAGCCGTGCTCACGGTCATGAGCGGCTCTGACCCTCACATGATTAATTATGGAACTTAATTTAATTTGACATTTGCATCGCATTTGGGATCATTTTACTATTACTGTTCTTTATTATTATTAAGGTTTGGTATTTACTTACACTTAGTAACTGCTAATAAAATTTTGACCAACTTATAAAAGCAATGCTCAGCCTCAGCCTTTATTTCATTGATCAGCCTTACACTTCATGAACTCCCACCTTTGGTGAGTTCATGCCACATTATTCCCCACGACTTGTTGAGCTATGAACGTATGTGAGCTCACTCTTGCTGTCTCACACCCCCCACAGGAGAAGAACAGGTGGTCGAAGAGGAGCCGCCTAACACTGAGGCATTCGACTTGATCTAGGTGGCGTTTCTCAGTCGACATTGGCGCCGACGATCCTTAGTTCGTTTTATATTTATTCTTTTACTTTGTAATAAGTCTTCCGCTATGTAGTAAATACTCTGATGTTTCGTGACATTTATCTCTATACACTCTGTTGTTATATATGTTGTCTTCTTTGGCGCATGTATGAGATGCACCCGGCTTTATCCTTTAAAACCGGGTGTTACAACTCGGGTATCTTTAATGGGTATAATAGTCCAACTGGTCTTTGGTGTTCTTCCTTAACTCTTTGACACACATCGCACATAGCCACATGTGCAGCCACACCTCTTTTCAATCCATACCACCAATACTTCCGCTTCAAATCCTGATACATCTTGTTACTCCCAGGATGAACAGAATAATCCGAGTCATGGGCCTTGTCACACCCGGTTTTTAGAAGGTAAACCGAATGCGAACCATGTACGTGCCAGGATCAGTTATTCACGTACACAGCAGTTACATAACATGGACATCGTCACACAGTGCTCAAATAGTATTAAAAAGGGAAATAATAGTCGATTACATCATACGTCTGAGACATCCATATAGTTCTTACAATAAATCAAAGTGCGGAAAAGAAACGTAGATAACACGGCCTTCACAGGCAGCCGACTGGGGGTTGCCGCTAACCCACACCTAGAACTCGTCGTAGTCTTGGAACTCCTGGAAGTCTCCTTCCACAGCTTCATCTTCTCCTGAGCAGTGGTTGCAATGCTGACAACCTGGGGGGGATTTGGTGTGTAGAGCAAGGGTGAGTACACATCAACATACTCAGCAAGCATCCTGTTTGGCTGTAGTGGACTAGCTTTATGTGGGGATAAGTCAAGCAGTTGCTTTTAGTTGGTCAGGTTATTACTTACTAGTAGAGAGCCAGGTTTTAACATTAACCCAAGTTATTAGCCCAATGTATCCTTCCCAAACGGAAAGAATACCACTTACCAATACCATAATCATAATCAGAACCATCAATCTCATTGCCACCTGTACCAAAGTATCTCTGACCAAGTATCACTAATCTCTGGAGCTCCCTTGGCCGCTCATAACCGCGAGCACGGCTGATATATCAGTTTCATAACACTCTGCAGAGGTTGCGCACTTTACCCACAAGCCGTGATTCCCTCTTGCCTCGGGCCGATCAAACCCTTAAACACTACCAAGGTGAATAGGCAGGGTCTCACTACGTAGCCTTTACAAAGATTCCCCGGGGCTGTAGCCACCCGTTAGGTTTCCTAAATGTACCGCACTCCTCCCCAAGGGACAAATCAACCTTGGCAGAGCGAGCCGCATACACCGAGCCCCATTGACGGCACGACGGCGAAGCGAACTACACCCCGGTTCCTCTAATTATTCAGCTAAGGGCGTCCCATTCCACCCTCATGGTTGCACTGTTTTCCCGGGCGGTCATCCATTGAACAGGTCCTTACGGAGAGGCACTCGAGAAACCGCTCGAGTCCCCTTGGAGGTCACACATATAATCATGAATAAGAAGGGGAAAACAGTGTATCATAGATAATCACATCATGTTCATTGATTAGAGTTGAGCAATAGCATCAAACTAGGCAGTAATAATCCGACCCAAATAGGTAAACAAGGACTTGAATAACAAAAGCTAGTCAATCCTTAGGTATAAATGTGTAATGCGGGAGGTGAATTAAAGAATGAATAGGACAGAGATAGGTCAAAGGACACTTGCCTCCACCAACCGACTGCTGCTCAGGGGCTTCTCCTGCGAATTCCTCGGGCTCTTCGACCGGATCGTTCTCTATGCGAGCGCAAACATACATACATCCACATATTTAATACAAAAGAACAGTACACCATTCAAGGGAACAAATAAAGTGAGTATGCATCAAGTATGACATTCGATATCGCATTCATTAAGGTTAGAAAGAAACGGGAAAGGGTCTCGCAGGGGGTTAAATCTTATGCACTAATGTTTAGTTACAATTGGTTCTTAACAAAAGAATTTTGTTATATGCACTAATGGAAACCTAGTCATTTTAAGTTGATCAACATTGAACGAGATAAACAATTAACTACGTGAATCAACTAGCATAACGGAATTTTAAATTGAGCTTCCTATTTCAATAGCATGAACAATGATTAGCCTACCTAAAATAAAATAACTATGATCACAGAAAGTAAAATAAAATAAAATAAAATAAAAAAAATAAAAAAAAACAGGGGGGGCGGTTGAACCGGCCCTAGGGGCGGTTGAACCGGCCGGGGGCAGGGCGGCCGAGCAGGGGCGGCCGAGCGCGGAGGGGAAGGGGCGGCTGAGCCGGGGCGGTTGAACCGGCCGGCTGGGTGGCCGAGCACGCAGGGGCTGGGGCACGGCCGGGCGCGGGCTGGGGGCGCGGCCAGGGCGCGGGCTGGGGGCGGCCAGGGGCTGGCCAGGGGCGGCCGAGGCTGGCTGGGACGCGGCCGGCGGCTGCCAGGGCGCGGCTGGGGGCTGGCCGGGCGGCCAAGGCGCGGCCGGGGCAGGGCGCGGCCGGGGCCAGGGCAGGGCGCGGCCAGGCGGCGCGGCCGGCCAAGGAGAGAGGGGGGGAGAGGGGAGAGGGAGGGAGGAGGGAGGAGGGGGGGCTCACCGGGGCGGGCGGCCGACGGCGAGGGCGGCCGAGCAGGGGACGGCGGCTAGGGCAGGGGGTAGGGGCGGCGGCAGCTTACGGAGAGAATGGGAGAGAGGGAAAATGGGAGGGAGAGAGAGGGGAAGTTGGGGAAAAGGGGAGGGGGGTGGGGGGCGGGTGGGCCGACTAAGGCCCAAGAGGGGGGCGCGCAGGGGCGGCTGGGCCGGCCAGGGGGCCCACGACGCGGGAGAGAGAGAAGGGAAGAGGGAGAGAGAAAGAAAGAAAAAGAAAAAGAAAAAGAAAAAGGTTATCTCCTTATTTTCGAAATCCGATCTTCCTAGATGAATGCATTTGCACTTTCAAACAATTAAAGAATGCATAGTTCGGCATGGTGCATCAAACAACATAAAACAATTTAGGGTTTTTTCTTTACACGGGAATTCCAAACCGAATCCCGCTAGCTTTGGAAAAGATCAAGGTTTAGCGAGGGGAAAAAGAAAAAGAAAAGGTAACGCCCGAATTTGGCGAGTAAAGAAAAGAAAAAATTCAACTGCAAAATTCGGGGCGTTACAAACCTATCCCCCTTAAAAGAATCTCACCCTCGAGATTCAGGGCTGGCTAGCAAAGAGCTCTGGGTATTTAGCCATTAGATCATCTTCACGCTCCCAGGTTGCTTCTTCCTCAGAGTGATGACTCCATCTGACTTTGCACATTCTGATGGTCTTCCTTCGGGTGACTCTATCTGCAATCTCAAGGATCTGAGCTGGCTTCTCAACGTAGGTCAAGTCCTCCTGGACTTCAAGACCTTCCACTGGCAACTGCTCTTCTGGAACACGCAAACACTTCTTCAACTGAGACACATGAAAGACATCATGCACAGCTGACAAATTCTCTGGCAGGCTGAGCTGATAGGCCACTTCTCCACGCTTTGAGAGGATCTGGTACGGACCAATGTAGCGGGGTGCTAGCTTGCCTTTCACTCCGAACCTTCTGACTCCTCTGATCGGTGACACTTTCAGATAGACAAAGTCTCCGACTTCAAAACTCAGCTCTCTTCTTCTTGTGTCTGCATAGCTTCGCTGCCTTGATTGCGCTATCTTCAGATTCTCTCGGACCATCTTGATGTTCTCTTCGGCTTCAAGCAGAATGTCTGGCCCAAACACTTGCTTTTCTCCAGGCTGATCCCATTGCAACGGAGTTCTACAACTCCTTCCATAGAGCGCCTGAAACGGTGACATCTTCAAACTGGCCTGGTAACTGTTGTTATAGGAAAACTCTGCATAAGGCAATCGCTTATCCCATCCGGACTGATCTTGCAACGCACAGGCTCTCAACATATCTTCAAGAATTTGATTGGTTCTTTCGGTCTGGCCATCTGTCTGCGGATGATAAGCTGAACTGAAATTCAGATGTGTGCCCAAGGCTTCATGCAACTGCTGCCAGAAATGAGAGGTGAACTGCGTTCCTCTGTCTGACACTATCTTCTTTGGCACACCATGAAGACAAACGATCCGAGACATATACAACTCTGCCAATACTGCACTGTTGTAGCTGGTCTTGACAGGTATGAAGTGGGCTGACTTGGTCAAACGGTCCACCACTACCCAAATAGAATCGTAGCCAGCTCGAGTGCGAGGCAATTCGACTATGAAATCCATGCCGATTTCATCCCATTTCCACTGAGGAATTTGCAACGGTTGCAACAATCCAGCAGGTCTCTGGTGCTCTGCCTTAATTCTTCGACAACTATCGCACATAGCCACATGCTCTGCGATTTCCCTCTTCATTCCATACCACCAGAATTTCTTCTTCAGATCCTGATACATCTTCTCACTGCCAGGGTGAATCGAATAAGCTGTCTCATGAGCTTCCTTGAGAATCAACTCCCGAATAGACTGGACATTGGGAACACACAAGCGGTCTTTGAACCATATCACTCCTTCTGCATCTTCTCGAAAATCTTTGCCTTTGCCTTCCGAAATCAGTCGCCGAATCTCACTGATCTTCTCATCATCACTGATCTTCTCATCATTCTTCTGCGCTTCTTTGATTTCTCGCTCCAAGGTAGGTTCCAATTCAACTGTGACTCCTCGCGAATTATTCAGAAATCCGAGACTCAGCTTGTCGAACTCTTTGGCCAACTCATAAGGCATCGGACGAGCGACCATCAGATTGACTTGACTCTTTCTGCTCAAAGCATCTGCCACTACGTTTGCTTTGCCTGGATGGTAATGGATCTCCAACTCATAGTCTTTGATCAGCTCTAACCATCTTCGCTGTCTCATATTCAATTCTGACTGAGTGAATATGTACTTCAGACTCTTGTGATCTGTGTAAACATCGCATTTCTGTCCATACAAATAGTGCCTCCATGTCTTCAGTGCGTGAACCACTGCTGCCAACTCTAGATCATGGATTGGGTAATTCTTCTCATGAACCTTCAGCTGTCGGGACGAGTAAGCCACAACTCTTCCCTCTTGCATCAACACGCATCCCAAACCTGTGTAACAAGCATCACAGTACACAGAGAAGGGCTTGTGCACATCAGGCAAGACTAGGACAGGCGCTGTTGTCAACTTCTCTTTCAGCGCTTCGAAGGCCTGTTGACATTTCTGGGTCCACTTGGACTCCACCTTGTTGCCTAGCAACGCTGTCATTGGTTTCGCAATCTTCGAAAACCCTTCAATGAATCGCCGATAATATCCGGCCATTCCAATGAAGCTCTTGATTCCTCGGGCATCCGTTGGCGCTTTCCAGTTCAAAATGTCTGCCACTTTCTTCGGATCCACAGCCAATCCTTCCTTGTTGATTATGTGACCCAAGAACAGGACTTCACTGATCCAGAACTCACACTTGCTCAACTTTGCATACAACTGGTGCTCTCGCAATCTCTGCAATACCATCCTCAAATGATCTGCATGCTCTTCTTCACTTTGAGAATAAATCAGAATGTCATCAATGAATACCACCACAAACTTATCGAGATAATCCATGAATACACTGTTCATCAAGTTCATAAAGAACGCTGGTGCATTGGTCAAACCAAAAGACATCACTGTGAACTCATACAAACCATACTTGGTAATGAATGCCGTCTTCGGAATGTCCGAAGGTCGGATCCTGAGCTGATGATAACCTGACCTCAGATCGATCTTGGAGAACACACTGGCTCCTCTCAACTGGTCGAATAGATCTTCTATTCTGGGCAAGGGATACTTGTTCTTGATCGTGACTTCATTCAAAGCTCGATAATCGATACACATCCTCTTGGTGCCATCTTTCTTTTCCACGAACAAGACAGGGGCGGCCCAAGGCGAGGTGCTTGGCCGGATATAACCTTTCTCTGACAGCTCATCAATCTGCTTCTTAAGCTCAACCAACTCTGGTCCAGATATTCTGTAAGCTCTCTTAAAGATAGGGGCGGTTCCAGGAAGAAGCTCTATGGCAAACTCAACTTTCCGCTCTGGTGGCATACCCGGTAAGTCCTTTGGAAACACATCTGGGAATTCAGACACAACCTTGATACTCTCAATTGGGTCTGCTTCACTGCTATCGACAGCCATCTGATAACAATTTCCTCTCTTCGGCTCAGGCGGGACTAACTCGGTCACCACTTCCTCTCCTAGTGGGGACACCAACTTGATTGTCCTTTTATCATAACTGATAACTGCCTGATACTTATCTAGCCAATTCATCCCTAGGATGACATCTATTCCCTGAGTACCCATTACTATAAGGTTAGCGGGAAACGCTATCCCCCTTATTTCCACACTTACACTCAAACATATGCTATCAGCTCGAATTCTACCACCAGCTGAGTCAATTTGAATGGGGGTTGACATGGTAGTAATTGGAAGATTATGTGCTTCTACCCATGATGCAGTAATAAAAGAATGCGTTGCTCCAGTATCAAATAACACTTCTGCAATATGGGAGTCGACTGGGAACATACCTACTATCATGCCGGGAGTCTCCTGAACTGCTTCAGCCTCCAAGTGATTCAATCTTCCATGATTATAGCGCTGCTGAGGGCGGTTGCCTGCTCCAGGCTGGGACACATTCTGCTTTGCTGGGGCATTGGGGCCTGACTGCTGCTGGGCTGCCTTCTTCGGACATTGCATCACCCAGTGGCCTTGCTCTCCACAGTGGAAACATGCTCTGTTTCCAACCTGAGCTGGTGCTGCCTGACTGTTCTGCTGGTTTGCTGGGGCAGGAAGACGAGGTGTCTGCTGATTCTGCCTCTGAAACTGACCTCCTCCTGACTGATTGCTCTGACGATTCTGATACTGATGCTGAGGATACTGCCTTTGGAACTGCTGATACTGCTGACGCTGCTGATGCTGCTGAGGTGGACGCTGATTCTGCCTGAACTGCTGAGGTTGATTGCCTGAGAAACGAGGGCGGCTGCTGCTTCCAGGCTGGGGTCCACTGATCTTGCGCTTACGATCCTCCATCTCCTTACGCTTCCTTTCTGTCATGATTGCTCTGTCAATCAGGTGCTGGAATGTTGGGAAGGTATGATTCATCAGTTGGTACTGCAGAGGGTCAACCAAGCCTCTCAGAAAACGGTACTGTCGCTTGGCGTCAGTGTTGACATCTTCGGGAGCATAGCGGGACAACTGCAGAAACCTGTCTCGATACTCACTGACAGATGATGACCCTTGCTTAAGGGCCAGGAACTCCTCCTTCTTCACTGTCATCAGACCTGCAGGCACATGGTACTGACAAAAGCTACCTCTGAACTCTTCCAGGTGATGGTGTCGGGGTTGGCATGGGTGGCGAGATAAGACTCCCACCATGACTGGGCTGCTCCTCTCAACAGACGGGGACCATACAAGACTTTCTCTCTGTCGTCACACTGAGCGGTATGCAACTCCCGCTCCACAGTGCGCAGCCAATCTTCAGCATCCATGGGGTCAGAAGAGTGAGCGAACGTTGGGGGATGACCTCTCATGAATTCAGCACGCTTGTCTCTGGGCATCTGAGGCATCTGAGGTTGGGGTGGAGCCTGCTGCTGTTGCTGCTGCTGCTGCTGAATGGCGGCCAGAGTCTGACCGATGGCCTGAACTGCCTGAGTCTGCATCAGAAACATCTGCTCGATGGACATCGGGGGCGGGGGCGGCAGCTGCTGTTGCTGGGGCGCCTCATCCTGCGGAGCGGCTTGCTCCTGCTGAGCACGCCTTCCTCCTCTGCGCCTGTTCTCTAACATCTGCAGAACGCAACCACACATCAGAACTGATCTGGCAAATCTTGCAGCATAAGAAAAGAGTATAGAATTCTCCAACAGCACTGAACAGATGAGCATCTTCACTGATCTCCAACACAGACCACACAGCTTCTCAGATAAAGAGGAAAGTAGAATAAAGGTTTTCCCAACTATATAACTAACTCCATTAACATAATAGGTAAGCCAAAATGCAGGGGATACCCACACTCTAGTGACAGTCATTACAAAGATCCAAACCAAACATAGTTCATCATGACAAACATAAATGCACAGGATATAGCAAACTACCCTGTCTAACTAAGACTAACTAAGACCGAGATTAACGCTAAGACTGAAGCTTCTATGTATATATATATATTTCGTATTAATTACAAGATCCAACTCTAACGATCTATGGTTCTAGATTAATCTTGGTCTTGCAGTCGGGATGGCCATAAGACTGGAGTCCACGCCGAGGTGAGCGGTACGGGTGCTGAGTCCCGACGGGAGCGGGGGAACCATCATCCAAGTGACGACATTCCGCGCGCTCAGCCCGCAGCAAGGCGATCTCAGCACGAGCCCTACTCAGCTCGTCTAATGCATGGTCCAGCTCCGTGTTTAGCACGGCGGCTAGGTTGACTGTGCTGCTCAACCTAGGATTGTCCTCACCAGCAGGCGAAACAATCACGCCTCCTGTGCTGCCAGATGGACGGCGGGGGTAATACTTCAGGTCGAGACCGTCAGCTACCCCACCGAGAACCGAGCAGTAGTGCGAAAGCGCACGCCGTGCAGCATCCTGCATGGCTGCCTCAACTGAGTCCCGCTCAGAGATAGAATAGTGCTCTGAGCAAGCCTCCGCGCCCTGGAGACTGTTCTCCGGACGGCGCACCAAACAGGTCGCCTCCCAGCGGTCCGGGTAGACCCCGCGACTATGCTGGTAGACCACACAGCGATACTCGATGGACCAAGTACGTCGGTCAAGTGCCCGACGTAGCAGGGTGTCGAGCGCGTCGTGGAAGTGACACCCGCGAGCAGTGTCGCGAGTGATGGGTCGAGCAACCCATCCTTCCGGCTCATGGTCAGCAGAGAAGTCGATGTCGTGGCTCAAGCTGTCGTCGCCACCTTCGTCGTCTGGGTCTCCTCCAGCAGCTACTCCAGAAGCTGGGGCGCCTAGTGGTGGTGCAGGGGGCGCCTCCAGGGGAAGCACAGGGGAGCAGCTCCTCACAGACTCTATCTCCTGCTGGAGCGAGAAGGAAGAGCCCCGCTGCTCTTGTCGTCGACGTTCCTGCTCCTCATGCAGGCGGTGGTGCAGTCTCTCCAAGTGGCTGGACTGTCCGGCCACGGGACGGCGAAGCGGACGCTCAGCAAGGCGGGAGGGTAAGAAGGGGATGACGGACTTTCGTGCAGTGTGTCTAAGTCGAGCCATCTACAAAAGACATCGCAAGCAAAAGGGTGAGAACAGAATTAATATGACCAGCAAATAATGAATCATAAATAAATGAAGGATCAGAATAAAACAACATTTTCAGCAAGGTATAATATATAGTAGAACATAGGTTTGGTCGGTATGACCAACTTTTGAAGGGATATCAAAGTCAAGGCAGGGACAGAGGTCTATAGTCCTTAGAACGACCATTCTACTCTAGGTTAGCGGTCCTACAGTCAGCACGGCTTTGATACCACTTATGTCACACCCGGTTTTTAGAAGGTAAACCGAATGTGAACCATGTACGTGCCAGGATCAGTTATTCACGTACACAGCAGTTACATAACATGGACATCGTCACACAGTGCTCAAATAGTATTAAAAAGGGAAATAATAGTCGATTACATCATACGTCTGAGACATCCATATAGTTCTTACAATAAATCAAAGTGCGGAAAAGAAACGTAGATAACACGGCCTTCACAGGCAGCCGACTGGGGGTTGCCGCTAACCCACACCTAGAACTCGTCGTAGTCTTGGAACTCCTGGAAGTCTCCTTCCACAGCTTCATCTTCTCCTGAGCAGTGGTTGCAATGCTGACAACCTGGGGGGGATTTGGTGTGTAGAGCAAGGGTGAGTACACATCAACATACTCAGCAAGCATCCTGTTTGGCTGTAGTGGACTAGCTTTATGTGGGGATAAGTCAAGCAGTTGCTTTTAGTTGGTCAGGTTATTACTTACTAGTAGAGAGCCAGGTTTTAACATTAACCCAAGTTATTAGCCCAATGTATCCTTCCCAAACGGAAAGAATACCACTTACCAATACCATAATCATAATCAGAACCATCAATCTCATTGCCACCTGTACCAAAGTATCTCTGACCAAGTATCACTAATCTCTGGAGCTCCCTTGGCCGCTCATAACCGCGAGCACGGCTGATATATCAGTTTCATAACACTCTGCAGAGGTTGCGCACTTTACCCACAAGCCGTGATTCCCTCTTGCCTCGGGCCGATCAAACCCTTAAACACTACCAAGGTGAATAGGCAGGGTCTCACTACGTAGCCTTTACAAAGATTCCCCGGGGCTGTAGCCACCCGTTAGGTTTCCTAAATGTACCGCACTCCTCCCCAAGGGACAAATCAACCTTGGCAGAGCGAGCCGCATACACCGAGCCCCATTGACGGCACGACGGCGAAGCGAACTACACCCCGGTTCCTCTAATTATTCAGCTAAGGGCGTCCCATTCCACCCTCATGGTTGCACTGTTTTCCCGGGCGGTCATCCATTGAACAGGTCCTTACGGAGAGGCACTCGAGAAACCGCTCGAGTCCCCTTGGAGGTCACACATATAATCATGAATAAGAAGGGGAAAACAGCGTATCATAGATAATCACATCATGTTCATTGATTAGAGTTGAGCAATAGCATCAAACTAGGCAGTAATAATCCGATCCAAATAGGTAAACAAGGACTTGAATAACAAAAGCTAGTCAATCCTTAGGTATAAATGTGTAATGCGGGAGGTGAATTAAAGAATGAATAGGACAGAGATAGGTCAAAGGACACTTGCCTCCACCAACCGACTGCTGCTCAGGGGCTTCTCCTGCGAATTCCTCGGGCTCTTCGACCGGATCGTTCTCTATGCGAGCGCAAACATACATACATCCACATATTTAATACAAAAGAACAGTACACCATTCAAGGGAACAAATAAAGTGAGTATGCATCAAGTATGACATTCGATATCGCATTCATTAAGGTTAGAAAGAAACGGGAAAGGGTCTCGCAGGGGGTTAAATCTTATGCACTAATGTTTAGTTACAATTGGTTCTTAACAAAAGAATTCTATTATATGCACTAATGGAAACCTAGTCATTTTAAGTTGATCAACATTGAACGAGATAAACAATTAACTACGTGAATCAACTAGCATAACGGAATTTTAAATTGAGCTTCCTATTTCAATAGCATGAACAATGATTAGCCTACCTAAAATAAAATAACTATGATCACAGAAAGTAAAATAAAATAAAATAAAATAAAAAAAAATAAAAAAACAGGGGGGCGGTTGAACCGGCCCTAGGGGCGGTTGAACCGGCCGGGGGCAGGGCGGCCGAGCAGGGGCGGCCGAGCGCGGAGGGGAAGGGGCGGCTGAGCCGGGGCGGTTGAACCGGCCCGGGGGCGGTTGAACCGGCCGGCTGGGCGGCCGAGCACGCAGGGGCTGGGGCGCGGCCGGGCGGGCGGCCAGGGCGCGGCCAGCGGCCACGGCGCGGCCGGGCGCGGGCTGGGGGCGCGGCCGGGCGCGGGCTGGGGGCGGCCAGGGGCTGGCCAGGGGCGGCCGGGGCTGGCTGGGACGCGGCCGGGCGGCTGCCAGGGCGCGGCTGGGGGCTGGCCGGGCGGCCAAGGCGCGGCCGGGGCAGGGCGCGGCCGGGGCCAGGGCAGGGCGCGGCCAGGCGGCGCGGCCGGCCAAGGAGAGAGGGGGGGAGAGGGGAGAGGGAGGGAGGAGGGAGGAGGGGGGGCTCACCGGGGCGGGTGGCCGACGGCGAGGGCGGCCGAGCAGGGGACGGCGGCTAGGGCAGGGGGTAGGGGCGGCAGCGGCTTAGGGAGAGAATGGGAGAGAGGGAAAATGGGAGGGAGAGAGAGGGGAAGTTGGGGAAAAGGGGAGGGGGGTGGGGGGCGGCTGGGCCGACTAAGGCCCAAGAGGGGGACGCGCAGGGGTGGCTGGGCCGGCCAGGGGGCCCACGGCGCGAGAGAGAGAGAAGGGAAGAGGGAGAGAGAAAGAAAGAAAAAGAAAAAGAAAAAGAAAAAGGTTATCTCCTTATTTTCGAAATCCGATGTTCCTAGATGAATGCATTTGCACTTTCAAACAATCAAAGAATGCATAGTTCGGCATGGTGCATCAAACAACATAAAACAATTTAGGGTTTTTTCTTTACACGTGAATTCCAAACCGAATCCCGCTAGCTTTGGAAAAGATCAAGGTTTAGCGAGGGGAAAAAGAAAAAGAAAAGGTAACGCCCGAATTTGGCGAGTAAAGAAAAGAAAAAATTCAACTGCAAAATTCAGGGCGTTACAGGCCTCCTTTAACATAGTCTCACGAAGGCTTTCAATATTCGGAACACATATCCTGTCCTTGAACCATACAGTGCCTTGTTCATCTTCTGTGAATTCTGGGCCTCGACCTTCAGTAATCAGATCCTTATCTCTTATATTTTAGCATCACCAATCTGTCCTTTGTGGATTTCTTGCTCCAAGGAAGGTTCCACGTCAATAGTAACTCCTTCAGTGTGAGCAACAATCCCCAGGTTAAGTCTCCTGAAATCCTCAACAATCTCATCGGATAGCTAGGCAACAACAGCTGAATGAACATGCTCCTTTCGACTCAAGGCATCTACAACCAAATTTGCCTTGCTCGGGTTATAGTGAATCTCCAAATCATAATCCTTAATAAGCTCTAACCAACGGTGTTGCCTAAGGTTGAGATCCTTCTGAGTGAATATATACTTCAAACTCTTATGATCCGTGTATACTTGACACTTGGTTCCCATAATATAATGTCTCCAAATCTTAAGCGCATGCACAATGGCTTCCAGTTCTAAGTCATGAGTGGGGTAGTTCAACCCGTGTTTTCCGCAACTGACGAGACGCGTAGGCGATCACATGTCCTTCTTGCATGAGCACATATCCCAAGCCTTGGCCACATGCATCACAATAAATGTCAAATCCCTTCTGTAGATCCAGCATAACCAACACTGGTGGTGACATTAACCTCTTCTTTAGTTGACCAAAGCTATCTTGGCACTTCTCGTCCCACTTAAATTCTCTTCCCTTCTCCAGAAGTGAGGTCACAAGCTTAGCAATCTTAGAAAATCCTTCAATAAATCTCCAATAATATCCTACAAGTCCTAAGAACTCTGAATCTCTGTAACTATAGTGGGTATGCTCCACGCCACTATCTCCTTGACTTTAGCAGGATCCACTGATATTCCTTCGTTAGAAATGATATGTCCATGAAATGGCACCTCGCCAATCCAAAACTCACATTTGCTGTACTTAGCGTAGAGTTGATTATCTCGTCGCTTCTATAGCACCAATCTCAGATATTTCTCATGATCACTATCACTCTTGGAACAAATAAGAGTATCGTCGATGAAAACCACGACGAATCTGTCCCGATCATGAACACCTTATTCTTCAGATCCATAAAATAGGCTGGTGCATTAGTTAGTCCAAATGACATAACGGTGAACTCATATAAACCATATCAGGTCGAGAAATCCGTCTTGGGAATATCCGATGGCCTAATCTTCATTTGATGGTAACCCGATCAGAGATCAATCTTCGAGAATACCCTTGCACCTCTCATCTGATCAAATAAATCTTCAATGCGGGGTAATGGATACTTGTTCTTCACAGTAACATCATTAAGGGATCTATAATCCACGCACATCCTTTGTGATCCATCTTTCTTCTGTACAAACAGAACTGGCGCTCCACAAGGTGAAGAACTCGGACGTATGTACCCAGCCTCTTGTAATTCCGTTAACTGCTTCTTCAGTCCCTTTAACTCTTCTACAGACATCCTGTATGGTCGTTTGAAAGTAGGGCAGCCCAGGTAAGGGATCAATGACAAACTCAACTTCCCTATATGGTGGCATCCCTGGTAACTCTTCTGGGAAGACATCCGGAAAATCTCTAACCGCACAGATGTTGACACCAACAAACTTCCCATCTACTAAGAATGCCGCTAGTCTGGTGGTGGTAGTTACTGCAATTTCAACTTCGAATCTTCCTTCTTTGGAACTGGTGAGTTCTACGGTTCCCTTAGCACAGTGTATATACTGCCTTTGCCTTTCTTAACCATGACATACCAAGGATCACATCTATAGTGCTCTCTTCTAACACTATAGGGGTAGTCCATCGGGGTTAGAAATACAGGGTAAGAAAGGAAGAATTGTAGACAAGGCGAGTAATTACGAGAAATGTTACTGCGGGGAATTTATTAGCTAAGTAGATTAGTGTGTCACCTACTAAAGCTAATTCATTACCTTATGGTGGTACATGCTAAGATGCCCGTCTATACTATTTCAATCAATCAAAGAAGCAAATCAAGCATTTATCATCAGAACAATCAACCATCATTTTTTAATAGAGAAAATAATTTTAATTTTCGTCTTAGGTTCCCTATCTCTGAAAAAGTTCATAGTAGTAGGATTCCAAGGTGTGGAATCCATCTTGTCTTAGAGTAGTAAAGGTAAGAATAATTAGAGTAGAATAGCAAAAGGTGAGACAGGATCAAGACAAGATGAGTATAGAAAGAATCAGATAAGATAAGTAGGTAAGGGTTTGTCCATTTCTATCTAGGTTTCGTCCTACAGTCAACATTTCCTCTGATACCACTTCTGTCACACCCGGCTTTAAGGAACAAAGCCTGGTGCATCTCATACATGCGCCAAGAAGACAACATATATAATAACAGAGTGTATAGAGATAAATGTCATAATATAATCAGAGTACTTATTACATAGCAGAAGACTTACAAAAAAATAAAAGATAAATATAACAGGATCTAGGAGACGACGACCTAGACCTCTCACGAACACAGCGCAAAATCCACCATGCGCCATCCAGTGGTACCTGTTCTTGACTTTTGGGGGGGTGTGAGACAGCAAGGGTGAGCTCACACATGATCATAGCTCAACAAGTTGTGGGGAATACTGTGACATGAACTCGCCAAAGGTGGGAGTTCATGAAGTGTAAGGCTGATCAACAATAGAGGTTAAAGCTGAGCATTGCTTTCAAGTAGTTGGTCAAAATTTTATTAGCAGTTACTAAGTGTAAGTAAATACCAAACCTTAAACAAAGTAATAGAACAAAATTAATAATAAACCCATGCAATGCAAATGACAAAATTGAATTTAAGTTCCATAATTTAATCATCGGAGAGTCCTGAGCCGCTCATGACCGTGAGCTCGGCTAGTATACCAGTTTTACACTCTGCAGAGGTTGTACCCTTTACCCATAAGTCGTGTTTCCCATGTCGCCAGGGTTAGCTAGGTCCTTAGACACTACCGAGGTGAATGGCTAGGGATCCACTACGAGGCCTTTACAAAGTTCCACTAGCTTTCGAAAACCCGCTATAGTTTATGGGAAGAGCACTTGCAAGAATCCCCCGTCTGACCTCCATCGCAGCAAAATCAACCCGAGAACCTCCTTGCATGCAACTCCCCTACTGCCCTTGCCCCTTTCGGGTAAGGTAGTCTTCCACTAGCTTTCCTAATTAGTCAGCCAAGGGGTCCCATTCCTCCCTTGTGGTGGCACGTGTTTCTCAAGTTAAGCTCCATGTTCCAATTAACAATAATATAATGATCTTGACATGAACATAAATAAGATAACAAAATAACTAGAACATGGATATAATGAAATATTAACCCAAACCATGTAAAGCAATAGCAAAAACTACCCATGTGATTCAGGGGTAAACAAGGTAAAAAGGATAACAGACTAGGGTGACCTATTGGGTCCCATCAAAATTAAGCCTATGCATGGTAAATGGTTATAAAGAACATTATTGGGTAACAAAAGTGAATCAAGGGCACAACTTGCCTGGCACTTGAGATTCCAGGTACCAACTTGCTTTTCAGATGACACGTGCCTCGCGCTAGTCGTAGCAATACAAACAAACATGGTATAGATAAAATTAACATCACACCAAACATAAGTACAGACTGAATAATAATGATCTACGCGTGGTTACGAGATTGGGGTAACGAGAACCACTAAAATCGGATTACGGTCACCGTGATATGATTTTATGTAGTTATTAAGTACCTAGAATAGAGTAATTCATGCGAATAATTTCAAATCAAGTTTCATGGTTAGATAAAGGTACTAGGTGATAAACAATACTTAAACAAAATTAATTCCACCGGAATGAATCAATTTGGAGTAATGGATTTTAAGTTATGAATTTCTAAAGGTTTTATGTATTTGATACAAGATTAATTAAGTAATCAATTCTAGTATAGATTTCATGTTAAAATAGTGTTACCAAGTAGTAGGTAATATTAATTCAAAATTATGGCAACTGGAATGGAACAAAAAGGATTTAATATGAATTTTTCATGTATTAAATGAGTTTTGGGATTATGTTTGTATTAAAAATCAAATTCCAATATCATTTCTCAAGTTTGTGGACTGAGCGTCAAATACTAGAAAGTCTGAGGTTTAAACCGCTAAAGTCGACCAGACACAGATCCCCAGTCGCTTGGACGGCGGGTTCATTTATTAAAACTATGGGGGTTTTTATGCAAAAGGTCTGGGCGAAGGGGTATCGTGGGATGCCAGCCGTTGGATTGAAAGGCCACGACACGGATTAGATTGCTTTTTATGAACGAACCAGTGCATGCTTGGGTCCGTTGGATCCGCGCTAGAGGGTCAGGATTAAGCCTAGGCACTTTATGAACTCGTACGCGTCACTAGTTAATCTCGACCGTCCGTTTACCGATCTAATCTTGTTCGCACGATCACCGATCGACATCCACACAGCCCTCCCACGAATTCCCCACTGTTTTCCCCCTAGCTACCGCCGTGGCGGCGCCACCAGCATACGCGGTGGTGGCCATGGCCGGAAATGGCCAGATCGATCTCCCCGGCCTCAAGCTATAGTCCAAAACGCGCCACGTGATGTGCAGATGAAGGTGAGAGCAGGTGACTGTGGGGGACAGATATCCCCCGGGTCCACTAAAAGAGTAAAAGACCTCACGAAAGGCCCAAGGGCCCAATAAATCGTGAGGCCATTCTTTCGTGGGCCTGGGGAAGAATAATCAGCAGAGCAGGTTGACACGAGGCCGGATCGGTGTAAACCTGGACGGTCCACAATGTCGAGCGAGCGATCGCAACAGAGATCCGACTTTCCCGCGCTGGAGCTCTCATGCAACGGAGCCACGCGGGGATAGGTCGGCAGAATCATAGGGAGATAGACTCGAGCAGTTCACTATTTTTTAGGCGCACGTTGTTATCATATCCACATGTATTGCTCTACGGTCGAATATATAAGGCCTAGGGGGCACCCCTTCAAATAAATCGATCCAACTACTTAGCCCCCACTTCAACTCTCGGCATTCTCAATTCAGAGAGCTCTCTTGTAACCTCATTCACCCAGCATACTCACCAGGACGTAGGGTGTTACGCATCTCTAAGTGGCCCGAACCTGTAAACATTGTCCACTGTCCCACGTGCAATTGGCACGAACCATTTTGCTACAGTCGTCGACACCATCCTACTCCTAAAAACACCTTGAGGGGTAACCCCGGGTGTGCGGTCGGATCCAAAACACCGACAGCTGGCGCGCCAGGTAGGGGGTGTGTCGACGATCCAAGCTAGCTCAATGGCCGTCACCTTCTACAGCAAGATCACCTTGCGTCCCGGATCCGTATTTTGCTTCGGAACAATCTCATCCGTAGTGGATGAAGAGGGAACTCTACACCGCATTGCGGATCCGCCGGAAAAGAAGTCTCCTCCAACAAACTCTGAAAATGCCGGAGAAGCGCAACCTCCAGCTCTCCGGAAAAAGATCGTCTCCAGAAAATCGGGAACCGAGGGCCCGCTGACCCGGATAACTCCACCGTCTACTTCCCCGATAAAAGAATGGACATAGATCGCGAGGAAGAAGGAGACCAAGGGAAAGCAAGTCGTTCTTTCCGTTCCTCCGCCCTCAAAGGAGAACGGAAAGAAAGTCGCCGCGACGACAGTACCATTCTACCCCGACGTCCTCTTCATCGGGAGAGTGGAGTCGCCTACCGTCTCCGACGACGAGCCGACCGCACCCGGAGAAGAACCGCCTCAACGAGAATCCCGCCGGCGGAGGAACCGGCGCAGGAACATTCGACGACATCATGCGGCCGGAGAACGGGATCCGGAGCAGCCTGTCTCGCGAGACGAGGTCTCGGAGATAGGAGAGACTCCGGAAGAACGCGTCTTCAGGGAACGAAGGAACTCCCGACGACGTGACCGTCGACGAGCTCAGGAACAAGCCGAGCAAAACGCAAGGCAACGCCGAGAAAATCCACTACTCGGCCGCAACCTGAACCCCGACTTCGCCTGAGCCATGAATACGCCAAGTGAAGTCGGAGGAGTGCTAGCTCGGATAGCTGACGGACTCCCTCGGACTCCAGACGCCGAGGGATATCGACGCCTGCTCACCCAGGCGGCCAACCATCTTCTACCTCTCGCTCACCCGCCGAACGATTTGCGGCACGCCATCAACAGTCGCCGGGACGCGCGGAGTTCTATCAACGCTTCACGTGAACGACGGCATGAGAATGAGATACACCGCCGGGAGGAATACGACAGGGATCATGGCATCCCCACTCGGAGCTAAGCCACCGGAACCGAATCAACGACGGCCTCGACTGGTGGAACTGCCCAGGGATGGTCGAGGAACCACGACAACTACTCTCCTCCCCGGGACAGACACCATCACCGACGACAGGAGGACACATGCGGAGTGTCAGCCCTCACTCCACGCCTTAGGGCCATTCAATGGCCCCCAAACTTCAAGGTATCCAATGTTGATAAATATGAACCTAAGCAAGATCCAAGGGGTTGGTTAGCCGTCTACACCACCGCTGCTCGAGCTGCCGGGGCATCCGAAGACGTGATGACCGCGTACTTACCCATTGTCCTTGGGCAAGACGCGCTGCAATGGCTGCGACATCTACCCCGACACTGCATCGACGACTAGGGCGACTTCAGTCGACGCTTCACCGCCAACTTCCAGTCCCTCTCCGACAAGCCGGCGCAACCGTGGGACCTCAAATCCATCAAGCGCCGGGGGGACGAGACTCTCCGGTCGTACCTCAAAAGGTTTCAGACCATGAGAAATCGTATCCCCGAGGTCACGGAGGCGGCCGTGATCGAGGACTTCTACAGAGGATCCAATGACTCGGCTTTCGTCCGAGCCATACTACAGAAGGCGCCGACTACCTCCGAGGAGCTGTTCTAGGAAGCCGACCTCTACATCACCGCCGACGAGCGGGCCCAGGACCTCATCGGAGGAGCAAAGCCCGCACCGGCAGCACCACGACGCGACGCGAACCAGCAACCCGACAAACGATGGGAGAAGAGGCCTCGCGAAGAAGTACACGCCACCGGACCACCTGCCTCTCGCGCCCGAGGAGGACCTCGTGGAGGCGAACGCACGATGGACGACATCCTCGACGCCCAGTGCCCGTACCACAAGGACATGCGCCACACTCTTCGTAACTGCCGGGACTTCAAGCATTCCGTCGGACATGGTCGACCCTTCCAACCTCTACCTCCTACTTCGCCGAGGGGAGGACCAGATGAACCACGACAACTCCATCAGTAGGAGGAGGGAGGAGGAGGAGGAGCTTTCCCACGCATTGACAGGGAGGTCAACGTCATCTTCGGCGGACACGGATCGTAGGAGAACAAAAGACAGCAAAATCTCAACGATCGCCAGATACTGGTGGCGACCACCGGCCCTCCCGCCCCATACCAGTGGTCGGAGCACCCGATCACTTTCACTCGGGCGGATCAATGGCTCAACTTCGACCACCCGGGCAAATACCCGCTTCTCGTCGATCCGGTGATCCGAGAGAGCCGGGTGAAGAAGGTGTTAGTGGACGGGGGGAGCAGCATCAACGTCACCTTCCCCCGGACACTCCAAGGCCTGGGAGTTCACCTCAAAGAGCTCCACGAGTCGGACACCCCTTTCTTCGGCATCGTGCCGACGGAAGGGGAATACCCGCTAGGCCACATCTACATGCCAGTCACCTTCGGAACTCCGAAGAACTACAGAACCGAGTTCCTGAGGTTTGAAGTGGCGAACTTCGACTGCGGGTACAACGCCATCATCGGGAGGCCGGGACTAGCCAAATTCATGGCCATCCCTCATTACACGTACATGATACTGAAGATGCCAGGGCCGCAAGGAATCATAACTGTGCGCGCCGACTTCCAAGGCGCCGTAGAGTGTTTCCGAGTGGCCATCCAAGCAGCCCTCACCACCAAGCCGTCGGCGGTTTCTTCGACACTGGCGAACTCTAAGCCTAAAGAGGACCTCGCAGTACCGGCGAACGAAGCTCAGGCTGTGACTTCTATGCGGCCGATTGAAGAAACCAAGAGGATCAACCTGGGGTTCGCTGATGAACGCAAGACTGCCATCATCAGCTCCAGCTTGGACGACAAATAGGAAAGCACGCTCGTCCAGTTTCTACAAGATAACCGAGACGTATTCGCATGGCAACCTACGGATATGCCGGGAGTCCCAAGAGAACTGGCCGAGCACAAACTGAAGGTCTACCCCCAGGCAAGGCCGAGTCGGCAAAAGCTACGACGTTTCATGCCCGACAAGAGAGAGGCCATTCGTGCTGAGCTGGCCCGCTTGGTCGCGGTCGGGCTCATTAGAGAAGTGTTACATCCCGAGTGGTTAGCCAACCCTGTTCTTGTACTCAAAAAGAATAAAGTGGATTGGCGCATGTGTGTTGATTATACTGATCTCAACAAACACTGTCCGAAGGATCCCTTCGGGCTCTCGAGGATAGATCAGGTGGTGGACTCCACCGCTGGGTGTTCTGTGCTGTCTTTCCTGGATTGCTATTCCGGATACCACCAGATTAGTTTGGCAAAGGAAGATGAAGAAAAAACAACATTCATTACTCCATTTGGTGCTTTCTGTTATACCTCCATGCCGTTTGGCCTCAAAAACGCTGGAGCAACCTACCAGAGAGCCATTCAAACATGCTTAGCCGATCACTGGGGCAAGCATGTGGAGGCCTACGTGGATGATGTGGTTATCAAAACAGAGAACTCAGAAAACTTCATCGAAGACTTACAACTGGTTTTCAACAGTCTGAGGCGGTATAGATGGAAGCTTAATCCCGAGAAATGTGTTTTCGGGGTACCGGCAGGAAAGTTACTCGGGTTTATTGTCAGCAACCGGGGAATTGAGGCTAATCCAGATAAGATTGAAGCCATCATGAAGATGGAAGCACCTCGATCACAAAAGAAGGTTCAGCGACTTACTGGATGTATGGCAGCTCTGAGCAGATTTATATCCAGGCTGGGGGAGAAAGGTCTACCGTTTTACAAGCTACTCAAAAAGGTGGATAAGTTTCAGTGGACTTCAGAGGCACAGGAACCTCTAGATGCATTGAAGAAATTCTTGACAACACCACCAGTACTGAAACCACCACAACGAGCCACGTCAACCCAACCGGCTGAAGATCTGTTGCTGTATATCTCTTGCATGACTCACGTGGTAAGCACCGCGTTGGTAGTCGAACGAGCAGAAGAAGGACATGCCTACCCCGTGCAACATCCTGTTTATTTCATCAGCGAAGTTCTGGGTCCATCGAAGAAAAAATATCCTCAAGTGCAGAAGCTATTATACGCAGTACTTCTGACTGCCCGCAAGCTGCGTCACTACTTTGATGATCACAAAGTCATAGTAGTCACCAGCTTTCCGATAGGGGATATTCTTCACAACAAGGAAGCAATTGGCCGAATAGCTAAGTGGGCCTGTGAACTGGGGTCTCATGACATCGAATTCCGACCTCGTACTGCCATAAAATCTCAAGCTTTGGTTGACTTCGTTTCAGAATGGACCGAACAACAAATACCAGAGAACCCAGAAACGATAGAAGTATGGAAGATGTATTTTGATGGCTCACTGAAGCTGCAGGGAGCGGGAGCAGGAATTCTCTTCACCGCACCTGGAGGCGAGCACCTCAAATATGCCCTCCAGTTGCTGTTTCCAGCCTCTAACAATGCAGCCGAGTATGAAGCTTTGATCCATGAATTGAACATCACCATATCATTGGGCATCAAGAGATTGATGGTATACGGAGACTCTCTGGTAGTCATTAGCCAGATAAACAAAGAGTGGGATTGTTCAAACGATTCAATGGGAAAATGTTGTACTGCCGTCCGAAAGTTGGAAGACAAGTTTGAGGGTCTGGAATTTCATCATGTAGAAAGAGATCGGAACACAGCAGCCGATGTACTATCCAAGTTAGGATCCAGTCGAACTCAGGTCCCACCCAGAGTCTTTGTGCAAGAAATACTACAGCCGAGTATCTCAATGAATCAAACAGAAGAATGCAACACTATAGATCAACCCGAATCAGACTCTGATGACTGGAGAAGGTCGATCATTAAGTATATAAAGAATGAGGAAGAACCAGACGACAAGAACTCGGCAGAGCGCATTGCCAGACAGTCGGCTCACTATACACTCATTGGGGAGACCTTGTACAGAAGGGGTGCATCAGGCGTCCTCATGAAATGCATTCTCTCGACCACTGGGAAGCAACTTCTGGAGGAGGTCCATGCTGGGCAATGTGGAATACATGCAGCCTCCAGAACACTAGTCGGGAAGGTCTTCAGGTCAGGATTCTATTGGCCAACAGCAAATAATGATGCAGCCGAGTTAGTTCAAAGGTGCGAAGCTTGCCAATACTTGTCAAAACAACAACATCTGCCAGCACAGCAACTGCAGACCATACCAGTAACTTGGCCTTTCGCATGCTGGGGACTGGATATGATTGGACCTTTCAAGAAAGCTTAAGGGGGATACACTCATGTATTGGTAGCAATCGACAAATTCACTAAATGGATAGAATTCAAGCCCATCGCATCTTTAACCTCTGCTAAGGCCGTGGAATTCATACAAGACATAATATTCAGATTCGGGATACCAAACAGCATCATAACTGACTTAGGATCCAACTTCACAAGTTTAGAGTTCTTCGACTTCTGTGAGCAAAAGAGCATTCAGATCAAGTATGCGTCTGTAGCACATCCAAGGACCAACGGGCAAGTTGAGCGAGCCAACGGGATGATACTGGAGGCACTCAGGAAAAAGGTCTTCGACAAGAATGAAAAGTTCGCAGGAAAGTGGATAAGGGAATTGCCCTATGTCGTTTGGAGCCTAAGAACCCAACCCAGTCGAGCTTTGCATGGAAACACTCCTTTCTTCATGGTCTATGGGTCAGAGGCAGTGCTACCCACCGATCTCAACTTCGGGGCGCCAAGGTTGATCTTCGAAAACATAGCAGAAGTTGAAGCCACCAGGCTGGAGGACATTGATGTACTTGAAGAAGAACGGCTAAATGCGGTAATCCAATCAGCACGGTATCAGCAGACTCTAAGGCGCTATCACGACAAAGCCGTGCGGCAACGATCCTTCTCAGTAGGAGATCTCGTCCTCCGCCGAATTCTAACGGGGGAAGGACGGCACAAGTTGTCGCCCTTATGGGAAGGACCCTTCGTGGTAGCAGAAGTCACTCGGCCAGGATCCTATCGTCTCACTCAGATGGATGGCACAGAAGTCGAGAACTCTTGGAACATAGAACACCTCAGGAAGTTTTATCCCTAGCTGCATTTCGAAAGCTATCGGACGACGATGTACTCTGTAAAATGGAAATGTGTCATCAATAAAGAAAGGCTTCAAATATACTCAGTTTGTTCACGGTTGACATGCTCACGCTTACTCAACTTGGGGTGACCACTATGCCCTGCCAACGGAGCAATCGACTTAAGTCGGCAACGACTTAAGGCGGTGCAACATGCTCACGCTTACTTAACTCGGGGCGACCACTATGCCCTGCCAACGGAGCAATCGGCTTAAGTCGGCAACGACTTAAGGCGGTGCAACATGCTCACGCTTACTTAACTTGGGGCGACCACTATGCCCTGCCAACGGAGCAATCGGCTTAAGTCGGCAACGACTTAAGGCGGTGCAACATGCTCACGCTTACTTAACTTGGGGCGACTACTATGCCCTGTTAACGGAGCAATCGGCTTAAGTTGGCAACGACTTAAGACGGTGCAACATGCTCACGCTTACTTAACTCGGCGCGACCACTATGCCCTGCTAACGGAGCAATCGGCTTAAGTTGGCAACAACTTAAGGCGGTGCAACATGCTCACGCTTACTTAACTCGGGGTGACCACCATGCCCTACTAATGGAGCAATCGGCTAAAGTCAGTGGCGACTTAAGCCGGTGCCACATGCTCATGCCTATGCAATTCAGGGTGACCACTACGCCCTATTAACAAAAATAAACGACTTAAGCCAGCAGCGACTTAAGGCGATCTGACGTAATTATGATTACTCATACAGGGATGACTTCTATATCCCGCAAACAAATTTCATAATCATCGCGCGTCATTTCACCACTGCAAATCTACGAACTGATGAATTCTGAGACAATAAGAGAGTAATTATATCATTCGAATGCTGAACTGATATCCTCTAACAAATACTCAATCATGCTAACCGCGCGCTCAAAGCACGCAAAATGTTTCTCTATTTCGCAATGTCTTTTTCAGGAGCGACCGACGAAGAAGGGCGACTCGAGGAATCAGGGGCAGCATTCACATCAGCCCTTATGTCTTCAGGAACAACCACGCCGGGTCTCCTCATCAAGATCCGTCCCGCCCGAATAGCCTTGTCCATGGCTCTGTCGCGCTGAGCTTTGAGAGTAACAGAAGTTTCTTCGGCAACTTTAGCAGCCAGTCGAGCAGTTTCTAACTCCTGGACAATGGATTTTTTGGAAGCTCGGAGTTCTTTGATAGTAGCATCCTTTGCTGATATCAACTGCTTGAGCCGGGTTACCTCATCCATGGATTCCTACAGCTTACAACGTTGGAGGTCTAATTCTTCCATGGTGAAGCGATGACTTCTCTCCAAGATAGTCAGCGAGTTGCTAGAATCACGATACAACCTTTCAAGATTGTCTCTAGAAGCAGCAAGGATGCGTTTTTTTGTGACACCCCAGGTGTCAGTTTCGTGTTATGTCGGGAGATTTGTCCCTAACGCGAATGCTCAGTGAAAATTTCTATTTCTCGGTCGTGCCTATCTCTGTTTATCAGGCTTTCTCTCGGAAGTTCACCGAATTCAGAGTTAATCGATCGCGAGAAACAGCCAATTTCGGAGCATGTTAAAGCTTTTAATTCTCGGAACTCATGCAGACTCGAAGATCATTCTCGAATTTTAAATCTCATCTGAAGCTCTCTAAATCAAACTCTCGACGACTATTATCTGATCTGAGCCCGAATCTAATTCCTGAACTTCGATCGATGTCCGACTATTTTAATCCGAGTCCGTACTCTCAGACGGAATACTCGATAGGTCATCCTCTCATCAAATTTATCCGACTCGGCCATATGTCTCATGTCCGAACTGGATTTGAAACCCCGTATCAACAGCAATTTTAAAATATCACGATTCGCCTTCTTCGACTAAAAATCCAAAGCCGATCAAATCTCAGGACGGTTTATTTTCGAATCACGCGTAGGGATTTATTTCCGAGCGAATTCAAATCAAACTCTCGGCCGAATTATTCGCTCAATCTTCCGTTCGTTCGAACTCCAGCTCGCTCTATTTTTTTTTACACAGACGAATTCCGCACGAGCGTTTTTATTCCGGAAAAATATTTAGCGCGACCCGATTTCGCATTTTGGGCCAGCCCAAACCCAGCCCATTAGGCCCACTAAGGAAACCCTAACCCTAGCCATCTTCTATAAATAGGGGTGCTCACTTGGGAATTTTCCATTCCCACCCCTCTATTTTCCCTAGCCGCCACTTCCTTCTCCCCCTGTCTTCTTCTACCTCGCGCAGGAATCTTCCCACGGTAACAGCAGCCAGCGCAGGAGCTCCAAGGGTCGCCAGCAGGGGCTCCATGGCCGCCATGCTCCCTTCCATGGTCGGGCGTCCCTTCCTCCGGCGCACCGAAGCACCTCCCTGCGCTCAGCCTCTCTGACTCGGCGTCCTTGCAGCAGGCGAGCTCAGCCCCTCCCCTTCCTCCCCTTGGCCAGCCATGGCGGGACGCCCTGCTTCCCATGGCGCTCATGCCCCCTGTCCTAGGCGCTCGCCTCCTCCATGTTGGATGGCCGGTCTGGGTGGTCGCTGCTGCCATGAGGGCCATGTCGGCTCCCTGTTCTCCATGCCGCTGGGCTGCAGGAAGCCGCGTCCTTCTTCTCTGTGCAGGGCGCCCGACCTCCCTGCGTCTCCCTCCTCGCTCCCCTCCCCATGGCCACCTCCCTCTGCTCCTGCCATTTTCCATAGGAGCCGAGCTCCTTCTACCTGCAGCAGGCGCCCCCTGCTCTTCCCTGTCCGCGACCAGGGAGTTTCTGCTGGCGTGAAAACTTCACTTGCGCACGGCGGCCAACACCCTCTCCCTCGATGCAATCCATGGTCGATCCCTGCAGCAGCTTCTCCCTGCAGTCCCGCGCTACGCATGCTCTGCTAGTGCTCGTCGAAATGACGCAGCGAGCAGCAACCATGAGATCCCGTCGGTGGCGCTTGCATTGATCCGATCTGCGCAGTCCCGACCCACGCCGTCGCGTTGGTGTTTGGGACAGCCCATGCCGCGTCGTTGATCTACGCAGTTCGACCGTCTACGTGTCTCACTTCGCCAGATCTGTGCAGCCCCGCCATTCACCCCGGTGAGACCGCGACGTTCCTTGTTCGATTCCGCATCGACATTATTTTTTTCCTATGATTAATTATGTATGTGTGCTACTTTGTTTTATTTTTGTGGAGGAGAGAACCCCGTGTTTTGCGTGGAGAAGGCAAGCCGCTCGACGCCCGTCGATGTTCAAAGCGATGCACAAATCGGAATCACCGTCGTTCTTGCAAACGCCGATTGGGTTTGTTTATGGTGAGCCGATGCATGTCGCTCTCGATTGACTCGATAAACGAATTATATAGATGTGATTTAAATGTTTCGGCGGTAGTTCGTAATATGGTCGTGCTCATGATTTCGAGTTAGAGATTGGTGGTCGTCGATTCGTGTAAATTGGTCGATGTGGTGCGTGTTTAAAAATTGTATTGGTATGGATTGAAGTTTGTGGCGAAAGAAAAAGAAGTAGAAAGGAACTCGGATGTTTTTACGTTTCGATAGGAAGATGTGCGATGTGTTGTTTGATGCGAAGGATAGGTTTTACTAGTTTAAACGGTTAGTCGGCAGACTCGATCAGTAAAGCTAAAATTGATTATGCGATTAAGATGAGGTGACGACATGTCGTAGTAGTCGTCGCCTTCTCCATGTTTTCGAGTCGGATAAATACCATAGGCAATTAATTGTTGGTACCCAAAGATTGTTAGAAACAAGAAATCGTGCTCTACCTATTGCGTCAAAGGAATTATGGTGTGTTGATTAATCAGGAGCTAAGTGACCTAATATAGAAAAGTAGTTAAGAAAACTAATTGAATTACTTTTAGCTATAATTTAAGTTAAGATGTCTAAAATGGTGAAACTAGTTTTGTTGGTCTCATGGTGTTATGATTGAGAAAAATATGAACTTGTGTATGAATTACTATTTGTTTCATGCTGTGTTAGCCAACACTTGTTAAATAGAGGAATTCAATAGAGGAATTCAATTGCGTTAAGAGATTGTTATATGTAGGTGTTTCCAGTACTTCAAGTGGTGGCAAGTTAATTAGTAGACTCTCTATATGACGCTAAAATGTCTAGGTAGAATTCTGAAATTCGTGGTGCCCAAATTGTCGAGTTAGAGGTTTAATTCAATCGATGCCGATTAAGTGGCTGAAAATAACTAGTAAAGAATTTGTAGATGTAAAACTAGAAACTAGTATGCATACGTCCTCGTATGATATTGTGGTCTAAATGCGTATGTTTATGGTCGTGATGAAAAGTATTAGTGCTCATATGATGTCTAATTTAAAAGGCAAATGGTGGGGTGATTATCGGGGAGAATGCGTTGTTGATTGGTTGTAGTAGTTTTAGTGCACTAACTGACTTGAATAAAAATTGGTAAGTTGACATGTTGGTTCTGATTTGATTGTCTTAACTTAATTAAATAGTAAAGCGTTAGAGTAATTCAAGTCGCTCGAATGCGGCGATTCGTGAATTCTATAGGAGCTGAAATTTATTGATTGCTGTTTTGGGACTGCACGTACTGTTTTCGGTGTGCTGTATGTTTGATGAACTGAATACTGTTTTCTGCAGATATGTGTTATAGAAAAGTTGTAGATAACATGATTATCTTGCTTGTACAAAAATTTGGCAGCCATAAACCTGATCGTTTAGGAGTTGCGCTTTTCACAAGCCCAGCACCTGAATATGTCGAATTTCAGAACAGATTTCAGAAATTGCAATGGTTGCTTAAGTTAATGTTGAAATCAGTTATTGGAGTTCACAATAAAGTTGTAGACAACTCTATTATCTTACTTGTGTTAAAATTTGACAGCCATAGGTCTGACAGTTTAGGAGTTATGTATTTTACAAATTCAGTAACTGAATCTGTCCAAATTCTGTACAGATTTCAGAAACTGCATTGTTTGCTCAATTTAATGTTGCAATCTGTTCATGGTCGTTATAAGAAAGTTGTATATGCTTTTCTGATCTTGCTTGTGTTAAAATTTCGTAACTAAAGGCCTGACGGTTTAAGAGTTATGAATTTTACAACTTGGTTGCTGTGTTCTGTCCACTGACAGAACAGATTTCGAAAACTGTAATATTTGATTTAGTTAAACCTGGAATCACTTCTTGGTGATTATAAAAGTTGTGTAGTACTTTTGCTAAGCTTTTCAAAAAGTCTTAGATCACTCTTTTTGGTGGTCTGAAGATTAAGTTACATGTGTTTAAAGTGGGAAGACTGAATCTGTCCAGTTTTGGACAGCACAGCCTTCATAGTATATTTTACCCTTGATACATGTTAAACCAGCCAGTGATGTTTATAAATAAATTGTAGACACTTTTATTACCTTTCCAGAAAGTCTAAAATCACTTTGTTTGGATGTCTGAATCTTCGGTTATGAATTTTTAGAGTCATAAGTCTGAATCTGTCCAAATCTGTACTGCGCTGTTGTGTTAACACCTTTTGACCTTGCTAAGTGTTTAATCATGCTGCGATGACAATGCCAAAGTTGTAAAGAACTTTTTAAGCTTCCCAGAAAGTCCTAGTTTGCTATTTTTGGATTAATCTTTGAAAGGTTATGATTAAAACAAGTGACTACTGTATTGCTGTCCAAAAATTCTGCTAGTGCGCTTTTGATTGTTTAGTTCACCCTTGTCGCTAAAAATGTTTGGTTTGCTCTTAAATAATGTAGACTTGCCATGGTTAAGCTAGAGGTGATATGTGTGTCTTGTTTTATATGTTCCTTTCTCTAGTGATTGCGATATAGGAGTTCCGTAGTTATTGATGCCTATGTCCTCTATTGAACTTGTGTGGTCGATGGTGCTTTTGTGTGATAAATAGAAGAACTAAGGAAAAACCATAGCTAACTTATAGACTTAACTAATATAAGGCTAGGTAACTAATGGGCAATTAAAGTGAGCGTGGTAAATGCGTGTACTTGTGATATCGTATTTGTGTTACGTAAATAAATAAAATATGGTCGTCTTGTTAATGATGTTAATGATGAACGCCGATAACGTGCGAATAGCTAGCGCTTGCGTGTAGTCGTTGCAGTGTCTTACTAATTAGTGTTTGGTTCGCTATCATATACTAAAATATCTTGTGATATTTTTCATTATATTCATACATATGCATCTTGCATCTCATTTAGGACCGAGAGATGATGATCGTGCACGTGATATGATGCCAACCACCGGATGCCGTTGGTGGGCAACCCAAGGAAGGATGAACTTAACCACAGGATGCTCGCCAAGCGAGTACCCACCCCAACAAACACTCTCTAAGTGTTAAATTAAGGCAAGCCCCAGTTTTATGCATAACCTGTTCTATATATTATTTTACTACACTTAATGTTTGTAGGCTTGTATTGTGCACTTAAGTGTAGGAGTTGACTGAAATCCTAGTTGCATGATCTCAGGAATCCCATTGAGATGAACACTAGTATGCTAAGTCGAGTAGCTGCTTTATTAATTAGGATCTCGGTAGAAGTCGAGTGATTTTTTTAGCACTCGCGCGAGGTCAGGAATTGGCTGTATCCACTTTCTTATCATATTGATGTTGGTTTGTGGGCAACAATCCATGGGGATTGGTTGTTCACGGGATAAAAATTTGAATAAGGATTAAGGTGTGGTACCGTGAGTCAAGCGTTTGAACGTACTAAGCACATGCCGAGAAATATGGTAAATCGGTAAGCCTAGTACCTGAGTGAACCTGGCAGTGGACATATCCCCTCACGCGACCTGAGACGAGGTCTCCCATTCCGGTTATGGTGGGTACAAGTGCGGTCACTGCACGACGGCCAGTCGGGGTCAGTGAGGCATTGTACGCCAAGGCGGTGAGCCCTGATCTGCTGACGGGGAATCGATGGGGACGGTTGATGTGTGTGGGGACGGAGTGCCCCTGCATGTCGTGTGTTTAGGTTTACCTTGCAAGGATAAAAACTCGATTCGAATCGTCTGCTTCTCGCAGCTAATGAGACTGCTTGATCCATGCTGCTACATTGAGTAACAAGTGGAACTGTGATGAGATGATACAAGATGTTGATTGCTAAAAATGCTTGCTACTATGTATGAGTAGATAGTACACTTTTAGCCTTAAGAGCGTCACACTTAATTTTGACAAAGTTAAAATCTTGATTTAGAAACTCAGCTAGTGCTTTTAGCAACCAAACCCCACAGCCAAACAGCTGCATGTCTAGAGGTAGAGGAGTAGACTCCTCACACCGGGTAAGTCTAGCTGAGTATTAGTATACTCAACCTTGCTTGTGGCACAATTTTTGCAGGTACTCCTTAGGATGATTGGTTGCTGATGTGACTTGGCCTTCATCCCTGCCACCGGGATAGATGGTCGAGTGGGTTATTGCTTCTGCAGGAGAGGACCAGGAGGAGTAGCGTGGCCGGGCTTCGCCATGTTACTCGGTTCTTCTCCATTAGTTATTTCCGCTGCATTAAAATTTATGGTTATTATTTCTGAAACTCCGATAATGTAATCACTAATGATACTTATTAAATTTGTGGTATTATGTTTTATTGTATTTCTCTGTGCCTCACCTTCGAGTGAGCTAGTGGTATTCGATCCTGGATAAGTGGCTTTATCGGACTAGATCCGAGGGACTGACGGGTTATTCCTATTTAAGTGTGGTCTAGCCTCTAAGGCGGGACTTAGGCACTTAAGTCGGAATAATTCGGGCGGTTCCGCCACATTTTTCTTCCTGCAAACAAAAGTCAACCCCCTCAAACACCAAGCAAGTAATGGCAGCACAACAAGGCAAAGCGTAGTTTCATAAATCACCTTTTCAGAGTCGAGCTGAGCATGAAGAGAAGAACTCAGTGCATTGGCGTCATCTAAAGCAACGGAGACCTGACCCAACTCAACCTGACTCTGAGAGTACTTTTCCTCAAAGTCAGAGCATCGCTGGGCCAATTCAGCCTGCTCTCGGGAATGTTTTTCTTCAAGAGTGGAAATCTGCTGAGACATGCCTAGCAGGAGATAATCAAACAAAATAATGGTCAAAATATAGAGCAGTCTACAGTGAAGGCAAAGAAAAGCAAAAGGGCACTAACCAGTGTTGGTTGCCTCCAATTCAGAGATACGATGTTGAAGCAACACTGGATTCCAACATGTAAGTGACGAAGCTACTTCTGGGATAGAAGCACCCTGTAGCCTCAGCTGGCCAGCCATCCCACCCACCAAAGCCTGATGAGGAAAACAGATGAGTGTAATGACAGCAGTTCACACAATGTGAAAACCAAGCTAAAATACATCACAGTACCTGGAGGTTGGAAAAGAACGAAGGGATCCCCAAATCAGGAGAGATCAGTTGATAATCAGGCGTGAGGCCACCACCCGAAGCAGCTCGCAACGAACCAGTAGGAATCAGCTCGGTGCCTTCAACAGAGCCAAACACTCGATCAGCGGGGACGCTGCCCTCTAAAGCGACTCCTTGGTCCACGGTTTGGGTTACCACCATACAGCCAGAGTGTGGAGGAGATCCCGCATGAACGTCCATGGAAGTACAGGAAGGAGACCCTGCTCGGGCACCCTCGGGGGCTGGGTCATAGTTTGCACTGCCCACTTGAGCCGGATCATCCCCGGCAGCACCCTCGGGGGCTGGGCAGTGGCTTACACTCTTCGCCCGAGCCAAGTCATCCCTGGCGACATCCTCGGGGGCTGGGCATGTGTCAGCACCATTCTTGAGGTCCAAGCTCTCTGCAGTAACCACCTCTAAGGTTGACGGGCCCTCAGTTACTTCCATAGGACCAGGACGATCCAAGTCAGTCTCCCGACCCTCGAGATCGCGCTCTAAGGTCGACGAAGCACGGGATGACCTCAACCCAGCATCAAGCACGTCAGCGCAAGCCTCCATTGCACCATCATCCACTGGCTCCGATAACAAGTCCTCCGAAACCATATCCTCGAGAGTCTGATCAAAATTGGCCAGGGACAGTTCTTGTAGACCAATGAGAGCAGACAAAGCAGGAGAGGGAACTCCACTACTTTCACCGCTAGCAATGAATTGCCGACTGTTTTTCCGAGTCAAAGGAACTTCATTTTCTCCCTCCTCATCATCCACATTAGCAACACAGGCAGCACCCCCATTGGGATCAGCAACTGATTCGGGACACCCATTGGGATCAGCGTCAGTAAATTCAGTCGCAAGCACTTCTTCAGCATCAGGAACCGAAGTACCAACGTCCCGACCCAAACTGGGTACCTGCCGAAGGCGTCTCCTTTTCTTATTCTGTTCATCAGCAGAAGGATCGGATGGATTGGCTTGGCAAGGGCGCCTCGGGCGAGTACCAGCAGGTTTCTGAGTATCTAAGGTCACACCAGCCTCTGGGAAGGGCACCACCACCAATGCCCCAGCAGGAGCAGCGTCAGAAGAGTCCTCAGCCAGCAAATCAAGCATGGCACCTATCTCCGCATCACTAGGGTTCAGGGGCACCTCAAAATAAACCTGTCGTTCATCATCAGGAATTCCCCCGAGTGTGGCAACCAAGGCACTAACTTCTTCAGCAGAGGGCCACACTCTAAGGCCCAAACTGCCGTCAGTAGCAGGAGGATTCGACACAAAAAGAGTGAAGGCTTTGGGAGGAGGCAAGTTCCAGGCCGAGTATGCCACTGGAGCACCAACATTTGACACTTTACCCCTAAGGATCATCTCTAGTCGACTCACCAAGTCTGCAGAAGGAATTCTTCTGTTAGTAACCCGAGTTGAGTCGGCTAGCCCTCGATACAGATAAGCTGGGTAGGCCCTGTCTTTCAATGGCTGAATATTCTTGAAAACAAAATCAGTAACCACAGCTTCAGCAGTCAGACCCCTCTCTTTCAGCAGTCCAACTTCAGCTAGCAACACACCTGCCTCGGCTACTTCCTGATCTGTGGGAGACTCGGTCCAGCTTGGGGTGCGAACGTCCGGCTGTCTTCCCGACCGGGAGGGGAGAGAATTCCCATAATTCTCAATTATAAACCATTCCAGGCGCCATCCCTTAATACTGGCCTTGAGAGGGATCTCGAGATATTCAGTTTTCCTCCCGCGGCGCATCTCCAAGCTGGCACCCCCGACCAACTGGTGTTGTCCCCCGGCCATCCCAGGGCGACAATGATACAAGTATTTCCATAGACCGAAATGCGGCAGCACGCCAAGAAAGGCCTCGCATAAATGAACGAAAATGGAGATTTGCAGAATTGAATTGGGATTCAAATGGGTCAAGTTAATATGGTAGAAATCAAGGAGGCCACGGAAAAAGGGAGAGATGGGAAGGCCAAGGCCGCGGAGAAGGAAAGGGGCGTAAACAACGAACTCATGGGTATCCTCTGTCGGAACAGTAAATCCATGGCAAATCCGCCAAGAACAGAGTTCTCGCGGAGGAAGAACCCCGATGGATACGAGGTGGAGAAGTTCAGTTTCAGAAATGACAGACATGTGATTACCTGCGAAAGGCAACTGGCTGTTGGGGTTGATTGGAGGAATCACCGCAGCAGACGAGCTCGAGGTCTTCCTCTTGGGTGCCATCTCGATTCTACCAGCGAGCAGGGTGGGAGGCGAATGGCGGAGAGGATTCGAAAGCGGGAAAGCAAGAACTAGGGCACGGAAAGCAAAGGCGGCTAAAAGCGCAGCACTTAAGGGATATTCTCGAGCCAGATACCGTTTCAAAAAGTGCCCAGTCATCACCCAGCGGTTATTTCCAAAACCCCAGCATGCCACGTGGTCACCCGGCAGTTATCTCCAGAACACCGGTGCGCCACCTCATCACTCGGTCATCATCCTCTAAGTGGCTCGCGCGGCCTGCTATCAGTCGGCGCTACCTCCAAAACGCTGCTATCGTGTTCAGTCGCTCGGCATTACCTCTAAAACGCCGACGTTACCCTCCAGTCACTCGGCGTTACCTCTAAAACGCTGCTATCGTATTCAATCACTCGGCGTTGCCTCTAAAAAGCTGATATAGTGATCAGTTGCTCGGCGTTGCCTCTAAAACGCCGACATCACCCTCCAGTCACTCGGCGTTACCTCTAAAACGCTGCTATCATATTCAATCACTCGGCGTTGCCTCTAAAAAGCTGATATAGTGATCAGGTGCTCGGCGTTGCCTCTAAAACGCCGACATCACCCTCCAGTCACTCGGCGTTGCCCCTAAAAAGCTGATATTGTATTCAATCGCCCGGCAGTTATCTCTAAAACTCCGATATTGTGTTCGATCACTCAGCAGTTACTCTAAAAAGTGCCGACACCATCTACAAAGTTACTCGGCGGCTACTCCTAAAAAGCATCAGTTTGATGCCCGAGTTATTCATTTATTGTCTCAAAGGAATCAGTTTCACAAACGAGCAAGACAAGTCATAAAGGAGAAGCCAACATCATTCTTTCATTAGAAGGGAAGATAGCGCACTTACAAATCAACTCTTTACGAGTTGATACTTCCCTATTACTACTACACTACGCTATACTATTCTACATTACTACTACATTATTCTAACTATACTATACTAATATCTAAAAAACCAGTGGCATCTAGCCACGGGCCCTGTTGCTGCCGCCGCCGCTGCCGCCCCTGGTGCTGCCCCTGCTGCTGCCGCCCCTGGTGCTGCCCCTACTGCTGCCGCCCCAGTTGCTGCCCCTGCTGCCTGTAGCACCTAAAATTCTATTTTGGGAAATGACTTCCAATAACAATTTTATTTTTTTTTAAAAAAAAAAAATATATCTCTCTCTAAACTAAACACATAATGATAACTAAGAATTTGGTATTCAAGATTTATCTCTAAAACTTAAAACTAAAAGGTTGGAGCAACAAATAAAGGAGAGACTTTCAAACTACTTACTCTTTCCTTTATAAACTATACAAATAATACGCCCCTTAAAAATATAGTTGAACTAAAATAATTTATGGGACATTATGTATTAACTTCTCCTAAGCAGAAATGTAATGAAGATTATCTTTTCTAAGTGTGCATTCCAAGTTATGTTTTCTAAGTAAATAAATAGATACCATGTGTATGTCCCATTATAGAAGTGTTCATCTAAATAAAATGAATAATAATATGATAAATAGTAGGGTTTAAATGTCCATTAGGGTTATGTTTGATTTTTGGAGAACTGAAAATTCAAAATAAAAATTTACTTTGGTTTGAATACCTAAAATCTGGAATTTTTTTTTTAAAAAAAAACAACAAAACAAAACAGAAAATTATAAAAGAAAAGAAAAGGGCTCACCTAAACCTCACCTGGGCCGAAATACCCACCGTTGGCCCAGCTCCACATCTCGTTACGCACGGCCCACCCAGCGCTTTCCCCTTTTCTTTTTGTCTCGGTCGCTGACTGTGGGCCCACCCCGACCTGTGTCTTCGTCCTCGCGTGAGCACCCAGCCGGAAATAACGGAGTTCGTTGGAATCCTGGCGAAATCTCCGCTCGGAGCTCTTATCTCCAATGCATAAATGTGGGTACCGCACCCATATCGCTCCAAGCCAAGGCGCCAAGAAATTAGACAACCTCTCTCTCTTCCTCCATCGATTTCTACCGGACCTCGATGGGAGCTCAGAACAGTGCCGGGGCGTGCGAAACCAAGATGTCGCCGTAGCCATGGCCGAAATCCGCGCCACCCAGGGACTCCCACACCGTGGCGCGCATGCTCAAGACCCACTCGGCGCTCCAGGGGGGGGGCCTGCATCTTCTTCCTCCTGGCGGTCACCGCGTTCGAAGCCAGGTCTTGGTGCTTTGGCGCCGTTCGTTTGCCGGGGGTAAGCTTCCTGCCTATGCCACACGGTCGGTCTGCGGTTGGTGTGGGTCACGAACGTCGCAGGCATCAGCCCCGGCTCTACCGCCGCCTGGGCCGGACTTTCTGCGCCGCTCGTCCCACCGTGTCGCGTTCGCGCAGGGAGATGAGGCACATCGCTGGGGCGGCGGACGGTGTTGGCGGGATGCTGGTAAAGCACAAGGCCATCATGGGCATCAGCGCCGCCTAGGGGATTGGGGCTCGGCCTTATGCGCCCTGGCCGCCACCGCGGTGTAGCGTGTGTGGAAGCCTGGTGAAGAAGACTAGCGCCGCCACGGGCGCTGCGTGCTGCTGTCTGTGGCCGTCAGTGAGGGAGATGATTCGATGGCCGTTGGATCTTGACGTGTGGTCTGGATCTGATTTGCACCTCGGATTGGGTAGATGTGTGTCATGCCGTGGATCGATCATTGAACGGTGGTGATTAGACTTTGGTTACCGGTTCGGCTGAGGTCCTGGTGAACCGTTGATCGGGTATTCAACGCCTAGGGATTGATCTCGCGTAAATTGAATCCGGGCCGTAGGTTTAATCGAACGGTTTGGAATGCGTTAGGCTTCATAAAATCTAAACCCTAGACTCTAGATCGGACGGCTCTGAGCGCTCGCGGGTTTATATTGGGCGGGATCATCCTGGCCCTTGGATCTGATCTGAACGGTCTGAATCCTCCTGTACCCCTTCGCGTATCCACTTTGCAGAAAACCCCTCATAGTGTTTAAAAATCAACCCGCCGTCCTGTGCGGGTGTAGCCTGAGTCTGGGGATTCTTTCGAGAAGGCCCCTGCACTTTTCTGTTATTGAGGCCCAGTCCAGTACAGTATTAAAATGAATAAATAAAATAGAAAATAGATTTTTAATATGAAAATAATTGCTAGAACTTAGATAATTCATAGAAAATTCATTTTAGCTCCAAATTGAACCATTCCAGTTTCTAAAATTTTGTAATAATATTCTTCATCATTTTGTGCCTCTGTTTTGGCATGAAAGGCTCATTTAAATTTATCTAATACTTAATCTTGTATTAAACACATAAAACATTAGAAAGTCCATAACTTAAAATCTATAACTCCAAAATTAATGATTCCTGTTCCTAGAATCTTATTTTAATGTGTAGATTATTATTATGTATTTTGTTTACTTGTTTGGTGTGATGTTAAATTTTGCCTACACTGTTTGTTTGTATTACTACGACTAGCAGTGAGGTCACGAGTCACCTGAAGATCATCCTGGTACCTGGATTCTCAAGGCCCAGGCAAGTTGTGCCCTTGATCACTTCTTTTTACCCAGCCATGTTCTGATTAATCATAATGATCTGCATAGGTTAATTTTGATGGGACCCAATAGGTTACCCTAGTTTGTCTATCTTTATACCTTGTTTACCACTGATCTTTCTGGGTAGTACTTGCTAGTGCTATGTGTGGTTTTGGGTATGGAGATACATTATTCATGATTACACTTTTTGTTATCAGTTGTTATTTAATGTTCATGTTAAGATCATTATGTTAATTGGAACATGGAGCGACCACCCGGGAAAACAGTGCTACCACAAGGGTAGTATGGGATGCCCTTGGCTGATTAATTAGGAAAGCTAGTGGAAGACTACCTTACCCGAAAGGGGCAAGGGCAGTAGGGGAGAGGTCAGTGTAGGGAGGCCCTCGGGAGGATTTTGCTGCGATGGCGGTCCTGCAAGGGATTCCTGCACTGGATCTTCCTATAAACTGTAGCGGGTTTTCGGAAACTAGTGGAACTTTGTAAAGGCCTCGTAGTGGATCCCTAGCCATTCACCTCGGAAGTGTCTAAGGGCTTTGCAAACCCTGGCGACATGGGATACACGACTTGTGGGTAAAGATGCGCAACCTCTGCAGAGTGTAAAACTGGTATACTAGCCGTGCTCACGGTCATGAGCAGCTCGGACCCTCACATGATTAAATTATGGAATTAAACTCAATTTGTCATATGCATTGCATTGCAGGTGAAGTTGTTACTTTTGTTCTATTACTTAATTGGGTTTGGTATTTACTTATACTTAGTAACTGCTAATAAAATTTTGACCAACTTTAAAAGCAATGCTCAGCTCTAACCATCTTCTTTGGTAAGCCTTACACTTCACATGAGCTCCCACCTTTGGCGAGTTCATGCACATTATTCCCCACAACTTGTTGAGCGATGAACGTATGTGAGCTCACTCTTGCTGTCTCACATACACCACAGGTCAAGACCAGGTACCGCAGGATGATGCTCATGGAGGATGCTGCGATGAGTTCGTGAGAGGTCTAGGTCGTCGTCTCCCAGTCAACTTTGGGTTGCTGGACCGTTGTCTCCTTATAATGTAATTATCTATTTTGTATAGAACTCCTGTTATATATAAAGTTGTGACATTCGATCCTGTGCCACTTTACATCATATGTATGAGACTTGGTCCCAGCATACCTGGTGTTTATGTTAACCCCGGGTTTTGGACCCCTAAAATCCGGGTGTTACAGAAGTGGTATCAGAGCAATGTTGACTGTAGGACGAAACCTAGATAGAACTGGACAACCATTATCTACTTACCTCTGCTACTCTGATTCTTTCTAAACTTATCTTAAATCTTTTCTTATCTATTTCCGCTTACTCTGATCATTCCTACCTTATCCTTCTAAAGACAAATGCGGATTTCATACTTTGAAATCCTGTGCCTAAAGTGACCTTTAGGAATGGGAGACCTAATCCTAGGAACAAAAACAAAACTATTTTTATAAGTGTCTATGAATTTGAATGTTTGTTCTTATGACATCTGTCTGATTTGGATCTTTGATTGAGTGTGATGGGTTGTGGAGTAATGTCCACAATTACATCTGCATATACATCTAGGCATAAAGGATAGCATTTGTAAAATAACTAGACAACCTAGATTATCCCCATTGGAACATATCTAGCTTAAGAGATATATCTTATCCTAAAAGATCTCATTCTAGCCAATTCATCTTATCTTAAAAGACACTCCCTTATCTTAATAGATCCATCTCATCTTAAAAGATACTCATCTTATCTTGAAAAGATTTTATCTCAGCCTAATAGATCTAACTGACCTCAAAAGATTCATCTTATCCTAATAAGCATACTTATCCACCCTAGATTAAACAACCATGATCTAATGCAACTTAATTAGATCTTATTTAGTCAAACTAGTCATACCAATCTAACCTAGATTCAATCTTGTGTAATAGATCCATCTTATCTTAAAGGATATTCTATTACCTTAATAGATTCATCTTACCTTAAAAAGATTTTATCTGGTCCTAATAAATCTAAAGATTCTAACATATCCTAATAATATTTATCCTACCCTAGTAGATCTATTTAACCTAAACTAGTCTAAATCTAGTCATATTCAATCTAATCTAGCTCCTACTTAATCTAATATGATCTAATCTAGTGTGTGTTACTTAATGCTGGTACAAAAGATATGGCCATGCTCCTAATTCACTTAAGTCTAAATTGGTGACTTAGATCAGTTCAGCCATACCCAGGTTACATACCCTATCCAAACCATACAGAAGCAAAACAATCAAACCAGACTCTGACTAATCTCATTTAACTCATAGCCATCTACTAAACTAATCTAATGTGGCCTACTTAATCAGACTAATGATACAGGTAAGAAAGGATTAGACCCTACTAGCCATGTATTAACTTAACTTAGCACATTGGATCAACTCGACTATGAGCTAACCCAACCCATGATGAATGATATAACCTTTCTATTCCCACCTAATAACAAACAAACTTTTGACCTACATCATGTAGTCTATCTCATCCATACCTATATTAACCATATTCCCCAGCCCAATAATATACACTAACTCCTAATCAATGAGACAAGGCCGAGGAAGATGATCAACTTCACCAAGTAAGGATGAGCACCAACTCAAGTCTTCAAGGATCAAGTGAGGTCACCAAGATGATTCAAGATTTACCACCTTGGATGGAGTCTTCCCTTACCAAGTTCTTCCTGCCATCAGCTAACCTCACTTTGACCATCTCTCTTCTTACCTAACTGTGTGTCTAAACTAGAAGATACCCCTGCATTTCTAAGTACTTGCTAAATTGTATGTAAAAAAAAAGGTGTGAGACTCTTAATTTTTGAATCAATTAAAAAAAAAACTACAACCTCAATTACAAACCAATCTTGGTATAATCCTTTTTCTTACAAATCTCGAGGACGAGATTATTTTTAAGGGGGGTAGGATTTGTAGCACCTAAAATTCTATTTTGGGAAATGACTTCCAATAACAATTTTATTTTTTTTTTTTAAAAAAAAAATATATCTCTCTCTAAACTAAACACATAATGATAACTAAGAATTTGGTATTCAAGATTTATCTCTAAAACTTAAAACTAAAAGGTTGGAGCAACAAATAAAGGAGAGACTTTCAAACTACTTACTCTTTCCTTTATAAACTATACAAATAATACGCCCCTTAAAAATATAGTTGAACTAAAATAATTTATGGGACATTATGTATTAACTTCTCCTAAGCAGAAATGTAATGAAGATTATCTTTTCTAAGTGTGCATTCCAAGTTATGTTTTCTAAGTAAATAAATAGATACCATGTGTATGTCCCATTATAGAAGTGTTCATCTAAATAAAATGAATAATAATATGATAAATAGTAGGGTTTAAATGTCCATTAGGGTTATGTTTGATTTTTGGAGAACTGAAAATTCAAAATAAAAATTTACTTTGGTTTGAATACCTAAAATCTGGAATTTTTTTTTTAAAAAAAAACAACAAAACAAAACAGAAAATTATAAAAGAAAAGAAAAGGGCTCACCTAAACCTCACCTGGGCCGAAATACCCACCGTTGGCCCAGCTCCACATCTCGTTACGCACGGCCCACCCAGCGCTTTCCCCTTTTCTTTTTGTCTCGGTCGCTGACTGTGGGCCCACCCCGACCTGTGTCTTCGTCCTCGCGTGAGCACCCAGCCGGAAATAACGGAGTTCGTTGGAATCCTGGCGAAATCTCCGCTCGGAGCTCTTATCTCCAATGCATAAATGTGGGTACCGCACCCATATCGCTCCAAGCCAAGGCGCCAAGAAATTAGACAACCTCTCTCTCTTCCTCCATCGATTTCTACCGGACCTCGATGGGAGCTCAGAACAGTGCCGGGGCGTGCGAAACCAAGATGTCGCCGTAGCCATGGCCGAAATCCGCGCCACCCAGGGACTCCCACACCGTGGCGCGCATGCTCAAGACCCACTCGGCGCTCCAGGGGGGGGGGGGGCCTGCATCTTCTTCCTCCTGGCGGTCACCGCGTTCGAAGCCAGGTCTTGGTGCTTTGGCGCCGTTCGTTTGCCGGGGGTAAGCTTCCTGCCTATGCCACACGGTCGGTCTGCGGTCGGTGTGGGTCACGAACGTCGCAGGCATCAGCCCCGGCTCTACCGCCGCCTGGGCCGGACTTTCTGCGCCGCTCGTCCCACCGTGTCGCGTTCGCGCAGGGAGATGAGGCACATCGCTGGGGCGGCGGACGGTGTTGGCGGGATGCTGGTAAAGCACAAGGCCATCATGGGCATCAGCGCCGCCTAGGGGATTGGGGCTCGGCCTTATGCGCCCTGGCCGCCACCGCGGTGTAGCGTGTGTGGAAGCCTGGTGAAGAAGACTAGCGCCGCCACGGGCGCTGCGTGCTGCTGTCTGTGGCCGTCAGTGAGGGAGATGATTCGATGGCCGTTGGATCTTGACGTGTGGTCTGGATCTGATTTGCACCTCGGATTGGGTAGATGTGTGTCATGCCGTGGATCGATCATTGAACGGTGGTGATTAGACTTTGGTTACCGGTTCGGCTGAGGTCCTGGTGAACCGTTGATCGGGTATTCAACGCCTAGGGATTGATCTCGCGTAAATTGAATCCGGGCCGTAGGTTTAATCGAACGGTTTGGAATGCGTTAGGCTTCATAAAATCTAAACCCTAGACTCTAGATCGGACGGCTCTGAGCGCTCGCGGGTTTATATTGGGCGGGATCATCCTGGCCCTTGGATCTGATCTGAACGGTCTGAATCCTCCTGTACCCCTTCGCGTATCCACTTTGCAGAAAACCCCTCATAGTGTTTAAAAATCAACCCGCCGTCCTGTGCGGGTGTAGCCTGAGTCTGGGGATTCTTTCGAGAAGGCCCCTGCACTTTTCTGTTATTGAGGCCCAGTCCAGTACAGTATTAAAATGAATAAATAAAATAGAAAATAGATTTTTAATATGAAAATAATTGCTAGAACTTAGATAATTCATAGAAAATTCATTTTAGCTCCAAATTGAACCATTCCAGTTTCTAAAATTTTGTAATAATATTCTTCATCATTTTGTGCCTCTGTTTTGGCATGAAAGGCTCATTTAAATTTATCTAATACTTAATCTTGTATTAAACACATAAAACATTAGAAAGTCCATAACTTAAAATCTATAACTCCAAAATTAATGATTCCTGTTCCTAGAATCTTATTTTAATGTGTAGATTATTATTATGTATTTTGTTTACTTGTTTGGTGTGATGTTAAATTTTGCCTACACTGTTTGTTTGTATTACTACGACTAGCAGTGAGGTCACGAGTCACCTGAAGATCATCCTGGTACCTGGATTCTCAAGGCCCAGGCAAGTTGTGCCCTTGATCACTTCTTTTTACCCAGCCATGTTCTGATTAATCATAATGATCTGCATAGGTTAATTTTGATGGGACCCAATAGGTTACCCTAGTTTGTCTATCTTTATACCTTGTTTACCACTGATCTTTCTGGGTAGTACTTGCTAGTGCTATGTGTGGTTTTGGGTATGGAGATACATTATTCATGATTACACTTTTTGTTATCAGTTGTTATTTAATGTTCATGTTAAGATCATTATGTTAATTGGAACATGGAGCGACCACCCGGGAAAACAGTGCTACCACAAGGGTAGTATGGGATGCCCTTGGCTGATTAATTAGGAAAGCTAGTGGAAGACTACCTTACCCGAAAGGGGCAAGGGCAGTAGGGGAGAGGTCAGTGTAGGGAGGCCCTCGGGAGGATTTTGCTGCGATGGCGGTCCTGCAAGGGATTCCTGCACTGGATCTTCCTATAAACTGTAGCGGGTTTTCGGAAACTAGTGGAACTTTGTAAAGGCCTCGTAGTGGATCCCTAGCCATTCACCTCGGAAGTGTCTAAGGGCTTTGCAAACCCTGGCGACATGGGATACACGACTTGTGGGTAAAGATGCGCAACCTCTGCAGAGTGTAAAACTGGTATACTAGCCGTGCTCACGGTCATGAGCAGCTCGGACCCTCACATGATTAAATTATGGAATTAAACTCAATTTGTCATATGCATTGCATTGCAGGTGAAGTTGTTACTTTTGTTCTATTACTTAATTGGGTTTGGTATTTACTTATACTTAGTAACTGCTAATAAAATTTTGACCAACTTTAAAAGCAATGCTCAGCTCTAACCATCTTCTTTGGTAAGCCTTACACTTCACATGAGCTCCCACCTTTGGCGAGTTCATGCACATTATTCCCCACAACTTGTTGAGCGATGAACGTATGTGAGCTCACTCTTGCTGTCTCACATACACCACAGGTCAAGACCAGGTACCGCAGGATGATGCTCATGGAGGATGCTGCGATGAGTTCGTGAGAGGTCTAGGTCGTCGTCTCCCAGTCAACTTTGGGTTGCTGGACCGTTGTCTCCTTATAATGTAATTATCTATTTTGTATAGAACTCCTGTTATATATAAAGTTGTGACATTCGATCCTGTGCCACTTTACATCATATGTATGAGACTTGGTCCCAGCATACCTGGTGTTTATGTTAACCCCGGGTTTTGGACCCCTAAAATCCGGGTGTTACACTGCCGCCGCCGTCACCGTCCTTGCCGCCGCCGCCGCTGCCCCTACCGCTGCCGCTGCCGTCACCGTCGTCGCCGCCATTGTCGTCGTCGTCGTCGTCGTCGTCGTCCTCGCCGCCGCCGTCCGAGTCCTCCTCATCCGAGGAGTATTCCGACCCATCCGAGCCCTCGAGCCCGGAGCGCTCGACGGCCCGGATGTACGACCAGACCTCCGCCGCGAGCCCCTGGGAGTCGTCTGAGTCGTCAGACGACTCACGTAGAGGGACGGGAGCCGGAGACCCCTCAGACCTAGAGGAGAACTCCTCCTCTGAGTACTCCGAGTCACCAAACTCCTCCGATGGAGGAGTTGGCTCACGCTTGCGCTTGTTGTTCTTGCCCATGGTGGAAGCAGAAGGGAGAGAAGAGAGGAAAGCAGCAGAAGAACAGCGAAGAGATGTGAAAAAGCCAGAGAGACAACGGCGTTACTTATAGAAGGAGAAGGCAACCGCTCACCTCCAACCGCGGTCACTGAACAGTCGCAAAGCATTCAATAAGCACTTCAACCCGTCTGAAGACACGTCAGGCGGCTGACGCCGTTTCACGCAACACAACACCCATTGGGACTCCAGTCAACAGCGCGGAGGATATGATTACACCCGCCGTCACATCACATTACTACTCAGGAGTAGCCGGCTAAAACACTCAGCGTACCAAACCGTCCCTTGCCCACACCCATTGGGGGGACGCCCAGGAATTATCAGTATATTTTTCAAAGTGGTCACATCTGTGCAGGGCACGCAGTGAATACCTCAAGACAAAAATGAGATATCAGTGAGGATTAGAGGAAAGCCAAATATAGCCAGTGAAGTACAAAATATGGTCGACAGAAGCGACTTGAAGACTAGACAAAGAACGTCCATCAAAAGTCCAATCAGTCACAGAGCAAATAAATTACACTACCTATCAAGATATGGATGGATTGCGAACTCGGCTGCAAAAGACAAAATACATGCTGACCTCTGAAGCATAATATTGATGACATAGTGCGGATGACATCATGCCGATTTTTTACAAGCAGAAAGGATAATCTTCAGCAAAAAGACACAAAAGGAAGACCTTCGAGTGGATTATCCTCAAAAATCCACTTGAAGCTCGGGGGCTACACCCATTGGGTGCACCTCCGGTGCACCCCATGAATTATCATTCCAAGCCAAGATAGTGCCGACTCCTAACGCATGGGACAAGATTAAAGACAAATCTAGCACTCAACCGAAATGCAGGAGTAAAAATGGGAATAATTTTTGGTGAAGACCTTCGAGTAGATTATTTTCTAAAAATCTACTCGAAGCTCGGGGGCTACACCCATTGGGTGCACCTCCGGTGCACCCAATGAAGTTTAGGATCCTGCAAAGCGAAATGCCGACCTCTAAGGCACGGGTACGAAATAAAGCTTCGGTTTGAGAAGGATCAAAAGCAGGGGGAAACAGTAAGAAGTCGTTCTCTTCAAATCACCTGCAAGCTGGACCTGGGATCTTTGGGCTGATTACTTCTAAATTAACCCAAAGATCGGGGGCTTGTGGGGGACAGATATCCCCCGGGTCCACTAAAAGAGTAAAAGACCTCACGAAAGGCCCAAGGGCCCAATAAATCGTGAGGCCATTCTTTCGTGGGCCTGGGGAAGAATAATCAGCAGAGCAGGTTGACACGAGGCCGGATCGGTGTAAACCTGGACGGTCCACAATGTCGAGCGAGCGATCGCAACAGAGATCCAACTTTCCCGTGCTGGAGCTCTCATGCAACGGAGCCACGCGGGGATAGGTCGGCAGAATCATAGGGAGATAGACTCGAACAGTTCACTATTTTTTAGGCACACGTTGTTATCATATCCACATGTATTGCTCCACGGTCGAATATATAAGGCCTAGGGGGCACCCCTTCAAATCAATCGATCCTACTACTTAGCCCCCACTTCAACTCTCGGCATTCTCAATTTAGAGAGCTCTCTTGTAACCTCATTCACCCAGCATACTCACCAGGACGTAGGGTGTTATGCATCTCTAAGCGGCCCGAACCTGTAAACATTGTCCACTGTCCCACGTGCAATTGGCACGAACCATTTTGCTACAGTCGTCGACACCATCCTACTCCTAAAAACACCTTGAGGGGTAACCCCGGGTGTGCGGTCGGATCCAAAACACCGACAGTGACCGGTTCGTACCGAGATCAGAGCAGTGGGATTTCCCGCCCATGGTGAGACGCGGCCCTGAAGATCCGACGAGCAGTTCGCCGCGCGCCCTTGCACCGATTTTGCCACAAAAAATCGGAGGAGAAACTTGGTGGCGTGGTGAAGCTTATTGGGTCGAGCTTGTGCACTGAATGGCAATAGGGATTTGGACCCATGGTGGCGGCGCAGATTCCGCTTGCGGTGGCGTGGATCACCCCCTTTCTCTCTCAATCGTGCCTCACTTGATGACCTGGGCAGTGCCCGATGGGTTGAGTCGAGGGGGAAAGCACCTATGAGCTGTGGATTTTATGGGGGAGAGCAAGTCCGAGTTGGTCAGGGCGACCGCGGTTGGCGCGAGTTTACCAGCGAGGAAATCGCGTTCCGTTGCAGGAGAACGAGGGAGGATCCGACGAGATGACCCCACCAAGCGCGGATCACGGGGTTCTGTTGGAGGCGGCCGCGCCCGATCACCAGGCATCAGGCTAGCGCAACAATCCCGGTGGTAATGGCGGGCGCCGCGCGAGAAGCTCGTCTTCTGTTGCGATCGGAGGGGATTGTTGAAGCTGACATGGTGGGTCCGCGCGTAAGCGAGACAGGAAAAACCAAGAGAAGGGGAGACTGACCATCGGGCCCTGCTTGTGTCAGCGAACGTGCAGGAGCGCGGATAATATGGCTGGAGCGTGGGCCCGACTAGTCAGTAGGCGCGAGCGCGCAGAGGGATGGGCCGCGCGCGCGAGTGAGAAAGAGGTGATGGGCTGAATTTAGGGTTGAGGCCCAGCCGCAAGTCTGCTCTTTTTCTTCTTTTCTTTTCAGTTTTTTCTAATTTTTTTTCTTTTGAATTCTATTTGAAATTTATAATTTCACACAAGATTCAAATTTAGGATTTGAGTTCAAATGCACATACAAAAATTCAGCATGAAATGCAATTATATTTTTATATTAAATACTTTATTTATTCGAGAATGTCTCCAATATGCAACATATACACACATTGTTTGTAGTCAAATTAAAAGTATATTCAAAAGTTCATATTCACCTATTTGGATAGAAAAGATTTTCTATGCATACTCTTTTATTAATAGATTGTTTAACTAATTCTACATATTACTACGGCAGTCATTCATATTGGACCTTTTTATTTAACCACTTGTTTCAACACAACTATTTTTTTTACTTCAAAATATATTTTTTCCCTAAATTACCCAAAATGATATTTTGGGGTGTTACAATGTTGGGGGCAAACACAAGGGCTCCAAGACTTGTGTTTGGGTACCCAAGGTGCTTGTTTCTAATGTCAAGGACCCAAGACCATTTGGGTACCTAAGAACAAGGCCTAAACTTGTTTTGTAGGTTTATGCATCTGGGGGCTCAAGTTGGATCATTGATAGCGGGTGCACAAACCACATGACTAGGGAGAAAAGGATGTTCTCCTCCTATGAGAAAAATCATGATCCCCAAAGAGCTATCACATTCAGGGATGGAAATCAAGGTTTTGTGAAAGGACTTGGTAAAATTGCTATATCACCTGACCATTCCATTTCCAATGTTTTTCTTGTAGATTCTTTAGATTACAATTTGCTTTCTGTTTCTCAATTATGCAAAATGGGCTACAACTATCTTTTTACAGATTTAGGTGTTACTGTCTTTAGAAGAAGTGATGATTCAGTAGCATTTAAGGGAGTATTAGAGGGTTAGCTATACTTAGTTGATTTTAATAGAGCTGAACTCGATACTTGCTTAATTGCTAAGACTAATATGGGTTGGCTATGGCATCGCCAACTAGCCCATGTTGGGATGAAGAATCTTCACAAACTTCTAAAGGGAGAGCACATTTTGGGACTAACAAATGTTCATCTTGAAAAAGATAGGGTTTGTAGCGCATGTCAAGCAGGGAAGCAAGTTGGTGTTCATCATCCACACAAGAACATCATGACGACCGATAGGCCGCTTGAGCTACTCCACATTGATCTATTCGGCCCGATCGCTTACATAAGCATCGGCGGGAGTAAGTATTGTCTTGTAATTGTGGATGATTATTCTCGCTTCACTTGGGTGTTCTTTTTGCAGGATAAATCTCAAACCCAAGAGACCTTAAAGGGATTCTTGAGACGGGCTCAAAATGAGTTCGGCTTAAGGATCAAAAAGATTAGAAGCGACAATGGGATGGAGTTCAAGAACTCACAAATTGAAGGCTTTCTTGAGGACGAGGGCATCAAGCATGAGTTCTCTTCTCCCTACACGCCACAACAAAATGGTGTAGTGGAGAGGAAGAATAGAACTCTACTTGACATGGCGAGGACCATGCATGATGAGTACAAGACTTCAGACCGGTTTTGGGATGAAGCAATCAACACTGCTTGCTACGCCATCAACTGTCTTTACCTTCACCAAATCCTCAAGAAGACATCCTATGAACTCCTCACCGGTAAAAAGCCCAATGTTTCATATTTTAGAGTCTTTGGTAGCAAATGTTTTATTCTTATTAAAAGAGGTAGAAATTCAAAATTTGCTCCTAAGGCTGTAGAAGGTTTTTTACTGGGTTATGATTCAAACACAAGGGCATATAGGGTATTTAACAAGTCCACTGGACTAGTTGAAGTTTCTTGTGACATTGTGTTTGATGAGACTAACGGCTCTCAAGTAGAGCAAGTTGATCTTGATGAGCTAGATGATGAAGAGGCTCCATGCGTCGCGCTATGGAACATGTCCATTGGGGATGTGTGTCCTAAGAAATCCGAAGAGCCTCCACAAGCACAAGATCAACCATCATCTTCAAATCAAGCATCTCCACCAACTCAAGATGAGGATCAAGCTCAAGATGATGAGAATGAGGATTAAGAAGATGAGCCACCTCAAGAGGAGGACAATGATCAAGGGGGAGATGCCAATGATCAAGACAAGGAGGATGATGAGGGTCCAAGACCGCCACACCCAAGAGTCCACCAAGCGATACAAAGAGATCACCCCGTGAACTCCATTCTCGGCGATATTCATAAGGGGTAACCACTCGATCTCGTGTCGCTTATTTTTGTGAACATTACTCTTTTGTGTCTTCTATTGAGCCATACAGGGTGGAAGATGCATTAAGAGATTCAGATTGGGTGTTGGCAATGCAAGAGGAACTCAACAACTTCACGAGGAATGAGGTATGGCATTTAGTTCCACGTCCTAATCAAAATGTTGTAGGAACCAAGTGGGTATTCCGCAACAAGCAAGATGAGCATGGTGTGGTGACAAGGAACAAAGCCCAACTTGTAGCCAAGGGATATTCACAAGTCGAAGGTTTAGATTTCGGTGAAACCTATGCACCCGTAGCTAGGCTTGAGTCAATTCATATATTACTTGCCTATGCTACTTACCATGGCTTTAAGCTTTATCAAATGGACATGAAAAGTGCCTTCCTCAATGGACCAATCAAGGAAGAGGTCTATGTTGAGCAACCTCCCGGCTTTGAAGATAGTGAGTACCCTAATCATGTCTATAAACTCTCCAAGGCGCTTTATGGGCTTAAGCAAGCCCCAAGAGCATGGTATGAATGCCTAAGAGATTTCCTTATCACTAATGGCTTCAAAGTCGGCAAAGTCGATCCTACTCTCTTTACTAAAACCATTGCAAATGATTTGTTTGTATGCCAAATTTATGTTGATGATATCATATTTGGGTCTACTAACAAATCTACTTGTGAAGAGTTTAGTAGGATCATGGTTCAAAAATTCGAGATGTCTATGATGGGGGAGTTGAAGTATTTCTTAGGATTTCAAGTGAAGCAACTCCAAGAGGGCACCTTCATCAGCCAAACCAAGTACATTCAAGATATACTTACCAAGTTTGGAATGAAGGATGCCAAGCCCATCAAGACACCTGTTGGGGCCATGCTTCGTTGCGCCGAAGGTCTTACACGAAGAAGCAGCTTCGGCTGAAGTTGTCCCCAGGAGATGGCCGAAGGTTCCTTTTCATGGAGCTTCGGCGTTGCAAACCGACATAGAGATAGAATGACCTTTTTATCCATAGAGGTCTGAGTCAATGTTGTAAACTTTTGTAAGGGGCATAATTGTAATTCGTCACAGGTTGTGTCCTGTGTCTATAAATAGATGAACAGTACCCCTGTACTGTTCACGCGAACTTGACATTTGCTTTCGCATCACACCTGTACTTTTGCTTTCCTCAGGACCGAAGGTACATTTGTAATTTGAAGTCATTTATATTCGTTCGTGATAATAAAAATGGAGATGATTCTATGATAATATTTAAATGTTTATTTTATACCTCATGATTTGTATGAATACTTCGTCCCTTGTTATTATGCTCACGAAGGTACGTCCTTCGTAACCTTCGTCCGAAATTCTTTATATCCCGAAGGGATATAATGTTTTGGAGGACGAAGGACTTTAACACTTAACATTTTCTATGTTGCCTTGTTCTTAATTCTTAGCATTTGAGAACAAGCCCCCAACAACACCCATGGGAACTAATGGGCATCTCGACCTCGACATAGGAGGTAAATCCGTAGATCAAAAGGTATACTGGTCGATGATAGGTTCTTTACTCTATCTATGTGCATCTCGACCGGATATTATGCTTTCCGTATGCATGTGTGCAAGATTCCAAGTCGATCCTAAGGAAGTTCACCTTAGGGCCGTGAAAAGAATCTTGAGATATTTAGTTCATACACCTAAGTTTGGTCTTTGGTACCCTAAGGGATCCACCTTTGATTTAATAGGTTATTCTGATGCTGATTAGACAGGGTGTAAAATTGATAGAAAGAGCACATCAGGGACATGTCAGTTCTTAGGAAGATCCCTGGTGTCTTGGGCTTCAAAGAAACAAAATTCAGTAGCTCTTTCTACCGCCGAAGCCGAGTACATTGCCGCAGGCCATTGTTGCGCGCAATTGCTTTGGATGAGGCAAACCCTTAGGGACTATGGCTACAAATTAACCAAAGTCCCTCTCCTATGTGATAATGAGAGTGCAATCCGCATGGCGGATAATCCCGTTGAGCACAGCCGCACTAAGCACATAGCCATTCGGTATCACTTTTTGAGGGATCACCAACAAAGGGGGATATCGAGATTGCATATGTTAGCACCAAAGAACAATTAGCCGATATCTTTACCAAACCATTAGATGAGAAAACCTTTACCAAACTTAGGAATGAGCTAAACATTCTTGATTCTCAGAATTTTGATTGATATTTTGCACACATAGCTCATTTATATACCCTTGGTCATATCTCTTTCATGTGCTATGACTAATGTGGTTTTCAAGTGTATTTCATGCTAAGTCATAGATTAAAAGGGAAATGGAGTCTTCGGCGAAGACAAGGCTTCCACTCCACTCCATCGTATTATCGACCCTTCGCCATCACTCCGCATCGCTCTCCAACTTTGGTATAATCTTCACTCTTATATTGTTTGCCAAAGGAGGAGAGAATTTAAAAAGGGCTCATATTTCACTCAAAGTATCCGTTTTTGGCGATTCATGCCAAAGGGGAGAAAGTATTAGCCAAAAGCAAAAGGACCGCACCACCATGCTAATTTCAAAATTTTTCGAAACAAGTTTAAGTTTTTTGTTTTTCAATTAGTATCTTTGAAATTAGTATTCCTCTAAGAAATTCTATCTCAATTGGTAAAACCCTCTTGAATACTAAGAGGAGAATTCCATTAAGGGGGAGTTTTGTTTAGTCAAAGGAAAAGCATTTGAAACAGGGGGAGAAAATTTCAAATCTTGAAAATGCTTCTCGAAATCTTATTCATATACCTTTGACTACTTGCAAAAAGACTTTGAAAAGAATTTCCAAAAGAATTTGCAAAAACAAAACAAGTGGTGCAAGTGTGGTCCAAAATGTTAAATAAGAAGAAAACAATCCATGCATATCTTATGAAAATTTAAATTGGTTTAATTCCAAGCAACCTTTGCACTTACCTTATGCAAACTAGTTCAATTCTGCACTTATATTTTTTCTTTGGTTTGTGTTGGCATCAATCACCAAAAAGGGGGAGATTGAAAGGGAAATAGGGTCAAACCTTTTCCTTAACAGCCCGTTTGGATGCCTAGAAATGAAACCTTTTCCAAGAAATAAATTCCAAGAAATGAATTATATAGAATTCAATCGACTAGAAAGTGATTCAATTCCATTATTTTTGTTTGGTTGTACAAGCAATTGAATTCGTAAAATTAAATTCTAGATGTTGTTTGGATACTTTGCACACAGAATTTGAATTTGAATACAAACAAGGATCTCTTGACTTTGCATATGCTAAAAAATGAGCATGAACAATTTACAACTATCAGAAACTATTAAGTTCACAAATAATAGTTCCACAAAGGCAAGTCACACATAACAGTTTCACAAAGTCATCGAGTTCGCACATAAAAGTTCTACAAAGACATCAAATCTTCACATAGCAGTTTCATAAAGCCATCAAGTTCGCACACAACAGTTTCACATAGCCATCAAGTTCGCACACAACAGTTTCACATAGCCATCAAGTTCGCACACAAAAGTTTCACAAAGACAAGTTCACACAATCAGTTCAACATAGAGATCTAAGTTTACATATAAGTTGTTTCACTTCCTTAGCTGCATCATAAGCAACCTCTTCCTCCTTTCCATTGGGAGTGCCATCATTGACTCAAACTTGCGTGCATTAGAGGTGAGGATGTCATAAAGCTCAAGTTATGTGTCTTCATCAAGTCCCTCAACCTCTTGTAATGCGGTGAGAACTTCGGCGGAAGAGGGTAGCTTTGGATCGTCATCTTTCAATGCAGATGTAAGCATGTCAAACTTATCACACCATATAGAGTTAAATGAACATCTGATCTTTGTATTTTTAAACTATTCAAGGAAGATATAGAATAGGGAGCATCCTTGCCTCCGGTATCATTCTCTTTTGCCATTTTCTTTGAACTTTTAGCTGCTGTTTTAGCACCCTCTCCATTTGCTTGGTCTTTATTGTACACTAGGCTAAGTAGATCTCAAAACTTCACAACCTTATGTCTATATCCTTTTGCTTCCTTATTCCTCTACAAAAAAATTGTTACAAAGATACATCAACAAATAAACTTGTAATTGAAACATAAACTAAACTGCAAAAAATGGAATAAACTACTAGGCAACAGTAGCATGTATGACCACAAAGGCCAAGGCTAGGCGTCTTGTGCCTGCGCATCAGCTATGCATGCATGCTCTGCCAATTTGCAAGCCCGCTGCAGGAAGGAAGAGAGAAAAAAAGGTTGCAAGAGCAGTGGGCTAGTGTGCGTAGTGTGCGTAGTGGGCTAGTGTGCCTAGTGGGCAAAGATGAAGTGAAAAAAGAGACATCGTTCCCTGAAATGAGCAAGATTTTCCCTAAAATGTGCGTAGTGGGCTAGTGTGAAAAGGTTGGTTCTGGTTGGCTAGCTAGCAGGTAGCAGCAAAAAACTGAACTGCAAAAAACTGAACTGCACAAATTGAACTGCAAAAACTAAAGATTTTGTAGTGCAAAAATTGAATTACAAAAATTGAACAACAAAAATTTTCTTACCTCAACGTACTCATCCCATACAGTGTCACTATCAACTTTGAGCTTGTTCTTCTCCTAATCCCATCCAAAACCACTAGTGGACAACAAACCATTAATGATATTGTAGTGCTTATCAAAGGTCTTGCTGCGAGAGCTAATATTTTCCTTTGTAATGGTGACATTACAGTTCTCACAAACATTCTTCACAGCAGCTGTGTATACATGAGACTTCCACCCATTCTGACATCTATCACCTTTATTGTAATAGTCCACAAATGTATCAAGGAGTACCTTATCCATCTCATCATTCCAAGGAACATAGCCCCTTGTTTTCTTGTCCTACAATCAAAGAACCACACATATAAAAAACACAAACACAAAAATTCATAAATGACAAGTACATAGAAAACAGAAGCATACAACTATGAGCTTTGACCACGCCTCGCTTGATAATCAACAAACATTACACTAGCTTTGGTGTCTCTAAAATCACCCCACTCATTAGTTGATTGAACATGCGTAATCAAACTCATTTCTCCTTGGTTTTCAGCAGGAGCAGCAGAGATGAGACTATCAACTTCATGTATTAGAATATCGTCCATATCTCTTTGTCTATCCCTTAAAAAATTATGCAATATGCAGCAAGCATGGATGATCCTAATCTGCATAGAATAATATGGCTAAGTCAATACACAATTTTAAAACTAACGATTGAATTTTAATTGAATACCTACTATGTTATGCCTGGTTTTCTAAATCAAAATATGAGCTGGTCCTCAAGATTGCCCATCTCATCTTCAATAGCCCAAAAGTTCTCTCTATCACATTCCTAGCTGTTGCATGGCGTAGGTTGAATAACTCTCTCGCAGTAGGTGGATTGTTGCCTTGAATAGCCCATTCATTCAAGTGGTACCATGTAGATCGGTACGGGGCAAGAAATCTCGGACCATTTGTATATCCAACATCCACTAGATAGTATTTACCACTAGGAACAACAAATGAGTCCTCCCGTGACATGGCATCACGTAGTATGCGTGAATCCGAAGCCGACCCTTCCCATCCAGCCAAGACATACAGAAACTTCATTTGTCGATCACAAACCCCCAATACATTAGTGGTGATTCGTTGCATCCTATTCTGTACCTACCTTGGTCAGTCAATGGAACATTCACATCGATATGTGTGCCATCTAGTGCCCCTAGGCAGTCCTCAAACCATTTCCACTTTGGATCCTCAGGTAGAGTGGTTTCTGGATTAGGGAGCTTGATGAACTCATGACTTAAAGATAGAATCCCTCTAAGCACTTCGTTGAAGTGTCGACTGATTGGTTCAAGGGACCACACATAAGTGCTACGGATCAACCTCATTTTGGCGTTATGACCTACTATAAGCAGAAAAATTGCAAGCTTTTCTTCTACCGACACATTTAGGGTATCCTGTAGGCCACTCTTTTCCCGTAAGATGGCACTCAAGTCACTAAAAGATCTCTTAGTTAGGCGCAAACTGTCATAGCAATAGACATTTGAACCCTGGTACATATTACGTAGCATTTGTTTTTTGCACTCGACATTTCTCTCTTGAACTTCGTTAGCATCTACGATGTGTCTAGGTCTCCTCCGTTGATACCGATTTGCGATAATAGCCATAATAGACACAGCTAATACAACAACTCTCTTTCGCTTCTTTCTCTTCCTTTTAATTTCCTCCTCGTTAGTATATTGAGTTGATATCTAGAACACGTAATTTATATGCAATTAGACATGCTAGTTGAAAGCAAAACGCTCTACTCAAGAATAAAAACATTACTAGTAGGAGCACAAGGTGGAATAGGAGAAGTACCGATGTAGCCATGGAGATTGAAGGGTTTGTTGGAGGTAGCTAGATGAAACTTGAGGCGGCAAATCCCAAAACAACGAGCTGTTTTAACACTCCTGCAAATGAATTTGTGGCAAATGGATTATATAATCTAGGCAGATTATATAATTGGCTAGAGATCAACTGATTAAGGCGCTGCAAGGTTAAATAAATTCACCATAGCATAAAGGCGATTCTTTAACCATCAGACAAAACATGGTAATACAATGACAAATAACACAAGCAAAAAAATTAAACAAGAGTTTCCTAGCTTGCAGAGCCCTATACCCCCCAGGCGTCGTTAGCCAGCATTTCTTTCACCGCTCAGAATCCGAGTTTGGTGCGACGCCAGTGCCTGCACTTGGCCCGTTGAAGGCTGCGCAGCCCGCCAGGGCCAGGGGAGGTAAAATGACTAAAAGAAGCAATAAGAAAAAACAATGCGATGCGGCTAATCATGAAATAGATAATAAATAGATAATGAAATAGATAATAATTATGAAGCAAGAAGCAGCAAGCAAGCTAGAAACAGAAGCTCATCAGCGCCCAAGCAAGATTTGGAGCCACGTGACTACATACGCAGTAACGCAGACCAGATCAGATCAAAGCATCCTGTTGAGGAGCAGAGCGGCGGCGACAGAATCGTGGACAGACCCTGAAGCCATTTGTCTACTCAAAACAGGGTGTCCAAGCCACCGTCGACCACAAATGAGACTGATGTCTTGAGCATCGCCTCCTGAGCGGTGGGCAAAGCAACCCAGACCCTCGAGGCAGTTCGTTCTGCGAAGCCATTCCCAACGAAAACGCAAGGGGCCCAAACCGCCTCTATCGAGCGGCGCACACACCTTGCTCAAGGGACGGGGCAATGGCTGCCCTGGAAGAAACGCACGGTGGCGACGAACCGGCGGGTGATCCTCAAGGAGTACATGGAGTGATACCCTCGCGAGGAGCACATGGAGCTACTCCTGGGCACCGAGGTGCCCCTCCGCCTGACGGGCGCCGAGCTGGCCGGGTCCGCTGCGGGCTACGAGCGGCCGTGGTGCTACGACCCCTACATGCGACCCCTACATCACGGGCTACGAGCGGCTGCAGAGGGAGACGAACCTCCTCGTCGTCGATGCCGTCGTCGGCCAAAACAGTCCCGCTGCCGCCGCCGCCGTGGTGCTCGAGGCACGAGCAGTGAAACCTAGCTAACTTTCTAAACCTTTCCGACGGGTGAGGGTCTGAAATGTGCAAAGGCTAAAATTTCAGGGATAGGAAATGGGCTAAAATGGTGAATTGAATTCTATGGACAGCCAAACAGGTCGAGAAATGGAAACTGATTCAATTCAGACCAATTCCTGTAAACCAAACGGGCTGTAAAAGATTTTGGTGGTTGAATTGCCCAACACAAATAATTGTACTAACTAGTTTGCTCTAGATTATAAGTTCTACAGGTGCCAAAGGTTCAACACAAACCAATAAAAAGTCCAAGAAAGGGTTCAAATAAAAAGGAGCAAAACCAACCGAAGGCTGCCCTGGTCTGGCGCACCGGACTGTCCGGTGTGCCACCGGACAGTGTCCGGTGCACCAGGGAGATCAAGTCTGAACTGCTCAACTTCGGGTTTTTGGAGAGCCACTCCGCTATAATTCATCGGACTGTCCAGTGTAGCACTGGACTGTCTGGTGTGCCATGTGGAGCAACGGCTAATAGCACCAACGGTCGTCTATAAAAGTGAACAGTGCTTGAACAGTGCGCGGACAGCGCGCGCAGAGTCACAGCAGGCGCCAGAAGGCGCACCGGACAGTGAACAGGGACTATCCGGTGTACCACCGGACTGTCTGGTGGCCCAGCTGTCAGAAGCTCCAATGGTCGAACCTTAATGGTTGGGTGACGTGGCTAGCGCATCGGACAGTGTCCGGTGGCGCACTGGACTATCCGGTGCGCCCGTCGACAGACAGCCTCCCCAACAGCCACTTTGGTGGTTGGGGCTATAAATACCCCCCAACCACCACACTTCAAGGCACCCAAGTTTTCAGCCATCAACATTCAATACAAGAGCTCTAGACTTCACTCCAAGACACAAAAACAAAGATCAAATCCTCTCCAAGTCCCAAACACATTCCAAAGATTTAGTGGCTTGTGAGAGAGAGACATTTGTGTTCATTTGAGTTCTTGTTCTTGGATTGCTTTTCTGCTTCCTTATTTCTTGTTCTCAACACCTTTGTAATCAAAGCAAGAGACACCAATTGTGTGGTGGTCCTTGTGGGGACTAAGTGTCCCAATTGATTAAGGAGAAAAGCTCACTCGGTCTAGGTGACCGTTTGAGAGAGGGAAAGGGTTGAAAGAGACTCGGTCTTTGTGACCACCTCAACGGGGAGTAGGTTTGCAAGAACCGAACCTCGGTAAAACAAATCACCGTGTCACACTCTTCATTTGCTTGTGATTTGTTTTCGCCCTCTCTTTCGGACTCGCTTTTATTTCTAATGCTAACCCCAGCTTGTAGTTGTGCTTAAAGTTTATAAATTTCAGATTTGCCTATTCACCCCCCTCTAGGCAACTTTCACTTACTATATTGATGGTAGCCAGTGGGAGACCACCGACTCTTTGGTCCAATATGGGTGAGTTTGTTTGGATGTTGGTATGTTGTTTTCCTCCCCATTGGTTTGGGTTTTGCAGCACGTTAATACATGCCCTATGAGGCTCATAGGACTGGCCATTCCTTTCTGGCCTTCTGGGGGCCAGAAAGTACTCACTCTCACGGGTTTGGTAGATTATACTATGGTGCTGGTGTGTCGTATGGTGAGATGGGGAGTCTAGCTGGGACGGATACGGAGTTGGATATCCATCCTTCTCAAAAAACTCTGTGTCGGACCATCCGACATTATATTCGAACTATCTGGCATCATACGCGGACGGTCCAAATGGGTTATCTAGGGTTTGCACGGTATGTGGCGGCTTGGGTGCAGGCTTCGGTAATTCGCTTCTAAAAATGGGATCAGCCGCCGCTGGCCCCGACGGTCCGCGCTCACGTGCGGACGGTCCAGGACATGCACAGATCGGCAAATTTATCGTCGATGCACGTGGGAGGTTGTTGTTGCCCAAGGTACATGTCTATTGGCATCCCAAAAGGGGTTGTGACTGGTCGTGACAACCTGTAGCCGATGAATTACATGTGTATTCCCTCAGTTCAACCTCGTGCGAAGGAAGATTTGCAATAGTAGACTTATCAAGCGCACGCACTAGCCTTTTATGATCATTTTGTATATCCCCTACGAACGTTGCATCTTCTCTCATTGTTCGTCTATGTAAGCTTTAAGAGATTGGAGTTCATTGGTGCTACTTACATTGGGGGTAATCATAGTAGGTCGGAGCGAAGCCAGATCTGTCGCCCGTTGTCGAACGACTTTGTTGTTCTTGTCCACCTTGAAGTCGGCCAGGAATTTCGCCTTTGCTTCTCGGATCAGCTGCTCCTAGCGCTCCTCGAACAGGAACTGTTCTTCAGCCGGCAAGGTTTCCCATGTCGGCGTGACGATATTGCTGGTGGAAACTTCAGAGCTATATTTTGAACCGGCCATTGAGGGCCGATCTCGATAGGTCTATTTGAAATTTTCCCTAGCGGAGTCGCCAAAAGTATGTTGGTGACTTTTTCGGGCACCAATCTCTACACAAAAACCGCGGCGGTGCTCACTGCACAGGGGCGAACGATCCGCGACCTAGCGCTGGGCTAGGGTTTCCCTGCCTGACGACCGGACGGTCCGCGCCCTGGGGCCGGACGGTCCGCGCGTGCGCAGGGGGCGGTGAAGGTCGCCGGCGGCGCCTGGACCTCGCTCCCGGGAGGGACCCCGTCGGTGAGGAGAGATCCTAGGTGATGTCTAGGCTTGGGAAGACCGACCTAGACTCCTCTAATCGACGTAGAGTCAAAGAGAAGCAGAGAATTTGGGGATTGAGAGGCTAAACTAGAACTAGACTAGAACTACTCCTAATTATACATGAAATAAATGCGAGATCAAAGTGTTATTGATTAGATTGATGATTACAATTCGACCGTATACCTCTGTATTTATAGAGTAGGGGGCTGGACCCTTTACAAACTAATCTCCCGAGCTAATTCTGTGAATTTAGCTAACAACCGTAGCACAAAACTCAGAACCCTAATCTGCTCTACGTACGCGCGGACCGTTGACACCACCAGTGCAGACCGTCTGGTCCTCATTTTGGTGCTCAACAGACTAGATTGTTTCAGAGGTTGGTCAATTGCCGAGGGCAGGGCAGAGGATCAAGCTCGTCGGTGAAGAATCAGAGCTGCATCTCATGGGGTGTGTTGAGGCTTGGCAACGATGGTGCATCATGATCTTTTTCCTTCTATGCTGGTGTTTGAGTGTAGGTGTTACTTTGGCTATGTGCGGCCCGTCTTGTAGAGTCGGAGCTACTTGTCCCTTGTGTGTCGAGCTCGGTATGGATGACTCTAGATGGGTTAAACAATACAAGGGCAAGGGATTTTGGATCCATATGCTTCAGATCAAGAGCAAAAGCGGCTCATGCTTCAAAGGTTTCAGGAAGAGATGTGATCTCCCTCCCTCCCCTGTACAAGTTTCATATTGTCATGCATTCCCATCGCACGCTTTCATGCTTCACTTTGTTCTTAGTTTGTTGAGTTGATGTTTTCAATTTTCTTAGTTTGTACTCAAATACAACATGAAGTAGGGCCAGATATTTTTGAATCATGGACCATACTTAACTTCTTTGCATGCTACAAATGCTTCAACTCAAATTTTATACCCGATCAAAAAATCTTGTTTGGCAAGATTAGTCTCACATTCAAATTTGTGTACTACTAAAATAGTTGCACTGTAACTACAGAGTGTAGCTAAGATATGGCTAAATCAGAGTACAACAAAAAAGCTAATAACGACACCTAGCCAGTTTTAATATGCATCTGACTAGTCTTCCTATGATCTATAGTGTTGACACCTTTTTCGGGCGCCAATCACTCAACACGAACTGTGGCGGTGCTCTCTACACAGGGGTGGACGGTCCACGGCCAAGGGCCCGACGGTCCACGACCTGGTACAGGGCTAGGTTTTCCTGCCTGACGGTCGGACGGTCCGCGCGTGCGCAGGGGGCAGCGAAGGTCGTCGGCGGTGCCTGGATCTCGCTCCCGGGAGGGACCCCGTCGGAGAGGAGAGATCCTAGGTGATGTCTAGGCTCAGTCAGACTGACCTAGACTCCTCTAATCGACGTAGAGTCGAAGAGAAGCGGAGAATTTGGGGATTGAGATGCTAAACTAGAAATAGACTAGAACTACTCCTAATTATACAGGAAATAAATGCGAGATAAAAGTGTTATTGATTCGATTGATGATTCTAATCGGCCGTAATCCTCTATATTTATAGAGGAGGGGGGCTGGACCCATTACAAACTGATCTCCCGAGTTAATCCCGCGAATTTCGCCAACAAACACAGTAAGAAACTCGGAACCTTAATCTGTTCTGCGCGCGTGCGGACTGTCCGGCCCACAGGCGTGGACCGTTTGGACCGCGGACCGTCCGGCCTCAGGGCCGGACCGTCCGGTGCTCAATTTGGTTCCCAACATATGCCCCCTGCCTTTTGGTGGAGTTGAGCGAATCAAAAGCAACTAACTCGATGCGATCACATCGGTTTTCTTAGGCATCTTGCTACCTACTAGGATAGTACGCAAGGGTCTTGGTCCTGATGGTTAACTCAATGGACGTGACCCATTTAGCTTTGATCAGACTATTAGTCCCAACATCACCGAGTGTCGTACTGGTCTTGACAAATTTGTCATCTTGCTTTCCTAATTTTCAGAGTGTTCTAGCGTAGCTCCGTAGTCGACCAGCTCTTCTCCTTGCAGGTCGTCTTCCTCCATGGGTGTCGGTACGTTGTTGGAAGTGTCCTGGTGTAGTGCGGACGATCCAGCCTCAGGGGTTGTACGGTCCGCGTCCTGTACGGTTGGTCCGGTCTTTATAGCTGGACTTTCTGCCATACCTGCAAAGAACTGCATAGTTGTTGTTTTATTTTCTGTCTTTGTGGCCGTTTGATTTTCTTCAACGACCTTTGGTCTCCATCTTTTTTGTGGTGGAGGATACTACGGATGCGTATCATTGAATATTTTTTCTGCCTCCTTTTCCTGGTTCTCCTTTGCTCTTAGGCATTGTAATTTTTACTTTTGCGACCGCGTCAATCCCGATGGGCACCATCGGGGCATGGAGTATTTTGAATCGGTCGTTTTGTTGACAGTCGTATCTTCTTTTTTGTTTGTGTTGGCCGATTTACCAAAAATCATCGACCCTTCGTTGTTTTGTCGTATGATGACATCTGTTTTTCCTATTTCAATGACGTCCCCTTTTATTGCACTGTTGGAGGCCGTAGCTATATGCCCCCCTGGCGGATTAGTCAGCCTTTGGGACTGAGTGGTTCGACAATCTTGATGGGCCTATGCTCGTGGACCAGATTGAGGGGCTCTCAATTGGTCTTGTACTGGAGGCGTCAACTTGTCAAAGACAGATGATTGGGGTGCCCCCCAAGCGGAGTATAGTGGACTCCCGAAAGGATATGGTGGCATACCCCACATCTGATTCGAGATATATGGTGGTGGTGGTATGTATGCATAATGATATGACATAGGTGTGTATGGGAGTGGAGGTGTCCATGCACGTACGTTAGGTCTTAGTTGGACATTATGACCTCCCGTTCTTTCCAATTGGTGAGGTGGTCCAATCGGCCTAACCTGCTGTCGCTCCTGGGTGGGTAAGCGAGATCGCTTTGGTGGCCGATCACTGGGGCTAGCCTTCTTTTTCACATATTTAGACAATAATTGATCAAAGGTCGGGCTAGATTTTACCAACTGACCAGCGGCCTTGAACGTGTTAGTTTTCCACGTACCTATTTCTGGTCATCATGGTTTGGAGGTATGTGGTCGTCGTGGCTCCTCGTCGTTGCCGGACCGTCCGCTAGAATGCTCTGGACCATCTGGTGATGTTAGAGGCCATCCGCGCCTGGGCACTAGACTATCTGCGATGCGTAGTATGGGTTCTCGCGCATGTCCCCTTGTCTGCGCTTGCCCTCCAGTGCCGGAGGTTGTGATGGTCACCTTTAGTGTCTCCCCTCCATCAGGAGTTTTCTCGGCCACCACTTTCCTGCAAGAGATTTTATTGTTTCCATCGGCCTCCCGTGCTTTGTCGATGATGACTTCTTTGTTTTTGCCCTTATCGGCTATGCTGGGCCGAATTAGGATCTTTTTTCCATTGAAGTCGATCACATTCATTGGGAAGGGCTCCATGTCCTCCTAAAATTTCAATCGTCCCTCGTTAATGGTCGATTGGATTTGTCGTCGAAACACATTACAATCATTAGTGGCATGGGAAAATGAGTTGTGCCACTTGCAATATGCGTGACGCTTTAGTTCATCGGCGAGTGGAACGGTATAATCGATCTTAATGTTACCATTTTTTAGTAATTCATCGAATATCTTATCACATTTGCCGACATTAAATGTAAACTTAACCTCCTCCTGTCGTTTCTTTTGAACTGACTGCAAGGAGGAGCAAGCCAAAGATTCGGCCTACTCGGGCCAAACTATTTCGGTAGTGTAAACTTCCTTTAGTTCATCGTCCGAACTACTTTGATTGTGTTCTACTATATGGACGCTATGATGAACTGTTTTGACTAGTTCTTTGCTTCGGCTTTCACAAGCCAAAGCTCTCTGATGTAATTGTGCTAGCGTAAAGAACTGGATGCCTTCTAATTTCTCTTTTAAATAATAGCGCAATCCATCAAAGGCTATTCCCGCCAGTTGTTTATCTACTAAATGAATTTGAAAGCATCGGTTTCTCGTACCCCGGAATCTCCAGATGTAATCACTAACCGATTCATCCTTTTCTTGTCGTAGGGCCACTAAGTCTACTAAATCTAGCTCATAATCGCCAGAGAAGAAATGTTCATGAATTTTTTGTTCTAAGTCTCCCCATGACAAAATGGAATTAGGAGGGAGCGTGGCATACCATGTGAATGCGATCCCTATTAAAGATAATGAAAATAAACGTACACGGAATGCTTCGGTGTCGGCCAATTCTCCTAACTGTGCTAAGAACTGGTCTATGTGCTCACGCGTGTTCTTTCCTTGGTCACCCGAAAAGTTTGCGAATTCGGGTTTTCTGGTCCCCTGTGGGTATGGGAGACGGTCAAACTGGCTATTATAAGGTCTCCGATATGAATGCCCCCCGGGGACTATACTAACTCCGAGCTTATCTCGGAAAGCCCCAGCTATTTCCTCTCTTACTATATCGATGGCAGCCGGTGGGAGACCACTAGCTCTTTGGTCCAATATGGGTGAGTTTGTTTGGATGTTGGTATGTTGTTTTCCTCCCCATTGGATTGGGTTTTGCGACACGTTAATACATGCCCTATGAGGCTCATAGGACTGACCATTCCTTTCTGGCCTTCTAGGGGCCGAAAAGTACTCACTCTCACGGGTTTGGTAGATTATATTATGGTGTTGGTGTGTCGTATGGTGAGATGGGGAGTCTAGCTGGGACGGATACGGAGTTGGATATCCATCCTTCTCAAAAAACTATATGCCAGACCATCCGGTTAAATACGCGGACCGTCCGGCTCCATGCGCGGACTGTCTGGCGTCATACACGGACGGTCCAAATGGGTTATCTAGGGTTTGCACGGTATGTGGCAGCTTGGGTGCAGGCCTCGATAATTCGCTTCTAAAAATGGGATCGGTCGCCGCTGGCCCGGACGGTCCGCGCTCACGTGTGGATGGTCCGGACATGCGCAGATCGGTAAATTTATCGCCGATGTGCGTGGGAGGCTGTTGTTGCCCAAGGTACATGTCTATCGGCATCCCATAAAGGGGTTGTGAGTGGTCGTGACAACCTATAGCCGATGAATTACGTGTGTATTCCCTCAGTTCAACCTCGTGCAAAGGAAGATTTGCAATAGTAGACTTATGAAGCGCATGCACTAGCCTTTTATGATCATTTTGTATATCCCCTACGATATGTTGGATCTGCTCTCGCTGTTCGTCTATGTAAGCTTTAAGAGATTGGAGTTCATTAGTGCTACTTACATTGGAGGTATTCATAGGTCGAAGCGAGATCTGTCGCCCGTTGCCGAACGACTTTGTTGTTCCTGTCCACCTTGAAGTCGGCCAGGAATTTTGCCTTTGCTTCCTAGATCAACTGCTCCTGGCGCATCTCGAATAGGTGATGCGTCACGATGCCCGATCTTCACGACGTAGGATCAATCTTCAGATAACTAGCTTCGAAGAAGCCAAGATAACTTACTGCAAGCAGCGATAACTAGTGCAACCTGACAAATAAAACTCGAAGCCAACCACCGTCTTTAACCGGTAGCCTGAATCGAGGATTCGCCCAACCACACACTCAAAGAACCAACCAACACAGCCTAAAATCAATCGTGGAGACCTTGAAGGGAGTAGGAGCACCAATTGGGAGCGGATGAAGCCGCTGCTTCTGCAATCCCGCGAAGGAATTCACAAGAGCAAAGGGGTAGAGATCACTCTCAATATTTGTTAGCACACAGCTGAACAAAAGGGTTCTGTTTTAGATTATCATAAGCTGCCTTACATCATAGACATAGGGGGGTATTTATACTAGTAACAACCAGCCTTAGCGAGATATAAACACGAAACAAAACTATTTTCACGTGTTAATGTGAAGGAGCCTCTTCGGGAGATCTGCAGAGCTGATTTCCGTGTGGCTATTTGACTTCTGCGCAGCCTTCAGTATTTTGACAATAACTTCTTCTAGGAATCTTCAAATGACATCGGACTGGTTGCATTGGAAAGCTAACTTGATAAGCTTTCTCACCATATATAGCATGCTTAATGAAACTTCATAGAATGATGCAGTTTAATATGAAAACTTGGTCATCAAGCAGACTGTTGACCTTCTGACCAGTCAGCACTAAAGTAGGTCGGCTGCCTTTCTGGTAGATTTGAATAAGTCGGCTGTAGAAGCATTGGAAACTAGACTTCCAGAGCTTTCCAAAAAGTACTTATGGGCCTTCATAGCTTTTGTGAATCAAAAGATATGACTGTTTCTTCTGGACGGTTCTGTTGCGCTGGACTGACTCGGACATAGCTCTTCTTGCTGACTCGTCCTTGATATGTTTTGTCCTTCCTCTTTGATGAACCTAAGTATTATCAACATACACGACTTAGGTAGCATAAAGTTCTCATTAGTGTTTAATTGAAATTCATAAAGTAGCGCGTGCACCTTTTGCTGTAGCTTCTTAGCTCGGCTACGTGTAATTGGTCCATCAAAGGCTTGGGTTGGTGATGATATTGGTTGTACTTGAGTTGATGTAGTATGACTCGGGGGTTGTAATGTGTTGCTTAATGGCATGGTCATATCATCCTCCTCCCCTTGAAAAGGAGTCGTCCTCGACTCTGAAGTGTCTTCACTTGTATATGGTAAGAGGTCAGCAACATTGAACGTGTTGCTCACGCCATAGCTTGGTGGAAGATCTATCTTGTATGCATTATCATTGATCTTGGCAAAAACACGAAATGGATCCTCCCCTTGTGGCATCAATTTGGATTTGCGCTGATCAGGAAAACGCTCCTTGCGCAAGTGAATCCAAACGAAGTCCCCCGGTTCAAATAACACTTTCTTCCTATGCTTGTTCATGCTTGCAGCCTTGTGCACTGCTTTGAGCTCAATTGCTTCATTGGTCTTCTCATGTGTCTTTTTTATATATGCAGCATACTTGGAGGCTTTCATATTGGTTCTTTCATTCGTTGGAGCTGGCCAATCCTTGATTGCTTTCATCTTGGATTCATCTACTTCTATTCCATTTCCTGAAACAACAAAGCCAAGAAACACAACATGGTCTGTGCAAAAACTACACTGCTCAAGATTAGCAAATAATTTCTCCTTTCTAAGCTCATCTAAGACTTGCCAAATGTGTTTCACATGTTCATTAAAAGATTTGTTGTAAATTAGAATATCATCAAAGTAGGCAACAATAAATTTTCCAATGAAAGTTCTTAAGACACGGTTTATTAATCTCATAAAAGTACTGGGAGCATTTGTCAAACCAAATGGCATCACTAACCATTCATACAACCCAAATTTTGTTCTAAATACAGTTTTCCATTCATCTCTAGTTTTAATTCTTATTTGATGGTATCCACTTCTCAAATCAATTTTAGTAAAAATTGTGGAACCACTTAATTTATCAAGCATACCATCTAGTCGTGGAATAGGATGGCGATAGCGAACGGTAATATTATTTATAGCTCTCCAATGAACACACATCCTCCAAGATCCATCTTTTTTAGGTATTAAAATCACAAGAACAGCACAAGGGCGTAAACTTTCACGAACAAAACCTTTATCAAGAAGTTCTTGCACTTGCCTTTGTATCTCCTTAGATTCTCAGGATTGGTTTGATATGGTGGATGGTTAGGAAGTGTAGCCCCTGGAATGAGATCAATTTGACGCTCAATCCTACGAATTGGAGGTAGTCCAACTGGTATTTCTTGTGGAAACACATCTTCAAAGTCCGAATTGTGGATGGCACTCAATTTCTTTTGCTCTTCTCCTCCTCTACTTGTTGTATTAATTTCAGTTTTCTTTTGTAAATGTTTAGCCATGATTTGTTGAGGGGCCATAGGCTTGAGTACAAACTTTCTCCCTTTCAGATCTAGCGTGTACTGATTTGTTCTTCCACAATGCTGAGAATATCGGTCATATTGCCAAGGTCTTCCTAGTAGCATGTGACAAACAGACATGGGTGCAACATCGCACTCCACCGTGTCAACATACTCTCCAATCTTGAACGGAACTTTCACCTTATAACCAATCTTGATATCTCCTGATTCATTCAACCATTGTACATGATATGGATGAGGGTGTTGCTGCAACTTCAAACCAAGCTTGTCAACCATCTCACGACTTGCAAGATTATGGCAGCTCCCTCCATCAATGATCACCTTTACTACTTTGTCTTGTACTTTGGCTCGCGTTTGAAAAAGATTATGTCGCTGTCCAATTTCAGCTTCTTTCATTTGAACACTCAAGATTTGTGTAACCACAAGAGTAGTACCATGCTCAAATTCACATCCAGTGTGTTCCTCAATTTTATCTTCTACATTTTCTGCTTCAGCTTCCTCTTCACTAGCTGATGTATATTCTCCATCATCATTCACAAGGATCACACAATTATTTGGACATTCCTTTATGACATGACCACGACCTCCACACTTGAAGCACTGAATACCACTACTCTTGGCTGTTGAACCCACTGATGTTGAAGTGGATGCTGCTGGTTTATAACTCGGGTTTGGAGTAGCACCGTTCTTTCCACTAGAATTGCCTTGATTATTGGGTCGCAGGCCCCCAGTTGAACCTTTTGTTGCTGAGGATGCAACAGTAAACCTTGAGATTGATTTGCTTCCTCCAGTCATGGTTCGTGCACCATATGGCAAGGGCTTGCTGTTCTTAGCATCTTGTTGCAGCTGGCGTTCAGCTTTGGTGGCTTGATGTACCAAATCAATAAGACTTTGGTATGGCTGAAACTCAACAATACGCTGAATGTTGCGGTATAACCCAGCCATGAAACGTGCAATGGTTTGCTCTTTGTCTTCATACACATTGGCTCTAATCATGGCCTTCTCCATCTCCTTATAATACTCCTCAACAGAGAAACTTCCTTGCCTCAAATTCTGCAATTTATCAAAAAGATCACGTCGATAATGCTTTGGCACAAAACGAATTCTTATTTCTCGCTTCATCTCTTGCCATGTAACAATAGGGTCCTCTCCATCTTTTTCACAATCACGAAGAAGTTTCTCCCACCAAATCAGAGCATATCCTTCAAACTCAAGACATGCCATTGCAAGTTTCTTCTCCTCTGAATAATTATGTAGGCAGAAGATTTTCTCTACCTTCAATTCCCATGTGAAATAATCTTCAAGATCAGATCTACCATCAAATTTTGGCATGGTAAACTTAAGTTTCCCAAATCTCTCTTCTTGGTTGACGCCTCTATGATGACGACGATAGCGACGTTGGGACTGATCATCATCCCCAAATTCAGATTCTTCATTGTCATTATTTCTTTGATTCCGGTCTCTTCCTCTACCATGTGCAGCACCTTGATTTCTCCTCCCATGTTCACTTGCTCTTCTAGAATAATTTCCTTCACCTTCTTCCCCATCTTCATCATGGATTCTTACACCATTAGGGAGTCGATGTCGACCTCTGATTTCAGCCATAAGTGTCTAAAGATCTTGTGCCAACAGATCTTTCTTGGCTTCTATGCTTTGTTTAAGCTCATTGAAGTGTATCATAGTGACACATTCTTCAATCTCAATGTTGGGATCCATCTTCTTGCGAAATTAGTGGCAACAAGGCAACAAATATAGGTGGAATATGAAGCTATATAGAATCTCACAACCTCACCACTCTTACCAACCAAAGCTCTTATGAGGTCCCTGCGGGTTGCAAGAAAAAATGTGTGGTGGTAACAAGAAAGTGATGGTTAAGCGAATACAAGACCAGAGTACCGATTACGATGGCTTATATGTGGAGCTTGGTGGGGAATAATAAATAAGGAATGCAATCTGAACCCTAGTTGTTGTAAAGTTAAATAACCATCCAACTAGAAGTTCTATGCCTAGTGCTGACCACAAGATTCGAGTGATGTAAGTAGATCAAACACACGCGCAAAGAAATTTCAGATTTGATGCAAATCAAGGAGTATGATTGGAATGCAAGTGTTGCGATCAGACCCAACCAAAATTTTACACCAAATGACAATATCAAACTGGTTGAACAACTTGATGAACTTTCAACACTTGTGCACATAAACAAACTGATTGTTCTTCTTTTCTTTCACAATCTTGCTCAACACTTTTTTGGTACTTTTCTTTCTTCTCTTTTTTTTGATACTCTTTTTTTATAGAACTAAACACAGAGATCTGATATGATATTGCACACTTTATAATAATTAACAAAGAACTCAACCAGCAGCTATAACTTAAATAGGATCAAAGTTAACGCGAAGGAAATGATGAGGGTTTTCAAAATTTTCTTTTTGTGGATATTTTCAGATATATATAAGAGGCTCAAAGGGAACACAAGGATAGAGTGACCAGCAACTAGACTCTAAGGACTGAAACTTAACAAAACTCACTGGAACAACAGATTGAAACAAAGGGCTATGATAAAATATTTTATGGCTTTTTGGTGGATAGGACGAACACAAAATATATGTAGCTAAGGGTAAAGAATCCAACCGTGGCAACTGAGACTTTGATACTAGATGATACGTCACGATGCCCGATCTTCACGATGTAGGATCAATCTTCAGATAACTAGCTTCGAAGAAGCCTAGATAACTTGCTGCAAGAAGCGATAACTAGTGCAACCTGACAAATAAAACTCGAAGCCAACCACCGTCTTTAACCGGCAGCATGAATCGAGGATTCGCCCAACCACACTCCCAAAGAACCAACCAACACAGCCTACAATCAATCGAGGAGACCTCGAAGGGAGTAGAAGCACCAATTGGGAGCGGATGAAGCCGCCGCTTCTGCAATCCCACGAAGGAATTCACAAGAGCAAAGGGGTAGAGATCACTCTCAATATTTGTTAGCACACAACTGAACAAAAGGGTTCTGTTTTAGATTATCATAAGTTGTCTTATATCATAGACATAGGGGGTATTTATACTAGTAACAACCAGCCTTAGCGAGGTATAAACACGAAACAAAACTATTTTCACGTGCTAATGTGAAGGAGCCTCTTCGGGAGATCTGCAGAGCTGATTTCCTTGTGGCTATTTGACTTCTGCGTAGCCTTCAGTATTTTGACAATAACTTCTTCTAGGAATCTTCAAATGATGTGGGACTGGTTGCATTGGAAATCTAACTTGATAAGCTTTCTCACCATATATAGCATGCTTAATGAAACTTCATAGAATGATGCAGTTTAATACGAAAACTTGGTCATCAAGCAGACTGTTGATCTTCTGACCGGTCAGCACTAAAGTAGGTCGACTGCCTTTCTGGTAGATTTGATTAAGTCGGCTGTAGAAGCATTGGAAACTAGACTTCCAGAGCTTTCCAAAAAGTACTTATGGGTCTTCATAGCTTTTGTGAATCAAAAGATATGACTGTTTCTTCTGGACGGTTCTGTTGCGCTGGACTGACTCAGACATAGCTCTTCTTGCTGACTCGTCCTTGATATGTTTTGTCCTTCCTCTTTGATGAACCTAAGTAATATCAACATACACGACTTAGGTAGCATAAAGTTCTCATTAGTGTTTAATTGAAATTCATAAAGTAGCGCGTGCACCTTTTGTTGTAGCTTCTTAGCTCGGCTACATGTAATTGGTCCATCAAAGGCTTGGGTTGGTGATGATATTAGTTGTACTTGAGTTGATGTAGTATGACTCGGAGGTTGTAATGTGTTGCTTAATAGCATGGTCATATCAATTGGAGTTGTTCTTTAGCCGGTAAGGTTTCCCATGTTGGCTTGATGATAATGCTGGTGGAAACTTCATAGCTATCCTTTGAATCGGCTATTGAGGGCCGATCTTGATAGGTTTGTATGAAATCTTCCCCCAGTGGAGTCGCCAAAAGTATGTTGACACTTTTTTCGGGTGCCAATCACTCAACACGAACCGTGGCGGTGCTGTCTGCACAGGGGCGGACGGTCCGCGACCTGGTACAGGGCTAGGGTTTCCTGCCTGACGACTGGACGGTCCACGCGTGCGCAGGGGGCGGCGAAGGTCGCCGGCGGCGCCTGGATCTCGCTCCCGGGAGGGACCCCATCGGGGAGAAGAGATCCTAGGTGTTGTCTAGGCTCGGGCAGACCGACCTAGACTCCTCTAATCAAGGTAGAGTCGAAGAGAAGCGAAGAATTTGGGGATTGAGAGGCTAAACTAGAACTAGACTAGAACTACTCCTAATTGTATAGGAAATAAATGCGAGACAAAAGTGTTATTGATTCGATTGATGATTCTAATCAGTCGTAATCCTCTATATTTATAGAGGAGGGGGGCTAGACCCTTTACAAACTGATCTCCCGAGTTAATCCCACGAATTTCGCCAACAAACACAGCAAGAAACTCGGAACCCTAATCTGTTCTGCGCGCGCGGACCGTCCGGCCTCAGGGCCGAACCGTCCGGTGCTCAATTTGGTTCCCAACATATACTAATCTAATGATTGTTACTGGTAAAATGGCCTAAAACTATATATGTTACATGATTCACTTGGGTGGTAACTTTGAGCTGAAAATGCTTGGCGTCGTGTAATAAGATAGAGTTGGACAATACTTGTCGGGTACCATAATTAGGGGTACCCCCAACGCTCCTAATCACGGCTGGTAAACACCCTCAGACCAACTGACGGGCGCGGTTCAAGTCAAGGCTTCGTCTACCCAAGGGACGCGGCCTCGCCTGAGCCCAGCCTCGGGCTGGAGCAGTAGTCCCAGACGAGTTCACGCCTCACCCGAGGGCCACCTTAGGCAGCGGGCACCTCCTCGGCTCTCCCGAAGCCCGGCTCGGGCAGGCTTCGTTGTGAAGCAACCTTGGCCGGACCGCCTCACCAACCGACCGCTTCGTAGGCGCATTCAATGCAGGGGACGCCTGACGCCGTATCCTAACACACGCGCCTCAGTCGGCCAGGCCGAAGTGACCGCAGTCACTTCGCCCCTCTCTTTTACTATCTGATATGACAGGAAAACAGCGCCACTCGCCCCACTCTGACTGCCGTGCCAACCACCCAGGCGAAGACTGACAACAAGTCACGATCAACCACCGAGTTCGGCCTCGGGCGCAACAGGAAGCTCCGCCTCGCCCGACCTCAGGCTCCAGCCTCAGGAGGAGGTCTCCGCCTCGCCCGACCCTCGGACTCGGCTTCGACCTCGGCCTCGGGAGGAATCGCGTCCTCGCCCGACCCCGGCCTCGGCCTCAAGAGAAGTCTCCGCCTCGCCCAACCTTGGGCTCAGACCGACCGCGCCAAAAGGGGATACATCATTACCCTGTCCCTAGCCAGCTCAGGCTACAAGGAACAAGACCGGCGTCCCATCTGGCTTACCCCGGCGACGGGTAATGATGGTGCCGCGCGTGCAACCATGACGCCGGTGGCTCTCAGTCCCTTACGGCAGCAAGGAGACGTCAGTAGGATCCTTGCCGCACTGCCAGCTGTGCTCCTACAGGACTCAGGCGCTCCTCCGACGGCCACACTATCACGTGTACAGGGCTCAAGCTCTCCCCCGACAGCCACGTTGGCATGTACACAAGGCTTAGGCACTTTTCTGCCAGACACGTTAGCACATAGCTACACCCCCCATTGTATATCTGGACCCTCTCCTTACATCTATAAAAGGGAGGTCCAGGGCCATCCTGGAGGGGGGTTCGCGTGGGGGAAGGAGCAGACGAACAGGCTCCCTCTCACTCTCTCTCTCTCCCTCTCGCGACGTGCTTGTAACCCCTACTACGAGCGACACCCCTGGTGCAGGATAATACAAGGCTTGTCCCACCTCTTGTGTTCCATCCCGTGCCAACCCATCTGGGCAGGGGCACGCAGCGACAATCTCACTTGTCGGTCCAGGGACCCCCCGGGTCCGAAACACCGACAGTTAGCGTGCCAGGTAGGGGCCTGCTGCGTGTTAACGAACATCTTCCCGTTTAGTTCCAGATGGGGAGTCTTCATCAACCTCTTTAGCCCGGGACGGTGCTCCGCTTCGGGAGTCTCGAGTTCATGTCCCTCGACGGCAGCTACGACATGGTACTCCTCCCCTCGCGGCGTGATGACAACGACGGTCTTCGACTCGCCCGGCGGTGACGAACTCGGCGACAACATCTCCCCGCTGCGGAAGAGGAGCACTCCGGTCGTCCCCGTCACCCTCCTCGCCGGAGGAGGCGGAGACGGGGCAACCATGGCCACGCAGGAGGCGGCACCTTGTCGGCTGTCGCACCAGAGCGAGTCGACGACGCCGGCACTCCCCCGGGGGACATGTCGGGCATTGTCCTCGCACCTGAGACGACGGCGGGTGTCACTTCCCCGCAACGCGTCAACCCCAAGCGGGCTGATGACGCCAGCACCCTCGCAAAGGATCTGTTGGGCGTTACCCTCGTACCTGAGATGACGGTGTGCTCCGCCCCCGATGCGACATCACCACCGTCCATCGACCAAGAGGTACCGTCCATTTTCCATCTCGTACCCTTTCGACTCAGCTTCGATCCACCTAGCGACCCCGCTATGGTGAGCGCCTTCGTAAAGGCGTATCCAGACCTTCTGGGGTACCATATGTGGTCGACCTGGGACCGACTGATAGCTGTCTCAACCTTCGGGCCGACAGATTCCGAGGAAGAGGACGACCCCGACTTCGGTTGGGAATTCTCTGGCCTCAATGACCCCGGTGCCATGCGAGACTTCATGTCCGCATGTGACCACTGCCTCTCCGGTTGTTCTGACGATGGCCACGACCTTGACAACAAGGGTTACGGGCCAAGTCGCGAATGTTTCCACGTCGATCAGGGAGATCACAACAAAGGTAACCACCTCGGTATGCCGGAGGTTGACGATCCCCCTAGGCCTGCATCTCGCGTTGACATCCCGCGGGAGCTAGCTGTGGTCCCAGTCCCTACGGGGGGTCGGGACATACAGCTCGAGCAAATCCGTGAGATGCAGGCCCGGGTCGACGGGGAAGCAGGCCGGCTTATGCAGCTCCGACAGAACATCGAGCAGGAGTGGGCAGGCCGAACACTCGCCGGAGGGGCCTGTCATCGGGCCTAGGATGTCCAGCGACGCATCGTCGACAATGCCAGGGCAGCGCTGCCCCCGGCCGTCAGCGGGTCTGGCCAGGACCTAGCTGCAGTGGCGATGTTACTTCGAGCCATGTTGGAGCCATCCACCAGCGAGGGACGGCGTATCCAGGGCGAACTCAAGGATCTCCTGGAAGGCGCCACGGTTCGACGAGACGAGAGCTTCGCCTCCCAGAGGCGAGCTGACCCCTCGGAGCATCACGCGGTGTCCTCCCGACGCATGCGGGAAGCCTCGGTCCATCCCGAGCGCACGCGGGACGAGGCGCCTACCGCCCGGGATCGCCTCGGCAACGAGCACCACCATCTCGACCGTCGAACCCGCCTCGACGAGAAGGTGCACCGAGGCTACCATCCCAGGCATGGGGGACGCTGCGACAGCGAGGAGGATCGCAGCCCCTCGCCCGAACCACCCGGTCCGTGAGTCTTCAGCCGGGCCATAAGACGAGCGTCGTTCCCTGCCCATTTCCGATCCCCGACTACCATCACCAAGTACTCAGGGGAGACGAGGCCGGAGCTGTGGCTCGCGGACTATCGACTGGCATGCCAGTTGGGAGGGGCGGATGATGACAACCTCATCATCCGTAATCTACCCCTTTTCCTCTCCGACACCGCCCGAGCCTGGCTGGAGCATCTGCCCCCTACACAGATCTCCGACTGGGACGATCTGGTCAAGGCTTTCGCGGGGAACTTCCAAGGCACGTACGTGCGCCCTGGGAACTCGTGGGATCTCCGAAGCTGCTGCCAGCAGCTAGGGGAGTCCCTCCAAGAGTACATCCGGCGGTTTTCGAAGCAGTGCACCGAGCTGCCCAATGTTACCGACTCGGATGTCATCGGGGCTTTCCTTGCTGGCACCACTTGCCGAGACCTGGTGAGCAAACTGGGGCGCAAGACTCCCACCCGTGCGAGTGAACTGATGGACGCCGTCACCAAGTTCGCCTCGGGTCAAGAGGCGGTCGAAGCCATTTTCCGAAAAGACAAGCAGCCTTAGGGAGAGCCGAAGAAAGACGCCCCTGAGGCGTCCGCCCAGCGGGGCATGAAGAAGAAGGCCAAGAACAAGTCGCAAGCGAAACACGACGCTGCCGACGTGAATCTCGTCGCTGCGGCCGAGCACAGGAACCCTCAGAAACCTCCTAGAGGGGCCGGCGCGTTCGACAAGATGCTCAAGGAGCCATGCCCCTATCACCAGGGGCCCGTCAAGCATACCCTCGAAGAATGTGTCATGCTCCGGTGCTACTTCCATAAGACTGGGCCCACGGCGAAAGATGGCTAGGGCCGTGACAACGACAGGAAGGAGGGCGGCAAGGAAGAGGAGTTCCCGGAGGTCCACAACTGCTTCATGATCTACGGCGGGCAGGCGGCGAACGCCTCGGCTCGGCACCGCAAGCAGGAGCGCCGGGAGGTCTGCTTGGTAAAGGTGGCAGCGCCAGTCTACCTAGACTGGTCCGACAAGCCTATCACCTTCGACCGAGGCGACCACCCCGACTTCGTGCCAAGCCCAGGAAGGTACCCGCTCGTCGTCGATCCGATCATCGGCAACGTTAGGCTCTCCAAAGTCCTCATGGACGGAGGTAGCAGCCTTAACATCATCTACGCCGACACCCTGGAACTCTTGGGGGTTGATAGGTCCGAGGTTCGGGCCGATGCGGCACCCTTCCACGGGATCGCACCCGGGAAGCGAATCCTGCCCCTCGGACGGATCGACTTACCCGTCTGCTTCAGGACCCCCTCCAACTTCCGAAAGGAAGCTCTCACCTTCGAGGTCGTCGGGTTCTGAGGAACCTACCATGCGGTGTTGGGAAGGCCGTGCTATGCCAAGTTCATGGCCGTCCCCAACTACACCTACCTCAAGCTCAAGATGCCGGGCCCGAACGGGATCATCATTGTTGGATCCACGTACTGCCACGCGTACGAATGCGACGTGGAGTGCGTGGAGTATGCTGAGGCCCTCGCCGAGTCCGAGGCCCTCATCGCCGACCTGGAACGCCTCTCCAAGGAGGCACCCGACACGAAGCCGCACGCCGGTAACTTCGAACCAGTCGAGGCGGTCAAGTCCGTCTCTCTCGACCCCAGCAACGACGCCAGCAAGAAAGTCCGGATCGGCTCCGAGCTCGACCCCAAATAGGAAGCAGTGCTCGTCGACTTTCTCTGTGCAAACGCCGAAGTCTTTGCGTGGAGTCCCTCGGACATGCCGAGCATACCGAGGGATGTCGCCGAGCACTCACTGGACATCAGAGCTGGAGCCCGACCCGTGAAGCAAACCCTGCACCGTTTTGACGAAGAAAAGCGCAGGGCCATAGGCGAGGAGATCCACAAGCTACTCGCGGCAGGGTTCATCAAAGAGGTATTCCATCCCGAATGGTTAGCTAACCCTGTTCTTGTAAGGAAGAAGGATGGGAAATGGAGGATGTGTGTAGACTACACTGGTCTAAACAAGGCATGTCCGAAAGTTCCCTACCCTCTACCTCGCATCGATCAAATTGTGGACTCCACTGCTAGGTGCGAAACCCTGTCATTCCTCGATGCCTACTCAGGCTATCACCAAATTAAGATGAAAGAGTCCGACCAGCTCGCGACTTCTTTTATCACACCTTTTTGCATGTACTGTTACGCTACAATGCCATTTGGTTTGAGGAATGCAGGCGCCACCTACCAGAGGTGCATGAACCATGTGTTCGGAGAACACATCGGCAGAACGGACGAGGCTTACGTCGATGATATCATTGTCAAGACGAAGAAAGCCTCCGACCTCCTCTCTGACCTTGAAACGACATTCAAGTGTCTGAGAGCGAAAGGCGTAAAACTCAATCCCGAGAAGTGTGTCTTCGGAGTCCCCTGAGGCATGCTCCTTGGATTCATCGTCTCCGAGCGGGGCATCGAGGCCAATCCGGAGAAAATCGCGGCCATCACCAACATGGGGTCGATCAAAGATTTAAAAGGAGTGCAGAGGGTCATGGGATGCCTTGCGGCTCTGAGCTGCTTCATCTCACGCCTTGGCGAGAAAGGCTTGCCTCTGTACCGCCTCCTAAGGAGGGCCGAGCGCTTCGCTTGGACCCCCGAGGCTGAGAAAGCCCTCAGAAACCTTAAGGCGCTCCTTACAAACACACCCATCCTGGTGCCCCCCGCTGCGGGAGAAGCCCTCTTGATCTACGTAGCCGCAACCACTCAGGTGGTCAGCGCCACGATCGTAGTCGAGAGACGAGAAGAAGGGCATGCACTGCTTGTCCAGAGGCCAGTCTACTTCATCAGCGAAGTGCTTTCCGAGACCAAAGTCCGCTACCCGTAGATCCAGAAGCTGCTCTACGCAGTGGTTCTGACACGATGAAAGTTGCGACACTACTTCGAGTCTCATCCGGTGACTGTGGTGTCATCCTTCCTCCTGGGGGAGATCATCCAGTGTCGTGAGGCCTCGGGTAGGATAGCGAAGTGGGTGGTGGAACTCATGGGCGAAACGCAATCATTCGCCCCTCGGAAGGCCATAAAATCTTAGGTCTTGGTAGACTTCCTGGCTGAGTGGACTGACATCCAGTTGCCAACAACTCTAATCCAACCCGAGCTTTGGACCATGTACTTCGATGGGTCACTCATGAAAATAGGAGCAGGTGCTAGCTTGCTCTTCGTTTCACCCCTCGGAAAGCATCTTCGCTACGTCATACGCCTCCATTTTCTGGCATCAAACAACGTGGCCGAGTACGAGGCTCTGGTTAACGGGCTGCGCATCGTCGCCGAGCTAGGGGTCCGGTGCCTCGACGCTCATGGTGACTCGCAGCTTGTCATCGACCAAGTCATGAAGAACTCCCACTGCCACGACCGGAGGATGGAAGCCTACTGCGACGAAGTCTGGCGCCTAGAAGACAAGTTCTATGGGATGGAGCTCAACCACATCGCCCGACGATACAACGAGCTGTGGATGAGCTGGCGAAGATAGCCTCGGGGCGGACAATGGTTCCCCTGGACGTCTTCTCCAGAGACCTACATCAACCATCCGTCAAGATCAATGACATGCCCGAGCCCGAGGAAGCCTCGACCCAGCCCGAGGTACCCTCGCCCGAGCCCGAGGAGGCCTCGGCCGAGCCCGAGGTACCCTCGGCCATCGAGGAGGAGGCCTTGCCCGTCGAGAGGGAACAGAATAGGGTCGCGCCAGATCCGGACTGGTAGACCCCGTACCTGGAATATCTCCTCCGAGGAGAGCTTCCCCTCGACAAGGCCAAAGCTCGGTGACTGGCTTGGCGCGCCAAGTCGTTCGTCTTGCTGGGTGATGAAGAGGAGCTCTATCACCGCAGCCCCTCGGGCATCCTCCAACGATGCATATCCATCGCCCAAGGACAAGAGCTGTTGCAAGAAATACACTCGGGGGCTTGCGGCCACCATGCAGCACCTCGAGCCCTCGTGGGGAATGCCTTCCGACAAGGTTTCTACTGGCCAACTGCGGTGGCCGACGCCACTAGGATTGTTCGCTCCTGCCGGGGGTGTCAATTCTACGTGAAGCAGACACGCATGCTCGCTCAGGCCCTGCAGACGATACCCATCACCTGGATGAGACGGAACCTCCCAAGTAATTAGGCCCACCTACAGTTGTCCTTGTCAAACAGACATCAGACACCCTGTAGATGTTCCTAAGTTACTTGACAAGCTCGGTATCTTTCCCGACCTTACCAGGAACGTTTCACCCGTCTTGCAGACATTACAGACCATCGGAGGTAAAGATATGCGGAAGTGAATTACATAAACTTACATTTATTACAAAAGTAAGCTCGAGTTAATTTATTATAGACCAGTCTAAAAGCGAGTGCATAGAAGTAATAATTATACAAACCAGGGAGACACAAACTTCTCCCGAAAGACCATAAACAAAGGATTCTAGATGGAGGACCGAGTCCTCCCGCACTTCAGTCTTGTTTTTCTTCTTTGGGAACCACCTTAGCACAGAAGCAGCAAAAGTCTGCTACTTCCCCACCTAAAAACAACAAAGGGATAAACCCTGAGTATGGAATTACTCAGCAAGTCTTACCCGACTAACGAAAAGACTCTCAAGGGTATGCTGGTTATATGGGAGTCAAGGTAAGGCTTCTCAATAATCAAAGACTCTGTTTTGCAGGAATGCTTACTAAAGTGGATCCTTAAAAATCCAATTTTATTTGTCAAGTTAGGTAAAATTACCTGTACTAGAGTTCTTTCTACCCTAGTTCAATCACTGGTCCTGTACTAGCCAATTTCTTTAACAAAAACCCATCATCTTTAGTGGAATGCTACGTGTAAGTCAGTGGCCAAGTCTCCATAACCGCGGAGGTACGGCGATCCGAATCGATTATACTCAGCTGAGGATCTCCAATCACACGACATATGTAGCACTTAACCCTTGCATATGTCAACCCGCCACCGGGGTTCTTAAGACCGGATCAGGTTCACGCAAACCAAGAGCACAGATACACCACAGTCCAGCCTCTTGCCACGGAGGGTACACGCTACTCTCGCCACCGCTCCACTCCCATTTCGTGTTATCTTATTCCGGCCTTAGTCTGCCCGAGGCAAGGCTTACCCATGACGAGGTATCTGACCAGCTAAAGGGTACTCGGTCAGCAGGCTTACATCGAGACGGCCCTTAATCGACTCAGACGGAGACACTACACCGAGACTCTCTTTCTCGTGCAAGTCACCCGCCCGGTCTCAGCTTAATTATTTCAAAACCCAAAGTCTGGTACCTGGCAGAGGTACATCTTTTCCGGATGTGGAATCCATCAAGGCCTTTGACAGATTCACCATCAAGTTTTATTTTTGAAAACATCCCTCCCACTTTGCCAAACATCTTTTGTAAAACAAATCCTTTTGTTTCTCTAAAGCAATACTAAGCATAGTAAAACCTTTTTGTAAAAACAGGATTTCGAGGAGGGTAATCAAGATCAAGGAAGGTAATGCAGGAATTGTTTAATCAATCAACTCCTATCACCTAATGCAGCAAGCAAGTGAGAAAGACTTTAAAAACATCAAGGAAGGTGGCAAATGCACCGGGGCTTGCCTTTGTTATCAGGTGTGTCCTGCTCGGATCCACAGATATCAAAATAAAAGCAGTTGTCTGCCTGGGGATCAGAGGTGGGTGGTATCCCTTCTTCAGAAACCTCTTCTTCTTCTTCGTGCTCTAATATAACCATATACATGCATAAGAATGGATGTCATGGAATGCTCATGAGGATGCAAAGATAACATAAACTTATTATTTATGTCTTGAGTACAACTTTCCTTCACGGTACTCCGAGAACCTAGGGTTTCCGGAGTCAGTAAAGGAGTTCATGGAGCAGGGGGGGTGGTTTTGGGTTTAGTGATCAAACAAGGTTCAAATCAAACCAAACTCTACCCATGGCTTCTAAATAATGTGAAAAGCTCACATAAAAAGTTTGGGGAATTTTGGACTTATTATTTATTTTCTAAAAATCCAGAACCATTGGTTTAGGCTGTTTTAAATATCCTAAAATTCCCTATTCAAACTAAAAATCATAAAACTATTTTTATTAAATACTATGGAAAATAACAAGCCTAGGAAAATTGGTCTCATATTTTTAGGATTTTCCTACCATTTTCTACAGTTTTTCAAAGTCCTGCTGAAAAAGAAAAAAGAAAAACTAGGAACAGTACTGGGCTGATTCTGGCCCAACAAGCCCAGGTCCAGGGAGAACAGCGCGCTCGCGCCCGCGCGCGCGCGTCCGCGCCCAGGCAATTTTGCAGAAAGGGCCTCGCGCTTCTGGCTAAACAGAACTAGGTCCTTTTACTATTGTGTTGAGTCACTAACGGTTTGCACAAATGCCCTCAAGGTTCTATTTCTTCCCCGCGATTGCCCCTGAACACGCCACGCTCCCGTTCATCACGGACAAGGTCCGTACCGGCCATGACCGGCGACGATTGTTCAAGCTAACGGTCGGAGAGGCTTTACGGATCTAAGGTGACCTAAGAACGATCTACAATTTCAAGTGGCGCTCCAAGAAAATGTTCTGCCCACGCTCAGGGCGGAAACCGGGGCGTCGAGCTCACGTTCCCATACAACCATGGCCGGACTGAGCAAATGGACGCCACCGAGAGCTTCACAAGCATGGAGGGACACGAAAACAATACATGAATTGAATGGCGACGTACCAGAACGAGCTGGCCACGGTGAGCTAAGTTCTTGCGGTGTTTTGGGTGGATTTGGGGGAAACGTGAAATTGAGGCTCGTCGGTGAACCACTGGGAGCAATACTGGACGTCGAAGTACTTGACTACCATACGGAGCGGGTGGTGGCTTCAATTTATAGAGTTCATGGGCGGCGGCGATCAATTTGAGCAAATTGCGCTGGCGGCCGGATGGGAGGAAGAAGCTTGGCGCACGGAGTACGTGTCCCATAGCGTGGCAGTAACTCCGGTGAGCTACGGAGGGTTTAGAGAAGGTCATGGCGACACGGTGAAAGTGTAGAGCCACGCGGCACCCGGCCGAGAGGCGGCGGTCGACGGCGAGTACTTACCGCGGGCGGTGAGCCAGGGGGGGATGTGCCGTGGCCGAGCGGGGTGACTTCCAGCTCACCGGCGTTGAGGACACGTATCGGCAGTGCTTATCCAAAGACCACCGAGCACGAATCGTGACGAGTTGCGATCAACGGCGGCGGCTACCGGCGGTGAGGACGAACCCGATCTTCTTCAGTTAAGCGGTCACTGTACCATGGGAATACCGGTTCAGAGTGACTGACAGTCCAGTTTCCAGAGCCCATAACTTCCAATTTTGTGCAGCAACTCGATTGCCTTTCTTAAACAAAATTGTAGAGCAATATACCATCTACAATTCGACTATAGGACTTGAACATATTTGAGCACTGGATCATGCTTGAATCTGAGCTAGAAGTTGATGTCAGTTCACTGCTAAACAGAATTTCAGTTCAAAACAACCTGACAGTCGAACTTTGATGGGGTTTTTCTCTAAATTTCTCATAACAACTAATCTCACACTCTTTAGCAAAGTTGTTCCCCTATGATTAGGCTTCAACTTTGATGTGGTGACCTAGGGCAAAAACCCTATACTTTGTAAATTACAAAGCCCCAAAGTTGAGCCCATTCACTGTTTTTCAGACTTAGAACAAAACTCAAATGAGGTCCATTTTGCATTTAAGTCCAAAACTTAGGGTTTGGCCTTCAAGTCCACATATTTGTGATCCAATTGACTTGAAACACTTATTTGACTTGGTTTTTGCACTTTAGCCCAAAAGTGGACTAATTTTGCACTTAAGTCCCTAGGGTTTGGTTTTAGGGTTTCCCAGGGTTCCAATTAGGGTTTCTGGTATCCCAGGGGTATAAAAGGAATTCAAGTTTGTTCTTGGAGTCATTTTATGACTTTTATCCTAAAGTCTTTAGGTTTTCTTAACTTGGGTTAAGCTTTACCCCTTTAACCACTATTTAGGGTTAAATCCTTTAACCAGGGTCCTATTTGTAAAACATTAAAACAATACAACTTGTTTGAAATTTTTGCCTAGTGAATGCACTCTAGGTGTGTCAAACATATGCAATGCCAATGCTTATGATGCCATGCTCAAGTTTTAGTTATAGTAACACCAGGGGTGTTACATCCTTCCCCCCATAAAAGAATCTCGTCCCGAGATTTAAAGTCCTAGGGTGAGTAATGGAAAAGGAAATGTGTCATGTTTTTATTTCCTGATTTTTGGTACAAGGCAGGGGTGGTGTGGGGGTTCATTCCTTTATTACACAGCTATACAAACTTTACAACTTACAAGAGGCTAGAAAGCCTGGGAAATTCTTATCTAAGAAATCTTGGGTTTCCCATGTAGCCTCATCTTCCGAATGCTGGTTCCACTGTATCTTATAAAACTTGAGAGTCTTTCTCCGGGTAACCCTGTCCTTTTGATCCAGAACTCGAATGGGATGTTCCGAGTACGTTAAATCTGGTTTCAGGACAACATCAGTCACTTCAACGGTTCGATCGGGAACCCGAAGACACTTCTTCAATTGTGACACGTGGAACACATTATGCACAGCAGACAATGTTTCGGGAAGTTGAAGTTGATACGCCACTGGCCCATATCTTTGAAGAATAGGGAATGGACCAATGTACCTGGGTGCAAGTTTTCCCTTTACCCCGAAACGCGATACTCCCTTCATTGGTGAAACCTTTAAGTAGACGTAGTCTCCTTCTAAGAAGTATAAGGGCATTCGCCGTTTGCCTGCATAACTCTTCTGACGAGCCTGTGCCTTCTTCATATTATGAATAATTTTCTGAACCTTATCCTCGGCCTCTTTCACCATATCAGGCCTAAAGAAACATCTTTCACCAGGTTCAGACCAATTTAGCGGAGTTCGACACCGACGTCCGTATAGAGCTTCAAAAGGTGCCATTTGGATACTTTCCTGATAACTGTTATTATATGAAAACTCTGCCAAAGGTAAACATTCATCCCATTTCTGTGAGAAATCTAGGACACATGCCCGCAGCATATCTTCCAGTATTTGGTTCACTCTCTCAGTCTGCCCACTGGTTTGAGGATGATAGGCCGAACTGTGGAGTAACTTAGTACCCAAAGATTTGTGAAGTGCTTCCCAAAACTTGGCTACAAATTGAGGTCCACGATCCGACACTATGGTCTTTGGAACACCATGCAGACTAAGAATACGAGCAATGTACAATTGGGCGTAGACAGTAACCGGGGAATTTGTCTTGACCGGTAGAAAGTGAGCAATCTTTGTAAGCCGATCAATTATAACCCAAATAGAGTCATACCCTTTTATCGTCCTAGGCAGTCCCACAATAAAGTCCATACTGATGTCTTCCCATTTCCATGTTGGGATTGGTAAAGGCTGTAATGGACCAGCAGTTTTCATGTGTATGGCTTTGACACGTCTGCAAGTGTCACACTTAGCCACATAGCGTGCAATTTCAATCTTCATCTTGGTCCACCAGTAGTGCTGTTTTAGATCATGGTACATCTTAGTGCTTCCCGGATGAATAGAATAGCGACTAAGATGCGCTTCATCTAAAATTTGCTGGCGGAGTTCTTCATTCTTCGGCACTACTATGCGGTTGTTGAACCATAACACACCTTGATCATCTTCCTTGAAACATTTCGCTGTTCCAGCCTTTATCTTCTTCCGTATGTGCTGCATACCCAGATTATCCTTTTGAGCATCAATTATCCTTTGCAAAATGGTTGACTCAAGCTTCAGTTGATTCAGAGTCCCTTGCTGGATTATCCCCAGGTTTAACTTCTCCATTTCTTGACATAATGTGTTTTCGGAGGTCTTTACCAGAAGACAGTGGCAGGAAGTCTTACGACTCAATGCATCTGCCACCACATTGGCTTTGCCTGGGTGATAATGGATCTCCAGTTCATAGTCTTTAATGAGCTCAAGCCATCGTCTTTGCCTCATATTTAACTCTGACTGGGTAAATATATACTTCAAACTCTTATGATCTGTATATATGTGGCAGATATTTCCCAGCAGATAGTGATGCCATATTTTCAGGGCATGAACCACAGCAGCTAACTCCAGATCATGAGTTGGATAGTGCTCCTCATGTCGGCGTAACTGCCTTGAAGCATACGCAATTACTCGGCCCTCTTGCATCAGCACACAGCCGAGTCCACTGCCTGACGCATCACAATATACATCAAAAGGTTTAGTGATGTCCGGTTGAGCCAATACCGGAGCAGTGGTCAATAGTGTCTTCAGTTGCTCAAAGGCTTCGTTACACTTAGAAGACCAATTAAACTTAGTATCATTTTTCAATAAACTTGTGATTGGCTTCACAAGCTTAGAAAAATCAGGTATGAATCTGCGATAATATCCTGCTAGTCCAAGAAAACTCCGGACTTGGTGAACAGTTGTTGGGGTTTTCCATTCCAGAATATCCTTGACCTTGCTAGGATCTACCGCAATTCCTTTAGCTGATAACACGTGCCCCAGAAATTGAATTTCTTCCAGCCAGAATGCGCACTTACTGAACTTGGCATACAGCTGATGTTCCCTCAGGCGCGTCAATACAATCCGTAGGTGCTGAGCATGCTCCTCTTCATTTTTAGAGTATATCAAAATATCGTCGATGAAGACCACCACGAACTTGTCTAGCTCGGGCATGAACACCGAGTTCATCAAATAGGTGAAGTGGGCAGGAGCATTGGTGAGCCCGAAAGACATTACCAGGTACTCAAACAATCCATATCGCGTAGTAAACGCGGTCTTCGGTATATCCTCGGGCCGAATACGGATTTGATGATAGCCCGACCTGAGATCAATTTTGGAAAATACCCTCGCCCCAGTCAGTTGATCAAATAAGATGTCAATCCTAGGAAGAGGGTACTTATTCTTGATAGTGACCTCATTCAGGGGCCGATAGTCCACGCACATGCGCAAGGTTTGATCCTTCTTCTTCACAAAGATGGCGGGACAACCCCATGGGGACGAGCTTGGCCGGATAAATCCCTTATTTAGCAGATCTTGTAATTGAATCTTCAATTCTGCCAACTCATTAGGGGGCATACGGTACGATCTTTGGGAGATGGGAGCCGTACCGGGCTTTAGCTCAATTACGAATTCTACATCTCTTTCAGGGGGTAGTCCAAGCAAATCTTCCGGAAATACATCTGGAAACTCACATACTACCGGAATGTTCTTGATCTCCGGTACAATGGCTTCAAATATTCTACCAGAAGCTTTGGCTGGATTGGTTTTGGGGAGAGACAAGAGAATTTCTTCTTGATTATAACTCAACCTGACGGTTCTGAGTTCAGTGTTGAGAATTGCCTTGTGTTGAGTTAACCAATTCATACCCAAGATTACATCTATATCCTGGCCTTTTAGAACAATCATGTTAGCAGGAAAGTTCCGTCCGGCCATTGTTACTGGCACTTCATAGGCCACTTCTCTAGTAAAAATGTGTCCCCCAGGTGAATGAATTTTAAATCCCTCTTTTGATTCATGACATGCAATGTGATGTTGTTCCACAAATGTCTTGCTAATGAAGGTATGCGAAGCACCAGAATCAAAAAGAATAATTGCAGGGTGACTGGCCACAGGGAACGTACCCATCATCACCGGCTCTCCCTCCGGTGTGGTAGCCACTTGCGTGTAATATACTCGCCCCGTCTTCTTGACATTCTTGCCCGAAGTACTTCCCTTGCCTGGAGCTGAATTTCCCGATCCTTGCTGATTATTAGCCTGATTTTGCCGAGGATAGGGGCAATCTTTAATAAAATGTCCAGATTTGCCACAGTTAAAACATCCAGTTGAAGAACTTGGCAGAGCAGGGAATCGAGTGCCTGGGGCACCCGGCTGACTTTGGACAGTAGGGGCTTTGTTGGGACGAACAATTATGGGCTGCTTGAAAGGGAAAGATGGTGCACTTGAACGGTTCTGGTTAGAGGGCCGGAGAATAAACCGTTGCCTCTTTGCCGGGCCCTGATTAGGCCTATCACCACTGAATCCCTTACTTTTCCCAGAATTTGCATATTTGGCCTCCACAGATAAGGCTGTGCTGACAGCCTTTCCATAAGTAAGATCAATACATGCAGCCATTTTCCGCTGCATTCGGTCATTCAGACCTCTCATAAAACAATTCCTTTTCTTCAAATCTGTGTTCACCTGATCAATTGCGTATTGTGACAGGTGATTGAATTTGTTGAGATACTGATTAACAGTATCTCCCCCTTGCTTCAATTTCATAAACTCTTCTTGTTTCATGTGCAGCACTCCCTCAGGAATATAATGCTCGCGGAATGCTGCTTTGAACTCATTCCATGTAATTTGATGGTTGTCCGGTTGGATGGCCACAAAGTTCCCCCACCAAGTACTGGCAGGGCCTCGGAGTTGCTGGGCCACAAACAATGGCTTCTGTGTTTCCGAACATCGAAGAAGGCCAAATTTCTGTTCAATGACTCGTATCCACTCGTCGGCTTCGAGCGGATCTTCTGCTTTGATGAAGAGAGGCGGACGAGTCTCAGAGAAATCCAGATAAGTAGTCTCCCGGGGACCTTGTTGAAATCCTCTTCCTGCTTGTTGCTGAAGCTGTTGCTGACCCGCCATCTCCCTCAGGAAGCGGGTGTTGTCGGCTGTAGCATTCACCAAGGCAGCAATTGCCTCGGCAAGTGTGGGTGGAACGGGAGGTGGATTCGGGGTAACATCCCGATCCCCGGATGTTCCGGCAGCATCCTGTCCGCGAGTCCGGATCGGCATCTGAGGCAAAAACATTTGAATAAACATAATGTGCCAAAGAAAACCTTCCGTTTTACATTACCATAAAGAGTAATGATACAGACTCGATATTACACAACAGGATACATTACCTATTTTACAAAAGTTTAAACTATTATACAACCGTACACTCTACAATACATTATTCTACTCTTATTACACCATTAGTCCTGCTTTCCGTTGCTTTTGGCGGCCTCATCATCAGGTGTGGGAGTCCAGATGTCAACCAACCTCAGAGAAGGAGGGGGTTCAAAAAGATCTAACTCCCCACCCAACGCGCGTCCCGCAACGTGAGAGGGTTCGGCTTCCATTTCAGCAGAGCGTGCAGGCTCACTAGGGTGTAGTTGTGAGTAGAGCACATGGACTTCCTCATGCAATGTATTGCAGTAGACCTGCAGGTTGTCGACAGCTGAGCTAAGTTCTTTTATTCGGGCCTGAGCCCTTGCTTCCTTAGCATATGCCAGCATACGAGACTGTTCTGTCCAGTCAAGTGCTAAGTCCCGATCAGCCAGCTGATCCCGCAGGTGACGGATGTCCCTTCTTAGTTCATTAATTCTGTCTCCGTCTGCGATCCAATTATTGGTCCTGTGTCGCAGCGTTGCTTGAAGTCGACTCACTTCGGCTTCCAAGTCTCCTATCGGGTCATTACTCCCGCTGCTACTGCTTTCGTGTCGAGGGGCCAGTTGATGCCGGGGTACTCCAATTGGTCCCGTTGACTTACGTGCAGTGAGCCTGGTACGTGGCGGCATCTTTCTAAGGGGAAAAATTTATTAGTATAATTCTTAGCATGATGCATGAGTAAATACAGAATCAACCTTGGTTGATTCAACCTTCTATACGTTGCACTCTTCCTATCTGGTCTTTAAGATAAACTCTTCAGAATACTTAGGTAAGAAGAGAAAAGAATCTTTAGGTAAGACATTTGAAAATCTTTTTGAAGATGTCCCGGAATATCTGCAAAGAAGGGCTACGCTCCGATACCAGCTGAGACGGAACCTCCCAAGTAATTAGGCCCACCTACAGTTGTCCTTGTCAAACAGACATCAGACACCCTGTAGATGTTCCTAAGTTACTTGACAAGCTCGGTATCTTTCCCGACCTTACCAGGAACGTTTCACCCGTCTTGCAGACATTACAGACCATCAGAGGTAAAGATATGCGGAAGCGAATTACATAAACTTACATTTATTACAAAAGTAAGCTCGAGTTAATTTATTACAGACCAGTCTAAAAGCGAGTGCATAGAAGTAATAATTATACAAACCAGGGAGACACAAACTTCTCCCGAAAGACCATAAACAAAGGATTCTAGATGGAGGACCGAGTCCTCCCGCACTTCAGTCTTGTTTTTCTTCTTTGGGAACCACCTTAGCACAGAAGCAGCAAAAGTCTGCTACTTCCCCACCTAAAAACAACAAAGGGATAAACCCTGAGTATGGAATTACTCAGCAAGTCTTACCCGACTAACGAAAAGACTCTCAAGGGTATGCTGGTTATATGGGAGTCAAGGTAAGGCTTCTCAATAATCAAAGACTCTGTTTTGCAGGAATGCTTACTAAAGTGGATCCTTAAAAATCCAATTTTATTTGTCAAGTTAGGTAAAATTACCTGTACTAGAGTTCTTTCTACCCTAGTTCAATCACTGGTCCTGTACTAGCCAATTTCTTTAACAAAAACCCATCATCTTTAGTGGAATGCTACGTGTAAGTCAGTGGCCAAGTCTCCATAACCGCGGAGGTACGGCGATCCGAATCGATTATACTCAGCTGAGGATCTCCAATCACACGACATATGTAGCACTTAACCCTTGCATATGTCAACCCACCACCGGGGTTCTTAAGACCGGATCAGGTTCACGCAAACCGAGAGCACAGATACACCACCGTCCAGCCTCTTGCCACGGAGGGTACACGCTACTCTCGCCACCGCTCCACTCCCATTTCGTGTTATCTTATTCCGGCCTTAGTCTGCCCGAGGCAAGGCTTACCCATGACGAGGTATCTGACCAGCTAAAGGGTACTCGGTCAGCAGGCTTACATCGAGACGGCCCTTAATCGACTCAGACGGAGACACTACACCGAGACTCTCTTTCTCGTGCAAGTCACCCGCCCGGTCTCAGCTTAATTATTTCAAAACCCAAAGTCTGGTACCTGGCAGAGGTACATCTTTTCCGGATGTGGAATCCATCAAGGCCTTTGACAGATTCACCATCAAGTTTTATTTTTGAAAACATCCCTCCCACTTTGCCAAACATCTTTTGTAAAACAAATCCTTTTGTTTCTCTAAAGCAATACTAAGCATAGTAAAACCTTTTTGTAAAAACAGGATTTCGAGGAGGGTAATCAAGATCAAGGAAGGTAATGCAGGAATTGTTTAATCAATCAACTCCTATCACCTAATGCAGCAAGCAAGTGAGAAAGACTTTAAAAACATCAAGGAAGGTGGCAAATGCACCGGGGCTTGCCTTTGTTATCAGGTGTGTCCTGCTCGGATCCACAGATATCAAAATAAAAGCAGTTGTCTGCCTGGGGATCAGAGGTGGGTGGTATCCCTTCTTCAGAAACCTCTTCTTCTTCTTCGTGCTCTAATATAACCATATACATGCATAAGAATGGATGTCATGGAATGCTCATGAGGATGCAAAGATAACATAAACTTATTATTTATGTCTTGAGTACAACTTTCCTTCACGGTACTCCGAGAACCTAGGGTTTCCGGAGTCAGTAAAGGAGTTCATGGAGCAGGGGGGTGGTTTTGGGTTTAGTGATCAAACAAGGTTCAAATCAAACCAAACTCTACCCATGGCTTCTAAATAATGTGAAAAGCTCACATAAAAAGTTTGGGGAATTTTGGACTTATTATTTATTTTCTAAAAATCCAGAACCATTGGTTTAGGCTGTTTTAAATATCCTAAAATTCCCTATTCAAACTAAAAATCATAAAACTATTTTTATTAAATACTATGGAAAATAACAAGCCTAGGAAAATTGGTATCATATTTTTAGGATTTTCCTACCATTTTCTACAGTTTTTCAAAGTCCTGCTGAAAAAGAAAAAAGAAAAACTAGGAACAGTACTGGGCTGATTCTGGCCCAACAAGCCCAGGTCCAGGGAGAACAGCGCGCTCGCGCCCGCGCGCGCGCGTCCGCGCCCAGGCAATTTTGCAGAAAGGGCCTCGCGCTTCTGGCTAAACAGAACTAGGTCCTTTTACTATTGTGTTGAGTCACTGACGGTTTGCACAAATGCCCTCAAGGTTCTATTTCTTCCCCGCGATTGCCCCTGAACACGCCTCGCTCCCGTTCATCACGGACAAGGTCCGTACCGGCCATGACCGGCGACGATTGTTCAAGCTAACGGTCGGAGAGGCTTTACGGATCTAAGGTGACCTAAGAACGATCTACAATTTCAAGTGGCGCTCCAAGAAAATGTTCTGCCCACGCTCAGGGCGGAAACCGGGGCGTCGAGCTCACGTTCCCATACAACCATGGCCGGACTGAGCAAATGGACGCCACCGAGAGCTTCACAAGCATGGAGGGACACGAAAACAATACATGAATTGAATGGCGACGTACCAGAACGAGCTGGCCACGGTGAGCTAAGTTCTTGCGGTGTTTTGGGTGGATTTGGGGGAAACGTGAAATTGAGGCTCGTCGGTGAACCACTGGGAGCAATACTGGACATCGAAGTACTTGACTACCATACGGAGCGGGTGGTGGCTTCAATTTATAGAGTTCATGGGCGGCGGCGATCAATTTGAGCAAATTGCGCTGGCGGCCGGATGGGAGGAAGAAGCTTGGCGCACGGAGTACGTGTCCCATAGCGTGGCAGTAACTCCGGTGAGCTACGGAGGGTTTAGAGAAGGTCATGGCGACACGGTGAAAGTGTAGAGCCACGCGGCACCCGGCCGAGAGGCGGCGGTCGACGGCGAGTACTTACCGCGGGCGGTGAGCCAGGGGGGGATGTGCCGTGGCCGAGCGGGGTGACTTCCAGCTCACCGGCGTTGAGGACACGTATCGGCAGTGCTTATCCAAAGACCACCGAGCACGAATCGTGACGAGTCGCGATCAACGGCGGCGGCTACCGGCGGTGAGGACGAACCCGATCTTCTTCAGTTAAGCGGTCACTGTACCATGGGAATACCGGTTCAGAGTGACTGACAGTCCAGTTTCCAGAGCCCATAACTTCCAATTTTGTGCAGCAACTCGATTGCCTTTCTTAAACAAAATTGTAGAGTAATATACCATCTACAATTCGACTATAGGACTTGAACATATTTGAGCACTGGATCATGCTTGAATCTGAGCTAGAAGTTGATGTCAGTTCACTGCTAAACAGAATTTCAGTTCAAAACAACCTGACAGTCGAACTTTGATGGGGTTTTTCTCTAAATTTCTCATAACAACTAATCTCACACTCTTTAGCAAAGTTGTTCCCCTATGATTAGGCTTCAACTTTGATGTGGTGACCTAGGGCAAAAACCCTATACTTTGTAAATTACAAAGCCCCAAAGTTGAGCCCATTCACTGTTTTTCAGACTTAGAACAAAACTCAAATGAGGTCCATTTTGCATTTAAGTCCAAAACTTAGGGTTTGGCCTTCAAGTCCACATATTTGTGATCCAATTGACTTGAAACACTTATTTGACTTGGTTTTTGCACTTTAGCCCAAAAGTGGACTAATTTTGCACTTAAGTCCCTAGGGTTTGGTTTTAGGGTTTCCCAGGGTTCCAATTAGGGTTTCTGGTATCCCAGGGGTATAAAAGGAATTCAAGTTTGTTCTTGGAGTCATTTTATGACTTTTATCCTAAAGTCTTTAGGTTTTCTTAACTTGGGTTAAGCTTTACCCCTTTAACCACTATTTAGGGTTAAATCCTTTAACCAGGGTCCTATTTGTAAAACATTAAAACAATACAACTTGTTTGAAATTTTTGCCTAGTGAATGCACTCTAGGTGTGTCAAACATATGCAATGCCAATGCTTATGATGCCATGCTCAAGTTTTAGTTATAGTAACACCAGGGGTGTTACACTGGACGTTTGCTGTGTGGGGTCTAGACCTCGTCGGTCCCTTGCAGAAGGCACCCAGGGGCTTCTCGCACCTACTGGTCGCCATCGACAAATTCTCTAAGTGGATCGAGGTCCGACCCTTGACCAGCATCAGGTCCGAGCAGGCGGTGGCGTTCTTCAGCAACATCATCCATCGATTCGGGGTCCCAAACTCCATCATCACCGACAATGGCACGCAGTTCACCGGAAAAAAGTTTCTGGACTTCTACGACGACCACCACATCCGTGTGGACTAGGCCGCCGTAGCTCACCCCATGACGAATGGGCAGGTGGAGCGTGCCAACGGTATGATTTTGCAGGGACTCAAACTGAGGATCTACAACGACCTCAACAAGTTCGGCAAACAGTGGGATGAAAGAACTACCCTCGGTGGTCTAGAATCTGAGGACGACGCTGAGTCGTGCCACAGGTTTCTCGTCGTTTTTTCTAGTCTATGGGGCCGAGGCCGTCCTCCCCACGGACTTAGAATACGGCTCCCCGAGGACCAAGGCGTACGACGACCGAAGCAACCAGACCAGCCGAGAGGACTCGCTGGACCAGCTCGAAGAGGCTCGAGACGTTGCCTTACTACATTCGGCACGGTACCAGCAGTCTCTGCGATGCTACCACGCCCGAAGCGTTCGGCCCCGAGGCTTCCAAGTGGGAGACTTGGTGCTTCGTGTGCGACAGGACGCCCGAGGGCGCCACAAGCTCACTCCTCCCTAGGAAGGGCCCTTCATCCTCGCTAAGATTTTGAAGCCCGGAACATACAAGCTGGCCAATGACCAAGGCGAGGTCTGCAGCAACGCCTGAAACATCCAACAGCTACGTCGCTTCTACCATTAAGATGTTTTAAGTCGTTCATGTACCTCGTTTTCTTTACATACATCAAGTCTAACCATCGAGGAAGGGTCGGCCTTGCCTCAGCAAAGCCCGACCCTCCCTCGGGGGCTAGAAGGGGGGAACCCCCTCTGCATCAAAATTTTCCTCGGAAAAATTTTCTACTAAAACGACCTTCGTGCTTTTGACTTCCGTATCAATAGCGGGATCCTGAGAACGACGAGAGTACACGTAAGCGGCAAGGCCGACCGAGCCGAGGAACTCCTACGCCTCCGGGATACGGATACCTCACTCATCACCTTCCGCGAGAAGTAACTCACGCTTGGATAAGCGATCCTGCTACCGAACAAGTCCAAACACTCGAGTAGAAAACGACTTTCGTGCCTTCTCGACTATATCGATAATGGAATCCTACGACCAAATGAGAGTGCACGTAAGCGGCAAGGCCGACCGAGCCGGGGAACTCCTACGCCTCCGGGATACGGATACCTCACTCATCACCTTCCGCGAAAAGTAACTCTCGCTTGGATAAACGATTCTGCTACTGACAGACAAGTCGTGATGCTCGAAACAAGAGGAAAGAAAACACAGCTTTTTAACACGACGATAAAGTGTTTAGGCCTCGGCGGCCGCGAAAAACATGCGCATGCTAAAGACAAACTGTTCCTGCAGGTTCAGGCATCAGAAAGGCGAGCAGCAGCACCCTCGGCGTTGTTTCCACCCTCAGCGGAACCTAGCCCGGCCTCGGACGGCGACCCGGGCGAAGGGACCTCCACCCAAGGGAGGACGCCAGCACCGCACCAGCGGATGTCTCGGCCAAGCTTCAGCTGCTGCTGCCACATCTTCCTCGGCCTGGGAAGCCGCCAGCTCCCGGGCCGACGAAGTCTCTTTTCAAGCCGACTCCGCCTCTATCCACGCCAACACCGCTGACTCCGGCTCCAGCTCATCGCAGAGCAGCCGAGGGTCCTAAAAACTGAGCAAGAGAGGCCTAGAGTGGCAAGGCCGACCGAGCCGAGGGACTCCTACGCCTCCGGGATACGGATACCTCACTCGTCACCTTCCGCGAAAGGCAACTCACGCTCGGTTAAGTGGTTCGGCTAGCTAACAGGCAAGTCCCGGTGCTCGAAATGAGGAAGAAACGTAGCTTTATACTCGAATACCCAAATGTTCAGGCCTCGATAGCCACAAAGAACAAACAAATATACTTGGGGTAACTATGCTACACAGACTTAGACATCGGCAGAACCCTCGGCGGTTCTCCCGACCTACGACAAATGTCTAAGTACTTGAAGCGGTTACATTTTGCTCTGGCAAAAACCCAGTATATCCCCTTGCAAACGGGACTCCGGTTCCGCTCCCGCGGGTACGAACGACCTCCACACCAGAGGGCCTACGGGACAACAAACTCCAAGCAGCTCGCCGGCGACCTCTACAGCAGCAGAGATAACGACCTCCACCTCGGGCACCTAAACGGCAGCAGCGATGACCTCAGGACAGACGCTACTGTGAAGAGGCCATCGCCCACGTCCCCACACGAGGGACGAGGACAAGCCGTTAAGGCCAAAGAGTCAGAGGGCGCCGTCCGTGGGGTCGAACCCACCGACACCGCACCGGCGAACAGCGGCCGCCCCAAAGCGCACCGACAGGTCCTCACTCCCGTCCTCGCCGAGGCCGACCCAGAACACGAGTACCGCCCTCGCGGCGTACGATGTGTTGAGTGACCCCCGGCGCAGGTGACGGTGCGAGGAGGACCTGGACGTGGCCGGCCCGCGCGCGGCACGACCGCCGCCTGGATAAAGGACAGAAAGCTGCACCCTGTCCAGGGAGCAGCAGTTCGCCTTCCCCCACATGGCTAGAGGAAGTCTCCGCAGGGCTGGAGGATGCCCTTCTCTCCCGAACGCTGGGGGAAGAAAAGGGTCACCGACCCACGCGGAGGCAACCCCCCGCCCGGTGCGCTCCTCCGCCTCAGCCCGAATGATGAAGATCCTTGATGCTGAGGGCGGGGCAGAGGCCGCAGCCCGGCTTGCTTCCCCCCACCAAACTGACCATTGGTGAGGGAATGCAGCCGGGCTGCACGACGAAAATCCTTGAAGCCGAGCGATGGCTGAAGGGCGCCGATCTCCACGAGGCCGCGCTCCTCCAACGACAGCAAGAGCAAGGCGATGCTGGTGCACCCCATCTGGGGGCTCGAAAGGTGGAAGGGCGCAATGCATGAGGGGAGAACGAAGGCATGGCCACTGCCCAGGGGATCGATCCCCTTTTATAGGCAGACCTCCTCACTTGCACCACCTAGCGTCACGGGCAAAGTCTTCGTCGAAGTGCTCCAGGGTTCTCCCCCTACGACCCGGGGGCTGGGACCCCCACGTCATACGAGCTGATCCAAAGCGCGAAGAAGGTGAACCGCCACACACAAGGCATGTAACCGACCCACGGTTACAAGCGCTCTCCCATCTTCGCAGAAACCGGTGGCTGAAAGGGTGGACCGCCACGCGATAAGCATCCAACTGCACTGCAACTGTGCGCCCTTTCGGCTTCGACCGTAACCGGTGGACCAGCGCAAAGGAAGCGGGCCCGCATGTCATATAACCGGCGTGCCGGTTACGACGTGCAAAGAGCCGCACCGCCACCTACGCCAATGCCACGCCTCCTCGGCTGCAGAACCAGTACCGCGACTCGAGGCAGCCCCGTGCGTGACCCAACAGTGCCAATTGAAGGTGACGACCACGGGACAGTCAGCCGCAGGGATAGGCACGACGGTTGGCATGGCCAAAAGTGGGTCGACAGTGATTGCAGTGGCAGACGAGCGGAAGCAGCGGTCAAATCGCCTGCAAGCTCGCGTCCCCTCCTGATGCAATGGGAGAGCCTTCTCCCACGGCGTGAAGACGACGCACCCGTGTCCCGTTCCTCGAACGGCTCGCACGCGCAACGGGCGCCACGCTGATCGCCCGACCCGTCGCATTAACTCCCCGACAAAGCAAGCGACACCTCTGGCAGGCGAGGCGGGCGTCGTTTCGCCTCCGCCATAACAATCACGTCGAAAAAGGTGCGCCACCTTATTTAAATTCGTATCCTTCCCCTCCTCCTCACTCTCTCTTGCTACAGGGACCGGGAAAGGGGACATTGCGGAAAGGATCATTCTCGGCGAAGGAAACGGGCCCCGAGCCCTCCTACTGATCAGGGGTTCGAAGGCTGGCCCCTCAGAAGGGTTTCGACAGTCGCCCCAGAGCACTCGGGCTTCAAGCCCATTACTGATCAGGGGTTCGAAGGCTGGCCCCTCGGAAGGGTTCGACAGCCGCCCCAGAGCGCTCGGGCTCTGCGCCCACTACTGATCAGGGGTTCGAAGGCTGGCCCCTCGGAAGGGTTCGATAGTCGCCCCAGAGCATGCAGAGTGAGGGATGACTCTGGGTACGTCCAATACATGGTCGAGGCTCGGGCTACGCTCCCGAGGTACCCTAGGACATTTCCGAGACCGGCGGGAACGATTTGTAACGGAATCCCACCAGAGGGAGGCATCGAGCCCTCGGACCCTGTCGAAGGGGTCTGGGTCTGGCGAATCACCCGCAGGTACTTTTGGAGCGCGCCTCTGGGCCACCAGCCGACCCCTAACGAATGGTGCATGGGCGTCCACTCGGATCACCCGTTAGCAGCTCACTGGAAACACCATGTTCGGCGCCCTCCGAGGGCAACATGGCACTTTCCCCCCTCCTCCTTGCAGAGAGGCGACGCAGGGGCGTATGATAAAAGTCGAGAAAGTCCTTGATCGTCCTCTCGCTCTGTGTAGAGGCTCGAGGGCTGCTCTCACACCCAGCTACGGCCAAACTATTAACAGCGTCAACAACCCAGCTTGATAACATGGAACCTGACCATGCACCCGGGCTACGGCCAGACCGCATGAGGGAACGATCAGACCGGCCGAGCCACCACGAAAAGCATTCAGACCTCAGAGGAGTCAAACCACTCCTCCGAGGCCTCAGGGGCTACACCCGGCGGGTGCGCTCGCGCGCACCCGCCAGAACAAAGCAAAAACCGAGAAAGGCCGGTCCCCTCACCGAAAATGCGGCAAAAGCCTCCAAGCGGGTACCAACACTCCCTTCGAGGCTCAAGGGCTACTGCCGGGTACCATAATTAGGGGTACCCCCAACGCTCCTAATCACGGCTGGTAAACACCCTCAGACCAACTGACGGGCGCGGTTCAAGTCAAGGCTTCGTCTACCCAAGGGACGTGGCCTCGCCCGAGCCCAGCCTCGGGCTAGAGCAGTAGTCCCAGACGAGTTCATGCCTCGCCCGAGGGCCACCTTAGGCAGCGGGCACCTCCTCGTCTCTCCCAAAGCCCGGCTCGGGAAGGCTTCGTTGTGAAGCAACTTTGGCCGGACCGCCTCACCAACCGACCGCTTCGCAGGCGCATTCAATGCAGGGGACGCCTGACGCCGTATCCTGACACATGCGCCTCAGTCGGCCAGGCCGAAGTGACCGCAGTCACTTCGCCCCTCTCTTTTATTGTCTGATATGACAGGAAAACAGTGCCACTCGCCCCGCTCCGACTGCCGTGCCAACCACCCAGGCGAAGACTGACAACAAGTCACGATCAACCACCGAGTTCGGCCTCGGGCGCAACAGGAAGCTCCGCCTCGCTCGACCTCAGGCTCCGGCCTCGGGAGGCGGTCTCCACCTCGCCCGACCCCCGGACTCGGCCTCGACCTCGGCCTCGAGAGGAATCGCGTCCTCGCCCAACCCCGGCCTCGGCCTCAAGAGAAGTCTCCGCCTTGCCCGACCTTGGGCTCGGATCGACCGCGCCAACAGGGGATACATCATTACCCTATCCCTAGCCAGCTCAGGCTACAAGGAACAAGACCGGCGTCCCATCTGGCTTACCCCGGCGATGGGTAATGATGGTGCCACGCGTGCAACCATGACGCCGGTGGCTCTCAGCCCCTTACGGCAGCAAGGAGACATCAACAGGATCCTTGCCGAACTGCTAGCTGTGCTCCTACAGGACTCAGGCGCTCCTCTGACGGCCACGCTATCACGTGTACAGGGCTCAAGCTCTCCCCCGACAGCCACGTTGGCATGTACACAAGGCTTAGGCACTTCTCTGCCAGACACGTTAGCACATAGCTACACCCCCCATTGTACGTCTGGACCCTCTCCTTACGTCTATAAAAGGGAGGTCCAGGGCCATCCTGGAGGGGGGTTCGCGCGGGGGAAGGAGCGGACGAACAGGCTCCCTCTCACTCTCTCTCTCCCTCTCGCGACGTGCTTGTAACCCCTACTACGAGCGGCACCCCTGGTGCAGGATAATACAAGGCTTGTCCCACCTCTTGTGTTCCATCCCGCGCCAACCCATCTGGGCAGGGGCACGCAGCGACAATCTCACTCGTCGGTCTAGGGACCCCTCAGGTCCGAAACGCCGACAATACTTGGTTGAGCCAAGAGTTTTAGGACCTACAGGGGGCATGTTTTGTCCCTGATGTTGTGAATGCTACACCATTTCTTAAAAGTGCAGTTATTGGTATTACTCTTAGGGTCTGTTTGTTTCCCTTTGTTTTGAAGAATTGGAATCTAACTAATATAGTAGGCTACTTTTTAAGAATGTGATATTCCACAACTTCCCTAACGGGGCGTTTGGATCCCTTCATTTTAGAGGAATTGGAATTCACTCAATAAAGTAATTTATTTAGTTTGGAATTTGACATTCCACCACTTTCCAAAGTTCATGTATAAGTCTATCTCAAATTCATGGGGTAGAGGATGGGAAATGATTTTATGCATCAGTAGAATTTGTTTCTACTCTATAACTTACGTGACACTCTTTGTCTCACTCCTCTATAGTAAAAATGTAGCACATAAATATCTCCGATATCTTGCTAATAATAGTATACAAATATATTTTGCATAAAACTGAATTAACTTAATTGATATATGCCAAAATTACTATTATTAGAATGGAATTCAATTCCAATGATCCAAATGGGACGTTTATATATAAGTCTATCTCAAATTTATGGGGTGAGAGATGGAAATGGATTCTATAGATTTACATGTTACTTTTCTATGTACAACTTATAGCACACTCTTCTACTTGCTTCTCTATAGCATAAATGTAATGTATAACTATCTCTCTTATATGATTAATATACAAACAAATTGCTACAAATATATTAACTTAATTAGTTTGTGTCTAAATTATAATTATTAGAATCGAATTCAATTCCAGTGAAACAAACGGGGCCTCAGTGAATTGTTTTTCCGATAGTACGCTCAAGCTATTGACAGTTATTTCCAAACAACAACAAGGAGAAGAGAAGCTTACTGCCAATAAGATTAGTTTATTGTGGGTGTAGTAGCCTAACTCTGGATTGTCAAAGGTGAGACTAAAGGGAATAGAAAGGAAATTATACCATTTCCTATTCATGCTCCAAAATAACTCTAGTGTTCTTGCCTATGGGTTTGCCTTGGAGTATTTTAACTTTCCCACAAAACCTATAAGTTACAACTAACAATATATAATTGAGACATAAATAAAAAAATTAAGCTAGCAACTTGTAGGGAAAAGTTTTTGTCCTCAACAAAGAAACAGACATGAAATGCACCAAATAAGCTAGAGCCAAATACATATATGTAGTCAATCACTGCAGCAGGAGCCAAATGAAATTTCCTCACTTGTTAGTTACAAAATATAAAGGACTAACTTGGAGGCAACAGGTTTGAGTTACTAACCTGTGGCCATCTTTACAGACAAAAAGAAAGATGCCACAAAAACACAAGTGCAATCTGCAAATTTGTATAGATGAAGAAAGATGTGTAACACCCCGTCCACTCCTGAACCGGCGGTACTTACTTAGGGTAGCCCTCTAGGATCATAGATCATCCCCCACAGACCAACACGAGTCTTTTGTGTGCACTTTGTCCTCACTCATACACACCCGAGAAGATTTCCCGATCGGTCACCCATCCCAAGATTGCTCTGGGCCAAGCACACTTAACCCAGAGATTCTTTTGAGATCGACTTCCGAAAAAGAAGATGCACTATGTTGGCATGAGTATTCTATCATTCCTATGAAGCCTTGGACCAAAATATCACACAATCCACTAGGGCTAGGATATCACAATCCACCCCTCTTAGAAGATCGACATCCTCGTCGACCAACCCCAAGCCAAGAACCTCTCCTCTTGGCTATGTCTGTGTGTCTAGTGTTGTTGTAAGCCATGCCATGTGACCACTCTAGACCCACATGTGCCATACGCCATATACTCGAACCCCTAACCCACACACGCCCATGAAACCTCGAGGTCGGCTTTGATACCATTTGTAACACTCCATCCACTCCTAGGCCAACATTATTTACTCCTAGTAGCCCTCTAGGATCATAGATCATCCCCACAGACCAACACAAATCTTTTGTGTGCACTTTGTCCTCACTCATATGCACCCAAGAAGACTTCCTAGTCGGTCACCCATCCCAAGATTGCTCGAGGCCATGCACACTTAACCTAGATGTTCTTTCGAGATAGAATTCCCAAACATAAGATGTACCATGCTAGTATGAGTATTCTATCAATCCTATTAAGCCTTGGACCATGATATCACACAATCCACTAGTGCAAGGATATCACAAGAAACAACTTGTATGTTATATTCATTTACTCTAAAAAATGGAGACCTAAACAAAAGATAGCTAGTTAAGACAATGAAGATTTATTTGGCACAATAGCAAATTCATGAGTAACATTGTATTTCAATTACCAAATAAGGAGCAAAAATACATAAAGTATAACATATAGACAATTAATAGAGCAAGGAAATAATAATAAGATATCAGACAATAAGGAGACCCAGTAGCGTCGCGTTGTGGGCGCGTAGGTCATCGCAAGCGAGTGAGCACGCAACGTGGTGGGGCGCATGTTTGGGGCGATTGGTTGTGACGTGGAGCGCATCAACGAGGGCGGTGAGGTGCGGGGCCTCGTGGTCCCTAAAGACGGGGCACGGTGAGGGCATAGGCGAAAGCGGAAACTACGGTGATGATAAGGTGGTCGTGGAGCGGGAGCTACAACGGGAAAGAGCGGGGGTCCGGGGCACAACAACTGTGCACTCCCTCCAATTGCGACCGCAAAACTCACTCTCCGTTGGGTTGACGGGACGTGTACGGAGAGCGTCGACCGTGTTGCCGCCGCCAAGGGTGTGCGCGGCCACCACCGCAAGGGAGGTGGCCGTGACGAATAATGTCTTCATGATGTGGCGCCGCGAGGGCACTGAGAGGTGGTGCATGGAGTGCAGGGACTAGCCTAGGCGTTCGTGTGCATGGCAGAGGCGGTGGTACTTGTGGAGGGTGGCGAGGCGGCGAACCCGAAAGGGAGGGAACATGCAGTAGTGTTATAGCCATCCAAGCCACAGCAGCGTCACAACCATCCAAGCCACAGCAGCCCGTGACCATGACCATCTCGTCGAAGTTGGACTCCCTCTCCAACTATAGCGACAACTCTAGTGAGGAATTTCTCACCCCCATTCATCTTCCAGGGCAAGAACATCGCCGTGACCGGCTCAACGAGAGCTTCGTCACCGCACTTCCAATTTGTCGATCGGATCTTCAGTTCATCGTCAATCTGCAAAAAAAATCGAGATGTCCAGTAGCAACGCGGGATCGAAGGGATTGGTTGGAATATAAGTTGGTGCTAGGTTAGGGGTCTTTCCTGCGTGATAGGTTTGGCGCTTCCCACCTGATAGATAACCACCACCACATGCCCTTTTACATGCAAACTGTCATACAACACGAATTTAATAGTAGGTACAATCATGATATGTTTGCAGCAGTTGGGTCATGCCTTTGTAAACAAACTTTTTCCACCTTTAACAAACCGATCTAACCAATCAGATCGTGTCATGTCAGCTATTTCTGTGCAGCCCTACTAATTTATTAAAAATAGGATATCTTCTAGGTCAAATAATTTTTTTAAATCTATTTAAATTGTGTTAGGTTCATATTAATTTTGCGTACATAGTAATAACATTGTTTTAATCATGCCACATGTTTTAATTAATTAATTATTTATTTAATATTAATTAGCTAGGCAATCTATTTAATCTAATTTATAATTCTAACCTATGTATTTTATAAATAATTGTTAAAGTGATTACTACCAACTCAAATATTTTAATTTAATATCTACTTAGTTTAAATAAATATCCGTTAGATCCCATCTATTAGATTTTTAGCGCCTAAAATATTGTTTTATCTATAAGTTTTTCGTTTTAACTCCGAATTTAGTGGTTCTCGAATCTACAATCTCGTAGCGATGGATGATCTTCTGGTGGCGACCCCCCGTGAAGTATGAGATGTATTCTTTCTCTGCCTTTTCTTGCCATTCAATGAGTTGTTGTAGCACCTCTTCCTTCTTGCGCCTCACGCGACGTAATCAAAGGGTTGTTGGTCATCAACTAAGAGTGCCTTCAAGGTTGGCTTGATGATATTGGTGGCGGAGATGTCGGTTTGATATTTAGAACCGACCATTTGTGGACCGATTTTCAGTAGATCTAGACAGCCTCATCCCCAGTGAAGTCGCCAAAAAGTGTGTTGGCGCTAATTTAACACCAAACACTAGATGTGAACCGCTTGACAATGCTCACTGCGCGAGCGCGGACGATATGTGGCATTTGGTCGGACGGTTTGCGACCTCGCTGCAGGAGCGACTTCTCCCTGCGTGCTTGTCGGACGGTCTGTGCTTGGGGCTCGAACCGTCCGTGTGTGCAGAGGGTCTTCTTCACGAGGAACCTGCATCTCGCCTTTCGGGAGGGACTCCGTCGGAGATAAGAGATCCAATGATTGTATTGAGGTTGGCAGACTACCTAAAACGTCTCTAGACGACGTCGGTCCGAAAAGAGGTGAAATACGTTGAGTAATACTAGAGCTAGATTACTCCTACTTCTAAGAAATGGAAAGAACAGTACAAATAAGATAAATATGATATATATGTTTGATTGGATCGATTGTGAGGGTTCAATTGGCTGTACCATTTCATCTATATAAAGAAAAGGTTTGAACCCATTTCAAGTCGGCTCCCAAATAAATCCCGTGAATTTTACTAACAAATTCAATAAAAAATCTAGAACTCTAACTGATTCTATTCACGTGCCACCGCGTATCGTCCGGATCGAGGACAGTCCGATACTAGGGCCAGACCGTCCGATACTAGGGCCAGACCGTCCTATGGTCAAAACAGTGCTCAACAGTTCAGGAAGGCGTAGAAACCCGAGCGTGTATATATCCGGACCGTTTTGACCCTGGCTGTAGCCTGTAGGTCACGAATTTTTTTTTTGGTTACGGAGGCACACGAATTGTTTTGGGGTTATGCCTCCGCTTCCTCGAGCTTATGCTCCTCGTCCTTCAAGATCTCTTCTTCATCCCACCTACTCACGCCAAGGACTAGCTCGTCAGAAATCTCGCTGGCGGCGTTCCGGACAGCTTCCTCCACGGCCTCCACTTCCTGGAGCCTCGCGCCACGGCAAACGATCTCAACCTGGAGGTGCCTCAGGGAGGAGGAGAGGCGCCCGATTCCGAGATCCAGAACACCGGCATGCGAAGAGCACGCGCCACGCGCGTTGCATGGGATCCGGAGCTTCTCGAGCGCCGGCATGGCCCCCGGTTCGAAAGCCAGGCCGATCCCGACTTCCCAGCAGGTGAAGTAGAACTCCCTGAGGCAACGGAAACCGTGGCTGCCGACAGCGACGCCTTCTCCAGGCCTCGCCTCTCTCGAGGATATCCAGAGGAACAGCAGGGACGGCAGGTCCCCCAGGGTTCGGAACGACTCCTCGTCCACCGGAGTGAGGTATATGTCCAGGTAGCTGAGGTACTCCAGCGAGACCATCCACTTCGGGGTTCGGGGGAAATGGTAATCTATGGACATGTCGAATTTCTGGAGGCGGCGAGGAGGTGGGAACCAAGAATCCTGCAAGAAGTCCAGGGAACAGGTGTGGTAGCTCTGGATCTGTATCGACCGAAGGCTGAGCACGCCTAACTTGCAGAGGGACGTAACCAAACTGTCTGCGTGGACCTTCGTTGCATGATGATCTGCGTCGATGATACACCCGTTTATCCCAAGGATTCTCAAATTCGTCAGCTTGCCCAGTTCCAGCAAGGAAGACACTGGTGTGTGACGATTGATTTCGATCTCTGACAATTCCTGCAGAGCTTGCATGTTCCCAATCCCTTCAGGCAATTCTAAACTGTTGACCAGCAAGCATGTCAGTCGGCGTAGCAGAACAACGCTCCGTGGCAATCTTTTGACCCTTGTCCACCTCAGATCCAAGGTCTGCAAGTTCTGTAGGTCTCCTATCTGTTCAGGGAGCGCAGCTATTCTTCTTGAACTGAGTCGGAGATACCTCAGCTGACGTAGCCTGCCTATGTGCCTAAGGTAATTGTATTCCAGCACCACCCTGTTTTCTAGATCTAGAACCCTCAAGAACAGGAAGTTGGAAAGAGCAGGCATGTCCTCAGCGTGCCCAAAGATTGTGAGGGATCGAACATTAGAAACGACCATATTCTCTGGCACTGCAATACCATCCCGGGCATGGTAGTTGATGGATAGCCGACGAGCCTTGTCTCGTCGCGCCATCCTGTGATCCCCGTCACCACACAAGGTTAGAAAGTTTTCTTCGGCTGATTTGGATACGATGAGATCAAGAACCATGTCATGGACACGGCAAGCGTCGGCGCGACCATCACACTGAACGCCAACAGGCTGAATCATGCTCCTGTTGATAAGGTCGTTGAAATAGCATTCTCCTATCTCCTCCATGTCTTGTCCACCTTCTGCGGTGATAAATCCTTCAGCGACCCACCTTCTTATCAACCGGTCCCTCTTGATCTCATAGTCTTCAGGAAACACGCCTAGATACAACAAGCATGTCTTCAAGTGGTAGGGGAGATCGTTGTAGCTAATCATAAGAATCTTCTTCATCTCTTCCACGTCTGTATCTTTCTCAAGTGCTGAACCAATGGACTTCAGCGTCTTCTCCCATTCCTCTTTTGTGATACCCTTAGTGGCCAATAGACTAGCGACTGTGACGATTGCCAGTGGTAGGCCACCACATCTCTTCAGTATTTTGTCGGAAGCTTCTTTCAGATGGAGAGGACATCTATCTTCGGAACCAAAAATCCTACTTAAAAGTAAGCTCTCAGAGTGAGCTGCATCGAGAGGCTCCAGTGCATACACACGGTCAAGGTGAGGAGAGCAACAGTACTTAGCAACTGTGACGATGCGAGTAGTTGTCAGTATTCTACTGGAACAGTTGTTTTCAGGAAAAGCACATCTGATAATCCTCCATGCTGATGTGCTCCATATATCGTCGATGACAACAAAGTACCTAGCACGAATTTGCACAAATTAATCAAAGCATGTCCCTGCTGACGAGTTGAAGCTGCAGAGAGATAATATTCCTCCAAAGCAAGATTGCCATGAGAAGAATTCAGATATACGATGCGTACCTCTTATCCTGGAGGAACTGTCTTACGGCGTGGATGAGTTGCTGCTCATCCCATTCCTCGCTGCCGCCACACCCTCGGTGCCAGAGTATATGCCTCAATATCTTCTTCATGTCAGGGTTTTGTGACACTGATACGAAAGCTCTGTAGTCAAATTGCGCTTCGAGCCTCCTGTACACTTCACTGGCAAGAGTGGTCTTCCCAAGCCCACCAGACCCAACTATGGAGAATACATTCAGCTGTGTCACCGTGCCCTCTCTTTCTGTCGTCAGCAGCTTGATAAGTCTGTTCCTTGGGCCATCAACGCCAACGAGCCTTGTCGTCTCAGCGTACAGCGCCGGCAAGCGAGGGTCTATGCTTGTTCTACTCGATCTGGGGACAGCGATGGCATCATCAACCCTGTGGCTGTACCTCCCACGCCGATCGCTAGCCTCTACAGCTTGGCGTTTGAGACGTTGGATCTCCTTGGCAGCCCAATGGTGTGCCTTAGCATCTGCGAACAAGATCAAGAACCTAGCAACAAACCCCTTGAAGCCTCTAGGTTTGCTGCTGGACTCAGTACAAGAGCCGAGAGTGAGCATGAAGCTGTCGATGTTGTCCTCGATGTCGTAGGACAGCTCCCGAACCTCCTGCATCCAGCACTTGGACTGCTCGTCGGGGTCCTCCACCTCCGACATCTTCTTCAGGAAAGCATGCATGCCCTCGACCTCGGCTTTCAGAGACACCATATCCACCTTCACGCTGCTAAGAAGCCTGTGCTCGTCAGAGAGCAAGGCACCTAGCTTCCACAGCAAGGAGGCCATGGCTCCATGCGTTGCGCACACGATAGCTTCCATCTCTTCCAGTCACAATATTCGTCTGGTGTCGGTGTTTATTTGTGTACGTGCAGCTTTCATGTTCGTCGAAGGCTCTTGCTTCTTATACATGCATGCATGCATGCTCAGAGAGTCAACTACGCATTCACAAGCAAAAGGAAATGGGTTCAAGTATAAAGAACTTCAAATGAGTAAGCAGGTACGCCAGGTAAGGTGTACACAACCATAACTTTCTTGATGCATATATAAAAAAAGGGTGCACAAATAGCATTTGCAGACTGGTCGAGTGTTTAAGTATGCAGCAGGCCCCCCATCACCATGTGACCCATGGGATTTTCAGATTTTTTTTACTATGGAATCTGACACCGCTTGTTAGAGTGCACAGCGAATCTGGGACTAAACTTTAACGATTAGTTAGAAGAGGAAGTTGACAAATTGCGTCTTTGTAGCTAAGCCAACTTAAGAGCTTGTTCGTTTACAGTTAATCCATGTAGATTGGTGACTTGACTCGGTTTAAATCTATAACAAGTCAAAATCCATCTCAATCTATTTTAATACATTTCAATCCACGTGTAATTGAAATAACCGAACAACGCCTTAACGATAAGATATTTGGGTGCCCTTCAAATAATCTAGCTAGGTGAATGCAGAAGACAAATATCAGAGAGCATCTACCTAAATTAGTAGGATAAAGGATTCAAGGAAAAGAACCTCTGGAAACTTCAGATAAACAGATAGATAAATAAGGTGACAGGTTCAGAGCAAAGTTGTCAAGATTTCCTTGACGGAATCTACGACTAGTCAAACCGCTATCTTGTTTAGGGAAAGCTAAACCACTGACAGCTTGGGATCTGTCCAGCGTCTACTAAGATGACTACTGATGCGTGTGTACACACATAAGACGATATGAACGCCCGTGACCTGAAAAGAAAAAAAATTATAATTCAACGAAAGACAAGGCGGCCGGCCAACGCCTTTCCAGCTAGCTCAACAATGCCGGTCAAAGGAGCAGGTCTGGAAAAGTTTTCTTGGGCACACGCAAGGAGCAAGGATATGACTGGTGAGAAGATTCTAGAGATGGATTTGAGCTTACCAAACCAAAGAAGTGTGCCGCAATTGCTTAAGGAGGACTCCAACGCAGCCCCGGCATGGGGTGCCCCGGCCGCTCCCCCTCGCCTCCAACGGCGGCCCCCGGTGGCCCCCTCGCGAGGTGAGACAACCAAATTTTCCGGTGGTTCCACTAATTGATTATATTTAATGTAAATTAGTCGATTGCTCATACGTTGCGACGGCTCATAACAATACTTATGTAAATTATCCACCAAAAAGATTTCAATATTTTTTATTGATTGTTTCCGTTTTCCGCATAATATTTTTTTATTTGACTAACTCATGTTGTTGTTTACTCTATCCAATATGTCTTGATACAACACGGGTAATGAAAGGAGCGATTAGAAGAGAGTTAACGATGACTAAATAAACAAACAGAGATTATAGAATAATATAATTCCACCATACAGAGACTAAATAAGAGCAAGTTTGTGAGTTCAAGTTTTAAAATAAGTCACATAAACTCAAACTTATAAAAAAGATAGATCTGGAGTGGTTGCTAAACTGGATGAGCTCCATACAAATTATTATACTTCGTAGCAATTACTAACATTTGAAACCAACAAATAACCTTTCCTTTTACGATTAGTGTGACAAATCATTGGTGCTCCATCCAATTCAGCAACCTCAGACACCATAGAGTCCATTGCGCTAATGTGGTCTCAAAAACGACCTAATGCTTGCAAGAGCAAATAACACAAGAGACGAGCACCCTGTGGTAGTGCCCGTATGGATCTCCAAATCCTAACACATATTTTGCAGGATCCATGAGCCATCATCAGAAGAACACAAACCATGTGCACACAATAAATAAATTATTAACACACCAAAATTATGTTCAGTCCTTAGCACAACAAAAAAACTAATTAACACCAAAAACAACAGAGGAACAACACAATAATTTTTGCAATGACAGAAGGATGGGTGACAGTTACATAAAAGCGGTAGAAGCATACCGAGTCGACACCGCGGTAAGGAAAAGGCCATGTAGATAGGCGATGCCGAGCCATTGAACGGGTACATAGGCAGCAAATCAGTGACCCCCATCCCTCGCCTCCCCACTTCCAAGGTTTTGTAGAGCAGGAAGGGAAGGGAAGAAGCGAGCATACCTGTTCGTTACCGAAGAAGGACACGATAAAGACCTGGACATCTAGAGACGACATATGTAGTATACCGCTAGATACATATAGGGAGAGAGCATGCAAGCAGACAAAGAAGCCTAGCTAGAGCAGCGCCAAACCGAGAGGCACCCGCACCAGGGATCGGTCCGAGAAGGGCGAGATAATGCGAGTGCCTTCCCAGCCCTGGACCCGCCAAGGCGATACAACACCACCACGAACTTCGTAGCATATGCCAACTACTGCCACGCTACGGGCCTTGGTTGTCCAATATCTCAGACTTAGACTCCTCATCGCCAAGATAACCTAAGCATGGCAGGCGCCACCTTGTCCTCGACGGCATGCACGAAGAAAGGCCAGGAGCAAGACCGACTCGCCCCGTACCCACGTCAAAGAGCATCGGTCGGCTCACGGCTATGACCATGGGTGGGGGCAGTAGGTTGGGGAGGAAGAACAGGGCCAAGGCCGGGAAGACGAACGGGACGTCCGACGACAGCGAAAACGAAGGTGCATACATACTGTGAAACGTCCTCGTGGACGTGCAATAGCCACTGCGCGGTGTAACACCCCTAGTGTTTATATTCCGCTCGACAATGAGTACGGATTTAAGCATGTAATATCAGTGGATAAACGGACGCTAAATTTTAATTATTTTCGTCTATCGCGATTTTAATATCGCATCTGTTTCATCTCTCACGAGTGCGACGTCGTTTTTATTTTATCTATCCGGGCTCTTCCGAAATTTTCGTGATATTCGGAACATCGTCGATCCGAAAATTGGTGCGTCCGATGATTATTTAAAATTCATCGCTCGCGCGAATACGAATTCGGAAGCCCAAACCACTCGGATGATTTTTATCCTGGATAAATTAGTTTGAACTCGGCGACTAAAATATTCGGGATAAAATAATTCGAATCGCGTGAAATTGTGCGCGAGGTTATGATTCCATTCGTTCTTCAGCACGCTGTTTGACGACGAAATCACGTATACATTGCGGATCTGGTTTCGGCTAATTTCGGTCGAATCACGTAGAATAAATCGTCAGTACCGAAATCAGTTTATTTCGGTCTGTTGTTCTCGTCTGGATCCGAATCTTCAGATATAAACAAGTATTAAATAATTTGGTTCCTACTCGTTCACCGTGAAATCACGTACAGGAATCCATAATTAAGCCTCGATTCACTGGTAAATTATCTGTGGCTGTGGAACCAGGTGTTCAGACACGGATGAAATTATTGATTCAAATCAAATGGAATACAATTCGAAATACTGTTCTGAATTGTTCTGATTACGTCTCGCTTCAATCTAAAAATATTGATCTATAATATCTTCAGTTTCCGTTTAAAAAAGAGAGAAAAAAAATAAAAAGGGAAATCTCCCTGGGAGCTTATCTCCTCGCCGACCAGGGGGAATTTATTTTTTTCTTTCCTCCTCCTGCTCCTCTCGCGGTGCTTGGGAAACCAGCTAAGCGCGTGAATGGATCGCCTCACTGTGATGGCGCCGCCGCTGCTCGTCCTCCTCCTGTCGTTCTCTCTCCTTCTTGCTGATTTTTTTTCAGACGTCGCTATCTCGTCCACCGCCCAGCCGCCCCTGGCTCCTTTAAATGCAAGCGTCGGTCCTCCTCCTTCTTCCTTGCTCGAGGATCTCTCTCGCCGGAGCTTCCTCTGCCGGTGATGGCTGCCGCGAGCTCCCTCTGCTCTCTGCTTCGCCACGCGCCAAGCTCCCAGCCGGTTTCCTGCGCGCGCTTGCTCTAGCTCGGACTTCCGCTCGGGTTCAGGCTCCCTGCGCGCGAGCCTCTGCGCACCCAGTCTCTCTGGTCGCCTGCTCCAGCTCCCATGGCGCCCATCTCTTTCCTCTCCTTCTGCTCGGCGCCGCGGCTTTCAGCTCGCCGGAATGGCCCTCTGCTGGGCCATGGCCGCTGTGCCAAGTTCTCCTCTATTGCTCGCGCTCTGCACAGCTTGCTCCTGCGCGCAGCGCGCCCAGCCAGCTCCCTGCCGAGTCCCAGCCGAACTACTCCTTACAGCGCCCTGTCGAGGCTTCCTGTTCATGCGCTTGCCATGGCCGCGCCCTGGGATTTGCCGGAGTCTGGCGCGCGCTGTTTTTTTCCATGGCACGACTACCCTCCTCTGCTTGACGGACGAGCAGTCGCCCAGCTTGCGAAGCTTCCTTGCCATGGCCGTCACGTGCCTGCGCGCAGCTCGGCGCCTGCTGCGCGTGTCGAACTCTTCTAGTGCGCGCACGAATTTCTCTGCTCGTCATGGCGTGTCAAGTTTCCGCGTAGAGCTTCCGCGTTGAATCAAGCCCCATGTTGTCGTATCGCTTATCAAGTACTCGGTTGAAGACATCAATCGAAGATCGTCGTCGTTTGGTGCGTCATCAAGAAATTCCAAGACAAGGCTAGCAGCACGATACTTCCCAAGTGTTCGACAAATTGCTTGGATCGAAAAATCGCTACCGATCTTGCGGCTTCGAGTCAGCTGCTGAAACGGTAAGCTGATAAATTATTCAGAATAGTTCGATCGTTGAATAAATTAATGTGTTAGTGCGAGGCTTATTAAGGTGCTCGATAAATTACGTAAGTCCCAAAACTCTCGTCAACTTCGCAGTTCTTGCGATTATCGAGCCAGGTTCAGTTATAGCGAATTATTTCGCTATTTCGGTCAATTAGCTGAATTAATGTACCGAGTAGAATATTAGTAGGCCTATGTGGTAAAGAAATATTTTAATCATTTGTAAAGATGTAGTATAATTTATAAAGCAAGAGATAAGGTTAGCATTTAATTAATTAGCTGGTGAATTGTGTAGGCTAATTGTATTCCATGTATATAATTTGTTGTTTGTGATGCTTGCGATAGGTTCGAGAAGCGTAATTATTGCGCGTAGTCGTATATTAATAACTAGTGTTTCCGTACAAAATTGTACAATGCCTCGCCGCTAGGTGTTTAAATTCGCCATCGCGTAGCACTATTTAGGTGTGTGATATTCATGTTTATATGCATTCATGTGCATCGTGCATCTCAATTAGGTACGATAATTGATCGCGTAATGCGGAGAACCAGAACTGAGTCAATCACAAGACGATGATGATGAACGAAACTGGAGATGGATAGACGAGGCAAGTATCGGGACAAAGGATGGTCGTCAAGTGATCGACGCCTAACAAACACTAACCTAGTGTTACCCAGGCAAGCCCCGGTGCATGCAACCCCTTCCTTGTGTTTTTAAATAATTTTCGCACACTTTAAGTCTAGTGAAATGTGCATTAGGTTTATAGGAGTTGCTTGAAACCATTTGATGCATTGCCTGCCTTGATATCCATACCTTTATAGATACTTCTGTGAAGTATCAAAATATGATTTACAAAAATGCTTAGCCCTGCTTAGATCTTATGGATAGAGGTTGTCCTTAGCCTAGCTCGAGAAAGGATGACTTCTACCTGCAAGAATATTTTCATTTGGAGCAATGGTGGGATCTTACTGCAAAGTTCCCTGTGATGCTCTTTTCATCCTAAGGAACAGAAACAATCCTAAGGATGGAAATACTTAAATTGAGACTTGGGTTAGGAACAGGTGATGTTCTACCCAGGTTGATTAAGGATTGAATGCGTATGTAGGCGTGCTGATCGAGGACCCTTTAACTGGTCACATGCCTCGTCATGGGTAAGCCTTGCCTCGGGCAGACTAAGGCCAGAATAAGATAACACGAAATGGGCGTGGAGCGGTGGCGAGAGTAGCGTGTACCCTCCGTGGCAAGAGGCTGGACGGTGGTGTATCTGTGCTCTCGGTTTGCGTGAACCTGATCTGGTCTTAAGAACCCCGGTGGCGGGTTGACATATGCAAGGGTTAAGTGCTACATATATCGTGTGATTGGAGATCCTCAGCTGAGTATAATCGATTCGGATCGCCGTACCTTCGCGGTTATGAAGACTTGGTCACTTCCCTACAACCTAAGTCAGGATGCGAACTTCGTGAATAAAAATGATATTGTATTAATGAAATGATAAAATTAGACTAGAGGCAAACAGAGTCTATTAATATTTAATCTGGCATTAAAATGTTGAAAGTAAGGACTCACTTTAGTAAGCTATTTCTGCAAAAGTATCTAAGTTGATTTTTGCTAAAGCCTCTCCTTGATTCCTATTTATCCAGCATACCCTTGAGAGTCTTTTCTTTAGTCGGGTAAGTCTTGCTGAGTAATTCCATACTCAGGGTTTTATTCCCTGTTGTTTTTCAGGTCCTAACTTTGTGATGTTGTTGATGGTGTTAAGTGCCGGTGGGCTCGGCCTTCTTATAAGTTTAAGTAACTCCCTTATACTTCTTATTGAGGATGGTCATTTGAGCTAGCATATATTTCAAACTTATAATCACTCCGATAAAATAATGTAAAATTTTTGTAACTTGTAAAATTTGGTAATAATATTTCCGCTGCAAAAATATTGGTGTGTGTGATCTGTGTTACTTAATCCTGTGGTTCTGGTTGTAAGTGGTTTATCCGATGTCCTTGGGACAATCGGACGGATCCTGTTAAGTTATTTAGTGCACATGCATAGCTGTCTGAGGTCTTTGAGACAAGGACAGGTGCATGTGGGCCCAATAACTTGGGAGGTTCTGCCACACGCGGGTCGGTGTCGGGGCTGGTGTTGGACGAATATGGGGAGGAGGCGCCTGCTCCCACGCCTTTTGCCGAGAATGGGGTGGCGCAGAAGCGGAAGCATGAGGGGAGAGAGAAAAGAAGCATGATGACGAACGAGGTGGCAGCAACTAAGGCGAGAACCATCATTATCGTGCGCAGGTATAGATGACCAAATGGATCGTGTATGACGGGCCGGCCCGAGGCACGACCCATTTAATAGTGCCTAGGCTAGCCTGTCACGAGCGTCGTGCCGTGCTTGGGTTGTAGCTTGCCCGTAGGCTCCCCTCGCCTCCAACAGCGGCCCCTGGTTACCCCCTTGCTGGGGTGAGGCAACCAAATCTTCCCGTGGCTCCACTAATTGATTGTATTTAGCGTAAGATTAATCTATTTTAAGTATAGCTAGCAGATAATAATGTGTATTACGATATTATAAATATGGTAGTTTTTTTAAACTCCAAAAACTGATATAAAAAAGGCAAATAGCTGAGTTGAAGGGTAAATGAGGAGTTGAATAGGGAGAATAGTTTGAGAGGAGAAAAAAATAGAGCAAATAATAATTAAGGGGAGGTATTTAAATATCTTTCTTGTAAATTATCTTTCTTCGCGCCCACATTACTTTGTGTCGCCCTTTCTCCACATTACTTTGTGTCGCCCTTTCTGCTAGGAGAAGAGTGTTTCCTTCCTTTGCCTTAATCCTTTAGGCCTTATTTGGGTAATCTTATATTGAAGTGGATTGAGGTGGTATGTGGTGTATTGAAGTATAATATGAACTAATTTTTATTTCAATCCCCTTCAATATACCTCAATCCACTTCAATCCCTCCCTACCCAAACAAAGTCTTATGGATTTAGGCAAGCACCCAACGGACGACCGCCTCCCGGTCTCGAGACTCTTGAGGCAGCGTCTAATTGAGTCAGGGTACGAGTTTTGTTTATGTCAGGGGGTATCATATTACTACTTATGTTTTGTGTTCATTGCCTTGGTTAGGGCAGTGATCTCGACGGCGACACGAAGGGACTATGGGGCATCTCTTCGCCAAGCTAAACCCCTCGTTCATTTGACATAGATGTCGGCTAATCTTCGAGAGTGCCTAGCCATCGCCCATGCGACTCTTGAGATTGTCGATGACGAGATCGTGAGCCTACACGCTCGCCTAGTGGAGTCGGATTGTCGTGTTGCTAGTGAGCAGTGTCTCCTCTTTTTTGACCACCCTTCGATTCTTTTGACTTCTTTTCCCTTTATTTTCTAGAACTGTTATCGAAAGTCCCTAAACTTCGTGAGGGCACAGACCGAGCCGCAGAGCTCGTCTAGGCCTCCGGCACCAACCATGAGGAGCGTCTTCTCGGTGCATCGAACCGGGTTCGCCAAGTCGTTCGTCATGGTCCTCGTCATGGTGCAACCGCTGCTTTGTTTATCGCCCAGTTTAGGTCGGGTCATGAGTTATGTGCCATCATTGGCCTCTCGGAGAACATGTCAGGCGACGTTCTTAGGGGCCTAGAAGTTGATTTTGACGTAGCTGCTGAGTTCGTGTATAAGTGCAATCAACCTCTTGAGGGTTTTGGTGATTAATGGACTAAATAAATAAAATATACTAGTGAGTTTACTCCTAGTGTATGTCAGTTTTAAATCATAACAGATGCATAGAAAAGAAATAAACGAACTAACAGGAAACCAAGTGTTAAAAGGATAAAGGTGGTTTCTGGCGGAAAACCCCAAGTATTTTGATTATTCTTGATTAGTAATAGGGATCTTTGTATGATTAGTTCCTTTGCAAGGTAAGGATGATATGCACCAACTATTTCTATCCGCTTCAAAATTCTAGTTTGAAAAGTTGCGAAGTCGCCATGTGATTTCTCCCCCTTCCTTTCGAAATATGTTTTTCCAGTGTAGGCCGGTTCAATCGAGTTTAGGGCTGGTTCAACTGGTGAAAGTTGCCTAGAGGGGGGTGAATAGGCAAGCGGAAACTTTTCAACAAAAACTAGAAACGAACTAGGTAAAACCGGTTCAGCCAGTTTGCACGAGATCAACTAAAGAATGAGATATAAAACTGAATTGATCTCGAAATTCACCCAGTTAACTTTGGAAATGAGATGTTCTAGATGATCCACAGGGTTCAAAGTAGTAGATCTGAGAAGGGCACTTCTCAAAATCCACACACCAAAAAGATATAAACAAATCTTCCACGGAATAGTGAGAGAACGAAGAACACAACCAAACACAATGAGCAAGAACACAAGAGACACAAGAATTATCCCGAGGTTCGGTCACACCACCAAGGTGCCCTACTTTCTCATTGAGGCGCCCACAAAGAGCCGGGTCTCTTTCAACCCTAATCCTACCTTTACCGACCACAAAGGTTAAGCCCACACACTAATCTTTTCTCAAACGACCAGGTAATATAAACTTTGTTGTGGTCTTCCACAAGATTTGGAGACTCACAATAGACACCTAGTCGTCTAGGAGCTAGAAGCTCCAAGAGTAATGAATCCACAAAGAACTCGATATAGTACCAAAGCTTGAATCAAGAAGAACAATAAGGATTTAGAGATGAAGCACAAAAAATCGCAGCTCTCAATCTCACTCAAAGATTTCTCTTCAAAGATTTGAAATGGGAGAGGCAAGAGGTGTGTGAGAGAGAGTGGGAGGTTTCTCAGGTTAGGAATGGAGTTTGAGTCGTGCTCTTCTGTGGGGGAGAGAGATAGGAGTGAGTATATATAGGTAGGGCTCCAAAACTAGCCGTTTCTGACTTTTCTGCTCAAAAATCGGCTGAGTCGTTTTTAAAACCGGCTGAAATGGTTTCCAACAGACTAAATTCCAGTTCAGTGACCGACTGAGCTAGTGGGTGGACCGGAGTCAAAATCGGCTGAGCTGGTCCAAAAACCAGCTGAGCTAGTTTTTGAATACCAGCTGAACCAGCCTGAAAACCAGTTGAACCAGTATTTTCCAGAGAGCAATTTTGGCTAAGATAGACTTAAAAAGGTTGTACTACATACTTTCCCTAAGGATTAACAAGGGTAAAATAGAAGTTTTGGATCAAGGATTTTGAGCTTTAGTACCAACACCAACCTTCTTTTTGGATCCCCTTGATAGTACGATGATTCCTATACTCAAGTTAAATAAAATATAATTAAGTAAACTCCTTGAGTCATTGGTGTCTCATGTGTGATTTCTCCATGGCGTTGCTTCATAGAGATCACAAACATCTTTGTCTCACCTTTTGAAGCAAACACAAATCAAACCATGTGACTTGTACCATTTCACCATATATGAGTTCAAATCATGGCTTCAAGTCACCTTACTGATGCATCAACATATTATAACTCTTCATGGCTGATTAGTTCATCGACTTAGTGCAAGTACTCTCTTCTTCACCTTAGCCATGGTACCTCGGTCCACAAGCCGTCGCTTGGCCTTCACCTTCGCTTAGTTCCTCGAAGCCCTTTCCTTGCTATCTTCACCCTATCAAGCCATTCTTGAGTCACATTATATTGAGCATCCATTGAGAGAATCATTTCTTCGATATTGTAAACCTTGCTTGAATGTCATCTAGATATAAATGCTAAGATCAATCAAGCTCTAGTTTGATTCTCATAGAAGCATATATGGACTAATAGTAATATGGTCAAGGCAATTCATGATTCCTCATATCTCATTCACTTTGTCTTGACCAATCCTCTTAATCACTTCAACCTCTATTTTGATCATATTTATGCATAGTGATTTCTCAGGTCTTGTCCATATATTCAAACCAATATAAAGACCATATTATATCCATTTGTATTGTTTCATTGGTTATTTAACCTTGTGTTGAACCTTTGTTCACTGATCATTATACACTATTCAAGTATGTTCATTGTTGGGGGGTCTGCTTCGTCGCCGAAGGTCCTGAAAGAAGAAGCACCTTCGAAAGAGCAACACAGAACAGCACCGAAGCTATCATCCAGGGAGCTTCGGCATAGTAACGCGCCTTGAGACGAAGGGTTGCACCGACTTAAAGATGCAAAGACCGATTGGCCCATGATAATCTGTGTCTTGACTGTAACCTGTTATAAGGGATATAAATGTAAATTCGTACAGGCTACGTCCTGTGTCTATAAATAGGTGAACAGTACCCCCATACTGTTCACGCTGACTTGTATTCCCTGTTACGTCACGCTTGGACTTTTCACCTTCTGTTAAGCTGAAGGTATAAATGTAATTCAATATTGTTTATGTTCATTCACTTTAATATATAAAAGATATAAATAAAAGTCATATGATTATTTATGTTATGTTCTATGTTTTATATGCTTCTTCTTCTATTTAATTATATTGTGATGATTAAGGTATATCCTTCATGACCTTCGTCTGAAGATCATTATATCCTAAGGGAGATAATGCTTCGTAAGACGAAGGGTTTTAACCTTTAACGTTTTGTGTTGCCTTGTTCTTAATTCATAGTATTTGAGAACAAGTGACCAACATTGGCGCCCACCTCTGGCTTTTGAGCTGATGGCTTCGTTCAGCAACCAAGTTGTAGCACCTTCGGCTACGGAACTGGTGCTCCCGATAACAGGTGGTTCATGCTCAGAGCCAGCCAACAAGAAGCAGAAGAAAGAAGCGCAGAGAAGGGTGCAACATGTTGGGGTGCAGGGACCCTTCATCAAGTCCAAATGGTCCCACATCCCAATTACCTTCACCTAGGAGGATCTTTAGCTCAAGGATTACCCCCACAATGATGTTATGGTCATATCTTGTGTCATCAGGGGTTTCTGGTCCATAATGTTCTGGTTGACACAGGCAGTGCAACAGATATCATATTTGCTAAGGCCTTCAGACAAATGCAAGAGCCAGAGGATAAGATTCATGATGCTACACATCCTCTCTGTGGCTTCGAAGGAAGGCAAATTGTAGCACTCGGCAAAATCACAATGCCAGTAACCTTCGGCTTTGTTCATAACACAAGGACTGAACAAATTGTTTTTGATATTGTTGACATGGAGTACCCATACTGTTGGGGCTTGTTCTCAAATGCTATGAATTAAGAACAAGGCAACATAAAAATGTTAAATGTTAATGCCATTCGTCCGCTGAAGCATTATCTCCCCAAGGATTTAATGAACTTCGGACGAAGGTTACAATGATAGAATTACGAAGGTACTACCTTCGTAATTAAATTCTTAAAAGTAATACGAGATAATGCAGGATATCAAGTGTTAAAGATAAGTAAATTGAAAATAAATGATATCATTTATACATTTTGTAAATCTTAGATGTTTGAACATACTATTAAATACATTTATACCTCTGCCTTGACAAGTGACAATTTCCGAGTGATCTGATTGCAATTACAGGAATGCGTGAACAGTAAAGGAATACTGTTCACTATTTATAGGCACAGGACACAGCCTGTGAAGAATTACAATCATGCCCCTCATAAAAGTTTACAACAATGACTCAGACCCCTATGAGCTAAAAGGTCATTCCATCTTTAAGTTGGTTCGACCCTTCATCTTCGGACATGTTATAATACCGAAGCTTCATGAATGACGCCTTCGACGTCACGTACAAGCGGCTTCAGCCGAAGCTGTTTCTTTCTGCAGGACCTTCGGCGACGAAGCGTGGTCCCAACAGTAGCCCCTTCACGGTGCTAGATCGTTTTTCGTAACGAGCTTGATCCGTGAAAAAAGTCTCTTAGGCTTCAGGAAGCCGAAGGTCTGAAAAACACCTTCCCTGAGCTCGTTGTCGAGAAACGATACAATTTTTGAGCGCGTAGTGATTCCACCATGCGGGTTCACTATTCTGGTTTTTGCGGTCCACCGTTCAGCGGGTGCGAGCAATCGTTTGCTTGGTGTAAAAATCCTGACGATTCACCTTCCTTCCTGCAACACTATATAAACAGACGGGTAGGTGTGAAGTTACCACAACATTCATTGCTACTGCACTGTTTTGCTGCCAAAATTTTTAACCATAGCCGAAGCTTGACTTTCGCATTCGAACGAAGCTCTAGTTTGGCGTCTGCTTCGTCAGAAGAAGGTCTTCAGGAAAGAGGTTATTAATTTCTGAGCAATTTTCAAGATAAAATCAAATGGCCAGAGTGCGCTCTACTGCTAGGGCTGAGCGCGAAGGAGACGAAGCCGAAGCTGCGGAAGCTGTCCCTATCTCGGAAGCGATGAGGCGAAGTGGATTGATGACATCGGAGATCACCCCTGCTGCCGAAGCAGAACAAGCAGATATTGAAGAAACTGATTCTGAAGATGATCACACTATTGCAATACCAAGCAAGCCTAGCCACTTGGACTTCGGAAAGTCAACAATCTCCAAGGCTGATTTCCCAAAGATGGTAAAATCGGGCTACTTTAGCGAAGATGAGAAGAAGCTGATTCGCTTCGGAGGAGAGGAAACTACCCCGAAGCCAGAGAAGGATGAAATAGTGATTTTCAAGAGTTTCCTCAAAGCCGGTTTGAGATTTCCTTTGAATAGGATGATTGCCGATGTGCTAAAAAAGTTTGGTATCTATTTTCATCAACTAACTCCTAATGCTATTGTTAGGCTTAGTGTTTATATTTGGGCTCTCCGAAGCCAGGGGGTGGAGCCATTTGCCGAAGGTTTCTGCCGGGTACACGAGCTACATTATCAAACTAAGGCCAGAAAAGATGGATTACATGAAAATTTTGGTTGTTATAATTTTGCCTACCGGAAGACTACGAAGTTTCCTGTAATCAGCTATCGAAGCAAGTGGCCGGCAGGCTGGAAGTCAGAATGGTTCTACGTCAAAGTTGATGATGACAAGGAGAAGCTAGTACAGAGCCCGCTTGAATTGATATTCGGAGAGACCAGACCCCACTGCAATATGACACCGGAAGGTCCAACTTAAATCGCGTTGGCCGAATTCAGGATTATTGCTGAACACATTGGCACTAGAGATCTTGTGCAGGAATTTCTGTCGTTTAAAATATTTCCAACTATGAAGGAATGGGCTATGCCGAAGCTCAAAAAAGAGAAGAAAGAAGGAGAACTTGTCCGCCTGCCCTACCATTACAAGTTCAAGAAATATTTTAAAGAACCCTGCCAAAAATGGTTCGAAACAATTGAAGTAATGAGTACTGAAATCCTTGGAAATTATTCTAAAAAAGAAGATCAATTGATGACAGCAGCCTTCGGCACCCGGCCGAAACGAAGGCTAAATAGAGTGCTTGATGCTATAGGTTTTGAATACCCTGACTACGAGCGGCTAGACAAGGGTGCCGAAGGGCAAAAAAGAAAACGAGTGGCCAGCGTTTTAACTAAAGACGACGAAGATCAACCAGAAAAGAAGAAAGAAAAACTTGAGCCGAAAGCAATTGCCCCAAGAAAGAGAAAAGCTGCGTCTCCGAAGCCTGCATCACCGAAGCCAGCATCTCCGAAGCCAGCATCTCCAGAACCAGAAATATTGGCCCGAGATGAAGAAGTGTCTGTGGTACCTTCTGCTGCCGAAGTGGAAGAAATTTTGAAGGTAATGACTGAATCTTTGCCTATCAAGCTAAGTCCGCTGGCACCGGAACTGACAAAGTTTTTTCAGAAGGACAAAGAGACTTCGGCAGTAGAAAGTTCTGCGAAGCCGAAAAAACAAAGAATCATTCAAGTGACAGATGTGATCCATGGGACACCATCACCGACATCGGTATCAAAAATTGTTGTTGCCAAGACCGCCGAAACCGCCAAAGATGCCGCAGCCGAAGCCACCAGAGTGGAAACCCCCGAAGCTGAAACCGGCGGAGCCGAAACTGCCGGGGCCGAAGCCGGGGCCACAGAAGATCCGAACCTGGAAGAGACACTTGAAGTTATTGATAATATACTCCTGAAAATGGCTGAAGAAGAAGCTGCTGTGGTCGCGGCAAGCGCAGCTACTGAAAAAGAGAAAAAACAAGTTGAAGACGTTTTGGAAGGAGATTTTAAATTTCACGATTTACTTGGACAAGAATTAACAGATGCTGAAAAAGAAGAGCTTAAAAGATATGCCGTATCCTGTGGATATAAGCCTGGGGCTATGCTATTTGGTGGAGTTAACGAAGGGAAACTGAGATGTCTTCGAAACCGCAGTGAGGCTAAAATTATTAGAACCCTCTCGAAAAGCATTGGCCTGCCGAAACTAGAAGCGGACCTCTGCCGCTACCAGCGACACCATATCGCTGGAAGCTTGCTTTATGCTAATTTTAAGGTAAAAAATATTGTTACCATTTTATTATTATTATTAATTTTTTAGGTCATTTTCTAATGAAGACTGTTTTGACAGAGTATACTACTAAGTAAGGTTCTAAAAATGCAACAAGATCTCGAAGAGGAGAAGAACAAGGTTATCATCAAAGATTTGGAAGAAAAAGTTGAAAATTATGAAGCTATTCTGAAAGAGAAGGACTTCGCCATCCAAGATTTTGAAATCATGGCTAAAGAGCACGAAGGTGCATTGGAAAAGAAGGACTTTGTTATTCAGTCTATGGAAGGCTCCTTGGCTGAAGTCCAAGCCGAGAATGATAGCTTAAAGAATGAATTGCTTAAATAATCAGAAAAATTTGAGCAAGAAAAGAAACATCTTGAAACAAGTCTTAAAACTGAGATGGATAAAAATTCAAATCTGCAAACATCCTTGAAAGAGCTCCAAGAGAAATGCCTAAGCTTCGGCAGCCGATGCGTGCAGCGGCTGAAGGATGTGTTTCATTCTATCGGAGCCAGCTCTGAAAAATTTACACCTTCGGCTGCGAACCTGCCCAGCACATTAGAATATATTGAAGGCGAGGTTGATGCTCTTGACGAAGTTATTGGTGGGCACGCCGACTTCTGCGCCATGGTAGCTTCTCGGGGCACAGCTGCCGCTTTTTGAAGGCCGGCTATACGCATGGAAATATTGTAAATAGACCAAACTTCAGCTTATCAGTGTCAGATCTAATAGATATCCCAAGCCTGGCCCGAAGCATTGGAAATAGATTCATGACCCAGATCTGGGTAAATGGGGGGCGAAAAATGGCAGGTGACGAAGCTCGAAGTCATCTTAAGCCGGTAAGAAACTTATATTTGTTACTTTTACCTTCTCCTTGAAATTTGCACCTGTCTTACTCTGATCCTTGATATCCGCAGGATGATGAAGCTGAAGTATGACGAAGCTGAAGTTTTGACGAAATCTAGCCTGAAGCTTGATAGTTGCTTCACCATACTTTCCTGCAAAAATTCTGGAGAGACTTTTGTAATATAATTATGGAATAACTCATGTAAATTTGTACATACCTTGTAATATATTTTGTTTCCGTTATCTTCATCCAATCTGCTTTGCTGTGGACGAAACTCCTCTTTTGAGCCGAAGGCGAAAAACACCTTCCCTTCTTTTCGTACACAATGAAGCATAAAATTTTTTCCTTCGAAGTCTTTTCTCATTACTGAAGCACCTGTCTTTTTCGTGTGGTATGATGATGATTCTATATATGTCTAAATGAATGTTTATGAATGCAAATGACATGATGGAATGTATTGTGCAAATGAATATTGAGACACATGTTCAAAAATCATGATCACAGCCCTTTCATCCCGTTAGGAACGATTCGAATCTTTTTGCTGTTTACTTTTCGGCTTCACCGTTTACTTTTTGGTGTATCAGCGTTGACTTTTCGTTGTAAGCCTCCCTTGGGAGCTTCTTCGCCTTTTACTTTCAGCGGAATCAGCGTTGACTTTTCGCTGTAAGCTCTGCATTCCCTTAGGAACGACTTTTGAGCTTTTCCCTGATTTCTTTTCTTTTTCCTTTGCATTTACATTTACATCTTTGGGGGATATCATTCTTATAGAATTGAAATAAAGAAAATTACATGTTGTGGCCCCATTAAAAACCTTTCTCCCCCTTTGGAAAGGAAAAGGGTGCCAGAAAAAAGGAATAGAAAAAATTACATCAAGCTAAACATAATATCGCCGAAGCTCATCCGCGTTCCACGATCTAGGAATGTCGTTGCCGTCCATATCCTTTAATCTATAGGAACCGGGTCTTGACGAAGATACTACCAAGAAAGGGCCTTCCCACTTCAGCTGTAGTTTGCCTACCGTGTCTGGGTTGGCCACTCTCCGAAGCACCAAATGTCCTGGCTTGATGTTCTTCAACTGAACCTTTCTGTCACGCCATTTTATTGTTTCGGCTTGGTATTTATTGATGTTTTCCACAGCCTGAAGCCTGATCCCTTCTATAGCATCCTTTTCCATAGAGCAATCAGCTTCATCTTCGCCTTCTGCCGAAGCTATTGTTCTTATAGATCCTGCTTTGGCTTCTTCTGGTGTTATTGCTTCGTCGCCGAACAATAGTTTAAATGGCGTAAAGCCTGTTGATCTTGACGCTGTTGTGTTATGGCTCCACACCACTTTGATTAATTCTTCTGGCCACTTTCCCCTGGGCTGATTGAAGATTGACTTCATTATTCCTGTCATTATGATCCCATTGGCTCTTTCGACTAGTCCATTTGATTCTGGATGCCAAACTGACGCAAAATGGATCTTCGTGCCAATTTGGTCACAAAACTCTTTGAAAACTTTGGAGTCAAACTGCGTTCCATTGTCCACAGTAATGGCCTTCGGCACTCTGAAGCGACAAACAATGTTTTGCCAGAAAAACTTTTGGACGGTGACCGAAGTTATTGTGGCTAAAGGCTTTGCCTCAATCCACTTAGAAAAATATTCCACTGCCACTACAACATATCTTAAATTTCCTTGTGCTGGTGGTAGCGGACCTAACAAATCAAGGCTTTGTAACGGCCAAGTGGGTTGTATTAACTGAGTTAGAGACGAAGGTTGTTTTTGACCTCTTGCACATTTCTGACAACCTTCGCACTTTTGCACTAGTTCCGCTGCATCCGAAGCTGCTTTTGGCCAATAAAATCCTTGGCGGAAAACTTATCCCAACAAAGGCCTAGATCCGATATGAGATCCACACAGGCCTGCATGTATTTCCTTCATCAATTCTATACCTTCGGCTCTGGACAAACACTTGAGCAACGGGGAACAGACCCCACGCTTATATAATTCCCCTTCTATAATAACATATGGCCGAGCTCTTGCTTCTATCCTTCTGTTATAAGCTTCGTCATCCGAAAGAAAATTACCCTGAAGGAAAGAGATGATTTCAGTTCTCCAATCTTCACTATAGACAGGGGATATGTTGAGGACCGCTCTTTCAAGAAGCTCAACCGAAGGCGCTTTTATTGTTTCAAAAAATACATCCGAAGGTAAAGGCAGCCCCTGTGCCGCTGACTTGGCTAACAGATCAGCATATTCATTTTCTCCGCGAGGAATATTTTTGACAGAGAATCCTTCAAAGGAAGCCTCGATCCTTCGGACTGTATCTAGATATTTTTCAAGCTTCGGATCTCTTGCTTTATAGCTCTTGTCAATATGACCAGAAATAACTTGGGAGTCAGTTTTAAGAATAGCCCTTCTGATCCCCATTGCCTTTAATTTCCGAAGACCCAAGAGCAGAGCTTCGTACTCAGCAATATTATTTGTGCAACTGAAATCAAGTCTTGCCGCATAACAAGTTCTAACTTTGGAAGGTGAAACCAACACAGCAGCTGCTCCTGCTCCGAAGGTCCCCCAAGACCCATCGCAGAACACTGTCCATGCTTCGGCATCTTTATTCATTTCTTCTTCCTGAGCTCCTGGCGTCCAGTCAGCAATGAAGTCTGCCAACGCTTGGGACTGAATCGAAGATCTATGGACATAATCAATACAAAATTCATTGAGCTCTGCAGCCCATTTTCCAATTCTTCCAGTAGCTTCTCGGTTTCTTATAATATCCTTCAAGGGTTGTGAAGAAGGAACAATTATGTTGTAAGCTTGAAAATAATGCCGAAGCTTCCTGGAGGCCATCAAAACAGCATACAGTACCTTCTCCAATTCTGTATAATTTTTCTTTGATAAACTAAGAACTTCGGACACAAAGTATATTGGGGCCTGCTTTTTGACTTGGCCTTCAAGCTTCTCTTGAACAAGTGCTGCACTTACCGCTGAGTGCGAAGCTGCTATATATAATAACAAAGGAGCCCCTGGCGTTGGTGGAGTTAATGTTGTTAGATCTATTAAATATTGCTTCAGCTCCTCGAAGGCTTTCTGCTGGACTGGTCCCCACTGAAAAACTTCAGCTGACTTCAGCACTTCGAAAAATGGCAAATTTCTCTCTGCTGATCTGGATATGAATCTGTTGAGAGATGCCAGTCTTCCTGTCAATCTTTGAGCCCCCTTCTTCGTACTTGGTGGTTCCATTCGAAGGATAGCTTCGATTTTGTTTGGATTAGCCTCAATTCCTTTTGTTGAAACTAGGCAACCAAGAAATTTCCCCTTCTTCACTCCGAAGACACATTTTTCTGGGTTTAGCTTTAAACCAGCCTGTCTAAAATTAGCGAAGGTCTCCTGCAGATCAGCAATGTGATTATCTTGCTTCGTGCTTTTTACAATGATATCATCAACATAAGTTAGCACATTCCTGCCTATCTGAGAATGGAGAACCTTCGCTGTCATTCTGCTGAAGCTTCCTCCAGCATTCTTAAGCTCCTCAGGCATTCGAAGGTAACAATATGTTCCACTAGGGGTTATGAAGCTGGTCTTCGGTTCATCCTCCTTCTTCATCCAGATTTGATGATAGCCTAAATAACAATCCAACAGACTCATAAGCTCTGAAGAAGCTGCTGCATCGATCAAAGAATCTATCCTTGGCAATGGAAACTCGTCCTTCGGACAGGCCTTATTGAGATCAGTAAAATCGATACACATTCTCCATTTACCATTGGCCTTCTTCACCATAACAGTGTTAGCCAACCATTCTGGGTATTTTACCTCTCTATTAACTCCAGCACTAAGGAGTCTTTTCACTTCATTCCGAGCACCTTCGGCCTTGTCATCAGACATCTTCCGAAGTCTTTGCTTTCTGGGTCTGAAAGATGGGTCAACATTGAGCGAGTGTTCAATAACATCCCTGTTAACTCCGCAAAGATCATTAGCTGACCAAGCTAAAACATCTTTATTGTTGAACAAAAACCGTATCAAGGTTTTCTCCTGTTCTTCGGACAATTGAGATCCCAATAGCACCTTCTGCTCTGCTATGTCCTCACATAAGAGCATGGGTTTCGGCTGATCAGCCGAAGCAGCTTTTTCCCTTCTGAACTTGTACTGCTCACATGCTTCAGCTCCATCTATGTTATGGATCGCTTTTGAATCTGTCCAATTTCCTTTGGCCCTTCTGGCAGCTTCCTGACTTCCATGAATAGCGATGGGCCCTTGGTCCGAAGGTATCTTCATGCAAAGGTAAGCTGGATGAAGAATTGCTTCGAAGGCATTGAGAGTACCACGACCAATGATAGCATTGTAAGGATACTCCATGTTAACAATGTCAAACACAATTTGCTCAGTCCTTGTATTGTTAACAAACCCGAAGGTTACTGGCATGGTGATCTTCCCAAGTGCTACAATTTGCCGTCCTCCGAAGCCACAAAGGGGGTGCATAGCATCATGGATCTTGTCTTCGGGCTCTTGCATTTGTCTGAAAGCTTTAGCAAATATGATATCAGCTGCGCTGCCTGTATCAACCAAAACATTATGGACCAGAAATCCTTTGATCACACAAGAGATAACCATAGCATCATTGTGTGGGTAATCCTTGAGTTGAAGATCCTCTTGGGAGAAGGTAATTGGAATGTGAGACCATCTTGACTTGATGAAGGGTCCTTGCACCCCGACGTGCTGTACCCTTCTCTGTGCTTCCTTCTTCTGCTTCTTGTTGGTTGGCTCTGAGCATGAACTGCCTGTTATCGGGAGTACCAGCTTCGGGGCCGAAGCAGCTCCAGCTTGATCGTTGAACGAAGCCATCAGCTCAAAAAAGTGGAAGTGTGTTGACCGGAGGTGGGCGCCAATGTTGGGGGCTTGTTCTCAAATGCTATGAATTAAGAACAAGGCAACATAAAAATGTTAAATGTTAATGCCCTTCGTCCGCTGAAGCATTATCTCCCCAAGGATTTAATGAACTTCGGACGAAGGTTACAATGATAGAATTACGAAGGTACTACCTTCGTAATTAAACTCTTAAAAGTAATACGAGATAATGCAGGATATCAAGTGTTAAAGATAAGTAAATTGAAAATAAATGATATCATTTATACATTTTGTAAATCTTAGATGTTTGAACATACTATTAAATACATTTATACCTCTGCCTTGACAAGTGACAATTTCCGAGTGATTTGATTGCAATTACAGGAATGTGTGAACAGTAAAGGAATACTGTTCACTATTTATAGGCACAGGACACAGCCTGTGAAGAATTACAATCATGCCCCTCATAAAAGTTTACAACAATGACTCAGACCCCTATGAGCTAAAAGGTCATTCCATCTTTAAGTCGGTTCGACCCTTCATCTTCGGACATGTTATAATACCGAAGCTTCATGAATGATGCCTTCGGCGTCACGTACAAGCGGCTTCAGCCGAAGCAGTTTCTTTCTGCAGGACCTTCGGCGACGAAGCGTGGTCCCAACACATACAATGCAATCATTGGCCGAGGGACACTCAATGCTTTCGAAGCTATATTTCATCCAGCATACTTATGTATGAAAATACCTTCGGAGCAGGGGCCTATTGCTATCCATGGAAGTCAAGAGGCTGCTAGAAAAGCTGAAGGAAATCTGATAGATTCAAAGGCAATCCATAATATAGATGAAGCCGAAGCCTGTGAGCAGTATAAATACAAAAGAGAGAAGGCTGCTTCAACAGATCAGCTGAAGCCTATGCTCCTATGTGAAGACATAGCAGAACAAAGGTTGTTGTTGGGGTCTCAGCTATCTGAAGAACAAGAGAAGACTTTGCTAAGATTCTTATTCAACAATAAAGATGTCTTTGCTTGGTCCGCCAATGATCTCTGTGGTGTCAACAGAGATGTTATTGAACACTCACTCAACGTAGATCCATCCTTCAGGCCAAGAAAACAAAGGCTTCGGAAAATGTCTGAAGACAAAGATGAAGGTGCTCGGAACGAAGTGAAGAGACTTCTTAGTGCTGGTGTTATCAGAGAGGTGAAATACCCAGAATGGCTAGCCAACACTGTTATGGTGAAGAAGGCCAATGGCAAATGGAGAATGTGTATTGATTTTACAGATCTTAACAAGGTTTGTCCGAAGGACGAGTTCCCATTGCCAAGAATAGACTCCCTAGTGGATGCAGCAGCTTCTTCTGAGCTCATGAGTCTACTGGATTGTTATTCTGGCTATCATCAAATATGGATGAAGAAGGAAGATGAGCCAAAGACTAGTTTCATAACCCCCAGTGGTACATATTGCTATCTTCGGATGCCTGAGGGGCTCAAGAATGCTGGAGGAAGCATCAGTAGAATGACAAGCAAGGTCCTTCACTCTTAAATAGGCAGGAATGTATTAACCTATGTTGATGATATCATAGTAAAAAGCACGAAGCAAGAAAATCATATTGCTGATTTACAGGAGACATTTGCTAACTTCAAGCAAGCTGGTCTGAAGTTGAATCCAGAAAAGTGTGTTTTTGGGGTAAAGAAGGGAAAGTTCCTTGGCTGTCTGGTGTCAACTAAAGGAATTGAAGCCAACCCAAGTAAAATTGAGGCTATTCCGGATGGAGCCGCTAAGCACAAAGAAGGGGGCCTAGCGGTTGGCAGGGAGGCTAGCATCATTAAACAGATTCATATCCAGATTAGCAGAAAGGAATCTGCCATTCTTTGAAATACTAAAGTCAACCAAAGTCTTTCAATGGGGCCCAGCACAGCAAAAAGCCTTTGAAGAATTGAAGCAACATTTGATTGATTTAACAACATTAACTCCACCTGCGCTAGGGGCTCCATTGCTGTTATATGTGGCAGCTTCACATTCTGCAGTGAGTGCGGCACTGGTACAGGAGAAGCTAGATGGTCAAGTTAAAAAGCAAGCTCTAGTGTACTTCATATCAGAAGTTTTAAGTCTATCAAAGAAAAATTATATGGAATTGGAGAAGGTGTTGTATGCTGTATTAATGACCTCTAGGAAGCTTCGGCATTATTTCCAAGCATACCACATAATTGTTCCTTCATTACAGCCTCTAAAGGACATTATGAAGAATAGAGAAGCTACTGGAAGGATTGGAAAATGGGCCGCAGAGCTTAATGAATTTACCATTACTATGTTCATAGATCCTCAATTCAATCCCAGGCGTTAGGAGATTTCATCGCTGACAGGACGCCAGGGGCTCAGGAAGAAGAAATAAACAAAGACACCGAAGCTTGGATAGTGTTCTGCGATGGTTCTTGGGGAACCTTCGGTGCAAGAGCAGCTACTGTTCTAGTAGCACCTTCAAAAGTCAGAACATGTTATGCAGCCAAGCTTGATTTTAGTTGTACAAATAATATTGCTGAATATGAAGCGCTCCTGTTGGGGCTACAGAAGTTAAGGGCAATGGGAATAAGAAGGGCCATTTTGAAAACTGATTCTCAAGTCATTTCTGGCCATGTGGAAAGAGATCCAAAGCTTGAAAAGTATCTGGATACAGTTCGAAGGTTGGAGGCTTCTTTCAAAGGTTTTTCTGTCAAGAATATTCCAAGAGGTGAAAATGAGCATGCAGATATGCTAGCCAAATCAGCGGCTCAGGGGATCCCTTTACCTTCCGAAGTATTTTTTGAAACAATAAAGGCACCTTCGATTGAACTCATGGAGAGAGCAGTGCTTACCATTTCTCCAGTACATAGTGAAGATTGGAGGACTGAAATTATATCTTTCCTCCAGGGTAATTGCCTTTCAGATGACGAAGCTTATAATAAGAGGATGGAGGCAAGAACAAGACCGTATGTAATAATAGAAGGGGAGTTATATAAACATGGAGTCTGTTCTCCACTTCTCAAGTGTTTATCAAGAGCTGAAGGTATTGAGCTAATGAAGGAGATACATGCAGGACTGTGTGGATCTCATATTGGGTCTAGGCCATTGCTAGGAAAAGTATTTAGACAAGGATTCTACTGGCCGAAAGCGGCTTCGGGTGTGGCAGAGTTGGTTCAAAAATGTGAAAATTGCCAAAAATGTGCAAGAGACCAGAAGCAACCTTCATCTCTCACTCAGTTAATATAGCCCACTTGGCCGTTGCAAAGATGGGGCCTGGATTTGTTAGGCCCACTTCCACCAGCGCAAGGCAATTTGAAATACGTCGTGGTGGCTGTGGAATATTTTTCTAAGTGGATTGAAGCGAAGCCTTTGGCTACAATAACTTCAGTTACATTCCATAAATTCTTCTGGCAAAATATCATTTGTCGCTTCGGCGTGCCGAAGGCTATAACTGTGGACAATGGAACACAGTTTGATGCCGAAACTTTCAAGGATTTTTGCGATCAGATTAGCACGAAGATTCATTTTGCATCAGTTAGGCACCCGGAGTCAAATGGGCTGGTCGAAAGAGCAAATGGCATTATAATGACAGGAATAATGAAGTTAATCTTCAATCAGCCCAGAGGAAAGTGGCCAGATGAGTTGATTAAAGTGGTGTGGAGCCACAATACAACGATATCAAGATCAACAGGTTTTACACCGTTCAAGTTATTGTTTGGTGACGAAGCTATAACCCCAGAAGAAGCTAAAGCGGGGTCAATTAGAACAGCAACTTCGGCAGAGGACGAAGCTGATTATCATATAGCAAAAGATACTATAGAAGGGACCAGACTTCAGGCTGTGGAGAATATCAATAAATATCAAGCCGAAACAATAAAATGGCGTGACAGAAAAGTTCGGCTGAAAAATATTAAGCCAGGGCATTTGGTGCTTCGGAGAGTGGCCAATCTAGACACAGTAGGCAAACTACAGCTGAAGTGGGAAGGACCTTTTCTGGTGATATCTTCGTCAAGGCCTGGTTCTTACAGATTGAAGGATATGGACGACAACGATATTCCTAGATCTTGGAATGTGGATGAGCTTCGACGATATTATGTGTAATTTGATGTAATCTTTTTTCATTTTTTTCCTATGGCACCCTTTTCCTTTCCAAAGGGGGAGAAAGGTTTTTAATGGGGCCATGGCTTGTAATTTTTCCTTTCTTATTTAGCTCTACGAGAGCAAAATCCCCCAAAAGAATGTAAAATGTAAAATCTAGGCATGCACCATCGAGTGTAGAGAAAGAAAAAACAAAGCAGAAGCTCAAAAGTCGTCCTTAAGGGGATGTAGAGCACGACGAAGCTACAAAAAAGTCGTTCCCAAGGGAACGCAGCATAAGTTTTCTGCTCAAAAGTCGTTTCTAAGGGAATGCAGAGCCAAATACTGCCGAAATTTTTTGAATAATTCGGGCTCGGTACTTTTTTCGGCAGCCGCCACTACTTTTCTGGCATCATGGATGCCTTTTTCGCTTTTTTGAATAATTTCTTGTGCCATTTCTCGGCCGCCGTTGTCCCAGATATCAGTGAAAAATTTTCCGCCGATCATGCTTGCTTCGGCTGAGGGGTCTTTAATGTCTTCGGAGGACAAAGTAGCTTCGGATTGCGCTAAAGATTTTACATGCTCACAACCTTTCTTCTCCAAAACAGTAGCAATTCCTCTAGCACCCGAAAAAGCACATATGTCTCCGCGACTATTTAGGATTTCTTCGAAGGCCTCAGCTTTGTTACTAATCCATTCCATCGGACCTTCGGGATTGCCCCTTGAGAAATTCTCCTCGCTAGAGACTGCGCCAACATTGGCAAAGCTGGATTTTATCTTCTTAACGCACTCTATGGATTTAACATAGCATTTTCTTTGAGAAGCACGAAGCTCTTTAACATTAACTTCCAAATGATCTGCCCATTGTTCACTTAACTCTCGTTTTGTTTCTTCAAGAATACGTTCTTCTTTGGCTCGGGCTAGTTGTTTACGAAGATCTTCAATCTCACGCCTCTGTGCTTCGGCTTGAGTTTTAGAGTTAGCTTCGTCCTCCTTCATTTTTTCCACTAATGTAAGCAGAATTCTGTCTTTCTCCAAGGCTTCGTTTCGTAGCCTAATAACCTCTGTTCGAAGGTTGTTGAGAGCAATGGTGCAGCTCTCGTCTTCAGCATTCTTTTGTGCCCTTAAGGCATTGCTGAGAATTAAGCCCTATTCAAAAAGAATGAATGGATTAACACAACAGTAAAGGATTCATTCAAAATCCACAAAATTCAAAGTTTACAATCTTCGTACCTTTAGACTGTTATATGCAAGACTATCCGCAAGATCCTCCTTCGTCATGGCGCAAAGGCCAGCTTCAAGCTTCGGGAATCCCATGCTTCTAGCCATTTCCCGGCACACGGATAATTCTTTATTGTCTGGGAGGCAATATAAGAAGTCATCTTCGTTTGTCCCATTGAATACTACGGCCCCCTTCAGATATTTCAGTTCTCGGGCATAGTGATTGGCTTCAAAAATCTCTTCTTCAGACAGTTTCTTCCCCGAAGCATGTCGCACAATATAATCATGTATTTTGGAGGATGCTTCGGGGGTGGCAGTACCAGTTTCCCCAATCAGAATCGGTTCTGTTATTGTTGCTTTTTCAGTTCCTAAACTTGCCTCCAAAGGCTGTATCTTGGTGGATTCCGAAGGCCCAGCTTCAGTTTCAGATTGTTGCTTCGAAATTTCAGCAGCAAAGGCTTCAATAGGCGCCTCAATAATTTTCTTTGGAGTTGTGCTTGAAGATTTAATCGTCTCTAGGACATCCAGCACATTAACCATTCTTTTTCTTTTCGGGGTTGCTGCTGGCCCCTTCTGGCTTTTAGCTGTCTCAACTTTTGTTGAAGGGCTTATAACATCTGGTGTTTCTCTTTCTTCAGATTTCTCCTTTCCTATTGCTGGTGCCTCGGCCATTTCTTCGGATTTTAGCGCAGCAGTTGGTTCTCTGACTTCGGTGGCCGAAGAGGCCTCGCCAATAAACTCGGGCACTGTAGCCGGCTCAATACAACGTGGAGGGTGTGTGGACACTTTTACTTTCATCCTCTTCGGTGCTGGCTCCCCGGGAGCAGCCGAAGCAGTGTCCTTTGCAGCAGAAGTATTTTTTCTCTTTTGACCTCGCATTGGATAATAGTAGTCGGGATAGATAAATCCAATTGCATCAAATACTCGGTTGAGTCTCTTCTTTTTTCGGCCTCCGAAGGCCGCTGATAATGCAGTGTTTTCGGCCTTCGAGT